>JAWDJD010000003.1:110556305-111998805 GCA_035047305.1 Bradypodion pumilum
ATAGGGCACACAGGACCATTCCGGGAAAAGCGGAGGGGAAGCCGACGGGTACGATATTGACATGTCTGTTCTTCGCATCTCAGCCAACACTAAAAAGGGATATAGAAAAATTGTTTGAGACTAGGATTCATTTTTAAACTTTTCCTCACTTAAGCTGACTTCTATATGATTTGGTGCATTATCCATTACATACCAATTCTATTAAAGAGCTAGATGAGTAGGCATTCAATCAATGAAACCAGACAATGATACAAAAATGTGAAATACAAAAAGAAAATTGCTGTGGTGTTTCCTAGCTGTCACAGTCTCACTGCCCTTTACACTCTATAGAAGCTGCCTCTTGCAGAACCATGATAGCAAGAAACATCAAGGTAGCTTTTTCCTTTTAAAATTAATGTAAGGAGCAAGGTTTTCAACAGTCACACAGCTTTGGAGATATGCCCCTGTGAAAAAACTGTAGGAGTTTGCAGAAGTGGATTTTGTGGGTGGACCTCCCAAAATTCTGCGAGTTGGATAAAAAAAAAACACAAACCCATTCCTAGTTTGCATGTTTGTTAAAAGATCTCTTGAGATTGTTTACCTCCATAGTTTTATCCAGCACCTTTAAAGTGATTCCAACCTTTGGTTTTTGGACTTCAATTCCCAGAAGCCCAAAGTCAATTCTCCACACACACACACACACACACACACACACACACACACACACTTTCCTTCCTTCTCCTTGAAAAATCCCTGGCCACCACAATTAACATTTAGTACCCTCTGTAAAAACAGAAGTTTGCAAAACAAAACTAATTATTATGACACATGCTCTCATGGACTAACATGATTCATGAGATAATATGCAAATAACAGATACACTGGACTGGATCCAGAATTTGCTGGCAGTGAATAGAAAAGTTCTCTCTCTGCATGGAAGTCCTTGGATTTAATGGAGAGATTTCCTGAGAAAAAAGGGTAAGGAAGAAATTGCTGATTTTCAAGTCCCCACTGCAACTTGATATAGTATTCCACTGTGTTGACAAACCTCCTTCTGATACTGTGAGTAAAATCTGGATTGAGTTGTAGGTCATATAGAAACACTTTGCTCACATACATAATACATATATAGACAGAAGGAAGCACTTGCTGACAATGAGCACAAGAGGCACCTGAATTTCAGTTATGTTCTACTTTATATACTACCATTTTCTTCTCTGCTTCCTCTTTTACCCCATTGGGTGTTGAAGGTATTACCATCACACAAACTTATTCTATTATCACAAGGTCTGTATTATAATTTATATACATTACTAATAATAACTATGTGCCATCCACTATAATAAGCATACACAAAAGTACAAATTACAAATATTCTATCTATATCACTAAAACCAAAGCGCCCCACCTACCTTGAGCGCTTAGCCAGTCCGGCACGGGGTATCGGCAGAGTTCCTTGGGGTCCTTCAGCCCAAAAACCGGCCTCAACTGACAGCATGTAATGATCAGGGAGGCGACACTACGCATGCGCGGGAATGTGCGCAGGCGCAAAAGCCTGCCCGAAGTTGCAGCCGCCGCGGCCCCCCCCCCAGGGACTCCGGGCAGGCTTCTGCGCCTGCGCCGATTCCCACACATGCATGTTGCTGCCTTCCGGGTTAGGAGCCTCCTCCACTGGCTCGCAGCCAATTTGGCCGGAGGATGCAGCGCCTGGGCCTGCGTCAGGCGCCGCCGCGGGCGGACCCTGCCTGACCGTCCATCCCGTCTTGCTCACTCCAGCCAGCGACCACCTCGGCCTGACTCCTCCACCCTCCTGGGGATGCCTCAGGCAGCAAGGAGGACCCATGGGGGGCACCGCTTTCAAAGGAGCTGTGTGGGCGCCACCCCCCGCCCCGGCGGAGCTTCCTGTCCACCTGAGCGCTGCTCAGGGGGATGAAGGAGCGCCGACCGGAGCGGGGTGAGGTGGGATGGTCGGTCAGCCAAACCCCCCCCCCCGGCGTGTGACTCTCTGTGTGCGGCCAGCAAAGGGGTGGCGGACGAAGCCGCCCGGCCGGTTGCGTCTTGTGGCGGGAGCTACAAGGGCAGCACCGGTTGCTTGGCGTGTCGGCCCTCACCCCACCGAAGAACCCACGCTGCCATTGCTCCTCCCACTGCAAGATGCGTAGATGTCGCCAGGTAAGGTAGGCCTACCTTACCTGCACAGGGGGGTCTCCCTCCTCCACCTCCAGGGCTCCCTCTCAGGCCTCCCAAGCCCGGCCCAGGGCCTGCTTCGCTGACTGGGACGCCCCAGGCTATTGCGGCACCAAGACCGGCAAATCGGTGTGTGTGTCTGTGTGTGTTGTACGAGCGTGTTGTGTCGTGTGTGTGTATGGGGGTGTCGTGTGGGTGTGTTGTGTGTCAGTGCATGTTGTGCCATGTATGCTATGGATGGCAGTGGTGCGAGTGGGTTGTGTAGGTTGTGTGTATTGTGTGTGGGTGGGTGTTGTATCAGTGTGTGCTGTATGGGTGTGTTGTGTCATGAGTGCTGGATCTGGGTGTGGTGTGTTGGGGTGTGTGTTGTGTGTCTGGGTGGGTGGAGATTGTGTGCATGTGTTGTGTCCTATGTGATGTCTGTCGCCTGAGTGTTGTGTGTATTGTGTGGGTGTGTTGTGGGTGTGTTGTGTGCATGTGTTGTGTTGTGTCATGTGTGCTGTGGGTGGAAGTGGTGGGAGTGCATTTTGTGTAGGTTTGTGTGTCCTGCGTGTGTTGTGAGTGTGTATTGTGGGTGTGTTTTGTGTGTGTCATGGGTAGGTGTTGTATGGGTGTGCTGTGCCGTGTGTGATGTGACTGGGGAAAAATTAGGCCGCCTCTAGGCCTGTTTGGTGCCCACGGGACCACCAAGAGAACAACACGCAGGCAGGGGGCCCCACCTGGGCAACACCGGGTATCCCTGCTGGTTTACTCCATATATGTAGGATTAATCTTTATACACATTCAGCACCACTAGAAGACTGTTTTATCACAGAGGATTATTTTATACTTCCTATGATCTTTGTTCTTAGCCTTTTTCTCATCTGAGTGCATTTCAAAATCTAATTTAAATGAGCCTGATCCAATCATACGGATAATTTCCCATCTTTAGTAAACATTCCATATATGATATTTCTTTCACATGTGACCTCTAAAACCACTGAATGACCAGTCAATGTTTATAATTTATTTATTTATTTGACTTACACCCCGCCCATCTGGGATACACTCCCACTCTGAGCAGCTCACAATGTTAAAAAGAACAAAACAGACACCATAAAACCATAGAACTAGAAGCTTATGAAGGGAGATTTGAATTAACAGAACAAAAACAATCTAGGTCATATTTCTCTGTAAACTAGGATTAGAAACAGCTCTGTGTGTGTGTGTGTGTGTGTGTGTGTGTGTGTGTGTGAGAGAGAGAGAGAGAGAGAGAGAGATCAATATTAATAGAGAGACTACTTATTCATTAACGTGCATTAATATTGTACATTTGGGGGATGGAGGTAATATTTGATTTAAAAAACTTTATCTGATTTGATCAGTTTTAATAAGGTAATCTGTCAATAAAATGTGTGTATTTGTGTGTGAAGAAATTTTTTCTTGAGCAAGTACAATACAAGCAAAGCAGCTGCTGCTCTAAACCAGTGTTAAGGCTGGATACTGGACTAGAAGAAAGTTCTGAGTAGTTCATCTGTCTGGTTAAATGATGCACAACCTGATTCCTGAAACATCAGCTTTACAGTTTGGAGTGCTTTAGTCCTCATGACACAGATGTCCTTTGCAGAATGCCTAGCCTCCTAGACCAAGTATGCCCCCACTTGGATAGAGGCAAGCTTGCAATAGTTTTTCATGCTCAGATAGTCTCCTGTTTGGATGACTTAAATGTGTAACATGCATATTTGCCTTTGAGTACTCAGAAACATCATTTAATTAACAAAATAAAGTCTAAACCAGTGATTCTCAACCTGCGGACTGTGGGTCAGGTGCAGCCTGCGGCACCATTTCATGTGCCCCCTCACCGCCTTTACCACACCCGGAGGTGCCATGTGGTGGATGAAGGGCAAAATGGCCGTCCGGCCCCTGTAGATGTCCGAGGGAGCGTGACCAGTGGTGGGCATAAAAAAATTCCCTACCACACTGTGGCCACGTGACTGTGTGGCCATGGCCTGTTGGCCATGTGACTGCTCTTCACTATAGAGCTATGAAAATAGAAGCCTCTCCTATTTTCATCACTCTATAGCAAACCTCTGAAGCCATTTTCCCTTTGTCAAAGGCTTTTCCAGGGCTCCATTTCACCCCGAAGCACATCCCCAGCCACACCGGAGTGGCTGAGGATGTGCTTTGGGATGAAATGGAGCGCAACTGTGTAACTGTGCCATTAAGCCACCTTCCAAACAGGTGAAGATATGCAATAGTATACATTTAAGGGCTACAATAACCTTGTCTCACTCATCACTTTTATTTGTTCTCCAAGTACTGTACTTGGTTCACATTCTGGTTATTTTTTACTTATTTCTTTTGGGAACATCCCACTACTCAAAATAATCCAGAACTCTTCTGTTAAAACATTTTGTCTATTCCACCAGAATGACCACACTATGACTCTCCTTTAGTTTTATGACCACATACTACCCAGGATTCTAGATTATTATTATTATTATTATTATTATTATTATTATTATTATTATTATTATTATTATTATTATTATTATTATTATTATTATTATTATTGGGGGGTTTCAGGAGGGGCAACAATGTCACACTCACATATATAACATTGGCACCACGAGGTGGGATGGGGAGCGAGCTGTTAGCTCAGAAGGGTTTTTGCCCCCCCCCCCCCATCCTCCTGGCTATGGCCGATACTACCATAAGATAAACTCAGTGTCCCCAGATCGAAGTAAATGTTCTAATTTGTCTCAACACCAGACTTAACACTTAAAAGTCTTATTTTAGCATGAGTCTCCATGGATTATAGCCCATTTCCTTAGATACATGGATTCATAAATCAGGTCTACAAGCATATGTGCAAATTGTAAAATGTGAGAACAGAATCAGAAAGCAGAATATGATTATTATATTCCTGATACTTAAGTATAAGCATTCTTGTTTACCCAAATACAATACCATAACGTTTATAATTGCAACATATTTTTTCCATTTTGAAAATTGAGAAACCTTCTGAACAATGTTGCAATTTTAAAATACTCAAAATTAAATATGAACGCTTTTAAGTTTTTCCTCATATTTTCTTTCTAGATTAGTACCATATATTTACTTCTCCATCGTCCATTCCTTTTAATACCTGCTGGTAGACCAAAATCTTGCTGGTTATATATGCTAACATAGGTTCAGTGATGTAAACTGCAGCAACAAATTGCTGATAGTTAATAAATCACTGTATCTACTCTTTGTTGTGCATCAACTCACACAACTAGCACAAAATGAGGAATATGTGTGGCAATAGTCTCCCAAATGCAAAGCTTGTAACAGTTAATAAATTACAGAGGCTTTGCTTGTTCTCTCCCTTTTACTTACAAACCTGATAACAAACCTTAAACCAGGAGTTCTCAACCTTTTAAAGCCGGGGGCCGGGTCACGCTTGCTTAGACAGCTTCGGGGGCTGGACAGCCATTTTGCCCTTCCTCCACCACATGGCACTTATTGGTGTGGTGGAGGGCCACATGAAATGGTGTTGTGGGTCGCATCCGGCCCACAGGCCACAGGTTGAGAATCCTTGCCTTAAACCATTGTTTTAACATTCTTTTCCAAACTGATAAATATTGTTTATTTATTTTATTGAACTTGTACCCTGCCCATCTGGGATGGACTCCCACTCTGGGCGGCTTACACTATTAAAAAAAGCAAAACAAACACCATTAAGACAATAAAACAACCCCCACCCACCTAATCAAAATCAGAACCGAGGACCCTAAACTCTTGTGACAGAAAGGCAATGGGATGATATGGAGTATAACTCCATCGTTTACCACAGGGTATTTAAAAGGATGGAGAAATACAGTTTAAACTAACATCTGACTACAATTTTTATACAGACACCAAGTACAGTATCCCTTCAAGTCATGTAGAAAATAATGTAATTTGTCCAGATTTCATAGTAATATAATTAACTTTAAAAGTCTTTTCTTCTTTGTTACCTTTTCATTCAGTTTTTATTTGTGTCTATTTGTACTTCCTATCAGTTAATCACTTTATATAGTGATAACAAGAACTGGTGTTATTATGCATTAAAATTGAAGGTGTAGATAAATGTGTGATCAGTCCTATTTTTGAAAAACTGAAATATATAATTCTTTATGCCTTTTGTTTTGATTTTATAATTAAGCTTTTGTCTTGATTTGTTTTAAATAAACCTTTATCAAACTCAACATATGTACTTCTTTAAATACTGCATTACTGTTAAGCCCAGTTTCAAAATACTCATTGACCTTGATAACGACACAAAGCCAATCCCTTATTTTCTTAATTATAACTTCTATTATCAAAGAATTTTGCAAGTCAATTTAAAATGATTATGCTTTGTATCTAGATTAGTGTAGATGCACAAATGAGGTATAAATAAACCTAGCTGGATTATAACTAAAGAAACTATACTATGCTTCTAAACAGTTCATTAACAAAAGTACAAGACAATAAGTTTTTCTTGTTCTTCCATGTCTAGGTCAGACTTGAAACTGCCAAAATGAAGGCACCTTTTGGTGAGTTAATTCGGCAGTTCCTTTTATTTATTTTATAAATTTGTACCCCACCCTCCTGGTGAGAACACCACTCAGGGCGGCCAACAACAGGGTAAAAAATACAATATAAAAACAATCAAAACATTTACAATTAAAACAATTACACAACCTTCATCTAAAAACAGGATTAAAAACATGTGAAACTGACTTTATCTTTAAAACTACCCTCACCCTCCCTCCACCCACATTAAAACCAAAACCAAAGGAAATATTCTCCACAAAAGTTAAACAAGCCAGCGGGGTTGGGAAGTGGAGCCTATAGTGCCCACACCCGTTGGCAAAGGTCTGACTTAGTGTGAGAAAGATTAGCCAGCAACACAAGGTTTGAGGTAGTATAGATATTCATTCATTCATATTCACAGTTCACTACAGTAATTAAATTATGACGTAGAGATTAAAAAGTAAAATTAAATGTTGAGCCCATTATTTGAAAACAACCTTTAAAATAAGAATTACTCATGGACATTCTAGAATTGTTTTAGGCATGGCTCCAGTATACGCAAAACAAAACAAAAGGTTGGTAAGCCAAGACTTTGTGTCGGTGAAACAATACCTGGAATACAGATCATGAGAATGCTTTCTACAGTCATAGCCTTGAAGAGCCTCCTCCATTACAGAGGCAGAAGGCTGACACAACCTGTGGCTCTTGAAACAAACAAGCTCACATAGGCTAAACTCACATTAACCCACAAATTCCAGCTTAATAAAACTATATATATTCCTTAATTCTCTGGACATAATCCCCGCAAGGGTCCGGAAGCCAACAAAAAAACTCCAAGTCCCAGCGTCCTCTGCACACCACAGCCAATCAGGCAGGACGGCCAGAGCGTGGAGGAGACGGGACAGCTGGTGCACGCAGCAACCGCTCTGGTGCCCAGCACGCAAGTCCCAACACTCAAGCGCCCCCAACTGCCACCACTGCCAAGCCTGAAGGACGGAGCGGCCAGGAAAGAGGAGTCAGCGGTGGGCGAGGGAGGCGGAGGCAGCTCCAGGTGAGGCTGCTGGTCGGGGGGAGGGGCCCCCGACGAAGCCGAAATGTAAGGACCCCCACCCACCTCCAAACCTCTGCCCTTCTCTTTTGACAGGCCGCAAGTGGGAGGTAGCGGAGTTTCGGCGGGAGAGAGATGGGGTGCGCCAAACCCTCTTCCATTCCCCACAGAAAGTTTGGGGGGAACAAGGAATATCGGGGCGGGTGAGGGAGGCGGAGGCGGCTCCAGGTGAGGCTGCTGGCGGGGGGAGGGTGGCCTGACGAGGCCAAAGCGCAAGGAGTCCTACCCACCCCAATCTTCCGCCCTATTCTTTTGCCAGGCCACCCCTCCAGAACTGGCCCCCCCCTCCGTTCTCCCTTCCCTGCCAGTAACGTGAGCCCCGCCGAGGAGGCTACACAAGGCCAGAAATTTTGCAGGCTTCCCTTCCCCCCATCCTTCCCTCCGCCATTCCATCGCTGCCGGCTGGATCCAATAGCAGCAGGCCCCTCATTCACATCCGGGAAGCACAGGAGCTGAGTGCGGGGCTTGTTGCTTTTTGGACTGGCCGATAGCGGTGGCGGTAAAAGGGCAGAGAAAAAAATTAGAGGAAAAGCAGGCCGCATAATACCCGGCCTCGCGTAGCCTCCTCGGCGGGGCCCACATTACTGGCAGGGAAGGGAGAACGGATCGCATCTGCCTCCTCCCTTCCCTGCCCCCCTCGGCAAAGACAGGGAAGGGGGGATGAAACGCATCCACCTTCCCCCTTCCCTTGCCTCCCCTCTCCGCAGGGGTCAAAACCACACCACCACCACCACCACCACCACCACAAAAACACAAAAAACCCACCAATACCTGCCCGGCAAGGCCGGGCAAAATAGCTAGTGTGTGTGTGTGTGTGTGTGTGTGTGTGTGTGTGTGTGTGTGTGTGTGTGTGTGTGTGTGTGTATATATATATATGTGTGTGTGTGTGTGTGTGTGTGTGTGTGTGTGTGTGTGTGTGTGTGTGTGTGTGTGTGTGTATATATATATATATATATATATATATATATATATATATATATATATATATATATATATATATATATATATATATATATATATATATATATATATATATATATATATATATATATATATATATATATATATATATATATATATAAAAGAATATGCTTCAGCACACAGTCCATATTGTTCTTCCCTTTGTGTTAGTGGGGAAGCAAACCAGAAAGATAGCTTCTTACAATGTATAAACGGCAACAAACCAACATTGCTAAGTAAACTTTGAAACATGGCCTTTAACGAGCTTCTGATCCCAGCTTGTTTGCAAGCAAATTTAATCACAGTTTGGGTTCACATACAACATGAAGCTGTGCTTTAAGTGAGGTTTCAAAATATTTATTTTCCTACTTATGCAAAAAGAAGAAAGCAGGAGGAGTAAGGAACTGTGTAAACCACTATGCTGTTGTTGTTGTTGTTGTTGTTCAGTCGCACAGTCGGTTCCGACCCTTTGCGACCCTATGGACCATTGTTCTCCAGGCGCCTCTGTCCTCCACCATCCCCCTCAGCCCTCCCAGCTCTGTGCCCATTGCGTCCACAATGCCATCTAGCCATCTCATCCTTGGCCTCCCCCTTCTTCTTTTGCCCTCCACCTTTCCCAACATCAATGCCTTCTCGAGTGAATCCTCCCTTCTCATTTGATGTCCAAAGTATTTTAGCTTCATCTTTACTATTTGACCTTCCAATGAGCAGTCGGGGTTAATTTCTTCTAAGATTGACCTATTTGTTCTCCTCGCTGTCCAGGGGACTCTCAAAACCCTCCTCCAACACCACATTTCAAAGGCATCTATTCTTCTGCGTTCAGCCTTCCTAATTGTCCAGCTCTCACATCCGTACATTACTACTGGGAAAACCATTGCTTTGACTATTCTAATTTTTGTTTTCAATGTGATGTCTCTGCTTTTCACTATGTTCCCCAGGTTTCTCATTGCTTGTCTCCCAAGAATCAGTCGCCTTTTTATTTCATGGCTACAATCCCCATCTGCAGTGATCTTTGATCCTAAGAAAGTAAAATCTGTCACTGCTTCTACTTCTTCCCCGTCTATTTTCCAGGAACTGATTGGGCCTGTTGCCATTATCTTGGTTTTCTTGATATTGAGTCTCAAGCCAGCTTTTGCACTCTCCTCCTTCAGCCCAATCAAGAGATTCTTTAGGTCTTCCTCACTTTCTGCCATTAGGGTGGTATCGTCTGCATATCTCAGATTATTGATGTTTCTCCCAGCGATTTTAATCCCATATTGTGATTCCTTCATCCCTGCACTGCGCATTATGTGCTCTGTGTATAGGTTGAATAGGCATGGTGACAAAATGCAGCCTTGTCTTACTCCTTTTCCTATTCCAAACCACTCTGTCATTCCATGTTCTGTCCTAACTGTTGCTTCTTGGTTCATGTACAGATTTCTCAGGAGGCATATGAGGTGCTCTGGTATTCCCATCTCTTTAATTACTTGCCACATCTTGTTGTGGTCCACACAGTCAAATGCCTTAGTGTAGTCAATAAAACAAAAGTAAACTTGTTTCTGGTATTCCTTTGTTTTCTCCATGATCCAGCGTATGTTGGCAATGTGGTCTCTAGTCCCCCTGCCTCTTCTGAAACCTGCCTGCACCTCTGGTAATTCTCTTTCCACATGCTGCTGAAGTCTATCCTGTATTATCTTGAGCATCACCTTACTGGCGTGTGAGATGAGCGCGATTGTTCGATAATTTGAACATTCTTTGGCATTGCCCTTTTTTGGGATTGGGACGTATACTGATCTTTTCCAATCCTGTGGCCATTGTTTTGTTTTCCAAATCTGCTGGCATATTGAATGCAGTAATTTGACGCCGTCATCTTTTAGCGCTTTGAAAAATTCAACTGGGATACCATCATCTCCACTAGCTTTGTTGTTTGCAGTGCTCTTTAGGGCCTTTATGACTTCGCTCTCCAGGATGTCTGGCTCAAGTTCTACTTCTTCATCATTGTGATTGTCAGGAGTGTTGAGGTCCTTTTTGTAGAGTTCCTCTGTGTACTCTTTCCATCTTTTCTTAATCTCTTCTGCATCAGCTAGCTCCTTTCCTTCTTTGTCCCTTATCATGGTCATTTTTGCTTTAAATGTTCCCTTAATTTCCCCGATTTTTTTGAAAAGATCTCTGGTTCTGCCTCTTTTGTTGTTTTCCTCCATTTCTCTGCACTGTTCTTTTAGGTAGTTTTCCTTATCTCTCCTTGCTTTTCTTTGAAATTCTGTGTTCAAATGATTGTAGTTTTTCCTTTCTCCTTTGGCTTTTGCGTTCCTTCTTTCCTCTGCTATTTTAAGAGCCTCATCAGACAACCACTTTGCTTTCTTACTCTTCTTTTTTTTTGGTATGGTTTTCTTTGCTGCTTCCTGCATGATGTCCCTCATCTCCGTCCATAATTCTTCTGGTACTCTGTCTACCGAATCTAGGCCATTAAATCTGTTCATCACCTCCACCGTGTATTCTTTAGGGATGCTGTCTAGGTGATATCTTTCTGGTATGGATTATATATCACTATGCTATGGATTATTAAATCAGAATTCATGATTTAACACATGCAAACTTAGTAATAGCCAGAGCATCTCCAATGGGAAGAAATATTCTCAAGGAAGACCACAATACTTAACAGCATTATTTCAATCAGGAATGGGCAAAGTGAAGGCCATAGGTTGCACATGTACTCCAGGGGCTTGAATGTGCCACTTAACAGCAACATATATCCCTAAACTGTTTATTTTAAGTTTTCAAAAAGTCCTGTTGTGCCCTTAGGGTGGCAGCTTCCCCATATTTTGGTCTCCCTTGGCTATTTTTGCACTGTGACAAATGCATAAAACCTTTTGTAATCTTGTCCACTGGGAAGATTACTTCTGAAATGTTTAATTTTTGCCTATGAGAGCAAAAAATATGAAAAATGTACTGCCTGTCCACTCCAAAGACACACATCTATAGGGACATTTCATTCCCCTGGACCAAATCTAGTCTCCAAAACTGCACAGCTGTATTGAGTATTGAGTTGTTAATGTCCAAAAAATGAAGCTGCTGTGGTGTTTCCTGGGTGTCACTGTTCTTTCTGAGGTATTATTCTATAGCAGTGTTTCCCAAACATTGCTTTTTTTTAACTTCAATTCCCAGAAGCTTAAGTCAATTCCCCAAAGCACTGATCAGCCAATGTACTGACTGGGGCTTCTGGGAATTGAATTCCACCAGTGTTCCACAGAAAATATTTTGGGAAATGCTGATCTATAGCAAGTTTTTGACTTCCAGGAAGCACTACAGCAACTTCTTTTTTGTAAGCCAGGAACAGGAAGCAAAGCCTGAGACAGCAATGCAGCCTTGAATAAAATTCCTAGTTCAGGTGAGCAACACATAAGTGTCTGTAGGCATGAATCTGTGGACTGGAGCTCTAAGAATTTTGCTTTGGAGGGTTCTGGGAGTTGGAGAACGCAGGATGGTGTGGTTGCTCAGAAATTTCCTATCATCCTATGGTGACCAACACACTGGGAACAAATATCCTCAATACCGGTAGTGATTTGATGTGTGCAAAATCTTCTAGTTCTATTTATCTGTATCAGAGAGATTTAATATCCAATACAGCTTTCCTAGAGGGGTCTGATCAGTCTACTGCCAAGCTCCAATGGCAGGCATCTTGTGTATAACTGGCTTACTAATTTAACACCATACTATATTCTACTTTTATTTGACTGTTTGTAAACTGACAGCTATTGATCACAACAACTAAAATCTTGGCAGACAGGTTGAAATTCTAGCTTTCATTTTAAAAATTGAATACTGTCAAAATTTCAACTTTGGCAAGCAACATTTAGCCAAGTGAAGTATTCTGTCATTAGACATCAAAGCAAATAAAGCCTTTATTTTTAGAGAGATTTATCAGTTTCAGAGATATATGGGGTAGAAAAATCTGTGCTAGCTGTATACTCTAACTAAAACAGTATTTTTTAAAATTAGGGTCTCATTAGAATGAAGACTGGAATCTTCTTAGAAAAACTGTTTGGTTCATTTTTCAGAAAGGAAGCCTCATAATTAGTATCAGTGGTAATGTAAAACAAGCATAGTCTGCTCGAAGCTAATCTGATTTTAAGGTACCTGATCAACAAGAAAGATTTAGAAGCACCCTTTCTTTTACATTTAAACATCAGGTGGCCCAATTTCTTTATGAATACAACTTATGTTTAAATAATATAATAATTTGGCTTTGTATTCAACTATTTTTTTTCCATGCTATTCAGCAAGCATAGGTCAACACTTGAACAACACATGGGTTAGTAAAGGTAAAGGTTGCCTTTGCTTGAAAGCCAATCGTATCCGACTCTAGGGTTCGGTGCTCATCTCTGTTTACAGCCAGAGCCAGTGCGGTCTGCAACTGCAGATGTTTCCGTGGTGATGTGGCAGGCATGACTAGATACTGGAGTGCACAGAATACTTGTTACCTTCACATCAAAGCAGTACCTATTTATATACAGTGGTACCTCACTTAAAGAGCATAATGCATTCCACAAGATTGCTCTTTAAGTGAGTTTGCTCTTTAAATGAAACACCATTGTAAGTGACCAATTGTGACTTCTGGCGGGGGGGATTGCGAACCCTGATTTAGTTGTTAAGTGAGTTTTTGGTTGGTTTTAGTTGTTAAGTGAGGCGACCATTCAGATAAAATTCTGCTCTTTAAGCGAGTTAGTCTCTAAGCGAGGTGCACTTTATGTGAGGCTTTACTGTACTTGCAATTTTTTGCTTTTGAACTGCTAGGTTCACAGTTGCTGGGACAGAGACGGGAGCTCACTCCGTTGCATAGCACTCGGGTCTCAAACTGTTGACCAGCCGACCTTCCAGCCGTCAAGTACAGCAGTAAATCATCGCAGTCCCACACACAGGGGTTAGAGCAGTGTTTCCTTACCTTTGGTTTTTGGACTTCAATCTGCAGAAGCTTAAGCCAATTTGCCAAAGCACTGATCAGGCAATGTACTAGACTTCTGGGAATTGAAGTCTCCCCTGTGGGGCATGTGCCCCACTTTGGAAACCACTGGGTTAGAGGTACTGCTTTTCTGTGCAGTTCAAATCCACATTGTTCTGGCTGTCCTCCATGAGATGCCATTTTCTTATCTCCTCTGCTGGGCAGCCGATTTACTACATCTGAGTTCTATTGTTGCTCCTGCTGCCCACTCTTTCTGCCTGTTGTTGTGCAGTAGGAGCCTGGCTACTCTAGCAGCTGCAGTTCCAGCAGTCAAGATGGGGCTCTCAGAGCCACTTAGATGCAGTTCAGAAACATCAGAACATCAAAGCCACGTTTAAGGGGAAATGTGCACACCAAGTCCATGTTCTTTGAGAGTTGACTGTATTGTAATTGAAATATATAATTCTTTATGCCTTTTGTTTTGATTTTATAATTAAGCTTTTTGTCTTGATTTGTTTTAAATAAAACCTTATCAAACTCAACATATGTACTTCTTCAAATACTACTGAAGTGCACTACTGTTAAGCCCAGTTTCAAAAACACTCATTGACCTTATACAAAGCCAACCCTTTATTTTAATTATAACTACTATTGCCAAAGAATTTTGCAAGTCAATTTAAAATGAATATGCTTTGTATCTGGATTAGTGTAAATGCACAAATGAAGTTTAATTAACACATTTAGTGTGAAAAACTGAGGCTTCCTAAACATCTCAAGGATCGATGCAAAGAGTTTGATCATAGGAGAAAATATTGAAATTTAGACTGCTTGTAGAAATGCAACCCAGCTCAACCCTGATCTATGCTGTAGAGCGGCTATTTTTGAGGGACCAATGGAAGGGTCATTTTAAGGAAGATCACTCTTAATTAATCCTTTATGATGCAATTAAGTACTTTCCTTTGCAGCCATCTGATTGCACGCAAAACAAATAGCTGAGGTTGCAAAGGGTTTGGAAAGCAGTATAATGGTGATGGGACTGATCAAGATACTGTAGTTCTTTATTTTTTGTCCTCTGAACAGATAGCAGTAGTAAGCCAGGTTTGGTCAGCATCTGCTCTCTATCAGCACCAAACAGACTTCCAAGTTAATTCCCCCTAAAAGTGGGAACAAACATGTCCACGGAAACATCTGCAGATGCAGACAGTGCTGGCTCTTCGGCTATAAACAGAGATGAGCATTGAAACCTTGAGTTGGATACGACTGGCTTTCGAGCAAGGGTGACCTTACCTTTACTAACTATAGTTCAGTGATGGAGAACCTTGGTACTCCAGATGTTTTAGAACTTCAATTCCCAGAAGCCCTGATCAGCAAGAGTGCTGACTTGAGCTTCTGGTAATTGAAGTCTAAGAACACCTGGAATGCCAAGGTTTGCTAATCACTGCTATAGTTCAACACCACAATCTAAACCCAAACCCTTTCTCTTCCTTGTTTCCTTTAAATTCTATTCCATTGGACTATACTTAGCATTCTATGGATGGAAACTAGGCACAAAGACTATAGTGATCACTCTCTAGGTCTGTGACAAAGGATTTACCCATGAGCTTCTATTCAGTCATTTCAGTTCAATCACAGAATTGAACCTGGGACAGTCTGTATGCTTTAGCACTGAGTTATCTATCTTCTACACCTATAAGGCAAAGAACCGGATCCTGTGTCCCGAACAGTCTCCCGCACCCGATACCATCCCCGTCACAGCCTGCGCACACGCACCTTTCAGCTGTCAGATGGGCCCAATCTGTGTCCTGTCCACAGAGGTGGGTCACAGGCCCCACAAACCATGAAAAAACAACTGTGCATGCATGCAGGTCCAGAAGAAGAATGCCCATGAGCAGAACCATTGCGCGGGCACGCCAGCATGTGCAGATCCACGCGCATCAAAGAAGGGCAAACAGCCGTGCGAAGAGCCACTGGCCGGCGCACACATGGCAACGCGCATGTGTGGCCAAAACCAAGTGTCGCTAGCATTGCAGGACCGCCTTGCCTTCTCCGGAAGGCAGCTGATTCGCCCGCTGCCTTCTGGATACGGCGCGCCGCAAGCCCCTCCTGGCCTGCCACGGAACCCTGGGGGAAACCGGGCGCCCCCTGCGCCCGCTCCAAAAATGGCTGAGCTAAAGGCCCGCCTTGCCTTCTCCGGAATGCAGCCAGCGTAAGGGCGCACCCATTGCCCGCTGCTTTCCAGAGACGCTGTGCCACTGGCCCCGCCTACCCTTCCCCGGGACCCGACGGCCGCACAGGCAGCCCCAGCACCTGCTCCGGAGATGGCCAGGTGGACAGACCACCTTGCCATCTCCATAAGGCAGCCACCATGCCTCCAATGCCACACAAAACACTGTGGAAGGGGGAGGAAGCCACCACCACCCCGAAAATCACCGGGTGAAGCCCAGTCTCAATGTGCATCCGCAACTCACCAGTGACATGCCACGCCAACTGCCACCAGTTGCCAGGTCTACAGAAAATGGCTTTCCCTGGCCAGTGGCAGCGTCGTAAAAGGCAGAGCGCTGGGCCAGGGAGCCCTCACTGCGCCCACCAGCCGCCGGGGGAGGGCTGCCCAGCCACCGCCGGCGGAACAACACAAGCCATACTCACCCCTGGCCTGGACAGGGACTGCTCCGTCCAGGGGAAATGGCAGGGTACAACCAACCCCTGCATGCACGTTCCCCACTGCGATGGCCACCCATCCCCGCCGCCAGCCCTCCCCAACCCGTGCTGTCCCCCGCCTGCCGCCCACAGACCACACGCCGCCTTGAGAAGGACTGCCCGCTGCTAACCCCAGAACAGCCACCGCACGACTCCCCCCCCCACCTCACCAGGTAAGCCACACGTCGGGCAGAGTGCAGCGGCTGGGGGTAACAAGCTCCGGCGCCCCGCAAAAAAACCACTCCCCCAAACATCACCCCCACCCCCCTCGCAAACCCCAAAAGGTACGACAGGAGCCCCACAAGCCTGACCAGTGAAGCCGGGTAGCCCTTGCTAGTATAATGTAAAACAAAGAGAAAGGAGCAAATGGTCAGCGAGGCAGTAAAACTGCTTCAGTTTTACCAACAAACAAATGTGCTATAATAATTTTCCACCCTACTAAGTGTTGCATTCTGCTCTGCTTCTACAGTTAGTCTTAAAAATACTGTTGTAATAAAATATATTTAACAGTCATATATATTTAACAGAGGGCATTACTGGATTCACGAATGACCTGATTTTGTGGATGGCACTTAATAGTAAATTGTTGAGGTCTATGTCAATGGAGGATAGTGTTTACAAATAGCCATTGATTTCAGGGGATGCTGACAGGCTAACATATTGGATGAGAAGACTGATCTACTCATGTAAGGTCAAATAGAGCATTCCTATTTTTGTAACATTGGGAGCAAACACCTGGTAGCATGTGCAAGTGTGTTTCGTGCCATTTACTTAGAGGAGTCACCTTGAGTGTTCATTAATTAGTGGGATTTTCAACCCATATTTGGGACATTTCTTCAGCAAAGATCTGGTGCCATAAAAAGTGGGTGGGAATGAGGTATGGCCCTGGGGTGGAGATGAAGAAGGTTTCAGAAGTAATTTGTAATTGTTATTAGAGGAGGAGAAAAAGGAAAATAGAGAGGGAAGACCAAAAGGATCAAACTATTTGCCAAATTGTCAATAGCTCAAAAGAAGCAGTGGTGAAGAAATTAAAGAACACAGCTGAATGTCAAAAGCTAACTGAGAGAGTTGGAAGGAAGACCTTGGGCACCAATAGTTGAGTAGCTTGGCTCCCACCAAAACTCAAAGACTCATATTGCAATGTTCTGGAATGAAGCTATGCAGGTGCAGAAAAGTCACAGGTGTAAATCAAAAAGACCATAAAAAGAACTAGACATTTAAAATGAGGAGACAGATAGAGTAGTCAAAATGTTTGATTAGAAAACTAACCAGCTGCAAAGCTAAAAGAGTATCAATCACTATGCTGCTTATGCAGGAAGGCATAATTGAATAAGAGCAAAACCAAAATAGTGAAATTAAGAAGAGAGACAATAAAGAACCTAACAGCAAGATCCATACTAATACATAATTTCCAAAAAAATTAAAGGGTAGCTGTGTTAGTCTGTGTTTCAGAGAGAGTAAACAAAACAAAAAGACAAAAAACACTGAGGGATCTTAAAGACTAACTGCTGCATTTGGATGTTAGCTTTTGTGGATCAAGTCTGAGTGAGCAGACTGGAAGAAATGACTAGTGACAGGGTTGCCACAAATTCCAATTGATGAAATTCCCTGACTTTTCCAGGCTTTCCAGGCCAAAATTTTAGATTTTCCCTGCCCCCCCCCCCCCGGTAAATTATGGACATCAGTACAATCAAATATCAGTCAAACATGAAGTAACATGGGACAACAGTAAAACATCAGTCAAACATTATAGCATTAACATATTTGTCCATTATGAATACTAATCAAGAAACAATACTTAATTAAGAGAACTTCATAGAGACATCAATTGGCCCTCTATAGCTAAGAGTTCACTAGCCTTTTCAGACAAAAGCTTGGCTTTCTTGGCCTTGAGCTCAGTCATTTTATCAACTAATGACTTTCTTTTATGTATCTTGTCTAACTCTTCTTCCCTTTCAGCCTTTTGCTTACTCAGTGCTTCCCCATATTTATCCCGGGTGTTTCTAAATGCAAGGATCATTTTTAAAAAATCAGTAGAGATTCTCATACTCAGAGTGGCCTTTAAGGAGGTCCCTCCAAAAATGATCAATTATTTGGTCCTCACGTTTATAATCTTTACACAACTGAATAACATTTGGACTTGCTGTTAATAGCCTAAACTCCTTTTCAACCTTATCACATGTTGCACCTTATCACATGTTGCACAGCCATCCCACCTTCGTCACCAATGTTTTGTTCGGTGCAAGGACAGAGACCAGCATTAGTTGGGTTAAACACCAGTGATTCAGTTTTATTGCTTGTACAACACAACTGAACTCAGAGCAGAACAAGGACATATTTATACAAATGAGGCATACAATAATAGATAAATTTTGGCGGGTTTAGAACCAATTGGTTAAAACACGGATCAGAAATATACAGACGCTCATTGGATGAAAACCATGGTTAACTATTTACAGTGAAGTGACTGGATGACAGCTATTTGAACTTGGCGCCTTTTTTTCAAGAATATGTCAGTTCCAAAACACAACATTCCTATTATTGTATGTCTCACTTGTATAAATATGTCATTGTTCTGCTCTGAGTTCAGTTGTGTTGTGCAAGCAATAAAGCTGAATCACTGGTGTTTGACCCAACTAATGCTGGTCTCTGTCGTCCTTGCACCGAACACAACATTGGCGACAAAGGTGGGATAGCTGCCGCTTTGAATTTGTTCTTGCCTTTCGATCTATCCAAGACGGAGACATGGCCACTTTATGAAATCCAATTCGAGAACTTTATTATAGCCAACAAAGTCAAGCCAGAGGAACAGAAGGTGATGTTCCTGGCGAACTGTGGCATTCCCACTCTGGAGCTGCTGGTGCATTTGCTTTTGCCAAGGGAACTGAAGGACACCTCTTTGAAAGACATCCTTTCAATGCTGGGAAATCACCTTAAACCAAAGGTCTCGATTTTTCTGGTGAGGGTGGCCTTTTACTGCCGGGACCAACGGCCAGGAGAGTCTGTCACCGATTCTGTCGCCGCCATCTGCCTTGCAGCCGGCCCATGCAAATGGCCAGACCTAGACAATGCTCTCTATGGGCATCAGGGACGAGGCAGTGCAGCGACGCTTGATGAAAAGAGCAACCCTTACGTTCGCATAGGCTTATGAAGAGGCCTTGGCATCAGAGGCTGCTCACGCCGGGGTAAAAGTCTTCTAGGAAAAGCAGGCCTCATCAGTCAAGAAACAGGGCTACTCCAGTTCATCTTCGTCTTCATCATCCTTGTCCTCGGATGACGCAGATTTGGAGGACGACATCCGGAAGGTTCAACGAAAGCATGCTGACAAGGCCAAGAGGACCATCAAACTGTGTAAAGGCTGTGGGGGCAAGCATTTGCGAGCCAAGTGCCTGTTCTGGTCTGCGAACTGTCATAGATGTGGAAAAAAGGGCACATTGCAAGGGTTTGCCACCGCCGCAGTGAAGACCGGGAAAGAGATGACCACTGTCCTCGCAGAGATCTGGCTATCTCCAAGGTGTTGTCCACTACACCGGAGTCATCCAGGATTGGCAACTTCACAGAAAGGTTCGTTGTGACCGTCAAAATCCAGGGGTCACCAATGCGGATGGAGGTCGACTCAGGGTCGGTGTACTCCATCATTTCCCAGCAGTCCTTCTTCACCATTCCTCCGCAGGCTTGGCCGCACGTAAAGGTTTTGCAAGTCTCCCTCCGTGATGTGCAAGGCCGGCACATCCCAGTCATGGGCATCGGAATGTTCCAGGTCAAGTTCAAGTCACACGCAGCGTCACTGCCACTGGTTGTTGTCAAGACTGGTAAGAGCAATTTGTTAGGGTTACAGTGGTTCCAACCCCTCGGGATTGCTTTCTCGGGCATTAATGCCATGGAGCCCGACCTAATACAAGCCATCTGTGCACAGTATCCTGAGGTTTTCCAGCCAGGGTTGACTTTGATCCGTCTGTCCAGCCTGTGCACATGAAGCCGTGACGTGTTCCTTTCGCCCTCAAGGAAAAAATTGAAGCTGAACTGGACAAGTTGGTGGGGCAAGGGATTTTGGAACCTGTGGACTCTGCACCCTGGGAGACCCTTATTATCACTGTCCTTTAACCAAATGGGGATGTGCGCATTTGCGCTGATTATAAGTGTACTATTAATAAGGCAATAAGGGCAAATTCATACCCGGTTCCAGTGGTTAGTCACTTACTGGCGTCACTGCATGGGGGGAAGTTTTTTGCAAAACTGGATCTTGCTCAGGCATATCAGCAGCTGCCTGTCACTGCCAAGGCGGCCAGCTGGCAAACCATTGTTACGCACAGGGGTGTGGCAGTGGTGGTGGGGAGGCGGTGTGTGTGTGTGTGTGGGGGGGGGGGGGTTGGTCTCTCTGAGGGATGCTTGCCCTCGCCCTCCCCAACCCCTCGGGAACAGGTCGCCTGTCCCAAGAAGGTCTAAGTCCCCTGCCCCCCGATGACAGAGAAAAGTATGTGTGTGTGGGGAAAATAGGATTGCTCAGTATGGGTCCCAGAAATTTCTGATGGCAGCCCTGTGTGCTACCGTGCCGCGCGCCCAGCTGCCAGTCACAGCAGGCATGCTGCCGTGCAGCTCCCCTCCTTTCCAACTCTTGCTGCATCCGCATCTTAGTCTTGGCGATGTCACCTACAGGCATGAGTGGGTGAGAATCAAATTCCAACAACATGGATATGAACTAACACAAATGAACTGATCATGGGCGGTACCTTACGCAACGCTTCACTAACATAGTTGAAATCCAAATTTTTCCCTGACTAGCTACATTTCCCCCTGATTTCCAGACCATTTTTGCTTTCCCTGACTTTTCCAGGTTTTCCCTGATTTCCAGATTTGTGGCAACCCTGAGTGAATAATAATACAGTAAAACCCCTACTAACGTAAAAAGACTATTCCGTAGGCTTTTTCATAAATTGGTTTTTTACTTAACTCGAAGCAAACCCAAAAGGAAAAATTATTTTTTACGTAACTCGAAACAAATCCATAGGAAATTGTGTTAGATAAATTGGGACATGGTTTTAGTGCAAAAATCATTATGTAAGTCGGATTTTACGTAACTTGAGGCATACGTAGGTCGGGGGGTTACTGTATAATAATATTTTCTGGGTCTTGATGTATCCCATCTAGTAGAGTTAAGTTGTCTTAAACATGGGCTAAATAATGAGAAGATAGATTAAAAGTGTGCAACACCTTAATTTTCAAATGTGTCATTTAAATATAGTTGATGTGAAATGTTGCTCTGACAAGTGATGTTTATCCTAATACAATGCTTCATAAACAAGCAGAAAATATACTTCTGTATTTTGACCTTGACTATTAAAACTACTGACAGTAACTAACTTTACTTGCTGTGTCAGTATGCTTTTTCTTCTTTTCAATAAAAAATAGTGAATTGTGTGAAAGTGAGCAACAGGGACTTCTTGTACAATCACACTACAGTAATCAGATTAAGAATATATACTCCATTTTAAAAATTAGTCTCTTCCTATTGCTAATGACTAAGAACAAAAGTGGTATGCTAAAATGACAAAGAATTTGTAGCTTTGCTAAGAGAAAACAAATAAGAGCAGCATGCTTTGCATGATTGATCTTGGAGTTGTCAGGAAACTTGAAGCCTAGTCAAATGCATTCGGTATTCAACTACAGCATCTCTGTATTATGTTGGCTTATAGTCACCATTTCCTCCAACACACATAGGGCAACAATACTCTGTCCTAGTCCTCCAAGAATGAATAAAAAACTTCTTCATACACTGGAACCTCGGATAACGTCTGTTTCCGATAACGTTGGATCCGGATAACGTCCCGATTTTTGGCCAAAAGAAGTGCATCGGATAACGTCCTTTGGGCGTTATCCGATGCGGATGTTTTTCTGCGCGCACATGCTGTTGCTGCCATTTTGGGTTCTCCGCCACCCCTGCCACCTCTGGGGGGGCGGGGTCGAGGTACCCGATGCATGCTGTTTCCAATGTCCCCAAACCTTGACGGGCAGTGCTGCAAGGCAAAACCTACAGCCAACGAAGGTTCCCCCCTGGCCTTTTGCCTTGCAGCAGCGCCTGACAAGGTCTGGGGATGTTGGAAACAGCCCGGATCGGGTCCCCTGACCCTACCAGAGGTGGCGGGGGGGGGGGGGGGAAAGCGCCCACCCCCTCAAAAAAGATGACATGTTCTCCTACCTTTTCATGCTGTTTGCCTCCCTGCAACCTCGAAAAACAGTTGCTTCTTGTAAGAAGCTTGTTCTGGACTTCAATTCCCAGAAGCACAAGCAGTCTGTAAAAATGCATGCGGTGGCCATTTTGTTTACAGACTGCCTGTGCTTCTGAGAATTGCCTGGGGAGAGGTATCGGGGGACCCAATCCGTGCTTTTTAATGTTGTCTGATCAATGCATCAGACAATGTCCAAATCTGGTTAATGTCCGGACATGTGGAACCAAGTTTGGATGTTATCCGAGGTTCCACTGTATATACAAGACACATGCATATCACTAGCTATAGAGCAGTTGACATGTTCCTTAAAGAAATATATGGACAGAAATCCACTGCTTACACATTTGCCATCTCATATATTTGGGAACTGCAGTGGCTCAAGTCGCTAAGACGCTGACTGGGAAGCGGAAGGTCAGCAGTTCGATTCCCGAGTACTGCAGGACGGAAATGAGCTCCCGTCTTCATCCCAGCTCCTGCCAACCTAGCAGTTCGAAAGCAAGAAATTGCAAGTAGATAAATAGGGACCACTTCGGTGGGAAGGTAACAGCGTTCCGTGCGCTCCGGTGTCTAGTCATGCCTGCCACATGACCACGGAAACGTCTGCAGAAGCAGACAGCGCTGGCTCTTCGGCTTAGAAACAGAGATGAACACTGCACCCTAGAGTCGGATACGACTAGCTTTCGAGCAAGGGAAACCTTTACCTTTACCTATATTTGGTAAATTTCTTCATTTATGCATTGTACTTACAACATGTCAAGTGCCAACCGATGTTCATATTCCACATGGCAGGTATATTGTTAAAAAGCCTCTTATATTGTGCACTGGTGCATACACATGTGGTGTTTGTGCACTAGTGCTCTATCTCCCTGGAGGTGGCTGTGCTGGGATGTAGATGCTACAAGGGTAAGAGGCTTTTAAAATCATACCTGCTGCATGGAGCATGCTGAGGTGAGTAAGTGCTTTTCAGTAATCTCCACTTATTGGATATATTTAATCAGTCCTCGAATTATCATGGTAAATATACAATTAGATGAACCTTTAAAACAGGAGTTCTCAACTTTTTAAAGCCGGGAGCCAGGTCACGCTCCCTCAGACAGCTTCGGGGGCCAGATGGCCATTTTGCCCTTCTTCCACCACATGGCACTTCCTGGTGTGGTGGAGGCGCACATGAAATGGTGCTGCAGGCTACATCCAGCCCTCAGGCCACAGATTGAGAATCCCTGCTTTAAAATCAAGTGATGCATAACTCATGACTATTATACATTTAGATGTGTGGGCTTTCTGTTTCCATTTTTCAACATTTCAGCCTCTCCATTTTCAAACTTATCTCTGCAGCATTTAGCGCTGGGGAAAAACTTTTTTGCAAGAAAAACTTGTGATTTTCAAAACTAATTAAAACCTGCAAGACTGCACAAAAGACTTTCCAGAATAGTCTGTGGTCTAAGCGACCTCTTCTGACCCTCAAAGTATTTTTAATTAATTTTGTATTGATTTTAATTAATACAAGCTTGTAATGGTTGATGAGCATGTCAATGCCAAAAGTACACATGTAGAGGTTTGGAGGCTAGGGATGCATATTTTTTTATTAAGGTTAGAAAACACAAGTGAAACATTGTTTAAAAATGTGATTTTGTTGTGCTTTTCATATTGATTTTCATTTGGAATTTCTTAGCTATAAGAAATCCCAAATGTATTTTGGCTTCTTTTCTAATGAAGATAAAGGAGGTATAAAAGGTCACTATTGCAGCTTACGTTGCAATACACAGAGAAAAGGTTCATGCTAGAATCACAGAGATCTGAACAACACAGTGTGCGCTTTAAATAAAACATACATTTCTGGCAACAGTCAGGTAAAAAAAAGAAAAACCATTGCATACAAAAAAACTTGCTCAAATAGCTGCAGAGTCTTGAAAGGAGACAATGTCAAGGAAATGTACAGGTTTGTTTAGTAATGTCCAGTCTCAAAGTAGCTCCTTCAGGGGGAAAAATGGCAATTTGAAACTTGTAACAATGCTACCTCTTACACTTTGGTGCTCTGAATTTCACAAGATGATGTGATTCAGGGAATGTTAAAAACAAGGACAATTTTATAACCCAAAAAGGATTAGAAAAAGTTGTGTCAACTTTGTACATGACATACTTCAGATGTATGAATTATTTTCAAAGACGTTCTAAACATTACCATGTGCTATACAGGTGGAACTCGGAAAATTCGAATATCATGCAAACGTTCTTTCATTTCACTTAAAAAGTAAAACAAATATATGAGATAGACTCACTACATGCAAAGCAAGAGATGCCATGCCTTAATTCGTCATAATTGTGATGATCATGGCGTACAGCGTACATGAGATTATGTGATGATTATGGGGTACATGAGATTGGGGGGTTAGGGTTTTCATAAGCTGTAAGCCATAAACTTCAATATTATAACATTTGTTTCACCTTTTAAGTTGCATTACTGAACTGAATGAACATTTACATGATATTCTAATTTTTCGAGTTTCACCTGTATACAGTATCTGCAAAACTGTTAATCCCCAGGAAGTGCAGAAGAGGACAATGGGAAGAAAAACAACCACCACAATATATAAATACTTTAAACAAAGCTATCAACAGGACAGAAATGCAAGCTCAATGTAAGTTTTAAATGTTATTAATATTGATTTTTTAAAAAAAAACATCTTTAAAAGTACAGTCACATGTCAATTCATACAAGTCATTTGAAACTTATTGATCTTCTCATTTGTGCAAAGACTGGGCTCTGCCATCACTCTGGTGAAAGGATAATAGAGCACTCTCTAAACACTTATGACAGGTTAGATGCAAACAGAGCTCCTCATTTAAACAGATATAACCATACTATAAAGTGTTTGCATTCCAGCTTTTGCAACTGCATTTATGCAATAAATTAACAAGTATGTTCTGCTCTGCTTCACATGCAGATACTTGTTGCCTTAATTCGCAATCAGGGGCTAAGCACCAGAAGATGCTTGTAAAGAACATTAAAAGGATGGAATAAAAACTTTCATAGCCTGCCACACTGTACACAATGAAAGCCTACAATTACCAGCAAATTTTACTTTACCACTGTTGGACAATACCCAAGCAGTTACATTTGGCTCCATCACAGCAGCAAGGGAAAATATACTAAAAATGACTATATATGAAAAATTATATTTGAAAACCCCCTGAATGGAGAATGTATATGTATTTTGTATGGACAGGTGAAATCTTGGGAAGTATATTCAAGCCTATTCTGCAAAATACCTTTCTATTCATTCTACTCAAAGCAGCATTCTCAGGCTATAATAGGTCACGACTAAGTGTAGTACCTTCCTTCAAGAATAATCCTGCTTTGTCTGTCAGCTGTCAACAAAACATAAAGAACTCATACAGTCCAGCCATGTATTGTGCATGTAAGAGAATCTAACAAAATATAAAGATGGAAGGGAGGGGGGAGATAACCAGTATTTCATGGCCAGTTCAGTTCCATGTTTTCTAACACAAAAGAATTTCATACACCAAAATTCATGAGCTTTGAATGCATTCATAAGCAACTACAATGTTGTTCCAAAAATTAACAAAAACACAAGCAAAGATAGAAAGCAAAGGGGTTATTAAAGTCCAATTTCATGGATATATAACTTATACACGTACACTAGAAAATGTACAAAATAACCGCCAGAATTTTTTAGAAAGAGAGGTCAAAAGTTAGTACAATAGTAACAAGAGCAGTAAGTATTGCTTATAGTCAGTGACAAGATACATAGCTGATCACAGAGGGGAAAGTAAAATTTAAACTAAATATAGTTACTCAGGTTGTGTTCTTTTAAAAATAGGAAAACCTTCTGGCATTGAAAGAAAGGCCGCAAGAGATGCCTCCTCAAAATTAGTAAAGAGTTTAAAAGCATTACCAAGTAATGTTTGTTCATTTAAGTTTAATTATTTTCTCTTTGAGAATGGTACTAATGAAACTGAATATCTTTCATGGTTTCGAAGGACAGTCTGAATAGTCTGTAAACAAGACTGAGGGTAGACAAGTGAGCTGACTGAGCCAAAGGGTTGCTAGGTGATACCGAATGTAAACCCACAAACTTGCTAAGGGTTATTTTGCTTCCATTCCACTCTCACACAGCTTCTTTTAAGTTTCAGCCATTACCTTCCAGGTGACTATGACAATATGCTTACTGCTTTTAAAAATATGTTTGCTAAACGCAGAGATTAAACTGAAGGACAGAAAATATAGCATGAAAAGTAGTCATTAAAAAAAAGGAAATACAGTCTTCAATACGGTTCATAAGGACAAATGTTCTATAGCCTTTCTCTTTCCTCCCTCCCCTCCACTCCAAAAACCTGTGACTTTTTTTTCAAGTATCTGATCAGAGATTGTCCAGTAAGAGCACTTTATTAGATCATCAGTCCAAGAGTTTCACAAGCACAGAGAGCAATGGGCTCAAATGCAGCACATCAGTTTTAATAGACCACAGACTAATAGCAAACTGCAGATACTGCTGAGAACTTTCCATGCACTAAACTCTTGAAAAAGCACCATCTCTCCAGCTTAAATGCAGCTGCCTCTTTCAATGCTGCAAATGGGTAAATTTGACAAAAAAGCCACCATTAAGACTACATGAAAGGCTCAAGACAACATCCTTTCAACGCTTTGTACTTCAGTAATCAGATGTACTTACTCACCCCCCTCCCCCAAACCCGATCAAGAACTATTTCTGAATGGTAGGAAATAATTCCACTTTGTACATCTTTTAGTTAATCAAGACTTTCTATTCAGCAATTTGACCTTTTGTTCAAAACAGGATTATCAGTTTTTTCGCCAGTTACCAAGGGCGACTCGCATGGTGAACATAATTGCAATAATTTGCAAAACACCATGGCAACCCACATTACAACTAGGTAAATACTGGTCTTTTGTGCTACATTGTTATTTTCAGAGATGCTGAAGTCAAAGAACGAATGACAAATGAACACAAAATTTATATTTGCTTTGTCTCAAAAGAGAAGAAAATTGATAACAAGAATTGGGGGGAAACCAACTACAGCTGTAATTTCTAACTTGATTAATTAGGATGGTAACAGTCCTTAACAGTATATTCAACAAACAGCCCTGACTTAGTCTCTCCACCCACCTCTCCCCCTCACTACACTACCACCACTATCCCCCACCCCAAACAATTTCCCCTTCTGCTAGGAGAACCAACCAACCCCATTTGCTCTTTTCTTCATCTTAATGGAATCCTTAATTACAGAATATTGTCCTCCAGCTCTTCATTAAGCATTGAAAAGTGAGTGAGTGAGAATGCAAGTGCCAAAGCAGACAGGGTTGCTACAGCAGTCTTGTCAATCCCCCCACCCCAGGCAACACAACAGGCCTAAAGATGAGATGGCATTTTTTTAGTATTAGCAGCTGTTCTGCTTCAGACAATTAAGCATAAACTATTTAGCATTTCAGAAAGCTGCTCTTTGCATTGGCAATCTTAGGTTAGTGAGCATACTAAAATTAGTTTACAATCTAAATGCCAAACTATCTGATGGAAAGTCTTTACTTACACTGTAACTAATATTTGAAATTCGGTATTTGTAATATTCCTCTATCTTTCAACAATTCTAATTAAATGCAGTCAAGTCAATTATGATATTTAGCATTTTTTTGGAATAAAGGGCACTTAGAAGTTGTTTACTATTCTCTTCTTCTGTAGGAATCATGAGGCTTTGTATACCCTGTGCTTTAGCCTCTTTCAAAATGGCAATTTAAAATCAGGGGGAGAGAAAAAAATATGTAAACATCCTCGCCTCATGAGTTGCCTCGCGGCATTAGTGAAATGAAACCTAATGTGAGTGACATGTCTTGCTGTAAGATCATTGGTTGGAATCCCTAAGGGGGAGGGCCAAAGGTGGACCCTGTGGGAGGAGATATAACCCAGAGACTCATGCACACACACATGCAGACACAGAGACATTCTCTTGGATGCTGTGCTTTTAAACTGCAAAAATGTAGAGGTATGAGAAAGGAAGGGGGCCATGGACTATCCCTTGAACATGCAGCTTGCTTTATTTCTGTTTTGAAATGCTTTCTAAGCTTTTGATAGACTGTATCCTGTACCTTGCTATGCTTTCAATATACTTCTAAAATACCTGAAGTGACTTGGAGTGATTACTCGGCTCGACACTACCTTATCTACACGTATCAAGATGCCTGGGTTTGTCCAGCCAGGGAGCTGCAACTCAGAAGAATAGGGCCTACTCGAGGGTAAGGTACCCTTCTTCATCTAAGACATAGAGAATAAGGGCTGCTATCCACTCACTTGTCCAAAAATAGTGAGATAGTGAGTGGTTTTTTTAAAAAAAATGAGAAAAAAGTAAGTTTTTGCCCAAAAATGTGAGTAAATAGTGAGTAAATCCATAGCAATTTTTGCTTTTTGGGGCCATATATCGGTTTTATCAATCAGCAGAAATGAAGCAAATCAATAAATTTTCCAGTAGTATTGTTATCATTGTATGATTTTGGATTGGACACTCAGAAATAATAAACACGAAATCAATATAATATTTAAGAAACTTTATTTCTTTATATATTTGTGAAAAAAAAAACAAGGCTTATGTCATTATGGACTTCTTGACTAGAAAAAAGAAGCCTAAAACAAATAATACTGACATACTGGCACATAAGAATTAAGAGCTGGTAGATCTGAAGTGAAGGAAATCAATTGCCTTTGTCTTAAATCCTGACCGGAGCAGCCAGTGAAGGGGGCCATTTTAAAAGTTCCTTGAGCCTTACCTTTCTCAGACACATTAGAAAATGGCTGGTTGAAATGCCCAAAGAGTCTAGGCTGTATCACAGACCTCCATTTTGAGAAGTCATGTTAGAACAAGGCTGGTTGCAAGGCCCGAAAGAGCCTAGGCTGTAGCAGGGTCCTCCATTTTCTAGGCCTTAGGAAGAAAAGGCACAATAGAAATGCCTGGTTGCAAGGCCTGAAAGCATTGAGGAGCCATTAATATGCTCCTTGTCTAACATTAAGACAGTTTGCAGTATCATTGCTATGAGGCAACGAGGAGCCATTAAAATGCCCATGTCTAACAATAAGACAGTTTGTAGTATCTATCAAGTAAACAGGAATCAAACGCTTCAAAGAAACAGATATTATAAAATCTAGTAGTCTCCTGAAAGAGACTGCTTTACTCCTCTTTTAACAAGAGGAATTGTGGGTCCAAAATTGGAGTTGAAAAACAGTTTGAAAGAGGGAAAGAACAAGACTTACATTGATCCCTCTCTGTAGGATTGAAGAGACCTGCTGGAGCCACTGAAAAAGAATCTGGTAACCAAGGTTATAAAGAGGATGGGAGGGCCTCCTATAACAAATTTTCCCTCCTTTTTTCAAAGCTCTGGTATAGTTCGAAATGGAGTTCTGCACAAGCACAAACCCCAAACGTGTGGATTCAGACATCTCAAAGAAGAAGACAAGACTATTTTGACGCAGAATGTGTCCAGTTTTGTTTTAAAAAGTGAGAATAGTGAGTAATTCCACAAAATAGTGAGGTTAGTTAGGGACCATTGAAAATAGTGATTAATAGTGAGAATAGTGAGTCGGTGGCAGCCCTGTAGAGTAGGTCCACAGTGTTTCTCAATCTTTGACTTTTGGACTTCAATTCCCAGAAGTCCAAAATCAGCCAATGTACTGACTTAGCCTTCTGGGAATTGATATCCACCAGTGTTCCGCAGAACATAGTTTGGGAAATGCTGTGGTAGGGAATTAAACTCTTACTCACTGTGCTATCCCATAAGCATCTTTTAACAATATTATGACTAAAATCCAGTAGAAAGTTGCAACTAGTGTTGGCCCTGAATCAATGTTAACTTATAGAGAAGTTGACTCAGCATATTGCCACTGATTCAAGTTGCAACTTACTACTTGATTTCATCCTATGTGCGTTAGTATTAAATGGCAGCATAAAGAAGATCCAAAATTCATAGTTTATATATTCGCCGGTCATAGATAGTGATTTGGTGAGATAGTGTACTAAAACGATGACGTGCAGAAATACAGCTGATTCAAATCTCAGTTTGCCCAAGAAAACTTATCTGATGTCTGTGGGTATGGCACTTTTTATTAGTCAAGTCCATCTTTTGGATAAAATAAGGATAAAAGAAATAGAGATATACTGTAACTTTGGAATATGGAGCTGCAATGCAAAATTAAAATGATTCAGCCTCTTCATGGTGTGTGGTAGCTCAGTGCCCATTCACAATGCATATTCTCCATTCCAAGACATGGCTTAGCTCCTGCTGGAGCTACAAACCTCACTGCAACCTGGTCAACCTCCTTCCATCACAAGGCCCCCAAGGCTGAAAGGGATCCCTAGGGAGCCTTGTAACCTGTGAAATGGGGTTGGGACAGGAAACATTTAATTAAAGATAAAATTCTCCAGTTGATGACACTGTCAGCCTTATGCATGCATAGCTATGCCAATAGGATTACACTTAATATAGCTGAACAATGAGAATTCAGCAATACATAGATGCACACAGGCTACCTGCTTTTATCTGTTTCTTTGAGTAGTCATCTGTGAACACCTAAATGTGGCTCACCTGGGAGAAAGACATACATTGGAAGGCTCTGAGACCTTATTAGGCCTAATACTGCTCAAGCATCTTGTTTCTGCCCTGTGATAGCTGGCAGCTTTGTTAGTCTGAGTTTGTAATGTGTATGTTAAGCAAAACTACCAAAATGTAGAATTATTGGATGAGTAGCAAAAAAATCCCATTCCTTTTAATGATAATTTTAAACCTGAATGTTTTAGAGCAGGGGTCAGCAAACCTGGCTCTCCATATGTTATTGGACTTCAATTCCCAGAAGCCCTGATCAGCAGGTGTACTGACTTGGGTTTCTGGTAAGTTTGCTGACCTTAGTTCTAGAGATAGGCACCCGGCGGTGCCTGCTGCCTTTGGGGTCGGAGTTGGGGGAGAATCCCCCCAACTCTGGCCTCAAATGCAGCATCATGGTGCTGGTCAATGCAGAGAAACAAAGCCTCGTTTCTCTGTACTGACCAGTGGAGCATGCTGCCTTTGGGGTAGGAGTTGGGAAAGAATCCCCACCCATCCCGTTCAGCCTCAAAGGCTGCATCGCGGCACCGGTCAGCGCAGAGAAAGAAAGCCTCATTTAGCTGCACTGACCGCGGAGCTGCCTGTTGCCTGGAAACCCAAGCTGCCTGTTTGGGGGAGGCTCCCCCACGCCCCCCGAAAGCCACCTGACTGCTGAAAAGCATTGCATCGTACAACGACTAAAATCGTTGTACGATGCAAATTTTTTTTTAAAAAAGGCAGTCGTACGATTTGGTCGCTGTGTGATGCAATTGTTGTATGGGGTTTTACTGTACATATACATTGGTGTCACACCTCTGAATTTCTGATCCTCAGCCTCTGGATCTTTTCTTTGCTCATATCAGAGAGTCGCAGAGATGATTTTTAACCAGAAGCAGATTATCTTGGCCATTTATTAGTCGTTCTTTTGTGCACACAGTGGGGAATAAATTGCATCCACATAAATGTTGCATTGATAGGATTTCTCACAAAAAAATGTCCTGTATTCAAGTAGCCACATTTTAGTCGATTTTTCTTTGATTTTTCTTTTGAAATCTATTAAGTAACTTCCAAATGGTCCAGCTAGAATTGCATCTTGGTGGGAGATGCACAGCTTTGCGTCATCCATCAGTTGCGTCCGCTCCTGGACCGGGACTCCCTGCTCAGGGTCACACATGCTCTGGTCACCTCCAGGCTAGATTATTGCAATACGCTCTACATGGGGCTGCCCTTGACAACCATTTGGAGGTTGCAGTTGGTCCAGAATGCAGCGGCCTGGGTGGTGATGGGGTGCGGGCGTTATGGCCGTGCCTCACCATTACTTCGGGAGATGCACTGGTTACCAGTTTGCCTCCGGGTGCAGTACAAGGTGCTGGTTTTGACCTTTAAAGCCCTTCATGGTAGCGGGCCAGGTTACCTTAGAGACCGCATTGTCCCAAGAGTGTCCGCCCGTCCAACCAGAGCGGACCGGAGGGGCTCCCTAATTGTTCCATCTGCCATAGGGGCTCGTCTCTCTGGTACACGAAGGAGGGCCTTTTCCGTGTCCGCACCAGCCTTGTGGAACCTCCTACCAGTAGAGCTGTGGGAGCAGACGGAGCTGCTACCTTTCAGAAAAGACCTAAAAACCTGGTTGGTGGGACAGGTGTGGGGCCCAAATGGAAGGATGGTCCCCGCCTGTTGGCTTATTAAATAAGTCCCCATTTCTTTTCATTCCAATGCAGGCAGTTTTTAACGTGGGTAGTCTTTTAATGATAAATGGGATAGGTGGGTGAGTATGTTGGGTTTTAATGGCTCAACTGTTTTTTATGTATGCTTTAACTTGTTGTGAGCCGCCCAGAGTCGGGTTTACCTGATTGGGCGGCATAAAAATTTGAATTTAAATAAATAAATAAACTCTTCTGCAGTCATAGCAAGGTGGACATGTTTGCTCTCTAGAGGTTTAGCATAGCATCTTTTGGTTTAATATTTAGAACATGAGAGGAGTGTAGAAACCTGGATTTTAGCTCTCATCTGGGAGGTTGTTGTCCATGAAGTGGATGGATTTGGTGTTGTATTACTTTCTTTTGTTCATTATTTGTTAACATCTGCTCGATAAGCTCAAACGTTTCTCCTTGGACTGTCAAGGCAAGATCATTAGCACAGAGCAAACCCCTAGCATATGGGAAAATCAGTTGATCACTATTATTGTACTAATAAAACAAATATAAGCAGAACTTTTTTTAAAAAAGGCAAACAGTTAAACTTGAGTCTAATTAATACTTTGAAAAGCACATTCCAAACTAGGCTATTGCCTTGGTGGATGAAATGGAATTCACCCAGTAGCAGAAACAGCACTAGGGGATGCACATACTCCATGAGGATGGGGTTCCTACCACAATATGTTCCTCAACTATAGAAGGTTCTGAGGCATTCTGTGCAGGTGCAAGTCAGCCTATATGCATGAATCATACACACCTCAAAGAATATAAATGCTAGAGTACTGAAAGACACTATTTTGCATTGTATTCTAGACCCTGTGCACTCTACCACCATTCCAGAATATATGTGTTAAGTAAGTGTACATGCATTCATTGCACTGTATCATTCAAAATAATGCTCAATAAGGGCTTTCTGCACATAGCACCATTACAGTGATGGGCATATTGTTTTATTATAAAGTAGACTGGGAAAGCAATAGTATTGCAGCATAAAGAAGACCTTTTCGCCATGTCTATTTGTTAAGTTTATTTATGCTACATGATAATGATCTACCAATTGTGTGCTATACTAGTTCCACTAGATACAATAAAAACTAAAACAAGGATATAATTTTCTCGTATCAATTACATGCAAACACTATTACAAGACTCACAGACAAAACATAAACCACTGATGCAGTTGATTTGGTAACAGAAAAGCCTAGGCTGCTGTAGAGTTGGCCAGTCACTCACACTTGATGTAACAGCAGGGAACTCTGATTGAGATTTCACTGCAGGACAAGACCCTAATAGCTTGGACTAGTGTCCACTAAAAAGCAATGACAAAGATCCCGTTAAGTTTAATGGCCTAAGATAAGGTTGAAAAATGAGTTACTTGTAATGCTCACTCTCCTGACCTAGTACCAAGGAAACAGAACTCATCATCTCTTCAAGAAATATCTACATTATCAGCAGCAAAACCATTAACCCAGTATAAATTCTGTAAAGAATTTCAATTTTATCAATGAGCCAGGTATTCAACACACAAATTAAACGTCTTTAATTCGCAATGCTTTTTGCATCAAGTTTATTTTTTTTATTTTAACTGTAAAGCATTTCTTATTCTGTTTACTTAATTTACTAAACCCAAAAATAAAAAATATAAGCAGTAAAATCTTAATATATTGTTTAGTAAAGTTCAAGCCAGCCTTCAAAAAACACATTTATCTATCCACTAAAGCTTGTGTTAATGCGATGTAAGAGTTTGGCAAATTCAACTCAAATGGAGCATAAAAGTGCTTTTCCTTGAAAGTGAGATCATTTTTAAAAATTCAAAGCATGATCACTTTTTCTTTTCTTCAGGAACAATCTGATACAAGCAGCAAAGCTTAAATAAACTAGAAACATTTCAAATGATCCATAAAGGATTAATAAGCACCACAGGAAGTCCTATAGGCCCAGCATATACATTTTCACATCTTTTCTCCTGTGATGCACATGACATGAAATTCTAAGCAGAGCTCAAGTTTCAAAGTCATTGAATGTTAAGGTCCACATGCTTTACCACTGCAATGGAACAAGACCACTACTTTGCAATGCTTAATAGTGACAATAAGATACTTATACTGTTAACACAACAATACTCCTTAATGTTAACTCTGAAAAACTTTCTAATCTCAAACAGAAGATTCAACAGCAAAGCAAGGCAAAGAGGGTAGTTGTTTAGTAGCAGAAATAGTGCAGTATGTTACAACTGACTAATATAAAGAAGAACAAAATGACAGCTGTTATTTTGGCAGAAATAATCTATGCTGAAGCACAAAACACATGCACACAATTTTCCCCCCAATACAATTTTCTTGTCTTCCCACAGACTTCTGTGATTACTACAGAAAGCAGGGTTCTAAACATATTTCAATAGAATCTTCAATCAATGAGAATAAAGAAAAACAGGAGTATGGGGAAATGCATTACAACATTAGTAACTGTTTTCAGCTACTCTTAGTAATGCATGTAACTGGCAAGAGGAAGTATAACCTATTCCACCCAAGGAAGTTAGAACAGCTTGTCGTAAAGCAGGCACAGGCCAGATGAAATATATAATATACTGCAGTGGTTAACAACTATGTGTAGTCATTAGATAGGTCATCCAAAGTTTTAGAGTTCATTTTTAGGCAGATACTATAATAGGAAACTGTGCCTGTCTTGTCCACCTCATCTTAAGTCAAAAGGGCCAGAGATGTGTCAAGCTGGTATATAAATCAAAAATGAGATGAACATAGGAAAACACAAGGAAATTTAATCTAAACAAGATGGAAATACTCTTGGTAAACTGCCTAATTCAGGAATACTGCATTACCTGTTTTGGACAGGTTCCAATACCTCAGAAAAAATTAAATAAAATATATTGTTGTATTGTTCATAAGACACATTTCAAAATCCATACTTGAAGGTTCCCCCTCCCCATAGGCCAACTATTAGTGCCTGTTTAATTAGCCTCCAAAAATAAGGTGTGCTTTTTAATGTCGCACTGCAACACACACACACACACACACACACACACACACACACACACACACACACACACACACACACACACCTAAAATAGTGCTCAGATTCATCTGGGCCAATAAGGTGCTGGCCAACTTAGCTTTATAGATCTTATTATGACACTCTTGTATCACATAAAATGTTTCAGTTCATCTGAATAAAATATCAAAATCTTCTCAGAATTGCAGTGCTGGAAGGGACTCTATGGATCATCAAGTCCAGCCCCTATCAAGGAGGCACAGTGGGGAACTAAACTCCCAATTCTGGCTCTGTAGCCAGATATCTATTCTAAACCAACAGTTCTACAACAGCCTCATCTTGCCCTCTAGTGTTCATTTTTAATTTGCTCGAAATGGGGAGCGGAGAACATGAGGTACAGACAAGGGGAATTTTAAAACAAAACAAATTCTGGTTTCAGTAACATTTCCCCCATCTACAGAAACAATGATACTTTGTTGAATTTTCCAAGAAAGTCGCTTTTACTGGAGAAATCAAAGAAATGGCCTCCCACAGAGTACCAACCTGGTATCATTACTTCTTAACACTATAATAATAATTTCATGTCAGAAATTATTCTGGGTTGAAAGGATTTTTGCTGGAGAAACTCCATTCAGGGGGCACCAGTATGAGGCTCCTTTCATGTCCCCAAGATCTTTTCCCACCAGAGTGGTCCCTATTTATCTACTTGCAATTTCTTGCTTTCAAACTGCTCAGCTGGCATGAGCTGGGACAGAAATGGGCACTCAAAATGTCATGTAGTACCTGGGTCTCGTACTGCTAACTTGTTGGCCTTCCAGCTAACAAAGCGAGCTTCTTAACCACTGAGCCACCACAGCTCCTTTTTTTAACACTGATCAAGATCTTGGCTTGATATTCCAGGGGAAACATTTAAATTCACTGAGCACCAGTGAACCTCTGCATTAGAAGTTCTTTCCTTATATTTTAAAAGCAACTAGCTGAAGCTTAATTTCAGCTTTAAAAACACGGCTCTCTGGCTTCCAATTAAAAAACAGCAAAGCTTAGAGAAAGTTCCAAGTTAGCTTGAAAGGCAAGATTTGGGAAAACTGCCTTACCACCAAAGTATAGGGGTGTCAAGATTTGTTTAAACAACAAACAAAAAGTAGTCTCCAGAACTAGAAAATTGGCTTGATAAGATTGGGGTTCACATCCATAAACAATGTTTGACGTAGTAGCCTTGTTAGTCTGTGCAAGCATATCAGAGCATAAACAAAACAAAACTGCAAAAAAAAAAAAGACAAAAAATGTTGTGGCATCTTAAAGACTAACTGTTGTATTCATATGTGAGCTTTCATGGACCAGGTGTCTGATGAAGTGGATGTAGTCCACGAAACTCCTATTTAAATACAGGAATTAGCCTGTCAGGTGCCAAAATATTTTGTCTTTTTTTTTTTTGCTGTTGTTTTGCTTACTCTCTAATATCTATAAACAATGTGCTACTTCTCAGCAGAATATGTTAGTGCTTATATTATAAACCAGTACATGTCAAATAAGTAGCAACAGCTCTTAATAAATAATCCAGGATTATTACTGGGTGCCTGAAAATTACTCCCAGTGAAAAAGTCTATTATTTTGTTGGCACTGCCCCTCTGAAAGTATGTCAGAAGGTGCTAACAAAAAACAAAACTGAGAATGTTTTCTGCATTCTTCCCAAGATTAAATATGTCTTCTAGATATGAAACCAGAAGAAGCTATGTAAAACACACACACCTTGCTAAATGGATGACTGCAGAAGAGTGTCTCCCACCAGGACACAATTCTGGCCTGACCATCTGGAAGTCACTTAATAAATGTCGCAAAAGGTCGGAATCGACTGTGCGACTGAACAACAACAACAACAACTTGAATACATAACAAATTTTCTGTGAATGTGAAGAAATTCAATCAGTGCGACATTTTAAGTTTATGCAATTTATGCTCCACCAGGTGTACAAAAGAAGATCTAGTAAATGGCTGAGAGAATGTAATTGAAATACAGTAGTCTGCTTCTGGGCAAAAATAGTCTATTTTAACATTTTAATTGGTTTTTATTTTTTCCTATACTTCATATATGTCAATAATAACTTTTATTCCTCATACATTCATTAGTTTAAACTGTGCCATGCTCTGATACAAAGCAAGTATATATGTGCAACATGCATTCAGTGGATTTCAGCCACACTGAATCATAAAATGACATGGCTTAATGATGAAAAATACTATAGTCGAAGATTAAATCAATAAGGTGAACCTGTAAAGCTCCTCTCCAACATCATCTTTCAAATGATTTAATTCTTCTCCTGTGCAGATTTTACATCCATACAGAGTAGTCTTAAAAATAATTGTATGGATTATTTTGGCCTTGGTCTCCAGTGACACATTCTTACACTTGAGGTTCTTTCCTAGTTTATTCACTGTCTTTCCGAGTATTAAGTGTTCTTCTGACTTCTTGGTTGTAGTTCCCATTTGGATTGATGACAATCAAAATACAGAAAATCTTCTAAAAGTCAAAGTTTCTTCCTTCTGATGAGACTTCTCTTACTTTTCTGTAATTAATATTTTTGTCAGCTTAGTGTTCGATTGGAGACTGCTTATGCTTCTTCACCAAAGGTCATTTGAAATCACTACCATTTTCTGTCAGTATATAGTATCATTTCCATATCTTAAATTACTGATGCGTCTTCCATCATTTTTACCTGCTTCTGCATATGAATATAATTCAGCTTTCCACGTTCTATGTTCTCTATACATATCAAAAAGATAGGTACTGTATATAAAATGCATTTTCATTTGACACTTTTGTCAGTGGACGCCATTCTGTTTCTCCATATTGTGTCCAAAAAGGAGACTATTGTAGAGTGTATGTCACACAATAAGTCAATCAAATGTTGAGTACACCCATTCCCTGATTCTGAGGATACACTGTAATTGTGCTGCTTACCCAAAACTCCGTGGACTGGCTTTTCTCACAGGAGGCAAGAGGGAAACTGAATTCCCATCTTCTGGTTCTGCAGCAGGATACCTAAGCAACTAAGGTATTTATTTGCCATTGTCTCCTTACAGGATGATATCTAATATCTATTCTTTTTTTAAAAATAAACTTGAGTATCTACCATTTCTCATTCCATATACTGAAATGGCTTCATCAAAAAATAACCTTGCTTACATGGGAAATTATTGTGACAACCCTATGAAAGCTTATTTCAAGTCCATAATATCATCAATTCAACTAATTTATTTCCATTAAAACACTGAGAATATGATCATATACAATATTTTGACTTTCCTCTGATGTACTGGGCTGTAAAGATGTAAGGCTAAATTTAGGTTTGATCAAAACCTTCATAATTAACTATATTTCCCTTTTTCAGAAGACCAATAAAACTATGACCAATACCAAGGAGATACAGTGGAACCTCATACAACAATCGTCCTGTATAACAACAAAATCGTATAACAATTAGGTTTTGGGGGGAAATGGTGTCCCACATAACGATTTTCCCTATGGAAAATAATCATACAACAATTTTTCAATGGGAAAAACCACTTAGCGAAAAAAAATCGTTGTACGATGCATCCCATAGGGAAAATCGCTATACTATGCATGCATCGTATAGCAATTCTTTCATACAACAACTAGCCCCATGGAACGGATTAAAATCATTGTATGAGGTACTACTGTAGAATCATTCTGCATGATACAGTACTTCTCTTCTGGGAACCATTATCCTGAGGATCCTACTTTTTCTTCTTCTTCCGTGTCTAGGCCAGATGAAACTGCCAAAATGAAAGCACCTTTTAGTGAGTTCATTCTGCAGTTCCTCTCACCTGACCTAGTGTGAGAAAGATTAGCTGGCAACACAAGGTTGCAGTTACCAAGGTACGTCCAATTGTGGTTCAAAAATTCCACAAACTTCGAGGAGGTTCTTCCGGTGTATCCCAGGATCCTACTGATCACTAAAGACATGATTCAACAGTGTCCTATGATGATGGGCACGAGATTTCTCTATATGTCCTGTTATTTGGAAAATAAAAGCAACTACCAAGAAACAATACAATGAAGGTAGAATTAAATACCTTTTGCTTGTACTATTAGTGGTTTCTTGTTACCAAAAAAGCAAAAACTATTAGGCCTTCAAAAAACAAAATGTGGATGCTTCCCCAAAGGCATTATTAACAATTAATAATCATTACACTGGTGACTTGTTTACCTGACCTTCTGTAAATTCAGCTGCCTGTAATTAGACCCATATTTTGCACATTTATATATTTGTATGCACAGATTTGACTCATTCATTCATCCATTAAAATTTGCTTGACAGACCTAGATGGATAATCAGGGTACAATTTGTATTTACTGGATTATAGAAAATTGCCCAAACTGTTAAGTTCAACGAAAACGCATTCTTGTCTCTCTCTTGTGACTGATGTAAAAGCAATTACATATCAGAGGATGGCCCCAAGACACTCTGAAGGAGCAGCAAAGCTTTTACAATCTGGTGTCTTTAGCAGTATTTTGTTCTTCAAAATGGTGACTGGTTTTTAACAACTATCTAAAGAAAAATAAAATAAAAAGCAACCTAGCACATCTTGTCTAAGCAATGCATTACTCTGTAATTCAAATGGTAAAGTAATTTCCTAGAAAAGTTAAAATGTTGTATTTACTACTAACTTTGTCAAAAATGAAAAGATTAATTCTTTGTGTGTGTGTGTCAGCTCCTCTTTTACAAAAACTAAAGTTTGTTAAAATAAGACATATGGAAGAGATTTTGTCTAGAAAAAACTGGATCCCTCAATGAGTTTAGAAAGGCAGAGTAGGAAAAGGATCAACTTATATTAAATATAGCACAATCAATTTCTCAAATAACATCACTACCATCTGATAATGCAGCTTCCAGTTTCTCAAATAATACCTTACTATCATTACAAAAATGATACACTATGGTTCCTTTGTAGAGGAAAAGTCAAATTCAAATAGGTTGAATTTGCAAGCTTCACAAGAGAAGATAGTAGTAATCAAATGATTTTAGGGTGGAAAGGAGTCGTGTGCTGGGAAGCACATGGCATCTGTATTCCTTTGTCTGGCCACAAAATGAAGCTATGTATGCTTCAGGGAGGGTCACATGGACTGGGAGCAAATGCCCAGCTTCCTGTAGGAGTGGCATCCTAACTCCATGAAATATTTGCTGTTCTTAAGAAGAGAGCCTGGCAGGCCAACAGCCATGAACCTGGCAGACTACCATGCCATGGACACTTTAATGCATGCCTGAAGAAGTAGTCTTGAACCACAAAAGCTTGCACAGCGTTTTGTTTTTCTTAGTGATCCAATAAAGGTATCAACTGTTTCCTGCATCTTTTCAATTTGAATATGGATTACATGGCTAATCTTCCTTGTTTGCCTCTAGGACCAGTGAACTCCTCTAATTTGCTACCTTTCTCTGTCTGGGTTACTAAAACATTTTGATCAACATAAGCCCTGGTACAGTGAGTGTGGTATGGTGGGCTTGGCCAGGGGGAAATCCCTGCGTTGCACCCAAATTAGGACTACTTTATTTCAAAATGTGGATGGGTGTGGCCAGTCAGAATTTCTACTACCGGTTCTGGCAAACAGGTGTGAACCTGTTGATGCCCACCACTGCTGGTACAAATTGTTACATTCCCTTTCTGTGCTAATGGGGCCCTTCTTCTCATTCACCTGGCATGAAGGCCACAGCCATAACTGGATACTGCAATGAGCAAGAGAAGGCCCCCCTCTCCTAAACTTGTGCTAGCCAACTGTAGTCTAAAATAGATACTAGAGTAGCTTTACAACACCAAACTGAATATCATTTTACAGAAAGATCACAAGGAATTCCCAGGTGTACAAAGAAAAAAATCTAACAAGAGGCAACCTGAATGCATATACACATATCAGAGTCAACATATATTTCTAAATTTTATCAGAAGCATCTTGATCAAGGAGAAAGAGAAGAATAGAGTGGTGAACTGAAGTATTCCTAAATTTAGACCCTCTATCCAGGTGTCTGAAGGCTGTAGGGGTCTGGATAGGGGACAATGGGTTACAACTGAATCCTGGCAAGACCGAGTGGCTATGGATTAGGGGGCCCGCGTTATCACAGGCGTTACCATCTTTGGATCTGAATGAGGCTTCTTTGCCTCAGACAGACCCAGTGCGTAATCTGGGTGTCCTCCTGGACTCATGACTCCTGCTCAATGAGGAGGTGGCAGTCGTGGCTAGGAGGGCATTTGCACAACTTCGTGAGATTCACCAGCTGTGCCCACTCCTGGACCGGAACTCCTTGCTCATGGTCACACACGCTCTGGTCATCTCCAGACTAGACTATTGCAATGCGCTCTACATGGGGCTGCCCTTGACGACCATTCGGAGGCTGCAGCAGAACCAGAATGCAGTGGCCCGGGTAGTGATGGGGTGCGGACGTTATGCCCATGCCTCGCTGCTGCTCCAGGAGCGGCACTGGTTACCAGTTTGCCTCTGAGTGCAATTCAAGGTGTAGGTTATGACCCTTAAAGCCCTATATGGTAGTAGGCCAGGATACCTAAGAGACCACATCGCCCTAAGGACATCTGTCCGTCCAACCAGAGTGAACTGGAGGGGCTCCCTAATTGTTCCATCAGCCAGTGGGGCTCGCCTCTCTGGCACAAGAAAAAGTGCCTTCTCCGTGTCCGCACCGGCCCTCTGGAACCTCCTGCCAGTAGAGCTATGGTTACAGATGGAGTTGCTGCCCTTCAGGAAAGGTCTTAAAACCTGGCTGGTGGGGCAGGTGTGGGGCCCTACGGGTAATGTGGCTCCTGTTTGCTAGCTTTTATCATAAGATGCACCATCTCTCTGCTTCTTGGGGGTGGGTGGGATTTTAATGCGGGTAGGGGTTTTAACCATTTTTTTTTATTGTGTGGGGTTTTTAGATTATGTAAGCTACCCTGAGTTGGGCTTGCCTGAGTGGGAGGCAAACAAGTTGGAAAATTTAAATTTAAATTAAATTAATCTACCACTTGTTATTAGTCCGAACTACTATATTATCAGTTGTACATGCTGTTTTTGTCAATACAGTATGTCCAAATTGTGGGTTCCCATAAAAAACAACAGGGCTCTACTTAAGATTTTCGATACAAAACAAGCTAGTATGTCATCTATGCGATTATAAATGTAAGGCCCGAATCCTAATTGTATACACATGAGATTTACATGACTTACTGCAATAAAACCCCATCTTACAAATGCCTCGAGTTACATAAAATTTGACTTACATAATGATTTTATGCTAAAACATGTCCCGATTTATACGATTTCCTATGGGTTTGCTTCGAGTTACATAAAGATTCTTTTTCCTATGGGCGTACTTCGAGTTACATAAAAATTCATTTCCCTATGGGTTTGCTTCAATTTACACAAAAAATAATTTTCCTATGGGTTTGTTTTGAGTTACAAAAAAAATCGATTGGAGCAAAAGGATTAGACTTTTTTTTCGTAAGGAGGTTTTTTTACTGTAATTGTGTTTTTAAAAACAAGACACCAGATATTTGTTCTATATAGAACCTTATAATTGCATAGCTACCAATGGTTCATTGTGACAACAATCTCCCTCTTGGGACTAAATTTAATTCCAAATCTCATGACAACAACAGCCTGTCTAATTTTAGGTCATTTCATTTCCACCCTCAACCCTTACTTTTTAATATACTAGCATATTTTAGCCCAGTTAGGGGTGGTTTGGGTGGTGGTGATTTGAATATGTGTTTTTAAAATTTATTTGATTTGATTTTTTTAATTTTAATTTTTAAAATATTTTTTGACTGTTTTATACTCTTCTGGCCTCTAGGTGGGGCTGTGATTAAGAGTACTGCGATTGTCTTTCTTTGTTCAGTTCTGTTCCGGAGGCATGGAGGTAGGACGTGTTTGGTAAGTGCTCTTGATTTTTTATTCTGTTTTTATTTTGTTTTTATTTTGGGGTGTTGGGCTAGGGGGTTTAAGTAGATAGTTTCTACTTAAACCCCCCAAAGTGTTTCTGCTTGTTCTTTTGTTTTAATTTTGGATTTTAGATGTGTTTTATTGTTCTGGGTATTTCTGGTTGTTATTAATTTTTTTGATTTTTTCCGTATTTATTTTTTAAATTTGTGATATTATTGTTTGTTGATTTAGGTATTTTCGTGTTGTAGATAGGTGTTTTTAGTGAGTTTTCATGGGGTTTTTTTGTTAGCCTTTGGTATTTCAGTTTTTTTGTTTGTTGTTTATTGTTTTGCTGTTTACTGGGTTTATTTTAATTATTTGTTTATTTGTGTTTTTATTATTTTTGATGCTTGGCATTCTGGTTAACTGTTTTGTTTTGTTGTGTTTTGTGAGGTGAAGAATGGCCTGTTTGTCATTTCCTCTTTTTACCCATTGCTGTTTTGAAATTAGGTTTCGATGCAGCGATGGGGAAAAGGAAGAGCCGGCAGTCAGCTCGCTCTTCATCTGGTAAGGTTCGTTAGGTCGGTCGGGGGAGGAGGAGGCAGAGAAGAGCTATTTGCTTCACGATGGTTCTTTCCTTTCGGCCTTCTTTTCCCCAGGCTTATCTAATGGGAGATCAGCAGGCAACGATCCGTAAGGGGTGGTGCTCTTCCTTGCGGATTGCTGGCTGCTGTTTTTGTATTACCTCCACTGCTGTTTCGTGCTAGTTCTCGAAACAGCGGTGTGGGTAGTACAAAGGCAACATCCAGTCATTCGCCAGGGAGTGTGCTTCCCCTGACAAATTGCTGCCTGCTGCTTGTTTGTTTCCCACCTTGGCTCAAGTTACCTTAAGGCCAGCGGTGGTCTCGCCATTTCTTCGGCGGGGTAGCAGGGAGGAGAGGGAGTCCCTCTTTTCCCTGTTGCTCCGGGAAAGAAGGCCGGCGGTTGTCTCGCCGTGGTTTTTTGCGGGTTTGAGTCGCCTCGGCGGGGGGCAGTAGTATAAATATGATTAATAAATAAATAAAGCTGTCTGGGGGAGCGTGACCAGGCCCCCGGTTTTAAAAAGTTGAGAACTCCTGCCTTAAACACTAACATGTTTTATTTATCATAATCCAAAGATATGGGGTACAGTCTTCCAGAGGTTATTCTGAACAAAACTTGTCAGTTAAGTTACCACAATTTTCCTTGTTGCTTTCTCAGTAAAGGGGTAGCAGGTAAACTTCCAGGAAATTTATAAATACACTAGCAACATTGCCGGGCTGTTTTAAATGGTGTTGGAAATTTTTTGTTGTTGTTGTTGTTAATGTTTGTAAAGAAGAGGTTAATCTATATTTGAAATTTTTAATTTTTATTTATACAAATTTTTTTTGATGGCCTGTTTTAAAATGTGATGAGTTTTGTTTGGTGTTTTGGTTTTGTGGATGAAAAAAAGAATAAAGGATGATATACTTTTTCGAAAAACTCTTGGGGCCTTTCGTGTGGGGCTATTGTGTCTTTTTGAATTTTTTTTATTATTGTGGGTAGCAAGTGCTGCTGGTAGGGGTTATCTTGTATTTTGACTGTTTTTTATCTCGTGGCCTCTGGGTGGAGCTTCTTCCAGTAAGTAGTCTCTTTCTTTATTCATTTCTTTTCCAGTCGTTGTGGTATGAGGTCGTGTGGTGGTGAGTTAGCTGTTTTTCTTTATTTGGGGTGGTGGTGGTGGTTGGATTTTGTGGTGTTTAGCTGGGTGCTGGGTGTGTTTGGAAATGTTTGTTGTTGTTTACTTTTTTGGTGTTATTTTTGTTTGTTTTTGTGTATTTTTGAATGTTTTTGATTGTTTGTTTTTGTGTTTTTTGGTGTCCTGGGGGGGATCCCCTCTCAGACAGACTCCTTTGGTCCCCCCAACCCTCTCAACCCCAGGGGAGCCAGTAGAGAGGGGGATTTCCCCCCCACTCCGTTTTTAAAGAGAAGTAACCACTTGGTTTCTTCTCTTCAATATGGGGCGCGTGTGTGTGTGTGTGTGTGGGGGGGAGGGAATCCCCTCTCTTCCGGGTCCCCTGGAGTCAGGAGGGTGGGGGAGACAGACTCCTTTTGTTCCCCCCACCCTCTCAACCCCAGGGGAGCCAGTAGAGAGGGGGAGCACAACACCCCCCCCCCACCCAGTGATATTAAAGGGGAAACTCCAATTAGGAGCTTCAGGCGCCGTTGGGGAGGGGGGCTTTGGTTCCCGCAGCTTGGCGGACTTGCTCTCCCGGTGTTTTTGTTTTATTTTTTGGGTGCCGGCTTCCTCAGCGTTCTGCGCACTCATGGCGCGCAGGACGCTGGGGCTTGTAGTTATGGGTTGGTGCTTTGTGTTTGTGCTGCGTTTTTTTTAAAATGGTTTTCTTTTGATTGGCTGCGGCGCGTTTCCGAACGCTGCACCGTGTGAGAGCCTCTCAGCCTGATTGGCTCTGGCACGGCACAAGGAATGTTGGGAAGTGAAGTTGTTTCCCTTTCTTCGCGTTTGTGGGGCTGTTGCCCCACTGCCGGTTTTCTCAATCCTTCGTTGACCTGCGGACCCAGATCGGCCGTGTGCAGGAAGGGTGAGTGCAGGCAAGTAGGGCGAGGCATAGCAACCTATAGCCAGTTCCAACGGTTAACCCTTGGATTTATAGGTTAAGATAGTTCAAACATGTTTGTAGTTCCTGTGCTTGAGCAGTTTTTTTTAAAAAAACCCCACAATATCAACTATAGCACAGGGATAATGAAAGCTGCAAAGCTTTGAAACAACACACACAAACACGAGTACTTATAGTCACTCTCAAGATGAAGTACTTTATATTCAAGAGTACTTTATGTTACACAAATACATTTCTTTTCCTTAAAGGATTCATAAATCAATGCAGTCTGATGTGAGAAGTTAAGTTAATCTTTGTTTTTCTCACAGACATAAACTAAATGGCTGTATTTCGTTTTTTAAGAAGTGATGGCTGTCTACTACATGAATCTAAAAAAAAGGGGAATGTTCTCCAATTGTCAAGAGCATCAATTGCAGAAGCCACAAAATGTACATGCAGGACACACATCACCCGTTTATAGCCATCCACTTCAGAACAAACTACTCTAAACCATACATATTTCATTGAAACCTCAGGCTAACACTTCAAAAATGAACCAGCTAAACAAACTTCCAGTAGCACTTGACAGAGCTACACCTATTCTTCCCATTTCCAAAGCAGTACAGAATTAATTACCAGTTCTATAGATCTATTGTAAGTATAATAGACTAAAGAGCTATCACAGACACATTTATTGTAAAAGCACAATCCCAAGAGTGCCTAGTAGAGGGCCAAAACGATTAACACAAATGCTTTGTCAGATCAAAGATAAAACCTGCACCACCCAATTGAGGGACGAATTAGAACAGTGGGTTATCTTTCAAATTAACCAGGGCAGTTAGTGAGGAAAATTTCATGAAAGTGTAATTCTTAGCCTTTGTGAAACCACACAGCAGGCATTCTGCCAGCTGACAAGATGATGAAATTTTCATGCTTAAAAAAGCCTTCTTCATTTCCCAATTTAGATTAGCTAGTATCTTTTCCCCTCCTATTTGTTCATCTGCAGAAATTGTTTAAAACTTTTATTTATTTATTTGTTGGATTTATATATCCGCCTTTTTTGCCTAAGCGACCCAAGGCAGCTCACAACATCAATTAAAATCCATACCCAATACTAATTAAAACTAAATACTGCACTATAAAACTATCAAAAAACGTCCATAAAACCTCCCTAATCCCCTTAAAAAGAAGAACACCCGGGCAGCAGTAAATAAGGACCCCGGGCAGGGCTATATAAGCCAGCAGGGCTGGGTTGTGGTACCAGTTGTACCCCACACCTGCTGGCATAGCCACATTTTTAAGGCCTTCCTGAAGGAGAGCAACTCTGCCTGGAGGCGCAGTTCAAGTGGCAGGAGGTTCCATAGGGCCGAAGCAGATACCGAGAAGGCTCTCCTCCTGGTCCCAGTGAGATGTGCCTCCCTGGCTGATGGGGCCACTACGGAGCCCCTACGGTTCACTCTCTTAGGACGGGTCGAAAACCTTGGGGTGATGTGGTCTCTTAAGTATCCTGGCCCACTACCATGAAGGGCTTTAAAGGTCAAAACCAGCACCTTGAATTGCACCCAGAGGCACACTGGCAACCAATGCAGCTCCCGTAGCAGCGGTGAGGCACAGGCATAACGCCCGTACCCTGTCACCACCTGGGCAGCCACATTCTGAACCAGCTGTAGCTTCCGGATGGTCATCAAGGGCAGCCCCATGTAGAGCGCATTACAACAATCCAGTCTGGAGGTGACCAGTGCATGGGTGACCGAAAGTAAGAAGTCCCGGTCCAGGAGCAGGTGTAATTGGTGGGTGACACAAAGTTGCGCAAAAGCCCTCCTGGCCACGACTGCCACCTGCTCTTCGAGCACAAACGAACTGATTAGTGTAGATCCTATGTATGAGATTGTACAGAAATCATAAAAAGGTTAAATTGTCCAAGCAGTTTCTATAGCTCATTTCAACAATCCTCCTGGCTTTTCTTCTACATCTCGTGGAAGAATGAAATTTTCTTTCTACAACTCAAGTACATGTTTTTCCTGATGTCCACATGATGACATAATGCTTAGGAGGACATATGGTGAAAAGTAAATGTCAAGGAGAAAATAAGTAATATCTAAGACTAGCAAAGGTATCCAGCGTTGCCCGGGTGTGGGACACAACCCGGGTCATAAGTTTACACAACACACACATTACACAACACACACGGCACACCCACACAACACACATCAACACAACATGAACCCACACACAACACACCCACACAATGCTCCCACACACACAACACACACATAGCACACACAGCCACACACATCCACACACCCTCTCTCACACACACATCCATGGGCTCTCTCTTTCTCTCTCTCTCTCTCACACACACTATCTCTCTCTTCCTCCTCGGGGCACACACACACACAGAGCAGTGGCGTACTGTGACTCTGCTCTCTCTCCCACTCTCTCACACTGTCGGATACTCTGTCTCTCCCCTTCTCTCTCTCTCTCTCTCTCTCTCTCACACACAACTCTCCTCACCTTCCCAATGAAGAGTTCTCTTTTCCCCCTCACTCATCTCCACGGAACTCTACATCATTCGTGGGTGGTTCCTATCGGCCCCCCCCTCTGCTTCGGCTCTCCCTCCTCCACTTCATCCTCCTCCTCCTCCTCTTCTAGTGGCTGCCCCTCTGCCGTCGCTTCTCCTGTCCCTGTGTGCACGCTGACCCAGAAGCACAGCCGGGGGGGGGGATGGAGGGGAGAGAAGGCCTCGATGCTGCTGTTTCTGCTTCTGTGACCAGTGGTGGAGGCGTGGAAGTTGGCGGAGGTGAAGAAGTGTTGCCTGCCTGGATGAGCCAGGCGGTCACTCTCGTTCGGCCTCGCTTCATGGCCACCACTCCCCGGCTCGTGTCTGCTGCGCTTGCGGACCCAGAAGCACAGCCAGGGGAGGGATGGAGGGGAGAGCAGGCCCCATGCGGGCCGCCAGGAAGAGCCAGTAGATGGTGGGCGACCCACACGCGGTGCCAACCACCCACCCTGGCTGTTTTACCCCCCTTCCCCCGTGGGCAGACTGCCCCCAATGATGGGAGGCATACCTGGCTGGGCTGTTGTCCGGCAATGGCAACCGTGACGGGGGCAGGGTGGCCGGAGATGCCGAAGGTCAGCAGAGGGTGGGGAAGCACACGACGGGGCAAGGCAGCGGCGCCTGGATGCTCTGAAGTTGGTGACGCTGCCGCCGAGGTTCGGAGTGCCTCCCCCGAAGGCCGATGGAGTGTGTGTTGTGGCTGGCGCACCCCGTGCCTTTGTGGGCATGTGGCCTGTATCTCCTGACAACGGCCTGCTTCTGGAAGTGCCAGCCGTTGCCTGGAGACGCAGGCAACGCTGGCGGAGACATGGGGTACCACCAGGCTGGACTGCACGGAGCACCCCAACGGCGCCTGCCTCACCTGCGGTGGCTGGCCAAACCGCAGGCGCAGGTTGGTTGGCGGACAGGGACTGTGGCACATGCACAGTCCCCTCTGTCCTTGCTGTGAGGGCTCTTCTGGGTTGCACATGCATGTCATGCATGTGTAGACCCACCTTCCCCACCGGGCTCCCCGGCAGCTGGGGGCACCCCCTTCGCAACTCCTTTTCGGGATGAAGGAACCCGCGGCGGGCTGCTGGTACCCCGCGCCGATACAGCTTAAGGGGCAAGGTAAGTTATGGGCACAGTTCCCAGGGGGTCGGTGGCCAGGTGTCGTGGGACATATGTGTCTCACCTCACAACACCTTGGGTTTATAAATTAAGATATCTATTTAAACAAACAAACATCAAATTCAGAGTTGGGGAAACCAAATCAGATAGGTCAAATTATTTGATCTCCTTATCCTTAGTAGATAAGGGTGGGCGGCACGGTGGACGGTCCTAACCATAAATCTTTTTATCCAATCAGTTTAAAAGCTCAGGTAACGGCTCTGCGCAGGGGCAGAACCCACAAGTGGGGATTCAAGGAATACACGAAGAACAAGATGAGACAGTATCTTTAAAACTTATATTGGACTAGCAGAGATTGCCCGGCGGTGCCAGGCTGTTTTAAATTGTTTTAGACGGGTCTTTTAGTTAATGTTTGTAAAAAAGAGGTTCGTCTGTAATTGTCATTTTTAAAATGTTTATTTATACACACGGGCTGTTATAAACTGTGATCAGTTTTTTTGGGTTTTTTTGTGGATTTTAAAAAGAACAAAGGATGCTATATAATTTTTATTTTTTTTAACCAAATAATGTTTTATTATGTGTATTTTATTTTAATAGTGTTAACGTAGGTAATTATTTTTTAAAATGTGAAAGTAAATATTTTTTACATTCAATGTTTTTAAACTGTGTTTAGATGTTTTGGGTCTTTATTTGAGTTAAAACTCAACACAGGATTTTAGAATTGTTTTTATTTTGGTTAGGTTTTATTTGTGTTTTGTGTGAAATTGCAATATTTTGTTATGTTTTTGACTTGTTTTTACTCTTGTGGCCTCTGGGTGGGGCTGTTGAGTCTTTTGAGTTGTTTTTACAATTGTGCCCTGCAGGTGGGCTACTAGGGATTTTGGTTTCATTTTAGGTGTTTTTTCTCTTCTGGCCTCTGGGTGGTGTTTCTTCCAGTAAGTTGTCTTTGTTTGTTCATTTCTGTTCCGGACGTCGTGGAGGGAAGACGTGTGGTGGTGAGTTGGCTGGTTTTATTTATTTAGGGTGTTTGTTTTTTGAATGTTTAGTGGTGGTGGTCTTGGAGGTGTTTATTCTTGTTATTGTTTGTTTTGGTTTAGTTTTGGTTATTTCTGGTTTTATTTATTTTTTCTTGTTTGTTTTTGTGATTTGTGGTTTTTTAATTTTCTAGTTAGGTGTTTTGTTAGTGGTTTTGTTTATTAGTTGGTGTTTGTGTTTTTTGTTATTTTTGTTTTTTTAAATGGTTATTTTTAATTTTGGTTTTTTTTTTAGAGTTGTGTTTGGGGTGGGCTTCCCTTCCTGCGGCCTGGGCTCGGTGGCCGGGTCGCGGGAACCCCAGCGCCGCTTCAGGTGGCGTTGGGGGTGGGCTTCCCTTCCCGCGGCCTGGGCTCGGTGGCCGGGTCGCGGGAACCCCAGCGCCGCTTCAGGCGGCATTGGGGGGTGGGCTTCCCTTCCCACGGCCTGGCCTCGGTGGGCAGGCCGCGGGAACCCCAGCGCCAGTTCAGGTGGCGTTGGGGGGGTGGGCTTCCCTTCCCACGGCCCAACCTCACTGGCCTGGCCGCAGGAACCCCAGCGCTGCTTCAGGGCGCTTGTTTGTTTTTAACTTTCACGCGGCGGCCTTCTCAGCATTCTGGGCGCTCATGGCGTGCAGGACTCTGAGGCTTGTAGTTTTCGGTTTGTGTTTACCGTTTGTGAAGCATTTTTCCTGCAGCTTGTTTTTGATTGACCGCGGCGCGTTTCTGAACGTTCCTTTTGCTCGCGCCGCTCAGCCTGATTGGCTGCGGCGCGGTGCAAGGAACGTTGGGACTTGAAGTTTGTTTTCTTTGACTGCGTTGGTGGGTCTCCTGCCCCACTCTCACATTTCTTAACCCGACAGTTACCTGCGAACCCCGGTCGGGCAAGTGCACGAATGCTGTCGGGGCTAGTGGGGCCTGGTGCAACATCCTTTGTCACATTCCAACGGTTAACACACAGATTTATAGGTATAGATAGCGGCGGCTGTGGCTCAGTAGTTAAGACGCTCACCTTGTTAGCTGGAAAGCTAGCACGTCAGCAGTTCAAAACCTGGGTTATGCATGACGGATTGAGTACCCATCTCTGTCCCAGCTCTTGGGGACATGAAAGGAACCTCATCCCGCCCGCCCCGGAGCTCCAACACCGCTCCGGGGGATTGGAGTCACCTGCGCCCGCCGCCCCCTCCGGACCACGCCGGGTCGGAGGGGTGAAAAGGACGCCGCCACCGCCGGTGTGAGGAGGGATTCCCGCCCGCCCCGGAGCTCCAACATCGCTCCGGGGGATTGGAGTCACCTGCGCCCGCCGCCCCCTCCGGACCACGCCGGGTCGGAGGGGTGAAAAGGACGCCGCCACCGCCGGTGTGAGGAGGGATTCCCGCCCGCCCCGGAGCTCCAACATCGCTCCGGGGGATTGGAGTCACCTGTGCCCGCCGCCCCCTCCGGACCACGCCGGGTCGGAGGGGTGAAAAGGACGCCGCCACCGCCGGTGTGAGGAGGGATTCCCGCCCGCCCCGGAGCTCCAACACCGCTCCGGGGGATTGGAGTCATCTGCGCTCGCCCCCCCCTCCGGACCACGCCGGGTCGGAGGGGTGAAAAGGACGACGGCGACGCTGGTGCGAGGAGGGATTCCCGCCTACCCTGGAACTCTTACACTGTTCTGGGGTTCTTGGGCTACTTGCAATTGCTGTGCAGTTGGAATTGAGGACTTTCCTTTTGTGCCCTCTGGCCTATGTATGTATTTTGTATTGATCGTTTTAACTGTATTTTTTGATTAATTATTGTATTACTATTGCTGCTTATGTCTTTATTGCATTTCTGTATTATGATTATTATTATTTTTTGGTTCTTTTGAATTTATATCCTTGATTATATTGATCACATTGTTGCTATTGTTGTTATAATGTGTTTTATTTCTAATATTTATTGTTTAATTTGCTGTATTGTAACACTGTACCATTTGTAATTTTTGTATACTGTATCTGATTTACTTGTTGTAAGCCGCCCTGAGTCGGCCCTGGTCGAGTAGGGCGGGGTATAAATCGAATAAATGAATGAATGAATGAATGAATCTGGGCGTTCCCTGAGCAGAGTTTCTCCCTCAAAAATCCTTTCAACCCAGAATAATTTCTGACACATTATTATTACTTATATTGGATGCATACTTTAGTTTTACTTGTGCAAACAGACATACAGCAGTTATTCATGTGTTATATGGCCATGTAAATCCACATCAAAGTGGTATTATCTGAAAATAAATCAAAGTTCCATCACATGTCTTTTAATGTTGTTCAAAATAATATAGTTTAGACAAACAAATAAATATAAATTAAAATATAATAATTAATGAATACCTGGTTCTTAATAATCAGAACGCAAAGCTCTGAAAATTTTAAAGAGACTGCATTTCTTAAGCTTGAAGTACCATTTTGTTTCTCTGTCTTCTCCTTTTTTGCCTAATAGGGTCTCCTGACATGGAATCCTTCACATTTAAGCTCAAGTATAATAAGAAAGAAGTGTAAAGCAGAGTGGAGTGGATCATGTAAAAAAGAATTAACTGAGATGGAAAGGGTGATAGCTTTTTGTTCAACAAGTAAAAAAAGACAAAAAAAATTTAAAGCTAATATTATGTAAGTGTTTCACTGTGCTTTGAATTAAAGCTACTATCAGGGGAGCAATTTACAAAAAAGCATTTCAAATTATTATATCAGCCTTCTGCAGATATTGGTTATGGAACAGGATTTCAGCCTATATAATAAACTAGCTATTTTGCCCGGCCTTGCTGGGCAGGTATTGATTTTGCCAGCGCGGAGGAGCAAGGAAGAGAGACAGGTGGTGCCCAGCAGGGAAGGCGCCTTCCCTGTTGGACACCCGCCTATTGCCTTGGTTCGCTTCCCGGGGATGGACACACACACAGTCACAGAGACAGAGGGGAGGCTGCAGGTGAGTAGGGGAGGCGGTGCCTGGGTGAGTAGGGAGGGAAGGCAGACGCTATCCGTTCCTCCTTCCCTGCCGGTGCCAGGGGGAAGGCGCCTTTGCATTCCCCCCCTCTCAGCTGTTTCGAAGGTTGGCTTGAAACAGCGGAGGGGGAATGCCGGCACCCGAGGTAGGGAAGCGAGGGAGGCAGACGTGTTCCGTTTTCCCTTCCCTGCCAGCGCCCAGGGGGGTAGGCTGGCAAGGAAGGGTGTCAGGCTTTTGTCCGCCAGGGAAGGCGCCTCTCTGTTGGACACACGCCTGCTGCCTGTGGTTCTCCTCTGCGCTGGTTCGGTCAGCTTCGAACCAGCGCGGAGGAGGGGCAAGGAAGGGACAGTCGGGCGCCCGGCAGGGAAGGCGCCTTCCCTGGCGGACACCCGCTTGTTGCCTTGGTTCACTTTTCCCACCTCCTTCTCCCCCCAGCTGACCTACTGGGCGAACTCCGCTGGGTTGGTGGAGGTGGGAACAGCGGTGGCGGCAGGGAGGTGTTTTAGGGCCGCTGGACAGACCCTAGGTGTTGTGGGTCCCTCCTCCCTGACTCTTTCTCCCCCGGCTGACCTACCAGGTGAACTCCGCTGGGTTGGAGGCGGCGGGAACAGTGGCGGCGGCGAGGAGGCAGCATTTTAGGGCCGACGGAGAACAGGTGATGAGGGGGGAAAGGCGCGCGAGTCGACCATTTTTTCTCTCACACGCCGGCTGTCCCGCCTCCTCTGTGCTCGCGGCCTCCTGCCTGATTGGCTGAGGTGTGCTGCGGTGCAGAGGACGCTGGGAAGTGTAGTTTTTTTGTTTTCTGTGTTCATGGGGTGAACACCCCACCTTCAGCTTCCGGACCCGTATGGCGATGGTGGCAAGGAGAAAAGGTAAGTGTGGCCGGCTCATTACGGAATAGGCTGGACGTGTGCAGATACGCATTCCCGACACACACGACCACATCCCATTCTTATAGGTATAGATAATGCCACAAATAAGGATACTCTGCTCCTGCATGTTAACATCTATTATACAAGCCTGGTTATTAATCATATTCTAATAAATATTCCCAAACCATTGGAAATATCCTGATTGGAAACTTTATTTCACTTTGAATTAGGCTATTCTCACTAAAAATATTGAATCCAATACCTACTGTATAAATACAATTGTACAGTATTAGTAAATATTTTTCTGCATTGTGGCTAAGAGTAATATATCAAAAGCTTTGATACACATATTTTATTTGTTTGATTTTTATACCATTTATTTTGTGAAAAGTCACTACCCTGATCAATTTACTACAAAATTAAAATCATTACACATTATCTTTAGAACCAAGAAGCAGTAATTCATCATAACGATAAAACTTGAAGGTTATGTAAATGTTCCAGATATATGATCTAGTCATAAAAGCAGGTAGAAAATTAACATTAGGCAAAAGAAAAACATTTTATCTGTTAACAAAGTGAATTTGAAAAAATTGCAATACACGTGATAGCGGGACATATTAGAGTAAAGGTCGTCCTTGATCGAAAAAGCCAATTGTATCTGACTCTAGGGTTGTGCTTATCTCCGTTTATAGCCAAAAAGCCAGCGCTGTCTGTGTCTGCAGATGCTTCTGTCAACATGTGGTAGGCATGACTAGACACCGGAGTGCATGAAACGCTGTTTACCTTTCCACTGATGTGGTACCTATTTATCTACAGTACTTGCAATTTCTTGTTTTCCAACTGTTAGATTGGCAGGAGCTGGGACAGAAATGGGAGCTCACTCTGTCATGCAGCACTCAGATCTCCAACTACTGACCTGCCAATCTTCCAGTTGTCAAGTTTGGCGTCTTAACTACTAAACCACTGCAGTCTCAACAGTACCTATTACCCAGTATTTATCTCTTACTGCTATTAAGATGAACATGGAAAGGACCTCCCTAAAGAATGTGATGATGATAAATACATTTGGGCTTTCCCTGGGCAACTATGGCATCCTATTGGATGACTTTTCCACTCTGGAAGTACTACTGAATTGCTTCTAACAGAGCTTTTCAACCATTTCAGGCCTCGGGCCGGACCGCGTCCTCTCAGACAGCTGAGTGGGCTAGACATGTGGTTTCATGTTGCTGTAAACTGTGGTGGGCGTGTTTGCGCGGGTGCATTTATGGATATCATAAACGTGTCCGTTTCTGGGGTCATTGCCGTGGGCCATATGATTTGCTGGCATGGGCTGGACTCGGCCCAAGGGCCATAGGTTGCGAACCCCTGTTCTAACACAATGAAAACTTATTCAAAGTACAAATGAATTAAAGAAACAGAATACTGTTCCCTTGCTCAAAAGCCAGTCGTATCCGAATCTAGGGTTCAGTGCTCATCTGTTTCAAAGCCGAAGAGCAAGCGCTGTCTGCTTCTGCAGACATTTCCGTGGTCATGTGGCAGGCATAACTAGACACCGGAGCACACAGAACACTGTTACCTTCCCACCGAAGTGGTTCCTATTTATCTACTTGCAATTTCTTGCTTTTGAACTCGTAGGTTGGCAGGAGCTGGGGCAAAGATGGGAACTCATTCCATCCTGCAGTACTCGGGAATCGAACTGCTGACCTTCCACCTCCCAGTCAGCATCTTAGCCACTTGAGCCACTGCAGTCCCTACATAGTTCCAAACAATCCTATATGGACAGATTGCTTATCTGTAAAAAGTAGTTCTTCGAGTGGTCACCTGTGAATTCACACGAACGGGTTAAGGTATGCGCAGGCACAGCTTCATCATAATCTCCTACAACAGTGATGGCAAACCTATGGCACGCGTGCCAGAAGTGGCACTCGGAGACCTCTCTGTGGGCACACATGTAGTCACCCTAGCACAGAGTTCGCCCCACCCCTCTGCCCAGCAGCCCAATAGGAGTGTTTCCTTCCTCCCCTGTTGCTGTGTTGGCACTTTGCAATAAATAAGTGGATTTTGGGTTGCAGTTTAGGCACTTGGTCTCTAAAAGGTTCACTATCACTGTCCTACAGCTTTTTTCAGAGTTGCAAACTTTGCCCTACGTGCCTCGCAGACCCTGTCCTGCCCAAATTCCCCTCTGTTAATCCATTGGCTCCGCCAGTAGCATTCTGAACAGCTATTAGTGATGTTTTGAGGGGAGGTTGGGTGAGACATGTGAATTCATATGTGACCACTCAGAGAACTAGTTACAGGTAAGCAACCTGTCCTTCTTTGTAGTCCCAGCATGAAGCCCTTCTCAAGTGAGTCCTCTCTTCTCATTTGGTGGCCAAAGTACTTTAGCTTCATCTTCAATATTTGACTTTCCAAGGTGCAGTCGGGGTTGATTTGTTTTAAGATTGACCTATTTGTTTTCGTTGCTGTCCAGGGTACTCTCAAAATTCTCCTCAAACACATTTCAAAGCCGTCTATTCTTCTGCGTTCGGCCTTCCTTGTGGTCCAGCTCTCACAACCATACATTACTACCGGGAATACCATTGCTTTGACTATTTGGACTTTTGTTGGCAGGGTGATGTCTCTACTTTTCATTATGTTCAGCATCAACGACTGCTCACTGTGACAAAAGAAAAACTGAGTGGAATGCAGGCAGTACTGAGTGAATGAGGAAAGGAGAGTGGAATCTGCAACTAAAAAAAAAAGCTCTAGAAGACTTCACATAAGCTTTGTATGCGCATACTTTAACCCCTTAGTGTGGATTCCCAGGGACCATGAAGAACAAACATCTATCCTATTTGTTTAAACTACAGTATTTCATTCTGACTCTTCCAAATGTCACCTACCACATTAGGTTACTACTGAACACAAAATTCTCTGACAGATTTGCACAAATGGCATAACTGTTGGAGGTAAATTACCCCAAGTTCAAAAATATCCATAGACATTATCAGTTGCACTTTGAACGATATAATTCAGTATACAACTGATAATGTCTATGTTGATTTTTTTTAACTTGGAGCAATTGGTCCATAAAAGTTATGTCACTTGTGCCACACCAGAGTAACTAGGTAGAATGATTTTGACTTCTATATCTATCTAAAACACTAAAACTCTGAAAAGCACAGAAAAAATACCTTTATGAATTAAGTAATGTTTTGCTCAACACTTTAAATCAGGGGTTCCCAACCTTTTCAAGTTGCTTCCCAACATCTTCCAGACAGAAAATAATAAGAGGTGAGGGGTTCCCAACCTTTTCACGCTTTCTGTCAGCTTTGAGGGCCGGATGGCCATTTTGCCCTACCTGCACAATGGGGTGGCCATTTTATCCCAACAGCTTGTTTCTCAAATGCCCTTGGAGGGGTGGGGGCCACATGAAATAGCACTGTGGGCTGGATCCGACCCACAGGCCTTAGGTTGGGAACCCCTGCTTTAAATAGACCATTTTGATAACCACAAGACCTTGGTAGGCTACAGAGATTTCCAGACATAGATTTTCTGCTATTAAATTTTCTGTTTATTAGCATTAAGAGTATTTCTCCTTGAATAAAAAAGTTATACTAAAGCAGGACAGAAATGATTAGGAGTCATATTATTTTCTCTCACAATCTCTAATATGAACTGGACTGGTCAGGCTATTTTCAGAATACACTCAGTTATTATCAAACATGTATTTTGAGCATTATAGGAAGGAGTATGGCAGAAATTACCAAAAAGTCTATTTAACAAACCTCTCTCCCTGTTAAATTTTTTCTAATCTCCCAAATAAATCAATTCTACAATTCAGAACTTGATGCAGATGTTGTCCCAGACATTGCTAAAAAGCAGTCCCTTGGTCTCTGCCATCTGAGTGGGGAACTAGGGCCACCAGAAGTTGCTTCCCAACATCTTCCAGACAGAAAATAATAAGAGGTGAAGGGGTCCAGACCCATCCCATACGTTAGACAGACAGTGCTATTATTATTATTATTATTAGTAGTAGTAGTAGTAGTAGTAGTAGTAGTAGTGCTGCAAGTAGCCATCTTCACACTTTCCTGCTATGTTAAGAGCATGTTAGAACATTTAAACTAATAACTTAAGACAAAATTTTCTTTTCTCTTCCTCTTTCCTCCTGATCAATTCTCCTTTTGTGTTGTTTATTTTATTTTGTAAACATTAAGTGTGGCGATTGTCTAATTACTACTCTTCATAAGTAGTCTTTTGCTAAATAATGGGAGTGTTTAATAACAGAAAATTCACACATTAAAAAAGCTTTTATCAGACTAAAAAAAGCAGACTACCCATAATGCCCATGGTTAACACAAACCCTAGAAAAATTGCTGGAAAATGTATTCTCTAAATATTTTGAAGGTTAAACTATATTCAACCATCTATTTTATAAACTGAAATACAGTAAAACCCCGACTTACAAATACCTTGAGTTACATAAAATGTGACTTACATAATGATTTTATTCTAAAACCACGTCCCGATTTACACAATTTCCTATGGGTTTGCTTCGAGTTACATAAAGATTCTTTTTCCTATTGGTTTGCTTCAAGTTACGTAAAAATTCATTTCCCTATTGGTTTGCTTCGAGTTATGTAAAAAAATATGTTTTCCTATGGGTTTGTTTCGAGTTACAAAAAAAATCAATTTAAGCAAAAGACTACGGAACGGAATTTTTTCATAAGAAGGGTTTTACTGTATGTAAGATATTTCTTTCCATGTAAAACTGATTAAAACCATGATGTGTCTTTTTTAAGCACAGCAAATGAAACATGGGCCAGAGTGTTACTGCTGATTTATAGTGCTGTAAGGGAACCTGTATATGTCTTTGCAGCAAGCTGCTGCTCATTAATAATACACTGATTCCATTCCTGAGCACACACTCAATCACACAATCAGCACTGCCCAAGGAATACAACGAACACCTTATCAAACAGCTATTTGTTACCAAGACATATGCCAATTTCCTTACATAAGTATAAAATGAGAATAGAGTTCAATCCAGTTTTATACATAAAATGTTTAGGCCCAATTTTAATATCACAATCTCTATGCTAAACCATATTTTTTCAGACTAGGTACAAAAAGTACTTAAGTTTACTATTCATCATCTCCCTCTTGGGAGATATCCTGCTTTCCCAAACTACAATTCCATCTGACAGTCAAACTGTGAAAATGTATTTCAATAAACTGAGATATGTAACTAGGATCAGATCTCAGTTTCACATCATGGTGCAGAACAGTAGTTCCCAATCATGTTTTGACCATGTCCCACCAAAGCATCTCTAAAATCCTGATGCCCCCTCTCCGGCATATAATTCTTATTATTCAAAAAGTGAACACCTATTCGCGTGGAGGAAGCCTAAAAGGCCATTAACATAGTCTAAACATTCTCGAATTGCACCCCAAAATCAAATTGCCCCCCTGCGGGGTGTGTGCCCCATGTTGGGAACCATGGATGTAGAGTAAAATCTTGACTCATTTTCCCAGGTCAGTCATAGGAGAACCTGTAGTTTTAATCATAAGCATGAGAAAAGGGATGAAATGAGAGCACAGGGTTAGCTCACTGGTTCCCAGGCCAATAAACAATAGTTTTATCAGAGTAAGATCAATGTGTCAACACTGGGCCAGAGACCCAAAAGAACAAAGATCAAGACAGGAAAGGAAAGATTCAATTCAAATAATCAGCCAAATAAAACCTTAAAAACAAGTTACTCACAGTGTAGTACTTTTTAATATAACTTCTTATATCCAATATCAGTTTGTTGGTAATCTGCATTTGATAGTTTAAGGGGGATTCGTCACATTCTTTTTTGCTACACTGGTTCAAACTGAGTTTGATCATCCCACCCTACAAATATAAAAGTCAAAAGATCAACGATTGGAAACAATTATTTAAGTATTACAGCTGGTTTAAAAGAGGTAACCATGTTAGTTCTGTTTCAGTATGCATAACAAAAATTAAAAATAAAGTATTTTGGCACCTTAAAAACTGACAGATAGATTTCAATGTGAAATTTCATAGATTAAAATCTTATTCCTAAACTACTCAATGTAATGGTTAGACTAGAGGGCTATGCATATAGAAAACATGTTAGAGGTGTGGGGAGCATACTCTGCATGTACAAATCTAAAGTGTAATAATATTTTTGAGAAAACGGATTGTGCTTAATAAGTTTATATTGAAAAATATGTTATTCTTTAAAGTGTCGTGATTTTTTTAATAATACACATACAAGCAACAATTTAAGGAAAGGCATGAAAATGACATTTTTGTAATAGTATTTTTGCTATTTTAAATGAAGAAGATAAAAGATCTAAAAAGCCCTACTACAATGAATAGAATGAAAACTGTACTATCTGCCTTGCAAGTGACACAAATATTCAGTCTGGCCACAGACAAACTATGTAAATTTTCCATGATAAAGGAATGCACTGAATCTCAGCAGAGAACCTTGTACGCCCCCCCCCCCCCACTTTGTATTACTGCTCGAATCTGTTCTTCTGTGAACCAATCCAATAACTTCCTCACTAACAACATTAAGCAATTCCAGGTGGAAGAGACTGTAGAGCCTGACATCCGCTCCTCTCACACTTAGCCCATCTGTAAGTTGTCAAGCCTCGTGCAATTATCTTACTTACAGCTGTAATGAAACAAAGTCAAGGATTTAGCAAGTATTGCTGATCTGTGTCATCCTTTCCCTTACTCACTTCCAAAAACTGCTTTGTTTTGATTCAAAGAACACAGAACATCTGCTGTTTGTCCAAATTAACTTAAATTAATTACTTTCAATTTAGATAAAGAATTTATTTGCTTTAACTTTCAAGGTTTTCACTATGCTGCCTGCTAATTTGCCAATAACTGGTACATGCATAACATTGCAATAGAGTTAAATAGTTGGCTTTATTTCAAGTTCTGATCCAAGGTCATAGATACTTTTTTTTTTGGCAGTGCTGCTTGACAAGAATGTGCTCGGTGACTTTTTATGTCTGATGTACAAAGACAGCAGGAAAGATAACACAGAAGAACTTCTATATGAAAGGGAAGAGGGATATAAAAATAAAAAAAACAGGACCTTATTTTCTTTTTAAAAAAGCTTTCTTCCAATTAGTTTGATTTAGAGCAACTAAATGTTACCAGAGAAGCTTTACTAAATGGACAGTTCTAAGATAGTAAATATATGGAAAATTCAGGAGTGCCAATGCCTGTAGGAAATGACAATTTATTCCTGAGAACAGTAAACAAAAAGTAGATTTAGTCATCAGGATGTATATACCTCTTATAAAACATAAACAGAACTTTCTACAGTATCATCTAAAGAAATACATTTCTTTATACTGACCGAACAATGAAAGACATTATCATAAACATTCTCTGTTCCACATTTCAGGCAAGCAAACTTGAATCCTTCACAGTCTTTATATTTCTCTTCATCTGTAAGCTGAACTGGGCCACCAAGCAAATCATCACTTTCCTCATCTTTATGATAATAGTGAGAGACTTTGAATTGTGATGGATCCAGCCCTATTAATAAGAAATATAAATTCAAATTCCAAAGGAAGCAATTCATCTAAGTTGATAAGTCAGCTTCAAGTGTGAGCTGAAAAATCCAAAGTAAAATCAAGCCCTCAGGAAGAACTGCTTTAAAAAACAACAACCCGTTTTCTCATTTTTAACCCAAGGTAAAGATTGGAGTAACATGTAGAAATTACTTATCTTTTCACACAAAATTGCTTTATAAATAAAACAAGCACAATGCATTACCTATCATGGGGAGTATGCAACAGAACATTCTGTGTATGAGATGTAACTCCTAGGGAACAGCTTTATTGCTACTTTCTTAAGTTACACAGAGAATATTTGAATAAAATTGTGCATCTTTATTAGGCAAGTCTTTAAGCCAGAATGGCATCATTAAAAAGAAAAAGAGAACATAAAACCCACATTAAAAGAAGCCTGGTTGTACTGCTATTACCCATTCATTCAAAACTGTACACAACTGCCAACTCAGACTTCAATACAGTGGTCGATTTCATTTTGGCTCAGTGGTTAACAGCATGCATTTTCAATCTAATGCAATCGTTAAGATTCAGCAGCAGCATTTAAAAATCAGAATTGGAAACAAAAAGCATTACTGGTTATCGGAAGCCAGAAAGTTTAAGAAACATGAGCAACTGAAACATGATTTACATCCCCATCAATATTATTTATTGTTACACAGATGTTTCTTCTTTAGAGATACAGTACATTTTAAGCAGCAGATTATATAAAATATGTTGAATAAAGGTTAATAATATAATAGACAAGCACAAAGAAAAGGAGTTTGATTGACTGTCATTAAAACTGTTACATAACAAATATTTGAAGAGGGGAGTACAAAAACACTAATTATAAGCAAAGTTAGTAACATATTTTAATTTAACATTTTTAATTTATAATGGTAATAGAGCTGACCATACTATTCTTAATAAGTAATGAAAAGAGAGCTTTTATAATATAAAAAATTTAAATTGGACACAATTTAAATTGGACACAATATCCCTCATAAAACAAGCTAGCTGAATAAAGCATCTCTTAATTTCATGCATTAACTCTGATGATACTTGGGGTTTTTTGTGATAAAAATTCTATTTACATTTTTGTAATGTAAGTTTGGTGAAACAATATTTCTGCATCTTCCTTTCGTTGAAATAAGTACTGAATATTCACCTAAAACTACTTCATACAATCAACACAATTCCTGAGGATTGATCCTAATGTAACCCCTATACTTATAACTTTTGATACTCTTCCAAAGTGGTTAACAGATTTAAGTGTGATAATTGATATCAAATTTAACTTACTAATACTTTAGGGAAATCTTATCTAAATTATCTAACCTATAGCCTTGAAAATAGTATTTTCAACAAAAAGCTAGAAATTCTGATCTTCGAACTAATTACAGTACATAGCATTTCAAGAGCAAGCAGATTTCCAAGTTATCAAAACATCAAAGCAGAAAAGGGAGACATAAGCTTCTACTATGTTATCATAACATACCACATTACATTAAGGTAAATATTATTTATGTATATTTTAAAGTAGTTTTGAGTAGTTTTATTTTCCCTCCTTCCTTTCTGCTGTAGTTTACTTTCTGATACTCTTTGCCATTATTCGTCATTCAAAGTCTTATTTTGGTTCCTAAAATTTCAACAACCTTTTGCTTTTCAAGAATTAAACCTCTATAAGATATATTATACCAAACTATAACATTAGTATAATTTATGTCATGCTACTTAGTATTTTATTGAAAAAGCAAATGTTGGAAGTTAAATAAACCGTGAGGTACACATAAGCTTTCTGCTTCCATTAACAAGAAGTTTAGCTACAGATTTGTGCAGCAGAGCTCTACTAATACAAATGGGGTTCCATCAACAGGAATTTGCATCTGCTTTCATTTTAACAATAACATGTTTTGTCTGGAAACAATATTGCCAACTGTGGTCCTGATTCACTAATGTATTTTTATCCACAGTAATGAAATCCAATTAATCACCATCATAATGTGCCATTAAAGCAATTCTGACTTATGTTGACCCTTTTCTTCCCATACTCAGAAATGGTTTACCATTTCCCTTCACTTAACAGATACAATTTCAAATAGATATATTGATAAATGACACTGTACTATGGCTGAATTTCTGTTCACACATGTACTCTGTGGAAGGCTGATAATGTCATCAGCCATGGTGATTTTTGAGAAACAGAACATTTCTGATCCCCGATCAAAATCCCAAGATTTGTATGGGGTCTCTTTTGTCATGGGGAAGCCCCTGGGAGCCACAATACAGGGGAAGGTGAGTTTTTGAAAATCACCCCCCACCGTTACAAACTCATCCCAACAAGGGTGATTTTCAGAAACTGAAGGCTCCACTGATTTTTTAAGTCCCCAATTGCTCTCTATGATGAAAGCCATGGGAGCATCAGACGTTGGTGGGGAAATCAGAAATGTTTTATTTCCAGAAAATCTCAGCAACTGTTTTATGTTTTTAAGGGTTTTTAAATTGTTTTATATTGGTTTTAACTTGTGTACACCGCCCAGAGTCCATTGGATAGGGTGGTATATAAATCTATCTAAAATAAATAAATAAACTGATGTCATCAGCCTTATGTGACATAACTTACAGAACATAATTTCAACCACTATTTTGTTACATAGACTATTGTTTCATGCAACTAATCCACTTTTGCACATTAAAAGACAGTGTAGTGTCTGAGTACCAAAAGGTTTATGAAAAAATAATTAGTATTACATTTTAACTATCTAACACACATTGGAGTAGTAAAAGGGGAGTATCCAAATTTGTTTGTATCGAATTAATCTCTCTTCTTTAAGTGTGATCCTGTCAAAATGAGATCCAAATTAATTTCTCAAAAACCATATCTTATAATTAATTGAGTTATGATTCTGCAAATTAACTATAGAAACAGAAGAATTTAAGATCACACATGTCTTGTTTGAAAAGTCATTAACAATGGGACTGTATCCTGTTAACAGCAGTGCCAACCTAATAAGCTTTAATATGATCATCTCTTGGGGAAATGTAAAATTTAAGTTACAGCTATTATATAATGATGGGTTAATTACAAGATATGTGCTTAAAGCTTTGCTGTAATTGTTTGTACATAAGAAAATTCACAGTAAAAAGAGAAAAAAATTCAGTAAGGTTGGTTTTATCATTTCAAAGTGAGTTATTTTAGAAAAGCAAGACACTGCCTTTTGCACACACGCAAAAAGAAAGAAAGAATTCAAACTCTTACTCCAGTCTAAATTGACAACTATGCAAGTTTCCAAGTTAATCACAGCTAATTCATGAAAGCTTTTGAGAAAGACAAGAAAGTAGTATCCAGTGCTGCCACCTAGAGGTTTAAAATCAGAATCTGTTTTCAAAAAGCAATTGCTACTTAAGTGCTCAGTTTGATCAACACTGCTTGCAGATTACTTTTTCTTCCTTAGGTGTCGTATCTGTTCCAGATATTGGCTATCATCAATGGCAATAGTCTTCCTGTTCTTAACTCTTCGGAAAAGTTCTTCCAAGGACATGCCACACCAGTCTCTCAGGTTCTTCATCCATGAAATCAGTCTATATCCAGGGATTCTCTTCCCAGGGATCTTTCCTTGCAGAGCGAGTTTGAGTATTCTATTCTTTATGTTGTTCCTCATGATGATATGGCCAAGGTATTGGAGCTTTCTTTGCTTAACGGTCTTAAATAGTCCATCCCTCTTTATCCATCCATCTTTGTTCCCAGGATAATCTTCATGGGAGATTACTTAGACCACAAAAACACATACTTCAAGCATTTTTCATTATCTAAATAATATCTTTAAAAGATGTGTCTCAGCAAGCTAACTATTATGATGGAAATAGATTTGGTTACATTTACTTGGCTAAGATACAATGATCATTAACACTGCTATGATAAACTGTAGCTTTTCTCACTAGCGCTACAGTAGCCCAGATACAATGCCATACCGAACAGTATTTGTCATCATAGTTTTTATAATACACAAGCCACAATGAATGGTATTAAAAACACAGAAAATGAAAGAGAAAATTCAATAACATTTCTACAATATTCTGTAGAAATTTAAAATATATTGTATCAATATACTATATTTAAGCATAAATCCTTGATGAAAATAACCACAAATCATAAACTTAAGTGTATTTTAATAGGTCAGCGCCCTATATTAAATGGCCCAGAAGGGAACAATGAACCTAAAAGTGAGCTTGTTTACAGCAAGACATTTAGAATTTGTCTTTATAAATGTAGAAGTAACGTTTTCTTTTCAGAACGTGAAAACCTGTATTTATCTGGTAATAGCACATTTAGTTTATCCTGTTCTGACCTTTCTGGCAGACATGTTCAAATAACAAACACTTAAAAGGTCTTTCATGCTGAACCACAAATATTCTGAAATATCACATACACCAAGTCTTCAATAAACTTATGGTCACATGGGCAGATTATTTCATTATATGAATCCCAATGAAAGGAATCTTTTAATGATGCAGTGTGGCAAGATATTCAAACACACTTTAGTTAACACCTTTCTATGATCAATAATGATAACATCAGCAAAATAAGAAGGAAGAGTCAGAGAGAGGGGAGAAATCCACTCATAAAGTTCTCAAGATGCCCAGTAATTCTGCACCAGTTTGAATATTCAGGTTTAGCTACCTTTGTTCAATTCAGAGTTCAGTTGCACAAAAACAAAGATTCTGTGACGATGAATTGTAAGTTCAGTAGATGGAGGTTGCAGAAGAATGGGCTGCCATAAGAGTAGGTGGAGGTTGCAGAAAAATGGACTCTCATAAGTGTATTGTCTCTGACATTGTATAATAGATATGTGAATGATCAACCAGTTTCTGATTCTGTCTTCTGAGGTGTAAGCTACCCTATAAGCTTTAACTACATAAAGGGATCCTTTAAAAGGATGGGTAGTTCTGTATTCCAGAAGTGCTAAATGCTACCAAGCAAATTTGATTTGAACTATACTGTAACATTTAACTACCAATCATCCCCCTTACCTGAATTTATGTGTTGACCTTCATATGGATGAATTTAGGTTAGACAAAGTAGTAGCAAAGTCATACCCTAAGATGTGTACAGCAGAATCTACTGACTATGTTAGAACATAAGTCTCACTACTAGTTATCTGTGTACAACATGCAAAGTAGATTTGATTCATAGTCAGGACAGTTACATTTTGATTTTTACTTTATACTTTATTTGACATTTTTCTGTTAACTACCATGAACAGAGTACAAGTTTAACATTTAAGAAAAACTAGCTGATTACCCGGCTTTACTCGGGTTTTTCTTTTCTTTAACGTAGGCCAGCCTTTCCCTCTTGGAAACCTTGTGGGGTGTATGTGGGTCACTCCTGCCTCCCTTCATCCATCTCTCTCTTCCCTCACCTGTCCTGCTTCTCTGTCGACGGTCACTTACAGTGCTGATCTCGCATGCCCATTTGCCTTCCACCTACTGTGAAAACTACAGCTGAGCTAGTCAGATGATGTCACAATGGGACTATGACATCAGCTCAATTTTATTTATTAATTTATTTATATTCATATTTATATAGCCGCCCAACTCACAAAGACTCTGGGCGGCATACAATCTTAAAACCCTTAAAACAAGAACAACCCCATTAAAACAAATTGCCCCGCTAAAACCCCCACACATTAAAAAGTGGAAGACTACTTTGATATTAAACCAACCAGCAGGTGGGGGTCACAACATCTTCAGGACCCCACACCTGCCCCGCCAGCCATGTTTTCAGATCTTTCCTGAAGGGCAGCAATTCCGTCTGCAGCCTTAGTTCCACTGGCAGGAGATTCCACAAGGCCGGAGCGGACACAGAGGAGGCCCTCCTTCGTGTGCTAGAGAGACAGGCCCCTCTAGCAGATGGTATACTGGGAAACACACACATTGTATAGATCAATTGTGTCCCAATTTGGGGGGCCTACACCCCCCCATGGGTTTCGAGACACCCGCAATGCTGATCTCCCAAGCCCAAGGTACGTATGTGCCAAATTTCAGCGGGATCAGTCCAGGGGTGTGGGAGCCTTTGGAGCACATACAAACAAACACTTCTGTTTATATATATGAAGACTAAAGGAAATACAGAGTCTGCTCACTTGTTCAAAAACATTGATTATTACCAATTAGGAAATATATGCCAATCTGCAGTACTCACCAAGCCATGTTGCAATGAGGACAGAATCAATTCCATCTATGGGCTCACAAATGCGAGCCACTACTGGATGAATCTGTTGTGACAGATAGTACTGAGTATCAATAGCAAGATTTGCTTGTTTTTTTAATTGTTCTGGAGCATATGCTCTCTGGCTGGCACTTAGATTTGATCCATCCTACACAAAAAAGAGACAAAGACAGATGAACCCAATGAGGTGGGTAGAAGCATATTTTTTCATCATCTAAAAAATTAAGTACACATATGTACTGTAGATATGTCTTCATCACTATTTATCTATAGTTGCGACAGACTATATTTTTCATTATAATTAATTTAGCTCAAGTTTTGAATTTAATGGGAAGAATTGTGACAATTACGTAAACAAATTTTCTGGCTTTTTTACCTGACAGATAACATATGACACAGTATCTCCAGCCTTCAGCTTTCTACCTTCTTGAGAATTTATCCATAAAGCAACGTGTACATGAGGAAGGCTTTTTTTATCTGGATAATCTTGAGGATCCTTTGTCAATGCCTGAAGATCAAGTAAAATCACACTGAAGTTAACATGTCACATAACATGCTGCAATACATATGGGGAAAAAAGTTAGAAACAGCACTTTCAAAAATATTACTATTATTTACTAGCACTATAGCACTCTCAACAATATTGTTATTATTTACCAGCACTTGAAACAACATAAACACTGGTCTGTTCATCTATGTTTCTCCATAAATTGACTTCTAAAATGACAGTTCTGCTTTACACAAACACTTCCTTCTGCATTGCCACTCTGCTATAAAACCCACGTAATTCAGACAAATTCAGATTGATACCAGGCACAGAGTGCTAAAATAAGAGCAGCTGTACAGGATCAGACCAAAAAAACTATCTAGTCAAACATCTTGTCACCCATAGGAGTCAACTATATATGTGTAAGAAGCTACAATAGGTCATGAGGGCAATAACTCTCAGAAACTGGTACTAATATTATACTGCCTCTGATCTTACAGGCAATATATAGTGTCTGGCCGGATATCCCACTATGGTAATGGAGTAGACCATACAGCCAGCGACTCAGTAAATAACCTGACCCCTAAAGGGGCCAATGGCTATGAGCGAATGAGCACCTTAGGTGGGGAAATGGTCCCCTCAGTGGAGGAAATGCCACTGGAAACCATCATATTGGGCCCAACAGCAAAATAAGTGGAGGAAGAACCACTTCACTTTTCTGATTCCCAATGTTCATGGAGGTGGAAGAGGCCATGCCAGATGGACTGGCTATGAAGGCACACCTTGATAATATCCTCAAGGCTGCGGTAGTCCATTGTAGTCCTGGTGTTAAATCCTGCATGTCTCATTTCATATGTGCTGCAGGAGATGGCTCCATGATCACAGTGTGTGGGTCACTGCATGGCAAGCTGGGATCCACCTTGATCAAATTCATGCCAATGGCATTTTTCCTGTTTGCCATTATTCTAAAATGATTTTCAGGGGGGGGGGGGGGAATTGATTTATACTTGGATACAAGTAGCAGCCAACGACGACGATAGCCATCATTACCATCAGCCTTTGAACGTTTCATCCTCCCTAAATTCCTCAAATCTACTTTTAATATTTCTGAAATGGTGACCATCAAAATTCTAAAAGGCTATAGAAGCTTTCTGAACATAATGTTCCTGCTGAAAGAAGGTAGGCTTTCACATACATAAGAAATAGATGCTAGTAAAACATCCCATTGAATAGGTTGACAGATTGTAATTTAACAGTAGAAATAATATTATTTACCTTGTTGATTTCAAAAAAATTTAATGGAACGCTCCCATTTATCACATTTTCTCCAATTTCAATTAATCTCCTCTGGATGTTTTCCACAATTACATCTCGGGACTGATCAGAAAGAATCTGGCTAATTATATAACTGTAAATAAGATTTAAGCACATGTGACAACAATTTTCATACCTTTACTTCTATATGTTTCTCACATGAGAAGTAAAGATTATCTCCCCAACTCTGCTTTGATAAAAGTGCTTGGAAATAAATAAGTGATTTATGCCATCTTTTGCACACACACACACACACACAAACCATGCCCCTATGCGCTTTAAATAGGACAAACAGGACAATCTCTGCGCAAAATAGTTAATGGACACAAAGCAGACATCAAGAGTGGAAGTACACAAAAAAACATTTTAAACTACTTTAATCTACCTGGACACTTGGCCATGGACTTGAGGGTTGCTATTCTAGAGCAGAGGAATTAAAGGACTAGAATCCAGAGAGACAGCAAAGATTAAGTACATGCATATGTGGATACACATCTCAGGGGTTTGAATATATGTCAGGAGTTTTGGAGACATTATCAAATTTGATGCACCACAACTGTCAGGTTGTTATATGCTGCAGTTTTGCCTGGGTCATTCAAACCATTGTCAATACTGTAGATGCTAACTTATTGGCAAATGTGTAATGCCACAATGTTTGTTGCATCCACCCTTTGGATATGATGCATCAGCTTGCAAGAGAAGTTTGTTGTGCTCACATTTAAAATTTAAATACAGGAGTTAGTCCTTAAGGTGCTACAACATTCTTTGTCCTTTTTTGCTGTTTTGTTTACTCTCTGATATGGAAATAACATGTAAATTTTAAAATTTTAACATTAAACTCTACTTTTTTTGTTAAACAGGCCAAAGTGTCCAATAAATGCAATGTCCTAAAAGCAATATTTTGATCATTATACATTGTTACTTATTGCTCTACCCTCTGCAGAAGGTAGAAGTCTGTGAATACTCTTCTCCCTAGATCAGCTCTATAAGCAATGGTCTCCTATTTCAAGGTCAAATGTATTTGGATTAAAGCTCCAAAATGTACTAGGTCAGGTTCTCTTGGAGCTGTACTTCACATGCATTTGGTACACCAGTACAATAGGGAATCACTGTTCTATACAGTGCCAATGTGATAATGGATTTAATCAATTTTAATATTAATATTTATTTTGTTCTTAGCGGGGGTATTTAAAAATACTTTAAGGTACTTTTGTTCCTAGTGAAAAGAGAAAGGCAGCTTGAAACATAATTAAAATTGCACATCAGACATGCATATTTTGCAAATTTAGTGAGACATGAGAATGGTATCATGCACTAGAGATGGGATTTTTTGAACTGCAAATCCCATAATGCTCCATTCTGGGAATTCTACAGAAAAGACAGAGACCTAAACGTGGCTGACCTAGGAGACGGGCTTAAAGCTTTGAGGCCTAGCTCTACCTAGCTTCCTGTTCAGAAAGAAAAAGTTCCCAGCTGGAACAGGAAGTATGTGCAAAGCTAGGCTTAAGTAGACCTTAAAGACTTTCCGTTTAAGTGTCTGTCAGTCAGGAAGAACTTCTGAAATAGATAATTATGGAACCTGCAGTCCCCAAAATCCTCAAATCCTATCCCCATACACACATGAGATCATAGTCATCAGTAAAACACTTCTATCTTGACAATCTTGGCAAAATAAAAGATTAATCTAGTCAAAAGTCTTGCCAGAAGACCTCAACCAGAAAGATATAACTTACTTTCCTATCTCCTTTGCAAGATCAGACCAATCTCTCCGCACTATGTCCAATCCTTTAAGTTCTTGCCTGGTAATGTATTTTCCACCTCCTGTTGGCTCCACAACCAAAGCAGCATATTTCTTCTTTTTTAACAGAAGAAGAGACTTAAAGACTCCATCAATATCAATCTCCAACAATTTGTACAACTTGTTTACTTCACTTTTAATCTGCAGATATATTGTGAATGAAAACAAAACTCATTTTAATCAGAAGAGAAAATATGCTTCAAAAATAAGTAATTGCAAAGCAGAATTACAGTTGAACATTAAGATGACAAACATCAACACCTCAGGAGAATTATGTAACTTTAATGCTGACAATGAATAAGTCAAAAATGTTAAGGGGTTGTTGTTGTTGTTTTGCACCTTGGTTAAAACATCAATCCGAATGGAAATTGCAGCCATGAAATCACAAGACTAGGAATTGGAATTATGAAGGAACTAGAAAAATCTTGAACAATAAGAATACTGTATGACACTCCAGATCTCGGCCAGAGTCATCCATACTATGGTACCCCTGACTGCTATGAACAAATGTGAAAGCTGGACAATAAAGATGGCAAGAACATTTTGATTAATTTGAAACATGGTGTTGGAGAGAGCTCTACAGATACTATGGATTGCTAGAATGACATATATGTGGATGCCAGGCCAAATCAAGTGTGAAATTTCTCTAGAAGGAAAAAGGACGAATTGTAGCTATCATACTTGATTATAATCTGAGAAGATAATGATAATAATGATAGGAAAGATGAAAGCAACAGGAAAAGAGGAAAATCAAACATGGGATTTCAAAAAAAACTATGGCCTTGTGTTTGCAAAATAAGAGCAGGTCTGTCAATGACAGAGCCACTGGTGGTCCCAGTTTCATATGTTGTCATAAAAGGGAACTGACTTGATTGCTTATAACATCAATAAACCAAGGGATAAATAAGGGTAGTATACCATTAGCGGTGTTAATCCAGCTGAGTCTGGCTAGGCTACCCTGCTATGGTAATAGAGTAGACCATACTGCCAGCGACCCAACGCTGAGTGTCAGGCGGCGGTTAACTAACCTGACAACCCTGAGGACTAACAACCTTGGGTGCCGAAGTCCACAGGGAAGGGTGATGGTCCCCAAGTGGATTGAATCCTACTTGAATCCATCTTGATGGAGGGCAGCAGCTTCATCAATACTGGCCTGGGACTCAGGAGGACTTTGTGTGCTAAAAGGGCTCAGAACCAGAAAGTGACTCACGGAACTGGATCTGTGGTATGGATGTAATGCTGTGATTTGGAAGGCAGATGAAAAGCCACTGCATTATATTCTCAGGACAGACTTCATGGCTGATCGCCATGAAGATCACCAATATTCGCATATGGCAGAAGAAGGAGACACGATCAATATATTCCACAGATAACAAACCACAGAGCTTCAAGTATAATTAGATCACACTGGTATATTATGCTAAATCAAGGTTTTAGTGCCAAGAGAACAAGCCATAGGAGGCTAAGACTCAGCCAGGGAAATGGGATCCAGTAGTTCTACTTCTGGTTTTAGGATGCTCTGATAAAATTATAGCACTGTGGTACTTGGAATAATTCCTAGAGTATATAGTGAAATTCGTGGTTTTTATTGGGGTGTGTGTGTCTTTACCCCTATCTCTGGAGCTTTGTGTGAGGTATTTTTCTCCTTTGATATGATTAGCTCAGTTAACGCAAAGATGAGTCCAAGACATCAAGCTCTTCAGCCCCAAATTCAACACAGGTGCAAAGAAAAAGTAAATGCTACCCACCTATTTATTTAATTAATACAGCTGATCATTTAATTTATGAATCATCAGTTGAAGCCAAAATAAGGGCACAGCAGAGGGAGCTAAATCTCAGACTGATGATTCTTTAGAATCTTAGCAGTTGGGGTGCTGAATACCAGAGGAGAAAATCCTGCAGAAATTCATAGTACTTGCAGCTATGTTCCAGAAGGAAGCCTAAATGTTTGTAAATCACAGCACACTAAACACAAGCTGGAAAATGGACTATGTAAGTAATACACATATCTTTAGTTAATAAGCCTGCAGTGAAAACCTTGCTGGTAGGAAAGTATGCTTTTATAAATTCACAAAGCATAGGCTTAGCTTCCAGTAAGATACTACATTCAACGGAGACTACATTTTTAGACTTTTAATTAACGTCTATATCTATAAAAGACTATATCTATAAAACAGAGGTGTGGGTTTGTATGTGCTCCAAAGGAACCCACACCCCTAGACCAATCTCTCTGAAAGTTTGCACATACATACCTTGGGCTTACGAGATCAGCACTGTGGGATTCTCAAATCCCATTTGGGGGTTTATGCCCCCCCCAAAGTGGGATGCAAACGGGATACCCCCACCGGCCACAGAAGCAGCATCGAAACAGTGGTACTGCGCATGCGCAGCACAGCCAAGACAGTGGCTTAAATTTTCCGCCAGGAGACGCCGCCGCTAAAGAAAGCTGTGGCTGCGATTAGCAGCTACAGCTTTCTTCAGCGGCAGGGTTTCCTGCCCATCAACGTACAGTTCTGTCAAGCCACGGCCTTCTTTCACTGACCAAAGGAGGCTGCAGCTTGACAGAACTTGATGTTTACGGGCCAGGGACGCCGCCAGGTGGAAAAAAATGCAGTCAAGCCGCGTCATCCTTGCTTTAAAGGACAAAAACAACCCAGGCAAGGCCAGGTAATTAGCTGGTTACATATAATCCTTGGTACAACCAGAATATCCTACGAGCTCTTTTCTATTGATTACACAAGTGGACCAGTGAGACCCCATTTCACTAACAGCGCAGGGGGGCCTTTGGCCAGAGAAGCACTTTCCCACGGGTAAAGCATCTTCCACCACCCCAACCACCCTGATCCGAAAGCCCACAGCCCTGGCAGGCTGTCGGCTTTGGAATCCGGGTGGTTGGGGGGTTGCATCCACCACCACTCTGCCCACCCTGATCCGGAAGCCCACAGCCACGGCGGGCTGTCGGATTTGGGATCTGGGCGGTTAGGAGTTGCATCCACCACCACCCCACCCACCCTGATCCAAAAGCCCACAGCCCCGGCGGGTGGGCGGATGCAATCCCCAGCTGCCCGGATCCCAAATCCAACAGCCCACCAGGGCTGTGGGCTTTCGGATCAGGGTGGGCGGAGGTGGAGCTTTTGGATCCCCCCTCAAGCCCCAAAGACAACACAGACGCTGCCCTTAGTGAAAGGGAACGGTGAATTCCCCACCCCCAGAACTCCAGCCCCAAAGGCAATATTGCGGGTCTGCAGGCGCCGCTTGTTGGCATGGGGAGATCTGGGAAAGAACCCTGGTCTCCTCGCAAGCCAGCCGCCTTGGTCTGCAAGCCCTTTGCAACCCAGCTGGTTGGCTTGCGAGGAGACCCGAGACCACATGCCTCTTCTTCACAGCAAAAAAGTTTCAAAATAAACATAGAGTTGAGAAAAAGACCTGAAATCCATTGTTCCTTTGCAAACACAGAATCAACGACTTAATGAAGACTTAAGTTTGGCTAAAGACAAAGCCAAGAAAGTGGCTTCATTTTGGCAGTCCAGGGACACGAAAGAAGAAGAATGGGAATTGAATAGATATGGAAAAGCTAAGAATGAAAGTGAAACCTTCTGAGCCTTTATGTAGAAAACCATGATTTACATCTACTTACTAGCTAGTGAATTAAATTAATTTGATATAGCAAATCCACCCTGAAGTAAAGTATATTGGAGACAAAAGCAGTTAACAAATAATTGTACCAAAGCTACAAGCAAAGTTTAAAGTTCCTTTACCTTGTTACCAAGTTTAAAGACTTCTTCCAGGTTGGTAATGTTTGTGTTTATCATAATGGAATCTGTATCACCATAAATTACTTCCAAATTCATCTAAGGAGATGGAGCAGGGGGAAAATCACACACAGTGTTTGCAAACTAAAAACAGATCTTCTTGCTAAGAATCAGAGTAAATGTCTTTGAAAAAACATGGAAAATAAGCTTCCTGTATAGTTACAGAGTGAGCATCACATTTACCAATCCCAAATTTGTACTATAAATGATTACCCTTACACATGGAGCTATGCATAAAGAACATCTTCATACCTAAGAACCAAATTTTTGTAGAGTTGCCAGAAACAAAATCAGGAAAAATGATAGCAATTACAAACCTTTGTTCTGGCCCTCTAAATCAGGTTCCCAACCTTTTTGCGCCACGGGCCTGACCACACACCCCAGCCAACTGAGTGGGCCGGTCACGTGGTTCTTCCCACCATAAATCCTGTTGTAAAACACATCCACAGCTGTTGTAAACACGTTTATGAGAGCCACGGGTGCATTTATGGCAGATGTGAGCGCGTTTACGTATGTGAAGGTGCATTTTGTGGCTATTGTAAATGTGTCCGCTTCTGGTGGCAACGAGGAAGGCAGCAGGCCACATGAAATAGTGCCATGGGCCAGGTCTGGTCTACCTGCCATAGGTTGGCCACCCCTGTTCTAAATAATCCTGGAGCAAGCACATATTACTGCTATCCAATTCAGATTTAAGGAGAAACCATGATTGTCCTCACATATCTGCAGGGAATATGTTCCAAGACCTTCTGCAGATACATGAAACTCTGAATAATAATGAACTCTATATTTAACACATATACCTAAGTCCTAGAAGTGGGGGGCTTAAAATGCCTCTGTTGTTCTAGATAAGACCTACCAAAATGGCTATCTCTATTCCTTATAAACATTACATTTTAGATGGCTACTATTCCAGTATTGAGTAATCAAGTGGAAAGTCACATAAAAGAACGATAACATTCCAAGTCTGCAGAAGCATCAGTGATGCTACATGCAAGCGATTTGCCTACAATACCTAAAAATAGGATCCAAGCAAGGATTAGGCCATGTCTACTTTTCTGAAAAGTTATAATCCATTAACAAGCATTACACTTGTAAACTAGGATTCCTGAGAATTGGTACCAATTCTCATTTCCTAGGTTTTATTTAAGAAATGTAGTATAACATATAAGGATTGGACTCTAATGAAAATGCTCTTACCTTCTCTACCATCTCTTTCGTATGCATCAAGATCTGGAAGAAAAAGGGATTGAATCTAATAAAATTTCATTATGAACTTACTATATGCAAAATATACCAATCAGAAAACAAACTTTAAATTTGTTTACAAAAGAAGCCAATACAACTACAAAAACATACTACATACTAGGCAAGAAGGTTTATGATACTGTGCCATTTATTTAAAAATATTTTTCAGTAACACACCATTCTTGTATCCTGACATGTTACATCATGTGAATCACAAACATACAGACAAAAAGGTCTGGAGCCTATCTTTAAGAGCAGAAGCCCATTCTAGATTCAAAGGCACATTTCACTCTTCACTGACAAGTAAACTAATAGTAATGTGCATAATTGCAAGTCTAAGCAACAAAAGCAACGAAATAATTGAATAAACATTAAGCCTGTGATTAAATTCTTAATTATGGGAGCAATGGAGCTGTTTGGTCACTAGGAAATCTAAGACTAGCTTGACAACTGCTCATCCAAATGTGGATAAATTAATGTCTCTGCCTAGTAGGCCACAGTTAAGACACTGAGCTTGATGACTGGAAGGTTGGCAGGTCAGCATTTCAAGACCCAAGTGGTGTATGATGAAGTGAGCACCCATTGTCTGCCCCAGCTCTTACCAACCAAGCAGTTCAAAAGCAAGAAATTGCAAGTAGGTAAATAGGTACCACTTCAACAGAAAAAGTAAGTGTTCTGTGCTCTCTGGGATCTTGTGTGCCTGTCCATGGAAACGTTTGCAGACACAGATTGCACTGCCTTTTTGGCTGTAAACAGAGGTGAGCACTGCACCCTAGAGTCGGATACGACTCACTTTCGAGCAAGGGAGACCTTTTCCTTTATATCTCCATTTGCCTAGGGCTGTGGTGGCGAACCTTGGCACTCCAAGTGTTCTTGGACTTCAATTCCCAGAAGCCCAAGTCTCTGTGAATCCACGCGAGTAAACCCATTCGTGTGGATTCACAGGGACTTGGGCTTCTGGGAATTGAAGTCCAAGAACACCTGGAGTGCCAAAGTTCACCATCACTGGCCTCACCAGGATTCCAAGAGACCAGAGTTTTACTGGCTAGAAGAGATATTGCAGCAGGTTCTTCTTCCATGAAAACCAAGGTCTATATTCCTAGTATGGCAACTAAGAAAGGAAATATGCTGCAGCAGTTGATGTCAAAACAACTTAAAGAGCTACTTCAAAATATTCCTGAAGCACAACTGCTAAAAAAATCCTTTCATTTAAACCTGCTTTTACTCCCAGCCACTTCTGCAGGCTTCCCTGTAGTTCACTGACTATACCACTTGGTTTGATCTCTAGATAATCTACAGGTGAAATTCGGAAAATTAGAATATCGTGCAAATGTTCATTCAGTTCAGTAATGCAACTTAAAAGGTGAAACAACCATATGAGATAGACTCATTACATGCAAAGCGAGATAGTTCAAGCCTTACTTTGTTATAATATTGATGCTTATGGTTTACAGCTTATGAAAACCCTAACCCCCCCAATCTCATGTACCCCATAATCTCATGTACGCTGTACACCATGATCATCACAATTATAACGAATTAAGGCATGACATCTCTCGCTTTGCATGTAGTGAGTCTATCTCATATATTTGTTCCACCTTTTAAGGTTTAGTTTTTATTTTATTTTTTCTAGAAACCAACAGAGTAGGTTGCAGTACTTTCAAATACCCAGCCATCTTAACACTATTTATGATTTTCTAGAAGTGTTCAAGCAGATTAACAGAAACATGATTATTAGCACTGGTAAATATGACTTTCTGCTTGGAACAGATAGAAAGTACAAGTCCTTCCCCTGGAAAACAGGCTGATCAATAAATGTTGCCTCAAAAGAAAATACTCTCCGGTGTTGATACAATGTTTGTGATCTACAAAAAGCTTCTTGAAGCTAAAATTTCTATTGTTAACAAAATTAGTGGGAACCATGCTGCCTTTTACATCACACTTTCTCCCACATTTAACCCTCACAGAGACAAAACACAAGGGAAAGTATATGCTGTTCAAAATTTAAATAGTATAAACCTAACCTATGAAGTAAAGATTATATAAGGTTTTTATCCCAAAAGATATCTAAACAATTGATTTTTAAAAAAAATTAGTCCCCTGAAAATAGAAAAGTAGTAACTAGCAAAATATTATTGATAGTATTAATCAATTTAAAATAACTGATGATTCTCTACAAGGAATATTTTTAACTGTATTCATATGGGCAGCAGCCAGAATAGATATTTACAAAAGGGTCACAAGATAAGTAACATTCTCCTAATACCAAGTGTAATATTAATATTGCCTAATCTTATAAAGAATTACTTTTAAGTGCAAATGTGAGGGAACACGTTATCAAGTCTCAATAAATTCATTAATAAATTGGTTGGCAGTTATCATATTTCACAGAAACACCTGCGTATTTATCTTCTCATTACCAACTAGATGAAGCTTTTTTTTTCAAGCACATTTCAAAAATCTGCCAACTTCAAGTGTAAAAAATAAACTTTGTAGTTAATTTTCCCTTAACAAAGTACAGCTGTTGAGAATAATTGTTCAAGATCTTACCCTGTAATGTCAACTGCAGCAGAACAAAGAGTATTTAATTAGCAAATCTATCCAGTAATTCAACACCTATTATATAAAATGCCTTTGTGATTTTATTCAGGATAATTTGCTAAGAGGGTTATTACTGACATTCAGATGAAATTCAAAAGTCCTACGCAAGTAGAGTCATAATAGCAGTAATGATCCCCCCAATCAGGAGATCCTGTGTCACATAAGGCTCTTTTGCAATGCAGCAGCTGATTTCCTGACTTCTTAATTCCTGGTCTCAGCCCAGTGAGAGCCCTTCATGCCAATATTTCAGTCAGCAATACATGTTTAACGGGAATCTATTAAAATACCTAGAACAAAAGTGACTTTTTGTTAAAAATGACAGCACTGCGATCATATCAATCATTGGAGCTATACAATGAAAATGGAGTTTTATGATGAAGTTGTGGAAAAGAAAAGGACAGAATTGAAAAACAGTTCCTTATTGTTTTCCATGGTATTCTATATTCCATTTGAATTCACCTGTTCCATACTACAAAATAATGTAGAGCAAAAGAACTGTATTTTCTCTTTCATGCTGCTTTCTTCTGTGATCTACAATGTTGAATACATATTTTAGTGTACTTCTTAATCTAAAAAAAATCTAAAATATGTATGGATATAGTTGAACTAGTCATGCAGGATACTAGAGGATAATAACTGGTTTTGAAAGGCATGCAATATTTAGGAGCTGTGAATGGATAAGTAGAAAAGACATAATGTCTACGTTACACGTAACAGATCTGTTAAGTATATATTATGCATGACCATTATGAACAATGGATGATTATATTTAAACCACATTCATGTAATAAAGGTTGAAATTCAATTATAACCCAATAAGAAACGTGCAAATAATGAAATAAAAGTTAGATAAGAAATATTATTTAATAAGAGATATTTAAAGAATTTTTAAACATACAAATTGTAGAGTGGTTTTTGTTTTTAAATAAATTACTCCCAAGTCATGTTTACAGTAAATACCTTAAAACTAAACCTATGACCATCTCTTGACCATAGCAATTGCCCAACATAGAAGATACTTCTTGACTGTGAGGCTGTGGACAATGGCAAAGGCACCTCGGTTGGCAAGCTTTCTCACCTCCTTCCAGAGTCTAACAGAGTTCTGGACTCTAAGTTCCCCAGTAGACTTTGGAGAACTAGAACCCTTTGAAGATTAATTATAATTATTATGCCCAATTTGTCTGAGAAGGAGTAAGCCATATGGATACCATGGACAGCAAGAAGAGGATGTGGGAAGAGGGCTCCAGACTCAGGAAATGACCCCTGCAGGGGAAAATAGGGCCTTGGTTCTTAGACAATACAAGGGGGGCTCTGGAGGAGGAGGCAGTTGGAGCAAGAGAGAAAGAAAGAGATTGCAGCAAATGGTACTCAGACAGAAGACCAACACCCTGACTGGTAGTTGAAGAGGAGGAAGAGATTGACTGATTTATTTATTATATTTATACCCCACCCTACTGCTGCAAGCACCACTCAGGGCGACTAACAGTGTGAAGCAAATACAATAAACATCTATAATGGAGCCTGGGCTCAACGTCTCTGGAGCAGATGCAGTAGCAGCATCCCGGTGGCTCCTCCCTCCAGCCGATGGTGAGGGCTAGGGGGTGGTGACGAGGTGCTCCTCAGTTGCTCTTCAGGGCCATGAGATGGATGAAGGGTTCTGGAGGGTTGTCCTGGAAGACCTTAGTGAGGATGATTAAGTAGAGGTAGAGTTCCCAGAAGAACTGAAGCCACCTAAGGGTTGGGGGTACATCCACAAGGAAGTTCTCTGGCAGCAGTTTGATCCAAATCCAGGCCTTTGGGATGAATTAGACTGACACCTTAACCCTAACCCACCTCCTTGCTCCTCTTACTGGGGAGAGAGGGAGCTAAAGAGTTGTCAGGCTAAGGAAGAGAAGCTGATTGCCATGCAACAAAAATTATGGTGGATGAAGGATCAACAGGTGTGCCAAGTGAAGGAATGAGAAAGATGAAAGAGAAGTGAACTGAAAAATCATTCTCACTGCCCTCAGTTTGGGCATAGCATCCATCCCTGTTGTGGGCCTCCCATCTTGGCCCATTTGTGACATCCTCATTAAGAAGCACTAGAACCCCTCCTGGTAAGGTTAATTGGAAGAAGAACTAAAACTTCGAGAACTTTACTAATGGCACCTGGGCATACAGCAAACTAGTCCAAGCACTACTCTTGTGGACTGCTCACTTACTAACCTCACATCCTGTTGCAATAAACCCAGTTTCAACCTGCCATGTTGGTGTCTATGGATCAAACAATGGAACAGGAAGATCCTACTGACTTGACCAGGGCCAGAAGGGCTCATATTGGTGTTGTATTAGATCAAGAATAAAGTTCAAAGTTGGTTCTCTGTTTTAAAAAAGCCACTGGGAAATAAATGGTCTTTTCTTGTCAGGTACTATAAAATATGGCAGGACAGTGTGAAACCACCATGGGGGACACCTGAAGCTTTGGTTGGGAAAGTTATCATCATGATGTCATGTATTACATTTCAATTAAATGTGGCCTGAAAGCATCCACTCATAAATAGCAATGTACAGTAGACCCTTACATAATGACGTTGCTTAGTTCCCCAAGTAGTGTCGCTATAGGGAAATGTCATTGTGCGGTTTTCAATGGCAGCTGCACCATCTAGCGGCAAAAAACTGTCATTATCCGCACAACATTAAAAAACATCGTTAATCCACACTACGGTTTTTCGTCGTTGTGCGGATAGTCACATGGTGAGTGACGACGCGTTGTTAAGCGGAAATGATGCTATTCGAACGCGTCGTTAATCGAGGGTCCACTGTACTAGGACTTAGATCTGAAACAGGTCAGCCAAACCTGAGAAGGAAAATGGTTAAAAGAGGCAGGCAAGGAAGGAAGCACCATAAAGGGATGTAGAGAAGGGAGGGGTGGCCTAAGCTTCAGGCAAGCTCTTGCTCAAAGCCCCCATCCAGAGATGGGAGGGGGAGGCGCCAAAGGGTAAAAAAAAGGATTTCCCACAGCCAGAAATCCAGCACTGACTCTCTGGCCAGTTGCTCTAAGTCAGGGGTCCCCAACTGGGGGAGTGGCGGCGGTGCTAGGAGCCCCGATGGCAGCTTTCTGCCCTCAACGTGCTCCGCCGGGTTTGCCCAGTGAAAAGAGTGAGAGCCCAGGCTTCAGACACAGCAGATAGGCAGGTGGCTGGGCCCCTCTTCCACATTGCTTAACTACGGCAGGGCTTCACCCCCCACCTGTGTGCAGTATACCTCACTGCTGAGCCAAACAGTGTGGCTGGCTGGCTGGCAGCTGGGCTCCTCCTCCTTGTTTTTGAGCTACAGCAGGGCTCCTCCCCCCACCTGTGCACAGTGAGGTATATATTATGTACTTTATCATATTTTATTATGTGCTTGCACTATCCAATCACACCACCCCCACTTACTGGTCCGTGAAAAAAATTGCTTAGCACTAAACCAGTCCATGGTGCAAAAAAGGTTGGGGACCCATGCTCTAAGTGATGCCATCAGCTGTTTAGGTGTGTTGCCAAGGAGCGTGAGGCATTTCAAAACAATGAGATAAGACAGTGCCTTTTAATTAATTATTTTATTCGCTCTATTTGCTTTTACATTTTATAAAACTATTGTGTTCTGTCTCGCTTAATTCATGCTAGGAATGTTTTCCTTATGGTTTAAAATGTTAAGATTTTACTTTTAAAGAGTATAGCAATGATTTTCTGTGATTTAGACATTGTGTTAGCTTTTCCTAACCAAATAACAAAGAATTTTTGAATTTTCTCTGTTATCAGAAGAAATAAGCCCCATTACGGACGTAGTGCAGAAACTGAACATGTTGTATTTGCCTTGAATGATATTTCTCCCCTCTAGGTTGCTATTTCAATAAGAGCCTTTAAATTCAATAAATATTATTATTAGTTACTTGTAGACAGCATGTTTTAATCTACTTTTGACTAATCTTGCACCATTAAGGTGAACCTCAGTGCATTTGTATTCTTGTAGTGAAGTTACAAGTTTTTGTTTCCTTTTTATTCCTTATTCTGATTGCAAAGCATATTATTTTCTCTATAGCCTGTGCTGATGCTTTAGTCATTCAGGTATACTTTTATGAAGTTAGTAACTGTATTATAAGTTCAGATAGGGTTACCATAATTCCCTCTCACAAAAACGGGACAGAAGGAAAGGTTGCCCTTGCTCAAAAGCCAGTCGTATCCGACTCTAGGATTCAGTGCTCATCTGTTTCAAAGCCGAAGAGCCAGCGCTGTCTGCTTCTGCAGACGTTTCCATGGTCATGTGGCAGGCATGACTAGACAACGGAGCATTGGAGAAATGTAATTGCTAATTGCCAGGCGAGGCCGTCCACATGCTCAGAAGCCCTCTTGATGTCCCAACATTCCGCAAGTGGCCCAAGCGAAGATTGCTTTCTTTTTTTCTGGGGGGGGGGGGGAACCAGGTCCTTTGGCTTGGCATCCAAACATGAGAGTGCACGTATGGAGTGGGTGCATGCACCGCACCACCATCCTCCCCCTCCCCCCACTCCCAGCAGCAGGAGCCTCGAGTGCAAAGGGGGGGGGAGAGAGAGACAGGGAGGAGGAAATAAAACCCCAGCCACAGGCATGACTAGACACCAGAGTGCATGAAATGCTGTTTACCTTCCCACCGAACTTGGCCCCTATTTATCTACTTGCCATTTCTTGCTTTCGAACTGCTAGGTTTGCAGGAACTGGGACAAAGACAGGAGTTCATTACGTCCTGCAGTTTTCGGTCGAACTGCTGCTACAGGAGGCGAGATGCCACAAGATAGAAAAAGCCATGTCCCCTCCCCCCTTGTTCACCAAGCTGCTGGTCATTCCAATAAAAGTGCAGGAAAAATCCGTGGTTTTTTTCTTCCAAATCAAGCGGTTTGAAAACCACGAATTTTCAGTGTTTTGTATGGAACCGTGTAAGAGTGTTACAAAACGTGAAATTCATGGTTTTCCGTGGCATGTGGCAACTCTAAGTTCAGATATTCTTGCTACAATATACAGTACAAGTTTTAAGTGCCATATGTATTCATATTTACTCAGTTAACAACTGCTATTTGCCATTTATATGAAACCTAGTTTTGAAATACTTAATTAAGCTAAAATGTTCAAATATACACATATTTTTTCATGGTAAATGTTAAAAAGGAATCTTTCCTCTAGTGTTAATTGTCTCTCCATACGTTGCAAAAGGGATACATCTGACAGTACTTTATGCAAAAGTGCTGGGAGGCTAAAAATTTCTTGGGGAATTTTGGATTTAGGCAAAGAACCTAGAATCTGGGTTTTAGGGGTAGAAAACAAGTGCCTACTGTGTAATTCGCATAGGATTCCCATCCAGGTCCAACTGGCCTTGGCAAAATCCTACTCTCACAATGAAAACTGAAGAGATATGGCTTTAGAACACACCAACTTGTATCATACTGTAATCATTCACTGAGTTTTTCTGAGTGATCCAGCATTCATTTTATTATTTCTAAATACTCAAGCTCTGTTGTTTATAACTTGGTGAACAGCCAACATGGACAGCAACAATTATTTTTTCCATCATAGAGTAAATGTGCCCTGTAATTGTGACTCTTTGCTTTCAGAGTGCCAACATTTGTTCTTCAGTCAGTTATACAGAAAAATAAATCTTTTTTTTTATTTCACAATAAAAACTGTGCTCTTATATCCAAACAACTTGATTGCAACAGACAACCCATTGCACATCTCCATTGACTTCAGCCTTATCCCATACTGTAATCTGTATATTCCATGCTAGGGACCAAGACAGGGTATAGTAAAAGGATTGATTTCTGGTCCAGAAAACTTACGGGCTCACCTCCACTCCTCCCCCCCCCAATACATAAACACACACTGCTAAAGTGACCATTTGAGCAAGAGGTTGGCACTAGTTTAATTATAATTATTATACCCAATTTGTCTGAGAATGAACCAAGCCTGTGGTTAATATGGAATTGAACATTTTGGGTCTTGCTCCCTCCTTCCTGCAATGACAAAATGAACAAGAGATAGCCAGTCTAAAGCAATCTGAAATGTCTCCTTCCAAATCAGTAACCCACTCATCTATTAAGAAAGATAATTGTGAAAGAAAGCGACCTTCTCTAAGCAAACAAAGAAAAGAACAAGAAAAGGATGCTATAATACCAGGGGTTGACCTTTGGGAATCTAACTCGAATATCATCTGACCTCAGTGAAAGTCCTTTTTCAAGTCAAAGAACCCTGGGGGTTTTGTGCCCCTCCCCAAATTCGTCTGTTTGGCTCCAACCACCATGATTGGGATGCAGCCCTCAGAAGGTTGCCCACAAGGAGAATGCAGTTCTGAAAAGGTTCACCAGCAAAGGGCTTCAGAGCATAGCTTGAGCAACCAAGCATATACAGCAGTGGTGATGAACCTATGGCACATGTGCCAGAGGGGGCACTCAGAGCCCTCGCCGTGTGCCGTTGCCCAGTACAGAGTTCACCCCACCCCTCTTCCCAGCAGCCCAATGGGAGCACTTCCTCCCTCCCTCAGCACAGAGTTCACCCTGCCCCTTTGCCCAGCAGCCCAATGGAAGTGCTTCCTCCCTCCGCTGTCTGGGGTAAGGCAGGCGGCTCACAAGCAGTGTGAGGGTACAGCGCGGACGTCAGCCTGTTGAGTCTGTGGTGAAGGTGAGTTTGGGTACTCTGTCTCTAAAAGGTTCACCATCACTGATATAGAGTTTAATCTGGACCTGTCTGGCACTGGTGCAACCCAACTCCTATGGATTTGCAATAATGATTACTGATTTTTCTGGCACTATTTCCCATCAGAAAACTAAAACAAATAAATCAGTAATAAAAACATTTACAGAAAACATAAATTGTAAAAACAAGATGAAGTCAAAGATTAAGGGAACACAAGCAAGATGTTATAATAAAAATAATCATTTTAAAAAGCTTAACAATAAACTAATCACAGCACTGATAAGAAATGTGTTGTTTAGGAATCAGTACCAGTGCCAGACAGGTCCAAATGTGATAAGGAGATTGCACACCTTTAACTTGTAGAACTGTAAGATTTCTGAACCCATTTCAGAAACAAGTGGTCCAGAACCTCATGAGCAAACAAAAGAGGCAGAAAAGACTTGCTTTGTACTCCAAGAAATTGCCTCTTTGATCTGCCCATGAACTGTTTATCTGTTGCATCCTAAGGAAATGGAAAAGTTCCAAGGAATGCTTCCTTCTCAACTATATACCAGAAAAAGAGTAGATAGAAAGGGAGATTTTGATGATGATGATGATGAGCACAACAACTGCACAGTGCAAACAAAACCTTGCTTCATTGTTATTTGGCAGGATTGATCCCTGATACCCTCCAGATTCTGTTAGAATATGATCAGACTGGAGTCCTGTGACTGACAAGCAAAGCTAGAACTCAAAATGCTGCACTGTTCATTTTAATTTAAAATGAAACAATTGTGGTGTGGTTTCTTTGAAGTCAATAGAATTAGAAATGCATCCACTGTAAGCAAAATTAATTCTGCTAGTCAAATTTCTTTGAGTAAGTTGATAAATGGTAAGGATGCACTCTTTAGAAGCTGTTGAGAAAGTCACTACAGTAGTAAGCTATTAGTCTCTGATCTTTCTTAGGTCACCAGTAATAACCAGTAATTTAGGACTCCATGTGAAATATACATACATTTCAATATTTATCTTACGCAAGCTTCATTTATTCAAGTTAAAAATATAACTCACTTGGTTTCTTTGTATACATTTTACATCACCCTGAGAAGCAGAATAATGTATTCACTTCTTAATTGTTAAAAGACAGAATACAGTGAAGATTAGCAAAACAAACAATGTTTAATCTTTGAACCTTAAACTACAGGAAGCCATTGTGAATACTGGCTTGTCATAAGGAAATCGGATTAAAAATTTCAGTTTCCCCACTCTTTCAATCCATCTACTCTGAACAGAAAGATACTGCTCAACAGGAATTGACTTGATTTCTTTTAATGGAGAAACCTTAATTACAAATCCAACTAAAAATACTTCCTCCATAAATCCATTACTGCAAAGGACATGCTGAGGAGTTTTTTAAATACTTAATTTGTCATTTAGACCTACTGTTATCTTATTTGTATAAAATTCCTAATACTTAAGCATAAAAACAGTTTTACAAAACATTGTTTATGAATCTCTTTGTTACCTATCTACAACTTGACAGAATTGAATTAGTTCTAGTTCTTAGAACAGATTTTACATTTTATTTTGAAATACATAAATGGGTAAAGAAGAAATTGCAGATATTCCTATCATTAACTTTAAGGTAACAGAGAATAAAAAAATAAAAATAAAACGCTGTAGCACTTTAAGATAACAATCACTGCAAGAAAAGATTCTTCAGTAAGTGTTGTCCTTTAATTCCCATTTGTTAACTTTGTTTGGGTGATGTACTAAACACAGAGGAATGAAAAAGATGTGTACTACTAGTTTAGAATGTTTCAACAAGAATCCTTCAGTTTCTTCTTGAACTTCTGCATGCAAATAGATTGTAATATTTTATCTAATAACTGTGTAGACCAGAAGTTCTCAACCTTTTTAAGCTGGGGGCCGGGTCACCTTCCTTCAGACAGCTTCGGGGGCCGAACAGGCATTTTGCCCTTCCTCCACTACATGGCACTTCCTGGTGTGGTGGAGGCGGTAGGGGACCACATGAAATGGTGCTGTAGGCCACATCTGGCCCACGGGCCACAGGTTGAGAATCCCTGGGGAAGACAAAGGCGAAGACGTCCCTGGAATATGCAGGGACAGCCTCAGGGCCAGCCATTTTGTGCCCCAACCCTAGACAAAGGATATCCTCCTTGTCACCTGATTTCTCAGTGGCAGGTTGGCTAGGAATGGTGGAATTCAAAGTCACACTAGACTTAGAAGTAGTGGCCTGAGACTTGGAGAATTTTAAATTTCTTTTTAAGAGACAATTCTGGGGCATCTCAATGTTTACGCTTCTTGTCTAAGTACAGTGGAACTCCGCATAACGAACTCCTCGCATAACGAAAAATTCGTATTAATGAAAATAATTTGCACTAACCGCTATACCCTGTATAACAATTTTTTTCATTATACGAAGGGAAAAACCGTACAACAAAAATCTATTGGATGCATCGTACAGCAAAAAAAATTTCGTTGTATGATTTTTCCCCATTTAGATTTTTGTTGTGCGATGCATCCCATAGGGATTGAGGCATGCTTCATATAACGAAAAAATTTGTATAACAAAAGACATCATAAAACCAACTTTTTTCATTATGTGGTGTTCTACTGTAAATGTTTCTAAGATTTCATTTTTTAAAAAAACTAGTAGAATATTTTTAAGGTTATCCCTCTATTTTCTAAACAGCAAAGAACAGGAGGGGTCGAAGATACACTGTGAGGGGAGTACCGACCACAAAAGAAAGGTTCTGCTCCTAGTACAGAGGAGAAAACTGTTTAGCCTTGCATGAGCTTCCTCCAACAGTAAGGGACTCTGTGAGGTTTAGAGAAAACTAAGGCTAACGATGCCCTATTTTTGCCTGTGTAGATATCACTAACCTCACATAGAAAGGCTGTTTAAAGAAAGAGTCATAAAACAGTTTAAGAACACCAGGGGCATCGTATAGAGCAGGGGTCCCCAAACTTTTTAAGCTAGGGACCAGTTCATACTCTCTCAGACTGCTGAGGGGCCAGGCTGGTGGCAACCCCACTCCCCCGCTGCTGCCACAGGCAACCACTCTGAACCCACGACACTCCCCCCCACCGTGACCACCACTGGCAGTGATGACCACTCCAAGCCCACCACACTCCCCACACACACCACCACTGCCAGTGAACACCCTGAGCCCACCACACTCCCACCATAATGTCACCGCTGCCGGTGACCACCCTGAGCCCCCCACACTTTTCACCCACAATGCTACCACTGGTGACCACCGCGAGCCACCACACACACACAACGCCCACAACGCCAGCGACCACCCTGATCCCACCACACTCCATTCTGAGCCCCCCCCCCATGCACGTACTCTCACTCCAAGGAAACCGGCGATCGGACGCTCAGAGTGCAAGTTTCCTGGGGGGGGGGGGGAGAGACCAGGTACGTGCACCCTCAGCCCATGGAAACCGGCACTCAGATGCTCAGAGTGCCGGCTTCCTTAGGGGGAGAACTGGCGCGCATGCCCTCACCCCAAGGAAACTGGCGCTCAGACACTCAGGGTGCTGGTTTCCTTGGGAGGAGAATGGGGGCGCACCCTCACCCCAAGGAAACCGGCGTTCAGGCACTCAGATCGCCAGAGACCCAAGCCCCAAAGTTGGAGACCACTCCTGCCAACTTTGGGGCTTGGCTTGATCTGCCTGCCTCTTTGGAAAGGGCAGCGGGGATTCCACGCATAAAATCCCTGCTGCCCTTTCCAAAGAGTCAGGCAGATCGACCCCCTGTTCCCTTTCCTTTTCGGAAAGGGAACCGGGCTTTTTTTAATGTTGTGCAATCAATGTATCACACAACGTTAAAAACCAGATAACGCTAAGACTTGTGGAACCAAGTTTTAGTGTTATCCGAGGTATTACTGTACAGTACTTGAGACTCTATGAATTTAAGAGTATTTTCCCACCTTTGACCATGAAGTTAATATACAGCAAGTTCAGCTGCTGCTGATTTTTAGTAGCCTTTTAAAGGAACAGGTTTGTCCATCTCATAAACTTAATATCTGCTGCAAACCCTCAATTTAAAAACTAACACACAAGGAAGAATAAAGATGGTTATGGACAAACCACTAAAAAAAATGGGCAAAATCCCGTTGGCATAAATTTATACTACTTTAAACTGGATACGCCACCAGAAATAATTAAACTGATTAATTAATTTTTTTCAGGAATTAGGACTAGCAGTGATAATCTGGCAGCAATTTTTGATTATTAAAGACACCTCCATAATTAAAGGCTCCCAAAGGCTTCCTCGTGTTGAAAGGGATCCCAAGGTGTTTTGGAACTTGAAGGGGGCTGTAGGAAACTTCCACTTAGTTCAAAATAATTATTTCAGGCACTGGATCTGGATTACACTAGCGTAACCCTAGGCAGCAGGATCTTGCCCAATGTGAGTGGGATATTTTTCCATGTAAAACAACGCGTTAGTACGGTACATAAAAATTGTATAAACAAAGCCACCTAAGTCCAAGTATTAATTTATCAATTCAATAATCACAACATAAAAACAATTTTATGCGTTATAGAGTTTATTCTTCTCCTTCTTTTAGATATTAAGGTCCCATTCTTTTTCAAACATTTGCACATGCAAAATAGTGGCTAACAAACTTGATACAGGGCTGTTAAAGTCAGACAGCATGGCACCACACAATGACCTTTAGAAAGAATGATGCTAACAGGTGGCTGATGCTGAACAATAATTGTATTACGCTTCAACAGGGAGGACAGCACACAATCTTGTCATTTGCAAGTGAAACAGCAGAAACAGAGATGCAAGGCACTCCAGGTACCTAAATACACATTACTCTAAAAAAGAAAGAAAGCTATTTCTGTCCTGCAGGCAATATTTCTAACTGCTGCTAATCTAACTATCAGTACCATTAAAATATAAAGCCTCACACAATTATCCAGTTCAGTACATTATAGTAAGCATCCCTGGTTACAAGATATAAATCTATTTCTTATTCAAATTAGTGAAAATGAAAAAAGGAATATGTATTTTAAATGTATTATTGACATTCTGAAGAGGATCTGAATGCCCTAAGTTATTGAAGTAATTGCCAATACTAATTAGATTTCCCATATCAAAGAGCTCAAGTTACAGCTTTCATCAACCTTTAACCCTGATATACACCACTGTTTTGACAGCTGAAGAGGCTAAAATCTCAGCCTCTCCAACAGGATTTAGCACTGAGAGAAGAATTCCATGTGGTCAAAAAACATCAAGCCCACACAACAGTAGCTGCTCAAGCAGCACATTGCAAATTTTCTCTACAAGTTGTCATAATTGCTTCAAGACAGAAGACATCATCACTTTGCCGTGCCATAACCATCCCCAGCTGTATTAAAACCATTCAAAGAGCACCTCTAGTTTGAGCAAAAGGACACTGGTACTGCATATCAGCACCCACGGAAAAGGACCAAGCAACAGATCAGTTTCGTGTCAGCTGCAGAAACTGCTGACACTCAAGCCATTTAGAGGTTTCTCATTCTTCATTTGAAAAATGAAAAAGCAGGTTCAAGGACACACTGACTTGTCAAGCTGACTGCCCCACACATGACATATAAGAATAGCCATATGACCAGTTTGTTGCAACATACTGTAGAATGCAGATGTCAGTCAAGAATCTACGGCAGGGGGTGGTCAACCTTTTTACGCCAGGGGCCTCACCATGCCCCTGGACAGCTGAGTGGGCCAGACCACGCCCCCCAGAAGCAGAAACAGGCACATTTACGGCTGTCATAAATGTGCCTACTTCTGCGTCTATGACAGCCGTGGGTGTGTTTGCACATGCTCATTTTATGGATGATGTAAATGTGCCCGCTTCCACTTCTGAGTGCAGTGGAGGCAGCGACAGGTTGGATGGGATGGTGTTGGGGGCCAGTGCCAGCCCATGGGCCGTAGGTTGGGAACCCCTGAAATGAACTTACCCAGAAAAAGCATGCTCAAATCAAAATCAAACCTCAGAAAAGTTTTATTCTTCTACCAAAAAAGCAATGCATAAGCAAAACACATGCATGGTGTTGGTGTTGGGGGTAGATATTTGTGATGTTTACCTCATTTTGCTCACATAGCCAGAAACAATATCAAAAACAGTGTACCATTAATTTAAAAGAGTATCGACATAAATTAATTGAGGCTACTTTTCATTAGAAGACCAAATGGACATTATGAGAATTATTTTTTGAAGACAGTGAACTGTGATAGCTTTGTCATTTTAACACCACTCCCCTTTACAAGTCTGTGTCTTTTGGAGGATGAACAAGATATGGTCCTCGTCTTCCATATCACTGCAGATTAAGCTCTGTCTATTTGTTTCCATCATGATTCCGACAGTTATCTACCGTATGTCAGCAAGACTTGGAAGCTGTCAGCAAATAATAATAGGCTTAACATCTTCCAACAGAGAAGACTCCACCAAATCTTGAAGATCTGGTATTTTTATCATATTACCAATGAGGTGCTTTGAAGAAGTGACTCATGCAAAATCCATATCCAATATCATTGCACGCGTAAGATTCCAACTGATTGATCTCATCCTTTGCATGAAGAACAATTGGATCTCTAAGGTGGCTATGAGTTGGACACACACACATGGTGCCAAATGACAACAAAGGCATCCCCAAATAACATGGCATGAAACACTGATGCAAGATCTGAAGGCACTACTTATCTACTTGGGAGTACACCAAAACACTCACCCATGATTAAAAATGATGGCAAATCCTTGCTGCCCCATGGAAGGGTCTATGTATACTGTGAGATCACAGACATTTCAACCAATTGTAAGAATGAGCCTATGGTGGGAGGCAGTTCTAAAGATCATGCTTTGACATCATTTAACATCTTAAAGAAGCTAAGTGGAAATAAATAACCCACCCATGAATTGTAACTGGAAATGAATAACCATGCATGAAGTTGGAGTAAGAACAAAAGTAGCATGCTTCATTAAAATGTCTAAGCTAGAAGCCTTATAGCTATAATTTAAGGCAATGAAGTTATGCCTCTTGGAACAAAGTTATTTGCAAATACTGTCCAACATTCACAGCCACTAAAGTGTTTCTAGCTTTCAGCCAACTGAATCTTTCAAAAATATTGCACTTTATAGCTCTTACAAGGCCAAAGTGTTCATTACATGCTACGAATTTGCTTCCAATTTGCAGCAACCCCAATAGATTTTTTGAGTTATGTGAGATGTTGAAAGAGTGGATTACCATTGACTCTCCACAGTGTACTTTCTTTGGCTGAACAGATTGGATCCCAGTTCCCCTGAGCCTCAGTCCATCACTCTATTCAGAATTAGCAATACTTAGACTTGACACACTTGAAATCAATGGGACTTAACTAACTTCAGTCTCATTGATTTCAACAGGCCTACTTTGAATCCAGTCTGAATTCTTTAGTCAAGCAGAAACAGATAGTGATGATCCATTTAGCTATCTCACTGTCACTCTGCCAAGAAAACCACAGCATTTAAGAAGCTGTAAGTGCCTGGAAATGCTTTGAGCCAAAGAAAACATCGTATCAACAATGAGTAATATCTAACTGTAAGAGAGCTTTCCTCATTGGGCCTGTTCAATAGTAGGACACTCCAGGGTTCAACCTGATTGTATTAATCTTAGGTTTTCAAAATGCCTCATGCAGGTCTTCCAAATCTACAATCACTGTCAAGAGTGGCGCTAATCCATCAGAAATACAAATTTGGGGGTGGGGATGGGGAATAATGGAATTACGTAGTGTGTTTTGGATGGTAGTATAAAGCATTTAATAGTATACATAAACCTCAGATACCAACATATCACGTATATGTTGCACCTAGCTGTAGATCAGAGCTCATATAAATGTTCCCTCATGCAGAAAATTCCATTCACAAAGAAAATTAGCTGTTCACAATAACCTCTCCTCTGATGTGGTTTTCCCTACGCAGGTTTTTTTTAGAATTGATGAATAGCTAGTTTAATCATAGAAAGAACCTTTATACATGAAATTCTACAAATACAAGTTCATTGTCTCACATTCTTCTCTGAAAACCATGTGAACAGTACAATACTCTTCATGACCCATACCTTGAGTAGTAATGTAAACATGCCCAACCAGGTGCCCTCCAGATGTTTTCAGCTGCAATCACCATCAGCCCCATTACACATGGCTAGTAACAGACTCATTGAAACTGAAACCCAAAACATCTGTGGAAGCCCAAAACATCTGCATCTTACTTGTTAACTACATTTACCAGTTATCATTCATTGAAAAAATAATAACCATAACATATTCTCAATGATGCTTATTTTTATAATGGACCACAATTCAGGAAATCTGTAATCATCCGGAGGATTATAAAATTGAATCTATTCAGGATTAACATTTAGTGACCAGAAGTGTCTTAAATTTGTTAATAAACACAAGATCACTACTGCCATCTAGTGAACAATTCGAACAATTATCACACTATTACTAGACAAATTAACGTTCACTGGACAAAAAACCCCACAATATCGTAATTTCTTCAATTTGGTTCTAGCTAATCCAGTGTCACTTTTTGTTATCAATCATCAAGACACCTGGGGAAAGACAGCAGAGACAATAGTTGTTTTTCAATAATGTTGACATCAGTTTCACTGGATAATCTCACATTAATACTATCTTATGAATGAGCTTTATTTAACAATTTTTATTACTGACCCTTATAATTAGAAAGCAACCATCTATTACTTTGAAACTGAAACACATTCAACCAGTAACATAATTTTCAGTCACCTGGGGCATTTTAAAAACCATTGGGAAGTCAACAGAAATAATAAATACTAAAACATAAAACATTACAGAGCTGAAATACTGGAAATAAACATCGTCCATTGGAAGGTTGCCACCTGGTTTAATGCTCCTTTTCTCCATGTACACACACTTGCTCATTCATTCACACATAGAGAACACAGTATCAATCACTGTTGACTTACCTCTCTACCTTTGAAAGTCACCAGAGCAGCAAGAGGTTTTGCATAAAATCTGCTGTAGGAAAACCCCAGGCATCCATACATGCTATTTGCTGTAAGTTTCAAAGCCTTCTGCCTGATATCATACTAAAACAAATACAAACATAAACACAAATATCATAACCAGGCACTGTTTCTTGCAACTTAAAACTCCACCTGTTTGTCCTTCCTAGACAGTCTACCTGTGTGTCCATGAGTTACCCATACAGTACTGAGATCAAGGGATGAGATCTCTGGGGAGTACAATGATCTACAGTTCACTCAAAGATTTCCATCAAGGTTGGTATTTCTCCAACATTATTACAAACAGGAAAATAGCAACCATGACTGCCAAAAGGTTGCTGAGCAGTGGGAAAGTGAAAACTCCTATTGCCATTTCAAACAACCACCACTAAGAAAATGATTTCCCTTTTTAAAGACTCAAAAAATTGACAGTTAAAAAATACAAGGTTGAAAACCCATCCTTTTATAAAAGATGAAACTGAAGTGGTTCAGAAATCGTACTAATATTTTTAAAATATATTAAATTAATGGCTTGAAATTAGAAAGAGATATAAAAATGCTGCATCTAACTATACACAAAATGTATATTATTTAAAGTATCTATTTTTAAGAACTGAACATTTTGGCATCTTTGTTTCTACATATGTGTATTTTATTATGGCCTGTGACCAAACCAAGAAGCTGTTGGACACTTAGGTGGCATAGAGGTCCCCCAAAACCATGGGGAAGTTGCATATTACAGTAATACCTCATACAAAGTCCGCTTCGTACAACATTGAATTCATACATCGCCAAATTCCTTGAAAAAATTTGCCTCATACAAAGTCGCTGAGACTTTGTATGAGGCATTGGGGTTTTTCCCAGGTTGCATTGTGCCTGGGCAGTATAAAAGGCAGAACGCATGCATGCATTGCTCTTGTGGGTTTTGCATGAGGCGAAGTGTGTTTAGGAGTAGTTTTGAGCGTGATTTTGGATTTTTTTTAATTTTTTGACATGTTGTTTGACATGTTTTTGTAATGTACTTAGCCTTTAGACAATCATTTCTTAAAGTTCTGTCAGTTTCCTTGATTTTGCCCTGAAGTCTGTGCTGTTACAGTACACTGTATCTCTATGGAAACGACGTTGTACGAGGCATTGCAGCAAGGATTTGGACGTTGTATGAGGCATCACCGCTAGGATTTTGCATGCCTCATACAAAGTCCAAATCCGTATAAAGTCCAAACTTGTGGAACCAAGTTTGGACGTTGTATGAGGTATCACTGTATTCTGCATTTCAGGCCAGAAGGACTCTTAAGACTGGAAAGGCAGTGGGGACAGCCAGCTTGAAGGCTAGAAAGGTATCTTATGAGGTTTTGCTGTGACAGTCATAGCTTGTACCAATGCACTAGGTGTGTTTTAAGCTTCTTTCTTGGAGATGGATAGTCCTAGGCCAGTGGTGGCGAACCTATGGCACGTGTGCCAGAGGTGGCACTCAGAGCCCCCTGTGGGCACGTGCTGTTGTCCCGGAACAGAGTTTGCACCGCCCCTCTGCCCAGCAGCCCAATGGGAGCGCTTCCTCCCTCCCCCCAGCACAGAGCTCACCTGTGTTGGCACTTTGTGATAAATAAGTGGGTTTTGGGTTGCAGTTTGGGCAGTCAGTCTCTAAAAGGTTCACCATCACTGTCCTAGACCAGTGATGGCAAACCTTGGCACTCCATGTGTTCTTGAACTTCAATTCCCAGAAGCCCAAATCAGCACTCCTGCTGATCAGGGCTTCTGAGAATTGAAGTTCAAGAACACCTGGAGTGCCAAGATTAGCCATCACTGTCCTAGTCTATTACAGTGAAACCCCAAATAACGACAAAACTTGATTCCCCAAGTCACGTTGTTATTCGGATTTCACCGTTGTTCGGGTGGATTTTTTTTTGCCCATTTTGGGGTCTCCGCCACTCCTGCCACCTCTAGGAGGCTTGGGGTCGCTGATCAGGGCTTTTTCTAACCCCCCCCCTTCTGCCTGGATGCTGCTGCAAGCCAAAAACTGCAGCCGACGAAGGAGTTTTCCCCACTGTTTTGCCTTCCAGCAGTCCAGGCAGGTGATGAGTGGTGGAAAAAGCCCCGATCGGCTCACCCTAGTATCAGAGAGGCACCTGGGGTGCCTCTGCCCACCCCCACCCCAAAAAGGACTACGTGGTCTCCTACCTGTTCATGGTAGTTGTGGAGGAAAAAATCTCTCCCTGCCCCGTCAAACAGTTATGGTGGCCATTTTTATTTCTGGGTTTTTGGACTTCAATTCCCAGAAAGCCAAAACTTCATGTAAAAATGCATGTGGCGGCCATTTTCTTGTACAGGAAGCTTTGGCTTTCTGGGAATTGAAGTCCAAAAAAGCAAGATGGCCACTGCAACTTTTATCAGCTGTTTGGCGGGGCAGGGGGAGATTGTTTCCTCCACAACCAGCATGAATAGGTAGGAGACCACGTCGTCTTTTTGGGGGTGAGTGGGCAGAAGCACTCCAGGTGCTTGTCTGAGGCCAGAGGGAGCTGATGGGGCTACTTCGGATCCCCCCCCCCGACTGCTAGAAGGCAAAACAGTGGGGAAAACTCTTTCCTCGCTGCAGTTTTTGACTTGCAGCAGAGCAGGAAGTGCCGTTTTCTGCAAAGTCATCTCCCGTACAACGATGCGACGTCGTTTTGCGCGAGGACTTTGCAGAGAAAACTGCAACGTTGTACAAAAATGACATTACTCCAACGCATTGTTGTGTGGGGGTTCACTGTATATTAGTGAGGGGTTTCCCTTGCTCGAAGGCCAGTCGTATCCGACTCTAGGGTGTAGTGCTCATCTGTTTCTAAGCCAAAGAGCCAGCGCTGTCTGCTTCTGCAGACATTTCCGTGGTCATGTGGCAGGCATGACTAGACACCGGAGCGCATGGAATGCTGTTACCTTCCCACCAAAGTGGTTCCTATTTATCTACTTGCAATTTCTTGCTTTCGAACTGCTAGGTTGGCAGGAGCTGGGATGAAGACGGGAGCTCATTTCCGTCCTGCAGTACTCAGGAATCGAACTGCTGACCTTCCGCTTCCCAGTCAGCGTATTAGCAACTTGAGCCACTGCAGTACCCTTATTAGTGAGGAGAAAGTCTCAAAAAGTTTTTCTCTCAAGAAGGCAATCTGAAAAGTTATTATTCTAAAAATGAAACCTTTATCTGATTGTAAATATTAAGATTAAAACAACTCCAGCAAAAATGAGTCTTTATGTAGAAAATCATGATTTAAATCGAGCCTTACTGACTAGTGATTTAAATCGTGATTTAAATCAAAGTGATTTAAATCAAATCCACCCTGCAAGAAGCTAATATATCCAATTTCTTGTTGGAGACAGGGAGTCCATTCCAGGGACAGGCTGAATTGTTCAGACTATCGTGAAAATCCTAGCTTTGGGCTATGTTTTTCCCCATGATCTTTTGCTCACTATACAACTCTGTGCTTCTGCTCTTCCAAGGATGAGACCCAGTTTGTTTAGACTTGCTTGCTAGAACCAGAAATGTTGCAACAGAAGCCTGTATTAGAGAAACAGCTACCTGTGTGATAAGGCAGACTGTGGATTCTTTTTCCTGTGTGAAAGAGGGAGCCTAGCACTTTCTCACCAGACAATTATAAACTAACTCCAACTGGATGAGATTCCACACATGAGGAGGTTGATATCAAAAGAATAAAACCAAAGTGGGAGGAATTTTACTTTCTCTTTCGCCATGGAAGTCCAGGGGGAGGGCCTCACAGATGGACTTGTGAGTACTAGGGTGACTAGAAGGGCCAAACCTATCTAAGTATTCTTATTTTTGTATGTATTCTATGAATGAGTAGATTGCAAGGTATCTTATGATCACAAGGTGGTGACAGACACAGATGGTAAGGAGGCAGAGGGTGAAGTGTGGCAGAAAGGAATAATAAGATCTCTAGGTAAAGAGATCAGAATCATGACACAGATTGGTGAACATCATCAGCCTTTGAAACTGACCCCAGGCAAACAAGCTTGGCTTGAGTCAAAGACTTGTATGGAAAGCTTGTAAGCCAGGTCAGAAGTGTCTAGGTTCAAGAACCGGAGAGCAGTTTCAGAGCATGAGTCAATTTTGACTTCTTAAGAGTATGGTGTTCATTTTTGTATTTCTTCCTCTTTTTCAAAACAGACTGTGGCTTTTGCGAAGAGGTTGAAAGGTGCTCAGGTGAAATTTGTAAAGTTAAAATTTGAGTATCAATGGCCAGGGTTTGATGCCTTGATGTAGAATTGGCAGGCTCCTTGTTCTGAGGAACTGCCTCCATAATTTTTGGCTTTGCCATTTTCTCTGGAGCATTTGAGTGGAGGGATTGGGTGACGGTGAGCAAGATAGAATTTGCTCTGAGGCCTGAAGAGAATTTTCACAGAGGTGGAATCTGATGTTTTTTAAAGTGAGCTTTGTGAAATTTTGGCAGCAAGTTCATGAATGAGACTAGTGTCCCTCTCGTTGACAAAAAAGAGGCCATTTTTAATGTCTGTCTGAGAGAGGGTCATTATTTGAACAGGAGTAAAAGGTCGCCCTTGCTCGAAAGCCAGTCATATATGACTCTAGGGTTCAGTGCTCATCTGTTTATAGCCACTGTCTGCATCTGCAGACGTTTCCATGGACATGTGGCAGGCATGCCTCGACACCAGAGTGCACAGAATGCTGTTTACCTTCCCACCAAAGTGGTCCCTATTTATCTACTTGCAATTTATTGCTTTCGAACTGCTAGGTTGGCAGGAGCTGGGACAGAGACAGGCACTCACTCTGTCATGTAGTACCTGGGAATTGAACTCCGACCTTCCAGTCAGCGAGTTCAGTGTCTTAACCAATTGAACCACAGCAGGAGACTCGCCCCTTAAAAGGGACTACTGGGGCCAAAAAGTGGCAGGAAGAGGCCACAATGATAGAAAATAATAAAAATAAGGCTTGGAACTGATGAAGGATATGAAAGAAAGGGGACACAGTAGGAATTATTGGCGGGGGGTGGGGGTGGGACAACGCAGAGAAACAGTTGAAGTTTTACAGTTCCATGATCAGGAAGCTCTCATAGCAATGGTAAAAAGAAAACGGGGGGGGGGGGTCGCTCATGCATGCATGATGGTGGGAGAGGTTCCGTCTATAATTACAGCTCTGGAACTTTCTGAGGATATCCAAACAGGTGTGAGAAAGACTTAATGTGTGCATTCTCAGAGACCACAAAGATGAACAAGTGCTTTTCTGTTTGATATACCTGTAGGTAAAGATCAGGATTTAAGTCCGGCTGTTTCATCAACTTCTTGACTTGACGCCTTCGCTCAACTAGCTTCCTTATCTCTTTAGGCAATATTCCCATGTCTAAGCATGAATCTGGTAATTCAGGAATTTCTTCTTGTTCTCCATCCTATGAAATTATTAACAGGACAGTTAAACCCTATCAAAGTAGCTTATTTCCCAAACTTGTTCCAATTCAACTTCCTCACTGAAGATGTTCTACTGAGCCCCAAATCAAGATGTAATGGCTTAAGAATGACCCTTAATCTCTGGAGGAATTCTCCCCCCACCCCCTCACAACAATTGCCACAACAAGAAGCTATCTTAATCTTATATAGAATGGTGTTCTTACCAAGAAGTGCCTGAAATGGCTCTTCAATCATGTGTACACCAATCCAAGAAAATATATTCAAGATTAGCCTATTAGACTATAATAGACTATTATGTAATGATGATTAAGATCCTAATCACGATCTTCCTTTGGCAGAGATGACATCCCATACCCAATCAAGGAGGCACTTCTGATCTTAGACAGAAACTGCCAAACTCTCTCAGTTCACATGTATCAGGAATCAGCATCAAGGAACCAAACATAAATTGTTTGGGGTAAATTAACATAGAAGAGTAGCACAAATGTATAAATTGTTCCTGTTCAGAATTATTCTGCTGAATAATAATCTGATGACACAAGGATGGAAAATGATTATTTGCTTCTATTATGCCACCTCCTCATAATCCTGTTTGGTGTTAGTACAATATTGTTAGAGGTTTCATATCTGAAAAGGTTTTAATTAAGTATGTGAGCCATGTTTAAGGAGTACTGCCATTAGAAAAGACATAAATACTCAGGAGGAAAAATAAATTCAATTCTGTATATACATAGGAAATAAAACAAAAAGCAAAATAAACTTCAGAAATAACAGAACAGTAACTTTGAACATACAGTACTCACATTTGTTAACATACCCAAAATAATGCTTCTAATTTAACACAAGACATGTGAAGACACTTAATTCATTTCTGCTGGAAAACTACACTACTGTATTTATCTGAGGATCAAGTAACCCAATGAAACGATCAGATAGAAGAAATATTTAGGAGATACTGTACCAATGTTTATCTGAAATGTGAAAATTAGATTTTTCTTTACAAACTTGCTTTTAAAAATACCATTAGATTAACACACACCTCCGTCTTTTTTTGCACCTTAGAAGACACTCTGTGCACTGTTGTAAAACAGATATTGAATTCCTGAATAATTGAAGGATATAAGCTATTGAAGTCTAGAAGCAAAATAAACTTGTCATAAAAACCTAAAACAAAAGAGAGACTCAGTTTAAGTTACACAGCATACATTCATTGAATGACAAGACCAAAGATGCCCTGGCATAGTGGGGTGGGTGGGGGTGGGCATGAAAAAGTCTGAGGCAAGTTAAACATCAGTTCAGAGAGAGGCATTTGATACTGGATTATATTAAATTATATCTGACCTAAATCAATGGTGATTTGGTGAATCAACTCCTTCGTTAGTTGCATTGGTTCAAATGAACCAACTCTAACTGCAACACTCTAACTATAGACCCACTTGTACTGTACTCACAGAAGAGTTGATTCAGTAATTCCTCATTAGTTAAATGATCTATTCTAGTGCAATTTAGTAAGATAAGCAACAGAATTTTGACCACTGCTTCAGAAATACTATGAAACAAAATATACTTTGGATAATTATGGATGTATTACTATAATCCAGTCATCATAAAGGCATGGAAAAATACCAGCATGTTATGCTACACTAGTGATGCACATGCGGCAGATGTGGAATGATCCAACTAGGTTAGCTATCCAGAGATGAATAGATAGCTACTGTGTTACCCTGGAATACTTTAGTACCGTTGTCACCACAAAAAAGGGACACTGAAAGAAACTTTAATCATCCACTAATCAAACAAGAGGAATTTTATACCTGTATTCAAAATTAAAGCATTGCCTAAAATATAATATTTTAGTCTGCCAGGATCTGTTAATCCACTTACACATTGGTAAGGTATTCATTCTTAGCTGGGTATTCCACCATTGTGACCATAATTCTGCTTATTTCACAAAAGTCATTTTTAGGCTGTTCAGAATGGCAGCTGTCATTGAAGCATAGCTTACATTTATTATGAATCTCTCTAAGATCTGTTTGAAATAGGAGGCTGGTTTAATTTGGGTGCTCTTTCCACGTTCATCCCACTTGTACACAAATCCTGTTGCTTAGAGTTGTAAGTCACACTAGAGTAGGCCCACTGACAGTGGGGATTTGTAAGTCACAACTTGAGTTCATTAGAATCAATGGAACCTGCCAAGTTTGCCTATCATTTTCAAAGTTGCCTGTCTACATCAGATTCACACTTTCAGGGGAGGAGAAGAAATGAGTGATTAAGAAAAGGAATCTACAAAGTTGAGTCACCAAATCCTCACAGATTCAACAGGCCTGCTCAAGTGTAACTTACTACTCTAAGCAACAGAATTTTGCCAATGTATCTGAAACAATTAAGTAACTACTCTGGTTTGCAAATGTGCACACATATGTCAATTTTCCTAATCTATGTTTAAAGAGTGAGAGAAGAGCCACCTCAGCAGTATGGTGACTAGTGTTTGATAAAGATTTGGGACATTCTAGGTTCAAGTCTCACTAGATGACCTTATGCCAGTCACCATCTGTCAGCCTTGCCCATCTTGTTGAGAGAACAAAGAAACTGGAAGGAGAATAGCCATGCATAACATCTTGAGCTCATCAGAGGAAAAGCAGAATATAAATGTAATGGACTAACACATTAATTTTAAATCAAAGCTAAGTAAATGGACCTCATATGACCCTTCCTGGCTCCTGATAACCAAGCATCCCAAAATTTCAAAAAATAAAATGGGACTTAAAGCCCAACCATGCCTTTTGTGCAGCCAATCAACTATTTGTGGCACTTATCCTCCCCTCATAATCTATAAGGCATGATAACAGGGTGTATTTTCCTCAAAACTGTTACTGCATTGGTCCCATCTCTGTTTTACAAAAAGCTGCCCATCTTTGTTCTATTAAAATGAAATGCATAGCAGGAATTTACAAGAATGATAAAACAGATGAAGTGTTTTTCCAGTTCCTGAAAACTACAATCTTGTGTAGCTATGGTTCAATACAGACATATATTTACTGCAGTCCTAACAGTCAGTCAGACCAGACTGAAAGCAACTGATTTGAAATGAAGAAAGGAAGATTTTCACAATGAAGAAAATACAGCCATTTCACATAAATGGTAATACCCTTTCCATGTTTTCTATTATGGTACAATTTGTCTATCCATTTCCATTAGGAAGATGGCTTAACTCAAGGCATCAATTATTTGTCTTCATTTTGCATATTACAAACACTTTACATATTTGATATTGAAGTACAAATTTACACACAAAATTTCTCATTCCACATGCTTTACAAGTGTAAGTGGAAAACAATTTACTGCCATAGAATAGCTCAATTAGATCTAAATACTGTCAGCATGAATTTTCCTCCTCCACATTCAACGCAAGAGATGCTACACTCTCAATTAAAGCTAATGTTTGTTCTTATATTTCCGAAATGGAAACATATGTGGCACTTCCACAATGTGCAGCATTGCTTCACTATTCCTGCAAGTCTCCCACTATTATAATATCTGTGACTCACTGAAGAAAAAGTAGTATATGGTTTAAAACATTATTCTAAGGTAATTTATCTAGATCAGCTTTCTGATTCATCACTTGATGTTCTATTCCAAGCAAAATAACAACAACAACATGCCAGATCTTACCGACTTTTGGTTCCAAAACTAAACCTCCAGAATATGCTGCCTTTTTTCTACCAGTTTTGGATTTAGTCAGTTCACCTTCAAAATCTTCATCTTCATCCAGCTGTACAAAAACAGGACAAAAATGAAGTTCGATCTAGCACATTACCCAGAAAAATTTAAAAGACAATCATTCATCATGCGTTATAGTACTGAAATGATAAGATGTGCAAAGCAATCTTATGTGTTTAATCAGAAGCAGGTCCATTTTTACACATGCACATGGAAAACTGGTAGAAGCTGAAACACCGGTGGTTCCTGCCAGTCTGTGGCTCCTCCTCTTCTTGCAGGTATATTTACAGCTGATATCAGCCAGAGGCAGTGTCTCTTCAAACACCTCTGTGCTATGTAAAGTGTGGCGCTAAGTGTGCGCTTTGCATCGTACCTGGAATCATATGTTAGGAAGGTGTGGGTGCTGAGCTTCCAGCAGAACTTCAGGAGAACTCTCATTACAACTTTTTTTTAGTTCAAAACATCATCCTTGGCTCTTCTGCTCCACATTTCATTATCACAATGAGACTGTGAGGCAGAACCTGATTTTAATCACCTGGCAAATGACAGCCACATCAGCAGAAGATATTTGATCATTCCATTGGTGATGGTGGTGGCAGCTACTGGGCAACAGCAGTAGCTGAAGGTGACATTGGCAAAGGAGGCAACAGCACAGGCACTCAAGCTAACCTGTTTTAGCACTGCACAATAGGTGGCAACGGTAAATCTCGGCTGAACTTTCCTTTTCATGAGACAGCCCAAAATGAAATAAGAGATAGTACTGAAAGATGAGTTTCCCAGGTCAGAAAGTGCTCAAATACCAGGAAGAGTAAAGGATAAATACAAATAGGTCTGCTCCTAATGATGCAACTAGATTGAACCTGAAAGGGTGTCTAGTGCACAAAAGCAAAAGGAAGTCCGGAACTGTAAAACAATAAGATGATCTATGTTTTTATAACCTTTGACTATATGGATCATGAAAAAAACTACTAGCTGTTTTGAAAGAAATGGGGTGCTTCAACCTCTTGATTTTCCTGATATGTAACCAATACTGTGAACAAAAAGCTACTCTTAGGACAGAATATGGAAAGGCAGAATGGTTTCTCATAGGCAAAGGTATCAGATAATGGTTTTTCCTCCTTATCTGTTCAACCCGTATGCAGAATGTATCATATGGTAAGCCAGACTAGCTTAGATGAAGGAGTGAAAATTTAATTTAATTTAAGTTAATTTAATTTAATAGTCATATTTATATATGCTGCCCACTCAGGCAGAACCCGACTCAGGGCGGCATTACAACAAATTCTAAAAACACATAAAAACACTTTAAAAGACCCATATCCCACCCACCCATCCCACCCACTATAAAAAGATGAAGAGAGAGTTCTTAATTGTTTACATAAGCCAGCAGGCGGGGACCGTGTTCCCATTAGGGCCCCACACCTGCCCTGCCAGCCAGGTCTTCAATCCTTTCCTGAAGGGCAGCAATTCTCTTTGAAGTCTTAGATCTGTTGGCAGGAGATTCCAGAGTGTTGGTGCGGACACAGAGAAGGCTCTCCTTCGGGTGCTGGATAGATGTGCACCCCTAGTTGATGGCACTATTAGAGAGCCCCTCCGGCCCGCTCTGGTTGGACGGGCACACTCTTGGGAAAATGCGGTCTCTAAGGTATCCTGGCCCACTGCCATATAGGGCTTTAAAGGTCAAAACCAGCACCTTGAATTGCACCCGAAGACAAACTGGTAACCAGTGCAGCTCCCGAAGTAGCGGTGAGGCATGGGCATATCGCCCACATCCCATCACCACCTGGGCTGCCGCATTCTGGACCAGCTGCAGCCTCCGAATGGTCGTCAAGGGCAGCCCCATGTAGAGCGCATTACAATAAACTAGTCGGGAAGTGACCAGAGCATGGGTGACCATAAGCAAGGAGCCCCGGTCCAGCAGCGTGCGCAACTGGCGAATCACCCGAAGTTGGGCAAAAGCCCTCCTGGCCACAGCCGCTAGACTATCAATAATTTGAGATATGCAGATGACATCATCTTAATGGTAAAAGAAGCAATGACTTGAAATGATTTAGTGAAAGTAGAAGAGAAAATGACAAAGCAGGAATGCAGTTGAACATCAAGATAAGAATCCTTACTACAGAAGAACTACACAACTGCTGTCAGTTATTTCCACTCACAGAAAAGAAGACACTACTGTATAGTAACTGATCCCCTATTTGTGCTGCATGTTCCTGTCCAAGATGACCTGTTCTAGAGAGATCTTTGCACCCAAGTAGCACATCTGCTAGGTCCTCACATGGCTCTGGAGCAGAGGGGAACATGCAAGCCCAAGAAACACAGGGGTGGGTGGGATAACAGATAGAGACAGAAAGTGGAGAAAACTCAGAAACTTACTTGTTTCTGCTGAGGCTTTTTAAAAAGCTGCTTATCAGGCACAATAAAATCCTTTTCATAAAATGCATGAAGAAGCAAGTATTCATTACGCTCAGCTCGTCCACCCATCAGTGTCCTTGACTGCAAAAAAGGCATTTTGAAATGGGTCAAAATGACAAAAATTAAAATGCTTTATTTTTAACACCCAATGCACAATAAATATGTAAAGGACCCTTTATCTTTGCTCAGTTGACAAGCTAAAGCATACCAAGCTACTCTGACTCATCCAATGTATCTATAAAAAAATCATTTACAGTATTGCCAAAGGAACGGACTACCATAACTGAACTGTTCTGATAAAAATAAACATCCTGTTGTAAATAAAACAGAAATCCAATCTAACAATTATTATGTAATTTGTTGAAAAAAGGAAATTAAAGTTTACCATAACATTGCCAGCAATATTTGTAATTTGTAGAGCTAGTGGAAGAACATTCAGCTCACACATTATTTGTAAAATGTACTTAGCATCAGTCCACGTGTTCTCCAGCATGTAAAGTAACTGACGAGAATCACTAGGGGAAGAAACAGAGGCAATTTTAGTAAACTACTCATTTTCTGTAAAGCTAAAAACATTTAAACTATTACTGTGACCAAGATGACCAGAAACTGACTTCTTTTTTCATCCGTGAACTGTTCCTCACCCAAACACAAAGCGATTGTCATGCTGTTTTTTGACAAGTGTAAATACTGATACTGATAAATCTTTATTGTCATTGTCCTGCACAGAACAACGAGATTGAAAAAAACCACTTATCAACCCAACAAAATTTAAAACAAAATACAACTATACAAAATTATCAACATACTACCACTCCACATATACACATTTAACCCCTAAAAAGCTCTATAACTCTAAGACTCTAAAAACTCTAAAACTCTAAAAACTATATACAGAAGCTCCCTCATAGACTGCATTGCACTGCGTTCAAAGCGAGAACTGGTGAGCGGCTCCGCGCCTTCAAAGCGAGAACTGGCGAGCGGCTCCACGTCTTCAAGAGACGCCCCGCCAACACCACCAGCGAAGCCCCGCGCTCCTTCCCTTGGCCCGGGAAGTGGAGGCACCTGGCGAGCGGCTCCGCGCCTTCAAGAGGCGCCCCGCCAACACCACCGGCGAAGCCCCACGCTCCTTCCCATGGCCCGGGAAGTGGAGGCACCTGGCGAGCGGCTCCGCACCTTCAAGAGACGCCCTGCCAACACCACTGGTGAAGCCCCGTGCTCTTTCCCATGGCCCGGGAAGTGGAGGCACCTGGCGAGCGGCTCCGCGCCTTCAAGAGGCGACCCGCCAACACTACCGGCAAAGCCCCGTGCTCCTTCTCATGGCCCAGGAAGTGGAGGCACCTGGCAAACAGCTGGCCGGAGGTGAGGAGCCGCAGTTGGGGTTGGTTCAGTGGCTTCAGAAGTCGCTCCCCTCCACTACTGAGGCTGAATCAGTAGGACGAGAGCTGGCATGACAGGAGTTTCGGCCTCGAAAGGTACCGCCAGCACTTCTCTCGCTAACACCATCCCGGCTCCTCTTTTGGCCTGGCTGACCTTGGGAGGTAAAGACATATGTGGTTGATGATCCCTGGGACAATGACTGCTGCATCCTTGGTGCTCTGAGACCCGCCACCCTGCCGGGACTTGAGGGATAAGAGTGGTAGTGGATACGCAGACAGTCGGTCCCACTGTTTTGTCTCCATTGACTTGTTGCTCTTGATAGGAAGTTGTAATAGTATTCATGGGACTTTATTGATTTATTGATTGATTGTTTTGCTGTATATGAATTATGTTATTATTAATACTTTGCAAGATTTTGCTTTTTGCTGTTGAACTATATTGTGTATTGTATTTTGTTTTGTATTGTATATTTTGATTTTGGCAAGGAACCTTGCCGGCTCTACCCCCAGCTGCGGGTGAGCCACCACACCCCCAGCCTCCGCCCCCACACCATCGGGAATGCAAAAGCTGGGGCACTTTACTGTTATAGTGTTTATGAGGATTGATGATGTTGTATTGCCTATTCGTTTGATGTAATTGTTTTTTATGGTATCGGATATGTTTAATTGTTGTAATTGTTATAATGATTATTGTATAATTATGCTTGGTACTACTGCATCACCTGTGTTCGTTTTTGTATTGATTATATTGCACTTATATGCTGTACTGCTTGTTTTGTGAACCGCTTTGAGTTGCTCATTGGGTGAGTAAGCGGTATGTAAATTAAAATTTCAATTTCAATTTCAACTGCTTTTGGGTAGAAACTATTTCTGAAGCGGCTGGTCCTGGTCTTTATGACCCTATACCTTTTTCTAGAAGGCAGAAGCTGAAAGGCATCATTTCCGGGGTGTGTACTATCTTGCGCAATCTCTACAGCTTTCTTATAACACCTGGTGGCATAGATTTGATCGAGAGTGGGAAGAGTACGCCCGATTATTCCCTCCGCAGTCTTTACGACCCTGGACAGCATTGTTCTTTCCCTAGCTGTACAACTCCCAAACCATACACACAGACCATAGGTTAACACACTCTCTATGGTACAGTGGTAGAATGCCAACAGCAGGTCCTTTGAAAGATTGTTCTTCCTGAGGATTCTCAAGAAGTATAACCTCTGCTGTGCTCTCTTCATCAGATCTTTGGTGTTTGCTCCCCATGTTAGATCATCCCTCAGCTCCATTCCCAGAAATCGAAACACCGAGACCTGTTCCACACAATTTCCTTCAATAATAAGTGGCTGGATGTTTAATTTGCATTTTCTGAAGTCCACAATGATCTCTTTTGTCTTTTTTACATTGAGGAATAAATTGGTTTCCCTACACCACTCTGTGAGCATCTCAACCTCCTTCCTGTAAGCTGACTCCCCCTCCCCAGCAGTAATCAGACCAACCACCATTGTGTCATCTGCAAACTTGATGATCTTATTGCTGGGGTAACTGGGAACATAATCATATGTGTAAATCGTGTACAGAAGCGGGCTCAGCACACACCCCTGCAGCATCCCCGTACATATACTGAGATCCACAGAGACGTGAGAGCCCATCCTGGCCCGTTGGGAACGATCTGATAGAAAATCTAGTATCCACCTGCATAAGCATGGCGGTAGCCCCAGATCTAATAATTTGGGTACCAGTCTATGCGGAAGAATAGTATTAAATGCAGAACTCAATTCTACATGATAGTGAGCCCAAGAAGGTATCCTGTAGACCTGGGATTCTCAACCTGCGGCCCATGGTCTGGATGCGGTCCATGGCACCATTTCATGTGGGACCCCACCACCATTTCATGTGGGCCTCCACCATCTCCACCCCACAAGGAAGTTCCATGTGGTGGAGGAAGGGCAAAATGGCCGTCTGGCCCTCAAAGATGTCTGAGGGAGTGTGACCCGGCCCCCGGCTTTAAAAGGTTGAGAACTCCTGCTGTAGACCATCCTGACTGCTGCCATTGGTGTTGTCAACATTCAGGCTGCCATTTGAAACATAAGATTGCCATCCTTTTTCCTGCTGGCAGCATGCACATGATATTGTGCAACAGTATCAGATCATTTCCTAACGCTTTGAGTCATAGGTATAGAAGCACAACATCCCACATTCATAAACTGGAGGTTAGTGTGAATCAAATTAAAGCTAATTTTTTTTTAATGAGCTCTCTTTTTGATGGATGGAGAAAATACTCTTAGGTCAATCTAGCAATCTCTCATACAAAACACCCTCACTACTGGTTTATTCTTTCATTTTTTAAAAAATTTCCAGGCAGACATCTTCTCACTAGCTGGCTGCGCACAGCCAGGAATGGGAAGGAAGCTGTTTTTGTTTCCTCCCTTCCAATTTTTATATTATTTGAATGTTATAAGCCACCTTAGGTCCTCTTGAGGTGAAAGCCAGAGCCTAAGTGTTTAAAATAAATAACAAATATCTTGTTCAAATATCAGCAAATATTTTTCTTAGTAGGTAAATGAAACTTTAGACATCTTTCTTGATTCTACAAATTGAGGTTAAGCAAGCATGTGCCTATCAAATGCTTTGAATTATAACTCTGCAGACCAATCCAGTCATTTTGGCCTATAGTTAGCATGAGAGGAACTGAAGAGAATTTTTTTTTTAGGATACCATATTACCTATCCCAGATATAATGAATAGTTGTTCTGGTCAATGGTATAAAACTATCATTTCATAACAAAAATGTCAACAACATACCTGTACATATTTCTTATCTCCCCTGGTACAATTCTCACTCTTTCCATTTTCAGAATCTGACCAACTAGTTCAGTCAAATGATAACTTTTACAACGAATCAGTTCCTTTGCTGAAATTTCTACATCACAGATCATGCGGCCACAAGTTGCATTTTTTTCAGCAAATCCACTACGACCCTTAATCGACATGGAAAAAAGGTACCTTTAGAGCTTGCACCCATATCTTCCAGGACTAATCGCCTAGTTTGTACATAATACAGAAGTTGCTTCTTTATACCGTATAGATGCAAACAACTATGTAATGACATTAAAGATTTAATTCATCATCTATCACAAACACTAAAGAGCAACTCCTTAGTTTCACCAAAGGTGATTGCAACTAATCAATTCATAATCATAAGTGTATCTGCTTTGCTAATCAAAGTGAATGGGATGGCATTTAGTTGCCAACAGCTATAACAGTTGCAATAAGAAATTACATTTCTTGATTATTAAACACAATTTAAGAGAACATTTGATGTGTTCTGAAAAACTTCAAGCCAGCCAGTAGGTAACACTTTTGTAAAGTACTACATAAGAGTGTTTTGCAGTAATATAAAGTCTGTTCACAAAGAACCAACCACTGACTTTTCTGAAGGAACAAATTGGTTAGTTAAGCTAACATACATTTTCCCATAATTTATTACCTACAAAACAACTCTATTAGCCATTCATACATCAATAACTCCAACTTGCTGAGACAAGTCAACTATATTGACTTGGCTTTGTCTCATTGTTGAGGGAAAAAACTCTCATCATAACTGCAATCTAAAACTGATATATAATACACAGTACATGACCAATAATGGCAAATGGACAGGAAATTTAAAGTAGAGCAACTAAAACAACTCTTTTTTAATCTCAAAGTAATAAGATGTAACCAATGCTTTACCCCAAGCTTTGGCATGTTTGATCTCCTCAATCGGCCAATCTTGGACCAGTGTGGAACTTTGCAAAAGTTAATTCTTTGGAGAAGAAGTTCTAGATCAAAACCATAAATATTGTGTCCCTTAAAAAGTGGAAAAAATAAAAATAAATGGACAAATGCATCTACTATAAATATTCAGCATAATACAAAACAGATATTAGGAGTCTGTATTATTCAAAAACTTCGCAAGGAATATACAGTTTAACTATTCACATGAATCCTTTAATATAGAACACACAACTAAAATAAGCAACATTTTCTCTTAAATTTATTTCTTACACAGGAACACTGCATATAAAACAACAAAATACACAATGGACTACTTCTCAAAACTGTAAGGTGTTCTATCAGATCAAATAATATTAATTGTGATATATTGTTTCTTTGTTAGCCAATAATAATGACAATAATAATGGCAATAATAATGATGATGATGATGAAAATGTATCACAAAATTATGATCACTGTCTCTATCAGAGAATCTGAAACTTATTTTGAAAACTGAAATATAGGCTGCTTTCCTGGGAATAGTCTCAATGGGACTAAGCAGATGAGAGTAGAATTGCACTAGTAATGCTTTAATTATATGTATACTGAATAAATATGATATCTCTTTGAAACCCTTTACACGTTAACTTCCCATTAAACATCCCTGTTTTTCATTTGCCTGTCAATGGCAGAAGTTCTGAACATCTCCTTTCCAGATCTCTGCTACATATGTCTTTCCCTATTCCGTCCTCTTACTTCATCCATAGCATGCTCTAGACTAGAGGTTCCCTGCATTTTCATTCATAGAACCACTGGAAATCTTTTCCTACTTGTTACAAAAACCCTCTGCTGTTACTGCAGGTAAGGTGTTTCTTCCAATCTGTTGTAACTTCTGCCACTACCACATTCAAACTCAGCTATTAAAATGTCACAGCAGCCCAGTCAATGTCAATAGGAGAATGTCTTAAGAGCGAGAAGCAAATAAAAAGTTTCTTACCACAATAATATCTGGATCAATTTTATGCACCTTTGCAAGGAAAAAACCTAGTAGTGTCCTCTCTGTTGTGGCAACCTCAATTTTAGCATTCTAAACAAGACAACACAAACAACAGAAGTGTTGGGGAGAATTAAATATTGGACTACATCGGGGTGGCCAAACTACAGCCCACGGGCTGGATCCGGCACGCAACACCTAATCATCCAGCCCATGATGCCTGCACCGCTTCTGGAAGCAAAATGTGCCCACACATGTGCAAAACACATTTACGACAGCCATGGGTGCATTTATGGCAGCGTTTTGCACATACGCGGATGCATTTTACTTCTGTTTCTGGTGGGCGGAACCACCTGACCGGTCTGCAGCCCGAAAAGTTTGGCCAACCCTGGACTACATAGATATGCTCAGTTACATAAGTTTTCATGTTTTGGAGTGAATAGCCCAAATGCAAAAAACTAAGTGCAACACTCCAAGGTTCAGAAATTCCACCAAAAGCACTTCAACAGAAAAACATATTATAAACTTATCAGCGAGTACGTGACGGGGTAAAAGAGGGAGCAAAGAAGAAGTGAGTTCCCTCTCCCTTCAGTCAACCTGGCTCTATCCACTTGGTATTTGCTTCTTACCCTCCAAGAGTGGTTTCAATTTAACAGTGGTTCCCAACGTGGGGCCCATGCCCCACAGGGGGGACTTCAATTCCCAGAAGCCTTAGTCAGTACATTGGCTGATCAGTGCTCTGGGTAATTGACTTAGGCTTCTGGGAATTGAAGTCCAAAAACCAAAGGTTGAGAAACACTGATTTAACACCATTGCTCAGCTGGTTTCATCACAAGAAGAGTTACTGCTGACTGGGAAGATATAAAAATAATACTCTCTAAGACCTTCCAGATGATTTGTCAAATCCATTCCCAGTACTGCCACCAGCATCTTTTACATATACAAAGCAAGAAGATGCTGTTGTTCCCTATTTATAGTAAGCAAACTTGGAAAATACAGAAGCTTTAATAACCCAGTTTTTGTATCTCATGTTTCTTCAGTATGGGACAACATTGTAAAGGAACACTAGTATGATACGGTAGTAACAAAATGAAAGGTAAGAGCTAACGGGGGGTGACTGTAAAGCCAGCCAAGAGGAACAAAACCATAGCCTCTATTGAACATTCAATGGTCACAGCTGATAGTCATCCTCTCTGGCTACATAAATGGTATCTATCTCACATGATCATGATAACTACAGTAACTAACAATTATTGCCTGAACTTGTTGTTCCCATTTCTTCCTGTCCATTCTTTTTTATGCGTATCCTATATGATGTTGGAGGACAGGGAATACAGTAAAACCCCAGCATGCGACTGCCCTGGGTTATGTTTGCTGCGGGTTAAGACTGCACATTTAATTTTTAAAAATTCCCCGTGTTACAATTGATTTTCAGTTTACGACCGAAAATGGTGCTATTTTAAACTCTAAAAAAGCCGTCAGCATTTTAGTTTAAAATGGCCACCCACCTCCACCCGAAGTCCCAATGCCTGGGGGATGTGCACGCTTTCGGCTATGGCGCTGCCCAGGGAACTCAGAGGAAGGTGGGAACCGAACGGACAAGGTTACTGTGCTGACAGATGCAGAAAATGGCCTCAACATGTATCTCCCCCAGATTGGAACGGAGCAGATAAGGTCCCCAAATGGTGCGGGAAAGGTAGGGAGATTGCTTTGTTGCTTTTGTGGGGGTGGGGGACAATTGTGTCTGGCATTTTTTGGCTTTTTATTATTTTTGGTCAATGCATTCCTATGGGAAAACATGCTTTGGTTTATGATTTTTTTTCACATAACGACGGAGGTTGTTGGAATGGACCTCTGTTGTAACCTGAAGTTTTACTGTACTACCAGGTCTATTAAATGGGAGACTTTTCAGCAAAACAGCAAGGTAAATAACTTTACATAAACACTAAGTGAATGGTAATAAACATGCACAAAAAGCTGTTCTTATAAAACACTGACTTGAACAATACACAAAAAATCTCTTTTAAATCAGGAAGAACTTTTACATCAAGTAGCTCAAAATTTACTAAGCACCACTCTGGCTTGCAATCAAAAGTACAGCAAGCTAAGAAAAGAAACCACGGATATAGCAGATAAAGCAGGGACTTGTGAATTTGATACAAATAAAGTTAGACTCAACAGATTTTCACACCAATACAAACAGAAATGACGCATGAGGTAAACTTCATGCGTTTACACCCATGGACATGGGACCAATCTTTAGATAAATCTGAAGGTCACTACATGAAAAGCTAAGGGCAAGAAAAAGAGAAATACCTTCTTCTTCACCATTTCTTTGAAGTCATATGGAAAAATGCAATCATTCGGTTTAGAAATAACTGCAAAGAAATTAAGGGTCAATCAAAAATATACAATATAAAAGCTGTTATGAGATAACTCTTATTCTGTAAATCTTTGACTATGATCTAATTTTTATATTAGCCTCAATAATATGGAGAAATTACACATTCATTGCAAGAAGGGATAACTCTTGTTTTCCCCATGCCTTCACGCTCATATTCACAAACTCACACCACGGTTGAAGGATTTTTTTGTTAGTTGTGGTGCATCAAATTTGATAATGTTTCCGAAACTCCTGACATATATCAGACATCAAGAGTGGCAGTACAGAGAAACCGGTTTCAAACCACTTTAATCTGCCTGGACACTCAGCCATGGACTTGAGGGTTGCTGTTCTAGAGCAGAGGAATTACAAAACCAGAATCCAGAGAGAGACAGCAGAGATTAAGTGCATGCATATGCTGGACATGCATTTCAGGGGTTTGAATATCAGTCGGGGGTTTCTGGGACAAATGGTTACAAAACAAACTTCTCTTGCAAGCTGATGCACCACATCTAACAGGTTGTTATATGCTGCAGTTTTGCCTGGGTTACTCAAACCATTGTCAACAGATGCTAATTCATTGGCAAATGTGTAATTCCACACAATATTTGTTACATCCACCCTTTGGATGTGATGCATCAGCTTGCAAGAGAAGTTTGTTTTGCAACCATTTGCAATAGGGGCCCAGGCTTGATTGTTTCTACAGTAAAACCCCTACTTACGAAAAAAAGTCCATTCTGTAGGCTTTTGCTTAAATCGGTTTTTATGTAACTCGAAGCAAACCCATAGGAAAAATGAAATTTTGATGTAAATCGAAGCAAACCCATAGGGAAATGATTTTTACGCAAATCAAAGCAAACCCATAGGAAAAAGAATATTTATGTAACTCGAAGCAAACTCAGGAAATCATGTACATCGGGACATGGTTTTAGCACAAAATCATTATGTAAGTCGAATTTTATGTAACTCAAGGCATATGTAAGTCAGGGTTTTACTGTATATGGTTTAAAAAGACAAGTTTTTTAAAAAGCAAAGGAGATTTTGTGGGAAGTCTCACATTTAAGATGACATACATGCTTAAGGCCCCTGCTCCCCACCCTGTGGACGCCACACACCCATCCATCCCGTGGATGCTCCCCACTCCCACGGACACCCCCAACCCCCCGGAGGTGCACCCTACTCCTAGTGCACCCTACTCCAGCAGCTGGACACAGACGAGATCGGACCACGACGTAGGTGAACACAGCAAAATACTTTTATTTTCTGCTAGCAGAGGCTTCAGTGGAATAACTTCCAAAAGACTGAGCCCCTATCATACTGTGAAGCATACTTTTATAACCTTTTGCAGGCTCAGAAATGTACATTCTCATTGGTTACAGAAGATATATTCTCATTGGTTATAGAAAGATAAGCACCAATCAAATTATTCATGTCCTTATATGGTGATTAGACTATGTATTACATACCAAGTTCATGCTTCATGTTGATTGGCTAACTTTTATCATATCACAAATTATTATCCACTTTTCTAATAAACAAGAGTAGAACCCCGCATAACGAAAAAACTCAGTTCCACAAAGCTCTTCGCTATGCTTTTTTTCCCCGTTATGTGGTTCCCTATGGGAGATGCCCCGCATAACGTGGAAAAATGTTCATTGACCGGGGTTCCCATTAAGATCAGAAGAACAATCCTGGCAGGTCCTTCAGCTAAATAAAACACCAGCGCTACATCACAGGATTTTAATACTCCTAATCTCTGAGCAGAAATGTTCCTTTTCAAATTATACTCTCATTTTAATCTGTTTCTTGATATTTTTCAAGTACCTTCATATTAACTTATTTTTGCTGTATTATGCTGGTCTTGGACCATAATAAAGATTAATCACTAGTTTCCTCTATCCTATTTGTACACATCTTACTTCTAACTTTATCTCCTTGAATGACTGGGTGTCATCATCAAATCAGGCTATTTCTCCCTGTTCAAGAGTCAATGTATTGTATTTTAAATTTAACTAGCAAGGGTTGCCCGGCGTTGCCGGGCTTTCCCCCCCATGTGTTTTAATAAAAAATGAACCAATTTTATTTTTGCAATAGTTTTACATTGTGTTGGAAGGTTAAATTGTGTTAATTTTTTTTAAAAATTGCTTAGTCTGTAATTTCAATTTTTTAAATGTTTATTTATGTAAAAAATTTTTGGCTTGGCTGTTATTAACTGTGATCTGCTTTTTTGGGTTTTTTTGATGATTAATAAAAGAAGAAAGTATGATATAATTTTTTCAAATTGTTTTCTGTAAGCTAATAATGTTTCAGTTTTTTGAATTTTTTTAATTAGTTGTACCGTAGGTAATAATTTAAATAATTTAAAAGTAAATGTTTTTTACATTCAATGTTTTTAAAATGTGTTTAGATGTTTTGAGTTTAAATTTGAGTTATAACTCAGCACAGGATTTTTAAAAGTTTCTATTGTATTTTATTGACATATATTTGTGATTTGTGTTAAAGAGTGTTTAGTGTAAATTTTTTTACTTGTTTTTATTGGTGTGACCTTTTGTGTAAAATTGTGAATTTGTGTTATGTTTTTGATTTGTTTTTACTCTTCTGGCCTTTTGTTTGGGGCTGTTATGTGTTTTTGAATTGTTTTTACTATTGTGGCCAGCAGGTGGTGCTGGTAGGGGTTATTGTATTTTGATTTTCTTTTCTCTCCTGGCCTCTGGGTGGAGCTTCTTCTGGTAAGTAGTGTCTTTCTTTATTCATTTCTTTTCCAGTCCTGGTTGAGGTAGCACCTGTTTTGGTAAGTTTGCTTGTTTTCTTTCCTTTGTGTGTGTGTGTGTGGGCGGGGGGGGAGGGGGGTTGGAGTTTGTGTTTTTTGTCTGTTTGTTTTGTTTTTGATTGTGTCTTTGTTTACTTTGTATTGTTTTTGGTGTTTTTGTTTTTGTGTATTTTTGGATGTGTTTGAGTGTTTTTAGTAATTTTTAAAAAATTATTTATTTGGTGGTGGGGAAGGTATGTGGTCATTGGGGGTTAGGAAGGGTGGGCTAGGTGGTGGGGAGGGGGCATGGTCGTTGGGGTTAGGAAGGGTGGGCTAGGTGGTGGGGAGGGGGGCATGGTCATTGGGGTTAGGAAGGGTGAGCTAGGTGGCGGGGAGGGGGCATGGTCGTTGGGGTTAGGAAGGGTGGGCTAGGTGGTGGGGAGGGGGGAATGGTCATTGGGGTTAGGAAGGGTGGGCTAGGTGTTGGGTAGGGGGCATGGTTGTTGGGGTTAGGAAGGGTGGGCTAGGTGGTGGGGAGGGGGCATGGTCGTTGGGGTTAGGAAGGGTGGGCTAGGTGGTGGGGAGTGGGGCATGGTCGTTGGGGTTAGGAAGGGTGGGCTAGGTGGTGGGGAGTGGGGCATGGTCGTTGGGGTTAGGAAGGGTGGGCTAGGTGGTGGGGAGGGGGGAATGGTCTTTGGGGTTAGGAAGGGTGGGCTAGGTGGTAGGGAGGGGCCATGGTCGTTGGGGTTAGGAAGGGTGGGCTAGGTGGTGGGGAGTGGGGCATGGTCGTTGGGGTTAGGAAGGGTGGGCTAGGTGGTGGGGAGGGGGAATGGTCTTTGGGGTTAGGAAGGGTGGGCTAGGTGGTGGGGAGGGGGCATGGTCGTTAGGGTTAGGAAGGGTGGGCTAGGTGGTGGGGAGGGGGGCTTTAGTGTGTTATGGTGCTTTGTGTGGAGACGTGAAAGTAGATCGGGTTTCCCCTTTAATATCAGTGGGTGAGCGGATCGATTCCCTCCCCCCCTCCTTAAAACAACTCCGTTTTTAAAGAGAAGAAAAGACGGAGTTGTTTTAAGGAGGGGGGTGGGAATCGATCCCGTCTCCCTGGTGTCCTGAGTCCAGAAGGGTTTGGGAAACATACCCCTTTTGTTCCCACAAACCTGCCAACCCTAGGGGAGACAGGGAAGAGGGGGATCGCAACCCCCACCCACTGATATTAAAGGGGAAACTCCAGTCGGGACCTTCAGGCGCCGCGGGTGAGGGAAAGAAAGGCAGCTGGTGTTTGCTTGGCTGTGAGTTGTTTTTCTTTTTAATTTTTCGGGCGCTGGTTTCCTCAGCGTTCTGCGCGGGCGCGCAGGACGCTGGGGCTTGTAGTTATGGGTTGGTGCTTTGTGTTTTTGCTGCGTTTTTTTTAAATGCTTTTCTTTTGATTGGCTGTGGTGCGTTTCCGAACGCTGCGCCGTGCGAGAGCCTCTCAGCCTGATTGGCTCTGGCGCGGCGCAGCGCAAGGAATGTTGGGAAGTGAAGTTGTTTCCCTTTCTTCGCGTTTGTGGGGCTGTTGCCCCACTGCCGGTTTTCTAAATCCTTCGTTGACCTGCGTACCCAGATCGGCCGTGTGCACGAAGGGTGAGTGCAGGCAAGTAGGGCGAGGCATAGCAACCTATAGCCAGTTCCAACGGTTAACCCTTGGATTTATAGGTTAAGATTTGTTTTTAAATGTAATTTAATTTGTTTTTAAATTAAATTTTGTTATGTTTCCATGCTACTGGAAACTGCCCAGAATGAGAAAACCACCAAGATGGACAATATTAAAATGTATTTAATAAATAAATATTCACTCCTCCAACTCAATCTCTGAAGCTACAAGGTCAGTGATTTCTCATTGTGACAGGATCAAGAAACAATGAAAAGAACTTTACTAAAGACAAGATTTGATCTAAATTTCGATCACTGGCATACTACATATTTTGGATACCTACAGTTTCCTCCCTTTCTTGTGAAAATAAATAAATGTTCTTACATTCAGACCTACGTATCAGAGTAGGACTACTGTTACAGAACAAAGTAGGACTACTGCTACAAAACAAGAATCAAGCCAACAGACAAATTATATTTGTCACATTACACCCAATATTCAAGTCACCACTGGAAATTCAGATCCTAATATAGATGGTGTTTCATTTATACCTACCACAGAAATGGGTTTGAAAAGGTGGATTAGGTGGTGCTTTGTCCAAGCAAAATTTGTGATGTATCAAAGATGTAATAGCCATAATCTAGTACAGACAAAAACAAAAACAAAAGTGAGGTCAAAACTAAGTAAGCCATTTAAAGTTCTTCCACATTAAACTAAGCTGTTGTCAATTTAATAAATTACATAACTGGAAAATCTAATTTTCCACACTACTCACAAATTATGATTGATCTGTTGGGAAATGGTTATAACTCACATGTCGTATGCTAAATTTAATTCTTATGAATAACAGATGCTAAGTGGGGAAAAACCCTCAACCTGTATATCAGCAATTTTTCAGTACAGTGAACCCCTGGGTAACGACGTTTCTTGGTTCCCAACGCTGCATCATTAACCAGGAAACATCGTTGTCAGGGAGGCACTTCCTGCTTTGCACTTCCCTGGGTCTGATCGGGTTTTCCCCTTTATTATCAGGGGGTGGGGGTTGCGATCCCCCTCTCTGCCGGGTCCCCTGGGTCTGGGAGGGTTGGGGAGACAGACCCCTTTTGTCCCCCCCAACCCTCCCAAACCCAGAGGACCCGGGAGATGGGATCGAATCCACCCCACCCCCTGATATGAAAGAGGAAAACCCGGTCGGGTTTTCCCCTTTATTATCAGGGATGGGGGTTGCGATCCCCCTCTCTGCTGGGTCCCCTGGGTCTGGGAGGGTAGGGGAGACAGACCCCTTTTGTCCCCCCAACCCTCCCAAACCCAGGGGACCCGGGAGAGGGGATCGAATCCACATACCCCAACACTCGGTTGCTAAAAAGAGAAGAAATCCAAGTGATTTCTTCTTTTTAACGGAGTGTGTGTGTGTGTGTGTGTGTGTGTGTGTGTGTGTGTGTGTGTGTGTGTGTGTGTGTGTAAATCCCCTCTCTGCCGGGTCCCCTGAGCCCAGGAGGATTGGGGGAGACAGACCCCTTTTGTCCCCACAACCCTCCCAAACCCAGGAGACCCAGGAGAGGGGATCAAATCCACCACCCCCAACACTCCGTTGTTCAAAAACAAGATGGTGGCCGCAACTATTCTCAGCTGTTTGGCGGGCCAGGGAGGTGCTAGGAAGGCGGAATCAGCACAGGATAGGTCCTCCCAGCCTCCCAGACACTCCTGGGTAAGCGGAGAGCTGGACACAGGGACCCGAAGATGGCGTTTGAACAGGTAGGAGACCTGCCAAAAGGGCTCAGGACCAGAAAGTGATTTGTGGAACTGGATCAGTGGTACGGGTGTCATGTGGTGATGCAGAAGGTAGATGAAAGGCCCCTACTTTATAGTATCAGGACAGTCTTCATGGCTGATCGCCATGAGGATCACCAATATTCGGATTCAGATACAGCAACAGAAGAACATTACCAAACATTATGTCCTTGTCCGGGGGAGTACTTTTCAGGAAAAAACACGTTGTTAACCGAAAATGACGTTGTCCGAATGCATCATTAACCGGGGTTTACTGTACTGTATCTTACTTTTCCCATTCCAGGATAGCATTCCCATCTCAGAGAACAACTAAAATCAGAACATACTTATTTCCCTTTGTGTGTGTGTGTGGGGGGGGGGGGGGAGGAAGGGAAACAGCTTTTATTTCTTAAAATTTGTTAATCTATCTTGAATTGTCAAAACAGGAGAATCTAAGCATATGAACAAACTTTGTGACAATAATATACAGTACATTGCATCCTGGCAACTTTAAAAACAAGGGAAAGGAACCGAGATTCATTCAAGTTCAGTGCCAATATGCAATGAACTCCAGGATTTTTTTTTAACTATGTGTGAACCCTTTTTTTTGTTCATTGTTTTATGTTTCTTCTTTTTAAAAAAATCCAAACAAACAGGTAAAAATGGAGTGTGGCTGCAAAAGCTGAAGTAGCAGAAAACTCTGAGATTATATTGCATATGTTTCATTCATTGATTCACATGGAACAAATTTAAAATCAATACATTTCCAAAGTTGCTAACATAAGTATTAATGTAACAAAATTTATTAAAAAGAGATGGCAAAGCTTTATTTAGATGTGTATTTACACACCCAGCAAAAAAAAAAAATGTAAGTTGAAAGAGTATTGTGCTCCAGGCTCCATATCTACACAATACAATGCAGCAACAGACAGCACACTATAAAGTCTATCAGTAGAAAAGTTCTTCTAGTCCCACAGAATTCAGAATCTGCACCAAACATAGCTACAGAACAACGAATTAACCTTTCAAGTAATTCTGATGAATTTTACCATACGTGCATAGCTCACCTCATTTTGATGAGATTTTGTGTTTTGAACTGTCTTCAAACTAATAGACATGATCACAAGAGGAGGTGGGGGGAGATCCTTCACTATGTTCACCAAATCAGGCTTCAATGCCACTACTTCTACCTTGCACCAGCTGACAGACTGGGCTGAGAGCTCTGGGGTAATATAAAAGCCATCATTAGAACTCACAGGAAAGAATATATAAAGGACTACTATAATAATTTGTACTCAATATATTTAGGATGGAAAGTTGGCATAACAAGTAAGCATACCACAATATGATTTAAGTATTATTTTAAGGCTCTTAATTCTACATTTTTCTAACTATCTGCAATGATACACGGTCTCCCCAGTAACTGGTCACTTAAACTTTATCCCATATAAGCTCAAAGGAGGGGGGGGATCCCACAATCTCCTCCAAAATAAGTCCTAGTGATTTCAATGTTTATGTCCACATGAGTTAGCACAGAACAGAAAACAAGAAATAATAGCAATTACACTTATATACGTCCCTATAGCAGCAGCTTCATCAATACTGGCGTGGGGCTGGTAAGGACTTGGGTGTGCCAAAAGGGCTCAGGACCAGAAAGTGAGTCGTGAAACTGGATCAGTGGTACGGGTGTCATGCGGCGATGCAGAAGGCAGATGAAAGGCCACTGCATTATATTATCAGGACAGTCTTCATGGCTGATCGCCATGAGGATCACCAATATTCGGATTCAGATACAGCAGGAGAATAACCCCACAACAACTGAATATCCATATAAACAATAATTTTTCCACAAGTAATATAGTCTATACAAAACATTCATACGTGGATTTTTTATTTCCAACCAGCCTGGTCCTTTAATCTTCCTGCTCAACAAAAGTAGTTCTAGACTTGACGTGTTTGTTCCGAAAACATGAGAAAATGTCTCTCCCTTCAGATCTTGTGGTAGCTGGTGGTATTCAGCCTGATAATTGAAATATATCAATTACTGGGTGTTGCAAGATTGTTTTTTTTTATTTGTAAAAGAAGATCCTATGCCAGTTCTATTATAAAGCATGCCAGCAGGAAAACTAAATACACAGAAACAGCAAGCAAGATGTCTTTAAACCAGACATACAAAATGAAAACCACCTCAAGTGTTTTATAGGCTGACCTCAAGTCACAGAAATAGATCTCATGAAGCTTATGGAGAACAACCATCAATGCACTCAATTTTTAAAGTCTACAAGTACAGTCAAAACCTTTCGCCCCATAATCAACAATTGCTGAGATTTCTAGGTAATTTAAAACATCTAGAGACAAAGGTTCCTCAATACTGGTCTACAGCCTACTTCAAGCATCCCTGATGTCCAAACCTCACACTATCGACTCCAGACAGACATAAGCTCCTTATGAGATGGTGGGAGGGAACAGACTTTTCTACCACTGCTGGTACATTTTATAATTTCAGGGTATACAAATCTGGAGCTTTCTGTCACCAACAGTGAAGTCCCATAGTCAACCTGTCATCAGCATACAGGAGGGAGTCTATACAGTATCAGTGTTTATCAAGTAGAGTGAATACATAATTATCCTCTTATTTCAGTACATGCAGATGTTGTGTATGTAGTTGTAAATAGTGGTGGTATTTGTAATAGTGGAATAACTGACAGATGAGTGTTAGACATCATATCTTGTGCTAAATGTGGACAGCTGATGCACTATCATTATTCTATGCTTCTATTTTATGATTGCAAGTTTGAATAAAAGAAGACCCATGAGAAGTGCCAGTTAATTTGAATCAGGTTCAAAACTAATAGCCCTTTTTGTAAGAGTGGTCTGTACGTTGTGATGTGCATGCATATGCACTGTGAAGATACATAAAAATGAAAGGGGTGGTGGTCCCGTTTATATATCTAGAAATGTATATTTTCCTTCTCCCTATCTACTGGTTGTTTCAAAACAAATTTCTTTGTTTTGTGCGGGGGGAAAAATTCTTCATCATTATTCTTGGATTAGTTTTATTAAGTTTCATATACAAAAACGCTAAAACTCATCTGCTAGCAGATGCTGCTGGAAACTTATGCAGTAATTTAATCAAGGTGGTTCTTTTCATATAGCATCAATGTATTAAATACAATGTATAGCATCAATGTATTAAAGACGCGAGCCCTTCCGAGCCGGTCCCCACCATCTCCAGCCGGGCCGGCAAGGGAGGAGGAAGACCAGCCGGGCGGGGAGAGGCCAGCCAGTCGCCCCAACACGAGCCCTTCCGAGCCGGTCCCCACCATCTCCAGCCGGGCCGGCAAGGGAGGAGGAAGACCAGCCGGGCGGGGAGAGGCCAGCCAGTCGCCCCAACGCGAGCCCTTCCGAGCCGGTCCCCACCATCTCCAGCCGGGCCGGCAAGGGAGGAGGAAGACCAGCCGGGCGGGGAGAGGCCAGCCAGTCGCCCCAACGCGAGCCCTTCCGAGCCGGTCCCCACCATCTCCAGCCGGGCCGGTGAGGGAGGAGGAAGACCAGCCGGGCGGGGAGAGGCCAGCCAGTCGCCCCAACGCGAGCCCTTCCGAGCCGGTCCCCACCATCTCCAGCCGGGCCGGCAAGGGAGGAGGAAGACCAGCCGGGCGGGGAGAGGCCAGCCAGTCGCCCCAACGCGAGCCCTTCCGAGCCGGTCCCCACCATCTCCAGCCGGGCCGGGGAGGGAGGAGGAAGAACAGCCGGGCGGGGAGAGGCCAGCCAGTCGCCCCGACGAGAGCCTTTTCCAAGCCCTGAAAACAACCAAGCGACGAAGGAGAGGTCCAATTGGCAGAAGGGAAGAAGGCAAAGGAGTTAAACCAGGGGGTGAGACTCAGAGCCCCATACAAAGGATAAGTAGTTAAATATGCAGAAATGTTGATGACTTAATATAGTAACTCACATAAAGACTTTAAAATGACTTAATATAGCAACTGACATAGAGACTGTGCTTTAAAGTGTGATAATATGCATGATAATATGTTGTCTTAAATGTTTTTAAACTTTTAAAAACTGTGATAAAATGTATGAGGAGAGAAAAATGGCGCAGACACCGGCAACCACGCCATAAATCTTGCCAAGAGAACCCTATTGACCAAAACAAAAGGCAAAACAAAAGGGCAGGCTAGGTGATACAGGATGCTTAACACCACAGAGGGGAGAAAGGGGAGGGACAGGAAGGGGGGAGGGGAAATGCAATGTTGCAAGGAGCAATACTGCATAGGGACATGGAATGTGAGATCAATGAACCAAGGTAAACTGGAAGTGGTAAAAAATGAGATGGAAAGAATAAGCATTGACATCTTGGGCATCAGTGAGCTAAAATGGACAGGGATGGGTGAATTCAGCTCTGGAAACCATCATATCTACTATTGTGGACAAGAAAACCTTAGAAGGCATGGAGTAGCCATAATTGTCAATAAGAGAGTAAGAAAAGCAGTAATGGGATATAACCTCAAAAATGACAGAATGATGTCAGTCAGAATTCAAGGCAAACCTTTCAATATCACCGTAATCCAAGTCTATGCACCAACCACTAGTGCAGATGAAGCCACAGTGGACCAGTTCTATGAGGACCTAGAACACCTCATAGAACAGACACCAAGAAATGATGTCCAAATTATATTAGGAGACTGGAATGCCAAAGTAGGAAATCAAAAAGTGGAGGGAATAACAGGCAAGTTTGGTCTTGGAGTACAGAACGAAGCAGGGCAAAGATTGATAGAGTTCTGCCAAGAGAACGCACTGGTCATAGCAAACACTCTCTTCCAGCAACACAAGAGGCGACTTTACACATGGACATCACCAGATGGCCAACACCGAAACCAAATTGACTACATACTATGCAGCCAAAGATGGAGAACCTCCATACAATCAGCAAAAACAAGACCTGGAGCAGACTGTGGCTCAGATCACAACCTACTGATCGCAAAATTCAGGTTAAGACTAAAGAAAATAGGGAAAACAAGAAGACCAGACAGATATCACCTAGACAGCATCCCTAAAGAATACACGGTGGAGGTGATGAACAGATATAATGGCCTGGACGCAATAGACAGAGTGCCAGAAGAATTATGGACAGAGATAAAGGACATCATGCAGGAAGCAGCAAAGAAAACCATACCAAAAGAAAAGAAGCGTAAGAAAGCAAAATGGTTGTCTGATGAGGCTCTTAAAATAGCAGAGGAAAGAAGGAAGGCAAAAGTCAAAAGAGAAAGGAAAAAATACAACCTTCTGAACACAGAATTTCAAAGAAAAGCAAGGAGAGATAAGGAAAACTACCTAAAAGAACAGTGCAAAGAAATGGAGGAAAACAACAAAAGAGGCAGGACTAGAGATCTCTTCAGAAAAATCGGGGAAATAAAGGGAACATTTAAAGCAAAAATGACCATGATAAGGGACAAAGACGGAAAAGAGCTAGCTGATGCAGAAGAGATAAAGAAAAGATGGAAAGAGTACACAGAGGAACTCTACAAAAAGGACCTCAACACTCCTGATAACCACAATGATGAAAAAACTGAACTCGAGCCAGACATCCTGGAGAGCGAAGTTATAAAGGCCCTAAAGAGCACTGCAAACAACAAAGCTAGTGGATATGATGGTATCCCAGTCGAATTTTTCAAAGCGCTAAAAGATGATGGCGTCAAATTATTGCACTCAATATGCCAGCAAATCTGGAAAACAAAACAGTGGCCACAGGATTGGAAAAGATCAGTATACGTCCCAATCCCAAAAAAGGGCAACGCCAAAGAATGCTCAAATTAACGAACAATTGCACTCATCCCACACGCCAGCAAGGTGATGCTCAAGATAATACAGGACAGACTTCAGCAACATGTGGAGAGAGAACTACCAGAGGTGCAGGCCGGTTTCAGAAGAGGCAGGGGGACTAGAGACCACATTGCCAACATACGTTGGATCATGGAGAAAACAAAGGAATACCAGAAACAAGTTTACTTTTGTTTCATTGATTACACTAAGGCATTTGACTGTGTGGACCACAACAAGATGTGGCAAGTAATTAAAGAGATGGGAATACCAGAGCACATCATATGCCTCCTGAGAAATCTGTACATGAACCAAGAAGCAACAGTTAGGACAGACCACGGAATGACAGAGTGGTTTGGAATAGGAAAAGGAGTAAGACAAGGCTGCATTTTATCACCCTGCTTATTCAATCTATACACAGAGCACATAATGCGAAATGCAGGGATGGAGGAATCACAATATGGGATTAAAATTGCTGGGAGAAACATAAACAATCTGAGATATGCAGACGATACCACCCTAATGGCAGAAAGTGAGGAAGACCTAAAGAACCTCTTGATTGGGCTGAAGGAGGAGAGTGCAAAAGCTGGTTTGAGACTCAATATCAAGAAAACCAAGGTAATGGCAACAGGCCCCATCAGTTCCTGGAAAATAGATGGGGAAGAAGTAGAAGCAGTGACAGATTTTACTTTCCTGGGATCAAAGATCACGGCAGATGGAGATTGCAGCCATGAAATAAAAAGGCGACTGATTCTTGGGAGACAAGCCATGAGAAACCTGGGGAACATAGTGAAAAGCAGAGACATCACATCGCAAACAAAAATTAGAATAGTCAAAGCAATGGTATTCCCAGTGGTAATGTACGGATGTGAGAGCTGGACAATTAGGAAAGCTGAACGCAGAAGAATAGATGCCTTTGAAATGTGGTGTTGGAGGAGAGTTTTGAGAGTACCCTGGACAGCGAGGAGAACAAATAGGTCAATCTTAGAAGAAATCAACACTGACTGCTCATTGGAAGGGCTAATAGTAAAGACGAAGCTAAAGTATTTTGGACATCAAATGAGAAGGGAGGATTCACTTGAGAAGGCCCTGATGTTGGGAAAGGTGGAGGGCAAAAGAAGAAGGGGGAGGCCAAAGATGAGATGGCTAGATGGTATTGTAGACACAATGGGCACAGAACTGGGAGTGCTGAGGGGGATGGTGGAGGACAGAGGTGCCTGGAGAACAATGGTCCATAGGGTCGCAAAGGGTCGGAACCGACTGTGCGACTGAACAACAACAACAATTAAATACTGTAATCTCACAGCCAGATATTTTATATTTTGAATAGAGCTAGCAGTCAAGTTGTCACTGGATGGAAGACACAATTAACAGAGGCAATACTAGGAAATGCTGAGACTGGTTGATTAGTATCTGGTAAAATATTTGAACCAGCTTCACAAGTATACAATAATTTGTTTTGTGGTGGTCATACAAAGTGTGGATAACAGGGAGTGTGGCTTTCATTGACATGCTACACTTAATAGCAACACCTCTCCAGATTGTTGTATTCCCTACCACAATACTTCTAGACCCATCTACAAATATGCAGTTGAACATACATATTTAAAATGTTGTTGTTTTCATGTACTATCAAGTTGCGTCTGAACTACACAGACCATAACTAGATTTACACTAAGTTCTTCACAACTTCCATCCTCAAAGACAATTCAATAGCCAAGCGGAACTTGATCTCATGTACTTTGAGTCCTAATCAGTTGCTCTATCCATAACACCATATACACTCTCACATATTAAATGCAAATGTCTTTATTCAAAGCAATCATCAGACAATAACAATGTCACCAGGATCCATTAACTTCTAAAATAGCCCACTGGCTAATCTTGCTGCACTTCACTTTTCAGCTATTTTTAGATGAAGTAGTAAGGTAACAATAATATAAAATGAACAATTTTTGTAACTTTACGGTGTCAGAATCACACATATAAAATTTTAAAGACCATTTAAAGCATTTAAACCATTTTCCATTTGAACATACCACATACCATTTTCTATTTGATCATAAAGAGAAATTTCAGAGCAGAGCATTACTCACCGAATATCTAACTTCTAAATACTCAGATTTTGCAGGAATATCTGGTACTTCAAAAGCATAATTCTTTTCCACTTTCTAGACAAAATACAAATTTTGAGATATTTATCACACAATGAAGTATAAAAAACAAACTCACACAAACATGCAAAAACAGAGCCTTATGATCTTATTACTTCAAATTTCAAACCCTGAACTCTGAAAAAGTTTTTGTTCTGAAAAAATCTGCTCTTTAAACTTAACCTGAAGATTCTATATTGTTTGAATCATACAAATATTTGTTTAGCTCAAGTCATTTACATAATTTAGTCTACTTCCTTTTTTAGAGTGGGTGGGATGGATGGGTGGGATAAGGGGTTTTTTAAGTGTTTTTATATGTTTTTAGAATTTGTTGTAATGCTGCCCTGAGTCGGGTTCTGCCTGAGTGGGCGGCATATATAAATACGACTAAATAAAATAAAAATAAAATACTTCCTTGAACAGAAGGAAACCACAAAGTATTAAAGTCCCGAACCTCATCTGCTGAAAATTCTAATATTCAATACCAGGCATGCAGCTGAGATTTATTTATTTATTTATCATACTTCTATAGCTGCCCAACTCCGAAGACTTTGGGCGGCTCACAATGTTAAAACCCACTAAAAACAGATAAACCCCATTAAAACGAATGGGCCCCATTAAAAGTCCAACCCGCACACATTAAAAAGAGAAGAATTGCACTGCTATTTAAACCAACGAGCAGGCAGGGGGCCCCTCTCCTTCTGGACCCCACACCTCTCCCGCCAGCCAGGTTTTGTAGCTGAGATGGTATTATATCTCGCTTGTTGCTTCTTACTCAAACAGAATTGTCCAAGATTTTGCAGGAGAAACATTTTATTTTTCCCTTGTAGCACCCAAAATGGCATACTTTTTAAAGGCTGATAAAACACAACACTGCTAAATTTAATAGACCATGGTTTAATTAAACTTACTTGGATTAAACCATGGTCTATTAAATTTAGCAGTGTTGTGTTTGATCAGCTTTTTGTGATATCATATTATTTCAGTAAAAGACCGCAAAACAGGCCTTAAAAAGCTGGTTAGTAATCTGAACAATTTCTACATCAAAATTGGTGCATGCGAAGGGAATGGAAATGCAGACCACACATTTCTCACTCAACAGTCATTTTTTATGAAGCCTAGAATATTACATTTGTGCTGTCCTATTACCTGTGTTATTGAGTTATCCAAATTATATTATTATTATTTGGGAAGCCCTTATGTGCAGTTGGTTTTCTTAACATAACAAACCGCCATATTATGCTCTAGTAAGAACATACTCAAAAAATACATGTTTCTTTTACCATAAATGTCAGAAAACTTATACACACAAACAATGAAATAAGACTGAAACTTTCCTTTGTGACATACACAAAAGAGATAAGGCTTTACCCTAGATTCCTAACAACCTGGTACATCCATTGGCACCAAATCATATGCATATGGAAACAATTTCAATATGATAAGGAAAATAAACAGGAAAAAAATATGCTTGAACAAGATGTAAGTCAATGCAAATCCACTATGTATTTGAGGAAATGTTACAATACAAGGAACTAGGCAACTTATTTGAAAAACAGCCTCTTCAGCATTCCAAATGTGACAGGATGGATCCAGATTCATGAATAGATGTTTTTGAAAAACAATGGGACTTAAACTAGTAATGACTAACACGCCCCACTGACTTCACTATATTTATTATAAATATAATTAGACATGGGCCAAATTCTGTAGCAGGGAATTGCAGAAACTGAATGAGAATCCAGTTTTCCATTTTTTCCAGTTGCTTCCCCGACCCCACATCTCCGGACTTCACTTCTCTATTCTAACCTTCCCCAATATTTGTTTGCCTTTAAATTATTTTGTATTCATTAAGTCACCTTTTGTAATCATAGTATCATAAAAATTAGACAAATAAAACATTTTTGTTACTTAGACAACAGCTACTTCCAAAGGTAAAATCCAGTTTAATAAGAACCAACATAATTTACTATTCCATTTATCCTGGATCTCTTCTGGTAGTTATCTAGAAACATCAGTAAATTACCCATAAAGAAGCATAAGTGTCATGTGCCTCTAATATGTTCCTGATTTCTTCTTGCCAGTTATTTTCCCACCTGAAGATACCTGTCATTCAACATAAAAGGAAGGGAGGAAACATTTCACACAAACCTTGGATTTGAACTTCATAATCTTGTATTTTTCTGCAACTCGTTCACTGAATTCTTTATAGACGTCCTTCATTGCCACAGGATTCTCTGTCTCTTGATTAATTTGTGTCTAGAAAAAATTTAGCAGTGTTGGAAAGTTTTTCTTTAAAGATTTTTAAAGCACTATATATTCATAAGTGTAACTGCTATTGCTATGAAGACTACCCTGAGACAGAGATGGGTATCTTCCCCCTAAAACTAGGAGGTGGTATAGCAAAAGATAAATATGAGCAAACATTGCTTTACTTACTAGGTCACATTTTTACCTAGGATCAAGAATTAAAGAGTTAAATCCAAAGGCTTCAAAGAAGAGAATAACATAACACCACATACATTTCTGGAAACTTATCACTGATGCTGTCTGGACACTATATACAAAACTAGCAGAGGTTGCTCGGCGTTGCCGGGCTGTTTTAAATTGTGTTGAAAAGTTAAATTGTGTTAATGTTTTTAAAAAATTGCTTAGTCTATAATTTTATTTTTTAAAATGTTTATTTATGTATAAATTTTTTGGCTTGGCTGTTATTAACTGTGATCTGCTTTTTTGGGTTTTTTTTTTTTGAGGATTAATAAAAGAACAAAGTATGATATAATTTTTTCAAATTGTTTTATGTAAGCGAATAATGTTTTAGTTTTTTGAATTTTTTGAATTAGTTGTACCGTAGGTAATAATTTTAATAATGTAAAAGTAAATGTTTTTTACATTCAATGTTTTTAAAATGTGTTTAGATGTTTTGTGTTTTAATTTGAGTTAAAACTCAGCACAGGATTTTTAAGTTTCTATTGTATCTTATTGACATATGTTTGTGATTTGTGTTAAAGTGTGTTTTAGTGTAATTTTTTTGACTTGTTTTTATTGGTGTGACCTTTTGTGTAAAATTGTGAATTTGTGTTATGTTTTTGATTTGTTTTTACTCTTGTGGCCTTTTGTTTGGGGCTGTTGTGTATTTTTGAATTGTTTTTACTATTGTGGCCAGCAGGTGGTGCTGGTAGGGGTTATTGTATTTTGTTTTTTTCTCTCCTGGCCTCAGGGTGGAGCTTCTTCTGGTAAGTAGTCTCTTTCTTTCTTTATTCCTTTCTTTTCCGGTCCTCGTGGAGGTAGGACATCTTTTGGTAAGTTTGCTTGTTTTCTTTCTTTTGTGTGTGTGTGTGTGTGTGTGTTGTGCGTGTGTGTGTGGGGGTGGGGTGGGGTGGAATTTGTATTTTTGTCTGTTTGTTTTGTTTTTGATTGTTTTTGTTTACTTCATTTTGTTTTTGATTGTTTTTGTGTATTTTTGGATGTTTTTGACTGTGTTTTTAGTAATTTTTAAAAATATATTTATTTATTTGGTGGTGTGGAGGGGGGCGTGGTCGTTGGGGGTTAGGAAGGGTGGGCTAGGTGGTGGGGAGGGGGGCGTGGTCAGTGGGGGTTAGGAAGGGTGGGCTAGGTGGTGGGGAGGGGGGCTTTATTGTGTTATGGTGCTTTGATTGTGTGGAGTCATGAAAGTAGATCGGGGTTTCCCCTTTAATATCAGTGGGTGGGGGGTTGCGACCCCCCTCTCCGCTGGCTCCCCTGGGGTTGGGAGGTTTGGGGGGGACAAAAGGGGTATGTCCCCCCCCCAACCCTTCTGGACCCAGGAGACCAGGGAGAGGGGATCGATTCCACCCCCTCTAAATAAAAAACCTCCGTTTTTAAAGTGAAGAAACCGCTTGGTTTCTTCTCTTTAAAGACGGAGGGTTGTGTTGTTGTTTTTTTGCGATCCCCTCTCCCTGGTCTACTGGGTCCAGAAGGGTTGGGGGGGCAGATCCCTTTTGTCCCCACAAACCTCCCAACCCCAGGTGAGCCAGCAGAGAGGGGGATCGCCACCCCCCACTTACTGATATTAAAGTGGAAACTCCGATCAGATTTTCCCTTTTAATATCAGGGGTTTGGGTTGGAATCGATCTCCTCTCTCAGGTCCCGTGGGTCATACCCCTTTTGTCCCCCCCCAACCCTTCTGGACCCAGGAGACCAGGGAGTGGATCGATTCCCCCCTCTCCTTAAAAAAACTCCGTTTTTAAAGAGAAGAAACAACTTGGCTTCTTCTCTTTAAAGATGGTTTTTGGGGGGAGGGGAATCGAACCCCTTTCCCTGGTCTCCTGGGTCCAGAAGGGTTGGGGGGAGCATACTCCTTTTGTCCCCACAAACCTCCCAACCCTAGGGGAGCCAGCGGAGAGGGGGATCGGCACCCACCACTTACTGATATTAAAGGGGAAACTTCAGGCGCCGTTGGTGAGGGAAAGAAAGGCAGTTGGTGTTTGCGTGGCAGTGAGGCGGTGAGTTGGTTGTTTTTTTAAAAAATTTTGGGCACCGGCTTCCGCAGTGTTCTGCGCGCTCATGTCGCGCAGGACTCTGGGGCTTGTAGTTATGGGTTTGTGATTTGTGGTGCGTTTTTTCCCTGCGGCTTGATTTTGATTGGCCGTGGCGTGTTTCTCAATGTTCTTTGTGGTCACGCCTCTCAACCTGATTGGCTATGGTGCAGCGCGGAGCAAAGAACGTTGCGAAATGAAGTTGTTTCCCTTTTTTCATGTTTGTGGTGCTGTTGCCCCACTGCCAGTTTTCTCAATCCTTCGTTGACCTGCGGACCCAGTTCAGCCGTGTGCACGAATGGTGGGTGCGGGTAATTAGGGCGGGGCTTAGGAACCTATAGCAAGTTCTAACGGTTAACCCTTGGTTTTATAGGTTAAGATAACTTCTAGTAATGATAAAACCAACCCCCTTCCTTCCACTTAATGTTTATTAGGTGTTATTACCTCTTTTTGTGACATCTATGCCATTTACAGAAGACTTTCCTACTACAGTACTCCATTATATCTCTCTAAGCTCTAGTTCATGTTACATGAAAGATAACCATACATTATTCAGTAAAGCTTCTTAAAAATAGTCAGCATGATTTATGCCTCAATATCTTCTGCCTAAATAATCTTAACAAAACAGACTATTTTAAGTCTCCATTTTTATTAACATAAGACGTACCCGTTCACGTGGCAGCAGGTAAATTGTTCTTTCAATATTTTTTACTGTCACACAACAGCTAACATAAGACTTCGCTGATTCAATCCACACTTTACCAAAGAGAAAGACCACTCCTAAGATGGCAGAAAAGAGTAAAGGCAGAGACAATGAATGTTAATCAAAACAGCTTAGCATAGCTGCTAATGGAAAAGCTGCAATATTAAGAATTACTGAATAAACACACTAATTCACCCATGGGAACAGAATGATTTCCAATTTATAGTCCCTAATTGACAGCTCCATCTGCTGAAAGTCAGTACTCTACAGTCAAGTGATTGCTTTAAGAGTCTTGTCATATGCAGGCACATATCACAGTAGAATGCAAGCATTGAATGTCACATTTTATAAGTAAAAGATTTTAAAACTATGTTTCAAAAGAATTCTTTTTCCTTCTTCCACATAAATTCCATTTTCCTTGCTTTCTAAATAATACTTCCCACTGTTAAAATGTTGTGATTTTTATGTGTTTACATAATTTTAAAAAAATTATTTGCCAGTATCCTGTTGTGTAGGTATGTCAGCACAACAGGAATGACATCGCTGGTGGAAGCAGATTGCCATAATTAGTGCCCCTTCTTCAATTCTGGGTTGCACAGAATTTTGGCCACTGGATTACTGTCATTTTGTTTAAAGTATCTTGTTAGTCTTTGCTAGAGGAGGGGGGAAACAAATTTTCATTTTACTGTATGTAGACAGAGGCCTTAAACCAGTGGTTCCCAACGTGGGGCACATGCCCCACAGGGGGACTTAAATTCCCAGAAGCCTAAGTCAGCACATTGGCTGATCAGTGCTTTGGGGTAATTGACTAAGGCTTCTGGAAATTAAAGTCCAAAAACCTAAAGTTGGGAAACACTGCCTTAAACAAATCTGCAACAAAAAAATGTTCAAGTTGCATTTTGTCCTTCAATTTCTCTAAACCTTCTGAAATGAACTTAAAGATAATTTCATTTCAATATTGTGAAAAGGGATTCACATTATCTGTTGACATTTTACGCAAAATCAACACGGATATGTCCTTCCTAATTGTTCATTTTGTAATCGGAGTAATTTAAAACTACACTATCTAGACTCTGAGAGTCCTCCCCTCTTCCCTACCTCTTGTGAGGTGAGAACTTCACCGGGCTACATAACTTTTACTCCAGAAGCTTCCAGAAGCTCATTAAAGTAGTGCCAAATCATGATTCTAATCATTTCATGTGAATACAGCCTGAGTGTGAAACTCTTTTACATTCTGAAGTAAAATGAATCCTTTACACAAGACAGTTAATATCTCATTTGCTATAACTATCATGATTCTCTTAAAACAAAAAGTAATGCCAGTTTTTTTCTACTAATTGAAACCAGGTGCAGACTTTATTATTCATCCTTGAAAACTTATGATGACAGGATCTCTTTTCATAATCAAGGAACAGAAGTCTTTTCATAATTATCCACCATTCAGAAACCACCATACAGAATTCAAGATACAGTAAAAGTGAACATGTTATACAAGGAGTTTCAGGGCTAAGGTTTTTTCCTTGCTAGTCACCAGTTTCACCAAAGCTTCACTGATTATCACCTGTTATCATAAAGACTTTGTATATAGTCAGCATACCAAAAGATATCATGTGTAAAGCCTAGTCAAGCTATAAATTATGTTACATTATTTTTTGCTATTAACCTTTAAACTGAACCATTAGATATTAAACTTCACTGTACTTCTTTCTAAATTAAAGATTACAGATTAAGCTAAATGGCAATAAAGATCTGAATAGCTGGACATAACAATAGTGGGCTTTCAAGTCAATTCTGACATGGTGACCCTTTCCAGAGTTTTCTAGGTAGCGAATACACAGATGTAGTTTACCATTCCCTTTTTCTGGGAGCATCCAGAGATTGTGCGGCTTGCACAAGGTCACATAGACTGACTGTTCTAGGATGCACAATGGCAAACTGAACTTCCAACCTGTCTCCACAACCAAATATCTAATTCACTGAACTCTATTAAACTGAGCACTTATCCAGAATCCTTTTGCCCGTCCCTGGAGATTAATATTAACAATTATGATACTTAACATTTAAAGCATTCAATATTGTTAAACACCATATACTCAAGACAGCTTTCATATTCATGTTTGAAGTTCCATGAAAAGTGACAGAAAACGTCAGCTTCTGCCTTTTCACTTTAGATCACTTTTCACCACTGCTACCCAAAGTTCAAGTTCTTCTTCTTCTTGTTGTTTTGCCGTATCCGAATCTGAATATTGGTGATCAGCCATGAAGACTGTGCTGAGAATATAATGCCATGGCCTTTCATCTGCCTTCCGCATCGCAGCATGACACCTGTACCACTGATCCAGTTCTGAGAGTCATTTTCTGGTCCTGAGCCCTTTTGTGACACAAAGTCCTTATCGGACCCAGGCCAGTATTGATGAAGCTGCTGCCCTCCACTTGGGATTTAATCCACTTGGGGACCATCACGCCTCCCTGTGGACTTCAGCACCCAAGCCATTAGACCTCAGGATTGTCAGGTTAGTTAACTGCCACCTGACACTCGGTGTTGAGGCGCTGGCAGTATGGTCTACTCTATTACCAGAACAGGATAACCTGGCCAGACATGGAATTGCGAGTTGAAGGTAGGCTTTAGTAATCCCAAAATATCCATTAACATAGGGCTACATTTAATATTGTGCTAGTCACACAACAAAAGTTTTATCTGTTCCATTCCCCACTACAGGTCTCTTGCACTAGAGCAGGGATGGTCATCCTTGGGCCCCAGGTGTTCTTGGACTTCAATTACCAGAAGTCAAAGTAAGTACACCTGCTGATCAGGGCTTCTGGGAATTGAAGTCCAAGAACACCTGGGGCACCAAGGTTGGCCACCCCTGCAATAGAGGGTCAAAAGCCGAAAAAATGTCTCAGCCTTTGACAGCAGATTCAGAGCTACACGGGATGCCGGAGGCAGAAGAAAGAGCTAACCTTCCCTATTATTTTGAAAGAAAGAGAGAGCCAGGGCATCTACTTTTTGCTTAAGTTTACTCGGCATCAAATATCTTATTCGACAAATGGCAAGCGGACTCATTTATCAGGAAAAGCATGTAAACAATAAATCATTTCAGGACTACAGTGCTTTGATCAAGAAAAGACTCTGGCAGAGAAGAAAGAGAAGGAAAGAAAGACAGGAAGAATGGTTTATAGCTGCATACTTGCCTGGTTGATTATACTGATCTTCGTAAGCATCCAGCCAAAAGAACCTGAAAATCTGCTGTCCATCTTCATCACTTAGTAGTGGAAGTTGACTGGAATCTACTTGTACTTCTGAAGCTAGACGACCATCTTCATTTTCATCAATACTATCCCAACAGGAAACATCAGGGAGGAGAGAACTTCTGAAAAACAGCAATAAGATAAATTGATACTTCAGATTTTTACTCAAAAAGTCACACTTTAATTTAAAAAACACTACTGAAGATATATTTAAGACTTTCATGGAAACCAAATAACATTTCTGAGGAATATTCTATACTATCATAAAGTACAATAGAACCCCGCATAGCGAAAAAGCTCCATTACATGGAGCTCTTCGCTTTGCGGGTTTTTTTCGCTATGCGGATTCAATGGGAGATCCCCTGCATAACAGGGGGAAATGTTCGTTATACGGGGTTTCCGTTAAGCGTGGTATACCCCGGTTACCGAAAACCCCGTATAACAAAAAAAATTCATTATGCGGGGTTTCGCCATTGCATAACGAATGCTTCATTGTACAAATTTTTCATTATACGAAGCGTTCGTTATTCAGGGTACCACTGTACTGGAATTGAAAAGATTCCTTTATATAGATCTTAATTTTCTTAGAAGATATGGAGGTTGAAAGAGATCCCTGACGTTTTTGTAGAAATACTTACAATACATTTGAACTTCTCTTTACAGAATCCAATTCATGTGCCTGTCTCTCTTCTGATTTTAATTCTTCCTTCAACAATGCACCCTTTTCTTCTACAGTTCCTATTTCTTCCATAGATTCATCAAAGTCTCCATCATCAAAATCCATTATAGCTACTTCATCTTCTGTAAGCATTGTAAAGGGATTTTAACACAAAAAAACCTCAATGCATTTTACCTTCAGCAATTTATATAAAATATTATATATTAACAACTTTTAAGCCATCTTTACTCTAGGTTTTAGCCACAAAAGAACCAAATGCCACTAGACAGTAAATCTATAAAACCTATACAGCATTACAACACCTACAACATTTCTCAGAGTGAATTCAAGATGCCTTGCATAAAAATACATCATACAGTAAACAAAAGATACCATACAGAACAGCAAACAAGTCAAACATTATTTCTGAGAAAACTTCTATATCTTCATGGAGGACTGGCATCATTAAATACAACACCACAGAAATGGAAATCATTAAAACAACACACTCCAGAGAGCATGTAAGAATTTTATGAAGTGTTGGAATTTAAAAGATTTTAATTCCATGTTTTTGTCAGACATCTAAAAGAACAAAAGGCTAGACCAGACATGCTTCTTATAGGAGGGCATTTCCAAAGCAAAGCAATCACACTTACATACTGCTCCATAGCGCTTAGTGCACTCTCTGGGCAGTTCACAAGTTAATTAGCATTTTGTTCCAAACATGCTGGGTACTCATTTTCCGACCTCAGAAGGATGGAAGGCGGAGTCAACCTTGCGTACTGGTCAGGATCGAACTCACAATCTTTTGGTTGCAGGACAGCAGCTTAATCACTGCGCCACCAGGGTTCCTATGTCACACTGTAGATTGCAATATTCAAGAGGTTCTGTCCAATATATCTCATTTGGCAGCAGATATTGAACAGAGTGAAACTGAGGTTGAATTAAGGCACAGACTAACCAATGGGCCAACTGCTCTGGATCTGCTCCCTTTGGGGGCCACCTCCAAAATATTGTGCATGTGTTGATTCCTGCAACACATTATTTTGTTTCTGTCATGCCTCCCTATGTGCTTTTGTCTCTTTCTTTTCTCTTCAGGTGTACAACAGATATTATATCCACTCTCTCAACACAGAATGTGCTGCCAGAAGCCTCATTGTAGAGAATTCAATAAGCTTTTCAATAAAATAGGTCTTTATAAGTACAAGATCATGTAGTCCTCCCCAACATAAACATCCACACCTAATGTGTGATCAAGAGAACCAGTGTCAGGAACATGTCAGAAGCAGGCCAGCAATGACTGGGGTAAAGGCTAGGGGTTACCAAGAATCCAATCTGTTATGCATTAAACATCATAACTAGCACCTGAACTCAGCTAGTAAAGTGTTACCGTACAACACGATAGAATAACTGTAAGATAATAAGCATTGAAGTACAATACCTTTACTAACTTCCTCCTGCTTAACTTTTACCATTTCACTCTTTTCTACAATGTGCACTCCATTTTCAGGAATAACACTCTCTTCTTTGACTGCCTTCTTTCTTGCTGTGCCGACTGAATATTCAGAATGAGGTGAATTTATTGCAGAAACTTCCTTTTTGTCAGAAGTGACAACTTTCAGCAATGCAGATGTTCGCTGTAAGCAGAAATAATTTTAATTAGACTCTGATCAGCAAGAGTTACTACCAATTTAATTGTTTGCAAACCTTTTTAACAGTCTTAAATTATATTCTATTTTGTAATTGTAAAAAACCCAGCTCATCTGAGAATCAAAATAAGAAATCTTACATGTTCCCCAACCAACCTTTCCCTGAGCATTTTGGCCAGTCAGAAATGTAAATAATTCCTAACTAGCACAATAACCTATTTTTTGCAAATTGCAACAAAACCTAGTAAACCTGATCAGCATAAGGGAACCCTTCAGTTTAACCTCTATGTAGTGTCCTATTTCCTTGCACCATGATACCACCACAGAACACTAAAATAGAACATACAGTAGTACCTCATACAGCGATTTTAATCCGTTCCATGGGGCTCGTTGTTGTACGAAACAATTGTTATATGATGCATGCATCGTATAGCGAGTTTCCCTATGGGATGCAACGTACAACAATATTTTTTTTTTGCTAAGTGGTTTTTCCCATTGAAAATTTTTGTACAATTTTTTCCATAGGAAAAATTGTTATGCAGGATGCCAATTTTTCTTCAAAACCTAATTGTTATGCGATTTCGTTGTTATACGGGGCGATTGTTGTATGAGGTTCCACTGTAATTACATCTCAAATTCTGAAATGAAATCAACTCTGTTGCATCTATTTCCAAAAAAGGAAAGACAATATAATACACATCTCCTTTGAACACTAAATTAACACAATTATTAGTTAAGATGGTCTGTCCCTGAAAAATTATGGAAAACAAAAAATTCCTGAATCCTCTGGGGAAATTTCTAGCCAATAAGGTTGGTTGAGACCTTGGTCTGAATAATGGCAAAATGGAAAATTCTATCTACAATAGCAATTACACTTATATACTGTTCCATAGCGCTTAGTGCACTCTCTGGGTGGTTTACAAATTAATTAGCATTTTGCCCCCAACATGCTGGGTACTCAATACACCTATCGATAGAAACACTTTCAAGTGCTCACTCTGGTGTAGGAGAGGCTGCAACTCCTTTGGTTTACAGAAGATCGACAATAAAACAAGATGAACAATGGCTAGAGTGCAAGTGGCATAGTTCTTGAAGAGAATGTGACTGAAAATTAACAATGGATGCTGACTGGGAGGTGGAAGGTCAGCAGTTCGATTCCTGAGTATTGCTGGACGGAATGAGCTCCTGCCTCTGTCCCAGCTCCTGCCAACCTAGCAGTTCGAAAGCAAGAAATTGCAAGTAGATAAATAGGGACCACTTCGATGGGAAGGTAACAGCGTTCCGTGCGCTCCGGTGTCTAGTCACGCCTGCCACATGACCACGGAAACATCTGCAGAAGCAGACAGCACTGGCTCTTCGGCTTTGAAACAGAGATGAGCACTGAACCCTAGAGTCGGATGCGACTGGCTTTCGAGCAAAGGAAACCTTTACCTTTTGCTATGCCGCAGTTAAGAGGAGAAAAAATCATTTTTGCCTAAACTATTTGATCTTCAACTTGTCACTTAGCAGAATTGTTTGCCATGGTGAAGGGTTTGTTGGAATGTGGCTCAAAGAGGCTAGGAATAAAACTAGGTCATTTGCTATAATAGATTTGCTAAGCACTTCAAAGAGAAATTTGTTTTTATTTGCTTGGAACTCGATTCCACAGATAACACAGCACTGTGGGGAGAGTGTGTGGTGCACCATCTTGTCAGTCTTCTTGGGATTAAATTCAGTTATTGCAGCCTGATGATACCGACAACACACTTGAATCGGTACATGTCACAAAATTTAAGCATGTCCTTTTCCCATCATTGTTAATAAAATCTGGTAGAAGTGGACTGATTAGGTGGGTCTACGAGATACTAAATGCCTAATTAGTGCCTGCTCCTTGAAACAGACACCCTTTCCTGGAGAGGACCTCCCTGGACACAGAGGCATGTAAAAACTACTGCCCTGTCAAAAATATTCCCTTTTTTGGGCAAAGCACTTAAGCATATGATGGCTAGGCTACTTCAAAAATTCTTGGAAGACACAAATTATCTGTGCCCACTTCAGTCTAGTCTCAGGCCATTGGTTTGGTACTGAAACAGCTTTGGTTGTCCTGTCTGGTGATCTGCTCCACAACAAAGATGGGGGGAGTAGAGCCCTGTTGATCTGCCTGGATGTCTTGGCTGCTGCTGAGAGATTTACCATGCTTATTCTCTTAGAACAGTTCTATAGAATAGAGATATGAAGCACTGCATTAGTGGCTTTATTCACATATGAGGGTCTTGCTCCAGCAAAGGGCACTGGAGGATTCCTATTCAGCTCCTGGTGATTCATCAGTGAGGTGCCACATAAATCCATTCTGTCCCTCATACTGCTCAATATCTGTATCACGGTTTCCCAACCTTTTCAAGCTGGGGGCCGGGTCACGCTCTCTCAGTCAGCTTCGAGGGCCGGATGGCCATTTTGCTCTGCCTGCACAATGGGGACAGCTATTTTGTCCCAACAACTTCAAAGGGGTGGCATTTTGATTCTCGTATGCCCTTGGAGGGGTGGGGGCCACATGAAATGGTGCCACAGACCGGATGCGGCCAACGGGCCATAGGTTTGTAACCCCTGGTCTATATGAAGCCATTTGAGAAGGTCTTCCAAGCTTTGGAGCTGGGTGTCATCAATACTTAACTCAACTTCTTTGTCAGCGGAGTTGTCTAAGGCTATGCGTCTCCTAAACCACTTATTAGAGGTTGTAATGGGCCAGATGAGGGATGAAGATGAATCCCAACAAGACAGAGGCTCTTGGCTTATGGGTCCCAGGTCAGAGAGTTGGCTAGATTACCAATTTTGGATGGGGTTCCACTCCTCCAAAAGAGCAAGTTTATTTATTTATTTATTTATTTATTTATACAGTGGGTAAAAACATATAAAAACAAATAAAACAGATAAAAACCAGCAATAAGAACCCACCCCTAAAAAGAGACGGGTGCAGGAACTGAAGAAACCGTGGGGCAGGCATCCTCCCCTATATTAATCACCCAACAGAAGCCACCCCTCCACCTGCACCCCAAACTTGGCCCGCCAGCCAGGTTTTTAGTTCTTTTCTAAAGGGCAACAACTCCGTCTGGAGATGCAGTTCCACAGGCAGGAGGTTCCAAAGGGCCGGTGCGGACACAGAGAAGGCTCTCCTCCTTGTGCCAGAGAGACGAGTCCCCCTGGCCGATGGCACAATTAGAGAGCCCCTCCGGTCCGCTCTGGTTGGACGGACAAACGTCCTTAGGGCGATGCGGTCTCTAAGGTAACCTAGCCCACTACCATATAGGGCTTTAAAGGTCAAAACCAGCACCTTGAATTGCACCCGGAGACAAACTGGTAACCAGTGCAGCTCCCGCAGCAGTGGTGAGGCATGGGCATAACGCCCACACCCCATCACCACCCGGGCTGCCGCATTTTGGACCAGCTGTAGCCTCCGAATGGTCGTCAAGGGCAGCTCCATGTAGAGCGCATTGCAATAATCTAGTCTGGAGGTGACCAGAGCGTGAGTGACCATGAGCAAGGAGTCCCGGTCCAGGAGTGGGCGCAACTGGCGGATCACCCGGAGTTGGGCGAAAGCCCTCCTGGTCACAGCCGCCACCTGTTTGTTCTTCTAGCAGCAGCCGCGAATCCACGAGGACCCCCAAGTTGCGCACCGGGTCGGTCTGGGGCAAAATAGCCCCATCCAAAACCAAAGATGGTAGCTCCCGGGATAACGCAGGACCCCCTATCCATAGCCACTCAGTCTTGCTAGGATTCAGCTGTAGCCCATTTGCCCCCATCCAGACCCCAACAGCCTCCAGACAGCTGGAAAGGACTTTGACTGCATCACTGGGGTCCCCACAGGCCGAGATGTACAACTGTGTATCATCCGCGTACTGATGGTATCGCACCCCGTGGGAACGGATGATCTCACCCAGCGGCTTCATGTAGATGTTAAATAGGAGAGGAGAGAGTACCGAGCCCTGAGGCACCCCATATTTTAGGGACCTAGGACTGGACTTCTCGCTCTCCAACCACACCGACTGGGTCCGGCCCCTCAGAAATGAGGAAAACCAGGACCACACAGTGCCCTGGATCCCCAATCCTCGGAGCCGTTCCAGAAGGATACCGTGGTCGACGGTATCGAAGGCCGCTGAGAGGTCAAGAAGAGCAAGGACGGACGGATGACCGCCATCCCGCTCTCGCCAGAGATCATCCATCAGCGCGACCAATGCAGTCTCAGTACCATATCCAGGTCTGAATCCTGGCTGGAAGAGGTCCAGATATTCCACTTCATCCAGTACCCCCTGCAACTGACGCGCCACTGCCTTTTCCAATACTTTCCCCAAAAAGGCGAGGTTGGAAACAGGTCTGTAGTTGGTTATGACTGCTGGATCGAGGGATGGCTTCTTCAGGAGGGGGCGCACCAAAGCATGTTTCAATGGTGCAGTAAATATCCCTTCCCGAAAAGACGCATTAATTATAGCCCCGACCCAGCCACCTGTCACCATCTTTGAGGCTTTTACCAGCCAGGCGGGACAGGGATCCAATGGACAATTAGTGGCGCGGACCGCCACAAGGAGCCTGTCCACTTCATCTGGGGCAACAGGATCAAACTGATCCCAGATAACACAGCACGACTGTGCACTGGCTCCCCCGACCCTCCCCATCCACGCCAAGATTAAACCCTGAGCGAATCCGATCGATTTTCTCCACCAGATGGTCAGCAAAGTCCTCAGCCGAGGACTATAACCTGGGGGTACTCCTTCAGACATCTTTGCCACTCAAGGCTCAGATGAACACAGTGCCTCAGACCGCCTGGGACATTCTTGAACTGCCCTATCAGCTACAACTGTTCCTGTCGTTCACATGCTAGTAACCATCTGCCTAGAATACTCTAATCAATGCACTTTACATAAAGCTGTTCAGAAAGACAACATAGGTCAATGTTTCCCAATCTTTGGTTTTTGGACTTCAATTCCCAAAAGCCTAAGTCAATTCCCCAAAGCATTGATCAGCCAATGTAGTGATTTAGGCTTATGGGAATTCAAGTCCTCCTGTGGGGTGGAAGCCCCACGTTGGGAACTGCTGACATAAGTGCAGAGTGCTATAGCTATCAGGAACAACTATTGGAGCCCACATGACACCTGTACTGAAAGAATTGTGCTGGCTACCAATATGATTACAATCTGAGTTTAAGATAACATCACAAACTTATAGATCCCTAAATGGTTTGCGACCAAAATATTAGCGCAGTGAGAATTTATTCAGCTGTGATACCTCAAGTCATGGAATTCTCTCTCAGCACCAACACTAACTTCATTTCAGGAGCACATTAAAACATGATTATTCTCCACAGGAATCAGGGATTAAGGATTATGCCTTTAATAGGCTATGGAAGATCTTCTGTTGTTTTAATGCATATATTTCTTAATGCTTTAAATAGTCTTAAATTGCTTTAAAGTAGCTAACTGTTTTATACTGTTTTTATTATTGTATCCAGCCCTGAGATTTCAGGATATAGGACAGAATATAAATGTTCTAAATGAACAATAAAATAGTAAAGAAAATCCATAATCAGGGGAAATATTTCAAGTAAAAAGTTTAGCTCAATCCCTTACATAGAAAAGAGAGCTAAGAGTAAGAAAAGAATTTTAAAGACTATGCCTTCCTATTACATATTCAAAAGAATATGAGTTGATACAGTAAGTCTATTCAAATTGATTGCTGGCGTACTAGTGGCAACGTGGTATAGTATACAGAAAGTTGAGCTACAAGAAATGAGACCTGGGTTCAAATACCTATTTGGCCACATAAATTTGCTAGAAGAACCAATGGTGAAATCACTATTTAAATTTAAACTTTACTGAAAACCTTGTTAGAGATACTATAACACAGTTGCAAATTGAAAGGCCATAACACACAACAGTTTAAAATAAACAGTATTTTTAAAACTTCAGGGGTTGGTGCTCAGTGGTTAAGAAGCTTGCCTTATTAGCTGGAAGGCCAGCGAGTCGGCAGTTCGAGACTTTAATTTAATTTAATTTAATTATCACATTTATATACCGCCCACTCGGCCAAGCCAACTCAGGGCGGTTCACAACAAAAGTTAAAAAACACAAGTTAAAACAGTTAAAACTACCCACCCCCTAAAAACAAGGGCTGCAGGATCCGAAGGCACCATGGGGAAGAGTTCCTCTACACCAACCACCCAATGGCGGTTACCCTTCCACCTGCACCCCACACTTGACCCGCCAACCAGGTTTTAAGATCTTTTCTGAAAGGCAGCAATTCCGTCCGAAGACGTAGCTCTGTTGGCAGGAGGTTCCAGAGGGCCGGTGCAGACACGGAGAAGGCTCTCCTCCTTGTGCCAGAGAGGCGGGCCCCTCTGGCTGATGGAACAACTAGAGAGCCCCTCCGGTCCGCTCTGGTTGGACGGACAGACGTCCTCAGGGCGATGCGGTCTCTTAGGTAACCCGGCCCACTACCATATAGGGCTTTAAAGGTCAAAACCAGCACCTTGAATTGCACCCGGAGACAAACTGGCAACCAGTGCAGCTCCCGGAGCAGTGGCGAAGCACGGGCATAATGCCCACACCCCATCACCACCCGGGCTGCCGCATTTTGGACCAGCTGTAGCCTCCGAATGGTCGTCAAGGGCAGCCCCATGTAGAACGCATTGCAATAATCTAGTCTGGAGGTGACCAGAGCGTGAATGACCATGAGCAAGGAGTCCCGGTCCAGGAGCGTGCGCAACTGGCGAATCACCCGAAGTTGGGCGAAGGCCCTCCTGGCCACAGCCGCCACCTGTTCCTCTAGCAGTAGCCGTGAATCCAGGAGGACCCCCAAGTTGCGCACCGGGTCCGTCTGGGGCAAAATAGCCCCATCCAGAAACAACGATGGTAGCTCCCGGGTTAACACAGGACCCCCTATCCATAGCCACTCAGTCTTGCTGGGATTCAGCTGTAGCCCGTTAGCCCCCATCCAGACCCCCACAGCTTCCAGGCATCTGGAAAGGACTTTGACGGCATCACTGGGGTCCCCATGGGCCGAGATGTACAACTGAGTGTCATCCGCGTACTGATGGTACCGCACCCCATGGGAACGAATGATCTCACCCAGCGGCTTCATGTAGATGTTAAATAGGAGAGGGGAGAGCACCGAGCCCTGAGGCACCCCCCATTTGAGGGGCCTAGGACTGGACCTCTCACTCTCCAACCACACCGACTGGGTACGACCCCTCAGAAATGAGGAAAACCAGGACCACACATTACCCTGGATTCCCAATCCTCGGAGCCGTCCCAGAAGGATACCGTGGTCAACGGTATCGAAAGCCGCTGAGAGGTCAAGAAGAGCAAGGACGGATGGGTGACCACCGTCCCGCTCCCGCCAGAGATCATCCATCAGTGCGACCAATGCCGTCTCGGTACCATATCCCGGCCTGAATCCTGACTGAAAGGGGTCCAGGTAATCCGCTTCATCCAGCACCCCCTGCAGCCGACACGCCACTGCCTTCTCCAACACCTTCCCTAGAAAGGGGAGGTTAGAGACAGGCCTATAGTTGGTTAGGACAGCTGGGTCGAGGGAAGGTTTCTTCAGGAGGGGGCGCACCAAAGCATGTTTTAAAGGTGCAGGAAACACCCCCTCCCGCAGTGATGCATTGATCACAGCCCCAACCCAGTCACCTGTCACCGTCTTGGAGGCTTTCACCAGCCAGGTGGGACGGGGGTCCAATGGGCAGGTAGTGGCGCGCACAGCTGCAAGGAGCCTGTCCACTTCATCAGGAGCAACTGGCTCAAACCGGTCCCAGATGGTATGGCAAGACTGTACTCCAGCTCCCTCCGGACTCTCCTTGGGTACTGCATGATGGTTTGAGCGTCTGTCTCTGTCCCAGCTCTTGGGGACATGAAAGGAGCTTCATTCAGGCATCCCCTGAGCAGAGTTTCTCCAGCAAAAATCCTTTCAACCCAGAATAATTTCTGACACAAAATTATTATAATTATAGAGGTCTTGATATTTTCATTTGGAGAAATTACCTTGGAGATTGTATCTTGAGATTGCACAGAAAAAGGATTCAAGGGTTTTTCAAAAAGCCTCTTCTTTTTTAGTACTGCAACAGGTGGTGGTGGTATGTGAACAGGCTAAAGGAGGGAAAAATTAAGCTGTAACTGCTTTAGTTGAATTTGCAAAAGAGAAGCTTCTCACTACATGCATTAAGATAGTTAAAGTCTTGATTGAGTATTTCTGCCTCTTCCTTCTCACATTCAGATGCCAATCTTGAGAGAAAATAGCAGAATATACATAAAATAAAAAGCATTATGGATTAAACATAGACATAGCAAGGCTTTTCACAGTGCCAAATGTAACTCACCAGGAACATTTCTACCTCTGAAGCAAAACATTACAAACTTTCAGATGCTAGAAGTATTATCAGGATCATTAATTCTTCAGAAATATATCTATCCCATATATACAGAGGTTGCCAAAATCTGTACACATTTTAAGAGATATTATCTATGTCTTACTTTTTGGAGTTGAATTGAATTAGGGTAGCAATGTATAGTATGAAGTTCACTCAAAAGAATTAATGTTAGCAACATTGTGCAACAGGCAGGACACTCAAAGAAAATGGTGGAAGAATGGTTGTCATTCGAGAAGCGCAAGACCATTTTGAAGTGGTGTGTTTGAGTTTCCCCCAAGTTCTCTTGATTGAAAACCCCTTGATTTCTACCTATGAGGGACCATAAAGGATGTGGCAAACTGCTGAAAACCAGCTACACTGGTGGTACTTCAGGAAGGAATTGAAATGGCATGCACAGAAATACAAGTGGACACTTTGGTCAACATTGCTCAAGCAGTAGTTTGGCATAATCAGAAGTGTCTAGACTTTGATGGTAACCACTTTGAGCCCCTCTTGTAATTGCAGAAGTCAAATGTGACTTGTATTCATCTTTTGTTATTGATATAAATTGAATATTACAATTTTAATAGATTTTTCCTTTCTTAAAATGGGTATAATTTTTGCACCCTCTGTATTCAAAGTTCTGTTTAAAATATCTGTAGAAAAATACATTTTCATTTCAGAATCTTATCTTTCTTTTCTATTATCGCCTTCAGAACATATTATTTATTCTTACCTCAGCGTTTAGATCTTGCAGAATGTCTCCTAGCAAATCATCCTTGGACAGGTCAACAGCTTTCTGTAAAAAGAAATACTTGTGCTCAGTAGACTGTAATAAAGAAAGCTCCTATAATATCAACAAAATCAACTTTCCCAATGTATTCATAGAAATATTCTGCTTCAGTTCCTCTATAGTCTTTCTCATGTAAAGCCAAGAGAAAAACAACACTAAAGAATCCTGTGTGTGACACATTATTATGATTATTAGTTTAATTCAACACATATATTTTTGCATAAAATATAAAACTTACATCAGCATTCCTCTTCCCTGTATTGGCCATAAACATAGATTTAATAGTGTTTGGCTTTGTTACCACAGCCTTCTTCACATTTTTCTTGTCATTTGCAGATGTGTCTCTTTTCCCTATCAATATAAGATATCAACATCTTAATATATGAAAAACAAGGCTACGTAGGTCACAAATTGTACAGTTTTGCTAAAAAGCTATGATAAAATTACGTGAGTAAATCTAGCTTCCTCACAACTCTCAAATTTCTTCTTTCACTGAATAGCATCAAGGATTTAGGGACCTTTCACTTCCATTTTAGATTAAATGTAGTTTAGCATGCTGGCAAAATCCTAACCTGGGTTAATCTTAACAAAAGTGAGAAAAAACAAGCCAGAATCATCATTTCAATTAGCCTCATCTCCACTAACCAGAATTAACAATAACCACGTTTTGTCCAAGTTTGGATGACAAGCTACCACTAGTCAAAAAAAGAAGCATAAGGTTTCCAAACAGTTCTTCACAACCACACTAGAGAAGGTGAATTGCTGCTAGGCACTTGTCAAGGAAGTCAGTCTCATTTCTGTGACACAAAACAATGGCAATCTTTGTAAGAGCCCTGGTGGCACAGTGGTTAAGACTGCTATGCTACAGCTCAAATGTTCTGAGTTTGATCCTGATAGGGATCAAGGTTGACTCTACCTTCCATGGTCAGTAAAATGAATACCCAACATGTTGGGGACAAAATACTAATTACCTCATGAAATACACAGAGAGTATACTAAGTGCTATGGGGTGGTATCCTTGCTTGAAAGCCAGTCATATCCAACTCTAGGGTTTGGTGCTCACCTGTTTATAGCCAAAGAGCCAGCACTGTCTGCATTTGCAGACATTTCCATGGACATGTGGCAGGCATGCCTAGACACCAAAGTGCACAGAACGCTGTTTACCTTCCAACTGAAGTGGTCACTATACAGCTACTTGCAATTTCTTGCTTTCAAACTGGTAGGTTGACAGGAGCTGGGACAGAGATGGGTGCTCATTCCATCATGCAGTACTCGAGTTTTGAACTGCTGACCTTCCACCTCCCAGTCAGCTTCTTAACCACTTGAGCCACTGCAGATCCTATGGGGCAGTATATAAGTGTAATTGCTAATTGCTATTGTACAATCCTCACTGCCACTTTCATATCTCACAACAAGCCACGTTATGGTTTACTGAACTCTAACTTGTTTTCATATTGCTGACAATCTGCCACAAACAACTGTTGTTGGCTTATGAACTCTGCAATTCTTGTAAACATGACTTGCTGTAACCAAGAAAATAATCATGGTCTATCCTGGCTTGCTGCCTGTTCTGTTTTCCAAAACAAGAGCTAAGAAAAGGAGACTTAGAATTTTTAAAATATTAAACCAAGTGTGGGGCCTGGCTGATCACCATCCTGCCGCTCATCATGAGATGCAACAACAGCTAGCTGCTTCCTAGTTACTCTTGTTACCTTAACTGCTGAATATGACAAGACTCTGTTGCCATTTGGGGTTAATGTCCTCACACTTTACGAATGAATTGCCTGCTTATATCTTCTACAGTGGTACCTTGAGTTACGAACGCCTCATGTTATGAACTTTTCATGATACGAATGAAAATAATGTCTCAAGTTACGAATTTTTCCGGAACGGATTAATTGGTTTTCAATGCATTCCTATGGGAAACCGCATTTCACTTTATGAATTTTTTTGGGAATGATTTTCAATGCATTCCGATGTGAAACTGTGTTTTGGGTTACAGATTTTTCGTAATATGAAACCTCCCATGGAACGCATTAAATTTGTAACTCAAGGCATCACTGTATTTCTATTAATTTGCAATCTAGTTTATAAGTCAATGGAACCATCAGAAGCATCAAATAACAATGAAGTGGTACATTTTAGATACTTTTTTTAAAAGGAAGATTTTCCATCCACCCCACTGCCAAAGAAACTCTTCTTCTTATGGCAGTTTTCCCGTGAATGTTCAGTTAATCCATGGTCTGAAAGAAATAATATGCCCAATTATTTTTGAAATTGAAAAAAATCTGGCATCGCTGTGAATTCATATGAACAATGAAATATATATATATATATATATTCATCATTTTACTTGGAACTTGATAAAAGACCAAAAAAGGTGAAACTACTTTACCTGTTTAAATGGCTATTAAATTGCACAAAGTCAGCAGAACTGCTCTTTTCAAAATGTTAATCCTAAAATGGGCCTCCTTGAATGGAGCCTCCTCCCAAAAATGAACTTCAAGATCTGATTTCAATTATAAATCTATAAAATTTCAGAATTACTAATAAAAACTGAATTATAAATTCACTCAAAAGTTGTACTAAGAATGCATTCCTTCCTGTAAAATATTTATGTTCTAAGTACTAAAAAATGCATTAGCTATATTAGCTTTTAATATAGACTACAGTTCAAACACCAAAATATCAGAGGTTACTCTATGCTACTTTTTAAAATTAAATTTTACAAATTAACATTTCATTCAGTTTATTTCAATTGCCAACATAATCATCAAAGCCAAAAATTAAAAGCCAAAGCCAAAAAACAACTTCAATTTACAAGCACGAGAAACCTCACTTATGACCTTTGACTAGCCCTCTGGTCAATTTAAAAACCTATTGCAAAGGTGGGTAACACACAGCCTACGTGACACAGCCATACACACCAGATATTTTGTGGTGCCCTACACCTCCTCAATGCTATGGCTTCCATCCAAGACATAAAAATTGTAGTGTGTCCACTAGGAAAGCATAGCATATAAGTATCTCCCTTGTTTCCCAGCGGCCTCACACTTTAATAAAACACAGAATAAGCCTCCTCGAAGATTGTGGTACTTTTGAACCACAATCCAGCATACCCTGGTAATGGCAACCTTGTGTTGCCAGCTAATCTTTCTCACTCTAGGTCAGGCGAAAGGAACTGCTGAACGAACTCACCTAAAGGTGCCTTCATTATGGCAGTTTCATGTCTGACCTAGACACGGAAGAAGTACACTCTCTGGGTAGTTCACAAGGTAATTAGCATTTTGCCCTCAACATACAGTACCGGGTACTCATTTTACCAACAGGGAAGGATGAGTCAACCTTGATCCCCCTCAGGATCAAATCTCAATGTCAACGGTTTTGGCTGCAGTACAGCAGTTTAACCTTTGCACCACCAGGTGCACCACCAGGGCTCTATAAAGAGAACAGTCCATGTTCCAATCTAACTTTGGACTGCCAAAATGAAACCACTTTCTTTGCTTTGTCATTGCTCAAACCCAAGTCCTCATCTGTGCATGCGTCTGGCAGAAATCGGCAGACCAGTAAATGAGCCCAGCAGTTCTACTGGGAAGCAAGGTTTGCATTATCCACAGCCAAACTGTAGTGATTGGATTGTAGCAATACCAGGAGGGTGTCGTCCCGTCCTCCCACTATAATCAAAGGACATACAATCCCCCTAACATTAAGACGTTGTCTAAAAATAATAATAAATATGTACTGTCAAGTCAATTCTGATTCACTGCACTCTTTTCAGTTTTCTAGATAAAGAATATTCAGAAGTGGTTTACCATTTCTTTTTTCCAGGGACACTCCTAACACTGTGCAGCCTGCCCAAAACCACAGAAGCTGGCACCCTGGGGATGCACAGTAAGGAACAGAACTTTCAACCTCTGGCTCGCTCCATGGCCACATACCTAACTCAATATGTTGCCTACTCATCACTTATTTTAGGCACAATATTAAACAAGCAAAGGTTGCACTAAAACTCAATTCATCTCTTCAACATTACAAAACTAGTTGCAGTAAACTTCAAGCCTATTCCCTCTCTTCCTCCAGGGCAGTCAGATGAGCAGAAACATCTGCTTCTTCATATTAAATGTACTTTGTCATATCATGGTAATTTCAATTCAACTTAACTTTAAGTATGTTTATCAGGGCAGAAAAGACAGTGGCAATGTCTTGTTTCAATAAACAGCTATTAGCGATTTGTCCGAGGTTACTCCGCTGTGCACATTGGCTGGGAGCGCGTATCGGGCAAAGACCGCTCCATCCCACTCTTCGTCCAACACGCGTTTCCAGCTAGAGCGCACTGCAGAGGGACCTCGAACAAAGAGCAGAACCGAGCGGTCTTCGCCCGACACGTGTTCCCAGCTGAAGCGTGCAGCTTGGATGGAGAGCATTGGACGGAGAGCACGGCCAAGCGGATGTGCCCTCCGCACTCTACCGGTGCCGGTAGAAGCAGCAGGGACAGGGTTCCCGCTCCCCTGACAGGCAGACAAGCAGCAGCAGCATGGAAAAGGTAGGCAAATCGCTTCATTACCTATGTGCTGATCATTTTTGGATCATTTTTTGTTTGGTCAGGACCTTTTTTATATTTTTCAATGTATCCCTATGGGAATGCATCGATTTACGTAAAAAACTGTATTACGTAAAAAAAACTATGGAACTGACTTTTTACGTAAATCGGGGTTTTACTGTACTAGAAGCCAAGAAGAACTCTTGCCAAGCAAACTGTAATTTAACAGAAGAACCACTCTCCAGATGCAATTACCAGGACATTAGTGCCATGGAAAGTCCACTACATGGACCACTTTCCCAATAATTACATTAGTGTTTTACTTTCATTATCATACATTCCCATTCAAAACATCAGTTAACAGCTGAAGAAAGTTTACTCACTTTTCTTGTTAGAATCAAGAGCATCATCTTCTAAGTCTTCATCAAAAATCTCCCTGCCATCTTCAACATAACCAACACCACCTGTGCAAAAAAAGTACTACAATTTACATTGAGATAGCTAATTTTGCAGGAAGACACAGAATTTACATGGATATTAAAGTTAACAATATTTCAGTTGGTTTTTGTTACTTTGGACCATGAATATTTAAAACCAAGCAATGGAACCTGTATCCCACCAGATAGTACTGGACTTCAAAAGTGTTACCAGTTTTGGTTACTATGGTTCTGGCTGATGAGAGCCACAGTCCTGTAATAATGACAAAGTCCACAGGACAAGTTTCCCCACTGCTGATGTAAAACACTTGCCTTTTAACTCAGATGTTATACATTCAACATAGCCTCTTTATTTTATAGAATATGTTACCAAAGTGTTTAGCAGATTAATCAGATTACACAAAAAAGATCCAGCTGGTAAATTCTGAACATATAGCTAACATCACATCATAAGCCTTAACATAGTAAATTAAGTTCTACTAAAATCTTGCAACTCACTTTCCATTTTGCCAGCTTAAAGCTGAAATAGTTTGTGGATCAAAGCCTAACTGCCAAAACATACATACTATAAACTACAATATCACAAACAATTTAGAGCTAGGAAACATGGATATCTCTGGATATATTACTGATAGCTGCTTTATGGAGTTGTGCCACCTCCATGTTTTTCTTCTAATTATCTACAATTATCAAACCAGTTTTGTTTTGGTTGGGGTTTTGTTGTTGTTGTTTTTTGGGGGGTTGGGGGTTGGGGGTGGACCTTACAGGCATTAACACAAATAGACTAAGTCAAAGAATCAGCCAATACACACTTTATACATTAAATCACAAAGCAATTATTGAATGCATATGAATTCCATAATTTAAATTTAATGATCTTCGTGTAATGACCCCTTTATAGACAAACAACAGAAAATATAAGTTCTATGGAGATTTTATAAACAGCAAAATTTAAATCAACCAAATCAGCAGCAAAACCAAATGAAGTTTAGCTGTTTCAGCACCTTAAATTTTAGTCCAAATTTAAGAATATAAAAATGGGAAATTAAATCTATTTAACAAACCATCATCCACAATCCAGTCATCATCTTGACGTTCTCTAACAATCTTAGAATATTGTTCTTCATCAATTTCATCATAAACACTTGTGAACTCTTCCACCTGGAACAAGAAAGTAACAACTTTAGCTGCACCTATTTGCCCATTGACAAAAGAATACAAATCATGTTTTTATATAAATATAAGTAATTCAGGCACTGCTTAAATTACATGTGAGTAGCTCATATTAGCAGCTAATTAATAAAAATACAACAGACTTCCTAGGGGAAGGAATCAAGGTTAAAGCTTTTCTACCCTCTTCTGAGAGCATTAATGAGGGGGAAAGGGGGTAGTCATAAACTTTGTCCCCAAAAGGCAAGATTATAATTGTCACAGGAGATGTCATGGCCCAGAAAAGCTTTAAACCTACAAGAAATTCTAAATGAGCATAAGTGGGCTCTTGTGAGTAAAAGAGAATCCTGCCCCCACCCACTAACATCTCCACTTAATTGCACAGGAGCCCAGGACAAACACTTGTCCATGCTAATTTAGACTGAGATACACTAATATAGGAAGTAGTACCATCTCATCCAATTTGTTCAGCCTCACCCAGTCTGATGCCCTCTACACAAGATGGACTAGCATGACCAAATCCAAAATAACACACGAAAGAAGAACCTGCAATTCATCTCATATTGCTCCAAATACTAAGCATTAAAGCCAGATAACTCACTTCATATTTTATTTTTTCACCAGCCTTTGCCTTTTTCAAACGTTCCAGTGCTTCCACTCTCCCTTTCTGAGATTTTTTCTCACGCCGTGAACGTGGCACTGAAAGATTTGGAGAACCAGATGATTCTGGAAAGCAAAACAATTAAGAAACAATATAGATTTAAAACGTGGAAACTTAAATATACAACATACACATGTAAAAATAATAAAATATTGCTATAATAATCAATTTCAAATGCCACTGATTTTTAAATTGGTATATTGGTCTACTAATTTTCCTCCAAAAATAGTATCAAAATGAGTAATAATTGCTTTTTTCCTTTACATCTTCATTTCTAGCACCTGTTTCCACAGCCAAAAGCAAACCAAAGGGAATATGATAAAATATTTCCTACAAAACACTTATAGTTTTCTACAAAATTTCTGTAGAATTACTTTGTGTAGTTATATAAGTGTCATTAATAATAATTACAACAACAACAACAACAACAACAACAACAACAACAACAACAACAGTCTGTGGACGTGAGCCAGATCGTAGCATGTTTACTAGGCATTGTGACATTTGGCTGACTTCTGTCCCACTACTTTCAGTGCCCTCAGCCAAGAAAACATGGAGTCACTATTGCTCCCTATTACTAGTTTGCCCGTACCCAATCGCCTTTCCAGTCAAGCCAGGATAGTCTCGGGATTGTTTGCAAAGCCAGACAAACCCATTGGGAAAGGTAGCTGTCCAATTAGTGGCCTGGGCAACCCACACCTAACCAAGAAGGTGAGATTTGCTTACTTAAGATCCTGATGTCCTAAGCAGAATCAAACTTCAGATTTGGATTCAGAGCACTTGGTTTAGTAGATGACACATGGATTAGACCAAGTAGAATACAGTATTTTTTTCTGATGCAATGTGATCAACCAGTTCCTGACAATACAAAATTGTTCATCTATGTGGATGACACAGCAATGGTCATACAAGGATCAAGTTTTGATGATAGCTGGAAAACTTACTGGAGCACTTGAATTAGGACAGTATTACACCATCAACCATTTGAAGCTTAACCCCAGAAAGACTCAAGTGTGTGCTTTCCACCTTCAAAACCAAGAGGCAAGGGTTGAACTGGATGTTACATGGCAAGGGAATCGATTACAGCATTATTCAGCACTGAAATACTGTACTGTACCTTGGTGTGACACCTGACAGGACACTCTCTTTTAAGAAGCACTGCCTGAATATCAAAGCTATAGTTCGAGGAACAATATCATCAGAAAATTGACAAACTATACAAAGGGAGCTCAACCATCCAAGCTGCGTACATCAGCTTTGGCCCGGAGTGTCTCTGCAGGAGAGTGTGCTGCTCCAGTATGGAGTGTATCCACACACGTGAAACAATTTGACATCAATACAGCAATACATATAGGGACAGGAGGCCTCAAACCTATACCAGTTGAGAAAATATACCCTCTTGTTGCTATTGCTCCACCTAAGATAAGGAGAAAAGTAGTATTGGATGCTGAGAGAACTAAAGAAGAGAATGATCCTCAACACCCTCTGAATGGATATGTGCCTCAAGTCCGCTGTCTAAAATCCAGGAAGAGCTGTATGGCAAGAACAAACATTCTGGGGGGGGGGGGGAATCAGAAGATTGAGGAAGTTCACTGGAGAAGGAATACTATTAAAGGAGGATATGGCTGAGAAACTCAGCCTCCTCTATGCTTGGAGGACTCTGAAGAGGTTTAGGGTTGGAGTCCCTAAATGTAAGACCAAGATGCTCAAGCAGGGACTGCTGGCGGACAACAAACAGTACACTGTGTGAATGTGGAGAAACAAAGAACCCAGCTCATTTACTGGTCTGCCAATTACTACCAGAAACATGTGCCGATGATGAAGATATAATTTTGGCCAACAACAAAGACAAGAAAGTGGCTTCATTTTGGCAATTTGAAGTCTGGACACGGAAGAAGACTATCAAGCCCACCATCCCACGCCTTCAGGACTAAGTCCCCCTGAAGTCTCTGGTGGCGCAGTGAATAAATGGCTGTACTACAACCAAAATGTTGTGAGTTTGATCTTGATGGGACACAAGGTTGACTCAGCCTTCCACCTTTCTGAGGTCAGTTAAAATGAGTACTCAGCATGTTGGGGGCAAAAAGTGTTAATTAACTTGTGAAGCACCCACAGAGTGCACTAAGTGCTATGGAGTGGTAAAGATCTCCCTTGCTCAAAAGCCAGTCATATCCGACTCTAGGGGACAGTGCTCATCTCCGTTTACAGCCAAAGAGCCAGTGCTGTCTGCAGCTGCCGATGTTTTCATGACCATGTGGCAAGCATGACTAGATGCTGGAGCATACAGAATGCTGTTACCTTTCCCATCAAAGTGGTCCCTATTTATCTATTTGCAATTTCTTACTTTCTAACTGATAGGTTGAAAGAGGATGGGACAGAGACGGGAGCTCACTCCGTCATGCAGCACTCGGGTCTTGAACTGCTGACCTGCCAAACTTCCAGTCATCAAGTACAGCGTATTAACCACTAAGCCACCGCAATCCCTATGGGGTGGTAAAGGTCGCCCTTGCTTGAACGTCAGTCATATCTGACTCCAGGGTTCAATGCCCATCTCCGTTTATAGCCAAAGAGCCAGCGCTGCCTGCGCCTGCAGACCTTTTCGTGGTCATGTGGCAGGCATGCCTAGACACCAGAGTGCACTGTAAACGTTGTTTACCTTCCCTATTTATCTACAGGCGAAACTCAGAAAATTAGAATATCGTGCAAATGTCTATTCATTTCACTTAAAAGGTGAAACAAATATATGAGATAGACTCACTACATGCAAAGCGAGAGATGTCACGCCTTAATTCGTTATAATTGTGATGATCATGGCGTACAGCGTACATGAGATTATGTGATGATTATCAGGTACATGAGATTGGGGGGTTGGGGTTTTCATAAACTGTAAGCCATAAGCATCAATGTTATAACAAAAGTAAGGCTTGGACTCTCTCGCTTTGCATGCAATGAGTCTATCTCATATATTTCTTTCACCTTTTCAGTTGCATGGCTGGACTGAATGGACATTTTGCACGACATTCTAATTTTCCGAGTTTTACCTGTACTTGCAATTTCTTGCTTTCGAACTGCCAGGCTGACAGAGGTGCAATTGCTGTTGCTTCAGCCCAAGAGTGCCGTTCGAGGGGGCCGGGAGGGGGGGCTTTGCGCCCCTCTGAGAGGAAAAAACCGGAGTCCCCCCAACTCCTCTCTCTCAGCCAGGAGGAGGAACTGATTCAGCCACGGGTTGGATTGAAATGTAAGGCAGCGGCCGTCGCCATTTCACGGGCCACGCTGTCCTGCTCGCCCTGAGGGCCAAAACGGGCTGCCCTCGGACCCAAAATAAGCCTTGCCCAGCGGCCCAGCGTTCCGTGCGCTCTGGTGTCTAGTCATGCCTGCCACATGACCACGGAAACGTCTGCAGAAGCAGACAGCGCTGGGCTCTTCGGCTTGGAAACAGAGATGAGCACTGCACCCTAGAGTCGGATACGACTAGCTTTCGAGCAAGGGAAACCTTTACCTTTACCTTAGCGACCGCCAACCCTCTTTTGGCTTCGCTTCTCAGAGCCGCCCTCCACGAACTGGGGCCAGAGCTTGGGCGCTTCCCGCCCTGCAGGCCCCTCTGGCCCTGCTCGCGCGCTCACCTCCATGGCAACCGCCTTCCACCCCGTCGCGCGAACGCCCGCTCCCATCCATGGCGGCAGGGCGAGCAGAGAGGCTATAAGGTGGCGGTTGCTGCTGCTGCTGCTGCTGCTGCAGCTCGCGCCTGAAAAGTGGCGCGAGAAAGGAGACCCAAGTGCCCCGGCCTGACGGGCAGCCAATCAGAAGCCGCGGCTGGCGCCCGCCGTCCTTCCTATTCCGCTCCAAGCCCAAAACAGGAAGAGTAAAGACTCCGCCTCCTTGGGGCTCGCTGTGGGTGGGTGGTGCTACATTGGGAAGAAGAGAGGGCGGATAAAAGGGTGCGCGCGGCTGCGACGGAAAACGCATTATTGTTTTTTTTTTTAAATGCCTTGTTTCATATATTCCGGATGTAGCAAGAAAAAAAGAGGGGGCGGGAAGCGCGGGAATTTTGGAATGAAAGCGTGGGGACTTTGCTGCGGATATTTTATTAGTGGCTTTTTGCAAGCCACGGTGTCAAGCCGACTATAAATTAGGAATTAGTAAAGGTAAAGGTTGTCCTTACTCGAAAGCCAGTCGTATCTGACTCTAGGGTGCAGTGCTCATCTCTGTTTCAAAGCCGAAGAGCCAGCCATGGTGTCAAGCCGACTATAAATTAGGAATTAGTAAAGGTAAAGGTTGTCCTTACTCGAAAGCCAGTCGTATCTGACTTTAGGGTGCAGTGCTCATCTCTGTTTCAAAGCCGAAGAGCCAGCCATGGTGTCAAGCCGACTATAAATTAGAAATTAGTAAAGGTAAAGGTTTCCCTTGCTCGACAGCCAGTCGTATCCGACTCTAGGGTACAGTGCTCATCTCTGTTTCAAAGCCGAAGGGCCAGCCATGGTGTCAAGCCGACTATAAATTCGGAATTAGTAAACATAAAGGTTTCCCTTGCTCGAAAGCCAGTCGTATCCGACTCGAGGTTTCAGCGCTCATCTCTTTCAAAGCCGAAGAGCCAGCAAGCGCTGTCTGCTTCTGCAGACGTTTCCATGGTCATGTGGCAGGCATAACTAGACACCGGAGCACACGGAGCGCTGTTTACCTTCCCAACGAAGTGGTCCCTATTTATCTACTTGCAATTTCTTGCTTTCGAACTGCTAGGTTGGCAGGAGCTGGGACAGACACGGGTGCTCACTCCTTCAATGCAGTACCTGGGAATTGAACTCCTCCCATCCAGTCAGCGAGTCCAGCATCTTAACCACTTGAGCCACCGCAGTCCCAGCAATTGGCTGAAACCCAGCAAAAAATTGCAACCAGAGTACACCCACAGAATCAATAGAGATTGACTCACCACATTGTGGCTAATTCAGTGGGCCTATTCTAGTTGTGACTTGCACATGGATTTCAACCCTACCAAACCTCTGTACATTTTACTTTTATGTTTCAGCCTTTGTATACCATTCAGTGACATGTACACTGAAAGATCATACCCTGGCCAATGGCAACCTTGTTGTGCCAGCTAATCTCTCTCACACCAAGTCAGGTGAAAGGAACATGAAAGAAGTGGCATGGAAAAGTGAGGAGGCTTACCTGTCCTCAGAGTATTTTAATCTAATTTTATTCACCAAATAGTTCTTCTTTTGCCTTCTAAACTGCCAAAAGGAAGCCACCTTTTGTTGAATTCATTCCATAGTTCCTTTTGCCTGACCTAGGAGGAGCCTCTTTCTGTGTACCCCACTTAATAGTTTATTTTATTCTAATTGCAGGTTGTTTTGTAAAAAAATCATTCTCTTTTATCATTATTTTTTTAACAAGCCTAGTGTTTTTAAAATATTTATCTGCCAGCAGCTACTTAGGGTTGCCTGGAATTTCTCAGTGCTGATTGCTTCTCCTGTCTCTCTTCTAAGATTTATGTTATTTTGCTCCACAAAGCTTTTATCCTTTTCAAGACTTGGTTTCCTATAAAGTTTGAAAAGACTTACTGACCAGAAGATTTGTTTTCTTTAACAGAAGCCACTTCTTACCTAGAAGTTGGGCATAAATCACCTGTTGATGGCTTCTGCTGCCTATTGTGATGGAAATCTGCTCATCAAATCTAAAATCTAAAATTATGGTTTATTCCAAGATTTGAAAGAACTTCCACTAACACTACAGAATAATGCTTTAGAACATGTTAAAGAATTTACCTGTCTGGGTTAAATTTTAAATACAATCCTAGCTGGACTACTTATAAATACTGTATGCACTTAATCTGGCTAACTAGTACATCAACTACAGTTATTAGCTTTTCTTATATCAGTGGCAGACATCATGTCTTCTATTTGCATAATGTGGCATTCTTTTTTATATCCATGCTTACAGTCATGCTATAGAGAAGCTACAGGTCACCCTTCTGTATCACATTTTGGCTGTTCCCAATTGCATAGGATACACTGCCATTTTAATTTAATTTTTAATTTAATTTAATTGTCAAATTTATATACCGCCCACTCGGCCAAGGCCGACTCAGGGCGGTTCACCATCACAATTTAAAAACATGTTAAAAACAGTTAACACTACCCACCCCCTAAAACAAGGGGTGCAGGATCCAAAGGCACCATGGGGAGGAGTTATTCTACACCAGCCACCCAATGGAGGTTACCCTTCCACCTGCACCCCACACTTGGCCCACCAGCCAGGTTTTAAGTTCTTTTCTGAAAGGCAGCAATTCCGTCCAGAGACGTAGCTCTGTTGGCAGGAGGTTCCAGAGGGCTGGCGCAGACACGGAGAAGACTCTCCTCCTTGTGCCAGAGAGGCGAGCCCCTCTGGCTGATGGAACGATTAAAGAGCCCCTCCGGTCCGCTCTGGTTGGACAGACAGACGTCCTCAGGGCGATGCAGTCTCTTAGGTACACTGCCATGTATCTAGAATCTGGAGCAGGCTGATATGGATTCAGACTACAGGTCTCTCCCTATATCTGCTAGGGATGTGTTCCAAGATCTTCCATGGATACTTAAAACCACAGAAAGCAGCAAAACCCTATACCTGAGTCAATCAAGTGGGGATGGGGTGTGCTGTAAATGCCTCCATCTTTTTCACAAGCGCTTATGAAATGACTCTGATGGAAACACAATCTATTCCTTCCCAACATTACCTTGTTGGGAGTGTCCTCTAGTGGCCAGCTCTGGTAATGTACCTTAGAAATACTGTACATACTGTACTATAATCAGTGATGGTGAACCTTGACACTCCAGGTGTTCTTGAACTTCAATTCCCAGAAGTTCTGATCAGCAGGAGTGCTGACTTGTGCTTCTGGTAACTGAAGTCCAAAAACACCTGGAGTGCCATGATTCTCCATCACTGTTATATACTGTATTATGTATTTCAGGGATATTTTTACTCAATATTTTTGGACTCATGGATAACTGAAACCTCAGAAACTGAACCCACAGATAGGGGAGCTCTGTGTAAAATACTTGACTGTGCCATCATTTTTTAGCCAGACATCCTGGCTATGTGCACTTTATGCTAATAGATTCTTATAGTGATTAGTTTTGGTCCAGTAGAAAATTAGATCCATTGACATTCACCTTGTTTCCATTTCCGCGCTTGGACAACAGTAAGTATATAGAGTAGTGATAGTGAACCTTTTAGAGATGGAGTGCCCAAACAGAGGGGTGGGGTGAACTCTGTGCTGGGGGGAGGAGGAGGTGCTCCATTTAGGGTGCTAGGCAGAGGGTTGAGGTGAACTCTGTGCTGGGGGAGGGAGGAAGCACTCCCATTGGGCTGCTGAGCAGAGGGGTGGGGTGAAGTCTGTGCTGGGGAGAGGGAGGAAATGCTCCCATTGGGCTGCTGGGCAGAGGGGTTGGGCAAACTCTGTGCTGGAGAGAGGGAAGAAGTGCTCCCATTAGGCTGCTGAGCAGAGGGGGGGTGAACTCTGTGCAGGGTGACGGCATGCTTGCCAACAGAAAAGGCATGGCGTGCCCCATCTGGCACACGTGCCATAAATTCACTACAACTGATATAGAGTATTGTCCCAGAGACCATACAATATTGAGAGACAAGAGCCACTTTAGCAAACAAACCCTGCTCTTTTATTGGGAATATTGTTGCCAATACATAAGTCATCTGCAGTTTATTTAAGAATTCTGATAACACGCCGGGCTCACAAAGCATGTGTGATTGCTAGATTTGATATTCTATGCTCAGCATTACTGCAAGGTAGATTTTTTGGAATTCCATGTCAAGGGAAATATTGTCCATATATAGCTGGGGCTCCTGAATTTTGTCTCTTCCATTTCTTCTATAAATTTTATGAATAAATGAATGATTTAATTTGTCCCATCTTGCAAAAACTTTAAGGCTATTCTACAAGCGGTTGGTTATGTTTTGTTTGTCAGACTGGAATCCTTATGTCAATTCCCAAGCTGTTAACTTTTTCCTTGGTATTATGCAGAAAAGAGCTTTTTTATTGTATGACTAGGTTTGGATTGTGTGCTGGTGGCAGGGATCCATCACGGAAGGGGTTTTAATTTAATTTAATTTAATAGTCATATTTATATATGCCGCCCACTCAGGCAGAACCCGACTCAGGGCGGCATTACAACAAGTTCTAAAAACACATAAAAACACTTTAAAAAACCCATATCCCACCCACTTTAAAAGACCCATATCCCACCCACCCATCCCACCCACTATAAAAAGAAGAAGAGAGAGTTCTTAATTGTTTACATAAGCCAGCAGGTGGGGACCGTGTTCCCATTCGGGCCCCACACCTGCCCAGCCAGCCAGGTCTTCAATCCTTTCCTGAAGGGCAGCAATTCTCTTTGAAGTCTTAGATCTGTTGGCAGGAGGTTCCAGAGGGTTGGTGCGGACACGGAGAAGGCCCTCCTTCGGGTGCTGGATAGATGTGCACCCCTAGCTGATGGCACTATTAGAGAGCCTCTCCGGTCCGCTCTGGTTGGACGGGCAGACACTCTTGGGACGATGCGGTCTCTAAGATATCCTGGCCCACTGCCATATAGGGCTTTTGCCCAAACACACAACTCACACAATCACAACATGCACACACAACACACACGACTCACAACCCACACCCACCACAGCCACACAAATCACACACGACACAGCAAACCTACACAATACATACCGACACAACACACAACCACACAGTCCACACCCACACAATACAGCCACACACATACCACACACACAACACAACCACACACACACCTGGCTCAACACACCCTACACAACACACGCAAAGCCGTTTCCCCGCCCCAGCGGAGTTTGCCCGGCAATTCAGCCAGGGGAGACAGAGGCGGGGAGGAGAGACCCGCAACACGAAGGGTCTCTCCGGCGGCCCTAAAAAGCCGCCACCGCTTCTGCCGTTTCCTTTGTATTAGCCCCACTGCTGTTTCGAGAGTGAACACGAAACAGTTGAGGGAGTAATACAAAGGTGGCAGCCAGCAATCCACCAGGGAGAGCGCCTCCCCTGACGAATCATTGGCTGCCGCGTTTACATTTCCCCCTAAACTTTTGAAGGTTGTTTCGTGTCAACCTTCGAAACAGTCGAGGGGGAAATGCAAACGCGGCAGCCAGCAATCCGTCAGGAGAGGCGCTCTCCCTGCTGGATCGCTGGCTACCTCCTTTGTATTACCCCCACCGCTGTTTCGAGAGCTAATATGAAACAGCGGTGGGGGTATTACAAAGGCAGAAGCCAGCAATCTGCCAGGGAGAGCACTTCCCCTGAAGAATCGCTGGCTGCCGCCTTAGGCATTTCCCCCTCAACTGTTTCGAAGGTTGACACGAAACAACCTTCGAAGGTTTAGGGGGAAATACAAACGCAGCAGCCAGCAATCCGTCAGGAGAGGCGCTCTCCCTGCTGGATCGCTGGCTGCCTCCTTTGTATTACCCCCACCGCTGTTTCGAGAGCTAATATGAAACAGCGGTGGGGGTATTACAAAGGCGGCAGCCAGCAATCTGCCAGGGAGAGCACTTCCCCTGATGAATCGCTGGCTGCAGCCTTAGGCATTTCCCCCTTAGCCAGCGCGGAAGAGGTGGCAGGCAGACCATTCCCTCAGCCTGGGCTCTGTCTACCTCGGTAAGGCAGGCAGGCCCCTGGGCTGAGCTGTTTTTGGTGCACGTCGGCCATTTTTTTTACGTGCGTGCTGGCTGTCCCGCCTTGTCTGCACTCGCATCCTCCTGCCTGATTGGCTGAGGGGTGGCATGGCGCAGAGGACGCTAGGAAGCATAGTGTTTTTTTGTCCGGGTTTGTGGGGCGTTGGCCCCACTCTCAGGTTCCAGACCCTTGTGGGAGTGATCTTCGGGACTTAAGGTAAGTGTGGCCGGCTGATTACAGGATTGGCTGGACGTGTGCAGACACGCATTCCGGACACGCACGGCTACATCCCATTCTTATAGGTAAAGATTCCTGTTAACCTTTTTAAAAATTGTACTCAACAAATTCAGTAGATGTGATTTCGCAGCAACTGTGTTTAAATATACAGTATATAAATTTCACAGTACAGTACTATGTTTCTGCTTCGATCAGAGAAATCTATTTGAATCAAATTTCTAGGAACACATCAACTCAGCCTTCTGTAAAAAAATGAAGCATTGGAATTTAGAACCAAATGTTGTGTTTTGCTATCTAAGTACACAATAATGTTTCATCAATCAATCAACAGCAGGATTTTAGCCAATGACACAGTTAGTTTTCAAATTGAAACTATTGTCACTCATGCATTTGAAAGAGCAAACTTTTCATCTTCGTCATAACTGTTTGTGCAGAAGTAAATCCTATTTATTCCTTACTTGCTCTTTCTTTATTCCAAATAAGCATGACAATTGTTCCTGATGTATTTGTCTGGTAAAATCTTAATGTATTCCCCCCACCCCCCCGGGCCATCTTTTTACTGTGGAAGTACATGCGCATTGGTGCACAAAGGGAAAAACCAAGGAGTAAATTTGGACTAGCCTTTTGTAAATAATCTTATCACCAGCACTTTATTCTGCCATGATCTTTAAACCTTGTTTAGCCACTCATACAGAACAGCTCAGCATAACCTTTGTCCACTTTTTAATACCACTAAAAATACCACCTGTATTTTTCTATTGACCTGAAGCAACTTAGCATTCGTTCACAGTTATGATGGGATGTCAAAAACGCAAGTCAGAAAATGGATCTGTATTGCCTACCCAATCCTACAAATGCCAGAGAAAGGTATGTGACTTGTTGTTCTTCAACATGTACAACTTAATCATACATGCGTTTATAAAATAATTACAATTAAACAGGAGTTCATATAGTATTTAAGTGTGTATAAACTAAATTTTTGAAACAATGCCAGAAAGATATTTCAATGTCCATGTTTTACATGTTACAATTAATTGATTGATCTAGGTTCTTAAAACAAGATGGCCCATATCCCACTACTCAAAAGGATGTGCAAAGTATCTGGGATCAAATAATCAAAAAATATACACAGTGTCAATTCACTGCACAACAACGATTTTGCTACTGGGAATAACACATGTGATTTAGATGATATCAAGTGTGCCGATTCCAAATTTGAACTCAGAATTTGTCTATCAGGTACAGATTTTAAGTTATAGGCATGCTATAGTTGTTCAATTGGTCAGTAATTAGGTAATGTATTTTTACATGGGAACATTATAACAGTTGCAGCTACCACTATGCCTGCTGCCGCCATAGCTGAATCACGTCCCCTGGTGCCATGCATGGTTTCAGCAGCGGCTGGACATATCTGGGCAAATTAGTAAGCTGATGTCAGAAATAGGTACAGTAAAACTTTGAGATACAAATTAATTTGTTCCTCAAGGTTTTTCTTACATTGAATTTTTTTTATCTCAAAACGTGGTTTCCCATAGGAATGAATTGAAAAGCAAAAAAAATTGTTCCGGATCTCAAAAAAAGCAAAAAAAAAAAAAAAGTATTTTTTTCTGTTCAAAACTTCGTAAAGTGCATTTAGGATTTTTTTTTTTGCTGCATTTTGGCCACTTTATAAAGAGACTAGCATAGGTTGCCCGGCGTTGCCGGGCTGTTATAAATTGTGTTTTGCTTTTTTGGGGTTTTTATTTATTTGAGTTAAAAATCAACAGAGGATGCTATAAATTTTTTTATTTTATTTATTTAACATATGTTTGTTATTTGTGTAAACTTTTGATTTATTGTTATTTTTTGACTTGTTTTTGCTTTTGTAGCCTCTAGGTGGGGCTGTTGTGTTTTTGACTTGTTTTTAATATTCTGGCCTGCAGGTGGGGCTGTTGGTTTTGTTTTCATTTCCCGTGTTTTTTCTCTCCTGTCCTCTAGGTGGGGCATCTTCCGGTAAGTAGTCTTTGTTTCTTCATTTCTGTTCCAGTCTCGTGGAGGGAGGACATGCTGGTGAGTTCTCTCGTTTTATTTATTCTGGGATTTTTCATTGTTTTGATTTTGTGGTGGTGGGCTGGGAGGTGTTTCTGTTTGTTCTTTTTTGTTTTGTTTTGGCTTTAGATGTGTGTAATTGGTTTGTTTATTTCTGGTGTTTATTTTTGATATTTCGTTGTTTGTTGTGTTGTTAGAGTTAGGTGTTTTCATGTTGTAGTTAGGTGTTTTGTCTGTGCTGTTGTGGTATTGTGGGTGTTTTTTTGGAATTTGTGGTTTACTTTTTTTGTTTATTAATGGTTTTTTTAATTAATTATTTATTTTTGTTTTATTACTTTTTATTAATTTTGGTGTTTCTTGTTGGTGTGTACTTTTGCGTGAAGAATGGGCTGCCTGTCGGTTCCTCTTTTCCCCATTTATAGGTATAGATTTGAACAGATAAAAGACATTTGGCTTTTTTTCTGACCTTCAGAACTTATTACTGTATTTTGGTTTTCAATGCATATTCATCACATTTCTGACAACACCATCTAGTGGCCACCTATGGTAATTGCAGAAAAAGTACCCACCAATCAGCTGTTGTGGGGACAGGGGAATTTTCAGCACTTCCTGGTTGCAGGGGGAAGCTTCTGAGAATGCCAAAACACAACGAAAAATTCCAAAAATGTAGCGGAAATACTCCAAACACCCTCCGACAGCCATGGAAAGTGTCGGAAGACCCCCCAAAAATTTTGTATCTCGGAAAAAAATCTTATCTTGAAGCAATTTTTTCTAGGATTTCCTTTCGTAACACAGGTTTTTTGTAGGTCGAGCCGTTCATAACTCAAGATTTTACTGTATATAAGGCAAGGTGAACCAAGGCCTTTTCTCTAGTGTGAAACCATCTTATTGGATAGTACAGCTAGGCCATAGTGAGTCTGTTTTGAGCTGAAGATGAGTAGGCGCAGCTGTGAGAGAATGTAGCAAATAGTGTCTATATGCATAATTAATTTAAGATCCCAATGTCCTTGGCAAAATCGGACTTCAGATTTGGATTCAGCGCACTTGATTTAGTTTAGGACACATAGATTAGACCAAGTAGCAGACAATATTTTTTGTGATGCAGTTATTGAATGTAAATGTATTCTTAAAAAGCTATGTTTACATTAACATTATGGGAACTTTGTATTGAAAATTACATTTTATGGTTGGCTTGCTCAGATCTTGAAGAAGTTAGTGTTGTAGATTACAGCTCCTAGAATCCCCAAGCAGCAAAATCAGATTGAGTTTTCTGGAATCTGCAATCCAGAAAAGAAACGTTTCCAAGCCCTTATAATATTGAGGCATCAAGGCTTAAGAAAAGCAATGATTTGTTGCACTAATAGAAAGTGAAAATATACCCAGCTCTTCCCCCTCCATTTCAAAGAAAGTCCCAGATAAAATGAGTTACAGTGATGCAGCAAACCAGCCAGGGGCTCCTCCTTTTTTGATGTGGGAATGGCAACTACAATTTTATCATCACAGTATGTGGCAATCCTCATTCTCCATCACAATGTCAGTTCTTCTTTTGTGTCCCATCAAACCCTGAACTGTCAAAATGAAGCCACTTTCTTGGCTTTGTTGTTGGCCAAACCTAAGTCCTCATTGATGCATGTTTTTGGCAGTAATCGGCAGACCAGTAAATGAGCCAGATTCTGTATCTCTCCACATTCACAGCCCCCACTTGAGTACATTGGTCTTACATTTAGGAACTCCAACCCCCAGCCTCTTCAGGGTCTTCCAAGTGATGTAGGGGAGGTTGAGTTACTCAGCTATATCCTCCTTTAATGATGTTCCTTGCCCAGTGAGCTCCTTCCTCCATCTTTTAATTTGGCTTTGCTCTTGTGTATCCTCAAGAATGTTTGTTATTGACATAAAGCTCTTTCTGGATCTGAGATGATGGACTTGAGGCCCATATCCATTCAGAGGATGCCATTTGGATGCAAGTGGAATACCAGACCTAGCAACCCTATTTAGCTGCACCGATCCACTCCAGCAAAGTTGTGTAGTCAAGCGCATAGATTGGGGTGGCCAACCTTGGCAGTCCAGGTGTTCTTGGACTTCAATTACCAAAAGCCCAAGTCAGCACGCCAATTGATCAGGGCTTCTGGGAATTGAAGTTCAAGAACTCCTGGACCACCAAGGTTGGTCACCCCTGCCATAGATAGGTGGTAAGGTTAAAACATTCCATTGTTGAGGTCTTGATCATTTTAGTCCATTGCAGTTAATTCCTCAATTTATATGCCCTCACAGAAACTGGAAAATCAGACAATTGGGCAACATAGTTCAGTATCATCTATAGAAAATGACAATCCAGCATTTCAGAGGTGAATTAGACATTAAAGGGAATGTGTAGTCTGTAATTATCCCCCTTCTCCTCCCACTCTGAGATTTAATTAGGGATGAATTCCTTGGCAATCATACTTGCAAATTAAACACATGTTTTCAAATAACAAAGTACAGTAAATTTTAGATATGGAGGTAAGGAAAAGCACATCCTATCACAGATATCTCTCATCAATTGAGGATGCACCTGTTCTAAATATATGCTAAACATACCATTGAGGAAATCCAATAGAAAGCAAATACTTTTCTTAATTATAGGGTAATGCATACTCCTCTAAATATCTAACCTGATTCCACACTACATTTCTAAAGTTGTAGGTGAACATATTATGGCATAATTACACTTGGAAAAGGAGCTCTCCTTTCAGCACCAAACAACTGACATTGTATTTATGAATAAACAAATGCATCAAAACTATATTATTTCAAAATGTTTGAATTAGTCTTCTGAGCATATCTGTCAAGTTTCGGGAAATTTCTGTAAAAAACCCGTATTTTACACTCTTTCCCGTCGTCATCCCATATTAGTTAGACTGCAATTAGACGAGTTAGACTGGAGGCCAGCACAGGATAAGCATAGCTATCCAGTTTCCTGCTTTGGCCGGGAAATTTCCCTTATTTGACAGAAATTTCCTGAAACTTGACAAGTATGCTTCTGAGTGCTCCAATGTGAAGTCACCAAGGGCCAATATATATATTTTAGAAAGAATCTGTATAACTGTCTTTGGAATTCAGATTTGGATCTGGATATGTATATGTACTGAAGCATTAATAAGATCATTTTGAGAGGCTGGTACTTCGGATGAAAAGTCCAAACAAGTTGTCCCACCATATTAAAAAATCTGTTCTGCAAATTGGCCTGACAGCGGTAGCGTTAATTGCTTAATTAAAGCTAGCAATCTGTAGTGACCTAAGATGTGTTGACTGCCAGTACTGGGAATATACAAAATTTAACTTTACAAAAAAAAAATAGATTTTTACATGCAGATATGTATGATGAGTACATGTGTCTGTGCATCTTTTCCTCCAAAACAATAAAAATAATAATATAGTCAAATCATACCTGTCAACCGTGGCTCCGGACAATCCGGGACCTGCGCACAACGGTTCTGCACAAGTCGCGTTCTATGCATGCATAGGCTTTTACGCTTGCGTAGAACCCTTTTACGCTTGTGTAGAATGCAACTTGCACAGAAGGGATGTGCAGTACCTCTTTCCCCCCACTGCCAATTCCGGGGTTTTGGCAGTTGCGGGCGGGAAATGGCGCAAATTGGCGCCGAAAAACGGGAAATCCTGGCCAATCGGGGAAGGTTGACAGCTATGAGTCAAATACTGTATGTAATTATTTTTTTTATTAAAAAAACCATAATTCTATTTTGAAAACAAGAAGCACAAGAGCAATTGAACAAGCCTCTCTAACCCACATTGAGTTTTCCTGTGGATTGCCTTTGGACACATGAGTTCTAATAGTAAAGGTAAAGGTTTCCCTTGCTCGAAAGCCAGTCGTATCCGCCTCTAGGGTGCAGTGCTCATCTCTGTTTCTAAGCCGAAGGGCCAGCGCTGTCTGCTTCTGCAGACGTTTCCGTGGTCATGTGACAGGCATGACTAGACACCGGAGCGCACGGAACGCTGTTACCTTCCCACCAAAGTGGTTCCTATTTATCTACTTGCAATTTCTTGCTTTCGAACTGCTAGGTTGGCAGGAGCTGGGATGAAGACGGGAGCTCATTTCCGTCCTGCAGTACTCGGGAATCGAACTGCTGACCTTCCGCTTCCCGGTCAGCGTCTTAGCAGCTTGAGCCACTGCAGTACCTTGAGTTCTAATAGGATTTTGAAAATGTTAACCCTGTGAGCCTACTGATGTTTTGTGTAGAAATATAATAAATCTGAACTAGAAAGCAACTGTACTCAAACTGAAATGATCCTCAGTTAAATCCATCATCAAGGAGTTTCTTCTTTTTCCCTTTCTAGTTCCCCCTTTTTTTTCTAGTTAAAAAAGAGAATGTGGTGTGAAACTGTTTTCTAACCATTAATGATGTTGGGAAGGAAATTGGTCTAACATGCAAAAATACATAGCATCAAATAAAAGGGGGGGGGATTCCTATGATCCCGCCTCCCAGTATACATCACATAACTCAGTTAAAGTGGTACTACGGCAACCGTGACCAACCAGAAAGCATCATGTAAATCAGAACACTGTCTCCTGTACCAAAGGCTCTGTTGCTAGCTGGTTGTTATAGTGATAAACGGAGGCCTTGCCTCTTGGCTTCTCCTAGTTGGGGGGGGGGGAGAACCCCCTCTAATTTCTCATGGGAAGGAAAAGAAGAGAGAGAGGGAGAAGGCCAGGGAAAGATTTACATGAGAAAGGAAAACACTCTCTGGTTGAGAAAGAGGAATAGCACAGAGGGCATCGCCACAAGAAGCATCCGGCTGGCCATGCCAGTGCTGCTTGCCACTAATGCTGAGTCACAAACAGGTATCCCAAAATCCCTTTCTAATGAGCTTCTTTCAGAAACCATGGAGGAACTAGAACACACATGCCCTCGGCCTCGACTGGTAAGTAAGAGAGACAAAAGATACCTTTATCCACTGCTCTCAAGTCACTTTGCTTTGTTAGGTTGTCAGGGATTTATTGTCTCAGCAAGGTGATGGTGGTGATGATGATGATGATGATGCAGATGCAAATAGGGCCTGGTCTGTTTTTGCTTTGTCTGCTTATTGTCTGTATGGTGAAGAATTGGATGACAAAGTGTTAATTGTGCCTGCGGCATAGAAGACCATTTGGAGGGGTTGTAGCACATCTGCCTGGCCAGTGATTTTCAATGAGAACATGTTAGGCTTTATTTATTTATTTTTTAAAAGAAATAGTATTATAGTATAGACTTTAAGTAGAACTCCTCATTGACTGCTTTATCTTTGCTTTTCTGGTGACTTTCCCAAAAAAGAAAGAAAGAGAGGGGGTGGGGGAGTCATGGCCGAGAAGCAACCGTGGGAAAGAATCACCAATCTAATTTCCCTTTTTCAAAATGAAAGTGTTTAAATAAAATGTCTGTTGTTACTTTCAAGCAGTTGAGTACATATGAGGTGGAATGGCTTGCCTTGCAAGAAAAACCTACACTTCTTCAATAATCAATCTATCGAAACAATTCACATAAAGCCAGCTGCATAGTCTCTCTCCTTCACCACTTGGCTGCTTTCTTGAAACAGACCAGCTTTCACTGTGACTATTTTCATTGGCATGAATCATGATTGTGCATGTTGTATTAGTCATAGTTTTGCTTAGTTTTTTTTTAAATAGAATCAATTGATCAGGTCACTGTGACACTCTTATATTTTCATGCATGTATATCTGGGTTTTGGATTACAAGAAATGGGCATTCTTACAGATAATTTCAAAGGGTGATATAAGGAAATGGCCCCATTTATGTATGAGGTGGGAGGTTTCCCTCCTAAAAGTATAAAATCTAGTTAGTTATAAGTAACTTCAGTTTATCTAAGTAGAATTTATTTCTAAGTAAATACGGATTTTCTAAGTAAATATGGATCGGGGCTGTGGTGGCTCAAGTGGTAAAGACGCTGGACTTGAAGACTGGAAGGTTGGAGCTCGATTCCCAGGTACTGCATTGAAGGAGTGAGCGCCCATCTCTGTCCCAGCTCCTGCCAACCTAGCAGTTCAAAAACAAGAAATTGCAAGTAGATAAATAGGTATCACTTCGGTGGGAAGGTAAACAGCATTCTGTACACTCCAGTGTCTAGGCATGCCTGACACATGTCCACATATAAACAGAGATGAGCACTGGATGTGACTGGCTTTCGAGCAAGGGCGACCTTTATCTTTAAATATGGATTGGAGCAGCAAGGTGATGGAGAAAGTATCTATTTTTACTCTGAAATTTTGACCACTCAGTAATCTAACTGAAGTGTGATTTACAAGTACTTAGAAAGCTGAATCCTCCCCCTCCCCCAAAAAAATAATAATAATGAAAGGCCTTCCTTTTCCCTGTTTCCTCAAGCACATCACTCCCATCACTCTGTATCCTAGGAAAGTGCTTCCTGAGAAAGCAAAACCCAGAAAGGCAGCCAGTTTGCCAGGTTGAAACTGGCACTTCCCTCTGAAAGTACATAATTAACATTAGAATGAACAACTAACTACCCGGTAGGCTTTCAGCAATTCTAAAATGAAAAGAGATTTTTAATAATTAAATTCAGCATTCTATTTAAAATGTTTTTGATGTTTTGTACCAATTGATTGACTTCATGAAGATTAATTGATTTATATGACCAAATTTATCTGCACATTAAATTATGTTTAAAACAGAGGGGAAGGCATGCATTAGGTTTGCAGTATCTGTTTGTCGAAATTTTTCGTATTTAAATCTCAAGCACCACGAAGTATTGTGAAACATTAAAATAATATTATCTGGAAAATAAAATAATAAAAAGAGAGCAATGTAAGCATCATACAATTATATGCATATTACCTATTGTGGTCACCTTATTCTAAAAATTTTTATAGCTTCTAAAACTATATGAATGTTATGAGAATTTTATCTGTCCTAGATTTCTAGAAGCAATTTAAATGTAGGTCAGAACAGATAGCTTAATTAAAGATTTATGTGATTCTTATACTTCTCAGTTCATATTATTGTGAGACTGCATATGTTTCCAAACCTTTTCTTATTTCTGTATAATCTAATCCATTGTTAATGAAAATGAAAAAAGTAGAGGGAGTACAGGTTGCAGTGTCATGAGTCAGGAAGAAACTGTCACTTGAAGGTCTAATGGAGGAAGTGATGTAAGCATGCAAACTCAGGTTTTATGTGGAAGTTTACATCAAATCAATACACATCATAATTCATGCCTATATATGAATCCTCTCAGCATGAGTAAAAAATACGTAAAAGAATCAGAAAATAGTGCAAATTCAATGCTTTCTAGACTCTTAACCAAGATGATATACATTATATTACAAACTAACTTTATTTCTGAAACAAGAATTACTGGAACAAAAGGCATATAAGAGTTTTAGCAGATAAAATAAAAGAATTAGAAAACAGAGTGATTGCATACTTGCTTGATAGCTGAGTGGTTTAGGTATATGGCTGCAGAGCCAGATGTTCAGAGTTTAGTTCCCCACTGTTCCTCCTTGAGTAGCTACTCAATAGTACATAGAGTCCCTCCCAGTTCTGCAGTTCTAAAATTATATGCACTTTAGACAGAACTGCAGCAAGGGCCTGATAACCTGGGGCAGAGCACCAAGATTTAGATAATCTAGAGGAAAGAAGAAAGAAAGAAGAGGGTTACTTCATCCTAGCAGATTTTTCATTTTATACATTTTATAATTACAGATTTTCCCAGTTTCTTCAGACCACAACCCCCAAACAAGTAAAAATTAATTTAATTCAAATCTGATTTAAATCATTCTTATTCAGTGGTTATAGCAACATAACATTCAGTAGTACTCCAGGAAAGTGATGAATTTGTTCTAGCTGAAATACCACTGAATTTTAAATAAACACCAGATTTGATTTATTTATTGCTAAATTGGAAGTCCAGCAAAAATAATTTTTGATCAGGTCACAAACTCCCAGAAGCCTCTGGCTAATCCAAAATGGTTGCAAGACAAAGAAGGACTATAGACCCTAATGTAAAACGATGGCTTCACAGGGTGCTCTGGTGTGTCCGCAGTTGTCTGCATGTTGCTAAGCATTGCCTCCTGTCACCCCTGCCAGTTGTTCATACTACCTGATGACAGGTCTTGGGGGTTTAATATGGTGGGAGCTGGAGTATACAGGTTCTCCACTCTTGATCTACTGACTTGAGGAACTTTTCTGCAGCCCTTCGTTTTATGCTATGTATTGGTGATGCACAAGATAGCCAGAACTCATGAGTGCTGCCAAGATGACATGTTTTATGGAGGTTTGCAATACAGTATGTCTGAACAAAATAAATCCTTTGTGATGTTTACCTTCCTTGGTTGAGGTAGACATTCAAAAGAGCATGAATGATTTTATGCAGTGCCTGCAATTTTTACGAGAATAACTGGCCCTCCAAGCCCTTAACACTGTCTTCGATAACTAAAGTGTTAAGAAAGGGGTCCTGCAGGAAGACTTTACTTTATGGAATAAAGGCTGCCATATCTGAGGCTAATAGTTCTAACACAGAAGGGCCTCCAGGCATTTGTTCCTGCCTTCCACAGTGCAGAGACCCTATTTAGTTGACAGCGATGACATCAGAAGATGTCAGGATAAATCTACAGCTCTCTGCATGTTGTTAAAATCTAGCCCCCGTCATCTCTGCTGATTGGTCTTATGCCAGTTTCAAATCTGGACTAACCTTTTTTGGTAGCCAATAAATATTAATCAACTTATGAAGGTGTTTACAATCAGACACATGACTATTATTAGATCTTTCTAAAATTAGATTTGAGCTTCCTAGCATGCATTCACAGATATTCAAGAGGTACCTTTCCTTTGGAGCTTTCATGTAAGACAAAAGAAAAGCCAAGCTGCTGTTTCATAGGGACAGGTGGGATAGACCACTTCAGATCTAGCTGAATTTTCCTTCACTATTCAGTCTGCCCAGGTTATCCTGCTATGGTAATAGAGTAGACCAGGGGTCTCCATCCTTTTTATACCATGGGCCAGACCACACACCCTGGAAAGTTGAGCTGTCACATGGTTTTCTCCAGTGTAAATGCTGCTGTAAAACACATCTGACGCTGTCATAAACAACAGCTGTAAATGTGTCTGCTTTCAGGGCAGCGGGGGCGGTGATGCGGGCCATATGAAATTGTGCCACAGGCCATGGGGCATAAGTTGGGAACCCCTGGAGTAGACCATACTGACAGCAACTCAACCTGACAATCCTGAGGTTTGCTAAACTCCACCTTCTATTATCCCTGCCAGTTGGCCATACTACTTGATGCCAGGCCTTGGGGGTTGAATAGGTTTCATTGTTCCTCAATGAAACACAGCTACATATCATCTTAATTAGCATTACAAGCATTAAAAGAAAGCAGTCGCAATATATACAATACTCACAGTGCTACAGATTTTAAAAAAGATAGACATTGAAATGTATTTCCCTTTCAGTGAAATGTAAACTATCATATCCTACTATACATGTTATTTTCTTTTAAAAGAAATTTCAGATTTGTTTTCTGATTATTACTGGTTTTTAAAATAATGTCTAGAATTATATTTATTATAATTATTTATACCTGTGTAAGTGCAGTGGTTTAAATCATTGTCGCAACCTGCTGGCAGTGGTGTAAATCATTGTAGCAACCTGCATCTATGTATTTATTCCTGTATTCCAATATACCTGGATACTAATTGCTGTGGAATGATGGGGAAATCTACTATGCCCATCTTCTGTTTGTGGATTTCTTATAGCATCAAACTGATTGCTGTGGGGGGAGAATTGTGGACTACATAGCTTTGGTTGTTTATCCGCTGGTCTTGTCTTAAGCCTTTGATGCTTGTAAGTTGACTCCGACCGTATGCATGGGCTGCCAGATCTCAGGCAAAGTTTGGAAATGTTAGCTCTCTGGACTCCATCTTCCAAATTTCCCCAGCCAGCTTTCCTTCTAAGCTCTAGTCCCATGGGCTAGAGCCGTGATGACAAACCTTGGCACTCCAGATGTTCTTGGACTTCAATTCCCAGCGGGCATGTTTTACTTCTGCTTTTGGGATCGACGAGGGCAATGTGGGCCAGATGAATTGCATTTGTGTGGATTCACAGGGTGCTTGGGCTTCTGGGAATTGAAGTCCAAGAACATCTGGAGTGCCAAGGTTCGCCATCACAGGCATAGAGTCTCAGGGAATTACTTATTCTCAGGTATGAAGTGGAATCTCAGGTTAAGCAGTGCCAGAGGAAGAGAGAGTCTGCTTTTCATTTGATAATAATTTTGTACTGTCAAATCAATTCTGACATGGGTTTGTTCGTTTGTTATACATTTATATACTGCTCATCTGGGAGATTTCCCCACTCTGGATGGTTTCCAATTAAACAAAAAATATAAACATATTACAATATTAAAATGATATTTCAAACATAACAAAAAACCACCACCACCTGCGGCAATATAATACATTTAGGTAATGGCTTTTATTCAGACCCTCCATAACATGTCTGGTAAACAATACATGATATAAAGTAGACAGTACCTGTACTCACAAGTGGTTTATCTTTCCCTTCTTCTGAGGTTGTCCTGGGACTATGCAGTTGGTCACACAGGCTGGCTTTTCTGGGACGCACAGTGAGAAATTTATTCCTAAACTCTGGCTCTGCAGCTAGCTAATTCACTGAGCTATCCCGTCAGTTCATTAGATGACTTTGAAGCTGGGATGTGTAAAATGTCCATGAACCTGGGTTCAAATTCTTACTTCCAAACCTGTTCCCTGTGCATACCTGTCAAGTATTCTGGATTGGCTGGGATTTCCCATAATTCAGCGCCGCAAACTCTACTTTCCTGCTGCCATCCACCACCATCCCGTAATTTGACGGTGGGGAAAAGTAGTTACTGTGCATCCCCTTCTGTGCAGAACCCTTCTACGCATGCGTAGAAGGCTTCTGCACATGCATAGAAGGTTTCTTCGCAGAAGCCTTCTGCGCAGGTCCCGTATTCTCCGGAGCCGCACTTGACAGGTATGTGACCCTGTGGGCTTCACTAGAAATTAGGCAGAAATGACTCAAAATAGTCATTAAGAAAGAACTCTTCTAGTTTTTATTTTGAGTTTCATTTTTGAGGAAGAAAGTCTTGGGGGAGGGGTGCCACTCTCAGACCATCTAATATGATACTGCTCCAGTATCAGAAATAAATTGCACTAGGAAAAACAGGGGAAGCAAAGCAGGGTTTGTTTTTTTCTAACTAAAAGGGCCTTGGAGGCCAGAAACATTTCCCTGCGAGGCTTCATGTAGTTCCTGGGATCTGGGACGTATATCACCCACTTTGTTTTAAAGAATGGGAACCCATTTCCACCTAATCACAGTTGGTGCCAAGGCTAAAATCAGTGGAAGATTATAGTCCTCTTGCATGTGAAAGTGAAAAAGCTTTAAAAGAGGGAAGTAGATTGGAGAGAGCCATTCAGAAGGTGACCCTGGATCCATTGTGCAGTTGGGAACAAGGTGGGGAAGGGAGTGCTAACCTCACAATTCTTGGCAACAGTGGAACAGGGCCTGGTGGGGGAAAAACCCCTCTCCTTTTGAGCTGATATGGAGCCTTCCTTACACACCAGCAGAAACACAGAGTAAGGAGGTGGGGGATGACATTGACAGCATGTGAACTGCAAGCAGCATGGAATATAATACCCAATAGGAACAGTGGGAGTCACCTGGGCAGTTTCTGGAGGGTGGGAAATGCTTGCTCTAGTTAACATATTAGCTTGTTGGATTCTATTGTATCTCTACTCTGGGTCTAGATTCATCGTGTTCATGTTTTGCAAAATTAGTTAACCTTGAAGGCATTCTAGATCTTCTCTACTCCTGTGATCTTATAGGGACCCCTAGCAAGGGCAGACCTCCCCCACCCCTCAGAAGTTTAGCCTGAAATCTCAGGTAATAGGATGCTATAGCCCAGCTGAAATGTTAGATAAACTCATATATGTCCCATGACAGAGTAACAGTTTCCTTTGATTCCCTTTAACTACCTGTATGTACCTGTATCCTAGCAAACCTCTGATTCAGTAGTCAAAATCCAGATTGACATACAGAGATCCAAACAATTTTTACTATGTACAATTAATGCACTGTTATGAATTGTATGCAAATCTTGTCCAGAAAGAAATGTCTTCACGTAGAGATTTGGCAGAACAGATTTTTAATTTAATTTAATTTTTACATTTGTATTGCCGCCCCGTCGCGGAAGCGACTCTGGGCGGCTCACAATTAAAAGACATAAAAACACTCATAAAAATACAATAAAAACATTTTAAACCATCCTTCATTTAAAAAGAAACCCACCCATCCCATACATAAAAGAGAGGAAAGGTCTAATTATTTAGTCAGACGAGCCAGCAGGTGGGGGTCACCTCTCCATCAGTGCCCCACACCTGTCCCGCCAGCCAAGTTTTAAGTCATTTCCTGAAGGATATGCACAGATATACACAGGATGCTTTAACTAATATGGAGATTTTGGAGAATGGGGATAGAATTCATTTTCAGATCACTTGGGTACCATTTTATTTATTAAAAGCAAAATGGACCAACTGCTTTGGGTTCTTTCATTTCAGATTCCCTATTTTAGTTTCTGGCACTACGTACAATTAAGCCCTAGAGAATCTTTAAAAATAGTCTTAAAAAAGGAGGGACGAGAACAATAATCATCTTCCAAATGTGGTCAACAACTATTACATAGAAGAAAGAAAAATGAATTATCATCAGACCTGTGCTAACAGTAAAATTCACATTTATCATCACGTCAACATCCGCCTCAGTTCATAGACAGGAAACAATGCAGATGAGAAAGAGAAATCATGAAATAAAGAGCAGTGTGCTCCACACTCCAAAATTAAAAATACATACTCACTAAAGGAAAGAAGTATAATCAACCTTCATAACCCAAAATTCCTAGAGTAGGTAGAATATGGGGATTGGGGGAAATTTCCCCTGCTTTCATGACTTCAGTCTACATGAGGCAACAGAAAAATAAAGGAAAAAAGAGAACCCCCACTCCCCACCCCAAATCAACAAAGTAAAAGGAGCTATACAGAAACATACCTGTCAAGTTTTGGGAAATTTCTGTCAAACCCCTGTATTTTACATGCTTTCCAGCTGTCATTCCGTATTAGTTAGAATGCAATTAGACTAGAGGCCAGCACGGGATAAGCATAACTGTCCAGTTTCCCGTTTTGGCCGGGAAATTTCCCTTATTTGACAGAAATTTCCCGAAACTTGACAGGTATGATACAGAAACAAATCTAAAAGGGCAAAAAAAGAGATAATAAAATAATCCAGAATAGAGAAACACAACAAAATAGGAAAGATGATGATGCCCCAGATCCAAAATGGAGGAGAGCAGAAGATTCTAATGGTAGAAGCTGCAGCAGGAGTAAGCAAGTTTCCAAGCAGTAAAAGAGCAGCCATTCTAGCTTTCCATGCCATTTTAAATATTCAGACTTACTACCTATACCTTTTTGAAGTGTCCTGAGAATCAGGATTGGCAGCTGACAGTCTTCATTGCAAGACTCATTATACAGTGATACCTCATACAACGTCCAAACTTGGTTCGACAAGTTTGGACTTTATACAGATTTGGACTTTGTATGTCGCAATGCCTCATACAACGTCCAAATCCTTGCCGTGATGCCTCATACAACGTCGTTTCCATAGAGATACATTGTACTGTAACAGCACAGACATCAGGACAAAGTCAAGGAAACTGACAGAACTTTAAGAAATCATTATCTAAAGGCTAAATGCATTACAAAAGCATGTCAAACAACCCTGATTTTAGGGGACAAACCATACAACAAGTTTTTAACTTTTGAAAACGTTATGAAGTGCAGGTTTAAAAGTTAACATGTCCCATCATGCAGCACAGTGTTAATCTGCAACCATGCGGCCGACCATCCATGCTGCAAAAATCCCAGGAATGCTTCCAAAAATTCTGACGAATTTTTTTTAAAAATCCAAAATCGCGCTCAAAACCACTCCTAAACACTCTTTGCCTTGTGCAAAACCCACAAGAGCAATGCACGCATGCGTCCTGCCCAGGCACAATGCAACCTGGGAAAACCCCCAATGCCTCATACAAAGTTGCAGCGACTTTGTATGAGGCAACTTTTTTCAAGGAATTAGGTGATGTTATATGAATCCGATGTTGTACGAAGCGGACTTTGTATAAGGTATTAGTGTATTTACTTATTTGAATAGCAAAGAGTAATTATACATATACTGGTCAGACAGATGTGATCCAGATGTGGAAATCTAAATGAAATCTGAAATTTTTGTTAACTAAATTATTTCGGATTCAGAGGCTTTCTTTAAAGAAAAAAAACCTGAAAATAAAAAAGAGCCTCTTTCATGTTTTTACCCCCTTTGTGTTCCCAACACTATGGAACATTTCTATTGATACTCAGTCAATGTCCATGATAGATACTATACTCAACATTGCAGAGCTTATTTTCCCCAAGAATCCTGATTTCCTTTCTAGAACTTTATGCAGGGGTCTTTTCTGCTACTAACATCAATTGTGACCAATGCAGAACTGAATGACCTGGACAGAAAATACAAAGTGAAGTTACCAAGGCAGTATAAGATTCCCAGCATCAAGAAGAGAGCAGCAGTTAGGCACATTTTCTATAACCCATTCCACCAAATTATCCTTCAGTTTTCCTGCTTTTTAACTTAAATGTTTAATCCTTACTGTATCTTATTAAACAATTTAATGTATTGGAATACTCTCTTTTTTAAGATTTAAAATTACACCCACATTATTCAAAATTTTAAATATGTTTGTAAATACAGTACTGTACTGTATTAGATTCAAAATATACAAAAGGTCATATACTCAAGCAAATACATAAACTCTGCATTTCCTTGGTTAACTTACTCTTTATTCTATCACTCTGTTAATCTTATTTCATGTAGAGCTACAAGACTTTATTTATAATTATTTCTTTTGCATTTATATATTTAGTACTGATGCATTTTAAAGCCTACTATCTGTTGGAGCGTCTCTCCCTCAGAGCAACTTCCTGCATCACACAGTCAACACAATCAGCGCAGTTCTAGGTGCCAAACCCGAGGATGGCTCGAAAGTCTTTAACTAAAAATAGAGCCTTCTCGGTGGCAGCACCAAACATTGTGGGATACACTACTGGTGGAGCTGCACCAGGCTCCATCACTGTCTGCGTTTAAAAAACAGTTTAAATGCTTTTCTTCAAGGAGGCCTTTCCGGGCATTGTTCCCTTATCGATAAATTAGCCAGTTAGGTTCAGTCCCGATGCCAATTAATGTAGTTTAGTTTTGTTGTGTATGTAACCGTATCACTTTAAATTGGCGACGAGGATGGGATCGATGGCGTATCCCAAGATCAAGCCTCACCAATTCGACATCAGCAATCCTGAGCAATGGGAGCTGTACGAGTGCCAGTTTCGGCACACGATGGATGCTGCAGGCATCGACGACGAAGGGAAGGTGCGGTCGCACTTCCTAGCCCAGCTGCGCATCCAGATGAACCTGCTGGCTCCCCGGAAGGTAGACGCGGTACCCATTGACCGCATTCTCACAATGCTGAGGGAACACTTCCAGCCGCCCGTCTCCATTTTTCCGGCCCGGGTCTCGTTCTACAGGCGGGACCAGCGCCCGGGAGAATCCGTGTCCGCCTACACGGCGGCCCTCAGGCTGGCGGCCATCCACTGCCAATGGGAGGACCTGGACATAGCCCTTCGAGACCGCATGCTGTGCGGCCTAAGGGACGAGGAGGTCCAAAGAAAGTTGATGACCTGCAACCATCGCCTCACGTTCAACGAGGTACTGCGAGAGGCCCATTGAGAGGGGCTGCCTCCTCTGGGGCCAATGGGTGGTCATCCCAGAGAAGCTGCGGGCAAAGGTGCTCAGGCTACTGCATACCCGCCACCCAGGAATAGTGCACTCCAAAGCCTTGGCCAGGAGCTATTTCTGGTGGCCCCAGATAGACGCGGATATAGAGCACTTGGTGGGCATGTGCGAGAGCTGCCAGAGCTCTCGGCCTGAGGAGTCCCGGCTGCCCCACAGGGAATGGGACACGGCCCATGGGCCATGGTCCCAGGTACACATCGACTTCGCTGGCACCTTTCAGGGTTCCATGTTTCTGCTGATAGTAGATTCATATTCCAAATGGCTAGAAGTCATTCCCATGTCCAACACCTCATCTGCTGCAATCAAACAATTGTGCAAGGTGTTCAGTTGTTTCGGCCTGCCGGACGTCCTTGTGAGCGATAACGCCAGTACTTTCACGTCTGCGGAATTCAAGGCGTTCATCGAGAGGAATGCCATCCGGCACATTACCTCTGCCCCGTTTCACCCCGCCACAAACAGTCAGGTAGAGTGCCAAGTGCTCACTACGAAAGACACACTGCGGCGCATGGGTCCCGGTGAATTGAACCTCCAGCTGTGTCAATTCCTCATTTGTTATAGGGAAACTCCCCTAGCTTCAGGACTTTCGCCGGCTGAGCTCCTCATGCGGAGGAAGCCAGTAACGCTTTTTGATCGGTTGGATCCAACCAGGGTGGAGGATGAGGGGAGAAATATAGAGATAGAGAGCTCCAAAAGTTTTGCGGTAGGGGACCCGATTCACTGCAGGAATTACGCAACCTCGGGACCAACGTGGGTTCCAAGAGTGGTGATTGAACAAACGGGGCCAGTGTCATACAGGGTTGAAACCAGTACAGGTCTGTTGTGGAGAAGGCATGCTGACCAACTCAGACGGTGAGTTACCAGTGAAAGAGAGTCAGTGTTAGGGTTCTCCCCCACCCGTTTAGCCCAAGGGGGAGACACAGGGATTCCCCCAAATACAAATGCATACCCTCGATCCTCACACGGAGAGGAGGATAGTTGGGAAGAGGGGAATGAGGAGCCACCTGATGAGTATGAGTTTGATTTTATGTTGCCATACCAGGGGGCTCTTGCGGAGTGGTCCCCCACCCGTCCGAGCGAGAAGAGGGGTTTTAGTTCAGTCCCTGGTATTTCCAGTCCTCCCAGTCCTTTTGTTCTAGAGTTTACCCCATCACCAAGACCCCCAACCCAGGCAGCAGGGGGAAGTACGTTCACCCCATACCCAAGGCCACCGAATCAGGCAGCAGGGGGTAGCACAAGTACGCCAGTTGCAGGTGCAAGAAACCAAAGGCGAGACAACAAGGGTCTCTTCATCGGTCCCTAGATTCGTGCTGGGGGGTTCGCCAGGTGTCACGAGCGATAGGCAGGGGTTCACATCCCAGTTACATATTCCGTTTCCCTCTCCAAATGCAAGGTTGCCACAGAGTCCCCGCCAGACGACTAATGAGCCCCCACTTTCCGTTGCAGGACAAGAGTCTGCGGAACTCAGAGCCCCTAGTTCCCCTGAGCTCAGCCAAGCAGTCGTACGCCCCAAGCGCACATGCGGGAAGCCACAATGGTTGAGGGATTGTCCCATCCTAGGGGGGAGGAGTGTTGTGTATGTAACCATATCACTTTAAGAATATCTGAATATAACCTGACAATGATCACAATGTAACTCAGCTGTTAAAGGAACGTGAGCTAGCTACCCATAGAGGACAGCTGCGAGCGTTCAGCTCACATGGTTCAAATTCCCCCAATCACCAGCAGCCGCGGGAACCTTCCCGTGCAAGGAACACCTGGAGAAGAAGGGCGTGACTCAGAATGACATCACGCAGGTAGCAGCCAATACACTACTGTGTAACCCTTTTCAAATGTATTGTTGCAGTATAAAAGGAGCTGTACCTCCGCCATTACCACATGTTCATCCTGACCATCATGCAATAAAGCTGTGTTTTAGCCCTTACTGCGGCTCCTTCTTTGTCTTCCATGCAAGACACTAAAACTTTAGTTTGTGATGTATTTGTCAGTGGTGGGTTTGATTTGTTGTGGGTATTGTTGTTATTTGCTTTCTGTTTGTTCACCACCCAGAGTGGGATAACACCCAGATGGGTGGTATAGAAATTCAATAAATAAAGAATACTTGCTTGCTTTGATTTTTTTTTGCAACCAGAATGTGCACAAAGAAATACAGTATATGGTTATTTTTGTTACACCCACTTGTGTAGCATTACGAACAAATAGTTTGGTTACTCTGAAGTAAGAGGTCTGATAGATATTCCCATTACTCAGTGGAAATGCTGACATAAATTGTTTCTTGGGTGCCGAAAGAAAACTTTTTAAAATTCCTGAACATACATGACCAAAATGCTTAACAATCTAACAACTAGGAAGAGAAAAAAAGAAGAAAAAGAAAAGGCCATAAAGACCTATTTTCTTCCAGTTATCTCCCAGGTAACAGTGTTTTCCTAGCAAGGTCATGATTACCAGTTGTAGGCTTTAGATCATAGACATTATTGTTTTAACATTTCTGCCTTCTTCTTTATCCCAGCATGAACCATGTTGGGCTGGATGTTGTATAATTTGATGTTGCTTACAGGTTAAAAAAACAACCCTGGTTTGGTGCTCAACTACCACAAAGTCAGAAGATAAAAAGATAGTGATTAGAAAATAAAGAAAAGAATCCAGATTGCATGATCATGTGACACACACACACACACACACACACACACACACACACACACACACACACACACCACTGCTTTGTGATCAGTCAGCGGCAAAGGGCTTCTTCACATAACATCCAAGCAATATGTTTTATCCAGCCATGTTTAGTGAGTTGTTGGTACTTCTATTTTGTGTTTACAATGCAGTACTCTTTCCCCTCCCAGCTTTCTGTTATAATTCTCAAAGTTTTTCAATGCAGCATGGGAGTTTTGCTTCAGAAGTAGTAAATAAATAAAGCAATACTGTACTAGCTTACACAAAGGCAACACCTTTCTGGATCCTAGCTGCTGTCTAGCAAACAAATGATGCACTCAGTGCAGTGTATTTCTGTAGGAATAAGCTGACAACGTATTCAGAAAAATCAAGTTGCACAGATATGGGCAATAAATTGGCAGCATCCCACCTTCTGATGTCTCAGAGTCAAAACCTGAGATTCAAGGGGGCAAGGCTTGCTTTCACATCCCACTGATTTCCCCCCACAATCTGTTGCATCCTGGCTGTAGCATCTTTTTTCCTCTTGATTCCTTCAGTATTTTCTTCCCAACATTCTAATTTCTACAATTGCAAGAACCATCCAAACTCTTATGTTGCAAACTAAATACTGTAAGTCTTATAATGTGACTAAGGGTGTGTCTATAGCAGTGATGGCGAACCTTGACACTCTAGGTCCGTGATGGTGAACCTTGGTACTCCAGGTGTTCTTGGACTTCAATTACCAGAAGCCCAAGTCAGCACTCCTGCTGATCAGGGCTTCTGGGAATTGAAGTTCAAGAAAACCTGGAGTGCAAGGTTTGCCATCACTGGTCTATAGTGTAAAGACTCCTGCATTTGAGTAAGTTTTGCCAGAATCAAAAATGATTTAAAGATCGACAAATGTATGATGCAAAGCTATGCATGCAGTATTTGGGTCACCAAACAGGTTATTTCAAACCACTATAATTTATTTGCCATAATTTATATGCCAATGCCTGAATCAGTGTTGTTTTTTAATTGGTTTATGACCGTGATGATGAACCTTGGCACTCCAGATGTTCTTGGACTTCAATTCCCAGAAGCCCAAGCCCCCGTGAATCCACACAAAGGGGTTTACTGCGATTCATCCGGCTCGTGCCGCCATCATTGCTCCTGGAAGCAGAAGTAAAATGTGTCCATATAGGTGCATTTTACTTCCGCTTCCGGGAGTGACGAGGGCGGCATGGGCTGGATGAATCGCAGTAAACCCCTTCGTGTGGATTCACAGGGGCTTGGGCTTCTGGGGATTGAAGTCCAAGAACATCTGGAGTGCCAAGGTTCACCATCACAGGTTTAGGTTATAGGAATGCATGTGTTGTCAATAACACCAGAGGAAGTGCTTTATGCAATAGTGGCAGCAGCTCTTCAGGCAGTTCCCTCTTGCAAACAGCTGCTAACCTTTTTTAAAAAAATCTCTTGAATAGATCAACATTGCAGTTTTCCCCCAAAAAAGGTATCAAAATCAGAGGTGATCCTCACTTAGCTTCTTGCAATAATCACCAGGTTTTTCCCACCTCTCAGCAACCACCTGAGAGAATAAGCCATTTAAGGGTTAACTGCAAATAGGTGAATCAAAGCCACTAAACTGCTAATTCTCTAAGGCATTTACTTTGAAGATCTTTTCTGTTACATGTCTCCACTTTCCATTTCTGCCATCTCTCCCCATAGCACTGAAGTAGAAAATTAGCTTCAATATCATCCTCATTTTGCAGAAACTAATTTATAGGAATTATAACAGTAATGCAAAACTTGAAATTTCTTTTGGGCATTTATGTATAAATCTTGAGCAGCAAAATGCCATTCCCCACAAGAATTGTAATAATTTAGTCCAACCAGAACAAATGATCACTTAACTTCCAAATAATCTTATGAGATTTCCTGCAACATTTAAAAAAACTAAAAGGGGGGAGGGGGGAATCTTGTGCAGAGAAATCTTGCTGTATGAAGAGATTACAATATTCACAGTCCTATACATCAGGAGATTAAGATGAGTGGTTTAAAAAGAACAACACATACACACAACACCAGTCCTTCCACCGCTTGCTGCTACCAGAGTTTGTAAAACAAGACAAGGCATGGTGAGCACAAATCCACGTACCAATCAACTCTTTGTCAGGACCCTTGCCCCTGAGTTTTTGGAGTGATGCTATTAAAAAGGCATTAACATGCATACAAGCACACACAGGCAGGAAACCTTGACACTATCTGGGACCGAGTTGAAGTAGATGTTCAAGCTCTGAAATCAAGTCACATTAAAAAAAACCTCTTCTCTGTCATTGCTTACCCAGGGATTAGTCTCCCTTCCTGCAGAGACAGAGACAGTGCCTGACCTCGTGCCCTGAGACCTAAGTACCATAGATACAATGCTCCTAGGTTTACATCATCACAAAGACAGATGAGTGACAAAATGTTTGCCTACTTAATTATGTGTTCTTCCAGATATAATGTACTCAGTTCTGCACTGCTTTTACCACTTCTTTTTCCTTTGTCTAGATGATGCATGGCTTGTCTTGGTTAGAAGAGTAACAAAAACCATTATTATCTATGCTCTTTCGTTCTTCTCCCAAGAAAAGGTTTATTTTCTATTATGGTTTGTTGCAGGGGACTCAGACAGCACTGTTAACCACCACTTACTGTGGTGTGTGTGTGCGTGCGTGCACACGTGTGTGTGCGTGTGTGTGCATATGTGCACGTGTGTGTGTGTGTGAGAGAGAAGAGGGTGTGATTTGTTCTTTGATGCATTAGCAGTGAATGGAGAAAGGACATTCTTTTCTTCCGGACAGTTAATAGAGAGATATGGCAGTGTTCCAGGCATGGGGAACTCTTAATCTTTCAGTCTTACAATTGATTAGTTCTACAAGCAGCCATCTCCCATAACCCAGTAACCCAAGAATGTGGACTCTCATGTTCAGGGCCTAAAGCCAATGAGACTATGGCTTGAAATCCACAGGCAGATAGATTGCTTTATATTTTTATGTTAATTTTCAAAATATTAAACCTGCGCCAAAACCAGTCTTCTCCAATATTAATGATTCATTGTTCTTGAATGCTGAACTGACATACTTTGGCTGAAATCCTGTTGCTTAGTGTAGTAAGTTGCACTAGAGTACTGTACTATAGTAAGTTGCACTAAATCTGTGAGGATTTCGGTGAGACCCCCTCTCCATAAGTTTTCTTGATTCAAATGGGCCTACTCTAAAGGCAGTTACCTGTGCTGCTCACAAGAAGTTTTAGGATAATGTTTTTTTTTTTTAAACCAAGCCCTCCACTACCTGATGCTACCAGGATTTGTTTAAAAAAAAGTAGGCACATTTGAATCAATGGGATTTACAAAGAAGTTGGCTCACTAAATCTGGCGAAGCAACTCTCCCAAAGAAATACCTCCTGGTTACCGAGATCCTCACAGGCTAGGCAAGTGAGGGTAGCTACTCCAAAAGAGACAAGATGATCACTAAGAGGACCTTTTCATTGGTAGCCCCTTCAATGTGGGGTACATTACTAGCAGAAAGCCATCAGGCAGATTCACTTGACATCTTTTAAAAAAACAGTTGATGACCTACCTGTTTAGGAAGGCTTTCGCTGTTTACCACCACCAATGGGGGTTTGAGTTTATTCTTCATTTAATTTAAATCTTTTGGTATAGGTCCATGATGGTGAACCTTGGTACTCCAGATGTTCTTGGACTTCAATTCCCAGAAGCCCAAACCCCCGTGAATCCACACAAATGGGTTGGCTGTGATTCATCCAGCCCACACCACTCTCATTGCTCCTGGAAGCAGAAGTTAAATGCGCCTGTACACAGGCGCGTTTTACTTCTACTTCCAGGAGCGACGAAGGCGGCACGGGCTGGATGAATCACGGTAAACCCATTTGTGTGGATTCATGGGGGATTGGGCTTCAGGGAATTGAAGTCCAAGAACATCTGGAGTGCCAAGGTTCACCATCACAGGTGTAGGTTATGCTGTCAACAAAGGAAAAGCAGATTAGATGTCATTATTTTATAAATTGTATTGTTTATAGTATTCAAAATATTTCGTGGTTGTATTATGTTGTTTATGACTTTTTGTAAACTGCCTGGAGTAATGGTATGCACTAGACAGGTGGTATATAAATATTGCAAATAAATAAATAAATCTTATGCTGGTTTATTGGTCCTTCTCTTGTGCAGTTTACTATGCTAAGCAGCAGGATTTCAACCTTTGTGTCCTTATCAAATGCTACATGTAATACCAAGGAACACGTTGCTTTCGTCGGGTTGACCAGGTCCTTTCCTTACCTTCTAGACTTTGTGTGCTCCTGCTCCATTTGCAGGCGAAACAAGCTGTCAGTGCAAAGCTCCTCATGAAAAACTAACAATTGCTCAGGCTTGCCTGGGAACACCAGGTGAGTCTTGGTTAATAAGACAGCAGGCAAACATACAGCCTCCGTCTTTGCCTTTGTCATTTAAACAAAATTTTAGAGGATTGTATTCCTGCAATTAACAATGTTAAAATAAATATGCAATGTATGATGAATATGGCCATTTTGTCTTCAAATTTTCAGACAAATCTAATGAATATCTATAAATATAAGATACTTTAAAAATCACTTCTATTAATGAAAAAAAAGAATGGGTTCATGGGGGAGGAAGGGTGGTTAGCAATTTGTTTTTGTTAATAGATAAAAATGTCTGAAAAGTAATTTGTTCTTGTCACTCATTCCGATGTTAGAAAAGCAGAGATGTGAAATTTTACTTTTTGGGACTACATCTCCCATAAGCCCAGAGGCAGCAAGGGTACATTTATGACTTTCAATGTATACACAATAGTATCATCCATGAATGGAGCAAAATGTTTGATTTTAAACTATAGGTTATATATACAGTATTGTGTGAACCTGTGAGTCAGCTGTAAAATTTGCTGAATGGCAGTGGTATTTTGATACAAGATATCAAAGTATATTGCTGAGACTGTAAATGCTACATTTTAGCAATATTAGTTTTTCGTTTTTCTTTTAATTCTGCATCCAGCATGCAAAAATTACTAACTTAATCCTATAATACATACTTTTAATTTATAATTATTTACTTTTCCAATCTGGACTTCTTTGTAATTTGTATGAATTTACCAAATCTGAAGGGGTGGGTGGGTGGGGGGACAACTTGACTGGACCTTAGAAGCAAATCTGTTATTTTTGTGAAGACAATCTAATAATGCAGCTATATGGTAACATTTAAAAGTAATAATTTTACTGCTGGTGTGTTATTTTGTTAAGACTAGATACATTCTTCCAAAGTGACAATTGTACTTCTAAGCTCTGAATGAGCAGTTACTGACTTTTAGTCTGGACAGCCATTGTAACATTTCCGTTATCACAGGACATATGGCTCTGTATATCAGTTGTCTCCCTATCCTACCGGGGAGGGAGGGGGGTCCATAGCCATCTGGTTGACCTGGATGGAAGCAGACTGTTGCACTAGAGAGAACTGCGCATATGGACGGAGGCTCCTCTTCTGTTCTTTTGTCTGTAATGTATCCATTGTGATACTGTACTAAATATTTTTAGCAAACACATCATTTTAATCTAACATAAACATAAGGTGCTGATCTTGTCTGACCTGAAACTTATTTCCTTGCTCTCACAGTAGACAGACCTGTCAGAGTCTATGCAGATGGAATATTCGATCTCTTTCATTCTGGTCATGCTAGAGCTCTCATGCAAGCCAAAACTCTGTTTCCTAATAGCTACTTGTTAGTAGGAGGTAAGGCCAGCACTTGAATAACTGTTGTATTGTCTTGATAATATGTGTGGTACAGTCTGCAAATTTGGCACTGACCTGGTCCAGAGACTGCTGTTTTGAATCCACGCATTTCTAAATCATCAGTTTTACCAATTTCTGAGAAATGACATCAGCCACTGCCTTTATGCTTAAGGGTTTATCAGGGGACATTACGTATAGGCCAGTACTGTAATTGAAAAGAGGATTCTGTAAGCTAGACAGAGAATACTAGCAGCCCATGGTCTGACCATAGGGGCTCCTCATAACACCAACTGTGGTCTGCTCTTGCTACATACCTCTTGTCCAGTAAGGCTCTTTTTGTCTAAAATGAGGCTACAGATTCCCCCCCCCCCTCTATACGAGAGACATTATTGAATAATGACTTGTGGGAGCCACTCTGTGAGACAAGTAAGATATATTAAACAAATTATGAAGTAGGCTTTACAGAAGTATGCTCTATGCCAAGAAGGAAATATGGTGCTTTGTTGATGTTTTGCAAGTAATTCAATACATGAGAGAAGTAACCAAAGGATTTTATTCTTTCTTTTTATTACTGTATATACTCGAGTATAACCCGATCCGAATATAAGCCAAAGTACCTAATTTTGACCTGGAAACCCAGGAAAATAAATTGACCCAGCTATAAGCCAAGGTTGGGAAATGCAGCAGCTGCTAGTGAGTTTCTGTAATCAAAATACATGAAAATGTGGTAAAATTAATTAAATTGTTGGCACATCTCAATCCGGCACAGTTCTGGGATCCTCGTGGTCATTGGCCTGAGTATTAGCTGAGTCCCCTTTTTGGGGCTAAAAAACTCGGCTTATACTTGAGTGTATACGGTATGCTGGTTGAGCATTTGAATAACAGATCAACCTATATTGGTTCACCTGAGTCTGTATCTAGGCACTAAGTGAACTATCCCTTACGACATCTATTTTGTAATCTAATTTGTAATGTCTGCATTCTAGGCTGTTTTATTTTGATTTTTATGGTCATGAATTAGCTTGATTTGATTTGACAGCTACAAATTTAACTCACAGAATAGCTTTGAAGAATTTTCTAACCTAACAGATGTGTGCTACATTTGAAGAGCCTGTATCACTCTGTTTTGAATTTCTCTTTTGTGTATGTCAGTTTGCAGTGATGATCTAACTCATAAATTTAAAGGCTTCACAGTGATGAATGAAGCAGAGAGGTATGAAGCACTCAGGCATTGCCGGTATGTAGATGAAGTAATCAGAGATGCCCCTTGGACACTCACACCAGAGTTCCTGGAAAAGCATAAGGTGCCTTTCTTTTCTTTTTCACCATGTGTTGAGAAGGTCAGCATGTTATTAGTGATGATGCTGATTATCAGATGATCCATTTCTAAATACAAAATTGACCTGTTTATACACTACATTGGAATTCCGGACTGGAGCGTTTCCTCTTCCCCACCCATTCTTGTTTGGTTCACATTGTTATCAAAGATGGAAAACAACCAGAATTTAGAAAGGCTTTGGGATTGGCTTTTTTTTGTGGGTTTTTACTACATCTCCCAGAAGCCCCCATCCATTATGTTTGTTGGCTTTTCCAAGCTCTGAAAAAGGCTTCATCTAGCATTGTCGAGAACTCCTCTGTTGTTTTCTAGACACTCCTTCTTCAAGTTAATGTCCTTCAAATGTACTTTTACCCTGATTCCTTTAAGAGCTCAAACTCACTAACAGCCAAGGATCTGGGCTGAGGAGTTCTAATCCAAAACATCTAAAGAGCATCAGGTTGAGGAAGATTGAGTTGTAATACACATGTATTCAGTGGTGGGCATAAAAAAAAATCCCACCACACTGTGGGCATGGCCATGTGACTGGGTAGGCATGGCCTGTTGGCCATGTGACTGCTCTTCGCTATAGAACTATGAAAATAGAAGCCTCTTCTATTTTCATCACTCTATAGTGAACCTCTGAAGCAATTTTCCCTTTGTCCAAGGCTTTTCCAGGGCTCCGTCTCACCCCGTAGTGCCTCCCTAGCCACTTGAGTGGCTGGGGATGTACTTTGGGGTGAAATGGAGCCCAGGAAAAGCCTTGGAGAAGGAGGAAATGGCTTCAGAGTTTCGCTATAGAGTGATGAAAATAGAAGAGGCTTCTATTTTCATAGCTCTATAGTGAAGAGCCCCCTTCGAAGCCATTTCCCCCTTCATTCAAGGCTTTTCCTGGGCTGTGTTTCACCCCAAAGTGCCTTCCTAGCCACTCCACAGTGGCTGGAGATGCACTTTGGGGTGAAACAGAGCCCAGGAAAAGCCTTTGACGAAAGGGGAAATGGAGCCAGCTCCCTCCGAAACCTCTTCTAGGAGGAGGAGGTAGGCAGGGTGGGGAGGTGGGTGGGGCCAGCCATTTTTACTACCAGTACGCGCGTACTGGTGCAAACCTGCTGATGCCCACCACTGCATGTATCTAAATAAAACTATAGAAGTTCTTCAATCTATGTAGTGTAGTGGCTTTAAAGTCAGATGTGAACACCACAACTAGTGCTTAATCAATTTTACAAGCTACTATACAAAAATACTTGATAATAGGAATTATAACATCATTTGTGGTAGTAGAATGGCACCATCTGATACTGACCACTGTTGGCTACCCCTTCACTGTTGCAGAGCAAATTTATGGCATCTGAATACTCATGCTTATTCACAGCCAGAGATGAAGGCCAGTAGCTTTACCATAATTACTTCATGTAAACCACTCCAGTTTACTAGTCTTATTGTATTAAGAATCAGCTTCTTCCAGATAATGCAATCAGGTTTTCCTTCAGAACAATCAGTGGTCGTTATGTGGTAGTCATTGGAAAAAGTTATTTCTGACCAATCTTAGGTCCTCAACTTGTAGTACATGCATTACACCAAGGAACTATTTCTGAACAGTTGCACGTGCTAGCTATTTATTTATTTGTTTGTTTGTTTGTTTGTTTATACACTTATATCCTGTCCCTAGCAGGATAGACACCTATCTTAATATATCTTAGTTTAGCACACCAATACATGGTCTTTCAATTTTCCATGGGCTAATTAAAAATGTTAGGATTTCCAAATAATAAACCAAGGAAGGCTAACTTAATTTTCCTCTCCTACTTTCTCCAGATTGATTTTGTTGCTCATGATGACATTCCATATTCTTCTGCTGGTTCAGATGATGTTTACAAGCATATAAAGGAAGCAGGTGGGGATCCATTCATCTTGTTGGCTTCTAAGAACGTTACTGCTTCACAAGGCCCTTGCTATAGATAAATGTGAGCACAGGAGATACAAACTTAGTGTGAAGTGCCACAGCATTGATGAATGCCAATTTTGAGAGAAAAGTCATTATCTTTGTTGTTAGAAGAGAGAAAGTATGAGCAATTTTGGCATTTTGTTATTATTTGTTAATAATTACATTTATTTAATAAATATATAAAGAAATAGAGATTGGGAATGTTACATTTTAAAGGGATCTCAGTTGTGTTATTTCTTACTTATTGCTAACTAATGTAGGAGGAAGGTGATACCTTTTATAGGATCATTTAAAAAGATCAAACATTTATTGCTAACTGCGTTCCTGTTATGTAATCTGTTAGCACATGGAATTCTTCGTTGGACATGTAATCTGTTGCATTGTAAATTGTTAACACGTTATCCCCATCAGCTAGTTGCAAAAAATATATTGAAATACTCTCTTGTTTCTTTTAGAGACTGATTCTATTATAGCACCATGTATTAAAAAACAAATCCTAAAACAAATCCTAAAATAGTTTCCTTTCCAATTAAGAGTGATAAGAGAATGGCATAAAACTGAAAGTCCTCTCAATATGCTGCTAAAATGTTCTTGAAAATGAACGTTTTAAATTAAATAGGTGCTGAAATGCATTACATCTAATTAATATACACAATACAGCTAAAAATAAAATTGTTATAAATACCAAAGGTAGCAGCAAACCAAACTTGTTGGGGACAATTGATCACCCAGTAAATACCCTCTCATGCAAGGACATAAGAAGTCATAATTAACTAGTAATGGGTAACAATATTACTGATAACTGGGGGCTTCCTAGTTATGCTGACTGCCATCTATAATTGTAGATTTTTAGGTGAAATTTGACCATGTGAAACAGTGAATTCATTCCTTATTCCCTTCAGAAGAATCACTGAAGGGTTTCCACTGTCTTTATTGGATTCAGGAACCAAGAAAAATTACAATGCTATATAAAACATTGGTTTAGTTATCTGGCATAAGATACTATTTCCAGTACTTGTGCCTGGTTGTAGTTGCAATTTCTCTTCAGCCTATTCTTAATAACATAGCATACCTACAGGATTATAGTAGTCCCTGTAGTGCAGAAATCGTTCTGTCTTGAAACATTTCAAAAAATTACCTTTTGGTAGCCTCACTATTGTTCAAGCATAAAGACTGGCAAAGTTGCATCAATGGATAAATACAGTGATGGTTTGGTACAGCTATCCAAAGGATACAAGGCATTTTGCTTCTTTATAATGCTGAATTTCCAGATAAGGCAACCTTAAAAGTAGCAGTTTCTATTAAGTTCTGGGAAGAAAGTTTAATTACTATACATGAAGTTTAAAAAAAGAATGTTATTAAGACTAGGCTGAAGAGAAATTGCAACTACAACAAGGCAGATATACTGGAAAGAATATGTTATGCCAGTAGAAGTGTATTATGTGTGTATTTGGAGTGATTAAAATTATTCAGCGCTGTGTAGTAGTTTATCCGGAATTTGTGGGCTATATCAAAGTCACGGTTACTAAGGATTAAAATCCCAGCAATAGAATTAGGTCATCCAGAAATAATAATTAAAACACAATTATAGTTAAATTGAAGATCTCATCACTTTTCCTTCTCTTTTATCAGGAATGTTTGTACCAACTCAGAGAACTGAAGGGATCTCGACTTCAGATATAATAACTAGAATTGTGCGTGATTATGATGTCTATGCTCGTCGCAATCTTCAGAGAGGATATACCGCCAAAGAGCTGAACGTTAGTTTTATAAATGTAAGTGTTTAAGTCTGTTAAATCATGTTCAAAGCCTATATTGGATTTAGAAGAGCTGATGGGATGGTAGGAAAAAAAACACAGGATCAAATGAAATGGTGCCACAGGCCAGGGCCGTCCCATGGGCCATAGGCTGGCTACCCCTGGAATACATACAGTAAAACCCCTACTTATGTAAAAAGTCTGTTTCATAGGCTTTTATGTAAATTGTTTTTTTACTTCTCGAAGCAAACCCATAGGAAAAATACATTTTTACTTAACTCGAAGCAAACCCATAGGAAAAATGAATTTTTTACTTAACTTGAAGTAAACCATAGGAAAATTATATTTATGTAAATCGAAGCAACCCCATAAGAAAAATGATTTTTTTTACGTAACTCGAAGCAAACCCATAGGAAATTGTGTTATGTAAATGGGGACATTTATGTAAATCGGGACATGGTTTTAGTGCAAAAATCATTATGTACGTTGAATTTTATGTAACTCGAGGCATATGTAAGTCAGGGTTTTACTGTAATACAGTTCTTATCCTCAAATGATAATGAACAGGTGTTATCTTTTCTTACATCTCTATAAACTCATATAGGAAATCCATCACACGAAAAGTATTCTTTAGTTCTACATTTCTCTTTATATTTAATTTCTAAGTATCCTGGTCCGAGTCAACTTCCTGCTGTAGGATGAACAATAATAAAAATATGCTTCTGGCTTCCTAGAGCAAAAATAAGTGCTGTGTTAATATTGAATAAAGGTGTGCCATAAAGTAAATGCTGGTGTATGGCAACTTTTTTCAAATTTTTATCGACAGAGAATATACAAAAGTGGTTTACAATTCTCTTCTTCTGAGTGTGCCCAATGATTGTGTAGCTTGCCTATGGCTTCACAAGCTGACTCATCTTAGGAGGCACAATACCTAAACCCTTGAGCTATCTAGCCAATTAAACACTTTTATTATTATTATTATTATTATTATTATTATTATTATTATTATTATTATTATTATTATTATTATTATTATTATTATTATTATTATTATTATTATTATTATTATTATTATTATTATTATTATTATTATTATTATTATTATTATTATTATTATTATTATTATTATTATTATTATTATTAATGTGCTATCAAATCAATTTGGCAAGTTAAATACATAGGTCTAAATGGGATCACTGGCTGTCTGAATAGCTCTGTAACTTAAGTACAGTATCTGGCTGTAGAGCTATAGTTTAAAAAGTGCTAAATATGGTTCAGAGCACTAGTATGGCATATTTTAAATCTCCTATTTTTAACTAATGCTTTACTACCAATTCATGGCAATAAAACCTTGAAATGGTTTAACCTTCTCATTTTCATGTCCACATGGGGGTGGGGAAATGAGTATGAACAATCCTCACACCACATATCCTGTTCACAAACCTGTTATCTTTTGTGTTTATTTTTACCAGGAGAAGAAATACCGGTTTCAAAACCAGGTAGACAAAATGAAGGAAAAAGTAAAGAATGTGGAAGAAAGGTCTAAAGAATTTGTGAATCGAGTGGAAGAAAAAAGTCATGATCTCATTCAGAAATGGGAAGAAAAGTCTAGGGAGTTTATTGGCAACTTCTTAGAACTGTTTGGGCCAGATGGAACTTGGGTATTGATTAATTTCTTTCTATATGATTCATATAGAAATACAATTTACAAATTACCTGCCAATTCAAAAAGTACCTCAAAGGTGATGCACAAATTAAAATAGACAGAGGAATGCTTTAACAAATAATTTGTATTTAAACCTGGTCAAGAGACATATTTAATAACCAAGTGGAATTCTATTAGAAATAAATCAAATGTCAAGCTGAGCATAGTTTTTTGTGGGTTTTCTAAGCAAAACCAAAGAAGAAGGGATCTTTTTAGGCCATAGAGAAGAGGTGTCCAAACTATGGCCTGTGGGCTAGATCCGGCCCCCAACGGCAATTCATCAGGCCCACGAAGCCCTCATTGCTCATGGAAGCAGAAGCAAAATGTGCCTGTACGGGCGCATTTCGCTTCTGCTTCCATGAGCGAGGACTTTGTGGGCCCGATGAATTGCCATCGGGGACTGGATCTGGCCCGTGGGCCATAGTGACTGGCCCTCTGAACCACATGACCAGCCCGTGGCCTGAAAAGTTTGGGTATCCCTTGCCATAGAGGAAGTTTTAGCAGTTGAAGGGTGCTGCCAGAAAGGCCCTCTCCTCTCTTCCCGCTCACCCTAGCTTCTCATTGGGCAGACATATAACAGGGCCTCTAAAACAAATATTAAACAGCAGCCAGGTTCAAGCTGAAGGATAGCCACCAATATTCTGACCCCAAAGCAGACTAGCTACTACATTTGTTCTAGATACTGTTAATTCACCCAACGCTGAGACTTTTGCAATAATTTAGATGTGAGGATATTAAAGCACAGAACGCTAGTCAGAACCTCTTTTTCCAAGTAGAAACTATTGTGGTACACCAACCAAAGATGAACAGATGTGATCCTGGTCACACTAGCCTCCTAATCCTCCTCATATTCAAAATCCTACCTTCATCACCACCACCTTATCTTTGTCACCACTGCAACAAAAATTGTTTTATGTGCTTGTTCCACCTCTGTTCTTATCAGTGGAAGCTAGAGCCAAGACCCAAGTAGCATTTATATTATTACAATAGGCCTGTGGTGTCTCGGTGGTTAAGAAGCTCGTCTTGTTAGCTGGAAGACCAGCAAGTTGGCAGTTTGAGACCATGGTACTGCATGACAGACTGAGCACCCATCTCTGTCCCAGCTCTTGGGGAACATGAAAGGAGGCTCATTCGGGCACCCCCTGAGCAGTTTCTCCAGCAAAAATCCTTTCAACCCAGAATAATTTCTGACATGAAATTATTATCACAATAATGATATTGCTTAGGTATTTTATTTTATATTTAAAATTTGCAATATTATGACTACAAAATATGGCCCTGAAGACATTTATTATTTTCAAAGACAGTAAAGTAAAGGTAAAGGTTTCCCTTGCTCAAAAGCCAGTCATATCTGACTCTAGGGTTCAGTGCTCATCTCTGTTTCAAAGCCAAAGAGCCAGCGCTGTCTGCTTCTGCAGACATTTCTGGGGTAATGTGGCAGGCATGACGACACCTGAGCGCACGGAACGCTGTTTACCTTCCTACCGGAGTGGTCCCTAATTATCTACTTGTAATTTTTTGCTTTCAAACTGCTATGTTGGCAGGAGCTGGGACAAAGCTGGGAGCTCATTCCGTCCTGCAGTACTCAGAAATCGAACTGCTGACCTCCTGCCTTCCAGTCAGCATCTTAGCCACTTATTTTGGACCAGAATCCCCTGTATTTGTGCGATTCAAAAGCTGTATGGTTTATAGCTGTAAATAAGCCACAATGTGTGGCTTTTACTTTTCAGTCAGTAAGGTGGGAGCAGTGATATCATATAACCATATGGAACACTTTTATACACTTGCTCTCTGTTCTAGCCACAATCCTCCCAAGCCTCAAGTATGTTATTTCAGATCCTTTTAATTGGATACAATGGATTAAATCTGGAATAATATTTGTGCAAGGGAAGCACAGAAATGGATGTGCAACTACATTTCAAAGGTAGGTTGGCCCATAGTGGGTACTGGAGATAGAACATTGTCCCCTAGATCACTAGAAGACTCAGCTAGATGGTTGAACCAAAACCCTTTCTATAAGGCATCTTCCTGTGGTCCCTTTCTTCCTCCACTCCTGACACAAGTTTTCTCAAGCTCCGCTGTCAAACTGTCTTATAAACAAGCACAGCAGAGAGTTTCATAGAAGAGCAGTTAGAGGGATTGCCTTTGCCAAGATGTATCTCTCTAGGTTTCTGAAGTATTCCAGTTCCAAATCATTTTATTTTTATTTTTAAAAAACTTTAACATTGGATAAAAGGGTGGAAAGGGAAGAGCATCCAGCTAGCAAGATTATTTTCTGCATCAACATGTTTAAAATTTAGGGTACAGGATGAATATGTTTTTTTCTTAATTTCCCATTCTATTGTTCTAATGGGACTACAAAATGCTGGTTAAAATCCAGTATTAAGTATGCCAATTGAATCAGTTGAACTTACATAGCGATTGACTCACCAAATCCCCACTGATCCAGTGGATCTAGTCTAGTTTATTACTTATTTCAGCCAGTTTACAGAAGTCTAAGCATATTGTCTTAATATAGGTGCAGGAATAGTCTGAAAGAGTGAAAATTGCTTAAAGCAATGTCTATTTTGTGCACTTAAGCTGAAATATTTAAAGGTTATATGGAATATACAAATAAAACAGGGTGCACCTGTCTCTTTTATACACACAGGCATGAAAAGAAACAGCCTTCTGTTTCCTGGTATCTTCGAAACAATATCTAACTTGTCTTTTGAACATTTCCCCTTATTTTGTCTTCTGCATAAGCACAAAACCACATGGAAAAAGTATTTAGTATCTGCAGCTGAAAAATTACCAAAAAGAAAATCTAAATCTGTAGACTTTGGAACTATGCCATGTGCAAAATGAAATCTTTGGTTTTCAAAATGCTATTTTTACTAGCTGTCTTGTAACATAGAACTGCATTTACTTTTCTTTCTCCAGGATTAACTGATTCTTCTTTTCCTCCCCAGCATGTCCATGTATGACCATTTTCTGTTCCGTTTGTTTTCCAGAAGCAAATGTTTCAAGATAGGAGTGGCCGTATGCTTCAAGCCTTTTCTCCACGACAAAGCCCCACAGGCAGTCCAACACGGGAATTCTCGCCATCTCGATCTCCGTCTCCCCCTTCCCCCTGGCTCTTCAGAAAGACTTCACCTCCATCTTCTCCAAAGGCTGCCTCAGCCTCCTTTAGCAGCTTGAGTGAAGTAGATGAGGATGAGAAGTAAAAAAAAATGTGTAGAGATGAAGTTGTGATTAGAAAAGAGGGAGAAAATGTACAATGGCCCACTATTTCACAAATGAAGTGGAGAAGAAAAGGGGTGGGAGGAAAGATGCATGAGATGTTTGAAAAGGGAAGGGACACAAAAGGATTCTGGAGCCTGGAAGATTTCAATTTCTTAACACAGGTACTTCCTGTTGGGGCAAGGGTTGCCAGATTGCCAATACATGGTGAAACGATATGCAAACATGTTGTGTATTTCGGAACAATTACAAACATTTTACTGTGCTGTTGTGGTTGTTGCTGCTTGGGCCACTGAAGATCTGTGAGGAATTTTGCATCAAAGGAAAACTTTGGATTTTTTCCCTCCAGAGGAACCAATCTAGTATTAAGTAGTATTCTCTTTCACAGATGAATCCATATTTGAACTCCATTGCAAATTTGCTAAAAAGCTGGACTTTGCTAGAACAAATGTGAAATACTGTCTTGAAACAGCACTGACACACTGCAGACGGGGTAAAGACCCCCCCAAAAAAACAACAACAAACAAACCAATAAGATTAAACTTTGTCTTTCACAATGAACACATATTTAATCTGTTGGGTTTGTTGAATATTGCTTGTAGAGCAGGCTTTTGTACATACAGGGGACATTTTACTTTAGTGAGAACATAATTGGTTTGTTCAACGTGAAACATGTTTTACTGGTCTAGTGTCTCCAAAGCATTATTTTCCTTTGTTCTTGGTTAGACTTTTCTCCCAGGCCTAACTAACAAAGCTGTATATCCAATATTGTCTTGTAATTGGGAAATTTATTATTTAACCCACAGACCAGGTTGCAAGCTAGTCACCAAGTAATATTTTGGATCCTCAGGATGGGTTTTCAACATTATTTTCACAGATACATTGCTATTAAAGAAAAATATGCAGTGGGCCATCCACTTGCTCAGGTAACATTGTACACTGAAGCTGGACAAGATAAGAAATCCAGTTCATGGGACTGTCCACAATTATGACTCATTCTGGAAAAACGTTTGAGGTGTATCTTTTCCATAAGAGTTCATGGTTAATTTTGGTGGGGGGAAAAAGCATGATATGAGAACTAGCTTTTCTTCACTATTGGCTTTGCACTGGAGCATATTTGAACGATTTTGCAATGAATGACATGCATAGTTTGATTACTTCCTACTCTGCATAGGAATCTGATAAAATATTTTTAACAATACAGAACCATTCCCTCTGGTGTCTAATTCAGATTTTCACATATGCAGCACAGAAGCAATGGTGTGCGTCCCCTATAAACTCAGCTTGCCCTTCTTTTCATAATTACAGTTCATGTCCGTAGGCTGTCCACACCTGCTTTTGATATGCCAAAACCAAACACAAGAAACCCAACTTACAAAATAATGTTATGTACAAGGGAGAGTGAGGCTGTTTCAGAATGCTTTCCATAGTAAGATACCATTGTCCAGAACTACAGTATTCTTCTACTATTTGTGGCATATTCATTTACTACAGCTAAGCCAATGTGAACATGAGTTCCTTTGTTCTTTTGTTATATCATTCAGTAGTGTGTCAAGAGTTGGTTGCTACTTTGGGAATCTTATCTTTAATTGTAGAATTGCTCATTTTTATGGTGTTTCTTATACAAGATACATGGGTACAAATCCATTTTGATCAATAGCACTTGGCAGCAAGTATTGGAAATAATTTCCATAATAATTTGACCAAAGCAACTCTGTGTATCGAATACAGAACTTGGAAACTTTTCTCTTTTTGATTGCAACACACAGAATCCATCCCACCAACGTGGGGTGGGCCTTTAGGAAATATAACCCCGCCCAAAAAAAGTCTCCAATTTTTCCAGGTTGTGAATATAGGTGCTGTGTAAGACATACTCCTCCCTCACAAATAGAGCCAAAGCACTGCCACTAAATTTTTGGTTTTTTTTTTAACTTAGTAGATACACTGTTCATTTGCTTTTAGCCCCCATTCGTTGATCAGGATCAGTGAGTTCTTATAAGGAGTTCAGAGTCTGAAATTAAGAGAAATGTGTGTCTTCACTAATTACAAAGGTGTCCCCTCAGGGCCTGGGACGGCAGAAGAGGCGCCATTGGAGAGAGGGGGTGGCTTTGACATCTGCCCCCCGGACTCTAGCCCTCAACCCCTCAGGGCCTGGGAGGGCAGAAGAGGCACCGTCGGGGAGAGGGGGTGGCTTTGACATCTGCCCCCACCGGACTCTAGCCCTCAACCCCTTAGGGCCTGGAAGGACAGAAGAGGCACTGTTGGGGAGAGGGGGTGGCTTTGACATATGCTCCTCCCCCTCCCCCCCGGGACTCTAGCCTTCGGCCCCTTAGGGCCTGGGAGGGCAGAAGAGGCACCGTCTGGGAGAGGGGGTGGCTTTGACAGCTGCCCCCCCGGACTCTAGCCCTCAACCCCTCAGGGCCTGGGAGACAGAAGAGGCGCCGTTGGGGAGAGGGGGTGGCTTTGACATATGCCCCTCCCCCTCGGGACTCTAGCCTTCAGCCCCTTAGGGCCTGAGAGAGCAGAAGAGGCACCGTCGGGGAGAGGGGGTGGCTTTGACATCTGCCCTCCCCCCCCTTTAGTAATATCTTATTACTTGTAAACCACCTTGGGTTGCCCCTTAGGGTGAGGAAGGAGGTATATAAATATAAGTAAATAAATAAATTTAGCCAGCCCCTCCTTAAACAAAAGGATGCAAGTTCTTAAATTTGGAGAAGGGCATCACAAATTCAGCCCTAGTTAAATAAATAAGGAGCTACTTGATGCCAGCTCTGAAGTCTGAAGCATTTACCTCCTGTAATCACTTCAAAAAACCTATCCATTATTACAGGACTTTGCTCTCAAGAGCCATTCCCTTGCTTCAGCATTTGGTTTTTAAAAAATATTTAGTAGTATTTCCTTCTCATGCTGCGCAGTGCCCATCTTCGCCACTACAGTATATCAGGCAATGAGGCTCCTCTTTGCTTCTTTAGCAATAAAAATTTATGGGGTTGGGGTGCCAACCTGATGCCCAACCTTCCTCTTTTCTCATCTGGGCTTGGGGCTGGCAGTGGTGGAGTTTTTCAAACATATTTAAGGGTCCTGTTATTACATGTTTTGCAGTATGGCTTCATTTCTTGTCCATTGGAATTTTTGCTTAATAACAAACCTCAAGAAAAACAGCTTGGAAAGCAGCTGTACGTGATTCAAATGGGGAAAGACTGGTTGTTGTTTTGCACTTACCTGCTGGATAAAAATCTATGCTGCTTTCTGTATAACAAATTAACTACTACCACATACATTTTATTTTCATGTGTTAGTGATGCCACAGTCTCTGTGCTAATAGGCATCTGTGCACAAGGAGGTGGTCTAATTAATAACTTTCACATGGAACTTTAATCTTATGCTTGGCCAGCAATTTTGTGTGTTCCATATCTGTACAAGACTCATACTATAAGAAATAGATCACAGTGACATCAGCCAGATGCTCACTGGTGCTATTTACCAAGGAGGAATGCTGTAGTTTGAGTATATTTACTTTAACAGGATTTTTAAATGGAGGAGATAAGGGAAAAACAAAAATGTATCTTATTGGCTCTTAAATATGAAGGGAGAATAAAACCTAACCAGAATTTTTGCTGTACTTTGCAAACATCCTATGACCGTGATGGCAAACCTTGGCACTCCAGGTGTTCTTGGACTTCAATTCCCAGAAGCCCAATCCCCCATGATTCCACATGAATGGGTTTACTGCGACTCATCAGACCCACACTGCCCTTGTCACTCCTGGAAGTGGAAGTAAAATGCGCCCTCGTCACTTCCAGGAACGACGAAGGCGGCGTGGGCCGGATGAGTCGCAGTAAACCCATTTGTGTGGATTCACAGGGCTTGGGCTTCTGGGAATTGAAGTCCAAGAACATCTGGAGTGCCAAGGTTCACCATCAGTCATAGGATCATAGAATCACTGAGCTGGAAGGAGCCGTTTAGCCATCAAGTCCAACCCCCTGCTCAATGCAGGAATCATGTCTTCAGTATATGTACCCAGTGTCCTCAGATGGAAGATACACAACAGATTTTGTTGCTGTGACAATTGCCATGACAATTGCCAGTTTAGGCTTATGCTCAGTAACACAAGAAGTATTTTTAAACATTTTCTTGCTGTCAATGGGGTTTCTAAACCTTTGACAGAATGTGTTTCAGATTATTTGTATGTGCAAATTCCATACAAAAGTAAATGAGATACAATGGGAAGAGTATTTACTTGGCTTTCTTTCTTTGACTGTTTCTTTGCAGGGCCTTTGACTGCCTACTAGGTTTCCCTTGCTCGAAAGCCAGTCGTATCCGACTCTAGGGTTCAGTGCTCATATCTATTTCAAAGCCGAAGAGCCAGCGCTGTCTGCTACTGCAGACGTTTCCGTGGTCATGTGGTAGGCATGAGTAGACATCCGAGCACACGGAACACTGTTTCCTTCCCACCAAAGTGGTCCCTATTTATCTACTTGCAATTTCTTGCTTTCAAACTGCTAGGTTGGCAGGAGCTGGGACAAAGACGGGAGCTCATTCCGTGACTGCCTACTAGGGTTCAGTATTTTGCATCTTGATGCAAGCCCTTCCCACCTGACTGCGTATGTCATAGCTTATTTGTCTTCAAATCTCCTTCCTTTCTTTTTTGAGATATAGTTTTGGACCAAGATGCTTTTCACTCATGTCAAGCTTCTGTTTGAATAGCCAGTTTGGGGTACCCTGCAAGATGAATCAATGGGTGCAGGCCGCTTGGTTTCTTACGTATTTTCAACTTAATGCTGGGAACTAGGGAATGCTATTGGAAGTTGTGGTTTGCATATCACCAGAAATTTGTGGGAGGGAGGCATTTCTGTCTACTTACTTTGCCATTCTTTCCCTTCCCTAATACCTGAATAGTATTTGAGTAGGAATAAATTGTCACAGAGAGAACAGGTCTCTCTGATTTTTCTCTTTCCTGGGCTGGCATACTAGTCCAGACAGAGAGGATGAGTCATGCTCAGTTGCTGTTAAGCGGTACATCAGTTAGATCTAACTCACAGACAGGAAAACAAGCCTGGAAAACTGTAAGGCATTATTTGTTTTCAACATTTTAGAGCCCACTACTACTATGGGGCCACACCAGTAGGGCCAGAGAGAAGTGATTTTTGGATATTTAGCCCAAATCATGTAGAAAGCAAAAGCTTCCCTTTTTACATGCATGCGAAGTGTGCACAAAGTCCAACAATCTAGAAGATCATGATATTCATGATAACCTACATGCTGTATTTCAAGTATAAATACCATTTCAGCCCTAATTTTAGCCAACATGACTGATAGGTAACTAGGACCAGAGTTAGCTTTAGAGGTATTGTAAAAAAAAAATTTGATTACAGCTCCCAGATTTCCAGAGACAACATAGCTAGATAGGGATTTCTGTAGGTAGTGGTCCCACCGCCACTCCTACATCTGTGATCAACTTTATGAGCCCAGGAGTTTCAAAATTATCAAGTGAAGACAATATAAGGACCATCCCTGCCATCTTGGTCTGTGCAGAAGCCACCTGGTCTCATCCCCATCTCACATGCTTACTTGCCAAGTCAAATAATTTGTTACAGCCATTACACACACACAATGGGATGCTAACCATAAATAGGTCCACCTAATACTGCATATTGATGATGTAAGCCTCCCTGAGTCGGGTTCGCCTTAGTGGGAGGCGTAGAAGTTTGAAAATTAAATTAGATAAAATATAGGAGACAATCTGTGACTGTGTTGCAGCTATGCATTATTTCTAATATGATACATGGAGTAATTTACTAAATGTTTTTTTTAAACATGCCATTGCACATAATTTTGCCACCTTAGTTGTGATTTTCTCTTCTGAAGTCAGAGAGAGAGACATATAAAATTTACCTGAGCGCTCTTAAAATTTTGTGAAAACCGGAGAAATATATAACTTTCTTGTGTCCTTAAAAATAGATACTGTAATAAAATATGCACCTGGAGAGCTATACCTAGATGCCTAGTTTCTACTTAGCCTGAAAAGTGGTTGTCTATTAAGGTCAAAGCAGCTAATTCAACTGAATTAAAGTTTAAATTAAGCCAGAAACTAATTATTCAGTACCAAGCGTGTGCTTGAAATGCAATTTCAGTGCAGAACACCAAAAATCATTTGCTGCTTCAAAGTAGTAAAAACCTTTGGAAATTGCAAAACTGTGCCTACATAAATTACCTTCAAACATTTTAAGTACAGATGGTATCTGTGAGCTCCATACCTGTCAAGTTTTGGATTTGGAAATAAGGGAAATTTCCTGGCAAATACGGGATACTTGACAGCTATGCTTATCCTGTGCTGCCCTCCAATGGTGGCAATAGGGCATTGCAGTATAATTAATAAGGGATGACGGCGGGAAATAGGGTAAAATAAGGGGTTTTCCCAGCCAATAAGGGATACTTGACAGCTATGGTGAACTCCCCTTTAGAAGTATCAGAGTAGAAGAATTGTTTGTTGGCCTTTTGGCTATGCTCAAATGTACCGGTAATATCTTGATCAGATGTTAACCAGAAATATGCTCTCTTGCCTGTTGTCAAACAGATGTTTACAGTATAAACAAGGGGTGCCCAAACCTTTCGGGCTGCGGGCCAGTCACATGGTTCAGGGGGCCAGTCACTATGGCCCACAGGCCAAACCTGGCCCTCAATGCCAATTCATTCGGCCTGTACGGGCACGTTTTACTTCCGCTTCCAGGAGTGACAAGGGCTTCGTTTGGACACCCCTGGTATAAACAAATACTGTAAAGAAAGGCTAGGCAGGAGAAAGGAATGCATGGGATGATTCACACACACAGTGTCTTTGTGTAGAGAGCAGCAAAAAGCTAGGAAGTATCATAGATCTCAGACTGAGTAGTGATGTGCTGCTTCAGGTTACCACCTGATCCCGGGAACCGGTAGCAGAAATTCCCCCAGGCCATGCCCACCTCCATAGCCCAGGCCATGTGTGGCCGGCCAAGTGGGCATGGCCCACAGAGTTAGCCACGCCCACAGTTAGCCATGCCCAGGGTATGGGTAGTAAAAAAAATTGCAGTTCATCACTGAGACTGATGTTACCTGCTTTGGAAAACATTTTGGAATTACTGAGTCTATTTTCAGGGAAACCATTGATATAACCTGAATAAGGCAATCCGTTGGAATAAATGTCAGTGTGAAGTGTTGAAGGATACTATTTTGCACATGAAAATCGAACACCAGTCTATTCTGCACACCTTTCTTTGGAGGAGGAATTAAATGAGGTAGAATACACTTCTACCCTTAAACCTTGAGACACCAGAATGAAAACTGATGCATGCATTATGACAATGTTCTGCATGTAAAAGCTCATGTCCTATGGCTTTTCAGGGAGGAAAAAAGATGTCAAACCCACACATTCTCCCTGGATAACTGAGGCAGCAACACATAAAATAAGTCCCTGAATACCAGAACCACAATTGTTTAATTTTAATATACTGTATTTGCTAACATATAGACCAAGGGTGCCCAAACTATGGCCTGCTTCCAGGAGTGACAAGGGCTTCGTGGGCCAGATGAATTGGTGTCGGGGGCTAGATACAGCCCCAGGCCATAGTGACTGGCTCCTTGAACATGACCAGCCTGTAGCCCGAAACGTTTGGGTACCCCTGGTATAGATGCTCTCTCCTCCCTTAAAATACACTCGAAAAATGGAGTGTGTCTTATATTCTGGTGTGTTTTATATGCCAGCAAATACAGTACTGTATATATTTCTACCTCAACATACCTGGAATGCTCAATTAAACTCAAAGTCAGTGGAGACATTCTCCCCAAAGGGCTGATTGCTTTCTAAGTTAATATAAATGTGAACATCATCATCATCATAATAGTGCACAGCATCATGCTCAGCAGGGCAGAATTTGACTCAGGTGTTGGTGTATCAAAGGGTTTTTCATAGGCTTTGTTCCCTCTACCACATAATTTCCAGTTATGTAATGATTTGAAATGGCTGAAGTAAAACACAACATACTGTATCTTGAAATCAATGTGTGGCAGAGTGAGTTAGGGGAAGACTTGAAAAGCCAAACTGTCCTCTGTGGGAAGAGAACATAAGGGTTAACAGATTAGGAAAATAAACTATTTTGACATACAAATATATGAAGTTCCATTGGAACTCACTTCTCCGCAGACGTGTAACAAAAATGCAGCTGAGTAGCTTTAATGTTATCCCTCCAGTATATACATGTCAAGTTCCCCGTATTGGCTGGGATTACCCCATAATTTTCTCCATTTCCCGCCCGGAGCTGCCGCTACCCTGTAATTTGGCAGCGGGGGAAAGGAGTTACTGCGCATCCCTTCTGCGCAGGTCCTTTCTACGCATGCATAGAACCCTTCTACGCATGCGTAGAACCCTTCTACGCATGCAGAAGGGGATGCATAGAAGCCTTCTACGCATGCATAGAAGTGACCTGCGCAGAACGGTTCTATGCAGGTCGATTCTACGCATGTGTAAAAGCCTTCTATGCATGCATAGAAGCGACCTGTGCAGAATGTTTCTGCGCAGGTCGCTTCTACGCATGCATAGAAGGCTTTTATACATGCGTAGAATCGACCTGCACAGAACCGTTCTGCGCAGGTCCCGTAATCTCTGGAGCTGCGCTTGACAGGTATGCTCCAGTAAGGGGAACAACGCATAACGGCAACATGGTCTAACATTCCGAAAGGCACATAGTCTATCTTTGACTTGAAGGCATTGTTAATAAACCGCATTGATTCAGTAGGTCTACATTAATTAGGATGAAAAACTAGATATAGCCTAAGATCTTTTATCATAAAACAAATCTGGTCACCCTAAAGTCATGGAACATAAACACACTTTAGTTTTCACCAAAGCCAATGGAAAATGTTTAATTGACATCATCTGTATGTCCACCTTGATTTTCTTATTCAGTTTCTAATGGCTCTTTGTACAAACTGTCCCAATCTTTTAAACTCATTTGAGAATCTTCTACTCTTCTGTCTTCTTCTCTCTCCCATATTGTCTTTATTACACTCACTTCCAGATCATATAACATGAGATTTCTTTATAGGAAACAGCCAGGTTGCATCCTCAATGATGAAAAAAAGTTTTCCCCCTGAAGAATTAAACTTTTATATCTAGACGTATTCAAGTATTTTGCAGTTTTAAACATTTCCACCTACTCCAGGTGGAAGATTAGAAGGCTGCCTAGCATCTTAAATGAAACGGTATGCATTCTGCGCCATAAAATCACTTCTGAATTACAGCATCTCATGTAGGATTTTCAAGATGCTTTACTTGTTCAAGGATAAGTTCAGCACTGCTATCCTTTACTCTCCCTCAGGGAGTTTCTATGGCTAAGTGATTTGAGCAAAGTTCTCAAGTCTAACATTCTAGTTAGAATCCTGTTGGTGGAGCTGTACTGCTTTAAAGTGATGGTGATATCTTTAGTTGCTGCCAATAATATTTAAGACTGCATACCTTCTCAGGTTCCAAGTCTCACTGGCGATCCTTTCCACAAGGGGAAGTCTTCGGGAGATGCACGCTGGACCTTAACATCTAAGAATTTCCATCTCTGCTCCTGGTCCTGATGGAGATCATATTAAAGTCCCCCGCCCCATCCTGAAGGCTCCCAAAGGCTTCTCCAGGTTGAAAGAAATCCCTAGAGAGCTTTGGAACTTGAGGAATTAAAGATTTTTTAAGTGGTGGCTAATAATATCATCAGCATTTACTATTGTGGAGCTGTACAAATGGATTTCAGACTCTGCTTACTATATCACACTGGCTTTCAAGCAAAATGGTTTCCAGACCAAATCCTTTGAGAAACCAATAAATTGCAGTTATGATTAATTTGTTTTTTAAAAAGTCAACTAATTTCTATAAACACACTCAACATATACCGGCAACTCAGATTCAAGAATTTTATGGAAAGAACAAGCGTTCTCAAGGACGCGGAGGAACAACATCAAATTAGAAGACAAAGGAGGAATGAGCTCACCAAACGAGGGATGACATTCAAGGATATGGCTGAGGAACTCAACCTCCCCATATCACTTGGAGGACCCTAAACAGGTTTAGGGTTCGAGTTGCTAAATTTAGATCTAACATGCTCAAGTGGGGGCTGCTGGCGGATAACACAGTGTGTGTATACAGATGGAGCCCGGCTCACCTGCTGGTCTGTCGACTACTACCAGAAACATGTACCAACAATGGTTTAATTTTGGCCAACAACAAAGCCAATAAGGGATGTAAAAGTAGAACCTCACTATTTCAAAGATGTCATCTAATTTGCTTTTGATACACCCAGTCCTTACACACTGCCCACTTCATCAGTTTGTCTTTCCTTTTCAATGATAAGAGCAGTGTGTCTTCTAGATCAGTGTTTCCCAACCTTTGGTTTTCGGACTTCAATTCCCAAACTGACTTAGGCTTCTGGGAATTCAAGTCTCCTTGTGGGGCATGTGCCCTATGTTGGGAACCACTGTACTATTTAATATATGTTACAAACTAGTTTTAGGGCAAATTTGTACCTACCAAATTGTTTCATTAAAAAGTCAATGTAACAAATTAAGCATGAGCAATAAAAGCTATTATCCACTTATGAGAAGTAGATTCATTACCATCTGCTTACCACTGAAAGGCTGGTGTTAGGAACACTAACAAGAGAATTTAGTGTAGCACTCTACATAGTATACTATGCAAAATCTATTTGAGAGCCTTTCCAAAAACCCTCCATATGTTAAGAAAAACATAGAATAAACCACCTTTAAATAGTGTCCTCAGTTTTACAAGTCAAGGAGTTTCGATTTTTAACTGACATTTCAGCAACAGGAGCACTCCAGTTAACGATTAGGTAAATGAAGTGTCAACAAAATCCTATTTGTGCAAGTCATCAACCAATGCGATCTGATACTTGTTTTAAGATGTAAAGCTATTTATCATTACTTAGGTGATTTATGCTGAGTTGACGTTTCTGATTTGGCTTGTTTGAAGGGTCTCAGGTGTGCATAATATTATTGGGAATAGAAATAAAAAAGGAGAGTATTTTTAAAATATTCATACTGTAACATGTCGATAGAAAAAGCTGTTAAAATATCTTGTTTAAGGATAATAATTAGCTTAATTAGGCCCTTTGTAAGTCAAATGGATGCAAATCATAGTACAAAATTTGTCCAAAGTAGTTAATGTACAGAAGTAGTAACTAGTTTTCAGAAGGGGCTAGTTGTGATGTGAAAGATTTCAGGACATTTCTGTGTCATTTACCTTGATGTTATTTCAATGTTGTGGCTTTTTCCATGTCTAGGCCAGATGTGAAACTGCCAAAATGTCTGACCTCCAAATGTCTGGGCAGCCACTTAACAAAGAGCAGGCTTTCTCAGTAACAAACACGAAATGGATTTCAGCTGGTTTGTTTCCTGTCTTAATTGTGTAACATTTGAATAAACATTGAGTGGTGTTTACACCAGGAGGGCGGGATACAAATTAATAAATAAAATAGTACAAAAGTAGTATGTGATTTAACAACCATTCCATGAAAGGGTATTACAGTATCTATGCAGTTGAAATTGCAAGCAACTGCTGATGAATATATTCAATGGTCATTTTCCACCAGCAAAGAACGACAGTGTTTATAGATGTCATTTAGGTAAGAAACAAAGACAAGAGGAAACAGGTTGGAGCCAAACCTTTGGGGGGAAACATGACCAATACAGTCACAAAGGTATCTGTGGCAAAACTGAGAGACTCAGTATGATATAGTGCCATGATGACGAACCTTGGCACTCCAGATGTTCTTGGACTTCAACTCCCAGAAGCCCAAGCCCCCGTGAATCCACACGAAAGTGTTTACTGCGACTCATCCAGCCCACGTCACCCTTGGAAGCAGAAGCAAAACACGCTCGTCACTTCCAGGAGCAACATGGGCTGGATGAGTCGCAGTAAACCCATATGTGTGGATTCACGGAGGCTTGGGCTTCTGGGAATTGAAGTCCAAGAACATCTGGAGTGCCAAGGTTCACCATCACGGATATAGTGGATGGAGTGACAAAGTGGAACCCCAGAGTCTTGGATTCAAATTCACATTTGGGCATGGAAACTCATTGGGGTGTGTGTTAGATTTTAAATGTCTCATCTGAAAATAGTATAAGATGGTTCTGAATTGATGACTCATAATGTACCCACAAAACTTCTCATACACTTTAGAAGTAATTTCCAATGAATACATGCACTCATTGTTGTTCATTAAGCATGTTTACACACACGCTGGACAGACTGGTTATTGGCTTCTGGCCTAATCGACACTCTCCCTTTTACAAGTTGCTTCTGTTGCTGTAGTTGAGATTTCTATCAAGCTACTTAGGTGGAAGATTTCTTGCTATCTTCTAACATAATTGATAACAGGAATAAAGTCAGCAGCATATAGTCCACAGTTTTTAAGGAGGGAGGCTCTACAGAACTACAGTATATTAATAAATTAAATGAGAATCACTGGCATTCTGTTTTTTCTCTTCTTGGTCCATATATTTTGGTTTATTACCTTCTGGGAAAAGGAAAAAGGCAGAATTAATATGTCTAAGCACTTGCAATGCAGGTACCAACTACAGGATGTCACTTAACTATATTACGTATCATCCAACTTCAGCAACCCTAATGAGATTTTCAAGGTGAGATACTGGAGGAGTGGTTTAACTGATGCTGCCTTCCAAAGTGAGCTTCCATGTGGGTAGTCGAACTCAGGTCTTGGGAGTCTGTTCACAGCATCACACTGTCACATAATCAGCAACCCTGATTCTGTATAAACATTTCCACATCTGATTTGTTCCAGGAAAAGAACAGATGAAGGGCAAATTCATGCAATTTCTCTTGCTGAAGTACTATCCCCTTTAATCCTAAGTATGTTTACTTAGTCATCCCATTTTCAAATGAATGTTTCTAAACAAATATGGTTAATTATTGGAGCCATAAAAATTTGCAGGGACAAATGTCACTTTCAGATGTTTTTTAATTCCACAGTCAAAAGGGAAAATGGGGGAGCAGCATTTACAATGAAAGAATAATGGCTAGTGTAGATTTGAAATTCTAACACAAGTAACTGGAAAATAGGAAGATTCTCAGCCGCTTGGAACGTCTTCGAGTGCAGCAATCCTAATCTGACTTTACTATAAATTAGCTATATAAGCTGGTTCTTTAGTCAATTGGTCCACTTGAGAGTTTAGTAGCTTATAATCAGGTTCTATAGCTTGATTTGGGTAAAATAACATCAAATATTTCTAATTGTGAAGGTAGTGATGGAAAATGCTTCAAGAAGCTTTGGTAAATTACTGTTGGAAAGAGGCAAGTTTCTCGGGAGCAGGACAGGTAAAATTCAGGCCACACCAGCCAAACTTTGGCACTGAAACTACTGTTACCTATGAGGAAATAAATAAAACAATCCAGGTGAAAGGCATTAGATTTGTAGGACTCCCACAGCTGATGTCTTTATTCTTCTTGGCAACTGAGATTTATTGTAATGACCACTGCTATCCATGTTACAAAAAAGTCATGTCTGCCCCAGGTGCAGTGGATTTCTTTCATACACCACCGTATCGTTCCTTAGATGGTGACAGCTTCTTAAGGTTTTCAATTGCAAGCAAAAGGCATGTAACAAAGTCAATAGATACCAAAACATTAGTATTCCTGGCATAACAGTACACTGGCTTCTAAGAAGCAGAGCTGAGGAGATAATTAGTTTTACTGCTGGACTGGTACACTTTTAAGGCACCCTTAGTCAATCAACAATTAACAGATTTTATCTGAAGTATTAAAAGCCACCAACATGTACATTTATGAGCCATTTGTAACTATTTGTTCCATTATGAGGCAGAACTCAGTTTTGAAACTGCTAGCAAATTATTTTTAACTATGTCAATTGGTTCAGGAAATAGAAAGGAGGGATAGAGAGGATATGTGTGTGTATGGTATCAAAGAATACACATACACAAGATTAGTGGTCCACTTTCTTGCTCAATAATGTGGCTTGATCTTCAACTTTTTTCAAATTTGCCTGCTTCTTCCAATCTTATGTACTGGTTTATAATACACAATAAGACCTATGGCTCAACTTCATTCACTGAGACAGCAATATACCAGGGCACAGAATTATATGTCAATTATCCTACTGATCTGGGAGCAAGATTCCATGTCTAGGCCTGAACAGTGGTACTAACAACTCACAGGTCTCCTGAGACAGCAGGGCATAAATTCCATTGCATCATTTTACAAACATGTGTTGGATGGAGAGGAAGGATCCATTCCCATTACACAGGAACCTGAAGATCTTTTGACCTATAATCAAGAGTCAGATGATACACAATTATATTGCTTATAGGTTTCATAGGAACACTTCACTCAGAAATCAGAAATAACCAAATCTCATTTGTCAGGAAACAGAAAGAGTGGTAACAGCGAAGGGGCAAATTATTGCTTGAGCTATTGCAACCATACTATGGCAATACTCAAAACATCATATGGAATATTCTGAACATTCAAAGTATTGTATATAAATAGTAAAGTAAAGGTAAAGGTTTCCCTTGATCGAAAGCCAGCCGTATCCGACTTTAGGATCCAGTGCTCATCTCTGTTTCAAAGCCGAAGAGCCAGAGCTGTCTGCTTCTGCAGACTTTTCCGTGGTCATGTGGCAGGCTTGACTAGACACTGGAGTGCACGGAACACTGTTACCTTCCCACCGAAGTGGTCCCTATTTATCTACTTGCAATTTCTTGCTTTCGAACTGCTAGGTGGGCAGGAGCTGGGACAAAGACGGGAGCTCATTCCATCCAGGAATCGAACTGCTGACCTTCTGCCTCTTGCTTCTTAAAGGCATTTCTTAATTGCTCTTCTGCATTTTTGAGAAAGGTGTGCAACAAAGAGCTCATATATCTGTTACCTCTTTAGAATCCTATCCCTGACCTCTCTCAGAATAGAAGCAGATACAGCCTATCAAGACATGACCACAGAAAATGCTACACCTGGTGGGTTTCTGTGAGGGGCAGAAAGGAGGGGATGTTGGAAAGCAGGAATCGAAAGCAAAAGAACAGCAAGAGAGAATCCTATCTCTTTTGATTATTTACCTGGTAAAAATTGTTTCCTGCTAACAAAACCTGAGGAGTAAAAGGAAACTCCATTTCACGTCTAGTTTGGCCACTGGTGGGTCTGCTGAGCACATGATCAACATTCTTCCAAAACTTTCACAGAGGGTTTTTAATAATCAGAAAGCTAAAGCCACAAAATACTTTTTCCTAATGAAGTTAGGCCAACATATATGGTTTTAACTACCTCCTATGGGTGTCAAACCATGACAGTTTCAACCCAACCCAAATTATTCTGAGGTACTGAATAAAATGTAGAATACAAAATTTTCTAATGTAGACATCAGTTTCTATAAAATTACTAGCATTTTGCACACTGAACAACTCAGCACTGAGATCTGAAAGACACAGAATTTAACTGAACTGAGCACTGACTTGATTTTTTAACTGTAATTTCTCATGACTGATTTTGTAAAATATTTTTTCCATTCTTGTCTCTTTAAAGTGAAAAACAAATGATCAAACATTGATGAAAAATCTTATCTCACTGTAAGATATATGTTTAATATGAAACCATGATATTCTTCCCAATAAGAGTGGCAGGCTTATCCACAGCAAATAAATTAAGAGTTCTAGAAGATGGTCATACTTTTCTACAGATAGTACAAGCTGTCATTCTATCAGTTGGTTATGGCTCTGTTGTGTAAAGTTCATAATATTTTATTTAATCCACACTTAGTCTTGTACATTGCTTCAAAGGTCTTGTTCAATGTCTGAGACAATACACACACACACACACACACACACACACACAAACACAAACACTTCAAATATAAACAAATAGGTTCAATCAACAAAGGAGTTGTCTATGAAACGTTCTGGCACTAAAAGAATTACACTAGAGGCCATTAGAACGTGAAAATAGAGTTATATTTTCCTGAGGAAGAAAAATCGATAAATCTATGAACCGGCTAGATTTTGAAATTAAGAAACAAATAAGTGAACCTGTTTCATGTGGGGATTTACAAGTGAATTTGAGACACATTTTTGGCACATAGAAGACTCCTTTGTTGATTGAACCTATTTTGTTTATATTTGAAGATATATATATATATATATATATTTTTGAGAGTGGGATTTGGACACTGCTTTGCCACAACGTTTTTATTCTATCAGTTGGGCCATCACCCCAAAACTGCTTTCCCAGTAATTTAAATGATTCTCTAAAAATATGTATCACACGTTTCATGTATGTGAATCCATTTTTCCAGAGTGTAGAGACTGAATATGATGCTTAGAAAGAGAAGCGCCAATATTGTATACATTCATAAACAGGGTAAAAATTCATGCATTTAAGACACTGACACAAAATATACAAACCAAATTAGTCTTAAAACACTGCTTTTAGATAGCTCTCTGTTGCAGTGGTGTATTCAGATTTAATTGTTGATTGAACAATTTATGTGCTTGAATAAGAGATAGATGTTTAATGAGGTACTTAATATCTGAATGATCAGAATTTTTTCCTTGTTTGCCTAACAGACCAAACAATCTCCAAACAGCATTTTGTTCACAGTCTCTTAGTGTCAAAACAATATTAAGAAAGCCAATCCACAGCTTCATTTCCTGTTCTAGCTTAATTCCTGAAAAAAAGATATCATCAGAACTTCTCCTTGACTGTTTCCCAAGGTCGTGTTCTCTTTAGAGGCATAACATCGAGGCAGTGGCTGATTGTTATTACAGGACTTCAACTTGAGGCTGTTTTGTTTTCCTTTACCTCTGAATTTTTCTTCTTGGAAGAACCATTATTTCAGCTATATTTAATTCATGCTTCACTGAATATTAAATACCTAAGTTCTATCCTTTACTCTGATTATTTTGCTAACCTTGTCCTTATGACCAGCTTGTAAATTATTTCCTTTTTATACTGAGTGGGTTTGAAATAACCAATCCACTTAGGTAAACTGGCCTGCCTTGTTTTTATTGGGTTTCCTTAAAGCCAAGTTAATACAGAAGAAATCTCAGACTCCAAATTAATCCTGTTTTCTTTATCAACTGAAATTGTTCCAGGTATATAAAAATGACTAGATTTTATTATTCCATAATAAATTTAGCTTGGCAGAAGAAATATATTCCAAATTCATAACTGTGATAATGATGATGATTTTAAAAGTACCTATTCATATAGCTACTACTAAATGAACATTTCAATGTTTCCCAATTTCTTCAACACTGAAGAAATAGATATTGGATGGAATTGTGGCAAAAAGTAAAGTACTTACATGAAGAATTTTTTGAAGAGCTGATTTGATGGTAAGATCAGAAAATCCCCCTTAGTATTAGTGTTTTTAAAATGTAGCACATTACACTGCTCCATAAAAATGCAACAATGTGAGTTTTATAAGCAGATATTCAACCACACTGGAATTTATTACATTATATTGCAGCATAAGACCCTACTGTCAAATAAGGCATTGAAACACTTTTGCTGATTCTTATCTATGACTAGAAACTGACCTTTAAAAAATATCATCCTTTTACTATACATTTGTGTAATCTAACTGAAACCACAGGGTAACCCTTTTTGACATTTGTGACTCAACTAACCAAGCACGTTTGGCAAAGTGGTTATAACAAGTCACACCAAAAATGCAGTAAGACAGTCTTTTACAGTCTTCCCGTTCTTAAATTTTAGTCCCATAACAGGTCTTTCTAGGGAAGTAATTTACTACTGTAGAATAGCAGATCTGGGAATCTGAAACAAAGGAGAGACTCATTTCAGTATGGAAATGTTACCATCAAAATAGGAAACATTGGTGAGTTATGGGTTTGCTTTATATTTGGATGCATCCCTGGGTTCACTGCTAGGGTTACTCCAGTCATCAGCTTCTGGGGTGGTCTTGTAATGTCGCCAGGCTGACTTATTGAAAACTGGCAGTCTTTCAAATGATTCACTGGAAAGAGCCTAAAGAAAGAAAAAAGAAACAAGATCATATCTAAGAATGCCAGCTCCATGGCAATGAGAACACTTCTCCTAGAGACTGACTACTCTACCCAATGGAAGAGTCGACGTATGCTTCATACAAATGTGCTTCTCAATCCATCTTTTTTATAACCTCTGGGGTTATTTGTATGTATGTATATATGTGTCATGTTTGATACAGCATTCCTGTGACTGCCTAGTCTGGATGATAACAAGTCTGGATCAGAAAAGACTTATGGAGTTTGTTTGAATTGAAAATGAATCTGCTGTCTATTTGTTGGGAATCCTGTTTATGGTTCTCCAATCTGGAAATATCTTTCTATCTTTCATTAGTGAGTTGTTAGAAAGATTACAGAGAACAGGTCTTTTTTTTTTAAAGATGTACTTTCTCCATCAAAGGTGTAACACACCCATTCTCAAAGACTGAAAATGTCATCATGGCTTACAGAACAGTAGAGAACCTTATTCATGACTTTTAATACAAATGCATAGCATTAAAACGGGTGAAATTTAGTAGCACAATCTACTCCATAAAATCATACCAACAATGACAATTTATGGAGATGGAAGACTATCTGGCATTGCGCTCAACAGCTTTGCCATGGGACCAAGAGAACCTCAAGTCTTACAAGACAGGGGTTCAGATATATTTAATTTCCCAAAAACGGTGGTGGATGATGTCATCAGCCTTACACAATGTAAAGTTGCAGCCTTTAGCAAATTATACATCTTTTCCAGGCATGCAGTAAAAGCAAAAACAGCTTCATTGACTGTGTTCTTCATAAAGGACTCAAGATATTACCTTCAAATAAATTACAGCATCAGTGCCCACACCTTCCATTGAGTACAGTTTGAGATCACCTTGAAAATATCTGGCATAAAGACGAGAGATTGGCAGGCCATATCCATATCCAGCCTAAGAGGAAATCAATATGTTAAAGTGAATGCTCCAGCTCCATGCAGTCACCAAGTTGCTGCATACTGGTCAGAGTCATATTGGGATTTAACTCTAGAGTAAGCAAAATCCTGTAAATTTGGTAACTGTAAGTGGTAATTTGGAAGTGGCTGACATTTTTAGTTCAGAGCTGAATCCAATTGTTAAACCCACCTATAGAAAACCCAGTGAATCAAGTGAATTCTCATATGTACCGATTTAACAAGTGCCTTTTAATCAGTAAGTCTACTCTAATTTGGACTAATAAAAGATGTACCCTGTTACTTATAACTGCACAGGTAACAATGTCTAAAAATGTTGACATTGTAGGTACTGTATAGGTATAGGTTCTTCAGTAACATAAAGTGTTTGGGGAATGAGATATCCTATCCCAATGCTTAAGAGTGAGTAATTTTTTGGGCGGCAATGAACAGTTTTACAGAAATGCAACAAAAATACACGAAATACTTTCTGAAGTACCATTTTTCCCCTTTCAAACTTTAGAGCCTGCCAACATTAAGAGTTTCAGGCTGCAGACAAATTATTTTGAATGTTGAAGACACAGACAAAAACCACAATTGTAAAAAAAAAAAAACATTGTTGAGCGCACACACACAAATGAATAGCAAATCTGATTGCAGAGATTTTGTGATGTTCCCAAAGTTTCAGTTACATTAGCAAAGCTGACAGTGATCAAAAAGTGGTCCAACCAAGCTGACAGTCTTTCAAGACTCTCCATGGTAGCAGTTAGTGCTGCTCATTGCTCAGTGATGCTGAGTTTCTAATGGTAGTTTATTATCTGGAATTGTTATCCACAGCAGTCTATAAACATAGATGTGAAAAAAGATAGAGCTGGTACAGTTAGGCTACTCTGCTAGGTCAATTATTGTTGATAGCATGAAGCAATGAAAGAAAGAAGAAAGTTGCTGAGAAAATAAGACTTGCAATTTTGGCAAGAGAAAAGAATTACATGGATGTACAGAATCCTAACTACAGTATGTTCTCATGTAAGCTTTACAGAACAGCCTGACTTTCAAATAAACAAACATATCTACTTACAAAAGAACTAAAGCCATTATATTCAAAGGACTCTTTCCTCACAAAGAACTAGGAAATGGCCACTGTTTGACTTAAGAATTAGTAATGTGTCAAAAAGACGGATCCTCCTGTAGATATAATTAATCTAAACCAACACCCTTCCCATTATCATTCTGGTTGAAGTCAGAGCTAATTAATAAAACATACAGTACTTTGAAATAAATCTTGCCTATTCAGGAGTTACATATGAAACTGACAGGGACTAGACATCTAGTGTGGTTCGACCATGCCTTTCACTATACGACATAAAGCACCGTATGTTACTGTCATAGGCTGCAATCCTGTATCGCTCATGTAGTAGTAAATGCCACTGAAATCAACAGAGTTTACATCTAAGGAGACATGTAGGATTGCATTGTTAACGATTTAACATCAGAACCGTTAAGAGAAGCAAGAAAAACTCCAGCATTTCTGTAAACCTTTATCATTATTTTTTTTTTAGCATCTGTCACATGCAATATGACTGCAACTTGGAGAAATAGATCCACTCTAACTGGATAGTAATATTCTAAAGGCAATGGTTTACAACCATGGGTCTCTAGCTGTTTGGACTTCCAAGTCTCAACTGCACTAGTCAGCATGATCTATGGTTTTTGGACTTCAATTCCCCAAGCACCAATCAGCCAATGTAGTGACTTAGGTTACTGGGAATTGAAGTTCTCCTTGTGGGGCATGTGCCCCATGTTGGGAACCACTATCTATGGTAAGAAAACTCTATAGGTCTCTCTAGCTCTGGTCAAACATTTTGTTGCCACCACAACCAACAAGTCACCACAACATGAAGCATTAGCATTCTCCTGCTTGTATTCCAGCAACTAGCATTGAGAGACACAATACTTCTAATATAGGAAGTAACTCAACAAATAAAATTGGAAGTTGACATTAACAGACCTATTGTAAACAAATCTGTTTAATTCTCTTAGTTAAACCTGTCTTAAGGTTGACATAACACAAACTCTTGTTACTAGACAAAATCTGTGTTAAAAATAAATAAATCAGGCCATTTGCTGGGAAACGTTTTAGTTTGCAGAACAGACTTACCAAAGGGACAGCTCTTGATGGCTCCAAACTAGGCCTCGGGGCAGTTGAATACATGTAGTTAAATAAGCGATCTATTTTTCTGAGAGGTACACCACCACCTTTATCACTAATCTACAGAAGAAAATCAGAGTTTCATGTAAACAAAACAGAAAATAATGTAGGTGAACTCAAGACCAGCTTTTCCTAAACTGAAAACATTAGAAACCTGCCCCCATATTTAACTACAGCTATATCAAGCATCCATAAAATTAGCATTATCTTGATTTATAGTGTTCTAGAAACAGGCAATAGGAATGAACAAAATGACCTAAAGCAGAGGTATGAAGTCAGTCAATGACCTCTTAAAATTGTAACAGGATACAAAAGGTACTCTCTTTATACTCCGAATCGGTCTTTATTAAATTAGCTTAATTTGAAGGCTAAACTGGGATGCTCTTTGATATGAATTTCTTGGAGAAACAACATATTTGGAGCTCTATGAAATTATTCTTTCATTTCTTTGGTTTTTTATGGGATTCTTAATCCCTTTACATTAAATGAAGTTATTCATGTCATAATCATTTAAAGTTTATTAGTGTGTATTCTTCAGTGTATCTGTTATTTTTAGGAGCCATAATGCAGCCTGCTCTACTTTCCTTTTGCTGGTTCTTCACTTGCTTTGAAAGTTTATTGGTGGCATTAGGCCACAAAATAATTTCATAGTCACTTACTCTGTGTCAGCACACCACCAATCTCTTAATTTCTATGAGCATCTATAAACTAGGTGTCAAACTGAATATATGCGCACAAAGGTCTAGTCCAGATGACATAAGGTGGAACACTGCAGAATCCCCCATCAGTTATGAGCAGCAGCCTAGTGTACTTGCTGGACAGCTTTTCTTTGCTGCTCAACATAGGGGTCAGCTATATAAAGCTCCGAGGTTAGACGGCATGTTGCCTGAACCTGGGGACAACTTTTGTTCTGGTTTCATCTTCCCCCAAAAAGAACCTGGACTTCCTCCCTGGATGGAGAAACAAATTAGAGAGACAGCTGTTCCAGTGTTCAAGAAGCATGCCAAGCAATTCACAGATTAAAACTCCATGGTCAGTATAGCTGCTCTGACTACAAGTGGGCACAATTAGAACCAGCATGTTTCTTACAACTAATAAAGTTTTTGAGGATTCTTGGCTTACGCTATTATCAGAGACAACCTAAAGAATATTACCTTATTTTACATATAATACTATTTCTGAAGCTTACAACTAAAAACTTCAAATATTATTCACCTTTATAGAAAGATCTTCTTTACCCAAAGTGACTAATGTTTTAATTGATGGATAGCCTCCAGGTTTACCTTCGTGTAACTCCACTGTAGCTCGCATTGAGTTCTTAAATTTAAAGAAAACATTTTTAATATTTCAAGGGTTTTAACATTTAACATTAACAAGAAGGTTTAAAAAAATGTACAAACACATAACCACAACCTCTTTATTCATTTTAATATGAAACGTCACTATATAAAGTGACTTAAAAATTTGTCCAGAGACATTTTAAAACATAAATTGCATATATATGTGAACTGGAAAAATGTTTGTTTGTTTTTTAACTTAAAACACTCATGGTAAAAGACTGTTAATGTACAGGTGAAACTCGGAACATTAGAATATTGTGCAAATGTTCATTCAGTTCAGTAATGCAACTTAAAAGGTGAAACAAATACAGTATGAGAGACTCATTACTTGCAAAGCGAGATAGTTCAGGCCTTACTTTGTTATAATATTGATGCTTATGGCTTACAGTTTATGAAAACACCAACCCCCCCAATCTCATGTACCCCATAATCATCACATAATCTCATATACACTGTATGCCATGATCATCACAATTATAATGAATTAAGGCATGACATCTCTCGCTTTGCATGTAGTGAGCCTTTCACCTTTTAAGTGAAATGAATGAACATTTTGCACGATATTCTAATTTTCCGAGTTTCACCTGTATACACAACACTTCTTATAAGGATGGACTTTTTCGATCAGTGGAATTTCAACTGTTGGTCAATAGAATCAGACCTTTTTCAGCACTGCACCAAACAGAGAAACCTCTGCTGGATAGCAAAGTACCCACAAAGCTTTGCAATAACCTCATAACAACTTCTTGAACCGTGTCTTTTAACTTGATTTCATGTTGAGGAATATAAACTATTCCTGTGAAATATTTCTATGATGTGCTAACTGTAAAGCCCAAATGATCACACATGTTAGGAATGGTGGTGGGGAATTGGTCTATATAGAAATTTTAAAAAGGAAACCCTTTGTTATAATAACATCACTAGGTTTCATGTGTTATCAGAGCTGTCGTGTAGTAATCCACTATTTAGACACAACCTTTCATTAGAATGCATAATTTGCCCTCAAATATTTACATAAATCACCTTTCTTATCTTTTGCATAGCTGCTTTGTATATCTCTTCAATTCAAAACTTTTTATATGAAAAGGAGAAAAGACCCATCAAACATTCAATTTATTCAAGATTTTGCCAAACACACAGGGTAACTATGAAAGCCACACATTGGTGAGGAAAGCAAGGAGAAATGCGACGTTCCTTTCTAAAATCAAATCTACTTATATTTCTCAAGGATCAGAGGCAAAATGTCATTAAAATATGCTGGCACAGCACTTCTGAAGAATCAACTTGTGCATATTGTTTTTTCCAGTATATTCAATGAGGGGCAAAATAAAATTATTTTGTCTACCTCTATATTATTCTACTTACCTTGAACAATTCAAAAAGCATATGAAATAGATGTGAGGGCACATAAACTACTTGAATAGGCTTGCCTGGTGCTTTAGCTAGAAAACAAAGGAAACATTCATTTAACTGAAAAGTTAATTAAATGATCTTGGATATACTCGGAGTCCTGAAAAATACAACATAACACATTTATACATTTTTCACCTCCTTTCCTTCCATGCATCTATAAGACAGAAAGACTAGGTGAAAAAATATGGAACACAGATACATTAGATCATATATAAACCTCATCATTTATATGGACCATCTTTAGATATATCCACCCCTTTGGAAGTACAGTGGTACCTTATATAGTACAATGATTTTAATCTGTTCCACGGGGTTCGTTGTTGTACGAAACAATTGCTATACAATACACGCATCGTATAGCGATTTCCCCTTTGGGATGCATCGTACAATGATTTTTTTATTTTATTTTTTGCTAAGTGGTTTTCCCGTTGAAAAATTGTTGTACGATTTTTTTCCCATAGGGAAAATTGTTATGCGGGACACCATTTCCCCCCAAAAAACAACAACAACAACAACAACCAAACTAATTTTTATGCGGTTTCATTGCTATACGGGGCAATTGTTGTATGAGGTTCCCCACTGTATCTAATATTTTTAGATCCTAGACTGGGTGAGATAAATAAGAAGTTTGTCTATATTTTTAAAAATGTTTACTATTCACTCACATTATTAATTAATTTCCTACCAAAATGAACAGTTAGTAAACTGCGACTAAAAAAAGTAAAAATTGGAAAAGAGATATGGTGTGTTCTGTACTTTCTGTACAATTGGCAAAATGTTCAAGTGAAATACAAATGTAGTAATGGATTTCCATAAAAATAAATAATGCCATGCAATTTACAAAACCACACACACACACACACACACATATATATATATATATATGCAGTGGTGAAAAGAAAAAAAGTTCAGTTATACCATTGAATTCTTCAATTTCCAAGTCAGGAGCTACCATATAATATTGATCACACAACATCTTAGCAGTTGCAAAGGCATCTGTAAAACAAGAAAACAAACACAGCTATGCAACTTTGTAAAAACTCAGAAAGTTATATTTCTCAGTTCAAACTATTTCTATGAAAACTAAGCTACAATATATGTAATATGCAAGATCCATGATCAGATATTCTAATGCCTTTTGCTTTAATTCGAAACAGCTGACAGAAAAGCTCCTAATTTGATTGGAAAAAGAGGAAAAGGAGAGTTTGAAACTTTCCCTTAAGTGGATGAACAAATGTAACCCATACTTTCCAAAAGCTGCTCTTGGTTTTACTGGGAGGTAAGGAGACAAACATGCATAATTCCCCTTGATGCTAGATTTCAAAAACCAAAATATGAATTACAGCCGAACCATGCCCCATGGACAGCTGAGCGGGCCAGTCACGTTGTTCCTCTTACCTTAAACACTGCCATAAAACGCATCCGTGGCTGTTATTAACGCATTTACGACAGCCATGGGTGCATTTATGGCAGCGTTTACGTATGCACGGGTGTGTATACACATGCGCGGGCGCATTTTACAGCTGTCATAAACGCATCCGCTTCAGCTTCTGGTAACGATGAAGGTGGTGGCGGGACACATGAAATGGTGCCATGGGCCATAGGTTGGCCACCCCTGGTATAAACCATAAAATAATGGCAAATCCACTGTAATTCTCTACCACCAGCTGAAAAACTAGGATTATACTTTCCCTTACAGGTCTAAGGCTTTTTATTTTTCAATATCCTAAATTTTGTTTTCATAACTTCAGCCAGCTGAAGCATAAAAAGTAAACACACCAAATTCTGTGTCTTAGATGACAAAGCTCTTCCCTCCCATCAATATCTTAAAGAGCATATTTTTATGCCCATATTATAACACACTTTAGCTAAAAAAATACAATTTCTGCCAAGTTGGTATAGTTCTCTTTGTTGGAGCACTGGATCCAGAATCAGGAGTTGGGACATTGAATCCCATCTGTGCCTCCTGGGAAAAGGGTGAACCAAGGTAGCCCCATCAGCCATAACACACACACCCAGTTATGTGCTCAGCCATTTAAGTTGCATTGGGCAAGCTCCACAACAGAGCTAACCTCTGGGTGGAATACTTTGTACTTAGAAAACCCTGAAAAGTGCTGTTATAAGTAGAAATTGGACTTGATGGGACACAAATATTAACAACTGCTATCTAGTAAACTCCCCCATTGCTGGTCCCAAGCCTGGATGTGAAAGGAGGAATGGTTGGGCATTGGGTTAGCGATCCCGTCCCTGTAAAACCTAAAATCCAACAGAAACAGCAAGAAAAATTTCAAAGATTGAAAATGCTGGAAAATTCTTGCTTCCCAATGTCACATAGCATGGAAGGATCTATCACGTTGTCTATGTCTATTTAGTTCAGGTTCCCAACCTAAGGCCCGTGGGCCAGATTTGACCCACAGCACCATTTTATATGGCCCTCACCCCTCCAAGAGCATTCGAGAAACAAAATGGCCACCCCTTTGAAGCTGTTGGGACAAAATTTTTAACTAGATGTTCTTTTTTGTGCTTTAGGAATTTTTGAGGGTTTTTTATTGTTTAATGTTGGGGATTTTATGTATGCCGCCAGGAGTCGCATGTCGATTGGGGCGGCTATACAAATTGAATAAATAAATAAATACCACCCCCACCCCACACACACACCATGCAGGCGGGGCAAAATGGCTGTCCGGCTCTCGAAGCTGACTGAGAGATCGTGACCCAGTCCCTGGCTTGAAAAGGTTGGGAACCCCTGATCTAGTTGGTTAGATCAATTCATTTCAGTGGTAACTAATAATGCTGAGTTTATGACACCGCACAAAAGAGCTATTAACACATTCCTTATAGTCTAGAATATAGTTCAAGGAAACCTGTATATAAACTAAAGAATGTAACACTAAGCCTTCAGGACAAGCTTATTTCCAACACACAAAAACTTTTAGTAGTGCAAATGACTATTGACTTCTTGGGTTTGAAGAGAAAGGATGAAGTTGTTGTTCAGTCGCACAGTCGATTCTGACCCTTTATTTTTTTATTTTTCGTATTTCTATTGCCGCCCAACTTTGCGACCCTATGGACCATTGTCTGCCAGGCACCTCTGTCCTCCACCATCCTCCTCAACCCACTCAGCTCTGTGCCAACTGCATCTACAACACCATCTAGCCATCTCATTTTTGGCTGCCCCCTTCTACTTTTGCCCTCCACCTTTCCCAGCATCAAGGCTTTCTCAAGTGAATCCTCTCTTCTCATTTGATGTCCAAAGTACTTTAGCTTCATCTTTACTATTTGACCTTCTAATGAGCAGCCAGGGTTGATTTATTCTAAGGTCGACCTATCTGCCTTCAGGACAAGCTTATTTCCAACACACAAAAACTTTTAGTAGTGCAAATGACTATTGACTCCTTGGGTTTGAAGAGAAAGGATGAAGTACTATTCAAAATATCTTTATTAATATCTGAAAGACTATATTCCTTGATACTTTAACTATACTGTATCTCCATTAAATGACAAGGATTGTCAGCATATTACAATATCTGCTCTGTCAGGTATGCAGCAATTTTTACCTATTTATATATTTATTGTGTCTCCTTCGATGTACATGCGTAGTTTACTGGCTAAATAGCAGTAAAAACAGAATGTCACTTTGAATGGTTTTCTAAAATAGTATTCAGAAAAACAGAAAACATAGTCAGTGAAAATATATCTATTTCAAACCACAACAAAGTACTGAACGAAAAAGGTAAAGGAAAAGACTGGGAGTGCTAAACATTCAACAACAGGCAAATAGGGGAGGAGGGAAAGTTAAAGTCTCAGTAGTTTTTCGTATAAGCTCTGATGTTTTGAAATAAAGTTAATACTTTTTAAACCAAGGCTGGCAAATCAAAAACCACCCTTGGAGATGCATCGTCTATCTTCTCTCACCCTCTGAAGCCAAGATTCTTCTTTTTCCCTTCTCTGTTATTATGATCTATTGACCTCACTACACTACTAACAGACTTCTCAATTTTAACAGGATATGAAAAATGTATGTAAGTTTTTGTTTAGAGGAAGATGACTGATCTTAACCATGGTTAGCACAATGGAATGGTAAAGCTCACAAGAGAAAGGAGAGGAAAACTGGTAACTACAGCTTCTTATATTTTAAAAGAATTGCACAGATACACCATTACATTTGAATTCAGAGCAATCTTACCTTCTACTACATCAGACACATTACAAGTAGGGTCAATACTCCCAATATGTTTGGGATGAGCAGGATTAGTGACTCCACCAAAAAGCAGTGCTAATGGGATAAAAAGGTAGCAGTTAATTGAAATTATGCAGAAAAGGCAATTTGAGTAAAAGTTCAGGCTTCTTAAAAACATTCTAAAATGTTTTAAAAAATTAATTGTGTCCTGAATGCTTGTAGCAAAAATGTGTTTTTGATAATTAAAAAGAAACTTCAGTGCAAAAATGCATGTTGGAAACAAATGTTCTGGTCTCCTAACATCCACTATGATGCACTGTTACTACTTGTTAACTGCAAAACAGAATGGCGAAACTATAAGTAAATATATCTTTTTTTTTTTTACTTTAAATGCTTCTAGAGTGATGTTATTATACAAAGTCAGAAATTATTCTGGGTTGAAAGGATTTTTGCAGAATAAACTCCACTCAGGGTACGCCCAAATGAGGCTCCCTCCATGTCCCAAAGAGCTAGGACATCATGCAGTACCCGGGTCTTGAACTGTTGGCCACTCCCCTGGTGGCTTAGTGGTTAAGACGTTGAGCTGGAGACTGGAAGTTCGGGTTTCAATACCTGAGGGCTACCCTTGGTGACATGAAAGGAGCCTCATTCGGGCGTCCTCTGAGCAGTTTTCCAGCAAAAAAAAAACTTTCAAACCCAGAGTGATCTCTGACACATAATAATAATAATAATAATAATAATAATAATAATAATAATAATAATAATAATAATAATAATAATAATAATAATAATAATAATAATAATAATAATAATAATAATAATAATACAAAGTGTTATTTTGTGAAAAAAACTGAAAAGGAGGGGAAACGTGATGAGACTGAGCTTATCTCTCCATGTTTTTCTGTGCTATTATTATTTTTCTGTTTTATACTTTGCTAACTAGAGGAAATAACCAACATTCTCCAACAGTGTACTGTATGGGTCAGGTGCAATTCATGTGGCTTGTTTTTCCCACTACCATCAGGTGCCTGTCAAGCCAGATATGACATCAGAGGAAGCATATCCTTTCTCAACCTTTCTCAACTGGACCTTGGCTTCTCATATCCGAAGTGAGAGGGCAGAGGACAGAGGGAAAAGGTGAATCCCATCATACCATGGGAGGCCAGATGTGTTCCCATGATCTCATGCATTCCAAAGGGGAGAGGGAACACCTGCAGAGTCTGGGATTTTCCCATGATGAAATTAGGATGAAATCATTGATAAGGGTGGCAGAAGTCACTCATTTCTCTTTAAAAGGGGCATCTTTTGAGAACCCAAACCAGTTCTCTAATGGAATAATGGAAAATCTAACAGCCTACTAATCGTAACCAGCCTCTCGAACCCCAGCAAGGGTCAAGTCCGTGATAGCTGGCTCTTTGGCTTTGAAACAGAGATGAGCACTGAACCCTAGAGTCGGATACGACTGGGTTTCAAGCAAGGGAAACCTTTACCTTTACCTAGTGTAATACTATAATGTTTAAGTAGTATTTAAATCTTAGAGTGCTGGAGCAGGATCTGGGGCAGCTGGGTTCAAATCTCCACGTGGCTAATTAGTTATGCTTAGTTTACTCTCACACTCACAATCTAAATTATTTCATAGGACTCCTGTGAAGATGGGAAGGGATACAATTTTATACAACGTCCTTGAAGGAAGCATGGCAAAAAAAATTAAGAGTTGAAAAATAAGGATTCCAATAGGTTAAAAAAAACCACATTGATTAAAATACATCATATTCCCACAAGTATATTAGATCTAGTTAATGGCGTAGCAAAAAGCAGACCAATGCCATCTCTTGCTTTACAAGCAGGAGGAACTCCAGCTATCACTCAAAAAGGGAAAGCAAATACTTACTGTGCTGGTTAATAAGCATACGGAATGAAATTCGATTGGTGTAGAATCTATCTAGAAAATACTGTATATTACTGCTCACAAAAGGATCAAAGCCATATTTTTCTTTGTATTCAATTACTCCTTGGGCCATGGTAGGGACAACATCATTGTGCCTGTTCCTGACTTTAATTAAGATATCTAAAAAGCTGGAAAGAAAAAGGGGGAATGAGAAAGTTTTGTAGTAACTGAAATACCCACATTTAAATGATAGCTTAAAATATTCAGTCACAATTAAAAACTACTTTTGTACATCATATATTAAAAGGAACATTATAGGTCTGTAGCAAAAGATTCACCTGGCTATTTAAAATAATTATTCAAACTTCAGCCTTCCTAATTTCAGCAAGTCATGGTAATGTGAAAATCAGCTTCCTGTCTACCCTGTCCTTCCAGCCTGTCTATTCCTTTTTGATACTCTTCTTTCGATTTTTGTCCAAACTTGTCTCAGTTCCAAATTACTTGCTCAGATCCCTATGGATTTCCTCTTGCCTTACTGCACTTTCCTGTCATTTGCATTTACCCTGACCTCTTCTAGGATCTTGAAAGTATTTCAGACAGTAGAGTTAAGATAATTTTTGCCTGCTCTAGCATATACTTTTGGACAACTCAGGAAATCATCACTAGAAATACATTACAGGTCGTCTCCCTTATCCATGGGGGATACATTCTAAGACTTACCACGGATATGTAAAACCATGGATAAGAGCTAACTCTATATGTAACACATATATCTGAGTCATAGTAGTGAAGGAAGCTTCAAATACCTATCTTTCTATAGGAGAACTACAAAAATGTCTACCTCCATTGCTTGTAAACATTATATTGCTGACAGTGTTCACTGGTGGCCAGCTCTGATGCTGCACCATAAAATACATATATACAGTGGTACCTCGCATAATGAATGCATTGTATAGTGAAACATTCACACAACAAATTTTCCCCCATTATTCAGGGTTTTTGGTGACCGGGATATACCCACTTAATGGGAACCCCGGTTAACAAACATTTTTTTCATTAGGCGAGGTATCTCCCATAGGGAACCGCATAACGGAAAAAACCGCATAGCGAAGAGCTCCGTGGAACTGAGTTTTTTCGTTATGCAGGGTTCTACTGTATTATGTGTTTCAGAATTTGTATTGGATATTTTTAGACTCATAGATAACTGAAACTGTTGATACTAAACCCACAGATATAGTATAACTTGTAATAACATATTTCCTTAATATTTATAATATATGTAGGCCAGAACATAAATCATATTCAAAGAAAACCAATCTTCTACATATTAAGCTCTTAAAGGCCTAACTGGAATTGTGTGCATACATTTTAAATTGTGCCACTGCTAGACAATATTTTGTCCTGCCTGAGACTTGGAGCATTAATAATAAATTTGAGAATATACAAAATGGGAGAAAGGCACTTCAAAACAAACTATATTAGCAATCCCAACAATGTGAAAGTCCTTCAGAAAGAAACTATTATAGCTTATCTGGTTTTAAATTTGAAGTCACCGTATACAAGAACAGAGACATTGAGAGACACCAGTATTTAACACTGCTATGAAATGGATTGTATTCACTTAAAATAACCACCAATGTTTTAAGAAAAAGATGGGGAAAATAAGAGAAAGAAAAAGTGAAGAGAGATAGAATTACAAGGACAAATATATACAATGGAAATATTTTTTATTATTTTTGTTATTTATATTATTTATATGCTGCTTTTATCTTGACAGGGAACCTAAGGCAGCTAACAACAATTGAAACAGTACAATAATAACAAGCTTAAAATATTATATAGAAGAAACAGTTTCTTATTCTTTCTACTACTGATTCACAATTGATTTAAGCTAACCAGGATGTTGTGACCTAAACCTAGTCTGAAAGGATCAAGAGAATTAGTTTCATCTGGAAAAAACTTAGCTTGCCACCACCCTCTCAACCAGTTAGCCCATACACAATATGGTGGGAATGGGCCTGTATGTATTAACATTGCCCTTTGTTAGATATTTTGTGAATAGACCTAATTATGGTTTCTTTCAAACTATGAAATGTTGTTTGACATACTGATGAAAATAGAACCTGCATGCCACATTTTGAGGGAAAATAGACTTTCATACATAATGCATCAGGGTTTCTATATAAAGAGTGCAGATGATTAATTTATAAGAAGTAGAATGAAATTCTTCTAAAAAGAGAAAGATCTGAAGAAATTCACCATTTAAAATAAAATTCCATTACTACTTTACAATTTATAGCCCCAACTACTTAAGATATGCAAACAGAAGTAATTATTTTTCTTCTGTCTTCTGATGCCCATTCCTCAAAAGATATACATACACCAAATCTCTACTTCTTATAATTATGTCTTCTTTTTTCACTCCTTCCTATAAACCAGGGTGGATAAAAATCAATGGTTTTTTTAAAAAATAAATAAAAAAAAGTATTTTTTTTATTTAAATCGGAATTTTTAAAATTAAAATCGGATTTTTTAAAAATGCTTTTTGAGGAAAAATCACTCTAAAGATCGTGTTCTAGTTAAGACACATTATAGTCCAAAGGTTATAAATCATGAAATTAGTTTTTAATTATGTGGCATAAGGCTGTATTAATCCATTCACAATGTCATGCTCTCCCAGAGGTTTCTGATTATTTGGGGCAATTTTTCTATCTAGAAGATATTATCAAGTCAAATGCTTGGTTTTGCTGTTTTCAAAACTGTGCATTTGGATCTGCAACGATAACATGCCTCCTTCATTCATAGCAAAAAATGTTATAAAATAAACATCAGAATTGAGAAAAAGACCTTAATCCCATTGTTCCTCTGCAAATCTATGTACACAGAATCAATCCCCTTACCTCTTAAGTGCTGCTATGTTTCAAGAAGTTCAATGACTAGAAGGTTGTTTGGAATAGAATAGCACAAGGAGCAAAGTTTGAGGAGGGAGGGGCAAGCAATAAAATAATAGTGAAACCTTTTGAGGAGGGAACTCTGCATCTTGAGATCTTTATTTGTATAGCAGCCTGAAGTTTACCGCATTATTCTCACTCTCTCCCTTAAGGAGAAAAACCTGTAATAGCAGCAGGCCGTAAAAGAGACCCAGTTTGGGAATATTTTTATTTTAATGTTATTGTTTTGGTTAAATAAAACTATTTAAATGTTAAGGTAATGATTATTTTTCTCCTTCCAATAAAGTACAACAGAACAGTTGTCCAAATATGAATGATTAACCTATTAAACTGGAGATACATAATTATTAAATTACTGCAAGGTGAACTATCTATGTATTTCTAATGGTATATAACCACCAAATCAGTATTTTCTGATATAACTGTAAAACTACTGTAATCTGAAAAGTTATTATTCTAAAAATGAAACCTTTATCTGATTGTAAATATTAAGATCAAAACAACTCCAGCAAAAATGAGTCTTTATGTAGAAAATCATGATTTAAATCGAGCCTTACTGACTAGTGATTTAAATCAAAGTGATTTAAATCAAATCCACCCTGCTATAAACATCAGGTGAGCTACCTCAACCATTCACCTTAGTAATGTGCATGTTTATTTGACCAAATATGCATTTTATTTAGGTTTAACACCTCTCAAATAGGAAAAGGATGTGAGAGCTGGACCATAAGGAAAGCTGAGCGCAGAATAGACACCTTTGAAGTCTGAGGCTAGAAGAGTATTTTGAGAGTACCCTGGACAGCAAAGAGAACAAATAGGTTGATCCTGAAGGAAATCAACCCTAACTGCTTCTTGGAATGTCAAATATTGAAGATGAAGCTAAAGTACTTTTGGACACCAAATGAGAAGAGAGGATTCACTCGAGAAAGCCTTGATGCTGTGAATGTAGAACTAGAGGGGGGTGGCAGAGGATGAGATGGCTAGGTGGTATTGTTTATGCAATGGGCACAGAGCTGTATGGGTTGAGGAAGATGGTGGAGGATAGGGGTGCCTCGCGTGCGATGGTCCATGGGGTGGCAAAGGGTCGAACTCGACTATGCAACTGAACAACAACACCTCTCAAATGCAGTTGATTTAACTCTTAAAAATACAGCTCAAAGGCAGGGGCTTCAACCACAACTTAAGAGCCAGCAAATCAGGATCTTTCAAATCAGGTCTCACCATTTAAGTTCTACACTTCTGAAAGCATCCTAGCATTCATTTAGCTTCAATACAGCTTATTGTCATACAACACAAATTATAAAACTGCTAAGAATTTGGCTGTCATAAATACAACCAAGATAAATAAGAAGACTGTACTCAGAATGTGATAGTAGCAAAGTTGGTAGAGTCAATTTGGAACTCTATTTCACCAAATTAGAACCTTTTCTTCACTCTATTTAATACCTGGCTAACCAAAGTGGAATTAAAGGGAGTTTCAGTTTTCCTCTTTAAACCGGCTTTTCTCCCTTAAGAAAAAGAAGTCTGATGACGTGCAACCAAGATGTTTCAGTGATGAGCTCTTTCCTTTCCTTATTCCCAGCAAAAATATAACAGTGCAAAACAAACAAGGAAGTGCAAAAACACAAACAAGCAAACACTAGTTATAACTGTTACAGATATCATTCTTTGGATTAAAGAATGTATACAACTGTTTCTCCCTCCTGACAAAACTTGCTCATTTTAATTCTGGAAGTCCAATAATAAGAGTTATGATCCTCATTTTCAGTAATTAGCGGTTCAAAACTTTTTGATAAGTATGCTAAATATCTAACGCAAGAAAGAGAAAATACTTAAATTCATTTCCTTGTTTCCATGTAAATATAAGCTTATAAATCTAAGCTCTCTGGAAATTCTGATCAGTTTTATTCCTTGCATTTTGTACTGCAAAGTTATTCTAGTCCAGAGGGTTGGCAAGATATAAATATAACCTTTTCTATCAAGTAATAAAATCATGTTCCTTTTCCTTGCAGGTACTTTTCTAACATACAGTACATTTCTGATTGTAAAAGAGTGCCCCTCTAAGATATTTACTTGCCATGTTCCTGTCTAATCAGCAATGCTTAAGTACCTTGTAAATTCCTCATGCAGTTTTCAAATGATCCATTACTCTAAATATAATAACTGGGAAATCTGAGCAAAACCTTCAAATTGCACAAGGAGGGTTTTAACCTCCTCACCTGCCTTGCTGATTGGACAAGCACCCCCTTCTTGAAAATTATTTAATGCTTAAAAGCTTCAGCTAGATTAGATCCTGCTGATTCTACGAGGATCTTAGAGCTAAGTCCAAGAAAAGTCCACTCCTATGTATTGCTGCCTCATCTGGTGGAAGAAGAAAAAAAATCATTTTTGTGTGTTAGATGATCTAAAAGGAACCCCTCCTCCCCACCCAAAATAGAAAAATGAAAAATAAAAACATAGTACAGTGGTACTTCATGCAACAATTGTAATCCGTTCCATGGGGCTCGTTGTTGTACGAAACAATTGCTATACGATGCATGCATCTTATAGCAATTTTCCCTATGGGATGCATCGTACAACGATTTTTTTTTTTTGCTAAGTGGTTTTTCCCATTGAAAAATTGTTGTACGATTTTTTCCATAGGGAAAATTGTTATGCAAGACGCCATCCCCCCCTCCCCCCGAAACAAAATTGTTATGCAATTTCGTTGCTATATGAGGCGATTGTTGTATGAGGTTCTACTGTATATGGCAATAAGAATGATTTCTTGAGATTTATGATCTAGCTTTGGGGTTAAACTGTGAAAAACAAGTTAGCTTTTAGCAGATGATATTTTTCACACAGAAAACTATTTTTATTTTCTATACTTGTTTTTGCCTCAACTCGTGAGAGAGGGACTTGCCTCTACTGCCCCTGGCAGGTCCTTTGCTTTTGCCCTGTGTCTCTTGAAGCTGCCCGCTGTGAGGCCTTGGATGGAAGTGAGGCCAGTCAGACGGCTAAGGGATGGAAAGGGAAGCCAAGAGGTGAGGATCATCTGGGCAGCTAAGGTATGGCTGGAGCTCTGCTCCCAGCTGGCCAGGTTAAGAGGAGGAAAGGCAGCCACAAGAGAGAAAGAATCCGGGAATTTGGAAGAGATGGAGGATGAGGCCCCTTCAAAAAGCAAGAAGCTCAGCTGAGGGAAGGGGTCTTCAACTAGACCTTCCTGAAAATCCCTGGACTAGCATATTGGTCAAGCTGTATCTCCCACATGGCCACAGAGGGAGTTTTAACTTGTTAATAAAGGGAGAAGAGTGAAGACTCAACAGAGAGGGAAACTCTGCTCTGACCATCCAGGTTTACAGGAAGCAGTTAGAGCAGAGCTTTGTTGACTGGATGGTCGGCAGGTCGGCAGGTGAGCAGTTCGAGACTCAAGTGCTGTATGAGGAAGTGAGCCCCCTTCCTTGTCCCAGCTCCTGCCACCCTAGAGGTTAAAAAGCAAAAATAATAATAATAATAAAAGTAGAAAAATAGGTACCATTTCGGTGGGAAGGTAGCAGCATTCCAAGTCTACTCATGCCTGCCACATGACTACAGAGACATCTGCATATGCAGACCACGCTTGATCTTTGGCTATAAATGGAGATGAGCACCGTACCCTAGAGTCGGATACGAATGGCTTTCGAACAAGGGCAAACTTTGCCTTTACCTTACCATAAAACTTCCTCCCTTCTCTCTGCTGAGTCCTTCTTTTTTGTTGTTGTTGTTGGCTGCCTAACGGCCTTGGCATTAGATTAACAAGTCTTTAAAGGAAAAAAAAGTGAAAGAGAAACAGAATGGAAAGGGCAGGTGAAAGTAGATCTAGGCACAAGATAGGAGGAGGAGAAGATTCAAATGGTTGCCAGTTTCGCTGCTGCTCAGTCTCTCTCTCAATGCTGCTGTTTTGCTAGGGCCAAAAGAAACTCTACATTAAATACAGATTTTGAAACAGCTACTGTCGAGATACACAATAAATTGGCTTCCAGGGGTTATCCTGGAGATGTGATTAAACAGGCACAACGGAAAGTCGAGCGTACTTCTAGGAGTGAATTTTTTGTGAGAAAAAAATCAGAAGAGAGCAGAAGGATTTTTTGGTCACTTGAAAATACGCCGTTAGCCAATAAAATTTAAAAAATCATTAGAAAATATTGGTATCTTGTTACAGACATTCCAGGTTGCAAGCTATATCTGATGATAGGCTTTAGAAAAATGCGCACCACGGGCAATATGGTGACGCGAAGTGATAGTTTGGTAAGGGCTCCATTTACGGATTTAATAGTAGGGCACTACAAGTGTCAGGATTGCTCTATTGCAAATTTTCTTGGGAAACAAAAGTAGTTAACATTCCGCATTTGGGGATCACTCATACCTTGCATTTGTTTTCCAATTACAAGACAGCATTCTGCGTGTATCTATGGATATGTAGGTGCGGTCTATTTTATGTGGGCAAGACATCTCGACCAATCAGGAACAGGCTAGCTGAACATAGAAGTAGAATTCGGAATCACAAATTGTTCGCCCCTTTGGTACAACATTACGTTGAAAAGAACCATTCTGATAACGAATTTAAATTTGTGATCATTGCAACAGTCAAATCAGAACAATATAATAGAGTAGATTTAGATCGTTTACTCCTCAAAAGAAAGTCATTTTATATACATAAATTTCAAACACTTTCGCCGAAGGGCTTGAATCAAGAGATAGATTTCAGATGTTTTTTTTAGAGTAGACCACTTCTGAGTATATTGTCAGCTGATGCAGATGGGGCTATGGAGATAAACCAGTCTACATTTTACCAGCATATGATCATTACGAGCAGGGTTAGGACCAGGAGGAATATGCAAGCACAGGTGCTAAGGATTACAATTTATGGGGTATTTTAGTTCGGGGGTTTAGTTCCCAAACAACGTTCTGGCACTAAAAGAATTACAGTTGAGGCCAATTGAACGCAAAGATAGGTAAGCTTTTTATGACCATATTATTGTTATAGGACTAATGCCGATTTTGTAAGAATTTTGAAACGTTAGTTGATGGAACTTAATGAGGTTATGATTTATATCTTGTACAGAATTATATTTTCCTGATGAAGAAAAATCGAAAAATCTTTGAACCGGATAGATTTTGAGAATTAACAAGTGAATGAATCTAATCTTAACCTATAAATCCAAGGGTTAACCGTTGGAACTTGCTATAGGTTGCTATGCCTCGCCCTACTTGCCTGCACTCACCCTTCGTGCACACGGCCGATCTGGGTACGCAGGTCAACAAAGGATTGAGAAAACAGTTAGTGGGGCAACAGCCCCACAAACGCGAATAAAGGGAAACAACTTCCTTTCCCAATGTTCTTTGCGCCGCGCCCACCACAGCCAATCAGGCTGAGAGGCGCGACCACAAAGAACATTGAAAAACGCACCGCAGCCAATCAAAATGAGCCGCAGCAAAAAAAAAACACCACAACCACAAATCACAAACCCATAACTACAAGCCCCAGAGTCCTGCGCGACATAAGCGCGCAGGACGCTGAGGAAACCGGCGCCCGAAAAATTAAAAAGAAAACCAACTCACCGCCTCACAGCCAAGCAAACACCAGCCGGCTTTCTTTCCCTCGCCAACAGCGCCTGAAGGTCCCGACTGGAGTTTCCCCTTTAATATCAGTGGGTGGGGGGGTTGCGATCCCCCTCTCCGCTGGCTCCCCTTAGATTGGGACGTTTGGGGGGACAAAAGGGGTATGCCCCCCCAACCCTTCTGGACCCAGGAGACCAGGGAGAGTGGATCGATTCCTCCCCTCCTAAAAAAACTCCGTCTTTAAAGAGAAGAAACAAAGCGGTTTCTTCTCTTTAAAAACGGAGTTGTTTTAAGGAGAGGGGGGGGGAATCAATCCGCTCTCCCTGGTCTCCTGGGTCCAGAAGGGTTAGGGAGAGGACATACCACTTTTGTCCCCCCAAACCTCCCAACCCCAGGGGAGCCAGCAGAGAGGGGGGTCGCAACCCCTCACCCACTGATATTAAAGGGGAAACCCCGATCTACTTTCATAACTCCACACACTCAAAGCACCATAACACAATAAAGCCCCCCTCCCCACCACCTAGCCCATCCTTCCTAACCCCCAATGACCATGCCCCTCTCCCCACCACCTAGCCCACCCTTCCTAACCCCCAACGACCATGCCCCTCTCCCCACCACCTAGCCCACCCTTCCTATCCCCCACCAACCACGCCCCCTCCCCACCACCTAGCCCACCCTTCCTAACCCCCAACGACCATGCCCCCTCCCCACCACCTAGCCCACCCTTCCTAACCCCCAATGACCACGCCCCCTCCCCACCACCAAATAAATAATTTTTAAAAAATTACTAAAAACACAGACAAAAACATCCAAAAATACACAAAAACAAAAACACCAAAAACAATACGAAGTAAACAAAAACACAATCAAAAACAAAACAAACAGACAAAAAATACAAATTCCAACACACACACCCCGCACACACACACACACACACACACACACACACACACACACACACACACACACACACACACACACACACACACACACACACACACACACACACAAAAGAAAGAAAACAAGCAAACTTACCAAAAGATGTCCTACCTCCACCAGGACTGGAAAAGAAATGAATAAAGAAAGAGACTACTTACCAGAAGAAGCTCCACCCAGAGGCCAGGAAAGAAAAAACAGTCAAAATACAATAACCCCTACCAGCACCACCTGCTGGCCACAATAGTAAAAACAATTCAAAAACACACAACAGCTCCAAACAAAAGGCCACAAGAGTAAAAACAAATCAAAAACATAACACAAATTCACAATTTTACACAAAAGGTCACACCAATAAAAAGTCAAAAACATTACACTAAAACACACTTTAACACGAATCACAAACATATGTCAATAAAATACAATAGAAACCTTTAAAAATCCTGTGCTGAGTTTTAACTCAAATTTAAACCCAAAACATATAAACACATTTTAAAAACATTGAATGTAAAAAACATTTACTTTTACATTATTAAAATTATGACCTACGGTACAACTAATTTAAAAAATTCAAAAAACTAAAACATTATTCGCTTACATAAAACAATTTGAAAAAATTATATCATACTTTGTTCTTTTATTAATCCTCAAAAAAAAAACCAAAAAAACCAGATCACAGTTAATAACAGGCAAGCCAAAAAAAATTACATAAATAAACATTTAAAAAATTAAAATTACAGACTAAGCAATTTTTAAAAAACATTAACACAATTTAACCTTCCAACACAATTTAAAACAGCCCGGCAACGCCGGGCAACCTCTGCTAGTATTATACATTTTGAAGCATTGAAGACTCTTATGTTGAATTATTAAGTGAATGAATCCAATATTACTCATTTGGAAGCATTGAAGACTTTTATGTTGTCTGTGATATTGAACAAGACTTTTGATGAAGAAAAAAGTAGTAGAGTACACAAAACTAATTTCATATTATTTTATCAATAAAGAATTTTGAACTTTGCAAATTTTTCGAGAACATAATGTAGACAAAAGCAGTTCTTGAGAGTTGTACATGATGTAGTCAACACAAAATAATGCAAATCAGACTACTGTATGGCCAGACCATTTCTCACATTGTCAACTCTAGCTCAGAAACTGTCTAACCGCTCGTGTAACAAATGTTTGTACAAGCAGAAGGAATGAACAAAATTCTGCCCTTTGAATTCATCTGCAAAAACTTCTACTGTGATTTTTTTGTCAGCTGAGATTCAAATTAGCAGCAAACCAATTTATTGATCATGTCCTCTCTGAGCAAATATGAGTGGATACAGGAAGATTTAGAACTGCATCCAGATTTGGAATCAGTTGTGCATCAACTTTAAAACATGTACTGTATAAGATGCATCAGAGTATAATGCCCCGTTATTGCCAAAATAGGCCACTATATACAATACAAGACTCACTCCATTTTCCCAGTGTATTTAAGGGGGGAAAGCGGGTCTTATACGCCAGCAAACAGGCTAACTAAAAAAGACTTTGAAGATACATTGAACAGTCCTGTAAATGCTAAATAAACAAAAAATGTTTCTGATGCACTGTCAAAAGTCTACACATAAACACATGAAAGGACCACACATGCAAAGATGCCTGCAAGTTTGTTCTGAAGCTGCCTGCAGAGCTGGATACGAACATAGACCACAATCCAAGTGAATATTTGTGCTGCATTAAGTGCACTGTCAAAACTCAGAGTAACTACTAATTAACAAGTCCTTAATTACATTACTAATCTCATGCTAAGTCATGCAACTGGTTTGCTTCTAGAAATTTAACCAGGGACTCATTTATTAGCAGCTATTTGCCACTATAAGTTAAACTTAGGCTGGTTCACTTGGATCCAAATTCCCATAAACATTTGTAACTCACAGGATGAGCCTGAGTGAGTCCCACTTTCTCATATATCCTACTTCACAGGAGTACTGTGAGAATAAAGTAGACTGGAGGAAAGCCGCATATACCAGCTTGACAGAAAGGCAGAATATAACCAATAAATAAATATTAAATTGGTTCTTTAACATATGCAGTAAGCTGTTATTAGGCAATTAGCAATCTATTTTTATTTAGCTCATTGTTCTAATTGAAAGTCCACCCATGCTAATAAAAGTCAAAAGTATTCTTTAAGCTACTGGCAGTTTTGTGAAATACATTCTAGAAAAAGTAGCTCCAAACTTTTAGCCTTAGAACAACCCATAACTTACTTATCTAAAACATGTGGATCTTCTGGACTTTTATTTTCATATTCTAAAAGCTCAAGAAAGCTCTGCATATACCTGAAAAATAAATAAACAGAAAGCAAAGCATTAGCATAAAATATGAGTGAAAATACTATAAAATATAGCTCCTTCAAAAAGTAAATTACTATTCAATCCTGCACACATTTACCAGACACATGTCCTATTTAATTCAACTGTGCTTATTTTTGGGTAGATATGTCAACCTCTACATCTGGCTTTCTCAACCTTTTCGGGAAGGGGGCAGGATCACTTCCCTCAGAATGGCTGCGTGGGCCAGTCACGTGGAATAGCACAAGGAGCAAAGTTTGAGGAGGGAGGGGCAAGCAATAAAATAATAGTGAAACCTTTTGAGGAGGGAACTCTGCATCTTGAGATCTTTATTTGTATAGCAGCCTGAAGTTTACCACATTATTCTCACTCTCTCCCTTAAGGAGAGAGTGAGAATCTGCTTTTTCACATGCGCAGAAGCGTCCATGCCAAACCAGGAAAATGGCTGCTTTCATGCATGTGCAGAAGTGTCCGCACCAAACCAGAAGGTAAATGGCCACTTTCGCGCATGTGCAGAAGCATCCATGCCAAACTAGGAAGTCAAATGGCCACATTCACACATGCACAGTAGCGTCTGTGCCAAACCAGGAAGTAAAATGGCCGCTTTTCACACATGCGCAGAAGCATCTGCGACAAACCAGGAGAAGTAAAATGGCCACACATATGCAAACACGCCCTGTGTTTGGGCACTCCGGCTATACACCTAGGCCACAATGGCCAGCTATTCTCTATATATCTAGACCAGAGGTCAGCAAAACTGGCTCTCCAGGTGGTTCTTGGGCTTCAATTACCAGAAGACCAAGTCAGTACCCCTGCTGATGAGCGTTTCTGGGATCTGAAGTCCAAGAACATCTGGAGAGGCAAATGTGCTGACCCTTGGTCTAAACTACACCTTATGAAAGTATAAAGTTTGCAGAGATGCCCTGTCTTTTTTCTGCACCTACCAGCTTTGGACTAGCTTAACTGAAGGTCTATTCAGCAAGTTGTCAGGCAATAAGTTTACTTCTCTCATGGTATTAGCAAGACGCACAGGGAGCTCTTTTCGCAGGAACATGTATGAGGTTTTTTCACATGCATTATCACGCCCTGAGGAAAGATAAGACAATACAGCTGAAGTAAAATAGCAATCTTAGTTTACATTTTTAAAAATAAAGGGAAATGGCAAAGAAATATTCTTTATAAAGACTGGACTATAACTCTAAGCTCCCTTCCTATCTGCAAAACCTACATTCAATCTTATTGAAAGAATCCCATATTCAGCCTGAAATGCATTTCAAAACTCTTATAACATCCACTGTGAAGTTGGCAACCAAGACTGCAATAATTAAGAGTCCAACTGTCCTAATACTCACATCCATCTGCTTATTAGTTACCTCACTTTTAGCCACATCACTCTGAAAAAAAGTATTTGTGGTGTCTGCACCTAAGTGGAATTCTGGTTCACTCTGGAACAAATGTTTCTATCCCTATAAACAATGAGGTGTTTCCACAGATTCTATTTATGAATTTCCCATTTTTAGACTCTTTGTCTAATTTATCCAGAAATAAGATGAGAACCTTCCTACTATTCTGATATATTTTTCTGAAGGGGTGGCTAAAATGAAATTGACAGCACATTCCCCAAGCATGTTTTCGTGGAAATAATTTCCATTGGTCCATGGAGTTTAATTCCAAATAAGGGTATATATGAGTGCATTAAAAATTAAAAAGAGGGTGGCTGTAGTTCCTGTGTAATTATCTGAGAGATGCAAAGAGTCTTGTAATAGTTGAGAGAAGTGCATAGCCTGATTGCATGCCTAGCTGGGAGAGTTATATGCTACTTTCACCTGTTAGGCAGGCTAAGCTTCTTGTGAAAGATGGACATATTTCCAACCCTTGCAAAGTTTTCTATAACTTCAAGAATTAAACAGGGAAAGATAGCTAAATAAGCACAGCTTGAAGACCATTTAAAAGCAACCACCAGTACAGAGAATAATTCTTAACATTCCAGAGATAGCTGGGAATCATAATGACCTCAAAGGTCTAAATTCTTGAGACCACCAATGCATGGATCAGCGTTGTCAGGGACCTCCTTTCCAAGTAAGGATGCAACTGGGCCATCTGCCAGAGATGGAAAAAAGCATATAATCTTATGGCAGCAATTTTCTATTCCATTGCAAGTGTTGGATATAAAATAAATCCTAAATTGTGTACTTGGTCCATCAGGGGAAGTGCAATTCCCTCCAACCTAGGGACCAAGCCCCCTAGTTGGGCAGGAGGACCCCCTCCCCCAACAACAGGACCGTAATTTTACTGAGATTCAACTTCGATTTATTAGCCTTTGTCCATTCCATTATTTGGGGCCAGGCAATCCTCAAGGCACCAGACTGCACCCAGTGCAAAAGAGATAATGGAGACATAGAGCTGTGTGTGTATCATCAGCATTCAGATGACAACTCCAGATCTCCAGATGACCTGCCCCAATGGCTAACACCAGTGGTTCCCAATGTGGGGCGCACACCCCACAGGGGGACTTCAATTCCCAGAAGCCTAAGTTAGTGCATTGGCTGATCCATGATTTGGGGAATTGACTAAGGCTTCTGGGATTTGAAGCAAAAAAAATCAAAGGTTGGGAAACACCACTTTACATAGATGTTAAACAGGATGAGGAAGATGATCAACCCCTGTATGACTCCACAACAAAGTACCCAAGAGGATGAAACAACCTCCCTGACTGGACCATTTGGGAGCAGCCATTAATGCTAGGCCCCTGATAACCCAAAAGATACCATAGTTTATGGCATCAAAGCCCATGGAAAGATCCAGGACAACAGGAGGGTCAAGCCAACCCGATCTGCTTCTTTTATATGGTCCTTTTGCAGCGTGATCAATACAGTTTCCATGCCATGCAACAGCCCAAAATCTGATTTGAGAAGCTTTGGGGATCTTAAGAGCTGTCAAAAACTTGGATGCAATGCAAGGAAACATTTTGGTTTGACTCCTGTGTTGCTCCGTAGCCTTTTTGCAGATGAAAATATATAAGAACTAAAGAGATGGATGATAAAAACAGGATTCTCCTTTTTAGCTGGTCTTGAAAATCTCCAATTAAAATACTAAAATAACAGTTCATTTTTAAGCTTGTTGGTTATGAAATAATACAAATAATATACAGTATCTATATTTCAATATTTCTCTTATTGTTTCATCTAATGTAATATGGTAGTACTGTCTCAATGTAATATACAGAAAGTCCCAAACATCTAAAATAGCAATAGCATGTATATAACACATGATAGCGTTTACAGCACTCTCTGGGCAATTCACAATGTAATTAGCATTTTCGCCCCAAACATGCTGGGTGCTGATTACAGAAGCTTTTCATGGAATTTACCTTCATTTCCTTTTATGCCATATAAAAAGATATACAGTAGATTTATCTGCTTCAAAATCTTGTAAGGAATTTTATCTTGATTCTAAGCATAATTTCAGGTGCCAATGAGAAGATGGAAAGACAGATCATGGGCTTTTAAACTTTCTTTGGTACTCGGGATATCTTTTTCAAGATGCTAAATGGGAGGGGGGAGATTCACAATTCAACAGCAGAGAATAAAGACAGTAACTGAAAATTTGTACCCAATGATTAATCAGCATAGAATGGATGAGTGGGGGTTGGAGGGAGGGGAATGCATTCTTAACAAGGACAGGGACAGTAAGGATGGTCACTGAGAAAGCAAAGAAAGTTTGAATGCTGTACAGATTATAAACATTGAGAAAGAACTCAGACAAGAAGCTCTCCATGTCTCCTCCCCCACATATTAAATATTTTCATTTGTTTTGAAAAAATATGTAAAAGCTAAATACATTCACATATGTATAAAGAAAGAGGAGAAGAAAAAAGTGAGAAAGAATGGGAGAAAATGAAAATAAAATGGATAGAACAAACTTCTAGGAGTCTGGAAGTCGAGGGAAAATTGTATGAGGTTAATCCTTTTTGTTCACTGTCAGTCACAAATGAACCAACAAATCGACAATGCCTCATTCATACAGATCCATGGAAGTGTCCCAAAAATCCTTGTACAGTACAGATAAAATCTTATTATATACCAGTGTAATGAAAGATCACTTAGTCCTTCTGACTATTTTTAATTCACAGAGTGGATCTGGATTTCCATCCCTACACAATCAGGTCCTTGGAAATCAGAAAGGCTCATAAAGTCCATTTGTGTTGCCCTGCAGAAAGCTTCCAGGATGCTGGGAGGTAGGTCAACAAGGCTTCAAGATGTCCATTATTCTTGCATATACTTTGGTTGTTTTCAATTTTGCTTCACTTTGAGGCTTTGGACCTTCAGTTCACTTCCAAGAGAGAGTGAGATAATTTTTGCCAAGCTCCCAGCTAGCTGGCAAGATAGCTCAGTGGTTATAGGTCCAATGTTGAGAACTCAATTCCTCAATGTGCCTCCTGGGAAAAGAGCCAGTCTATGTAGTCATGGGCAAGCTACACAACCCCCAGGGTACCCTCAAAAGAAGGGAATACAGTCAAAAACCCTGGAAAGGTTCTCCATAAATCAGAATCAACTTGATTGTAAGCTGCTGCTATCTATCTATCTATCTATCTATCTATCTATCTATCAAAAAATTCATGCCAATGGCATTTTTCCTGCTTCAGGAAAAAATGCATTCTCGGATACGAGTTGCAGCCGATGAATAGTAGTAGTAGTAGTAGTAGTAGTAGTAGTAGTAGTAGTAGTAGTAGTAGTAGTAGTAGTAGTAGTAGTAGTAGTAGTAGTAGTAGTAAAGGTTTATTCGTTGTTACTTTAAAACAACCAGGATGTTCAATCTAGAAATTTCCAACAGTCAGACACATTTGCTTCACACTGGAAACTATACATATTTTCATTTCTCCCACCCCCTCCTTATGAGCAGACAACTCCACAGTAATATTCAAAAAGGCCAGGTAAACTCACAGACCTGTGTTTTACCTCTAATGAGCTGTCAGTATTCCACTTTAGGCAAGAGAAAGATTGCAAATGTGTTAGTCATGGTCACAAAAGACAACCGCCTGCAAAATGAACAAGTGCTGGAAGGTACTGATTAAGTTATGTTCATGCAGCCCAGGAAATAATGTTAAAAGCATCGCTATGCATATAATAACTAAGATTTGCAATTTGAAAAATCCTTAAGTGTAGTGCAACTGGCACAATCAAGGTCACACTTTTTAAGGCAGTCCCATTATAATCAGTTCAACAGCACATCATTCAGCATCTGTTCACGGATAATGTACATTGGCAGGATAGAGCCCAATCAGCTTTTTTCTCCTTAAGTATCCAGGTTTTCTCCTTCTTTTAAGGCACACCTAACAATGCCTTGTTATAGCTTGGTAATTTTTTGTTTTAGATATGATCCTGCAAGTATTTATTGATATATGTCATTACCTGTTCATCTGCATGCACGCAGGTGATGGTGGTGGTGTGGTGGTTGGGGGCTGCCAGAGGTCTTATTTATTTATTTATACCCTACCCTACTACTCAACCTTTCTCTCTCTAGAGGGACTCAAGGCAGCTTACAAGAAACACTAATGTTAAAACAATTACAAATAAAAATAACATTATGAAAAAACAGTTAAACATGAATTAAAAAGCATGCAGTAAAACTCAATAAAACTAGTTAAAAACATAGTTTAACAAGATATAAAAATAAGAATTAAAGAATGATAAGAATTAGAGAAAATTGAAGCCTTATTCTATCGTATCATTTAGTAAAAAGTATTTAAAACATGTCAGGCCCGCAATCACTAACTTCTGCTTTTCTGACACAAATTAATTCTGTTAACCGTACAGTGTAGTTAGGCAGACCATTTCTGGCTATCAAAGAGGTAAAATTTTCATTATTTACTATTACAGTGCGAGGGTGAGACAGTAATACTCATATTTGCTAAAAGTTTAAGGCTCCTAAATTTGAAGAAGCATCTTACTACTGCCAAAGCAGCATCACTACAAAGGACCCAACAGACCACAGCTCTGAGCCAGTGTGGACCTCAAAAGAGCAGGGAGACAGGAACTTGCTCCTGAGAGAAAAAATTCTGGGAAGGAAAATATGTAATCGGGGTAGGAAATCTGTGGTAATCTAGGTGTCCTGGGACTAAATATTCACCAACTCTAGCAAGCAGGGCCTATGGTTGGAAATGTTGGACAATAACATTTGAAAGACCAAAGGTTTCATGCTCTACTGCAGCCTTCCCACTGAATCCAAAAGTCCACCATTTCTTAACCTCAATTAAACTTGCAAGAGCTCAATATGCTTACATTTCTGTTCAGATGTTATTTGACCCACTGCTGACAGAACGCTTAGAATAAAGCCCCAAGTACCACCCTTTCCTTTTTTGCATTTTCCTTGTTTCAATGCTAAATCTGAAGAGCACATATTTACATCCTACCTGACGATGATTGTTACTCTGGATGATCAGTGATATCTATTGAGGTATATCTATTTGTTATAAGTTACCTTTAAAGCAATTTATTATCTGTAACTACTTTTTAGTACTTCTAAATTGTTCAGTTAGCTATTGATTTGAGGTACAAATGCTTTTCTGATGTTTTAATGTTCTTTTAAGATGCTCATGTTTAGTAAAGTGGTTGCACAATAAATCTGTTCACTATAGCGGGAAAAGAACTTGATATATTCAAATAAACCACTGAAAATTGTTTGATTCACAAGTATTTAGGAAATTTATACTTTTTTTGGAATTACACTTTGTTGGAATTACAAACTTCTTGTGATAGTACATGAACTTTATTGGAATTATTGGAATCATTATTCACCTGAAATATTGAAGAATTTATACATTTATTTTTACTGAAGAAAAGTACCATTTGTTTTTTGGACATTTTTGAACTAATAGTGGTTAAAATACTTAAGTTAGTAAAAAGAAATACTTGTGAATCAAACAATTTTCAGAGGTTTATTTGAATATATCAAGTTCTTTTCCCACTATAGTGAACGGATTTATTGTGCAACCATTGTTATACCGTTCTTACCTTATTGAGCAAAAAAAATTTTTTTAGTAAAGTGACTTGTATAGTAATACCTCGGATAACGCTAAAACTTGGTTCCACAAGTCTTAGCGTTATCCAGTTTTTAACATTGTGCAATACATTGATTGCACGTTAAAAAAAGCCCAGTTCCCTTTCCGAAGAGGAAAGTGAACAGGGGGTCAATCTGCCTGCCTCTTTGGAAAGGGCAGTGGGGATTCCATGCATGGAATCCCTTCTGCCCTTTCCAAAAAGGCAGGCAGATCGAGCCAAGCCCCAAAGCTGGCAGGACTGGTCTCCAACTTTGGGGCTTGGCTCTCCGGCGGTCTGAGCGTCTGAATATTGGTTTCTTTGGGGTGAGGATGTGCATGCGTGGTCTCCCCCCAAGGAAACCAGCGGTCTGAGCGTTTGTTTCCTTGAGGTGAGGGTGCGCTTGCAGTCTCCCCCCAAGGAAACCGGCGGTCTGAACGTCTGAGCGCTGGTTTCCTTGGGTGAGGGCACACGCACAGTCTCCCCACAAGGAAACCAGTGCTCTGAGCATCCGATCACTGGTTTCCTTGGGGTAAGAACGCATGCACACACTCTCTCACCCAGAGGAAACGGGCGATTTGACGCTTGGGTCTACGGAGGCCACTTGCGGGCTTTGGGGCAGGGATCAACGTTGGGGAATTTGAGGAAAACCTTTGCATCGCACGTTATCTTAATGTTGTGCGGTGCAAAAGTTTTCCTTAAATTCCCCAACATTATCCAGTTTTAATGCTGTGCGGAGCACACGTTAACCGGGGTATTACTGTACTTGTGTCATCATTCATGGACAATGGAAATCTATGAATAGGTAAGCAAGTATGCTGGGTCATAAATGTTCTTGCGGGACTTTTGGATTTTTTGGCAAAAAGAATCTGAATCTTCTTTTGGGTTAGAGAGTTGAAGTCAGATGTGTTACTTACATAGAGGGCTTTTAACCCATCCCAAGCTTTTTTAGTTATGTCAAATTTCTATTTAACTATCACAGCAGAATGAACAAACCAAAAGGTAGCTTCATTTTGGCAGTTTCACGTCTGGCCTAGACATGGAAGAAGAAGACTGTCTGTGTATTTAAATTTATTTGTTTTTAAAAATGTATTATTCCTAGATTCACTGCCAAGAGAAAAGAAAAGAAATATGCAGCATAGCTATACGTGCAGTAGCCAAACAGAAATGCGACTCGTAGACATGGGGATGTTAACTATATTGAAAAAGTTAGCTATATTGTTAAGTACCTATGAATGAAGAGGAAATATATACAATTAGATAAGACCTATTTTTACTATGATGTATGCAGTAATCCTGGTATCAACAGCACTGAAGTTTAAATAGCTAATTGGTTGCTGACTGATTAATATTATTATACTAGCAGAGGTTGCCCGGCATTGCCGGGCTGTTTTAAATTGTGTTGGAAGGTTAAATTGTGTTAATGTTTTTTAAAAATTGCTTAGTCTGTAATTTTAATTTTTAAAATGTTTATTTATGTAAAAAAAATTGGCTTGGCTGTTATTAACTGTGATCTGCTTTTTGTTTTTGTTTTTAGGATTAATAAAAGAACAAAGTATGATATAATTTTTTCAAATTGTTTTATGTAAGCAAATAATGTTTTAGTTTTTTGAATTTTTTTAATTAGTTGTACCGTAGGTAATAATTTTAATAATGTAAAAGTAAATGTTTTTTACATTCAATGTTTTTAAAATGTGTTTAGATGTTTTGGGTTTTAAACTCAGCACAGGATTTTTAAAAGTTTCTATTGTATTTTATTGACATATGTTTGTGATTTGTGTTAAAGTATGTTTTAGTGTAATTTTTTTGACTTTTTTTTATTGGTGTGACCTTTTGTGTAAAATTGTGAATCTGTGTTATGTTTTTGATTTGTTTTTACTCTTGTGGCCTTTTGTTTGGGGCTGCTGTGTGTTTTTGAATTGTTTTTACTATTGTGGCCAGCAGGTGGTGCTGGTAGGGGTTATTGTATTTTGACTGTTTTTTCTCTCCTGGCCTCTGGGTGGAGCTTCTTCTGGTAAGTAGTCTCTTTCTTTATTCATTTCTTTTCCGGTCCTCGTGGAGGTAGGACATCTTTTGATAAGTTTGCTTGTTTTCTTTCTTTTGTGTGTGTGTGTGTTGGAATTTGTATTTTTGTCTGTTTGTTTTGTTTTTGATTGTGTTTTTATTTACTTTGTATTGTTTTTGGTGTTGTTTTTGTTTGTATTTGTGTATTTTTGGATGTTTTTGACTGTGTTTTTAGTAATTTTAAAAAATATTTATTTATTTGGTGGTGGGGAGGGGGTGTGGTCGTTGGGGTTAGGAAGGGTGGGCTAGGTGGTGGGGAGGGGGGCGTGGTCATTGGGGGTTAGGAAGGGTGGGCTAGGTGGTGGGGAGGGGGGCGTGGTCATTGGGTTTAGGAAGGGGGGCTAGGTGGTGGGGAGGGGGGCTTTATTGTGTTATGGTGCTTTGATTGTGTGGAGTCATGAAAGTAGATCGGGGTTTCCCCTTTAATATCAGTGGGTGGGGGGTTGCGACCCCCCTCTCCGCTGGCTCCCCTGGGGTTGGGAGGTTTGGGGGGACAAAAGGGGTATGTCCCCCCAACCCTTCTGGACCCAGGAGACCAGGGAGAGGGGATCAATTCCACCCCCTTCCAAATAAAAAAAACTGTTTTTAAAGAGAAGAAACTGCTTGGTTTCTTCTCTTTAAAGACGGAGTTTTTTGGGGTGGTGGTGGTGTATTCGATCCCCTCTCCCTGGTCTCCTGGGTCCAGAAGGGTTGGGTTGGGTCATTTTTTTGTTTTTTGCATTTAGCTCCAATGGAAAACTATCTCTGCATTTAGCTTCACTCTTCTCACAATTTTCATGAATGTAACAGACTTCAATTCCTTTCACCTAGCTATCAGCTAATATGACTATCCATGATATTTAGAGATGATAGTAGATACAACCCATCAACTATGTACTGTATGTTTGTGAAATTCCGCTTTTAATGCAGTTCACACACTGGCAGTTTAAGATTACAACAGAAACAGTCCTCTATTTCAAATTTCTTTTCCATTATGGTTTTTCTTCAGATTTGTTGCTGGCATTTTAAAAAAATGTGTGGTGTTATTTTTGCTTTCTTGATATTTATAATTTTATCCAATTTGTTTACATTTTTATTGTAAAGATTTGTGTTATTATCATTATGTTGTATGCCGCCCAGAGTGGGAAAATACCTCAGATGGGCAGGATATAAATGTAATAAATAAATAAAATATAAATCTTTCTATTAAAAAGTACAGACAAATTGACTATATACAGGATTCCAGAAGAAAGTTATGCAACCATTCCATAGTTATGCAGTTCTGACAGACTATATTAGTTGGCTTAATACACAGCAGATATTGACCACTGGAAAATTCTCAGACAAAAATTATCAAGGACACTGTCAGCAATGAACCAAGTATATACTGTACATAGTAAAAAATACCATTTGCAATCTGCCTGGTACATGCTTCAGTATGTCCTTAGGCCATTTCATCTGAGCTCATGAAAATAACTATACTGTATGTAACTTTTTAAACTCTCACTTTCTGGAGAATATGAAATGGTCACAGTACATTGAAAACTATAGAGAAACATCCCATAACACTTTATAAATAGAGAAAACAGCTTTCACAATTATTGGTAAATCTTAACCTATAAAACCAAGTGTTCACCATTGGAATTGGCTATAGGTTGCTATACGTCGCCCTACTGACCCGCAACCTCCCTTCGAGAGCACGGGCGTAGTGGCTACGCAGGTCAACGAAGACTTTAAAAAATTGAGATTGGGGCATCAGCCCCACCATTGGCAATAAAGGGAAACAACTTCATTACCCGAAAAGCATTGCGTTTCGCCGTGCTTCTCCCAGTGTCAGCCAATCACGAGGGAAAAAACTACGGGCTCAGTCTTTCCGATACGAGGCGCAACCAATCCAAACTTGTGTAACAAAACCTTGCCGAGCGACTGACGAGAAAATCTGAACACAAAATACATATCCCAGCGTCCTTTTCACTGTAACACCATAAAAGGAGTTGTACTATAGCCAATGAAATGCTTCGGAATTTACGCGTAATCAATGACGGAAACCACAACGCTAAAAAAAAGGGTCTATTGCCATGAAATCCAAATTACATGCGTGCGTTTACTTTAGCATAATGGTACGTATATTACTCCTTGCCGATTTTTGCAAAGAGACCTTAGAAACAGAAAAAGATGAGTACAAAGTTGCGTATCAAAACCTTGCGGAACGACGAAAAGAAAAAAAACTACATATCCCAAAGTCCTTTTCACTGTAACACCATATAAGGAGTTGTGCTATAGCCAATTAAAAGCTTCGTAATGTACGAGTCATCAGTGACGAAATGCACAAAGCTTAAAAACAAACCACATTCTAATGCAATCCAACTTAGATACGTGCTTTAACTTTACCGTAGTGGTTCGAATCTAAACATCGCTAACATCGCGACTCCAAAAATTACATAAATTGGAAGCCGAAAATATAGACAAAAGAAAGCAGTCACTTACATACATGCCTTACGCGCTGCCAAAAAGTAAAGCGTAAAACAAACACACCTCCAAATATGCAAATAAGCTTCAATCGCAAAGCACTTCCCAAAGCCAAAAGCAGCGGAGGAGAACAACGCGATCACGAGATTTCCCCCCCAAAAAAACCGGAAAGACGCACCTTACATTCGAGAACGCAGCGCTAAGCAGCGATTTCAAAAAAGAGAGAGGGATAAATAGGCATCGTCCGGAAAAAAATATAGAGATAAAGATGGAAAACGAAGACAAGAAATCGTTTCCCCCTAAAGAAATAAAATCGGACCCACAGCATAAAGAGACCACATCCGCAAACATAAACCTCAAAGGAAAAATTAGCGAAGACCAATACAAAATGAATCCACCAATAGAATATTACAAAAATAAGAAATTACCATGGAAGCAAGAGGCTAATGAAAATACCAAAAATGATTTTGAAAATAATAAACAAAATAAATCACAAACAAGCCTAATAACTGCAAGAAATAAGGCACTACAGACAAATACTCCAACAAAAATAATACTGCCATGGAAACAGCAGACCACAGATACATCAAACAGTATCTCCGAAACCAACATCAACAAAACAACAAACCATCAGGAGAAAATAAAACCGGAAATGCAAATTATCCAAACACAGGACCCACAAAATCAACAAACAAAAATTCAAGTACACAAAACAAAATTAAATCAACAAACAGATAACGTAAAAACTGTACTGCCATGGAAAGTTCAAAATGAAGAAACGACAATAACTAATGAGTCACAAACCAAACACAAAACAAATTCACAAATGGAAGAAAACAAAGAAAAAGAAACAGAATTTCAAATAGTCAGAAGAAAAGAAATACAAACATACACCAGAAATAAATCAATAATGCAATTAGAACCAGAAAAAACTTATAATGCTAATTTACATGTGAGAAGCAAACAAATAAAACAGAAACCACAGAAAAAAAACATTAGAAGAGATCATAAAAGAAATAAATAACAAACAAATAAACAAACATGAACAAATACACACTAGCCATATGATACAACAAGGGACTGATTTAAAAAAAACGAACAGAGAAAAACTTTAGAAGAAATCATAACAGAAATAAACAGCAAACAAACAATACAACAAGAATTAAGAAATCCAACTAATAAGAGCAAACATGAAAACACCCAACAACAACAGCAACAGCAAACAAAATCAGTAGAAGAAAAAAATGTCATGGATATAGACAAAATCATACAAAGACATCTTCATATTATGAAACATCCACCAACTCACTACAATCAACATCTTGCAGAATTAATGCTGCAGCATTTCATGAAAATTAAAATACAACAGAACCAGGAAAACAAAGGTAAGCTTTAAAAACAATTTCACTATCTCATTTCCTAAAAAACATATATATATAACTTTGTCAATTATATCATTACACAGGTAAATCAACAGATACGAAAACATCAGTCTGAAACACCAAGAGGAATACATCTAACAATGAAGGTAAATAAATATGATAAAGAAGAGAAACATGCTTTTAAACATAGAAATGGAACAACAACTAAAATAAAATATTTGAAATAAATAAATAATTGATCTTAAATGTAACATTTCAAATAAAAAACACATCACAAAAAAAATATCAATACCAATCTTTGCATATTATGTTTTACAGATACAGAAGACGCTTCAGGACAACTGAAAGGACAGCCTTAAAAAACCAATATATAGTTCACAATTACTTTGCAATATTTTTAAAAAAGTTAAAAGAAAAGGTTATATACTGTTAAACTTAAATTACAGAGGCAAAGTTCTTTGTTTAAACATTGTAATTTTTTTTATTAAAAACAAATATTTTGACATGAAGGACAAGGAGTACAATTATATACCCTAAAAGTGAATTTTGACTAGAAAAACGTTTTGTTCAAAAAAGGTTAAATATTTAAAAAATAAAAAAAAATTATTAAAAAAAAACATGCATCGTTTTAAATAAAGCACAGGGGGGGGGAAGCCCGGCAACGCCGGGCAAACTATGCTAGTTGTTACATAAAAAGACCAGCCAACAACGTGTTTCAAAGCTGACTTTAAAGAGAAAATAGGGAAGGGGAGAGGCCATATCTCTCAATTTATTGCTTTTGAAAACAAACATTTAGAACATACACCTAATGATGTACATATGGTTTCTGCTCAGTGATCCAGAAAAACAGTCAACTAGCCACACAGTAAATTCTTTACAAGTCTCAGAACTGGACTAAATCCAACAACATGAATGTTAATCACTTCATAATTGTTTACATATAAAATATAGCAACATCAGATTAGTCTTTAAAAATCTGAGTTTCATGTTAGCACATATTTAACTTGTACTTAAATTGTGAAGGAATATGAATATAGTTGGGAGAGGGGGAAGTAGTCAACATCTTCACCTAATCCCATTAACTAAAACGACACCCTCTTAGTAAATTTATTTTGTTTTTCATTCTTGGACTGGAACCCAGCAGGTCATGTGGAAAATTTCCACTTTTGTCACAAGACTGCCAAGAAGCAACTTTTTAAACAAGGTCAACATACCATTCCCAGCATTTGTAAACCCTACCACAAGGACCTTCATGAAGAACCACAGAGAAGGAAAAAGAATAACAGAAAAACAGGGCAGCTCAAATAATGTACATGTTCTAAGAGGTTCCAACACCCTCACCCCCATGAGAATTCCTACTTAATTGTTAATACAGCATTAATACTTCCGGAGAGTTAGAACTGCAATATTAAACGCCAAGGAGAGTAGTAGTTGCATAATGAACTCAACCACTAGAGATCATTTTAAGGAGTGATTCTCAAGGGTTCCTGAATATTGATAGAGATGAAGAAAATGCTTTGCGTAGTAAAACATGTTGGTGAAGGTGAGTGATGAAGAAGTATATGATCATATTGAAGAACACTGTGGAAGTTTTGACAAATGAGGAATTGGAAGAACTTTCCAAATCTTCAACAGATGAAGAAGATGAGAAAGAAGAGTCCGAAACAGAACCGGCAACATGGACATTGGAAAAATTTAGTGACATGATTTAACTAGCACAGAATTTAAAAGAAAAAATTGTGAAGTGTGATCCTATGATGGAGCACAGCATATAGTACATATAATCACTGAAGCATTAGGCCCTCTCCATCAAAAGTTTAATGAGCTAGAAAGAAAGAAACAACATATCACAATGTTTTTTCCTAAAAGCTGAAACGCAAACCAGATCCACTACTGAGGATCCCCAATCATTAACACCATCTGGTTGCTTCTGACATGTAAATACTATTTGTAAAGTGAATTTAAACATTTTAAAATATTTTAAAATCGGCCCTAGAAGTTCAAGCTAAAACATCAGAATCCTGTTTATGATATTCAAGAAAGTACAAGTTTAATAAAGTTCACTGGATTTTAAAAACATTTTGTGTTGGTAACTCTTAAGTGTCACATACAATGAACTAATCTTTATTAAAGGCTTCCTGGCTATTTTAAACTTTATTGTAGGCTTCTGGGGTATTTTAAATGAAATAAGACACTTATCCCCCTCACTTTTATAACTCCAGTATGTATAAAATGGGTTTTCTGTTATCCTCAGCTTCAGATATCCACAGTAAGTCTTGGAATGTTATCTCTCACTAGTAAGGGGAAGGGACGACCTATACTATGGGACGAAATATACTATTTTTACCTTCTCTTTATTTTATCTTGGCCAGATAGTGTGCTTTCCTGTTGGCCACTCAGCATTCCTAATCTAGGCTTAAATGTTCCTTTGATTTCTTGAATCTTCTGGAAGAGATCTCATCCCCCCCCCCTTTTTTTTGTTAGCCTCCACTATTTCTTTGCAATTATTATTGTAATAATTTTGACTCTATGTGATAGCTGATAAAAAGCTGCATTTAAGGTTCTTGTCTTATTTCTCTCGACTTTTACTTTTGTCTTCTGCCTGTCCTTCACACTTTTAAGTGTTTTTTCCATTGTCTATCTACCTGTATATTTTTCTTTGCTTTCGACTACAGGAACTATTTGCATTCTTCTCTAGTAATATCTCTGGTCTTAATCTAGAGTTCTTCTCATTCAGTCACTTGAGTAATTGTCAATTGACCACTTGTCAAAACTGGCCTATCAATGTAAATTAGTCCTTCCTCTTCGTCTAGCACCCAAACATGGGCAGAGTTGACAGAAGCAAGCCAGGAGTAGAATGAAGAGTCACCATCTTAACCACTAAGCCACCACAGTCCCGTCTTGTATAGTTAAGGACAACTTAATAGATTTGTTGTTGTTGTTCAGTCGCACAGTCGGTTCCGACCCTTTGCGACCCCATGGACCATTGCTCTCCAGGCGCCTCTGTCCTCCACCATCCCCCTCAGCCCTCCCAGCTCTGTGCCCATTGTGTCCACAATGCCATCTAGCCATCTCATCCTTGGCCTCCCCCTTCTTCTTTTGCCTTCCACCTTTCCCAACATCAGTGCCTTCTCAAGTGAATCCTCCCTTCTCATTTGATGTCCAAAGTATTTTAGCTTCATCTTTACTATTTGACCTTCCAGTGAGCAATCCGGGTTAATTTCTTCTAGGATTGACCTATTTGTTCTCCTCGCTGTCCAGGGCACTCTCAAAACCCTCCTCCAACACCACATTTCAAAGGCATCTATTCTTCTGCGTTCAGCCTTCCTAATTGTCCAGCTCTCACATCCATACATTACTACTGGGAAAACCATTGCTTTGACTATTCTAATTTTTGTTTTCAGTGTGATGTCTCTGCTTTTCACTATGTTCCCCAGGTTTCTCATTGCTTAATAGATATGGCTTGTTTAAAGCCTAGTTTGAATGGATCTTGTCCTCCCTTTGCCATAGTCACGCTTTCACTGTGAGCATAAACAAGACTATCCATATGAGATTATATAGCACCATTTGCACTAATAAGGTGCAACAAAAGCTGATCCTTAGAATAGCCATTGTTGTGTCAGTAGCAATATGGGTGTTAATGTATCTTTTATCTTTGACTACAGGAACTGTTTGCATTCTTCTCTAGTAATATCTCTGGGCTCAATCTAGAGTCCTTCTCATTCACAGTCACCTGAGTCTAATAACTTCAGCACTATCACACTACTGTATCTTTTTCAACAGCAAACACCATACCAGAGCTTTAAAATGTACTTCTTAGACTTAATAAATTCAGAGAAAGAAATCAAAATTCAAAGTGCAACCGGTAAAAGCTTGAATATTTTAAAGGAACGTTAGGATCAAGTGGACAGATTAGTTGGTTAATATTTTCTTCTACAGTATCTACAAGAAAGTTTTAGTTCTCAGAATACTATTGTGAACAATTTACAACATGAGACAAATTTTAAAGATCAATTATGAACCAATAATGACAGAGAATAAGAATTACTGTATATGAAACTACTAACATATCTTTCTCACTTCATCCATGAGAAACTCAGAGGGAACTGCGTGACAGTTTAACTTATACACTATCTAAATTTACAGATCAGAGTAGATTATGTTAGTGCTAGGTTGTTGGACCTTACAATCTTTGCAAACAGTTTTCATTACTTTTGCTTGTAATTGCACAATTTAGATAATGAAAACAGACAACATTGTTTGACTTTCTGGTTTTTGAAGAAAGAGTGTAATAAAAAGGGAACTATAATATAGTACTGTATTTTGGACTGTAAAACAGTATTTTAGGCTACAGTTAAACCCCAACTTACAAATGCCTCGAGTTACATAAAATTCAACTTACATAATGATTTTATGCTAAAACCATGTCCCAATTTACAGTTTCCTATGGGTTTGCTTCGAGTTACATAAATATTCTTTTTCATATGGGTTTGCTTCAAGTTATGTAAAAAATAATTTTTCCTATGGGTTTGCTTCAAGTTACAAAAAAAATTCAATTTAAGCAAAAGCCTATGGAAAGGACTTTTTTTCGTAAGTAGGGGTTTTGCTGTATGACTCATTTTTTACACATTTTTTTAACCAAACATAATCTCAAAGTGTACTTAATTTTCTCTTTTTCATGCTTTATTAATTAATTAAGCAAACAAATAAAAATATGCCTCATGGTCATAAATTAGCACTTGTTATGGACTATAAGCATAAACAAATAATCAATGAAAGTTACAGTCATATAAATAAGCATCTTGATATATAAATAATGCATAAAACAATTTAAATCATACATTTTGCACTTAGCTCAGGATACATCTGTTGTATATTTTCATTAAATAGTTTGTTAGGTAGATCTCAAATTTGTATTCTACAACTGCAAAGATAGATTATCAAGAACACCAAGAATATTTAGAATATAAATTGTTACTATACTCTCTTATAAATGTGAGACTATTACATATTGTAGAATACACTCTACAACTGTGTACTCAAACGTATCACTGAATTCCAACTGCATTTGTGATGTACATTAAAAGAGCACATGAAGGCCACCTAACTCTTTCCTGGACTATAGCATTCCAAATCTATTCCGGGCATCTTCGATTGGTATCTGGTTCTAACCATTGTCTTGTTTTTCTGAGAACAGTTAATTCTCTTTCTTTCAATAAAAATTGCAAATATATTCTGTCAGCTAACATTTTTTTACCACTATTGGCTTTTCACATTCAGCAATGCCTGTTTCGGTCATATATAATCACTAGCATATTTTGCCCGGCGGTGCCGAGCTTTTTAAAATTGTGTTGGATAGTAAAGGATTTCGTGTTTTTTTTCTTGAACCAATGGTGCTGGGCTGTTTTAAATGGTGTTGTAAGGTTTTGTGATTTTGTGGCCTCGAGGCGCTGCGTCTGCCTGCGGCGGACTTGCGCTCCCAGTGGTTTGTTGTTGTTTTTTTCCGTGCCGGCTTCCTCAGTGCCGGGCTCTTTAAATTGGTTTTTGAAGGTTTATGTTTTATGTTTATGCAAATTTTATTTTAATTTGATTTATTTAATTTAATTTTATTTTATTTAGTTTAAAAATTAATTTTGGTTTTTTAAATCTTTATTTTTACGCATTTTTTATTTTTTGGTTTGGTTTTTTTGAGTGAAAAGTGATTTCTGTTTGTTTTTGTATTTTTTGTATTTTTTGAGATTAGTGTGATTATTGTTGAATGTTTTTATAACTTAATTTGATTAATTTTGGAATTAATCTTATTAGTTTCAATATTTTTGAATGTTTTTTCTCTTTTGGACTCTGGGTGGGTGTGGTGAGCCTTTCTTCCTCTCTACAATTTTTCTCTTTTGTCCTCTGGGTGTCGCTTCCGGTAAGTTTTTTCTTTATTTCTCATTTGAGTTCCGGTCATCATGGATAGAAGACGTCTTTTGGTAAGCTCTCTGGGTTGTTGTTGTTGTTGTTTTTTGGGGGGGGTCTGTGTGTTTTTTCTTGTTTGTTTTTGGCTGTTTTTGTGTTTCCTTTTTGGATTTCTGAGTGTTTTCGATTGTTTTTGGTTTGTGTTTTTGTGTTTACTTTTTCAGAGGGGGTGGCTTTCTTTCCCGCGGGCCATGCTGGCTGGCCCGTGGGAAGGAAGGGCAGCGGCGGCGGGGGGTTTCTTTTTTTCCCGCGGGCCATGCTGGCTGGCCCATGGGGAAGGGCAGCGGCGGCGGACGTTTTTTTTTACTTTTATTTTTTGTGCGCTGGCTGTCTCAGTATTCTGCGCGCTAATGGCGCGCAGGACGCTGGGGCTTGTAGTTTTGCCTGCGCGTGTTTGCTTACTGCAGCGGTTTTTTTCCTACGGCTTTTTTTTATTGGCCACGGCGCGTTTCCGAATGTTCCTTTTGCCGCGCCGCTCAGCCTGATTGGCTCTGGCGCGGCACAGCACAAGGAATGTTGGGAATTGAAGTTGCCTTTTTTTGTTTGCGTCCGGGGGCTCAACCCGACAGTTACCTGCGAACCGGGTTTGGGCAAGTGAACGGAGGCCCATTATGGGCTAGTGGGGCCTGGTGCAACATCCTTTGTCACATTCCAACAGTTAACGCACAATTTTATAGGTATAGATTAACAGATCACACAACTAGGTTCAAGTTATTGTCTTAATTTGTTCTCCCAATCTCATAAGAACATACAAAAGAACAGCCTTGGTGGAACAGCCTTGCTGGAACAGGCCACAGCCCATCCAGTCCAGTATTCTGTCTCACACAGTGGCTCTCCATTTGCTTCAGGGTATTATTCCCAAGCAGATGCCTTCACCTGTTTAGGATTCCCTGGAAATGGCATTGAGAGATATCCTGCCTATCTCTCCAACCCGGAGGTTGTCCTTAGGTATCCATAGTTATAGCCATTGATATCCTTGAATCAATGGCTACCCTTCCCATCTCCTCAACTGAAATTACTGCACCATTTAGCATCAAATCTCTTAGTTCAGACAGATTCTAGTTCTTAGAACCTAGATAAATTATGTACATAAATTTGTTTAATAATTACACAGAGGCTATTTACTTCAGACATATCATAAGGAGGCAAGATTAAGTGGGGAGAAAACAGTGCTAGGAAAAGTGAAAATTCATAGGAAAAAAAAGAAGACTGGGCATGAGATGAACATTTCCCAAGACTGTTCATTAGTTAAAGGTGAACAAGCATAAAATTAAAAACATGACACAACTGCAGTGCTGCTGGTCAACAGAACAGTTATGGATTAAAATTAAACCTGTTCTAGAAGGGGTTGTGTTTCCCCATCTGATCAGGCTGGGAGTACTTTGATTCTGCACTGTCTGGATTATTAGGTAGCACTTTTAATAAAGAATGTGTTGCACAATTCTGCTTAACATGCCAGCTATGAATTTTCCTGGATTAATCTGATTTGACAACAAATAGACATGGCTTAGTTCCATTTGCAACTTGTCTACCATAATGCATTTTGTTTGAGGCTATACTTGAAGATGGTCAGAGTTCTTCAGCTAGTACCATAGGCAGCAACTGAGCTGCTAAATCAAGGGTCCTCAACCTTTTTAAGCCGGGGGACGGATCACACATCCTCAGACTGTTGGCGGGCCAGATAGGTGCTACCGCCAGCGGTGGTGGTGGTAGAGTGGCAGTGGTGGCACCACCCAAAGCCCCCCCCCACTCCCCCCCCCACAGCGGGACCACCCCTGAGCCACCCACCACTCCACCTACCCATACTGCTTCCCTGCTTACCAGCCAGGAGGAGTTGCATGGCACCAAATCATCTGGCCTGTGACCTCACTCCAGCCACCACTTCCGCCGCCTCAATCCTTGTCTCCTCTGCTTGGCTTGATGTGTCCCTAATGGCGCTCACTAGGAGGGTAGATACTGTAAGGCTTACAACATCCACCCTGCTACGGAGCGCCATTAGGGACACATCAAGCCAAGTGGAGGAGACAAAGATTGAGGCAGCGTCGGAAGTGGTGGCTGGACTGGAGTGAGGGCTGGATGATCTGTTGCCGTGGGCTGGATCCAGCCCACAGGTTGAGAACCCCTATGCTAAATGGTATCAACTTCATACCCCAATTATCAGAGACATGCACTGATTGGGCAAAAATTCACAGCTCTGATATTAACTTTCCAAAGCATGAACAGCTTGGGAGCTGGCTATCTTCAGGACTGCTTGCCTTGTTATGAACCCATCCCAATGCCAAGATCTTTAACAGTGGCACTCTTGAGAATGCCAAAAACCACAAAAGCCTGCTTGACAAGCACACAGTAGAGGACTTTCTCCTGTGTGGTTCCCACAGAGTGGAATGTACTGCCCCCAGAGTTATGATCACTTTCTGTTCCTGCAGCTTTTAGGAAATCTGAACATTCATGTTTCGATACTGACAAATGATATTACTCAACTTATTCTAATAATTTTAATTGCTTTAGACTTAACTGATTTTAATGGACAGCATTAGGATCCTTTGAAAGAAGTGGACAAAGGTAAGCTTCAGGCTAGAAAAGGAAAAATGACAAATTGGTAAAGAATAACCCTAGAGATTTGCGAGGGACAAAAACAAATGTTGCCTGGATTTTAAAAATCCTGTTAAATTCTGTGTTTCACCAGCAATTTAAGGTGGCACAAATGTCTTGTTTGAAAAAGCATACTGTAAACTAGGAATCCACAAGAACCCGTGGCTTACTATGCTTAATCACTGGTGTGCACTGCTTGATCGCCCTTATAGACTAAAAATATAATGGAGAAAAACTCTGTGGTTTGTGTATCATATTGCACAAACCTGGGCACAGCTAAAACAAACCTTAGATTCTGTTTCTCGTTGCCCAGTTCACACAACATAAAAGAAACTTTGCCTTCAAGCAGGAGTAAACATGCACCACCAGTTTTTCTGTCTTTTTATCTTATTTAAGCACACTCAATGTAGTCTACATTGACTAATGACAAGCACTATCTATCTATCTACCTACCTACCTACCTACCTACCTATTTATGTTCAGTTACATTTAATTCACACTTTTCCTCTACTGAGTTTAAGAAAAGAATGCATGGCAATCTTTTTTTAATACCCATAACTAGCTGAGAGTGCCTGACCTAAAGTCACCCAGTGACTTTCATGACTCAATAGAACCTTCCCTTGATAGTCTGGTCAATCGAAGAATATGCTTCATTAGACAGTGACTGAAATCCTATTATGCAGCTTCACATCTGTGACGGAAATGACATCAGCAGCAATAGCAAAATCATAAAAGTAAATCATCAATGAAGAAAGGTGACAGGGTGTACTATGTGGTTCTAAAAGAAATGGGAGTGCCTCAGCACTTGACTATACTAATAAATAATCTGCATTACGGACAAGCTACTATTTGGACAGAATATGGAAAGACAATGGTTTCCTACAGGCAAAGGAGTCAGACAAATATGTAGTCTATCCCCTTATCTGTTCAATCTATAAGCAGAATATATCATACAAAAAGATGGACTAGGTTCAGATGAAGGAGTAAAAACTGGTGGAAGAAACATCCGTAAATTAAGATATGCAGACAACACCATCTTACTGGCAGAAAATAGCAATGAGTTGAAATGACTTTTAAGGCAAGTGAAAGAAGAAAGTGACAAAGCAGGACTGCAGTTGAACATTAAGAAGACAAAAATCATGACTAAAGTAGAACTACTCAGCCTTAAGGTTGACAATGGGAAAATTGAAATAGTTAAAAGACTGAAACTCAGAAGGGCGGCAAGGAAGAAAACAGAAAAGATCATCAAGTGGTCTCACTGGAGACCAAGATCAAGATCGTTTGCACTCTTATATCCTTGATCACTATGTACAGGTGTGATTGCTGGACAGTAAAAAAAAAAGCTGACTGGGGAAAAATTACTCGTTTGGTGCTGGAGGAGGGCTTTGTGGATAACCTGGACTGCCAGAAAGATGAACAAGTGGGTCCTAGAGCAAAGCATGCCTGAACTGTCTCTGGAGACAAAAATGATGAAGCCAAGACACAGTGTGAAAAGCAAGATTCCCTGAAAAAGACAATAATGCTGGGAAACATTTAAGGTAAAAGGAAAAGAGGAAGACCAAATGTGAAATGAGTTGACTCCCTGAAAGAAGCCACAGACTTAACTTTGCTGTAGCTGAGCAGGGCTGTTAAGTACAGGACATTCTGAAAATCTGTTTCATAGGGTTGCCATAAATCGGAGATAATTTGACACAATATAGCAACAACAGGGGTGCATATGACTTGTACACAATATATGAAATCAAATACACTAAAAATCCCCAAAGCAATCCATTAACCAGTGGCTATGTGCCACTGCTGATAACATCACTGTTGCACATGCAGTATAGGTAAAGGTTTCCCTTGCTCGAAAGCCAGTCGTATCCGACTCTAGGGTGCAGTGCTCATCTCTGTTTCTAAGCCGAAGAGCCAGCGCTGTCTGCTCCTGCAGACGTTTCCGTGGTCATGTGGCAGGCATGACTAGACTTTTAGGCACTTTTTAGGCACTGTGATATTAGCTGAAATAGAACCAGGGAGAATGACAAAACCCATTTTGAAGCTTGTGATGTATGTAAAGAGCTAAAAGTAATGAAAGGTGTGGGGGATCTAACCCATTGTCACAGAATGTTAATAGAATTCGTTTAGAGAATTGTTTGCTTTCCATACATCAAACATTACTATGCAAAATACAAGTTCCATTTGGGACATTAAGATCAAATCAGATATAAATTAACCTAATGACTTCAGGATGTCCTTAAAAGACAAGGTACCTTGGCAATCAGATGGGAACATTAAAATTACCTCTCAATGACCAATCATAAAATAATTTGTAAACCCAAGCTTTCCAGCTGAGGAAAATTATGTAGTGTAATGACAGTTTTCACCATTGAGAAAGCAATCCTTTTAAAAATCTGCTAAGTCAAGTGTACTGTCTACTTTGACCTCAAAACAAAAGGCACACAGGAAACAATTGTCATATATCACTAGGAAAAGGTAAAGGTTTCCCTTGCTCGAAAGCCAGTCATATCTGACTCTAGGGTGCAGTGCTCATCTCTGTTTCTAAGCCGAAGAGCCAGCGCTGTCTGCTTCTGCAGAGGTTTCCGTGGTCATGTGGCAGGCATGACTAGACACCGGAGCGCATTAGGGTGGATCTGAATTGACAATTGATGTACCACTCTCTAGTACTGTACAGTACTTCACTTCAACACCATAACCAATAGAACATCAATGTCAGTGTAACTTCTCTGAGAAGATCAAAGGGAGTATTCTCTTCTTAAAAGCATCTGTATTCTTTTGGGAAATATTTCCTGTCTGGAAGAGAGAAGCCAGCGCCTCAGTTCAAATGACCAAACTAAAATTAGGCATGTTCCTCTTCCCCATTCTTTCCTTTTTGTGCTTCTGATCCCTCTCCATTTCCAGGTTTCTACAACCTAATGTCCTCCAGATGTACCTGGTGAAATGCTGAGTTATTTATTATTTTTCATCCAGTCATGGAAATCTAGAGATCACACTAGATACAACTGATGGGTCACCATCTCCACGATATCGTTAGACTGGAACTCTCGATGGCTATGGCTGATGAGAGCTACAGTCCGATAACATCCCATGGGAACTGCTGATCCATTACACTACTGGCTTATAGCTGAATGCAGGTTTGTAGCAACAGTACAATCATAAGAATGGAAAACTACAAGAAGTGGGCACTTTTGGTACTGATGTTTCTAGGCCTCAGACTGAGAAAGTTGGAAACTATTGTATAATAATTTGAATCATCAAAGAACTAGGAGGAGTGGGCAATTGCCATTTTCCAGATACAGTACTGTACTTCTAGCCTACAGTATCCACTGGCACATAATATTATCAATTGGCTGGTGTAAACTTTACACTTACACCAAAACCATCTGGAGGGCCAGTTACTGATCACCAAACCCATAGCTGTCAAGTATCCCTTATTGGCCGGGAAAACCCCTTATTTTACCCTCTTTCCCGCCATCATCCCTTATTAATTAGACTGCAATGCCCTATTGCCGCCATTGGAGGGCAGCACAGGATAAGCATAGCTGTCAAGTATCCCTTATTTGCCGGGAAATTTCCCTTATTTCCAAATCCAAAACTTGACAGGTATGACCAAACCATCGATTAAAATTCCTTAAGAGGCATGTTTTCAAATTTAACATGACATTGCTGAGATTGGACAGCACAAGCAAACATAAAAAATGGACAGCTGGAAACTGGGAGGATTAAACCAAGCCAAAATTGGGGAGGGGAAGTAGGAGAACTGGAATCTGATCTTGCCTCAAGGAGAATCAATATAACCAAGCCATGGCTAACCTAGACTAGACTTAGTACTGCTACAGGCGCATGGCCTGTTTCTCTGACTACTACAAGAGAAAGAAATTCAACAGGTGGAGCTTCAAGTCTTCTACCTCTCTGCTTTGATGATCAAAAGGATTCTTCTTCCAAGTCTAGGCCAGATGTGCAACTTCCAAAATGAAGTGAGTTCATTTTATAGTTCCTTTCACATGACCTACTGTGAGAAAGATTAGCCCACACAACAAGGCGGCTGTTGCCCAGGGCATGTCCAATTGTAGTTTTAAAATACCAAAATCTTTCAGGGGGCTCTTTCTGTGTACCCCCGTCAAACAGCTATCTGGGCAAAAGAGATGGCTGAGTTTCAGGTAGAGAACAACTACCTAACCACATCAGTCAATCGACGAGGAGGATCAAAGTGCCTCGGTGGCACAGTGGTTAAAAAGTTGTCCTGCAGCCAAAATGTTGTGAATTCAATCCTGATGGGATTCCAGGCTGACTCAAAGCCTTCCATCCTTCTGAGGTTGGTAAAATGAATACCCAGCATGTTGGGGGCATAATGTTGATTAACTTGTGGATCCCCAAGATAGTGCACTAAGCACTATGGGGCAGGATATAAGTGTAATTGCTCCTGCAGTGGCTCAAGTGGCTAAGACACTGTCTGGGAGGCGGAAGGTCAGCAAGTTTGATTCCCGAGTACTGCAGGACGGAATGAGCTCCTATCTTTGTCTCAGCTCCTGCCAACCTAGCAGTTCAAAAGCAAGACATTGCAAGTAGATAAATAGGGACCACTTTGGTGGGAAGGTTACAATGTTCCGTGCGCTAGTCATGCCTACCACATGACCATGGAAACGTCTGCGGAAGCAGACGCTGGCTTTTTGGCTTTGAAACAGAGATGAGCACTGAACCCTAGAGTAGGATACGACTGGCTATCGAGCAAGGGAAACCTTTACCTTTACCTATTATATCATGACAACAGCCACGGTGAGGAAATTAAGTAGCTCACTACCTGGATTTGAATTCCTAAGGCTGCAAAGTGTGTTTAGTGTTTACTGCCTCTACGGAGCCCCAGTGGTGCAGCGATTCGACGGCTGTACTGCAGCCAAAACGGTGTGAGTTCGATCCTGACCAGTACCTCAAGGTTGACTCAAAAAGCCTTCCAATCCTTCCGAAGTCAGTAAAACGAGGACCCAGTATGTTGAGGGGTGGGGGCAAAATGCTAATTAACTTGTGTTGTGTTCTGATGGTTTTATTGTACACATGGATTACAATGTATCTGAGCCAATGTAACCTTGCCTATAGCAACAATGTAACCTTCAGCTGTATCATATAAACCCTGTAATAGGACGCGAGCTAATGACCACCAGCTGGCAGCAGCGAGCGTCCAAGCTCTCTTGGTCCGAACTCATCAAAGGCAACAGCGCGGGAAGTTTTCCCGCCACCACCTACACCTGGACAAGAAGGGCGTGACCTGCAATGACGTCACGCAGACAGTAGCCAATGGGCTACCATGGCACCACGTTCAAATGTATTACTGCTGTATATAAAGAGCTATCGATCCGCCATTACCTCATGTTCCCTCTGCCCACGATGCAATAAACCTGAGTTAACCCAGCCCGAGGCTGTGTCCTGTGTCTTGGTTTGCATACACCAAATTGGCGACGAAGGTGGGATAATGGATCCCCACGGAACAGCCAGGGCACAGAGCGGTTTCAACATCACCAAACCGCAAGACTGGGAGCTGCTTGAGATGGATTTCCAGGCGGCCCTGGTGGAACTCAGAGTCAAAGGAGAAGACGAGGAGAGGAAGAGGGCCATCCTCACCAGAATGCTCGGGATGGAAACCAAGCGGACGCTGGTGGGCATAATCGCTCCGAAGAAGGTGAGCGACTTTAAGGCGAGCGACATCATGAAACTGCTGCGAGAGCGGTTCTGCCCCTCGAGGGCAATGTTTCCCGCTCGGAGCGCGTTTTGGAGGCGAGTCCAAGCGCCGGATGAGTCGGTTGAGGCATTCGTGGCCGCCATGAGGATAGCCGCCGCCCCCTGTAAATGGGGCGATATCCTGGAGTTGGTCCTCAGGGACGGCGTGTTGTGTGGCCTGAAAGACAAGGAGGTACAGCGCAGCTTGATGAATAAGGAGCCGCCACCCACGCTGGCAGAGGTCATAGAGGCCGCGGAAGCCGCAGAGTCCACGAATGCCGGAGTGGACGAGATGCACCAGTGGCGTGAGAGGCGTCCTAGAGCCGGCAAGGCGGAAAATTCGGTGCACGGGAAGACCGGACAGTCGGTGCACGCGACTCGACGGGCCTCAAAGTCGTCTACGGAAGGCAGCGACGGCGAGGAGGTCCAGAAGGTCCGGAAGGGTGGTCGACGCTGCGAGGGTTGCGGAGCGGCCCACGAGCGCGCGAGATGCCCGTTCAGGAAGGCCGAGTGTTACACCTGCGGCCGTCGGGGGCACATCGCCAAGGCGTGCAGAAAGCGAAAAGAGGGCCGGAGGAAGTCACAAGACCGCGCGGCCAGACCGGACCGTCCAGCGAGGCCCAAAGATGGCGCCCAGACCACGAGGAAGCAGGACGGCGTGGGCCGCGTCTCGGACGGAAGCGAGGACGACGCCTCAGTGTTCAGCGTGTCCGCGGGACAGTCCCATTACTTCGTTGAGGTATTAGTACAAGGGGCCCCTATTAAGATGGAAATTGACTCGGGGTCCTCCTATTCCATAATTCCCCAGAAAGAGTTCCTGAAAATCGACCCCCACGTGCGGCCCAAGCTTAAAGCGTTGAGGTCCACACTACGGGACGTACAGGGAAACAGCATTCCGGTGTTGGGGGTCGGGAAATTTCGGGTCAATTTTAAGAGACATTCTGCGGAACTGCCCCTAGTTGTCCTCAAAGGGGGAAGTTGTAGCCTCCTAGGGACACAGTGGTTTCAGCCCTTAGGTTTGTTCATAGGGGGGGTGCATACCGTGGGGGGGGGGACCCAATACAAGCGGTTTGCGATGCGCATCCCGCCGTTTTTAAGAAAGGACTCGGAAAGTTCAAGGGACCCCCTGTAGCTTTCGACATAGACCCGGAGGTCCGCCCGATAAGACTCAAACCACGCAGGGTGCCGTTCGCACTCAAGGACAAGATAGAGGCGGAACTGGACAAACTGGTGGGCCAGGGGATTCTTATTCCTGTTGATTCCGCGGAGTGGGAAACTCCAATTGTAACGGCTCTAAAGGCTAACGGGGAGGTGCGCATTTGCGCTGATTATAAGTGTACAATTAACAAGGCGATCCGCCCTAATGCATACCCGGTGCCAGTGATCAGCCACCTTTTGGCCAGGCTAAATGGGGGAAAGTGTTTCGCTAAACTCGATTTGGCACAAGCCTATCAGCAACTTCCTGTGACCCCCGCCACGGCCGCGGCACAAACGATAGTTACACATAAGGGAGCGTTCCAGGTGTCGCGGTTACAGTTCGGCGTGAACTCGGCACCCGGCCTTTTTCAATCGCTCGTGGAACGCCTCCTAAAGGGCCTGGAGGGGGTGTTGCCTTATTTTGATGACGTGTTGATAACAGGGGGGAGTGAGGCTGAACTGGCAAAAAGGTTGGACAAGGTACTGACCGTGTTCGAGAAAGCGGGGCTGAGATTGAGGAAGGATAAATGTGTCTTTTTCGAAACCGAGGTCGAGTTTTTAGGGTTCCGGATCACACCCGAGGGAATTAAGCCGTCTAAATCCAAGGTAGCAGCCATTAAAAAGGCCCCTCGCCCCACATCCAAAACCGAGCTGCAGTCTTTCCTGGGGCTCCTCAATTTTTACCATACATTCCTCCCGCGGAAGGCGTCCGTGGCCGAACCGCTCCATCGGTTACTTAAAAAGGAGGAGCCATGGGTGTGGGGTGACGAGCACGAGAGGGCGTTCAAAGAGCTAAAGCAACTCCTAACATCTGAGGCAATCCTGACGCACTTCGACCCCAAACGGCCTGTGGTCCTAGTTTGTGATGCATCCCCGGTGGGGGTGGGGGCGGTGCTTTGCCACGTGTTGGAGGACGGAAGGGAGGCCCCGGTAGCGTTTTACTCAAGGTCCCTGTCCCAAGCGGAGCGAAATTACGCACAAACCGACAGGGAAGCGTTAGCAATAGTAGCGGGGACCAAAAAATTTCACGATTTTTTGTATGGCCGCCCGTTCAAAATCGTGACCGATCACAAGCCGCTGTTAGGGATTTTCACGGCAAGCAAGCCCACGCCGCAGATCCTGTCCCCGAGAATGCTGCGATGGGCTATTTTCCTCAACGCGTACCAACATGAGTTGGAGTACAGGCCCGGAAAGGAGATCAGCCATGCTGATGCGCTTTCGAGATCCCTTCTGCCCTTGTCGGACGACCAAAAGGCGAGAGCAGAAAGAGACCGCCAGGTGTTGCTAATTGAGGTTTTAGACGCACCCCCACTAGTACCAGCCGACATTGCTAGGGCGACAGGCAAGGACAGGACGCTGGAGAAAGTTAGTTCATGGGTGCAGAAGGGGTGGCCGGCTTCGTCCCCGAGTACAGAGTTCGACCCATTCTTTAGGAAAAAGCTAGAGTTGTCCCTAGAGAGGGGGTGCCTTCTGTGGGGCCAACGGGTGGTGGTCCCTGCGCCCCTGCGGACGAGGGTGCTCGAACTGCTGCACGTCAGCCACCCGGGCATAGTTCGTTCAAAGGCGCTGGCCCGGAGTTACTTCTGGTGGCCACAGCTGGACGCGGACATTGAGCACATGGTCGGCACTTGCGAGGCTTGCCAGGGATCCCGACCTGAGGCGGCCCGTCTCCCGCATAGGGAGTGGGACACAGCAAGGGGGCCGTGGTCCAGGGTGCACGTGGATTTCGCTGGCCCATTCCGAGGAACCATGTTTCTCCTGGTGGTAGATGCGTTCTCCAAGTGGCTGGAGGTTATCCCAGTAAAGAGCACGTCCTCCGCCACGACAATTAGCCAGCTAAGGAGAGTCTTTTCCACATTCGGTTTACCCGACACTTTGGTCAGCGATAACGCTAGTTGTTTCACCTCCGCCGAGTTCGGGGCGTTCATGGAGGCAAACGCCATTCGGCATGTCACGTCCGCACCGTTTCACCCGGCCACGAATGGCCAAGTGGAACGGCTGGTGCGGACAACGAAGGAGGCGCTGCGGCGCATGGGCCCGGGGGACCTGAATCACCAAGTATGCCAGTTCCTCTTAGCGTATAGGGTAACCCCCTTAGCGTCAGGCTACTCGCCGGCGGAGCTCTTGATGCGGCGAAAACTGACCACGATCCTGTCCAGGCTAGACCCGACGAGAGTCGAGGATAAAGGGAAAAACATAGGGTTGGCAGTCTCGAAGGGTTTCGCCGCCGGGGACCCTGTTCACTGCTTGTGAACCTCCACCAGAGTGAAGTAAGCGCTATGGGGCCGGTAAAGGTTTCCCTTGCTGGAAAGCCAGTCGTATCCGACTCTAGGGTTCAGTGCTCATCTCTGTTTCAAAGCCGAAGAGCCAGCGCTGTCTACTGCTGCAGACGTTTCCGTGGTCACGTGGCACGCATGACTAGACACCCGGAGCGCACGGAACGCTGTTACCTTTCCCACCAAAGTGGTCCCTATTTATCTACTTGCAATGTCTTGCTTTCGAACTGCTAGGTCGGCAGGAGCTGGCACAAAGGCGGGAGCTCATTCCGTCCTGCAGTGCTTGCTACTACAATACTTTGCAACCCCACTCGTGTTGCCTTTCTACTCTCCTCCTCCTCTCGGGGAGATCCTCTGGGGCGGGATTCCCCCCCCCCCTTTCCCAGGCCTAAAAAGCCTTCAAAGGCTTCCCTTTCGGCCGTTTGTTTTGATGCCAGTTCCGCCGGCTCCTCCCCCCACCCTCGCTCGGTGACGTCACGCACCCCCGAGAAAGCCTGGTGGGGGGGCATCGTTCGGCGGAACTCCCCACCACCAGCTTCCAAATGCCGATGGAGGGGGGGGAGGAGAAAAAAAAGGGGGGTCTGCTGTTGTGGGCCACTCACCGAAGTCCAGGAACTGCTTGATCGAGAGGGGCGACGGGGAGAAGCGAGAGTAGTATTCGATCTGTTTCGGGATGATGGGGCTCTTCAGCAGCGCCCCGCATAGCCGCATGGTCGCTCCGTCGTGGGGGCTGCTGCTGGGCTGGGGCAGGTGAGAGAGAGGGAAAGCTGGGGGGGGGCGAGAAAGTGGAGCGGAGGTGCGCGCGCAGCCACCACAATCCCTGGCGAACGCCGGCGGGCGCGCTGGACGAGCCGGGCCCGAAGACGCCCGGCGTGGCGGCTGGCGCGTGCCTTGCCTCACGCACGCACGCCCAGCGCCCCCCGCGAGGGGAGGGGTGGGCTAGGCTCCCTCGCGCACAGTCCCAACGGCCGTTCCTCGCGGGTGGGGTGTGGGGGGGGGGGAGCGGCCTGAGGGGAGGGAGATGAGGAGGTTGGCACCAGTCAGTCGCCTCGTCGCCGCCCCTTCTTCTTCTTCCCCCTTTTCGCCACGAAACGGGCGGGCACTTGGTTTGTTCTCCCCACCCACCCACCCACCCACCCTTGAAGCGCCCAGCCCGCGCCCTTCAAGCGTAGTCGGGTCGGGCTTCATAGTGGGCAAGGAGAGGGGGTAGTTAGTAGCATCTCTGTGGGTGACTCTCTTGTGTGTCTCCCCACCCCCCACCCCCCTCCGAATTCCGAAGGACCGCCTGCAATGGCTGCGACACCCCCAGTGGTGCGCAGGCGCCGACGGTTTCCCTGGTTGCGGCCCGGGGCCTACTGCTGGCATGGAAAGTGGTGGTGGTGGGGAGACAGTATGGTCAAACCCTATTGTATGTATAACCCTGTTTGCAGGTCCGTTCCTTTCCCCGTAGCTTTTTCAGAAGCCTATCCTGTTTTCAGAAACAGGGCGAGTTCTAGCAGTTCGGAAGCAAAAACTGAAATAAATAAATAAAATAAAAATTTGAACGGCTAGCAGTTCGAAAGCAAGACTTTGCAAGTAGATAAATAGGGACCACTTCGATGGGAAGGTTAACAGCGTTCCCTGCGCTCCGGGGTCTAGTCATGCCTGCCACATGACCACGGAAACATCTGCAGAAGCAGACAGTGCTGGCTCTTTGGGTTTGAAGCAGAGATGAGCACTGAACCCTAGTCGGATATGACTGGCTTTCGAGCAAAGGAAACCTTTACTAAATGAGCAAAACCAAATTAGAAGATGGAGGAAGGAGCTCACTGGAGAAGGAATAACATTAAAGAAGGCTATAGCTGAGGAACTTGACTTTCTCCATGTCACTTGCAGGACCATGGATAGGCTGAGGGTTGGAGACCCTAAATGCAAGACTAACATGCTCAAGTGGGAGCTGCTGGCTCAACTACTTTACCTTTGAGAATAAAATCTACCTCCAGATTATCAGCGTTCCTTGCACTTTGGTGTCTAGGCATACCTTCCACATGCCCATGGAAACACCTGCAAATGCAGACAATGCTGGCTCTTCAGCTATGAACAGAGATGAGCACACAACCCTAGAGTCAGATATGACTGGCTTTCAAGCAAGGGCGACCTTTACCAGATTAGCAGCTCCTGCCAACCTAGCCGTTCAAAAGCAAGAAGTTGCAAGTAGATAAATAGGGGCCACTTCTGTGGGAAGGTAAACAGCGTTCTGTGCAGCGGTGTTGAGGCATGCCTGCTACATGTCCATGGAAACGTCTGCAGATGCAGACAGCACTGGCTCTTTGGCTATAAACAGATAAGCACTGAACCCTAGATGTCTCTGACTTGGCTGGAGGGAGCTGGCTGATTATTTTGCATTTACTTTTAAAATGCCATTCAAACCACTTTTAAAGTACAGTAGAACCCCGCATAACAAAAAAAACTCCATTCCACGGAGCTCTTTGCTTTGCAGTTTTTTCGTTATGCAGTTCCCTATGGGAGATGCCCTGCATAACGAAAAAATGTTTGTTAACCGAGGTTCCCATTAAGCGGATATACCCCGGTTACCAAAACCCTGCATAACCAAAAAAAATAAATTTCGTTATGCGATGTATTGCCATTGCACAACTAACGCTTCATTGTGCAATTTTTTTGCTACGTGATGCATTCGTTATGCGAAGTACCACTGTATGTACATTTTATGTATAATACACATTTTTAGAGCTGCTTTCTCTAACCCTTATTTATTCTAGCAATCTATACTGTATATTCAAATGGTCACAGCTTAACACCTTGCTGTACCTTCCAACTCTGAAGAAACACTTCTCTTTTTAATAAAACACTTGGTGGCTGTGTGACCAAATAGTAGGTATTTGATATAAGAGATTTCAAGCAATAAAGTTCAGTGGCAAATCAAGGGTTTAAAATTGTGGATTAAGGCATAATAGACACAGAAAATATTGTCAGATCTTTTAATTCAGAAATTCCTAACTACCTCGAATGTCATCAAGTTCAGATTCTCAGCTGTAAAGAAGGGGGGGAGGTATTTGGAAATTAACATTACCAGGGAACAGGGATTCTTGGACCAAAATAATGACATCCTCAAGCTACATTTTACAAGATCACAGATGAGGAGGTAGAGAAACAAGATACTAGGGGATTATACAGTTGGCCACCTTTTAGTAACATGGAGCGTCTATCTGTTACAAATTATATCTTCACAGTGTCCATTTTTCTCAACAATATTCTTCAAAATGCTGCAAGGAAAAGTACAGGTCTTTCCTATTGGATTATAGCAATAGATGGTCAAAAGATTTAAGAGCCCCCAGGAGATCACCTCTTTATGTGTTTTCTAAAGAGAGGAGACAAAGTGATTATTGCCGTTCTCCAAAATTTAAAACCTATAACTGTTTTCAGTCATTTATCGTTTCACCTGTTATTTTGAAAGATTGGCAGGATACTGCTGAGAAGAACATCAGCTGGGGGAAAAATGCATTCACACTTAAACCCCTGCCTTTCAGGTTGGAGGCCTGAACTCCTCCAGTCATCATTAGACCACAGTTCCCATCAATCTTTGCCACTTACCATACAACCTGAATCTGATACATATTGGACACGTTGGTTTGATGTAAAACAGATTAGAATGTTATCTTTAACCTTTTCCCTGATACAATGACCTTTAAATATACTCTTGCACTATTTGCAAATAGTTTGCTGTGGTGTTTGGTCTTTCTGCCAAATCTGAAACGACAGTCTGGGATGTGCAGCAACAGAACCGATAAGGATGTATTTATTCAACGAAATTGCCTTTAATTTTGCTGCTTTTCTGACAGGTAGATACTGTTTGAATATTACAACAATTCACTTGGTAACTAGGGTTTCTTCATCCTAGGTAACTAAAATTAAGAATGTTGTTGTTCAGTCGCACAGTCAATTCCAACCCTTTGTGACCCCATGGACCAATGACCATGTTTAATAGCATTTACTCCACCAAATGATGACTGATCAAAATGGAAATGGTGAATTATTTTGATTTTTCATAAGCTGGAAGCTAAAGTCTTTTTTCCTTTGTAATGATTAAAGACAGTAAAACCTGGGGATTGTATCACAATGCACAAAAGTTGCATACATATGTTATAATAATAACTAGCAGATATTGCCCGGCAGTGCCGAGCTGTTTTAAATTGTGTTGTAAGGGATAAATTCTTTGGTAATTTATGTAAAAAAGAGGTGTGTTGGTGGTTAGGGGTGGTTTTGGGTGTGCATAACCACCACCACCCATACAATACCACTCCAACCACCAACACACACATTAAAAATTCCTGGCAAGGCAGGTGTGTGTGTGTGTGTGTCTTGTCCCCCCAACCCTTCCAGAGCCAGGGGACCCTGCAGAGAGGGCATCCCCCCCCCAGGACACCCCGTTATTAAAGAGAAGAAACCAAGCTGTTTCTTCTCTTTAAAAATGGAGTGTTTGGGAGGGGGTGGATTCGATCCCCTCTCCTGGGTCCAAAAGGTCCTGGGTCTGTCTCCTGGGGACAGACCCCTTTTGTCCCCCCAACCCTTCTGGACCCAGCACCTTTCATTGCCTCCCTCACCCACCCCCTAACCCCCACCAACCGCACTTAGCTTTTCCTGGTTCCCTCCAGCTGGGTCTTTCAAAGTCTTCCCCTCCGGCTCCCACCATTTTTTTTTAAAGTCAGCGCGCGTTCCCAGCCTCCTCTGCGCTCGTATCCCTCAGCCTGATTGGCTGAGGGGTTGCACAGTGCAAAGGATGCTGGGAATTGAAGTCCTTTTTCTTTGTTTGCATTTGTGAGTCTGCCCTACTGGTGCATTTCTCAACCCGACAGTTACCTGCGAACCCGGTTCGGGCAAGTGCACGGAGGCTCGGTCGGGGCTAGTGGGGCCTGGTGCAACATCCTTTGTCACATTCCAACGGTTAACGCACAGATTTATAGGTATAGATAATAATAATAATAATAATAATAATAATAATAATAATAATAATAATAATAATAATAATAATAATAATAATAATAATAATAATAATAATAATAATAATAATAATTTAATTTATACCCCGCCCTCCTGGTGCAAGCACCACTCAGGTTGGCTTACAACATGCAATACACAATGTACAATAAATACAAAAAAAAATACAACACAATTACACACGGTCAACATCAATCACCAAAATACAAGGTTGTTGTTGTTCAGTTGCTTTGGTGTATGCAAACCAAGACACGGGACACAGCCTCGGGCTGGGTTAACTCAGGTTTATTGCATCGTGGACAGAGGGAACATGAGGTAATGGCGGATCAATAGCTCTTTATATACAGCAGTAATACATTTGAACGTGGTGCCATGGTAGCCCATTGGCTACTGTCTGCGTGACGTCATTGCAGGTCACGCCCTTCTTGTCCAGGTGTAGGTAGTGGCGGGAAAACTTCCCGCGCTGTTGCCTTTGATGAGTTCGGACCAAGAGAGCTTGGACGCTCGCTGCTGCCAGCTGGTGGTCATTAGCTCGCGTCCTATTACAGGGCTTATATGATACAGCTGAAGGTTACATTGTTGCTCTAGGCAAGGTTACATTGACTCAGATACATTTCAATCCATGTGTACAGTAAAACCATCAGAACACAACATCCCTCCCCCCTAGGACGAGACAAAGTCTCGAGCCCACCTTAACACACTCCCCCCTTATGAGACAAAGTCTCTCAGCCAAGATGGCTTATTTCGAACACGCTGGGGTCTCGGTGCGGGCTGCCTCTCCCTGGGATTGCTACCTTCTCTTTGTCCCCTGGTCTCCTGTCCTGCAATATGAGAGGGAGACTCGTTAGTGACTTTCCGCGGCTCCGCGGCGCTGTTGGGAGGTGTGTTCTTTCTTAGGGAGGAACCGGGGGCACTGGGGGCTAACGAAAAACCCCTCTTCTCGCTTGGATGGGTGGGGGAACACTCCTGAAAACCCCCCCGGCTCGCCAAATCAAAATCAAAATCACTATCGGGGGCAGCGGTCGCGAACTCCTCTCCCCCTTCCCCGGCCCCTGCTAGAGCTGGCGTATCAAAGGGATACGAGTCGGGGCCGCTGCTTCTGCTTCCTTCCCCCCATGCTTGGGACTGCTGTCCACTGCTGTCTCCCCCTTGGGTTAAGCGGGTGGGGGAGAACCCTAACGCTGAATCCTGTTGCTGAGCTCCACTGACTGGCCCAATCACTCGGTGCCTCAGTTGATCTGCGTGCCTCCTCCAGAGGAGGCCGGTGTTCGTCTCGACCCGGTACGACACTGGCCCCGTCTGTTCTACAACCGTCCCTGGTACCCAGGCTGGCCCAGCGCTGGAATAGTTCCTGCAGTGAACAGGGTCACCGGCAGCGAAACCTTTCGAGACTGCCAACCCCACGTTTTTCCCTTTATCCTCGACTCTCGTTGGGTCTAGCCTGGACAGGAGCGTGGTCAGTTTTCGCCGCATCAAGAGCTCTGCCGGCGAGTAGCCGGATGCCAAAGGGGTCACCCTATACGCTAAGAGGAATTGGCACACTTGGTGATTCAGGTCCCCCGGGCCCATGCGCCGCAGCGCCTCCTTCGTTGTACGCACCAACCGTTCCACTTGGCCATTCGTGGCCGGGTGAAACGGTGCGGACGTGATATGCCGAATGGCGTTTGTCCCCATGAATGCCCCGAACTCAGCGGAGGTGAAACAACTAGCGTTATCGCTGACTAAAGTGTCGGGTAAACCGAACGTGGAAAAGACTCTCCGTAGCCGGCTAATTGTCGTGGCGGAGGACGTGCTTTTTACCGGGATAACCTCCAGCCACTTGGAGAACGCATCCACGACTAGGAGAAACATGGTTCCTCGGAATGGGCCAGCGAAATCTACGTGCACCCTGGACCATGGTCCCCGTGCTGTGTCCCATTCCCTATGTGGGAGACGGGCCGCCTCAGGGCGGGACCCCTGGCAAGCCTCGCAAGTGCCAACCATGTGCTCAATATCCGTGTCCAGCTGCGGCCACCAGAAGTAACTCCGGGCCAGCGCCTTGGAACGAACTATGCCCGGGTGGCTGACGTGCAGCAGTTCGAGCACCCTCGTCCGCAGGGGCGCAGGGACCACCACCCGTTGGCCCCACAGAAGGCACCCCCTCTCTAGGGACAACTCTAGCTTTTTCCTAAAGAATGGGTCGAACTCCGTACTCGGGGACGAACCCGGCCACCCCTTCTGCACCCATGAGCAAACCTTCGCCAGTGTCCTGTCCTTTCCTGTCGCCCTAGCAATGTCGGCTGGCACTATTGGGGGAGCGTCTAAAACCTCAATGAGCAACACCTGGCGGTCCTTTTCTGCTCTCGCCTTTTGGGCGTCCGACAATGGCAAGGGGGATCTCGAAAGCGCATCAGCATGGCTGATCTCCTTTCCGGGCCTGTACTCCAACTCATGTTGGTACGCGTTGAGGAAAATAGCCCATCGCAGCATTCTCGGGGACAGGATCTGCGGCGTGGGCTTGTGCGCCGTGAAAATCCCTAACAGCGGTTTGTGATCGGTCACGATTTTGAACGGGCGGCCATACAAAAAATCGTGAAATTTTTTGGTCCCCGATACGATTGCTAATGCTTCCCTGTCGGTTTGCGCGTAATTCCGCTCCGCTTGGGACAGGGACCTTGAGTAAAATGCTACCGGGGCCTCCCTTCCGTCCTCCAACACGTGGCAAAGCACCGCCCCCACCCCCACCGGGGATGCATCACAAACTAGGACCACAGGCCGTTTGGGGTCGAAATGCGTCAGGATTGCCTCAGATGTTAGGAGTTGCTTTAGCTCTTTGAACGCCCTCTCGTGCTCATCACCCCACATCCACGGCTCCTCCTTTTTCAGCAACCGATGGAGCGGTTCGGCCACGGACGCCTTCCGCGGGAGGAATGTATGGTAAAAATTTAGGAGCCCCAGGAAAGATTGCAGCTCGGTCTTGGATGTGGGGCGAGGGGCCTTTTTAATGGCTGCTACCTTGGATTTAGACGGCTTAATCCCCTCGGGTGTGATTCGGAACCCTAAAAACTCGACCTCTGTTTCGAAAAAAACACATTTATCCTTCCTCAATCTCAGCCCCGCTTTCTCGAACACGGTCAGTACCTTGTCCAACCTTTTCGCTAGTTCAGCCTCACTCCCCCCTGTTATCAACACGTCATCAAAATAAGGCAACACCCCCTCCAGGCCCTTTAGGAGGCGTTCCACGAGCGATTGAAAAAGACCGGGTGCCGAGTTCACGCCGAACTGTAACCGCGACACCTGGAACGCTCCCTTATGTGTAACTATCGTTTGTGCCGCGGCCGTGGCGGGGGTCACAGGAAGTTGCTGATAGGCTTGTGCCAAATCGAGCTTAGCGAAACACTTTCCCCCATTCAGCCTGGCCAAAAGGTGGCTTATCACTGGCACCGGGTATGCATTAGGGCGGATCGCCTTGTTAATTGTACACTTATAATCTGCGCAAATGCGCACCTCCCCGTTAGCCTTTAGAGCCGTTACAATTGGAGTTTCCCACTCCGCGGAATCAACAGGAATAAGAATCCCCTGGCCCACCAGTTTGTCCAATTCCGCCTCTATCTTGTCCTTGAGTGCAAACGGCACCCTGCGTGGTTTGAGTCTTATCGGGCGGACCTCCGGGTCTATGTCGAAAGCTACAGGGGGTCCCTTGAACTTTCCGAGTCCTTTCTCAAAAACGGCGGGATGCGCATCGCAAACCGCTTGTATTGGGTCCCCCCCCACGGTATGCACCCCCCCTATGAACAACCCTAAGGGCTGAAACCACTGTGTTCCCAGGAGGCTACAGCTTCCCCCTTTCAGGACAACTAGGGGCAGTTCCGCAGAATGTCTCTTAAAATTGACCCGAAACTTCCCAACCCCCAATACCGGAATGTTGTTTCCCTGTACGTCCCGTAGTGTGGACCTCAACGCTTTAAGCTTTGGCCGCACGTGGGGGTCGATTTTCAGGAACTCTTTCTGGGGAATTATGGAAAAGGAGGACCCCGAGTCAATTTCCATCTTAATAGGGGCCCCTTGTACTAATACCTCAACGAAGTAATGGGACTGTCCCGCGGACACGCTGAACACTGAGGCGTCGTCCTCGCTGCTGTCCGAGACGCGGCCCACGCCGTCCTGCTTCCTCGTGGTCTGGGCGCCATCTTTGGGCCTTGCTGGACGGTCCGGCCTGGCCGCGCGGTCTTGTGATTGCCTCCGGCCCTCTTTCCGCTTTCTGCACGCCTTGGCGATGTGCCCCCGACGGCCGCAGGTGTAACACTCGGCCTTCCTGAACGGGCATCTCGCGCGCTCGTGGGCCGCTCCGCAACCCTCGCAGCGTCGACCGCCCTTCCGGACCTTCTGGACCTCCTCGCCGTCGCTGCCTTCCGTAGACGACTTTGAGGCCCGCCGAGTCGCGTGCACCGACTGTCCGGCCTTCCCGTGCACCGAATTTTCCGCCTTGCCGGCTTTAGGACGCCACTCACGCCACTGATGCATCTCGTCCACTCCGGCATTCGTGGACTCTGCGGCTTCCGCGGCCTCTATGACTTCGGCCAGCGTGGGTGGCGGCTCCTTATTCATCAAGCTGCGCTGCACCTCCTTGTCTTTCAGGCCACATAACACGCCGTCCCTGAGGACCATCTCCAGGATGTCGCCCCATTTACAGGGGGCGGCGGCTATCCTCATGGCGGCCACGAATGCCTCAACCGACTCGTCTGGCGCTTGGACTCGCCTCCAAAACGCGCTCCGAGCGGGAAACATTGCCCTCGAGGGGCAGAACCGCTCTCGCAGCAGCTTCATGATGTCGCTCGCCTTAAAGTCGCTCACCTTCTTCGGAGCGATTATGCCCACCAGCGTCCGCTTGGTTTCCATCCCGAGCATTCTGGTGAGGATGGCCCTCTTCCTCTCCTCGTCGTCTTGTTTGACTCTGAGTTCCACCAGTGCCGCCTGGAAGTCCATCTCAAGCAGCTCCCAGTCTTGCGGTTTGGTGATGTTGAACCCGCTCTGTGCCCTGGCTGTTCCGTGGGGATCCATCATCCCATCCTCGTCGCCAATTTGGTGTATGCAAACCAAGACACGGGACACAGCCTCGGGCTGGGTTAACTCAGGTTTATTGCATCGTGGACAGAGGGAACATGAGGTAATGGCGGATCAATAGCTCTTTATATACAGCAGTAATACATTTGAACGTGGTGCCATGGTAGCCCATTGGCTACTGTCTGCGTGACGTCATTGCAGGTCACGCCCTTCTTGTCCAGGTGTAGGTAGTGGCGGGAAAACTTCCCGCGCTGTTGCCTTTGATGAGTTCGGACCAAGAGAGCTTGGACGCTCGCTGCTGCCAGCTGGTGGTCATTAGCTCGCGTCCTATTACAGGGCTTATATGATACAGCTGAAGGTTACATTGTTGCTCTAGGCAAGGTTACATTGACTCAGATACATTTCAATCCATGTGTACAGTAAAACCATCAGAACACAACAGTTGCACAGTCGATTCCGACCCTTTGCGACCCCATGGACCATTTTCCTCCAGGCACCTCTGTCCTCCACCATTCTCAGCCCACCAAGCTCTGTGCCCATTGTGTCCACAATACCATCTATCCATCTTATCTTTGGACGCCCCCTTCTTCTCTTGCCCTCCACCTTTCCCAGCATCAATGCCTTCTCAAGTGAGTCCTCCCTTCTCATTTGATGTCCAAAGTACTTTAGCTTCATCTTCACTATTTGTCCCTCCAATGAACAGTCAGGATTGATTTCTTCCAGTATTGACCTATTTGTTCTCTTTGCTGTCCAAAGGACGCTCAGGACTCTCCTCCAACACCACATCTCAAAGGAATCTATTCTTCTGCGCTCAGCCTTCCTAATGGTCCAGCTCTCACACCCATACATTACCACTGGGAATACCATTGCTTTGGCAATGCAAATTTTTGTTTTCAAGGTGATGTCTCTGCTTTTCACTATATTCCCCAGGTTTCTCATCGCTTGTCTCCCCATAATCAGACTTTTTATTTCATGGCTACAATCCCATCTGCAGTGATCTTTGATCCTAAGAAAGTAAAATCTGTCACTGCTTCTACCTCTTCCCCGTCTATTTTCCAGGGACTGATTGGACCTGTTGCCATTATCTTGGTTTTCTTGATATTAAGTCTCAAGCCAGCTTTTGCACTTTCCTCCTTCAATCCAATCAAGAGGTTCTTTAGGTCTTCCTCACTTTCTGCCATTAGGGTGGTATCGTCTGCATATCTCAAATTGTTGATGTTTCTCCCAGCAATTTTGATCCCATATTGTGATTCCTCCATCCCTGCATTGTGCATTATGTGCTCTGTGTATAGATTGAATAAGCAGGGTGATAAAATGCAGCCTTGTCTTATTTCTTTTCCTATTCCAAACCCCTCTGTCATACAAGGTATATATGCAAATACAAGGTAAATATGCAATAATACAAAAATATAAATAGGCAATACAGTCAAGCACAAAAATGCAATACAATAGGATCTACAATGATACAATATACAGGGTTTAATATATCCACTTTTAGGGAAAAGGGCCAGGGGAAAAAGTCCTGGGTGCCAATGGAAGTGGTGTGGTCTTTATCGCTGCAGAGCCGCAGCACAGCTGCTCCCACTCCCCACAGCCGGACGGGCCGGGGAAGGCGCTCTGAGTGCAGGTGTTCCCGCTATGTCTCCAGCCGGAGAGGCGAGGCTGGTTTGGCGGAGGCAGCGCTTTTGAAGGCGTTCTGGGTACAGGTGTTCCCGCCAGGCGTCCAGCCTCCAGCCAGAGAGGCGAGGCAGGTACGGAGGCAGCGCTTTTGAAGGCACTCCGGGTGCAGGTGTTCCCACCAGGCATCCAGCCGGAGAGGAAAGACTGGTTCGATGGTGGAAGAGGCGGCGCTTTTGAAAGCGCTCCAAGTGCAGGTGTTCCCGCCAGGTGTCTAGCCTCCATCCGGAGAGGCGAGGCTGGTTCGGCGACAGAGGTGGCACTTTTGAAGGCACTCTGGGTACAGGTGTTCCCGCCAGGTTCCAGCCGGAGAGGCGAGGCTGGTTCGGCGGTGGTGAAGGCAGCGCTTTTGAAGGCTCTCCAGGCGCCGGTGTTCCCGCCGGGCATCCAGCCTCCAGCCGGAGAGGTGAGGCAGGTTTGGCTGCGGAGGCGGCACTTTAGAAGGCGCTCCGGGAGCAGGTGTTCCCGGGGGTAAGACAAAACAAGAGTTAAGCCATAAGCCACACGCTACCATACATACCACATAATACTCTCCACAATGCTGGGCTGTGTTAATACAGGTAAGCCTCAGGTTGCTGCAGGGTTTGCAGGATGACATTTAGGCCTCCTGTACTCAGAGTCTTGGGGAGTTCCACAGAGCTGGCTGGTCTTGGAAGCTCGGAAGGAACGGGGAGAGCCCCAGGGCAAGGGTCAGGTCAAAGCCTATCTGTCACAATTTGTCTCCCCACTTTGGGATCCAGAAGAGCACAGCAACTCGCTGAGATTTCAGCCTGGGGTCTGCACATTAGAAGCTATAGCCGCAGTGGCGAACCTTGGAACTCCAGATGTTCTTGGATTTCAATTCCCAGAAGCCCTGACCAGCAGGTTATTGCCTTGGGCTTCTGGTAATTGAAGTCAAATAACAGTTGGAGTGCCAAGGTTCACTGCCACTGCATCTAGCACTTCCCCTAGTGTCTATGTAAATAGGCCAAATTCTCTATAGGAAACACTACTAGCTTTGCCTCACCTGTAAATTTCCCATTACAGCACCAAATATTGAAGATGGTAACTATTCCACTAGTGAAACAATGAGCATTTTTGTATGCTTGTTTCTGGTTTCCAGTTCTTAAATAAAAACAGGATTTTGCTATGTGATTTGCATTATTTTTATTTAAGATCTGATTGCTAGAAAAGGAAAAAATGATCAGGAATATAAATATTAGCATTGCTGAGAGACAGAAGGGCTGTAGATCCTTTAAGCAGTATAATTTAAATGCATCTCCTGCCATCTTTACATTGATAACAAAACATGGAAGTGGTTTTAATAACTGCTCCAGTTTTCTAGCTGAAACATCCAGCTGACATTCATCTTGCCTCCAAAATAGCAAAAAGCTTAAGATTCTTTTTATTCCAAACAAAACAGAAGATCAAAGATGAAAAAAAGTTTTATTTGGGGAAAAATTAAAATGGCATGAATTGGGAATGATTTTTGTGCTGATTGGTTTTTCAGAGTCATTTTAAAAAGGGCAATTTAATGCAATGGTGAGAGGATTGAAAACATTGTTCTCGACTGTGCAGACAAATTCTTTCTAGGAAAACAGTAAAAATATACTGAATGTTGCCAGGAAGGAAAGAAGCATAAACTATCCGCTTTTCCTTCCACGTGCTGTAATAAAGGTAGATGAAATATATACAGCTGCATATTTTTAAAAGAACCTGACCATTATCCTAAGCCTAAGGTTGAATCTCTCATGTAACCTGACTTGACAATCCTACACATGTCCAGTCAAACTAAGTTTCATTGAGTTCAGTGAGGCTTATTTTATTTTTATTTATTTATTGTTCATATTTGTATCGCCGCCCCCTCACCGAAGCGACTCTGGGCAGCTAACAGATAAGGTATAAAAGACATAAACAAGAAATGCCACAGTAAAATCATTTAAAACCATTGATATTTTTTTAAAAAACCACCCACCCTATCCTTAAAAAGAGAGGGAGGATCTAAGTTATTTATACGAACCACCGGGCGGGGGCCACCTCCCCATCAGTGCCCCACACCTGCCCTGCCAGCCAGGTTTTAAATTCTTTCCTAAAGGGCAGCAATTCTGTCTGCAGTCGTAATTCTGTTGGCAGGAGGTTCCATAGGGCTGGTCCGGACACAGAGAAGGCCCTCCCTCTTGTGCTAGAGAGACGAACCCCTCTAGCCGATGGCACAATTAGAGAGCCCCTCCGGTCCACTCTAGTTGGACGGACAGATGTTCTCGGGGAGACGCGGTCTCTTAGATATCCTGGCCCACTACCATGTAGGGCTTTAAAGCTCATCACCAGCACCTTGAATTGTACACGGAGGCAGCTCCCAGAGCAGAGGCGAAGTGTGGGTATAACGCCCGCATCCCATCATCCCCCGGGCCGCCACGTTCTGGACCAGCTGCAGTTTCCAGATAGTCATCAAGGGCAGCCCCATGTAGAGCACATTACAGTAATCTAGTCTGGAGATGACCAGAGCATGCGTGACCATGAGCAAGGAGTCCCGGTCCAGCAATGGGCGTAATTGGCGAATCATACGAAGTTGTGCAAAAGGCTTAGGTAAGTGAGTGAAGGGCTGAAGCCCAAATTTTTCTGAGTCAAAAGCTAGTGAGTGGTTAATGTTGTGTGTATAGTGGGGAGGCTGTGTGATCCTAAGACTGTGGCCAGGTCTGAAGAACACAAGGATTATATAGTGGGTAAAATGTGTGGCTACATAGTGGGGGGAAATGCAAACGGACAAGCTATAAAGTCACACCCAAGGAATTGGATTTCCCAAGGGGAATTTATTTTAAATAATATGAGTGAGCAAAGAGAGAAGAGAAAACTGGCATTGTTTGCAGCTTGTTAATTGTAGCTCTGTTGTGGCTTTCCAGATATGCATGAGGTATGGATATAGCAGAGCCACTTTAGCAAGCTACAAAGAAGTACTGAGCAATTTTTTTCTTTCCTCTTTGCTGACTCCTTTCTTCCCCCCACCTCTTTGGTCTCCTAGTCGAATGACACCAAGCTTTTTTAAAAAAGAAGAAGAAGGGAAGAGAATGGGAAGGGAAGAGGAAAACATGCATGTTTGAAGAGTAATCTAGTCTGGAGATGACCAGAGCATGTGTGACCATGAGCAAGGAGTCCCGGTCCAGAAGAGGAAAAGATTCAGACCACACCCAGAACACTTTTATTTGTTCCTCTGCTAATGTGATCTATGCCATCTTTTGCCAACAATTCCTATCTGCACTCTACGTAGGACAGATGGGACAATCTCTGCACAAAAAAATTAATGGACATAAATTAGACATTGGGAATGGCAATGCATAGAAACCTGTTTCAAATCATTTCAATCTACCTGGGCACTCTTCACAAGATTTGAAATTTGTGATCTTGGGGAAGAAACATAGAACAAATATCCAGAGGGAGACACTGGAAATAAATACATATGCTTGATACCCATCTTACTGGATTAAGTATTATCAAGGGTTCCTAAGCCATTACCATATGTAAAATGCTACACCTTGTTGTCAATTGCTATTGGTTTTCTCAAACCAGATTCCTTCCAAACTTACAATTTCCTCTTTTTCTGAACAAGCTTCAATGGAACTATGCCTCAGTTGAAAGGGATATTGAGTCTGGAAATACGGTGGGAATCGCTACATGGAGTCACACTATTTGCATCTGTATTGTTATCTATAGCCTGAGATTCCTGCATCCACCGACCATTGTTATTGAATTAGTCTTTATCAGAAAAGGGCTGAATATCATACAGAGATCTTGTGTCATTCCAAGGCATGAAATTCCTAATTGAGAAAGAACTGAATCACATACTAGGGTCTTGAGATACTTCTAGATGGAAATAACCACACTGACTCACTCACAATTTGTAGTTGTATTGTTGTGTGTAGCCTGAGGTTCTGAACACACCTATTATCATTACTGAACCAGTCTTCAGTGGAAAAGGACAATGCTAAACAGGGGCGACCTTTGCCTTTAAACAGGGGTAGTATGTCACCACAAGGCAATAGTTCCCAACTGACTCTACCAATCATTATCCCTTCATCTTGAGGCAATGTATAAATGATTACTTTGTGGTCCCACTCTTATGTCTGAGGAAATGGACTTGATCCATGAAAGCTCACATTAAAATATAGAACCAGTTTTTGAGGTGCCACAATGTTTTTCTTTTTTACTTTTCTTTTGTTTCTTGTATAATGTGTCTGCGCAGATTAACATAGCTATCACTCAAAAAAAAAGTCAACCAGCTTCACATTTGAATGCCGCCCCCCCCCCGTCTCTCTGCAGTTGTTACTGGGTTGGATGGCGTCAAATAGATGGTTACAAACCCCTCCTTAAAAGGACCAAACAGTATGCATTGGAACAAGCAACCACACCATCTAAGCTGATACAAACGCATTTGCTGCAAAAAAAATTAGAAGCCCCAACAGTAGAGGAAATACATTCAAGAAGGAGGAATTCCAGATTGCTTCACATTTACTGTACTTGTATGTTCTTTAGTCAATTGAAAATGATATGGATTTGACAGTCTCAATCTCAGAGTAATTTATATATAGTTTGCCAATGTAGTTGCCCCCTAAGTCCGATTTTCCTTTCTATACCCATCATCACCATTTCCTTTAGCTCCGCTGGTGACTTAGTGGTTAAGCTGCCGAGCTGGAGACTAGAAGATCAGGTTTCAATACCTGAGAGCTGCACTTGGGGGCATGAAAGGAGCCTCATTTGGGCGTCCCCTGAGTGGAGTTTCTCCAGAAAAAAAACCTGAGTAATATCTGACACGAAATTATTACCATTTTCTTTCTGTAATATCTAGTCTGATGTAGGGATCCAGAAATCTTGAAAGCTTATGCCATCTAAGTTGAGGCAAAAGAAACTGGAAACATCCATTGACCCCAGTTTGTAAAGAGGGATGGACCTTAAAATAACAACCAGGTTTGATCATTAAAACAATTCAATAAATGTCAGTCAATTGATTATTTTGTGTCCTTCTTCAAGGGCTGGAAAACAAGGTAAAGGTTTCCCTTACTCGAAAGCCAGTCATATCCGACTCTAGGGTTCAGTGCTCATCTCTGTTTCAAAGCTGAAGAGCCAGTGCTGTCTACTTCTGCAGACATTTCTGTGGTCATGTGGCAGGCATGACTAGACACCGGAGCGCACAGAATGCTGTTTCCTTCCGATCAAAGTGGTCCCTATTTATCTGCTTGCAATTTCTTGCTTTCGAACTGCTAGGTTGGCAGGAGCTGGGACAAAGACGGGAGCTCATTCCATCCTGCAGTTCTTGGGAATCGAACGGCTGACCTTCCGCCTCCCAGTCAGCGTCTTAGCCACTTGAGCCACATAAATATCCATAAAATAATTTGGAAATTAAATCTTTTCAACAGCAGCCATCCTTCCAGTGTTTTATAGAAATTATGTGACATCTAGTTGGAACCAACTTACAGTTACCCTAATAAGGCTTTCTAGGTAAGTGAGAGATTTCAGGATTGGTTTACCAGTTCCACACACACACACGTGAGTTTCCATGGCTGAGTGAAGATTCAAATCCAGGCCTCCTGAGTCCATCACTATGTACACTACACCAGGTTTCAAAACAGATGATCTAAGGTCTTTTTTAGGTACTGATATGTTATTGGTGTAATAGATGCTTAAAAATCTATACTGACATAGACCTTAGATCACTGCCCAGAGTGGGATACCACCCAAATAGGCAGTATAGAAATGTAATAAAGAAATATAAATAAATCATCTGCATCAGAGTTTCAGTATATATGCTACATAGTAAGGGGAACCTTCATGAGGAGAAGGTACAGTAATTAGTACTTGTCCTTTTTTTCCTTTTTCACTGGCATAATGCATGTATTTACAGGATCATACTGTCTCATCTCAAGGAATGATGATTTAGACAACTGAGGGACAAACTGGATAAGTGGGTTAAATTCTTCACTTAATCTTAATTTAAACTGGAGCTCCCACTGTTAATTTGCAGCCCATTGTAGTAATCTTTGTGTTGGCCGAATAAATTTATTGTCCTACTTTGGATTATGAATGCTTCTTAAGGACAACTGAGCTGTCTGCTTGTTCAAAAATCAACTTGATTTTTAAAGTGAAGTTCATTATCATTTTGTTGTGACACATTTTCATGTGTGACATCTATTATTGCGATTGGAAATAATTTACAGTTGTCAGTTCAAAGTTTGTAATATTCAGGTTACCGTGTGTTATTTGCAAAGTGTTAATATTAAATAGAAAAGTGAGTGCAAATCACTTTAGCGGTGCATATTCAAAACAAATGCATTCTGGAAATTACGTTTTTCCCCTTTTGTGTTCTGTTTTGAGTATGTGCACAGTTCATAATGCTGAGCAAGAGTGTGTTTTGATTTTTGTTCAAAACTAGGATCATTCAGAGTAAGAAATCTAATCAATAACAATTGTTTTTTCAAAACTGCTCATCTGTTTGGAATGTTTCAGTATCACATCTTAGTTTGCCTACAATGAGTTTGCCTGAGTAAGGCACCAGAATTCCAGCTTTCAGCTCTAATGTCAAAGGCAAGAGGAATCATTGGTAGATGTCACTTATTCAAAGAGTTCTCCGACCACTGTTGTATACACGTTGCATATTATTGTACAGTATAATAGGCAATGAAGATAATAATTTAAAAATATTTAACCAAAGTAACAGAATTAAAAGACTTGAAATACTCAATAAGTTAATTAGGGAACAAACTGATAAACACTGAAGTCTGTAATGGAGTCCTATCCCTATGAACTTTCTTCTTTCATCTGCTAAAAATTTCAAAGATAGAAACATTTGAGGAGATGGGAAATGCAAGAAATTTGTGGTGATGAATTTAGTATGCCATCTAGTGACTATTTAAACTGCTACACAGACCAGGCCCATTTCTTATGAGGTTGAGGAAAATTGTACAGAAATTCCCCAATTAAATTACTGAATGGAATGTGGCTTTAATTTTATGGATTAAGATTAAAAATTAAAATTAAGATTGAATTTTATGGATCTAATTGGTTAAAATGTGGAGACTTCTCATTACGGCTATGTTTTGCTCTTTTAAAGAAAATTACCAAGAGAACACGCTGATCTTACAAGAACAATCTATGAGCAATAACTACCAAAAATCTGTTAACTAATCACGATAATACTTTTTTCTTACAGCAAGAACATGTTTCCCATGGATAAATAATACTAGGTCAGTTTGAAGTATATAACTGAAGTTCGAAAGCAAGAAATTGCAAGTAGATAAATAGGGACCACTTCGGTGGGAAGGTAACAGCGTTCCGTGCACTCCGGTATCTAGTCATGCCTGCCACATGACCACGGAAACGTCTGCAGAAGCAGACAGCGCTGGCTCTTAGGCTTAGAAACAGAGATGAGCACTGCACCCTAGAGTCGGATACGACTGGCTTTCGAGCAAGGGAAACCTTTACCTTTACTATAGCTTCAACCAGAAAGAGCCTCCTACACCCTTTAAACCTTCTGTTTCTGTGGTGTTTAAAACAGGTGCCAGTTTTATAAAATAAAAGGGATTATTCTTTTCTTCCAAACAATGGATGCTGAGAGTCTGTGCATATAATAACTAGAAGTTAGTACACATGAAACATATCTTACGTCTGTGACATACGACTGGCTGTGCAAAATAAATTTATATTTTTTTGAAGATCAGTACAGTATAATGTCCATATAGTCATGTTTCAAAGTGGACATTAACTTGCTTATGTCAGAGATTTGTTTGTTATCAATTTTCAGAGATTTTTTTTTTAAAGAAATCTCTCAAAGATCAGGAATAAACTCTAATTAATGGAATGCTTTATTTGCAGTTAGTAATGAATGGGAAAGTTGTTTGAAAATTGTTTAAATATTTGATATCCTCAAGCAAAAGATCTGAAAATTCTTAAATCAAGCTCCGATTATGTAGACATTCCCCACCTGCCCTTTTCATGAAGTATAGCTTTTCTAAAATTTCACAACAATAATAATAATTTTGTGTCAGAAATTATTCTGGGTTGAAAGGATTTTTGTGGAAGAAACTCCGCTCAGGGAACACCCAAATGAAGCTCCTTTCATGTCCTCAAGTGCTGGGACAGAGACGGGTGCTCAATCCGTCATGCAATATCCAGGTCTCAAACTGCTGACTTGCCAGCCTTCCAGCTAACAAAATGAGCTTCTTAACCAATGAGTCACAACAGCCCCTATAATTTTCTTCTTAGAAAAAGAAATTACAGCAGAAACTGAAGCTACAAAGACAAGAAGACTGGTTCAAAGCAAATGAGTTGGCTTTATCACCTGATCTAATCACAGAATGTTGAATTAACTCATGAAGATAATTCTTACTGCTTTTGTCTTACCTGCTGAAATCAAACCTACTCAAAATGAAAAATTTATTAAGAAGTCTAGAGATGAAATTGTGTTCAGCTCATCCATCTGTGAACTTGATAACATTGCATTGTGTTACATTGTGTTCAGCTCATCCATCTGCAAAGCTGATAACATTACAGTATTTGTAATCTCAGACTCTGAGGTGGCAAGGGAGTTCATGGCTTCCATGGCAGCCGTGGGCCTGACTCAAGTAATTCGGGGCCCTACCAGGAGCAGTGGCCACACGCCTGATCTAATCTTCTTGTCAGAGCGGTGGCAGAGTGACCTGAGTTTACAGGATTTAGTCATTTCACCTGTGCCATGGTCAGAACACTACCTGGTGACTGTTAACTTCCGGGGGGTGATGTTGCACCATAGGGAGGCGGGACCTATTAAAATGGTCTGGCCCTGGCGACCAGTGGATCCAGTTGGATTCCAGAGGGAACTGGAGGATTTTCCACTGGATCAGTCTCACGATTCATCTGAGGCATTGGTTGAACTATGGAATATGAAAGCTACAGCTACCCTAGACGTAATCGTGACACTATGGCCTCCGAGTCCGTAGGGCTAGGTCATCCCCGTGGTTCATGGAAGAGCTGCGGGAGCCCAAACATGACTAGGTCTCTCCTCGCTGACTACCTGACGGATAAAATCACTCGGATTCACTCAGGGCTGAACCCTGGCATGGTTGGGGAGTGTCAGGAGAGGACCAGTGCACAGTCTTGTCATGTTATCTGGGAACGGTTTGATCCAGTTATCCCAGATTATGTGGACAGGCTCCTTGGAGCTGTTCATGCCACCACCTGCCCTCTGGACCCCTGTCCTGCCAGCCTGGTGAAAGCCTCAAAGGCAGTGACAGGTAGTTGTGTCAGGGCAATAATTAATTCATCGTTACGGGAGGGGGTGTTTCCTGCATCACTAAAACATGCCTTGGTGTGCCCCCTCCTAAAAATGCCCTCTCTCGACCCAGCAATTCCAGCTAACTACAGACCAGTCTCCAACCTCCCCTTTTTAGGGAATGTTCTGGAGAAGGTGGTGGTGCGTCAGCTACAGGGTGTCCTGGATGAAGCGGATTATCTGGACCCCTTTCAATCAGGGTTCAGACCTGGGCATGGTACTGAGACGGCATTGGTTGCACTGTTGGATGATCTCTGATGGGAGCGAGATGGAGGTCACCCGACCATTCTCGCTCTACTTGACCTCTCAGCGGCATTCAATACCATCAACCACGGTATCCTTCTGGAACGGCTCCAAAGATTGGGGATCCAGGGCAATGTGTGGTCCTGGTTTTCCTCATTTCTGACAGGCCGTACCCAGTCGGTGTGGTTGGAGAGTGAGACATCCAGCCCTAGGCCACTCCAATATGGGGTGCCTCAGGGCTCAGTACTGTCTCCTCTCCTATTTAATATCTACATGAAACCGCTGGGTGAGATCATCTGTTCCCATGCGGCGCGGTACCATCAGTACGCGGATGACACCCAAGTGTACATCTCGTCTCGTGGTGATCCCAGTGATGCTGTCAAAGTCCTGTCTGAGTGTCTGAAAGCTGTTGGATGAGTGACAATGGATTACAGCTGAACCCTGGCAAGACTGAGTGGCTTTGGGTTAGGGTTCCTGTGTTATGTTGGGAGTTACCATCCTTGGATCAGAACAGGACGTCTTTGCCACGGACAGACCCAGTACGCAACTTGAGGGTCCTCCTGGACTCTTGGCTACTGCTTGAAGACCAGGTGGCGGCCGTGGCCAGGAGGGCCTTTGCCCAACTTCAGGTGATTCACCAGTTGCGTCCGCTCCTGGACCGGGACTCCTTGCTCATGGTCACTCATGCGCTGGTCACCTCTAGACTAGATTACTGTAATGCATTCTACATGGGGCTGCCCTTGACAACCATTTGGAGGCTGCAATTGGTCCAGAATGCAGCTGCCCGGGTGGTGTTGGGGTGTGGGTGTTATGCTCAGGCTTCGCCACTGCTTCGGAAGCTGCACTGGTTGCCAATTTGCCTCCGGGTGAAATTCAAGGTGCTGGTCATTACCTTTAAAACCCTACATGGTAGTGGGCCGGGATACCTGAGAGACCGCATCGTCCCGAGATTGTCTGCCCAACCAACCAGGGCGGACCGGAGGGGCTCTCTAATTGTGCCATCAGCTTGAGGGGCCCGCCTCTCTAGCACAAGAAGGAGGGCCTTCCGCCCCGGCTCTTTGGAATCTCCTGCCAGTGGAACTGAGGCAACAGACAGAACTGCTGCCCTTCAGGAAAGAACTGAAAACCTGGCTGGAGGGCAGGTGTGGGGAGGTTGGTGGAGAAATAACCCCTGCCTGCTGGCTGGTTAAATAAGAGCCTTCCTTCCTTCCTTCACATGTGTGGGTGGGTCTTTTAACGAGGTTTTAAGGGAGTTACTGTTTTAAATGGGGTCTATTTATTAAGGGGAAGGTCGTAGTGTAAGCCGTGCAGAGTCTTTGTGATTGGGGTGGCTTTAGAAATTCGAACAAATCTATACCTATAAAATGGTGCGTTAACCGTTGGAATGTGACAAAGGATGTTGCACCAGGCCCCACTAGCCCCGTCCGAGCCTTCGTTCACTCACCTGAACGGGGTTCACAGGTAACTGTCGGGTTGAAATTTTCTACCCGGGGGCAGGAGCCCCCCAGTCGCAAACAAAAAAAGGGAACTTCAATTCCCAAAGTTCCTTTCACTGCACCAGAGCCAATCAGGCTGAGTGGCGCGGCAAAAGGAACGTTCGGAAACTCGCCGCAGCCAATCAAAAAAAAGCCGCAAAAGAAAAACCGCCACAGAAAGAAAGCACGCGCAGCCAAAACTACAATCCCCAGCGTCCTGCGCGCCATGAGCGCGCAGAACGCTGAGGTGGCCGGTGCGCAAAAAATAAAAGTTAAAAAAAGCCCGCCGCCGCTGCCATTCTTCCCCACAGGCGAGCCAGCATGGCCCGTGGGGGAACCCCCCCGCCGCCATGGCCCTTCCATTCGAAGGGCCAGCCGGCGCGCGAAAAACACGAGTAAAAAAAGTAAACCCCCGGCCACCACTGCCCTTCCGTTCGAAGGGCCAGCCGGTGCGCCAAAAATTAAAGCAACCCATCCCCCACTCCCACCCCGCAACTGCCCTTCTTCCCAACGGGCCAGCCAGTATGGCCCGCGGGGGAAAAAAGAAACACCCCACCGCCGCTGCCCTTCCTTCCCACGGGCCATGCTGGATGGCCCGTGGGAAAGAAAGCCTCCCCGCAAATGCCCTTCCTTCCCACGGGCCATGCTGGATGGCCCGTGGGAAAGAAAGCCTCCCCGCAATTGGCCTTCCTTCCCACGGGCCAGCCAGCATGGCCCGCGAGAAAGAAAGCCACCCCCCCCACTGAAAAAAACACACAAAAACACAAACGAAAAACATTCAAAAACACACCAAAATCCAAAAATTACACACAAACACAGCCAAAAATAAACAAGAAAAAAACAACACATACACCCCCCAAAAAAAAAATCCCACACACCCCCCACCCAACCCCCCCCAGAGAATTTACCAAAAACGTCTTCCTTCTATGAGAACCGGAACTCAAATGAGAAAGAGGAAACTTACCGGAAGCGACACCCAGAGGACAGAAGAGAACAAATGTAACGAGAGGCACAAAAGCTCACCACCCCCACCCAGTGCCAAAAGAGAAAAAACATTCAAAAATATTTTTAAAAATAAGAATAATTCCAAATTTAATCAAATAAGTTATACAAACATTCAAAAATAAACACACTAATCTCAAAAATTACCAAAAAAAAAGGAAAACACTTTTCACTCCAAAAAAACAAAACAAAAAAATGAGTTTTAAAAAAACATTTTAAAAAACAAAATTAAATTTTAAACTGAATAATATTAAATTATTAAATTAAATTAAATTTAAATTTTTTTTAAAAAAAAATTGCATAAACATAAAAAACAAGTTCAAAAACCAAATTAAGGAGCCCGGCACTGAGTAAGCCAGCACAAAAAAAAAAACAAACAAACAAACAAAAAAACCCAAAAAAAACACTGGGAGCGCAAGTCCGCCATAGGCGGATGAAGCGTCTCGAAGCCACAAAATCAAAAAAACCTTACACCACCATTTAAAACAGCCCATCACCATTAGTTCAAGGAAAAAACGAAACCCTTTAGTATCCAACATAATTTTAAAAAGCCCGGCACCACCTGGCAAACTATGCTAGTAAATAAATAAAACTCTACAGGTTTGTTGAATCTGCATGCTTCACTGAAAGCCAGAAAGAATCTTTTCTGTTAAAAAAAAGTTGCAAAAATACAACTTAATTTATGGTTCTAAGGAACCCAGTGCATAGCAAACTGCCTGTATCCAAAGCAATGAACTCACATATGAAAGAAAGTGTATATAGTGTGCAGGAAGTGAGTCCTAATGCCATTGACAGCAGCAGGTTCACTCATGGCAACTGTAATTGACGAAAGATAATAGAACTGAAATATTGAATCCAAAGCCCAACAAACAGTCAATGAGATACAAACAGATAACGAGCTGGAAAATAGAGGGTTACAAGAAATTGCAAGAGAGTCTCCTTGTCTGTATTAGGCTAACTAAAAATGCCACTTGTATAGCACTATCGGTGCCTGATGGTCTTATATATATTAGATAGGTTATTATGCCTCCATAGAAGCACTTGTGGTGTTTGGACAGAGGAGTGAGCTCAACATAATTTAACTCTTATCTCTATCCTCGCACAACTCTAAGCATCTAGACCCACACCACACCACAAAGTATGGACAGGTCCTTGGTCTTTTGACAGATTCTGCACTGGATTTAGAAGTGATTTAGTTATCAGTAGAATGCTTTATCAAAACTACGCTTAGTCACAAGATGTTGACAGTTCTGTAGATCAGTGGTAAATGTCAGTGCTTTTTGTCCATACTAAAAACACATACAGTGGAATCTATATGTTGCCAGATTCCCTGATTAGAGATGGGGAACTTCAGGTTAGGCCCCGCAAGTTGGTCTATTATTGGGGAGAGGTGTCAAAATAGTGACTTATCCACAGTCTTAATAAAAAGAGAAAGCGATTAGGGAATTTAAACTGGCTGTGAAACTCATCCGGTGCTCCAGGTTTGGGCTAAATGTTGAGGTAATCCTCAATTACCAGTTAAATGCATTTTATGTTCCTCCACTTTCCTTGCTGGACTGACCGAGTTTCCTAAATCCTGGTTTAGACTAATGAAAAGTGTTAGATGCCAAGTATAAAAGGGGATCCTCTGTATAATTGTAATGTTTTATAAATAGCATCTCAGTATAGAGCAGGGACTCTCAACCTACAGCTCATGGGCTGGATCCGGCCCATGGAGCCATTTCATCTTGCCCACACCCTCGCTCCCTCTACTGCCACCATCCTTTCCCCCTCCGCCTGGCTTGGTGTGTCCCTAATGCTGCTCCATAGCAGGGTGAAGGTTGTAAGAAGGTTGCTGCTGGTGGTGGTGGTGGTTGCAGGGGGGCAGGGGGACACCAGTCTGGCCCATCAACAGTCTGAGGGGGCATAACCTGGCCCCTGGCTTTAAAAGGTTGAGAACCCCTGGTGCAGAGGATAAAGTTGCATTGAAGAATGTATCTATTAATAAATACATTTATTTGTGTTTTCCAGGGTGCATAACATAGTCTATCTTCTGTGTGTGGCTTCCAGGGGACATTTTGCAGGTCCCACAACTATCCAGAGCCCCCTGCCTAAACTCCGCTCAGGGATGCATAAATTATAAATATTTCCCCTGCACTTTTTGGTCTATTTCTGCTCCTGCCAACCCAACTTTGATGTCCTTGAATGGTCCCTTAAGAAGGTTTGTGAAGCTTATCTAAGGCATACCAAATTGAGTAGGTGTGTGTGTCAAAATTGCCCTTCCAGGCACTTCCTGTTTCTTTTTTTACAAAAAAGGAAAGAGGAGTCCGTTTCCGGGCCCAGAACAGTTCCGAGCCCCCTAGGATCACACACACACACACACACACACACACACACACACACACATTTTATTTGGTCTTTCTTCAGTCATCTTTGAACTACTGTATTTCCCCAGAAATAATTAATTATATTTTTCTCCAAAAGATGCGTTAGGGCTTATTTTCAGGGGGTGTCTTTTTTTTTTTTACAACACACAGCATATTGAATTATGAAGATTCATATAAGACACAACCATGACCTTTTGTTATCAAGTGCACACATTATTTCTGCGTTGTGTCTGTGCTTTTATTGGTCATTCGGCACTAAGTCTCAAGCTCATCTGTTTACATAGGTGTTTACCTTTTGTCCAAAGGCACCTGCTTGGGTATTTACAAATACTTAATTATAATTTATGCTACCATTTATTTTAAATATCAATCTCAATAATATTATTTATTTATATTTAATTATATATTATTATTATTTTATAATTCGATACGTCCGTTGCGTGTTACAATAGATATACTAAATGAGTCTGTCTGGCTGATGATCTTAACTGGGGCTTATTTTAGGGGTAAGGCTTATATTATGATCATCTTGAATCATTATGCTGGGGCTTATTTTCCAGTTAGGTCTTATTTTCAGAGAAACAGGGTATGATGATTTCTTAAATGTAGAGATGACTAGACTTGTTCAATTGTGCTTATCTGTCTGCCATTGAATTTTAATGTGTTGTTTCATGCCACAAAAGAAGTTAATGGCTCTTGCATTAGCATCTTAGGCAGAAAACTACAGTATTGTCATGTCTTATACAACACAGGCAAATTGAAAAGCATCATGTTGTGTATTGAGGCACAATTGCAAGTAGCGGGCAATGCCTTGCAAGAGGAAAATGGCGGTTTCTTGCCATCCAAATTAGGAGTTTAAAGTGGCACAAAAACCCCTGCACAGGGTGCGCTTGTTATGCTAATCCAAGCCCTGTGATTGGTTACAGTTTTGGATCCTGTTCCCCATTGGTTCATTACATATATACCCTGTTATGATTGGTTAGTTATGGTTGTCCAGCAGGTCACTACTTTGTATCAAGGAGCCACCACCAAGTAGACACTATATAAGCACCACGAGTAAACAAGGGTGGGGCTGGACCAGATCTACACTTCCCACTCCATACAGGTAGCCATCATGTGCTAAGCCTGGGTCTCCTCCATTATGCTACGCTTCTATGGTAGCTAGTTTTTGCCTCCTACACTGCAAGAGTCCAGAGGGACTGATTCCACTGGGATTGTATAGCCATCTCTGTGTCCAGAGAACCTTGTAAGCTCATCTCTAAAAGACTGTTGAATAAAGACTTGCTGCTGTTTTGTTCATCGTTGTCTGGACTAGTGCTTGTAAGGGCCGAACATAACACATCACTACACTTACTTTATCTTAAAACTATTCTCAGAAGTATTTCTCTATTACATTTTATTTAGATTTATTGAAATGATGCAAATCTGTGATTATTTATTGTCAGGGTTGGCAATAAAATATAGATGAATGTTGACCACTAGTGGCCACTTTATTAGAATATGTGTGTAACCACTTGGAATATGGTCACTTATAATACCTGCCTAGGTGAGAAGTAAAGAAGTTTAGGGTTAACAAACACAAGAGTAGATCAGAAGGCTCTTCTGTCCATATAATCAACTGACCCTCTGTTGGTAGAACCCCTTTGTCCTAGTTGATCTCAGAGGCTTACTGGCAAAAAGACCTGTCAGCACATCTGCTATCTTGGCTAAAATCAGCTATCAAAAATATCCACAAAGGGGGCAAAGTGAAGGATTAGATAGTTATACAAGATGCAAACCATTTCCAGCATAGTGAGATAGCCACTATGCCAGCACAAAAATATTTATTTATTTAGTTTATTCAGTTTGTATAGCCGCCCCAATTGATATGCGACTCTTGGCAGCGTACATAAAATCCCCAACATTAAACAATAAAAAACCCTCAAAAAATTCCTAGAAACACAAAAAGAACATCTAGTTAAAAACTAGGCAAAAATTAGGCAAAGGTGAGGATAAGGTAAAGGTAAAGGTCACCCTTGCTCAAAAGCCAGTCGTATCTGACTCTACGGTTCAGTGCTCATCTCTGTTTATAGCCAAAGAGCCAGTGCTGTCTGCATTTGCAGACATTTTCGTGGACATGTGGCAGGTATGCCTCAACACCGGAGTGCACAGAGCGCTGTTTACTTTCCCACCAAAGTGGTTCCTATTTATCTACTTACAATTTCTTGCTTTTGAATTGCTTGTTTGCAAGCAGCTGAGACAGAGACTAGAGCTCACTCTGAAATGCAGGACCCAGGAATCAAACTCCAACCTCCCAATCAGCGAGTTCAGTGTCTTAACCACTTGAGCCACCACAGTCCCAACCCACTCTCCCATTTGAGATAGTCTCGGATTCAGTACAGCCTAGTGTTAAGTTCCATTAGATGATCCTTGGTGATTTTGACCAAGTAAGATTGCAATGTAATTTTTTCCTTCTTGTGTCAAGATAGCAATAAAAAGAATTACTTCTGTAGGACTGGTTTGGGTTCTAGGTTTTATCTACATTAAAATTACTTTCCCATTTCAAATCATCTTCTGTTTCCAGAGGAATGTTGAAATGTGGCATAACTTCCTTGGGCTGGTATTGTTCCTAACATCTGGCAAATGTATTAGATGGTGTAACAGGAAAAAGAAAATTGTCAAAGCTCAGCATATTATGTACTCCATGTAGTGGGTTAGCATTGTGGCATCTGCCCATCTATAGGTTTTGTGTCTTTCAAAAGTACATTCTAACTACAATTTTACAGTCTATTTGAAGGCACCCCCTGTGAAAATTGAGAAAGGTAAGCATAGTTCTTGAAGTTGTCCATCAACAGTACACTGATACTACTACTACTACTACTACTACTACTACTACTACTACTACTACTACTACTACTACTACTACTACTACTACTACTAATAATAATAATAATAATAATAATAATAATAATAATAATAATAATAATAATAATAATAATAATAATAATAATAATAATAATGTGCCTAAAGACCTAGGCAGACACATAGAAACAATTGGAGTTGACAAAATCACCATTAGTCAGCTGCAGAAGGCCACCCTGCTCGGGTCTGCTCACATAATTCGCCGATACAGTACATCACTTAGTCCTAAACGCTTGGGAAGTGTTCGACTAGTGATTTTGATACAAAATCCAGCATTGTTATCTTGTTGGCTGTGTGTTTGAGGATAATAATAATAATAATAATAATAATAATAATAATAATAATAATAATAATAATAATAATAATAATAATAATAATAATAATAATAATAATAATAATAATAATAATAATTTTGTGTCAGAAATAGTACACTGATGAGGCACATGAATTACCTGTCAGTAATCTCTTGAGATACACTATACTTCTATTTAAATAAAAATGACCCTTTTCAAAGGTACACCTATATACTTAATTTAAAAGTCTGGCTTCTTGTACTCTTTTTTGGAAGTATCTAGGAATGTGCCATTGTTATTTTGGGGGCAGCCGAGAAGTGGGGGACTCAAAATCCCAGAGTTTTTCAGGCTGCAAGTACCGTCTGCCAGATTTACACTTAAATTGTGCTCACTGGGAGAAAGGTTGAGCTGGAATGCTTCACGGCCAAAGATAGGCCAAATCTGGTCTTGGTTCCTCTTTGAACAGAAATATTTGAGAGTAAACAAAACAGAACATTAAAAAAAGACAAAAAATATTGTGGCATCTTAAAGACTAACTCCTGTAATTAAATGTGAGCTTTCATGGACCAACTCTTGTGACATCTTAAAAACAGGCTGCTTTGTTTGGTGTAAGCTTTTGTGGACAGAACTCAAACTTATCACATGCAGTTTTTTATTTATGCTTTAGTACACATTGTTTCCCTATTAGGTAGCATCCCATACTTAACAAACAGTTGCTTGTGCAGTATTTTCTTTTTGCTTTACTCAGATAAAATCACTGCTGTCAATGACCTGATAAAGTCTGGGAATAAAAGTAAAATTAATGTTGGCCTATTTGTATTAGATAGACAATGCAGTTGGTCAGAGTTGGAATGAAAACAGCAGGGCATTCTAAACAGACCTGATTCTTGAAACTTAAATACAGAATTAGCTTGAACCATTAGTTGCTTCAGTCTCTGTCAGTTATCAATTCTCCAAAGGTTTACATATTTAACAAAATTTTATAAATTCTGTTATTCTGTTCCTTTCTTGTCCCAAAGAAATGGCTCCCTCTCTCATTAATCTCCACATAGGTTCAGATGTTATACATTGTGGTAATTATTTCCAAATCACAAGTGCAAACACTCACCCTGATTGGAAAATTAGCAGATCTCAAACTCAGGTAATTTGTTCTTAATGAGGAACTTGTTGAACTGAATTTAACAATTAGCTCACTCCCTTTTCTGGCTGAGTGTGATAGGATTATGTGGAAGAGATCAAACATTCATCTAAATATTTCTTGGAAAAAGGAAAATAAAGGTGTACTGGAATGGAGACTAACCCAAGAGTAACTCCCATTGAATTGACTGGGAGTTATTCCTAAACACTCATGCATAGGATCAGATGCAATAAACCTTTAGTTCTTTCTATGTGGCAGCTGCCTAAGGTTATGGATTAGGAACATGTGGGGGTGATCTTTCTTGCAGGTTGACCTGCAAGTGACAGAATGTAGCTATAATTGCCTGTAGGTGCAATTTTTGTGTGTGCACTCCACTGTAATAAGTGGTCAATAGTTTTTACAGCCTGAAAATGTTTTTTCTTCTTCCCCTATCCTTACTTGTTGTAGCACTATTACAGTTCAGCACTCAGCTGTCATGGCAAAGAACTGTTGTAACATTGTAACAGTAAAATATATATTTAAAATGTTACTATGTGTAGGGTGCAGAGCAGAAGCAACAGGGGTTGTGCCCAAATTGCTCGGCAGCAAAGGTGAAGGAAGATGCGGTGATTGTGGCAGCAGCAGATTCCCTCTCCTGGAATGGAGGCCACAGCCACAGGGGATAAGTAAAAAAAGAAAAAGAAAAAACCCTACAAGGACCTGCAGGAGAAAGAGGAAATTAGGAGGTTGAGTACGCGGGCACCCATGCACTCTCCTCAACCACTGCATGGGCAAGGCTGGCCGCAGTGGCAGCATGCACAGGTATACCCCCGGGCGAAGCCGGGTACCCATGCTAGTATTTATATATATCTTTGGAAAACTAAATCCAAGAATGCTGTCCAGAGACTGTCTTGTCATGTTCTCCAAATATATGTATTTTGAGAACATGACAAGACAGTCATAAATATGTGGACTTATTTATTGAGATAACAGCAGAATGGTTAGAAAACAGAACAACAACAAAAGCTAAAATCTAAATCAGTTGTGTTATTGCAATAAGTGATGCAAGGGCAGAATAAAAGCAAAACACAACTCAAACTCTAAAATCTAAAACTAAACAATTGCCTAATTACAATAAGCAATCTACTGTATATGGGACTTCTGTTCTAAGGGCCAAGCTGCAAAGGCACCCATTGGTCTGCCAGCTGTGATTTTTTGTGGTCAAGTTGCCATGGCATTGTGGTTAAGTCCTCATGCCAACCTTAAACTTCTTCATCCTGTTAAAACCAGTTCTTGCAAGTCTCCTCTAGCCCTCTCATAATCCTGAGTCAAGTCACGTAAACCCAACTTTTGTCATCCTAGGACATATTAAGACATAGCCTAGGACACATTAAGTCTGCCAGCTCAGATCCAGGAAGAGCTATATGGCAAGAACAAACATTATTGAGAGTATACAAAATCAAAATCAAATTAGACGATGGAGGAAGGAACTCACTGGACAAAGAACAACATTAAAGGAGGATATAGCTGAAGAACTCAGTCTCCCCTACATCACTTAGAGGACCCTGAATAGGTTGAAGGTTGGAGTCCCTAAATGCAAGACTAACATGCTCAAGTGGGTGTGAATGTGGAAAGATACAGAATCCAGCTCGTTTACTGGTCTGCAGATTACTGCCAGAAGCATGCACTGATGAGGACTTGGGTTTGGGCAATGACAAAGCAAAGAAAGGGGCTTCATTTTGGAAGTCCAGGGTTTGATTGGTAAATGGAAGAAGAAGCCATGGCTAACATTGGCCCCAAATCCTTCTTTCGATTTCCTTAATATATATTGTAATAACACAGCAGCTTGCAATTTGAAATAAAAGTCTGTAAGGTTTATAACGACAAAATTACATTTTATGAATGCTGTGTAAAATTTAACTCCAGTACTGTACATCTAAGCTTGTCTTCAGTCTAACATTTGATTTTGATTTTTACATTTTGAGAGTGGATTTACACCATCTTTCAACATTTATACATAACAAAAATTAAGTTTAACATTCTCTAAATGTTGCCAGGCATAAGCCAAGACAGGATTGAAAAATGGCCCAAGCTAAGCTTTCCTTCTACTAGTTCTATCAACCACAGTCAAGTTTCTTTACTACCAGATAGTACCTTTTAACCATTATGACACTGTAACCATTTAACCCCTCACACCCACCTTTTAGCCATGAATGTCTGGTCATCAACTGGTTTAATTTTGTTTGTATCATGAATGTTCTTTGTATTTCTGTGTTATAAAAGGCCAGATGGAACACTCTGAAAAATAGCTAATGCCTTGGTCAGAATCTTAACCGCTAAAGAGGCAGCATCCTCACTTATGGACTATCAACATCTAAATGGGTAGTTCTTCATTTACAAAAATGCTGCTCCTCATGACAGTTGTGTTGATATGTTTGCTGCTTTTTGTTTCCTGGTCTGAACCCACTGGAACCTCCAGGTCATTGTATCTTTTCCTGTAGACAAGTCGTGAAATCAAGGTTATGAGAAACATTTCCATTATGAGCAGCTGCTGGTTTATATCTGGGAAATTAAAAGAGGAATAGATTTAAAGGCTAGCAGTACGTAAAGCACAGTAAACTCAGATCTGCTAAATTGTTGAAATGGACAATGTTTATAAAACGTGGCCACAAAATTCCAAATGTTGGAACTTTTATAGTGGACCCAGAAATATTAAGTGAATACTTTGCTCACTTTGTTGTATCCAAATATAAAGAAACTTAATTCAATTTGGTTTCTTATGAATTTATAGACATACTTCATTTGGAAGATGGCCCAGACCCTTACGGAGGTATCCAAAAAGAAAATATACATGGAGGTCTTGAACCAGAAAGGGAGTTTATAATTGTTTAAATGTACCAACATATGATTGAATAATATTTAAAAAGAGATAAATAATAATTTGATTGAACTGATCTTGCTATAAGCAGAATTTGCAATTTTACTTTTAAAAAACAATTACAGTAGTTACATTTCGGATGATTCCAGCCTCTGTGTATAAACGTATCTATGTCAGTATAGTGGATATTTGTGGGTGGGTTACAAGTGTGATTGGCAGCTCAAGGGCTAAATGCTAATTAGTTAATCATGTATTGGAATGTTGTCAGAATGGGGTTCGTGTGTTAGTTAAGACGTGGCAATTGAATTTGAAACACAGAGAGAGAGAGAGATCTGAAAAGAACTGAGAATGAGACTAGAGAGTTTGATAAAGAAGGAATCTGCTTTAAAGTTTGCGGTTTCCCCATGCCCCACAGGGCATGGAACGGCCCGCCAGAGGCCACCGCTGTGAGAGACGCTCCCAGCCCGTGGGCTCTGCGGCCGCCAAATTAAGGGGGGTGAATAAAATATAGGGTTTGATTCACCCAATTACCGTGACCTGACCTGCGACTCGGCCAAGTAAGCAGATAGCTGACTCCTGTCAAATATTAAGTGCATAGTTCATCTCCCGGCTCGGGAAATCCCTGGCGCAAATAAGCCATGTTTGTCCCTGCCTAATCCCCAAGACAATGAGGTCCCTGAATCCATGTTTGCCCCAGCTGATTAAACTCCCCTTTGAAGAATTCCCCATTAACCCGTGTACGTGAGTGAGGTAATTTTCCTGTCAGGTGACAGCTTGCCACCGTTGCGCTTTTTTCCCTATAAATGATGTTGCCTTTTTCCAATAAAGGACTGATCTGATCTCGCTCCTGTTGCCTCGTGTTGTCATTGATCAGTCTCCTCCAGGCTCTAACGCCGCCCTAGCGGCCAGACATCGCTACAGCTGGTGACCCCGACGTGATTTACTCGTGAGTAAGAGACCCCGGAGAGGTCTACTCGTGAGTAGCGATCCACGCGGTCCGGTTCTGCGCTTGAGCCGCGACCCGCCAGCCCGGAGGATAGCGCGGCGCTCTGGTCGGCAGCCAGCCGGACAGAGAGCGGCCCGCCGCGAGGCATTCCAGAGAGACATTCCTACCGCTTCCTCCCCGCTTTCGAGAGGTTTGCCATAGAGGGAAACGCGTTCCGCTCAGGGCAGGCTGTGAGCCCCTGACATCGCAGAGGCCGATAGAAGGGCCCGTGGCAGAAGGTCCACGCTCCGAGGTCTACCCCAGACACCCGTCGCCCGAACCTGTTGCCTGCAAAGACGCGTCGATCTTCGTCCCGAGAAGGAAACTTCAGAGGACCATCACAGGTAATATGGGGACTTGTTCTCATAGACCAAGTCCGTCCGCTAGCCAAAGAACTCGGGAGCAAGAGTTCATAATCCTGGCCAGGGTTTTTAAGTTCCGATTTCACAGCAGGGAGCTAGCGAGACTTCTGGCGTACCTCAGGGAACACTGCCTACTTTACCCAGAAGTGGGTACGTTAACCCTGAAGCTCTGGGATCAGATAGGAGACTGCATTCAGCAAACCCCGAAAGCTCCGGGAGGGATAGTCCGCACATGGAGGAAATGTAGGAGACTCTTAGAGCAGATCGAGCCAGTCAGGGTAGAAGCGGAAGAACCCCCGTTAGAGAAGCCATCAGGCATGCCAGTCGAGCCGACTGCGCCCACCGCACTCTACCCGACATTCAAGTATCAGCAGAGTAGCGCAGGGAGCCTTCCCGCGGTGACAGCTGCAGACGTCACCGAGGGAACGCAAGGAATGAGAGGCGCTGGCGCTTCTCTGACAGCCCCAGGTTCCCTAGTCGTGAAGAGTGCCCTTCAGCGCACAGCTGAGATAGAACTCAAGAAGGGGGAATTGCCAGTTGAACAGCTAGCAGAACTTCGACAGATTTGTCCCATCCGCTTGGAGATGGACGCGCTCACGGGCGCACAGCAGATAGTACACTCCCCAGTCCCGTACAAGCTTCTCATGGCTTTACGGAAAGCAATTTCAGAGACATGGCTCCAAAGTCGTTTTACGAGGGGCACACTCCAGCAAGTGTGCGAAACCACCATGTGGATTCCTCATGATTGGAAAGCCGTCATGAGGATGATGCTCACCCCCAGCCAGTACATGATTTGGGACAGCGAGTTCCGCCTAGAGGCGCAAGCTCGGGCTGCCAGGATGGGAGGCGCGGTAATCCCTGACCAGCTGTATGGTTCAGGTGCCTTTGAGTCCATCAACGCTCAAATCAACTTGCCTCTCGCCACCCTAGAGATGTCAGCCGAGGCTGCCTATAGGGCATACTTCAAGGTCCCAGCATCTGGCAAAACGGCCAAAAATTACACCGCCATTAAGCAGGGAGCCCAAGAGCCTTACATGGACTTCATCAATCGCCTGGAAGAAGCAATCAGCAGGCAGATTGACAATGAGCAAGCCCAACAAGAGCTCATGATTAAGTTAGCCAAAGACAAACCCAACTTGGACTGCCGTAAAGTCTTGCAGTCCCTGGGCAATCGCCCTGACATAACCTTAACGGACATGATCCGAGCATGCTCCGACGTTGGCACAGACTCCTACAAGATGGGTCTGCTAGCGGCAGCGGTGCAGGGGGGAAGAAGATCCAATGGCAAGAACAAGGGGGCATGTCACACTTGTGGCAAGGTCGGTCACTTCGCTAGGGAGTGCCGATCCAAGGGAGGCGGACAAAAGTCTGGCCGTCCCAAGGCTCCGAATACCCCCTGCCCGAAGTGCAAGAAAGGCTATCATTGGGCCAGGTTTTGTCCGAATTCGGGAAACCGGAATCCGGGCACGTCTCTGGCCCCAGTCCAAACAGAGGCTTCCTTCACCCAGATCCAGAACTCCCCAGACCTAGGCTAGATTCTAGGCACATCCCAGGCACTGCGAGGGCACAGGCCAGCCCCAAGGGCAGCACGGGGCTAGAATTGACTTGCCAGGCGGACGTTACATGCGACCTGCCAGGCACAGTCTATCTAGTCGACACCCAGTACATGGGACCCCTGCCCAGAGGCTTTATAGGTTTAGTTTTGCCCCGTAGTGTAGCTGGAGCACGCGGAATTTTTATAATTCCAGGAGTCATTGACTCGAATTTTTCAGGCATTCTCCAGGTCCAGCTTTGGGCGCACCTGCCCCAAACAATCCACAAGGGAGACACGTTAGCGCAACTGATCATGGTTCCTTGTCACTCGCCAGCAGGCAGCCAGGGAAGGCTCAGGGACAGCTCAGAGTCCGGTTCAGCAGACCGCTCGAGCGCGAGTGAGGCAGTGCAAGGATACCAGGTCTTAGCGACAGTGGAGACCAACATTGAGTGGAAACAACGCCCCGTTATCGAGGTATTTTTGAACAAAAGGGTGTTCTCAGGGTTACTCGATACCGGAGCAGATGTGAGCGTGATAAGCAGGAGCCAGTGGCCAAGAGAGTGGGCCATTGAGCCGGTCTCCGATGTGTGGGGGGTAGGAGGCGTCCAGGAAGCGTTCAGGAGCCGAGAGTGGGTAGAAGTCACAATCCCAAAGGCTGACGGCACAGCGGTAATTCAGCCGCACATTCTTGACGTGCACATCAACCTTTGGGGGCGAGACATTCTCCAACAGTACGGTGCTACGCTTACCTTCGGGTAATGGCGTTGCCACTTAAATGGCTCACCGACACTCCGGTATGGGTTGAACAATGGCCGGTAGTGGGAGAGAAATTAGTTGCCCTCAAGCAGCTAGTTAAGGAACAGCTAGACGCAGGACACATAGAACAGTCCACAAGCCCCTGGAATTCGCCAATTTTTGTGATTAAGAAGAAGTCGGGGAAGTGGCGACTCCTCCACGATCTCAGGGAGATCAATAAATGCATTCAGCCGATGGGTCCGCTTCAATGCGGCATCCCAAATCCTAACATGATTCCCGAGGGGTGGGAGATCCTAGTTGTAGATCTCAAGGATTGCTTTTATACAATCCCCCTAGACCCCAGGGACCGGGAAAGGTTCGCCTTTACAGTGCCGGTCGTGAACCACGGTGAGCCCACGCAGCGTTACGTGTGGAAATTTTTGCCACAGGGCATGCTCAACTCGCCCACCCTGTGTCAAATTTATGTTCACGGCGCACTGGCCAAGTTCCGAAGCCTTTACCCTAAAGCAATTGTTTGCCACTTCATGGACGACATCTTAGTAGCGTTGCCGCAGCTCGGCAGCGAAATGTTTTCTGACCTCCAGGCCAGCCTGGGGGACAAAGGCTTACTCATTGCCCCTGAGAAAGTGCAGAGAACCGAGCCCTTCTCATACTTGGGCCATCGGCTTCTCCGCTCCTTCGCAGCACCCGTCCTGCCTCAGATAAATTTACAAGACTCAGTCACCCTTGTAGAATTGCAGCAAGTTTTGGGGAACATCAATTGGGCCAGACCGTATTTTCGTTTAGATACGGATCTTCTAAAACCGCTCTTCTTGCTGCTAACCTTAGGCAAGCAGCCGGCAGACCGGATAAAGATCTCTCGAGACGCGCGCTTGGCGCTCGAGAAGGTGAACCAAGCTCTCAGCCAGAGGTGGGTGGATAGGATCGCCCCGGGGCCATACGCCCCGATCCTGAATTTGTACATCGTACGGTCAGGGTCCATGTTCACTGGGGCGCTAGGAGTAGACTCAGAGAAGGGAGCGAAAATTGTGGAGTGGGTCTACTTGCCAAACACCTCTTCTCGGAACATCGTTCCGCCCCAAGAACTGGTCTCCGCGGTGATCTACCGCGGCAGACTGAGAGCAAGGGACATTTCTGGGCACGATTTAGCTAAGATCACGGTCCCGTTCACCAAGGAACAAATCCATCAGTTGATGCAGCTAGGTGACTCGCTTCCGATAGCTTTGGAAGGATTCACTGGAAGCTTAGCATACCATTTGCCCAAAGACCCTAGGCTTGTCTCACTTCAGACGGGAACAGTCAGTTTGTTCGAATTGCTCTCGCTGGTCCCGCTTCAGGGGGCCAAGACAGTTTTTACCGATGGGGGACGCACATATGGTGTCCTGACTTGGCAGGAGGGCGAAGCTTGGCGCACGCTGCTAACTCTTCCACAGAAGTCCGCGCAGCGGGCAGAGTTGGCAGCCGTGAACCTTGCCTTGCGCACCTTCGCCAAGGAACGCTTAAACATCATTACTGACAGTCTGTATGTAAGGAATTTGCTTCACAGTCTACCGGGAGCTTACATTACTCCTGCGATAGACAAGAACTTGCTCAGTCTGTTTCTCACTGCCCAATTTCATTTGCGGAACCGCACAGAGCCGCTCTATATTGCCCACATCCGAAGTCACCAAGACCTACCGGATCCGATTTCCGCGGGCAATAGCAGAGCGGATGCGGCGGCAAGGGAAATTCAGCAACGTTCAGTTTTGGGAGTTTTCACTACTCCAATCCAAAGCCATGCCTTTTTTCACCAAAACGCCAAGGCACTCGCCAGGCAGTTCAACCTGCCACTCTCTCAGGCCCAAGGTATAGTCCGCTCTTGCCAGCATTGCGCAGGAGCGCCGGGGGGGCCCTCGTGGGGGGTCAACCCACGAGGGACAGAGGCTAATCAGGTATGGCAGATGGACGTCACGCATGTGCCGCAGTTCGGCAGATGGCAATACATGCACGTCTGCATTGACACCTTTTCCCAGTTCGTTTGGGCAACGGCGCAGAAAGGGGAGGCCGCCACCCACGTGGAGCAGCACCTCCTTTCCTGCATTGCGGCGATGGGCAAGCCGCGGCACGTGAAGACGGACAACGCGCCAGCCTACAGTTCCAGGCAGTTGGCCGCCTTCATGGCTACTTGGGACATCAAGCACACATTTGGAATTCCCTACAATCCGCAAGGGCAAGCGATTGTAGAGCGGGTCAATCGGACGCTAAAGTCCTATATTGACAAACAAACAGAAAGGGGGGAGCCACCAGCCCTCCCCAAGTCACAGGGAGAAGCACAGATTTGTCTCAACAAGGTATTGTTCACATACAATCACCTTAATGTTTTTTCGGATTGCACGCCGCAGGAGAAGCATTTCCGCCGTTCGGAAGCTCTCCCGCGACCTATGGTCCGGTACCGAGTGCCACCAGACCCTTCTTGGAGGGGCCCGGTGCCGCTCATAACCTGGGGAAGAGGGTATGCTGCAGTTATGTCTCCTACAGGTGTCGTTTGGATTCCAGCCCGGTGTGTCAAGCCCTACGTGGAGCTGCATGGCGTGGAACCAGGCCGGCCCGAGTCCGATCCCGGAAATGGAGGACCTCACCCTGACCGAGAGGACCCGCCAGAGGAAACGGCCGCCGATGCCCAAGATCACCTGGGGGATGGTCAAGGCTCTTTGCAGTGGCGCCCAGGACGCCGTTCAGCGCGAGGAGAAAGAGCCGACACCGGAGAACCTCACGGCTGCAGTTTTTGCCCTGATTCACGCCAACACAGCGGCGATCACCATCTTCCTGGCCCTTTCCCTGCTTTTGGGGGGAGGCGTTCAGGCTACTCCGATCCAGGCTGACGGTTTGCCGCCTGGGGAAGATATTTCCGCACGAATGCGGTACAACTTGTGGGAAAGGTTGGCGGGTCTCGTCAACCAGTCCGATTTTTGTCTACAGCAGGACATTGGTTCTGCATCTATCCTCAGCACCTGTCTCATCCCCGTGTGCCACGCTCTGGACGCGCGCACCAAGGATGGCGACTGGTTGTTGAAGGCGTTCTTTGGCCCACACACTCCTACCACCTTCTCAGCATACGCCCGCTGGGGGGGACGGCGACTTGCATCAACCTTGCCGGCTGACGCAGCCACTCTTCATACCCCTCGAGTGGCGGTCAGCCCGGACGCTGCTTGCACCCGAATGACCGGCTGCACCTCAGGCGGTCCGACTCGGCGCCGCTGCCTGGACCCCGGCAGCGGCAACTGGACTTGCAATAAACCAGAAACCCTCATTTCGCTGTACGCTCATGTCACCCTACCTTCAGGGTGGTTTTTCACCTGCAACCAGTTCACATGGAACTATATTCCTGCGAATTTGTCGGACACAATGTGTTGTATCAGTCGTTTGGCACTGTTACTCCCTACTAAGGACATGATTGCCCCAAGCACAAATGTTTCTAATGTTTCACATGTTTCCAATGTCTCAAATGTCTCCCCACTCATACGGCACACACGCACAACCCAGTTAGACAGCTCTTGTGACAGCAGCTTCAGAGTAATGAGTCCCGCTGAGTATGTATCCCTAGCAGTCAGCCTTGTCGGCGTGCCAGGCTTGGCCGTCGGCAACGCACGGAGGATTGGCCGCTTGGCTTGCGGTTTGGCAAAAGCCATTAACCATACCTCCACAGCGATAGCGCTCCTCAATCAGGAACAGGCAGAACTTCGCCAGGCCGTTCTTGACAATCGAGCGGCTATCGACTACCTCCTCTTGCTGCACCACCTGGGTTGCGAATCCTTTCATGGAATGTGCTGCTTCAATCTTACTGACAACTCCCGTAAGATCCAAAGCCAGATCACGAACCTCCACACCATAGTCCAGGGTATTACTGAGGGTTCCGCATGGGGGGCTTGGTGGAGTTCCCTGTGGAATTGGATGTGGTCATGGATTCCCTGGGGGTGGCTGCAAACGGCGCTTAAGGTAGTGGTGGGGATAGCCGTACTAGGCATTACGCTTTGTTGTTTTGCTCAGTGCATTCCCTCGCTGATCTCCAAGTACCGCCCCAGAGAGAAACTCCGTGACGTCATACCCGCTCAACAGCTGATGCTGCTCTTGCGCAAGGTCGCCAGTCAGGTCCTTAAATAGAAAATAAAGGGGAGATGCGGTTTCCCCATGCCCCACAGGGCATGGAACGGCCCGCCAGAGGCCACCGCGGTGAGAGACGCTCCCAGCCCGTGGGCTCTGCGGCCGCCAAATTAAGGGGGGTGAATAAAATATAGGGTTTGATTCACCCAATTACCGTGACCTGACCTGCGACTCGGCCAAGTAAGCAGATAGCTGACTCCTGTCAAATATTAAGTGCATAGTTCATCTCCCGGCTCGGGAAATCCCTGGCGCAAATAAGCCATGTTTGTCCCTGCCTAATCCCCAAGACAATGAGGTCCCTGAATCCATGTTTGCCCCAGCTGATTAAACTCCCCTTTGAAGAATTCCCCATTAACCCGTGTACGTGAGTGAGGTAATTTTCCTGTCAGGTGACAGCTTGCCACCGTTGCGCTTTTTTCCCTATAAATGATGTTGCCTTTTTCCAATAAAGGACTGATCTGATCTCGCTCCTGTTGCCTCGTGTTGTCATTGATCAGTCTCCTCCGGGCTCTAACGCCGCCCTAGCGGCCAGACATCGCTACAAAAATTAGTTGTAGTTTGTGCCAGAGTTTACTAAGAGAAGTCTGTCTATAAAGCTTAGAGCAGGGGTGCTCAAACTTTTCAGGCTGTGGGCGTGTCATGTGGTTCAGTGGGCCTGTCACGTGGTTCAGCAGGCCAGTAATGTGCTTGCTTCCACCAGAATTGGAAGTAAAACACGCCTTTCAATCTGTTTTGCAACAAGATGAGATACATTTTAAGCTGCCATTTTCTCTGCTTAAACCAGGGGTGCCCAAACTATGGCCCATGGGCCAGATCTGGCCCCTGATGCCAATTCATCCAGCCAGCGCCACCCTCATTGCTCCCAGAAGCAGAAGAAAAACAGGTCCGTATGTTTTACTTCTGCTTGCAGGAGCACCAAGGGTGGAATTGGAATGTTCTCCACCTATAAAATTGGTAAAATGATTTTTATTTTTATTTTTTGCTGCTTGCATAATGCAAAGGCTGAAATGATTGCAGCTCTTTTTTCTTTTCTTTTTTGGAGAAAAGGAGACCTGATGAAGAACTTCTATTTTTTCCATTCCAGAAGGTTTTTGAAGGTTTTTTTAAACATGAGGATATGTTTTTTGACAAGGGACTTGTATGTAGGTGGTGTTTGGAGAGTTAGAGAAGAGCAGGAGTCATTATAACAATGACAGCAGTGAAAGAAGCAGAGAAAGGGCAAGGAGAAGGGAAGAGCAAGGAGAGGAAGAGAAGGCAAAAGTCTCCCTTGCTCCAAAGCCAGTTGTATCCAAGAGTGTTCATCTATGTTTACAGCCAAAGAGCCAGTGCTGTCTGCATCTACAGATGTTTCCATGGTCATGTGGCAGGCATAACTTTACACTGGAGCATACAAAATGTTGCTACTTTTCCTGCCACAGTGGTACCTATTTGTCTTTCGAACTGCTAGGCTGGCAGAAGCTGGGACAGAGATGGGCACTCACTCCATCATGCACCACTCAGGTCTCGAACTGCTGACATGCCAATCTACGGGTCATCAAGTTCAGCATCTTAACCACTAAGCCACCACTGTCCAAATTGGGGGGGGGAGAGAAAAAGGGCCTTGGGTTATAATGACCACCATTAATGCAGGAAGAACCGACAACTGCTGACACTGGAGAATATCAAGAGGCAGATGAGGAAGGGATGGGAGGGGGGAAATCCAGTCAAGTGGAAAGGAATATGGGGTTTTTGTTTTGCCAACTTAAACCACTAAATGGGTTGGCTTTGGATCCCTTCAGGTGCTTCACTCACTTTTAGTCCTGGCCAGGCAGAAGGCAGGCGCCAGCAGCTGTTGCGGGTAATGCTTGTTGTACCACTACTGCTGTTGCTTCTCCTGGCAGGAGGAGGCCTGCACACAACTTGCATTGTGCTAGCCAGCCTTCTTCCATCCCGGTGGTTCAGCTTTGCTGTAATTGCTCACACTGAGTTTCCGATTGTGTGGACACTAAGCTCTCAATTTTTGTCTGCAAACCCAGTGTGAGAAATGATTGTGCTCTCAAACACAATTGAATTTTCAATTCAAATGACAGCCAACTTGTTCCAATTCAGCTTTCAAGTGTAGTCACATCCTTAGTTATGTCTCGGTCGTTGGAAAAATGAAGTAATTGCAAATAAATAGTCTGGTTTTTTTTGCAACTTGCTATTTTCTGTAGTCTTTGTACTTATAAAGTCAGACTATAAGATACCATAGTCTGGCCTCTTTGAAAAGCAGAATGCAAACGTAAAATAAATAACCATTAAGAATTCCAATGTTACCTCATGCATTGAAAACCATAATCTTAAACACATTTATCTGGAAGCAAGTTCCATTTGTGTCATCATGGGAATTACTTCCAGATAAGTATGCTTGAGGCTGCAGTGTAAGACTATTTTCATACAGTAACCTTACCACTAAGTTTGAGCTTCTCTCAAGCTATTTATGTGAACCACTGATTGCTGTAAAGATAGTATTAAAAAGTGAAACAGGTATTTGTAATTCAAATGAGCAATTTGGCCAGTATAACTTTTGCATTTCCATTACAAAACAAATGAAGCAAACTAAACATGAAAGCACTCTTTACAATACAAAGCTGTGCATGTTTACAAAAAGCAGGAAAGAAAGGCACTGAATTCTGTAAAGCAGCATAGAATGAAGGAGACCAGAGAGTGAAAGATACATAACTAGTTCTTTTGCAATTGTTCTGTTGGGGAGTGGGTGGGAATGCTCACTATGGATGGCTTAACCTGTTCACCCTGTGCCCTATTTCTAATTAGAACAAATCTCCTCACTTGCTGTTCAAACATATTGAAGATGGAAATAAAAAATGGCAGCTCTGCAACATCAGGGGAGATGAACTATTAACTAAGCTCACAGTCTAGTTTTGCCATTGTACTACAGTCCTATCCCCAATCACTTGGGAGTAAGCCTCACAGAACTTGGTAGGATGTACTTCTGAGAAGACACCAGTAAGGCTTAGGTTACAATGCTATCCATATTAGAGAGGAAGTACTTTTGTGGCTCAAGTGGTTAAGATGCTGAACTTGACAACCAGAAAGTTGGCAGGTCAGCAGTTCGAGACCCGAGAACTGCATGACGGAATGAGCTCCCAGCTCCTGAAGTTCGAAAGCAAGAAATTGCAAGTAGATAAATAGGTACCACTTTGGTGGGGAGGTAAACAGCGTTCTGTGCACTCAAGGCATGCCTGCCACATGACCATGGAAATGTCTGGGAATGCAGACCATGATGGCACTTTGGCTGTAAACAGGGATGAGCACTGAACCCTAGAGTTGGATACGACTGGCTTTCGAGCAAGGACAACCTTTACTAGGTCTGCATAGGCAGGTACAGGCTTACCTCAGAAGGTAGCAGACTACCCTTTGTTGGAGATTTTTAAGCAAGGCTATGGATTTCTTGTTGTAGTAGAGGGCTGATATAGGTTATTCTCTAAGCCCAACCCAGATCTTCAGTTCTACTTGTCCTGTTGGTGTGCTTTAGGTTGTAGCCAATCACAAGAGCTTCTACAGGAATTTTTCCAGGCCAGAGGATATGGACAATGAAATGTTAGAACAACCTGTACATGTGCACATCACTGCAACTTAATGCATATATCTATACACGTTGTTAAGAGAAAATTATTCTGGAATACGGGAGGAGAGGAAAGCATTCTTCTGTCCTGCCCCACAGACAGCCCATGAACCTTTTAGAAGGAACTAGCAAGGGTTGCCCGGCGTTGCCGGGCTTTTTTCTCCGTGTGTTTTAATAAAAAAATGAACCAATTTTATTTTTGCAATAGTTTTAAATTGTGTTGGAAGGTTAAATTGTGTTAATGTTTTTTAAAAATTGCTTAGTCTGTAATTTTATGTTTTTAAATGTTTATTTATGTAAAAATTTTTTGGCTTGGCTGTTATTAACTGGGATCTGCTTTTTTGGGTTTTTTTGAGGATTAATAAAAGAAGAAAGTATGATATAATTTTTTCAAATTGTTTTATGTAAGTGAATAATGTTTTAGTTTTTTGAATTTTTTTAATTAGTTGTACCGTAGGTCATAATTTTGATAATGTAAAAGTAAATGTTTTTTACATTCAATGTTTTTAAAATGTGTTTAGATGTTTAGAGTTTAAATTTGAGTTATAACTCAGCACAGGATTTTTAAAAGTTTCTATTGTATTTTATTGACATATGTTTTAGTGTAATTTTTTTTACTTGTTTTTATTGGTGTGACCTTTTGTGTAAAATTGTGAATTTGTGTTATGTTTTTGATTTGTTTTTACTCTTGTGGCCTTTTATTTGGAGCTGTTGTGTGTTTTTGAATTGTTTTTACTATTGTGGCCAGCAGGTGGTGCTGGTAGGGGTTATTGTATTTTGACTTTTTTTTCTCTCCTGGCCTCTGGGTGGAGCTTCTTCTGGTAAGTAGTCTCTTTCTTTATTCATTTCTTTTTTAGTCCTGGTGGAGGTAGCACATCTTTTGGTAAGTTTGCTTGTTTTCTTTGTTTTGTGTGTGTGTGTGTGTGTGTGTGGGGGGGGTTGGAATTTGTATTTTTTGTCTGTTTTTTTGTTTTTGATTGTGTCTTTGTTTACTTCGTATTGTTTTTGGTGTTTTTGTTTTTGTTTATTTTTGGATGTGTTTGACTGTTTTTAGTAATTTCTTTTAAAAATTATTTATTTATTTGGTGGTGGGGAAGGGACGTGGTCATTGGGGGTTAGGAAGGGTGGGCTAGGTGGTGGGGAGAGGGGCATGGTCGTTGGGGGTTAGGAAGGGTGGGCTAGGTGGTGGGGAGAGGGGCATGGTCATTGGGGGTTAGGAAGGGTGGGCTAGGTGGGGGGAGGGGGGCTTTAGTGTGTTATGGTGCTTTGTTTGTGTGGAGTCGTGAAAGTAGATCAGGTTTCCCCTTTAATATCAGTGGGTGGGGGTTGCGATCCCCCTCTCCGCTGGCTACCCTAGGGTTGGGAGGTTTGTGGGGAGAAAAGGGGAATATTGCCCCCACACTTCTGGAACCAAAAGATCAGGCAGACTGGATGGAATCCCCACCCCCCCTCCTTAAAAGAAGTCCGTTTTTAAAGAGAAGAAAAGACGGAGTTGTTTTAAGGAGGGGGGTGGGGGATCGATCCACTCTGCCTTTTCCTGTGGGTCCAGAAGGGTTGGGGCAATATACCCCTTTTGTCCCCACAAACCTCCCAACCCTAGGGTAGCCAGCGGAGAGGGGGATCGCAACCCCCACCCACTGATATTAAAGGGGAAACTCCAGTCGGGAGCTTCAGGCGCTGTTGGTGAGGGAAAGAAAGCCGGCTGGTGTGTGCTTGGCTGTGAGTTCTTTTTCTTTTTCATTTTTCGGGCGCCGGTTTCCTCAGCGCTCTGCGCGCTCATGGCGCGCAGGACGCTGGGGCTTGTAGTTATGGGTTGCTGTTTTATGTTTGTGCTGCGTTTTTTTAAAATGCTTTTCTTTCGATTGGCTGCGGCGCGTTTCCGAACGCTGCGCCATGCGAGAGCCTCTCAGCCTGATTGGCTCTGGCGCGGCACGGCGCAAGGAATGTTGGGAAGTGAAGTTGTTTCCCTTTCTTCGCGTTTGTGGGGCTGTTGCCCCACTGCCGGTTTTTTCAATCCTTCGTTGACCTGCGTACCCAGATCGGCCGTGTGCACGAAGGGTGAGTGCAGGCAAGTAGGGCGAGGCATAGCAACCTATAGCCAGTTCCAACGGTTAACCCTTGGATTTATAAGTTAAGATTGTACATTTTCAGTTTTTTTAAAATTTCTACTTAGTTCTAATCAGTGACCACTATAAGAGAATCCAAAAAGGTCGCTGCTTCAGCTTGTTAAAACAACTGAAATAACAAATGACTTACAAGCTCCTCTTGCTGAAGATGAAAGTGGAGGTGCACAGGCAATTACCCTTTGCATAGCCAGAATGTTAATGATTGCTGCTTGGAGCTGAGTCAGAATAACGACAAACTGCAGAAGTGGAAAAAAGGAGACAATAATAATATTAAATAAGAGGCTACTTCATTTTGTTAGACTAGTAATGCAGCCCAAGAATGCAAGTAGTACTAATACAGTATAATTAGTCATGTGGCAGAAAAAATTATTCTAGGCAAAACTAACTTGTTTGTTTTGTTTGTATCTAACAAGTTAATTAGAGAAGTTCCTGTCTTTCTGCCACCAGGCCATTTGACCCTGTTTGCATCTCTTGTGGCTTTCTTTTGTGATGGTCATTTGTTGTTTTTTTGTCTTCTAAGTGGGAAGATGCTTTTCTCAATGTCTCTTCCCTCTTGGTCTACATAGCTAAAAAGAAGAAAGCCATCTTTTCTTTTTTAACTCTTTCCTGAATTTCCCTGCCCGCACTATTAATTTGACGCCATCCTAGCAAGGCTTTTGAGCACATGTAACATCTGAGTATATGGAGCAAGTAAACATTATTTTTTTTCTTTTACCTTAAGCTTTCATCTGAGTCTGTATATACCTGTAGTTGGGAGGAACTTGGAACTAGCTATAATACAAAACTAAACTCTGCTCCATTTTTTGCTGTGTAACTACCAAAATACCCAACACATTCCAAAGTAGAAATAAAGTGGTAAATTCTCCTGATGGACACGATTGCAAAAATTATACTTTGAGAGCAGTCCTTGAAAGGTTATGAGTAAGAAAAGTTGACCAGTGGTACGATGATGTTCGGGGTCTCTGAGAAGTCTTAGTAATGATAGCATCAATGTGTCATTGTATTCATTATTCCAAACTCTATTTCTGGACATAGCACAATGAAGGTCACACCCTGCTTGGACCATGTTGAGTTAAAAACCAATGGGGGTATATGTTTAGGCTACCTGATACAAATTAGAAGTACCTATGGTGGTGGTGGTGGGAGTCGGCTACATAGCTCAATTAGTTGGAGCATGTGGCAGAGTCAGTGAAGTGTTCAATTTCTTTTGTAGGAGAAAAGCCAGCCTATATAGATTTGGACAACCTACATTGTTCTAGAACTTCCCAAGAAGTAGGAAATGGTAAACCACTTCTAAGTGGCTTCTATACCTAGAAAACCGTGAAGTCAAATTTAGCTAGACAGCACAAATTAAAGAAAAGAAAATCTAAAATACAAAAGCTAGTGAGGACTGAGCTATCAGTTGGTGTACAGTATTAGACATAACCAGAGCCTTGATTTTTTTAAAAACAGCAATGCTTGTTATTAGTTATTTCATAAAAGCACCTTGTTGTTGTTATTTTTATCTATCTTACATTTTAGTTAATTTAGGGCTACTTTTTAAAAATACATTTTAAAATACTGGGAGGAGGGAGAAAGAAAGGTCTAAAATTGCTTCAAATCACACAAACACACACACACCATGGTATATTATAATGTTTATAATATTTTATAAAATATTTATAATATTTTAAAATTGGGAGGATCCTCTGATACAACTACAGCTAATGCCATACTGTACAAGTAGACTTCCAAGTTCTATAGCTTGAGCTGCTTCTTGTGCACTGTCCCTCAAAACAGTCTCCAATCTTGCACATGAAATTTGCCCATTCTGCTGGTGGACCTACATCACTTGATAAACTAGTCTGGCTCCTCTTTTCCATAGTGAAGATTGAATTTTCTCACCTGATAAAGTGCAAATTTAGGAATAATATTCTTGCAGTTAAGAAGAACCCGAACTTTTAGAAACATAATTCCAACTGGCCACAGGGCAATGATTGTAAGGACACCAATGAAACAGTTAATCCATATGGCAGCTCCACTGAGAGATAACTAAAAGGTAAGTTAAATAGAGACACAGTTTGCAGTCTGTTACATGTCATCTTCTACTTTCAGATATCCATCACTCAGGCAAGAATTCAAACATATGTTTCCTTTTAAAATCTAAGAGATTGTCTATACAGTAATACCTCATACAACATTGAATTCATACAACATCACCTAATTTCTTGAAAAAAGTTACCTCATACAAAGTCGCTCGACTTTGTATGAGGCATTCAGTTTTTCCCAGGTTGCATTGTGCCTGGGCAGTATAAAAGACAGGACACATGCATGCATTGCTCTTGTGGGTTTTGCACATGGCAAAGAGTGTTTAGGAGTGGTTTTGAGCATGATTTTGGATTTTTTTGAATTTTTCATCAATTTTTAGAAGCATTCCTGCGATTTTTGCAGCATTCTTCAGGTTCTTGGACAATCAGGGTTGTTTGACATGTTTTTGTAAAGTATTTAGCCTTTAGACAATGTTTTCTTAAAGTTCTGTCAGTTTCCTGTCTGTTTCCTTGACTTTGCCCTGAAGTCTGCTGTTACAGTACAATGTATCTCTATGGAAACAATGTTGTACGAGGCATTGCGGCAAGGATTTGGACGTTGTATGAGGCATCGTGGCTAGGATTTTGCATGCCTCATACAAAGTCCAAATCCGTATAAAGTCCAAACTTTTGGAACCAAGTTTGGACGTTGTATGAGGTATCACTGTACCATCATCTCATTTTGGGCTGCCCCCTTTTTCTTTTGCCCTCCACCTTTTGCCCTCCACTGTACTAGCCTTCCTGGGAACTGATTGGACTCAGCAGCAGGCACAGGGGTAAAGCCACTTTGGGGATCAGCTGTAACACAGCCCCACTATTTTATCCCATTCTCACCGTATACATATGTCATGATCTGGATGAACCAAACTGCATCCATTTTACTTTCTGCCTCTATCTTAGGCTACTTGCAATTAAGGGCAGAGGAAAGGTGGGGAGCCAGGAGTACTTGGAAATCCCCCGTGTCCCTAACCAATCAGGATACACTCCACCTTACCTAACAGGAAGAGTAGGAGCAGATCTCTCTGATTGGAGCCTCTTATCAGTAGATTTCATTGGATATCCTTATCTAATGGGAGGATTAATCTGATTGGAAACTCTTACCTGATATGGGAGTTGCCCTTTTTCATAGATTACATTTATCTTGACCAAACCTCCAAGGTGGAGTTACTTTCCTATTTAAGGAGCTGCATCAAGCCACTCAAATCGGGCTCCCAACCTTGAGTTTCATTAGGACTTTGTCCCTATCTCTGAGAAGAGACTAAATATCTGAGACGCTAGTCCTGTCCGGGGCTATGCCAGAGCGAACATTTGACTAACTCTGTATTTTCTATGTATTCTGTACTTTGTCTTTTTCAAATACTTTGCTAAATAAAACTTTGCTGCTATATGGAAGGAGTGGAACTCAGTCTTTCAGGCATTGTGTTTTAATATCCAACTCTCTGTCTCCATGCTACCAACCTAAAACCGCATATTCCCTGGTTATTAGAATTCCACCCCGGGGCTTTGTGGACAGGTATTGAGAGGCCTCAGTATATGCTGCAGGAGGGAATGTGCATGCCTACTCATACAGGTGCAGCTTACTGAACCAACCCGGCCTCCTTACCAAGGTTACCGGTGGGTGTGATAGCATACACTGAGCCCGGTACAAAACACAGCAGGACAAATTAGCTGAGCCCCTGAATGAGTCTCAAAATGGTACAGGTTAGAGACTGCTTGGGGTGGATTGGCCCAATCAATGTGTACATGCAATTGGACCAACCCACCCCTAACTGCACCAAACAGTCCGCTCTATGTATGTGTGGACAACATCTGAATCAAGTTATACAGTTAGTTTAAATTCTGACTTAAGAGTGGATAATGCCTCTCTTTTTCGTATCATCCATGACAATGGCGAGTTATGCTGACATTCAAACTATTATTTTTAGTTCAAAACTTTTATGTTACGCTCTGTTAAGGCTTGGTATATCAAACATTCACTTACATCAGAACGATTGTAGTTTCCATTTGTCCAAAGCACTATTGAAAGAAACATTAGCACAGGGCGGAGAAAAGCAAATTGGAAGGTCCCCAGCTTCAATAAAAAGAGGCTTCGCCTATCAAATAGACAAGGTGGACATTGATAACAAATCCCTATTCAAAATCTTGCCAAAAGCTGAGGTCGCCATTTAATTCACTGTCATTTATTGAGATTTTGCCATATTAAGAGAAAAGGAGTAGATAACATAATGCAGTACAAACCTTAAAAATACAATATGCAGTTTCTTGAAATATGCAGACTGAAATTGTGTGCATGTAGAATTTTTACACAGTACTTAAGTGAATTTCCACAAGGTGTGGAACAGTGTCATTATATACAGTATTTGGTCACTTGATGTACAGTATTGGAATTCATTCAGAAGTATCCATTACTGTTCTGTTTTTACATAAGACAAAATTATTGTCTAGCATTCTGACTCGTGTCTTTTAGAAAGTTCTGTTCAGCCTAAACAAGGAAGGGAAATGTGGAAGTACATCATGGGGCCATTAACACATGGTCCTTTCCATGCACACCATTTCACAATATGATCCATAGTTCTTATACCTTTTGACTTCCAATCCAGAAGTTTTTCAACAGGCCTCAACTATTCTGAAATGAGGAGAAGCACGCTTTCCATCATCTTCACTCTTCAGCACCTCTCTGAAAATCTTTTGTGCCGTATGCCCTCTGCTCTGGCAACCCAATTCCACACACCCAGGCTTAAATTTCCCTTTCTGCTCTTTATTTAGATCTCCAGCCTCCTTTGCATTGCACTGCAGACACTCTTGTTAATGAAGGCAAGCTGCTATTTAATGTGCTCTGTGCTATATTAATGAACTTTGGCTTAATATAATTGCTCAATTAATACAGCCATAATTGCATTATAATGATATAATTATAGTGGCAATTTTATTCCTGCAAATAATTACAGAACTATAAACAGTATAAACAAGTGTACAAATGAGCTGGCAGATCACCTCATCTTGCTGTCTAAAGGCAACTAAAAGACTGTTTAAAATCAAGAATATAACAAACTGCTGGCAACATCATGCTTCTATAACTTCTCTACCCAGTGATGCCAGAATAGTCAAGGCACCTAAAGATGTGTGACATTGATTTTCAAGTGACATGCAGGCTTTGATAGACATAAAGTTCTTGAATTGGGACTCAGCCACTTAATTCAACCATTCCTTCTCATTGGCTTGTGTTTTTTTTAACACATGGAAAAATATTAAGAGGATGCCCTTGGAAAATGGTAGAATGCACAATAAGCAATAATACTGTCTTCTACAGTAATGGAGTAGACCGTACAGCCAGCGACTCAACGCCGAGTGTTGGGCCAATGGCTAGGGATGGATGAGCCCCTTTATGTGGGGTGATGGTCCCCTCGGTGGAGGAAATGCTACTGGAAACCATCATATCAGGCTCAATGGCAAAATGAGCAGAGGAGGAACCACTTCATTCAGATTCCTAATGGTGATGAAGGCAGAAGAGGGCATGCCAGATGGACTGGCTGTGAAGACGACCTTGATAATATCCTTAAGGCTGCGGCAGTCCATTTCTGTCCCAGTGTTAAATCCTGCATGTCTCATTTCATATGTGGCACAGGAGATGGCTATGAGATCATAGTGTGTGGGTCACTTCTTGGCAAGCTGGGACCCACCTTAAACAAATTCACACCAATGGCATTTTTCCTGCTTCAGGAAGAAAATGTATTCTTGGATACGAGTTGCAGCCACCAATGACATAAGTAAAATATAGTGTTTTTAGAGGTTCCCTGAAAGCTACAGGAAGTGAATGCAAACATTACTGTTTAATATTTGCCATACTGGGACATTCAATGTGCATGAGTAAGGCTATTGGATTTCAGGTTGCTGGCAGTTTCAGAAGATTTCTTTCCTTCCCTGCATCTCCAAGCAGTGTCACAAATTTCAGGGTGAACAGGACAGACAGAGAATAAAGTTTGGTTTTATTGTGAGCTGTGGCTATAAGGCCTGAGCATCTGTTTCCTTCCTAGTCCCCACTAGGGCCCACTGGCTCAGCACAGAAATGTCTATCTATGTGTTTCATACATAACAACAAAAATCCTGTCGTGTCATTATGCCAGTGGAAGGCAAATGGCATCACTATCTGTAACAAACTGCACCTAATAAATACATTTCTGTTTGGGTTCCTCACCACATGCCAGTCCATCAGCACAACTATGCAACAGGATTTTACCCAATCCCTTTTTTTTCCAGGAGGCAGTGAGAAAAATCTGCATTGTTTGTCTTGATTTCCCACACACGCACGAACACACGCATGCACTATTTCACCACAGCACATGACTCCTGTGACTCAGCGTGGCTAGGCAAACAGGTTTCCCTCTGGTTTCCCTTCTGTTTCACCTTAGAATGGTAAAATTTGAAAGAGAAACTCACTTGTTTATACTTATGTCTGGAAGGCAAAGGCAGTAGCAGCAGCAAGGCCCTGTGCTTATCTTGAAGTGGTCATTCTCAAAACATCTGAGGAATACTTTTTGACCACCACACTCTTTAATCATCATGAGCAGGAACTTGTGGATAACTATTGCAAAAAAACTAACCAAAGAACAGGAATGAATAGCCACCTGTTAAAATGTTAATAAGAGATATAAAATGTTTTCATTTTTTTTTAAAATGACAAACAAATGACTAAATGGATGGATGGACAGATTATTCGTGTTTGCTACTGCAGTGGGGAATTGAGGTTTAATTCTGTTGACCTCCAGCTACAAAGCTCCTTTAACATCTCTAATCTGAAATCTCAGTGGAGATCAAGAGAAAAAAACAGAACTAGTTCTTGAGTAATAAAAGGAAAAGCCATGCATTTTTTCTCTCAGTTCAATCCACCAGAACTCCATAAGTAGAAGCAATAATAATAATAACAAATCTGCACAGGTCTCTGTACTTATTCAGGCTAGTGGCATGAGCAACAGGGGAATATTTAATTCTTTTTTCTTCTTGACCTTCCTGCTGATCAGTGGGTCATTTACAAGTTTCTAGTAACTCCATTCAGATGATGGTGGGGAGACCGATCTCATACCACTATCAATCCACTTCTTACAATAGTGGAACTGACAAAAGATTTCAGGAGGACGTTTAATTTGAGAATGAGTGGTAGAGAATTGCTTAGACACCTTTTCCACCAGTGTTGTTGTACCAGTTCAATTCACATCCTCTGAAACTGATTTTAAGTTGACCTTTTTTTTTGGGGGGGGGGGGGGGCAAGCAATCATAGTTTTCCTGCATGATGCATAGTTCTAATGAAGTGTCCAGATAACAAAGGTAAAGCTTCTATTTAGCACAAGAATACCTCCTGCCATCAGAGTGGGGCTTTATTGTACAAAAGTATCTGTGTTGAGCCATTTGATTTGGGAATGTGGAGGAGATGTAAATTAAGCCGGCCCTGCTTAATATTAGTACAATTTGGGCCTGTCTTTACTTCACATAGACAGAGGACTTTGCAACCTCTCAAGGACAAAAATCAAGTACAGTATTAAGCTTTATAATATACTTAAGGAGTTCATAAAATCACTCCTAATTAAATTCCATTAACTAAAGAGCTGTCTCACTGATAAGCAATTACCAAGGTTCATAAAGGAAGTTCAGTCAAAATCAGAGTTTATTTGAAACAGCCAAAGTATTGGCATGTCTAGACTGCGCCTTATGGGGTGGTCTGGACTTGCTTATTTTGGGATCGCATTGAGCCCAGACCAACCCCTGAAAGCTGAAAAGAGCATGCAAAGCGATAGTCTAAACATGTGTTATGTCTTCAGAGGCCATGGCAAACAAGAGTATGAATATAACGGAATAATAGTTGTCTTTTCATTAAAAAGTCAGTGAGACAGATTTTTAACTAATGGAAGTCTGTGAGATAGATTTTTAATTAATGGAATTTAATTATGATTGATTTTATGAACATCCTAATTTAACACTTTCCCTGCTGCTATGCATAGGGGCAGGGAAATATAATTGTTTCCCTCACTTTTGCCAATCATTGTAGCATTGGATCACTAAGGATAATTGTTTTTCCAGTTTCCTCTTTGTTCACCAATTAAAACTGTGGCAGCTGCAGTTTCAATTAGTGGGGAGAGGAAAGGGGGAAATGGAAAAAAAAACAGTTATTTCTCCTCCCCCTACTGATCTAATCTATATATATAACAGAAAGTTGTCCCCTTGTGTGTGCTGAATAGGAATCTACACCCCTTTACTATCTACGACCACACTTTGCACACATTTACCTTGCACATTGGAGAAGGTCAATATCGGGATGCCAAGTCCAGAGAGGGGCGTAGACCCCACAAAATGGCAAAAACCACAGAAAATACAACCCGCATAGAGGGAAGTGGGTGGGGCATGAGTGGCAGTTGTAACTTCCAACCCTTCATCCCCCCTTTCAAGACAGTCCACCTCTCTCTCTCTCTCTCTCTCACACACACACACACACACACACACACAGCCTCCAAACAACCACGGTACATCCACGTGTGTGTGTGTGTGTGTGTGTGTGTGTGTGTGTGTGTGTGTGTGTGTGTGTGTGTCACAGGGAGAAGTCTGGGTTGGTATGTGTCGGGGGCCTTCCAAGTGCCATAAATACCACCCCCCGGCCAAGACCGGGCACTCAGCTAGTGTTATAATAATTGGCAAGGGGGGAAATCAGTTACACCAGGGATCCTCAACCTATTGTCCACGGCACCATTCCATTTGGCTCATGCCCTTGTTCCATCCACCACTTCTGCCACCACCACTACTGCCACCACCACCACCATCACTTCAATCCTTGTCCCCTCCGCATGGCTTGGCATGTCCCTAACTGTGCTCCATAGCAGGGCGGATGTTGTAAGAAGGTTTACAATATCCACCCGGCTACAGAGCGCTGTTAGGGACATGACAAGCCAGGTGGAGGGGACAAGGATTGAGGTGTCTGCAGCAGAAGTGGAAGTGGTGGATGCTTGTGGCTGCCCACGTCTTTCCCTGGGGCCAAGAAAAGCTTTTCTGGCATCCACATGCATCCACTGGTAAGCAGGGAAGCGGTGTGTGGGGGTGTGTTGAGGGCTTGAGATGGTCCCAGCAGTGGGAGGGGGGAGTATTGGGGTCTTAAGGTCATCCCACCGGTGGCAGCAGCAGGTTAGTGTTGGGAGCTTGGGGTGGCCCCAATACTCCCCACCCCCGCGGCAGCAGCGGGGCCACCAGTCCAGCCTGCAAATAGTCTAAGGGAGCGTGAACTGACCCCTGGCTTAAAAAAGTTGAGGATCCTAGAATTACACTTTCTCTTCCCCTGGAAAGGAAAGTGTTAAATGAAAACATCTGATATACTGAAGGGGCTCATTAACCCCTTCAGCATACCAGAGGTTTACTCTGGAAGCAGCCTTTGAAGGCTACAAGCTTCTCATATATGGCATCCCAAGTGTCCAGAGGTGCTTTGGACACTACACTTTTGAGCTCTGTCAAGGCTTTTGGTATAAACTAAAGAATATAACACTGTCATGCACATTTTCACCTGCCATGTAGCTTTGACAGTTTCTACACAAGCCACAAAAATTAAGTTATTTTTCTCATATAGTATAACTTAATAAGGGATTTCCCACCCCCCCACCCCCGCCCACTCACCCCAAGGAATGAGGACAAGATCTTCCATCTACAAAATCACTGTAGTTTGCTTAATGCTGGTGGGTGGTAAAATCAAAATAGCCCTAAATTCAGAAAACACTTTGAGAACAAGAGAAGAACACATACACCGCTGCAGTAAAGTCTGTAAACATTGTTGAGCGCGGAATCCACATCCCAATACATGATGTCGTAGCTATCACCTAGACAGAGAGAAAGAGAGAAAAGTAGCAAGATTTGAGGAGACAGAACAGATTGGTGAAATTACAGTGGGTGAAATCCATTATCTATGAAATTACATTGCCCCAATTCTAAACTTGAATCAACCTTTTTTACTTTGACAAAGATTGGGGGGGGGGGGGGAAGGGGGAGAGATGTGAGAATGTATCCTTCCAAAACTGGAGTGTTGGAGTGTCTGCTCCCCCCCATGCCCCCATGCCCCTCGCACTCTCCCAATTTATAGTATAAAAATTGAGTTTAGCACTCTTTATGATCAGTAGAAAACTAACTATACTGGAAAGTTATTCAAGGGAAGAATCCCTGGATTGTCCAGCTGGCACTTTGCCATTTAAAAACAAATGCAGTTTGTTGTTGAAACTCTGCACTATTAGGATCAACCCATTATGCTGTCAGCACACCGCTGGGAAGTTTTTTGCATTGTGGGGACTCTTTAGTTAATCCATTTTATTGTAATCTCTTAGTCTCCCTCCCCATATACCTTCCAGGTGCTATCCAATACCTTTCTAATCTAGCCCAAATAAGAGAAAGTACTTTTTCACCCAGAGGATCACTGGTCTATGGAACTCCCTGCCAGAAGAAGTGGTAACAGCTGTCAGTCTTGACAGCTTTAAGAAAGGATTAGACAAGTTCATGGAGGACAAGGGTATCAATGGCTATAATGAGGAATACCTAAGGACAACCTCCGGGTTGGAGAGATAGGCAGGATATCTCTCAATGCCATTTCCAGGGAATCCTAAGCAGGTGAAGGCATCTGCTTGGGAATACCCTGAAGCCAATGGTGAGCCACTGTGTGAGACAGAATGCTGGACTGGATGGGCTGTGGCCTGTTCCAGCAAGGCTGTTCTTATGTTCTTATAACAATACTAGCATAGTTTGCCCGGCGATGCAGGGCTGTTTTAAATTGTGTTTGCTTTTTTGGGGAGGTTTTGTTTTTGAGTTAAAAATCAACAGAGCATGCTATAATTTTTTTATTTTATTTATGTAATATATGTTTGTTATTTGTGTAAACTTTTGATGTATTGTTATTTGTTTGACTTGTTTTTACTCTTGTGGCCTCTAGGTGGGGCTGTTGTGTGTTTTTGAGTTGCTTTTAGTATTCCGCCCGGCAGGTGGGGATGTTAGTGGTTTTGTTTTCATTTCATGTGTTTTTTCTCTCCTGGCCTCTGGGTGGGGCCTCTTCCGGTAAGTAGTCTTTGTTTCTTCATTTCTGTTCCGGTTGTCGTGGAGGGAGGACGTGCTGGTGAGTTCTCTGGTTTTCTTTCTTGTGGCGTTTATCTTTGTTTTGTTTTTGTGGTGGTGGGCTGGGAGGTGTTTCTGTTTGTTCTTTTTTGTTTTGGTTGAGTTTTAGGTTTGTTTAATTGGTTTGGTTATTTCTGGTTTTGTTTAATTTTTGTAATTTCGTTGTTGTTTATTTGTGTAATTTGTGGTAGTTGTGTTGTTAGAGTTAGGTATTTTACTGTTGTAGTTAGGTGTTTTTATGTGCTTTTTGTGGCATTGTGGATGTTTTTGTTTGTGTATTTTGTGGTTAACTTTTTTGTTTATTAATGGGTTTTTTTTAATTATTGATTTATTTTTGTTTTATTATTTTTTATTAATGTTAGTGTTTGTTTTTGGTCTTTACTTTAGCATGAAGAACGGGCTGCCTGTTGGTTTCTCTTTTCCCCATTGCTGCTTCGAATTTTGGTTTCGATGCAGCAATGGGGGAAAGGAGGAGGAGGCAGTCAGCCCGTTCTTCTCCCGTAGGTCGGGTAGAAGGAGGAGGCAGAGAAGAGCTATCTCTGCCTAACGATGGTTCTCTTCTCTCTGTCTCCTTTCTCTCCTGGCTTACCTAACGGGGAGTTTGGCAGGCAGCGATCTGTAAGGGGTGGGGCTCTTCCTTGTGGAACAAGGAAAAAAAGAACAAACAAACTCTAACAACACAACTACCACAAATTACACAAATAAACAACAATGAAATCACACAAATTAAGTTTTTTTCATTAATAAGAAAGGTTATTAGCCCATATTGCTCACTGTTGTCTACTTTGAGTGGTAGTAGTTTTCCGAGCTGTCATTCAGAGGCCTTTAACATGCCATGCTACTTTGAATCACTGAATGGGAGATGCTGGGGATTGAACCCCAGATCTTCTGGTGGCAAAACATGCATGCACTGCCAGTGAACTAAGACAAAGGCAACTTAGAAGTGCCATAACAGATAGATCCCATGAGGTCTTTTACTATTGACTGCTGTATCTTTGGAAATAATTGCTCTAAATCAGATAACTGATAGGTTTTTCAGTGTTACATTTCACATATTTATTCAACTTACTGGAGCAGCTGCATTTATCCAAACAAAAATTGATCTTTTCGATGATGGGATTTTGTGGTAGATGTAGAAAACTTCCTCAACAAACACAAGGTCGGCTGTCAATGTCATTAAAGTCAACATGGCAAAGAGCAATATTCCTGTTAAATCAAGGTCTGAAGGGATAAAATGGTATTGTGAATTGACTTCAGACTATTAAAAGGAAACAAATATGCTTTGAATATTCATTGCTCTTTTATATAAAATAAATAAAATGAGGAATATAGTAATTTCATTGGAACCCTTATGGTGCAGTGGTTAATCTGCTGTACTGCAGCCAAAACTATGCTGATGTTGTGAATTTGATCGTAACAGGACACAAGATTGACTCAGCCTTCTAAGGTCGGTAAAATTAGTACCCAGCATGTTGTGGGGGAAAATGCTAATTACCTTCTGAAATGCCAGAGAGTGCACAAGCACTATGGGGTGGTATACAAGTATTTTTGCTAATTGCTATAGTCAACAGCCTTACAGTTTCATTTATTAGAATAAAACCGTTAGGTTCTTATTATTATTTATATGGCAAATACTTTGTTAAATTGAATGCCATTTAATTGTGAAGAGCGGTCAGCATGAATTTAAGAAATGATACTAAGGGCTTGGTTGGATGGCCAAATTGGACCAGGCTAAATAGGGTCGGCTAGTTTCAAGTCAGGAAACCACACCACACCTCAAAGGACCCTCTTCAGCATGATCAAGATCTTCTTTCACTTTAAAAGAAAATTGTTTATTTTTAAATGGAAAGATTTCTCACCATTGTTAAAGGTGTCCTTCTAGAGAAGCCATTTAATCTGAAAATTCCACTGAGCTCTCCTTTGGAAGGCAGAGCAGGGAAAACATTTTGTGTTTCTTTTTAATCATTGCTAATGTATTAGCAATGCTTTGAAAAGATTTTTAAGACCTAAGCATCCCTGATTTGCTGTGTCAGTTATAACCACTAAAAAAGGAATACTAAATTGTCCTCCTCTTCCTCTCCAAAAGTGAGTAGCACAGAAGATTTAAAGAGAGAGTATCCCATTTCTCAAGACTTTTAAAACTGCCTCTCTTTCTTCCAACAGATATTAGAATAATTAATAACTAGCTCTTAATATCTAGCTCTTGTTCCTTTTACATTCTTGTAATTTGTTTTTCAAAGGCTGTATCCACTTTCCTTGTTGGATGGCCAGTAGTAGATACCAACTATCATGTTATTTTTGTGTTTTGCCTCAGGTATATTAATCTAAGTGCTCTCAATGGAATAACTAAACTCGTCCTCCTGTATTTCTATGCAGGGATGTGGTTTTTACATATACCTGTACTGTTATTCTAACTCCCTTAGACTTAGGGATAATTGAAACATGATGGGATAACTGAAATGCAGTGACTGAAGGATATAAAAGAACAGAAAGAATTGAAAGGAAGTTAGAATAACAAATCATAGTTACCCTCCTGAAGTAAGATTTCTAATTCTTCTTCTTGTGGTCTCACTAATTCTAAATATTTGATTCATCATTTTTTGCTGTTGCTCAGATGACCTGACTGTTTCTATTCTTGTGGTGGAAGAAAGGCACTCAGGCCTCAGGAGCAAATCATAAAAATTCTTTCAATCATCCTGTTCAGGACGCCTCCATCACCCTGCCCACTAATCACCCAGAACAACTTCCACAGTGTCTACAGAGACATTTTGGGAAGGGATCAGGCACATCATCCCACCTTAGTTGCACCTTTGCATGTTGATTTTCCTCCAAATACAAACTGTAAAAGTGTTTTTCAAATTACATTGGCCATGGGTGATGGAAGCAAGAATTTGTCAATTTTGTGAATGTACCAAGTACATTCCCATTTAATAGTGAGTGTGATTGGAACTGGTCAATATGACCTGTGTGATTTGAGTAACAGAAACGCTGGGAGCTTTCTTAATACTAGGATAATGGTTATGGTTGTGCTTTCAGGACAGGGCTGTAGCCAGGATTCTAAATATTGGGGGGGGGGGGAGTGCATGCGACAATTTCAGGGGAGAACAACAATGTCGTTTGTTGTGCAGTCGCACAGTCGATTTCGACCCTTTGTGACTATGACACGCACACATATATAACATTGACATCCCAGGGTGGGTTGGGGGGCTGTTAGGTCAGGAGGGTTTTTGCTCTGGCTACGGCCCTGTTTCAGGGAAAGCTTCTATAGATGTTCTGCTGAAAAGTTATGCTTGAAAGTGGTTAAAGACCATATTAGTACTATATAGAGTTAATCTTGTTATATGTGCACAGGTGTCTCTCTCCACATAGAAAGATGAAATCCCATGTTAGGACACATATAGTGTAGCTGTGTAATACATACATGCAAACCACCAACTCTAGCTAACAGTTTTATTGTGGGATTTTTAGTCCATCTGGGGGTTGAAAGAAGAAGACTGACCAAGGAAATTCCCAAGTTAAAAAGAGCACTTTCAAAGCAAACAATAAGACATGTACTTCTGGGGTCAATGCTGACAATCCACATACCACTCTGTATAAACCCCACTGTTTTGGAATTTACTATTTAATTAACAAATTAATAACACTATTTCAAAGGATTAAACATTTTCATTAAACATTTAGTTTCAATGTTAACATCAATGAATTAATCTCCCATGCCAACAAATTAATGTTCAGACCTGACATTCCAAACTCTATGTACTCAACATTAATCTCAATGTGCCTCTCAGCTCTTCTGGTGAAGATCATTAATTGCACTTCCCCTAATTTCAAGTACCATTTTGAAAAGTAGGTCAGGTCAGGTCAGAAACTGCAGTGAAAAGACCTCTCTCTCTCTCTCTTACACACACACACACACACACACACACACACACACATTTTTTATCTGCCCAGGACAAATTCCAAAAGAAGATCTTTCCCCAAAAGCTGTTTAAAAACCAGCTGTATGAAAACTTACTTTCCAATATTACTTTGGAGAACGGAGGTTCATGTACAGAGCAGTCAGAATCTAATGTGGTATTAGTTTCCACTTCTTCCATTGTCCCTGCTTTCCTCTCTCTGGCCAGGGCAGTCTGGCTTCTTTCCTTTCTCTGGCTGCAACAGCACTCAAGGTGACTGTTTTTTCCTAGTTTGTTTTTGTTCTTTCAGTGAAGCAACAGTTGGCTGTGTTCTCTGGCTAGCAGATTTGGAAAGGGCAGTATTTGATGGTCAAATGCCCTACTGCTTTTCTTCCATAACCCCATAAAATAAGAAGTAACAAACATTCATCAGAGAAACACAAAGATCAATGCTGAAACACTGGCAAGTTGATAAAAAGAGACCGTGAATCAAAAAGGAGAAAAGGAAATCCAAGGTTGAAGGCGCTCTTTGATCTGACTAGGTTGTTAGGTGTGTCGCTCCTTTTCCACAAACTGTTACTGGCTTCATTGCTCTCAGCTGGGTGCAAGGTTGATAAGAGCAGGTTTCCGTCTCATTGTATACAGTGATCTGTGTAAAAACATACTGTTGTGGTGCATGGTCTTAGTAATATTCCTTTTCATTCAGTCTGAACAAAGTCTGCTATTCTTTTGCATTACAGTGCCAGCTACGAATATTAGAAGCACTGGGACTGTGATGGCGAACCTTGGCACTCCAGATGTTCTTGGACTTCAGCTCCCAGAGCACCCTGTGAATCCATATGAATGGGTTTACTGTGATTCATCCGCCCATGCTACCCTCGTCGCTCCCGGAAGCAGAAGTAAAACTTGAATACGGGCACATTTTACTTCCGCTTCCGGGAGCAACGAGGTCAGTGCAGGCCGGATGAATTGCAGTAAACCCATTCATTTGGATTCACAGGGTGCTTGGGCTTCTGGGAATTGAAGTCCAAAAACATCTGGAGTGCCAAGGTTTGCCATCACAGCACTAGGAGATGGGAAGCAGCCTGTTATTTCATCAGATCATTAGTCCATCCAGTATAGTACTGTAAATCCTAAATTGAGACCTTCTACCATGGGAAAGCATCCCTTCCCAATAATTCCCAACAATTTTCACTCTAGCAGATCACAATACTCCCCAAGTAGCAGCAGGCACCTCTCTGTCACTAGGACAGGCATCACCTAAAAGGACAAGCACAGTGGTGGGCATCAGCAGGTTCGTAGCAGTTCACCAGAACCGGTAGCAGAATTTCTGGCTGGCCCTGCCATACCTGTCAACCGCGGCTCCGGACAATCCGGGACCTGCGCAGAACGGTTCTGCGCAAGTCGCCTTCTACGCATGCGTAGAAGGCTTTTACACTTGCGTAGAACCCTTTTACGCTTGCGTAGAACCTTTCTATGCATGTGTAGAAGGCAACTTGCGCAGAAGGGATGTGCAGTACCTCTTTCCCCCCGCTGCCAAATTCTGGGGTTTTGGCAGCTCCGGGCGGGAAATGGCGCAAATTGGCGCTGAAAAACGGGAAATCCTGGCCAATCTGGGAAGGTTGACAGGTATGCCAAGGTAATGTAGGTTCTTTCCATCAAAAATATTCTCAGTCTTACTAAAATGATTCATTTTCAGGCTCAGCTCGTTATAATTCTTCCTGCTATTGTTTACAGCACCTAAGGCTGGGCATAATATCACACCAAGTATAAAATTCCAGAAAGGCTGTACCTAAGAGTAAAAATGGAAACCATTTGTTGCCCTTTCACAATACAGTGGTACCTCGCATAATGATCACTTCGCATAGCGAATTATTCACATAATGAAGCATTCATTGTGCAAGGGCGATACCCTGTATAACAAAAACAATCGTTCATTATGTGGGGTTTTTGGTAGCCTGGGTATACCCAGTCAATGGGAACTCCAGATAACAAACATTTTTTGTTTGTTATCTGGGGCATCTCTCATTGGCTTCGCACAATGCTAAAAACCGCATAGCGAAGCAACTCGCAGAACAGAGTTTTTCGTTATGTGGGGTCATACTGTACCCCCAAATTAGCTGTCCGAGGAAGTTTCTTTATTCTGCCAGAAAGGTTTGCATCCATTTTTGTTGAGTCTGAGTGTGCAGTTATATGATTTAAAAAAACTGTTTTGAAATCGGTGTTTTGCCAGCTTTATTTAAGGTCATATGGTGTTTGAGCAAATGTGTGTATCCATGGTGAACTCCACTAGCTTGGAGTATTTCCTATGCTGTACATAGATATGTGTGACTGCATTGGCTTAGTAAATCATTTCTTGTTATACCTATTCAGACACCAGGTTTTGTGTTTGTCTTGTTATTCTTCTGCATTGATCTTGTAACATCACAGGTTTGAATTAACGTTTTTTTTTAAAAAAAAACAACACCCCTATTCCCTACATTTTTTTATTGCTACCACACTTCAGTGGTCAGCCACCCCACAGATACAATGAACCCCTCACACCTCTTCCTACAGCTACAAGCAAATCTTTCTTCCACTATCCCCTGCATAGACTCCCATAGTGAGGGCCTGCAGGGGATTCCCCCCCCCCCCAAGATAGGCCACAGAGGTTCACAAGCCTGCATCTGAAAGGACCCTCCTGCCCATGTTTTGTTTCTCTTTGGACAAACATTTTACAAAGTTGTGTCTTACATCCCTTTGTGAAAAACGCTGATATCTGCTTTGGCAGCAGTAAGTTTTTTTCTCATCCTTGGTTTTTTTAGCCTCAAAGGAGGTGGACAGGTTTTTAAGTTGAGTGTGCTGAAGCAATGTAGTGCTAAAAGCAGAAACATGGTGGAAAGCACAGAGAAAAACATGGGCACACACAGCCCAAATTGATACAGTGTGTACTGATATAAATATTGGTTTAAAATAAATGACCCCCTTTGAGACGTTTCATATACAGTGCTACCTCGGATAAAGTCCGATTCGGATAAAATCGCGGTTTTTATGCACACGTGATGCATCGCATAAAGTCCAAAACCGCAAAAAATGGACGTTATCCAAGGTATTTGGTATAGGAACCTCGGATTAAGTCCATTTTTGGACGTTATCCGATGCATCGCCCATTTGATTCAGATAAAGTCCAAAATCAGATAAAGTCCAAACTTGTTTAATGGAGTTTGGACTTTATCTAAAGTTCTACTGTAATTGTTGTTTTAACCCCATAATGTGAGATTATCTGTGCATCCTGTAATTTTAAATTGCTTTTGCTCACGTCAAATCCGATGCAAATAACGTATATGGTTTTTTAAAATGTGTAACCATGCCCTGAGAGGATGAATAAACTCTTGTCAGTCCACCATGTTGGTTGCATTATCTTTAATCATCTTTGAGTTATAATACTGCAAAATCAGGTGAGGAGGTTTAGTGTTAGCTCATGGTATAAACAAGAAGGGGATCTATATAGTTTGAAAAATCACAACATGGAACCATAGCTGTCAAGTTTTGGATTTGAAAATATGGGAAATTTCCTGGACAAAACGGGAAACTTGACAGCTATGCTTATCCTGTGCAGCCTTCCAGTGGCGGCATTAGGGCATTGCAGTCTGACTGATACGGGCCACCGCTGGTAAAGAGGGTAAAATAAGGGAGGTTCCTAGCCAATACGGGACACTTGACAGCTATGCATGGAACTGTGATTTTATTAGAGTGTCAGAAGTGTATTTTTCTAGTATATGAAATCTCTTGAACAATTGACACAATTGCTTATTATCTTCAACTCACAATATTGGATGATTAAAAATCATATTCAGAAACAAACAGAAATCAAAACTATTTTATGTTTCCATGCTGGTCTGGGTTTCCTGAAGTAATTCATCCAACAATGGATAATATTTGATAGCTCAAGACAAGACAAACATCTTTAGGGAAGACTTTGGCCAATTTCATTGCTCTGTCTGTAGGAGGAAGGAAAAATGTCCTTGACCCTTGCATTGCTCAGATTGCACATCTAGTACTACAATTATCAAATGAATCATCTAATTGACTTTCAGATTAGAGAGATTAGAGATCCAAGTCATATTCCAGCACAATCAGGCATGCTTAATTATATTTCAGTGGCCTCAAGCATAACTCAGTCTCAGTCTACTTTGGAGGAGCAAAGTGTGATTCACAGGGCTGTAGGCAGTTCTGCAAGGGACACTCAAACTTCACCAGCACAAAGAGTCCACTCAAATTTTTAAATAAATAAATAAAGCCTCAAAAAAAGCAGATGGGCCTCTAGGGGATAAAACTAATATTGTATATCCCATTTTGTCCCATAAGTTTGAATTAGGCTTTAACAAGTGAAAATAATGACCAGACATTTTCTTTTTCTACCAGAGGTCCTAGGGATGGCAAAATGAGGTGCACTGTGCAAATTATAGCAATAACAATAATATGTATATACCACCCCATAGGACTTACTGCACTCTCTAGGTGGTTCACAAGTTAATAAGCATTTTGCCCCCAACATGCTGGGTACTCATTTTACCAACCTCTGAAAGATGGAAGGCTGAGTCAACCTGGTCAGGATCAAACTCATGATGTTCTGGCTGCAGTACAGCAATTTAACCATTGTGCTACCAGGGCTCTTTATGTTGCTTAGACCTGAGGGGTGTGTGTATATATATTATCCTATGGCGGCCAAAACCTGTTAGGATGCTTTCTAGGCCCTCACAGATCTGAGGGAGAGAGCAAAAAAGGTCCCCATTCTATTAGAGGTTCCTCACCCAAGTGTCCTGGAATGTGGCCATTCTTCTTCTTTTGTGTCCCAATCAAACCCTGGATTGCCAAAATGAAGACACTTTCTTGGCTTCATTGTTGGCCAAACTTAAGTCCACATCGGTGCATGTTTCTGGCAATATTCATCAGACCAGTAAATGAGCAGGATTCTGTGTCTCTCCAAATTCATGGTGCAGCATGTTAAGGGTTTCAAAGGTGACTTACTTCAAATAAACCATACTGAACCAGAGCTTTGGTTTTTGGAGATGTGGCAAAACTGCAGCTAAGTAAGAATTGAAGTAAACCCTCTGAACTCTTGCCTAATGACCTCACTAGAGGGGAAAAAGGGAAAAAGAGTATATAAGCCCATGACTTACTGTAACTAATTCTCACCGTGTAAGACTTACCATGCAGTCCAAACTCTGCCAGTGTGTTATTTTCCAGCAAAAGTATTTACAATAGTATATATTGTTTACTTTATTTCATGTCCTGATCAGACCCTGGACTGCCAAAATGAAGCCACTCTCTTTGCTTTGTCGTTGCCCAAACACAAGTCCTCGTCGGTGCGGTGCATGTCTCTGGCAACAATCAGCAGACCAGCAAATGGGCTGTACTCTGTGTCTCTCCACATTCACTCTGTGTATTGTTGTCTGCCAGCAGCCCCCACCCACTTGAGTATGTTAGTCTTGCATTTAGGGACTCCAACCCTCAGTCTGTTCAGTCTTCCAAGTGACGTAGGGGAGGTTGAGTTACTCAGCTATATCATCCTTTAATGTTGTTCCTTGTCCAGTGAGCTCATTCCTACATCTTCTAATTAGGTTTTGTTCTTGTATACCCTCAATAATGTTTGTTCTTGCCATAAAGCTCTTCCTGGATCTGAGCCGGTGGACTTGAGGCACATATCCATTCAGAGGATGCTGAGGGTCATTCTCTTCTTTAGTTCTCTTGGCGTCCACTGCTACTTCTCTCCTTATCTTAGGTGGAGCAATACCAGCAAGAGGGTATTTTTTTTCTCAACAGGCGTAGGTTTGAGACATCCAATCACAATATGCATGGCTTCATTAACAGTGATGTCAACTTGTTTTGCATGTGTGGATGTGCTCCATATTGGAGCAGCATAGTCTGCTGCGGAGACGCTCAGGACCAAAGCTCAGTGTGGATGGTTGGGTTCCCATTTATAGTTTGTGAGTTTCCTGATGATGTTGTTCCTTGTACTAACTTTGGCTTTGGTATTCAGGCAGTGAATGTGGTCATCATATGAACTCATAAGACACCCCCCTCAATAGAGGATAAAAACCAAAGTTCCTTCCTTCTACATCTGCCTAACTAATCCTAGCATTAGGGTTGATTTTGGTGTTGGGTACAATTAAACTTTATACACTTTTAGCAGATTCATATCCATTTAATGGTTCTGCATTTGAGACCTGGCCTAGAGAATCAGGGTACCACCTCTTGTGGAAAATGTGCATGTACACTGGTGTTCTTCCTCTTCAGTAAAAGCTTTGTACCTTATGACTAATAGACGTTGTTCTCCCATCACTTATACAATTTCCCCCTAATAATGGTTCTTTTTATTTGATTTTTCTTAAGGTAACACTAGTTCCATAGAACATTTATGCTTGTAAGACTTTACATTCTACCCAAATCAGTCTAGTGTGGCAGATTTTTGAAAATTCCCTTTCAGGATAGCTTTAATACTGGAGTCTCTAAAATGCATGCACTTCTACACTGAGACTTTCATTCTGCTCTTAGTCATCATCATACAATTTGTCCTCTTTTGATTATTTCCTTGAAGCATCCTGATAAATTATGTATTATTCATAAGATAGTCACATATATAACTAAGCAGGTGGATAGTTTATATTACATTGCTATATAAGAGCTCCAATGGTTGATTGAACTACTTGGTATGGATAAATTGTGTGGGACTAATGTTTTTCTTTCTTGTTAATTTATTTGCAGTGCATTTCAAAGCGAAGGGATCATATGACCTTAAAGACCAATCATTCAAAATTAGTAAAATATTTCCAATACTAAAGGAGAGATGAAAATTCAGTTTGGAAGTCTGAATGAATACAGAACTACCTGTTCTGAAAAGCTAATAATCTGCATGAAATGCAGTAACTAAACTTCTATACTGTAATACAATTTTAATAACAGTGGTTTCAAACACGTAACTTCCACCTTATGCTTAATGTAGACCTTAGATAAATGCCATTATGCCACCAGCAGTGTTAATGTGCAGGGTCCCTCCTCACCCACTCAAATTGATGCATTAAGTAAACTGGAAAATGTCCACAGGTAAGTTATGGAAAAATAATTTGAATTGAAGGAAAAACACTGACCTTCATAATAACCTTTGAAATTCTACTCTGGCTAATAGAAACTGTACTATTGTATCTTAAAGCCATGCTCTTCCAGTTATTTTGTTTGTTTTTGGTCACAATAGTATGTAACATCAGCTTGAAATGAAAAAAGGGAACATGCTAGAACAAAAAATAAGAAGATCTTGAGAAAAATGCAAATGTTAAAAAAGAAGCTAATAGCGAAAGATATAGAAAAAGTTAAAAGAGACTTAATATATTTAAAAAGGGAATATTTTGAATTTAGTAATAAAAATTCAAAATTGCTGGCAAAAGCAGTAAGAGAAAAGAGAACAAAAACAGAAATAAACATTTTAATAAATAAGGAAGGAAAGAGATGTAACAGAACAAGTGAAAAAGTAAAAATTGTAAAATAATTTTATCAAGATTTGTACACAGAAAAAGAGATAAAACCTGACAAATTGAATGAATAATTAGAGAAATATAAAGGGATCAGTATAGGAGAAGAGCATAAGAAAAGAATGGAAAAACAGATATCTGAATCAGAAATAGAAGTTATAAATAATTTGAAATTAGGGAAACACCTAGAGAAGATAGTTTGCCAGCAGAATATTATAAAGAATTTAAGGAGACTATTATACCGAAACTAAAAAAAAACCTGTTTAACTGTATATTAGAAGGGGAGTTGTAACAATCCACTTACTCTCAAGTAGGACTCAGACTTTCTCTGACCTCCTGGCAATGGGATTGCGCCTGATCCTGCTTCCCTGATCCAGTTCAGACCCAGAAGTCCGGCTATTCCTTAAATGTGCCCTATTACTCCTGACCAAAATCTAGGTAGTGAGCAAAGGGTACACATGAAACTAGTGTGTGAGCCAAGTAATCATCACTCCAAGTCTCTTCAGGTATTTTAGAAGTATATTGAAATCAAAGCAAAGTACAGAATAAAACTTATCAGAAGCTTAGAAAGCTTAGAAAGCATTTCAAAATAAAGAAAGCTGCTTATTTGAGGGAAAGCCCATGCCCCCCCCCTTTTCTGGCTAAAAAGGCTACATGAATGCAGTTAAGATCCAAGAGTGTGTCTCTGGCAGCCTGGCCCCCACCTTCTAGGTTATATCTTGTACCACAGGGACCACCTTCCAACCATTCTCCTAAGGGACTCCAACCAATGATCTCACAGGATGACATGCCAATCACATTCCAAGTTTCGTCTCCCCGCTCACAAGGCCAACATTGTTTACATTCCAAATCTGGTATGAAGGGACTCCTCCAGGTTAAAATCTCCACCTTGGATGAAGCTAAAGCACAGGGTATAATTCCATAGCTGTCAAGTATTGGCCAGGAAAACCCCTTATTTTACCCTCTTTCCCGCTGTCATTCCTTATTAATTAGACTGCAATGCCCTATTGCCGCCATTGGAGGGCAGCACAGGATAAGCATAGCTGTCAAGTATCCTGTATTTGCAAGGAAAGTTCCCTTATTTCCAAATCCAAAACTTGACAGGTATGTAATTCATTTCACTACACCAGATTGATGGCACAGAACCACAATTATTTTGATTCCAAAGCCTGGGAATTTTTTGGGAAAACATTGATTCATATTGACCCATTGCATTGATACACCAGGATGCCAAAATCTTTTCGGCAATATTAGCAAATAGACTAAACAGTTTTATGACAGATTATATTCATAAGGATCAGGTGGGGTTTTTTTTAAAGGAAGATATATGACTGATTTTACAAGAAGAGTGTTAGATTTGTTAGATATGGTAAATCAAAAGTAAGAAAGAAATTGGTTTATTTAGATATGGTAAATCAAAAGTGTGGACTGCCCGCGTAGCGGGGAGTCTTATGAATATGAATGTATTAATATACTTCTCCTTATAAATTCGTTTGCCGGCCACAGCTGTGCCATAATTCAGAATAAAGACTTCCTATCTTGGAAGCACGGGCTTTGCTGGAGGAGATAGATAAAGATTGGGCATACATTCCTAAACTGCTTCCTGATTGAAAGGCAACATCCTGGTTTAACATAACAATAGCCACAGATGTTTCCCTGAGTTAAGGTAAACAATAGAGATTAATAGACACAAATGAGATAGGGCCCAGGGAAACAGATGTTCCTTTAGATTAGAGTAGTAGTCAATAAGGATGTGGCCAACCGGTATGTAACAAGTGAAAGAGGAAAAACCGATTGAGGCTATATTGGGTCACCAACAATATTTTCATACTGATTGCAGTCATATCTTCAGTAAATAATAATATCTGTGTAGACTTCAAAAAGTTTATTCATGAGTTTTTTGTCTTCAAAGAGTTTATTCAAGAGTTAAAAAGTCCTCCGGATTAGAAACTTTTTTCGAATACATTCTTCATCAGAACAATATTGACTGTAAATACAAAAGTGAAGAAAATGATGTGCCAAGTATTTTAAAAAAGACTGCATGAGACAATAATGGTGATAAAACCCATAGAGATACATGACTGAAACATATTAAGGTATATACAAATATGTTATAATGCTTACACATGCAATACACATATTCTTTATTCTAGGCTTCTGGGATATATACATTTATTATTATTATTATTATTATTATTATTATTATTATTATTATTATTATTATTATTATTATTATTATTATTATTATTATTATTATTATTAGTTTGAGTGCATTCCTTGCCTCCCTCAACTTATCACAAGTTTCATGCCTCTCTATAGCTTTACTCTTATTGTGCTAAGGAACTAATTTAGTTTTCAGGCTAAAGAACTGCACTAACTAATGTTCCTGATAAAGTACCACATAAAGCCCATAAAAATACTACACAAAGACATGTTGAATAATGTTTACAAAGTTTATAGATATATACATTTATTTTATTATATTAATAATTATTATTATTAGTTTGAGTGCATTCCTTCCCTCTCTCAACTTATCTCAAGTTCCATGCCTCTCTATAGCTTTACTCTTATTGTGCTAAGGAACTAATTCAGTTTTCAGGCTAAAGAACTGCACTAACTAATGTTCCTCATAAAGTACCACATGAAGCCCATAAAGATACTACACAAAGACATTCTGAATAATGTTTACAAAGTTTATAGTTTAATAACAAGCCAAGTATCATATGTGAAATACAGCTGCTAACTCCTACTGCTTGTCTAAATTGACAGAATAACATACCTTAGTTATTTTCTTAAATTGTTTACATTCAATTGCTTTCCATGCCTATCTCAGCTTATTCTCTTATCAGGCTGAATGACTAGAATTACTATCTGAAACTCTTATATAGAGTGTTCACAAAAGGAGAAGTTACCCTTAAAGGAGACAGACCACATTGCTGAAAAAACCCTAAGAGTCTAATACATAGGTCCTACAGAATAATCTTCTCAATCTTGTTTATGATGAACTTCTTCATAACATAGTAGATATTGACTCCAACTCCTTTCCAATGATTGAAACTGTAGTTTGGTACTTTTGCCTGGAGAGTCTCAAGTCTTAGGGTTTTTTCAGCAATGTGGTCTGTCTCCTTTAAGGGTAACTTCTCCTTTTGTGAACACTCTATATAAGAGTTTCAGATAGTTGGTGACCCAATATAGCCTTAATCGGTTTTTCCTCTTTCACTTGTTACATACAGGTTGGCCACATCCTTATTGACTTTTACAAGATTTCTTGGCTTCATGGCATTTCACACAGCTGCTTCTCCCATACAACTGATTATTAATGTTATGACCTTATTGCTAACCCAAACAGTCATTCCTGCAACTTGAGACTCTCCAGGCAAAAGTACCAAACTACAGTTTCAATCATTGGAAAGGAGTTGGATTCAATATCTACTATGTTATGAAGAAGTTCATCATAAACAAGATTGAGAAGATTATTCTGTAGGACCTATGTATTAGACTCTTAGGGTTTTTTCAGCAATGTGGTCTGTCTCCTTTAAGGGTAACTTCTCCTTTTGTGAACACTCTATATAAGAGCTTCAGATAGTAATTCTAGTCATTCAGCCTGATAAGAGAATAAGCTTAGGCATGGAAAGCAATTGAATGTAAACAATTTAAGAAAATAACTAAGGTATGTTATTCTGTCAATTTAGACAAGCAGTAGGAGTTAGCAGCTGTATTTCACATATGATACTTGGCTTGTTATTAAACTATAAACTTTGTAAACATTATTCAGAATGTCTTTGTGTAGTATCTTTATGGGCTTCATGTGGTACTTTATGAGGAACATTAGTTAGTGCAGTTCTTTAGCCTGAAAACTGAATTAGTTCCTTAGCACAATAAGAGTAAAGCTATAGAGAGGCATGGAACTTGAGATAAGTTGAGAGAAGGAAGGAATGCACTCAAACTAATAATAATAATTATTAATATAATAAAATAAATGTATATATCTATAAACTTTGTAAACATTATTCAACATGTCTTTGTGTAGTATTTTTATGGGCTTTATGTGGTACTTTATCAGGAACATTAGTTAGTGCAGTTCTTTAGCCTGAAAACTAAATTAGTTCCTTAGCACAATAAGAGTAAAGCTATAGAGAGGCATGAAACTTGTGATAAATTGAGGGAGGCAAGGAATGCACTCAAACTAATATTAATATTAATATTAATAATAATAATAATAATAAAAATAAATGTATATATCCCAGAAGCCTAGAATAAAGAATATGTGTATTGCATGTGTAAGCATTATAACATATTTGTATATACCTTAATATGTTTCAGTCATGTATCTCTATGGGTTTTATCACCATTATTGTCTCATGCAGTCTTTTTTAAAATACTTGGCACATCATTTTCTTCACTTTTGTATTTACAGTCAATATTGTTCTGATGAAGAATGTATTCGAAAAAAGTTTCTAATCCGGAGGACTTTAGATTAGAGTAGAACATTAAAAACTCTTGCCTATAGTATAGGGGTGACTTAGAAATACTTAGCAAGCAGCTCCCCTCTGTAATCAGGGGCGGCGACCACCTCAGGGTCGTTACACCCACAGGCAGGGCAATAAAAGCTTTTTGCCCACCTCATTTTGGGGCTGGACCACTACATCACGGCCTTGGTGTGTCTTTATTCTAGCGCAGCAGGGTTTCGCATAACTACACAAAAGAAAGAAAGAAATTGGTTTATTTAGCTATGGTAAATCAAAATAAATAAATAAATAGGTTTATTTAGATATGGTAAATCAAAAGAAAGAAAGAAATTGGTTTAGTGTCATTGGATATATTTAAAGCGTTTGACTCATTACAATGGTTAATGATAAAAGAGATGATAGAGAAGTTAGGTTTTGGAGAAAAATTTAAAAGGATAATGGATCAGATGTATAAAAAAAGCTAACTTCATGTGCGGTTGGTCGGTTTGACATTGTGCTGGGAACACAATTCAGGTGATAGGGGGTTTCCTAGATTAGAAGCTTTCAGTTTGAGCCCTAATCCACAATCTAACTCACACATCTGGAAGATAAAATAATCTTCAAAGGGTTTCTCCCATCTTTTTCATCTAATGTTCCCAATATGATACGGCTGGTTGCCACTTTTTTAGCCAAAACTATTCGTTTCACTGTGCAGTAAATTGATACTTTACATAGGTTTGTTTTATTTTTACTGGTTTTATGCAGTGGTGGAATTCAATTTTTTTTACTACCGGTATGTACTCTATGGGCGTGGTATGGTAGGCGTGGCCAGGGGGAAGCCCTGCGTTGCACCCAAATTAGGACTACTTTATTTCAAAACTTGGATGGACAGGGCCAGCCGGAATTTCTGCTACCAGTTCTCGCGAACTGGTGCAAACCTGCTGAATCCCACCACTGGTTTTATGTCCTCCTTTTAATACTGCTTCATTATATTTGGCTGTTATATTTATTTGTTTGTTGTTGTATTCTAATAAAGGTTATCTACTCTCTCCCTCCCATCTTTTAAAAAGAGAAGTTTTTACAAAAACATTTGTCTTCTGCTGCCAATAGCTTTAGTTTAAATGCTTTCAGTTTTAACAGTAAAGAAAGAATGGTTCCAGCAAAGATGATAATCTTTAAAGGTTTCTTCAAGCGATTAGAGTGATGTAAAAAGACATCTGATTTCCCAAATGGATTATCAGGAATACCTATGCCAAGTATTCCCCCTGGAATCTTTCAGTTAGCACTAAATCCTCTGTAGCAAAGAGAGAGAGAAGATCCAAAGGAGAACATTGTTTAAAAGTGTTCCTTCAGTCTTTCTAAAAGATCTTTGGATCACTTCTTAAGGATATGCTGAATTAGAAAACATATGTGGGTGGTGTTTTTTTTAAAAAAAGAGTATGAGCTGAAAACTTTATAAATAAATAAATTTTGTGTCAGAAAATACTCTGGGTTGAAAGGATTTTTCTGAAGAAACTCCACTCAGGGGACAACCAAATGCGGCTCCTTTCATAAGATCCACCCTCAAGTGGTAGCAGCCAGTATAAATCAGGGAGGAACATAGACCATTTTGCTGCAACTCCCAAAAAAGCTATGACGTCTACATACCAACTATGCATAGGTAAAGGAAAAGGTTTCCCTTGCTTGAAAGCCAGTCGTATCTGACTCTAGGGTTCAGTGCTCATCTCTGTTTCAAAGCCGAAGAGCCAGCGCTGTCTGCTTCTGCAGACATTTCCATGGTTATGTGGCAGGCATGACTAGACACTGGAGCGCATGGAACGCTGTTACCTTCCCACCGAAGTGGTCCCTCTTTATCTACTTGCAATTTCTTGCTTTCGAACTGCTAGGTTGGCAGGAGCTGGGACAAAGACTGGAGCTCATTCTGTCCTGCAGTACTCGGGAATCGAACTGCTGACCTTCTGCCTCCCAGTCAGCATCTTAGCCACTTGAGCCACTGCAGTGCACTTCTTTATGCACTATGCATAAAGAAGGCAAATAAGTCAGAGCTGAAAGATATGCAAAATGCTAGGAGCAAGCTGGCCTTGATGGCAAGACATGTTGTTACAGACCATACAGATCCCATAAGAAAAGCTTGTCTGGAGGAGCTGTCTAGTGTAGCATCCTGTCTAACTCCAGTGTCACAACAGCATTCAGCAATTTGTTTAACAAACTGTATTCCTCATTTCATCAGTAACCACCTTACCGGGTCTTAGATTCTACAGTGTACAATAACTTAACTCAATGGTGGCCAGCCATGGCACTCCAGGTGCTCTTGAACTTCAATTCTCAGAAGCCCTGATCAGCTGGTGTGCTGACTTTTTATTTTTATTTTTTTATGTTGAGTTTCAGGCCAGCTTTTGCACTCTCCTCTTTCACCCTCATCAAAAGGCTCCTTAGGTCTTCTTCACTTTTTGCCATTAGGGTAGTGTCATCTGCATATCTCAAGTTGTTGATACCTCTCCCAGCAATCTTAATCCCAGCCTGTGCTTCTTCCAGCCCTGCATTACACATGATGTACTCTGCATATAAATTACAGTAGACTCTCGCATAATGACGTTTCTGGGTTCCCCAAGTAGCGTTGCTAAGCAATTTTTGTTGTTATGCGGGTTTCTATGGAGCTTCCCGCATAACGACGTTTTTGGCGTCGTTGTCCGAATAATGATGGTTATTTTAGCGTCGTTGTCCGGACAATAACACTAAAAACATTGTTATGTGGGGGAACACGTGGTGCATAATGACGCGTTGTTAAGCGAAAATTATACTATCCGAACGCATTGTTATGTGAGGGTTGACTGTACTAGCATTCAGGTTTTGGGGTTGTTTTTTAATGTTTTGGGGTTTTTTCCCCAAGCAAAAACATTGCAAGGTCGACAGGCAGGGATCCGCTAGAGTAGGCTTCTCCCCTGATGGATTTCTGCCTCTCGCCCTTGCCATTCTCCTTCTACTCTTTCGGAAACAGCCCTCAAAACAACGGAGGGAGAATGTCTAGGGCGAGAGGCAGGAATCTGTCAGGGGAGGAGCCTACCCTGGCGGATCCCTGCCTGGCATCTTCTCCCGTGGAAGGCGTTGGGTTCCCTCTGGGAGATGAAGGCTGAGAATGGTGCTCCGTTCTCGGCCTTTGTCTCCCAGAGGGAAGCCATAGCCTTCCATGGAGGGCAGAGGCTGCAAGCTTTGGTTCCCGCCCTCCGTGGAAGGCGATGGCTTTCCTCCAGGAGAAGGCCAAGAATGGAGCGCCGTTCTTGGCCTTTGTCTCCCGGACGCGTCGGCTATTTTAAAAAGCATGTGGCACTTGCCCCACCTCCTCCATGCTCACGTCCTTCAGCCTGATTGGCTGAGGTGTGGTGCGGTGCGGAGGATGCTGGGAAGCATAGTGTTTTTTGGGATGTGTTTGTGGGGCGTTGGCCCCACTCTCAGCTGCTGGACCCTTGCGGTGATGCTTGCAGGCTCTAAAGCTAAGTGTGGCTGGCTCGGTACAGGATAGTTGGGCCATGTGTGGGCACGCATGCCGGACACGCACGGCCCAACCCTCTTCTTATAGGTAGACTGCTACTAAGCATCCATGCCCATGGGCCAGGTGTACATTTAATATTTTATGACGATTGTGATTTGTGGTGTTATGATGTTGTGATTTATATGGTGTTGTGATTTATATGATATTGTGATCTATTTATTATTATGGTATTGTATTTCATTGTACTGTATTGTGATATGTATATTTTCTGATATGATATGTATAATGTGTATTGGATGCTCTATTGTTGTGTAAGCCGCCCGGAGTCACGTTGTTGAGTGGGCAGCATACTACTACTAATACTAATACTACTACTACTACTGACAGTATCTGTGGGGTGAGCCACGGACAGCAAAGAGGCGCACAGTGTTTGAGACAGAAGGTTAGCACCTGGGGAGATGTCTCCCTTCCTTGTGTGAGTGACACAGACAGACAGGCCTTGGTGAAGAACTTAAGCAGGTTTACTCAAAAGCAGGTAGTGCAAAATATATACAGTGCAGTAGCAGAAAGTCAGTACAGTCCTCTGTATTTCTCAGTTAGCTCCACTGAGAAACTATAATGGTGCAAATATATGTACAAGTCTTTACACAGTCTCTACAGTTTGAGAACAGTCCAAAGAAAAGCTGTGGCTGAAGGCAAAGCCAGACAGCTTTGCAGCTTTACCCTCAAGTAGTCCTTCTTTGCAGCAGACAGGCAAATCAGGCAAAAACCTTTCCTTGGGGCAGATTGAAGACTCAGTTTTTGCAGTATGCCTTTGGGTTCACAGAACTCCTACTCCAGGCAGTTGGCAGAAGAGTGAAGCAGTGAACCAGAAGCTGGGCATCAGAGCTCTGGCATGGTGAGCTTAGTATCCCGGGTTGGGCATTGTAGCCAAGGGCAGCATTGAAGCCAAGGTGAGCATTAGAGCTAAGGTCTGTGGCTTTGCTCAGTCATAAATATATTGGCCACAGATCTCTCTAGAAACACCACAACACCTGTGTGCTTCTTCAGCCAAGTCTTAAAGCACCAGAGACATAATATGCCTTGCAACCCAGTTGGGGTACTAGGCAAAGAATTACATCCCCAACAAATACTACTACTACTACTACTACTACTACTACTACTACTACTACTACTACTACTACTACTACTACTACTACTACTACTACTAATAATAATAATAATAATAATAATAATAATAATAATAATAATAATAATAATATACTGCATACTCATGCCAAAATATGATATCTAGTCACAATTCATGATAATGTTGTGTAGTCAAAGGAATAAAGGTTGGAAGGAACAGTTAGTCATTCTTGAAAGCTTTTGTTTATTGCTTCTGTTCTCAAATCCCAGAATGGGAATGGAAACTCCCTGAGGATGGCAGCGGTAAACCATTTCTTGGTCATCTCACATACCTTGAAAACAACTTGATGGCACATCATGCACAGAGCAGATTCCTAAGAAAACTTGGCCTTTGTCTGTCTCTGCTTGTGCCTTCTCCCACAAGCCATGTTGCCTTGTCTTTCTTCACTTGTACCTAAAGCAGGAGTGCCCAAACTTTTTGGGCCGTGGGCCGGTCACGTGATCCATTGGAAGCAGAAGTAAAATGCGCCTTACAATCTGTTTTGTAACAGGATGAGATAGGTTTTAGGCTGCCATTTTCTCTGCTTAAACCAGAGGTGCCCCTGACCTGAAGTAACTTCTTTGCTTCATCACTTCCTTCTCAGTCATAATGTTGTCCTACTCTTGCCTACTTGTTCCATGATTACTGCTGAATTCATATGCTATTTGATAAGTGCAGATATCTTCTTTCTTTGCCCTTAAAAAATTGGAAGCAGAAAGTGTTCCTAATTCTGTCAAGTAAATGACTTTCCAATCTTATCCCTTGCATCTTATTCTTGTGAGGGTCAGATGTGAATCGATTTCGAACGCTGCTTTTTTCACGCCTGTAAAGTGGTAAAATGTGGAGTGCTTTGAAGTTAGAAATGTAATTGTGGAGACATAAAAATTGTATCTATAACCCATCACAGAGACATTTATCTTTAGATGGCTGCCTCAGTGTCCTTCAGAGCAATAACTACAACAACTGAGAACATAACAGAAGGAGCTGAAATGTTATGACTCATTTACTTCTAATACACTTCAATGAAAGCACATCACACATGACATAAGGGACTCTCTGAGATACCGAGAAAAGCTTCAAAGACCATTAAAATAAAATACCAACCATTACGACTGCTCAGATATTCTTCAACATCTAAATTAAGCCACCAATCACCAGGATTGTAATTGCATCATTCTCTCTTATTCCTCATTGCTCACAGAAATATCTATGTTTTACACCCTCTTTGTCCTCCAGGAGTGAGGGAGATATGCCAGGCTGATAATACAATACATATTATTTGTATTGTCATATATAACATTACTGTTGCAATATCATTTAAGATGTTAAATGCACACATTTTAAATGTAGTTAACTATCCTGACCACCCTGAGGACTAATGGCCTTGGATGTTGAAGTTCACAGGGAAGGGTGATGGTTCCCAAATGGATTAAATCCCATTTGAATCCATCTTGATGGATTGCAGCAGCTTCATCAATACTGGCCTGGGGCTGAGGAGGACTTTGCATGCCAAAAGAGCTCAGGACCAGAAAGTAACTCACTGAATCGGATCAGTGGTATGGGGGTCATGCTGCGTTTTGGAAGGCAGATGAAAGGCCACTGCATTATATTCTCAGGACAGTCTTCATGGCTGATCGCCAGAATGACTGCCAATATTTGGAATCTGATATGGCACAACAAGAAGAAGAAGCTCTACAAACTAAAAGAGATTATCAAAATTCTCCAAAGCATAAGTCAATGTTGTTCATAGCTGTCAAGTGTCCCGTATCGGCCAGGAACCTCCCGTATTTTACCCTCTTTCCTGGTGGCGTCCCGTATCAGTCAGACTGCAATATCCTAATGCCGCCACTGGAGGGCTGCACAGGATAAGCATAGCTGTCAGGTTTCCCATTTTGTCCAGAAAATTTCCCTTATTTTCAAATCCAATATTTGACAGCTATGAGGTTGTTGCTGTTGCAAGGAAAAAAGGCAAATTCCTATTGCTTTTTTTTTTACTTTCAGACTGCTTTTTAAAAAACTTTGTATTGATAAGAATGTGATAAAATGGGTCACAAGTTATTCAACATGGAGTGTATTTGGTTTTTAAACTGCATTAGAATGTAGCTTTGCTTCTTTGCAAAGGACGACATTTAGGCCTCCTGAGCTCGGAGTCTTTGGGGAAGTTTCATAGGCAGGCTGGTAAAAGAAGGAATGGACAACTTTGATGGACCCAGAACCCTAAACCTACTCCACTTCCCACTCACTGGACAGTAGTGGATCACCCCCATTAATTCTGATGAAATTCTATTTGGGGCCAAAACAGGTCTCCAAATAGCATTTAGCAAGAAAATTGTGTCCCTAGAAGATTTCTGCTGGTGTGATGCACACATGCATGCATGCACGCATGCGCACACACGCACACACACATGGAGCTTGAGTGTTTATTTTGGGAAGTAGGGAGAGGACCATAAAACTGCAGTCTGTCGTAATTAAATAAAGCACATTAATAAAACAACATGAACAGAATTTTAAAAATGGAATACTGTATTATTATTTTTTACACTGCTATATAAGAAAGGCTTTCAGATTTGGTGAGGTACTACGGCATATTTACACACACACACACACACACACAAGCAAGCAAGCACACATGTACAGAGATGTAGGATCGGGGCCGCTGGACGGCCGTGAGGTCCCGGAGGAGACTGATCAAGGAACGATACGAGGCAAGATGGAGCGAGATCAGATCAGTGGTTTATTGAGGAAAAAGCATCATCATATATGGATCAGAAGGCAATGAGGGATAGAATCGTCATCTGACAGAAAATCATATCACCCATTTACTCGGGTTAATGGGAAATCTCTCTTGGGGAAGTTAATTAACTCGGGCAAACACTGACAGGGGAAAACCATTGTTCGGGGTTTACACCAGAGTAAATATGGCCACTATTTGCACCAGGGATTAGGCTTAACTGTGAGTGAGTCAGTAATTGCTTAATACGTAACGGAGGTTAGCGATCTGCTTCTCTCAGCGGAATCGCTGGTCAGGTCATATGTGGGTGAATAAACCCTTATGATTACTACTATTAATCCGCTTCCCCAATTTCTGGGCCCGCAGAGCCCACGGACCAGGAGCCTTCTCGACCGGAGTGGCCTCTGCCAGCCGCCGCGCTGTGCCAATTGCGCTCGCGGAATCCATACAGAGACACAAAGGTTTAAATCTGTTGCAGCAATTACAGAAACTGTCACAGAGCTTAAGACAGGGAAGAAAACTAAATCAAGGTTCTATTCTTTGGCAGAAAGCTATACTATAGTTTAAATTAGTGTGGTGCAGCTGAACCCTTATTTAAAGTGTGTTCGCACTGACATTGCAAGAAGAGAATTCCTTTGTTTAATGGCACTGTCAGAGCAGCACACTCTCTGCTGAAACTCATTGCAGGGGGACCCTTTTAATAGAAAGTGACAATTTAAATTGCCCCAAAGGTGGCCTAATGGTGCTTCAGACTATTTCTAGCTAATGCTGCTGTTGGCTTCAGACCAGTTTGTTAAGGCTCAAGAAAAAGGTAGATGGGAGTAGAAAATTAAGTGTAGAATAATTAATCACTCCTTTGTTCTTCTGTATTATAAGATTGGTTGTGATGAACTCATTTGCCTATATTGTTCATGCCATTCTAGCTCTGTATTTATTTCATCTCTAAACCTGTTAAGGGAACCTAGGTTTTGCTCAACCTTTTCTCCCTCAATGGATAGCCAGTGGTTCTCAATCTCTCCCCCCCCCCTCCTCACCCTGCTTAGCCTTCTTGTCAGGCAACAATGATACCAATTTATGTTGCTTTTTGCTTGAGATGGGGGTCTCGCTACTGTTGAAGGACTTGTTTGCACTCCTGCTAGTGCCTATTCAGCCTGGCAGGAAACAGGCCAAAAAGCTGCAAAGTAGTTTGTCCTTCATGGAAAAGAAATGTTGCGATGGGCTGTGTTGTGCAGAGAAACATTGCTCTCTCTCTCTTGTAAAGGCTGTAAATGGAAACTGTGTGTGTTGCCATGTGGGTCCCATGCTCTGGAATTGGCTCAAGCTGTGTTGTCTAATGGATCCTGGGGCAGTGGTACACATGGAGGGACACAGATGCAAAAAAAAAAAAAATGTGGTGAATGGAAGCGCCCTGAACAGTGAGGCACTGCAAAAAAAAATTACTACCTACTCTGTGGGCTGGCCAAATTTGTGGGCAGGGCCAAATCTGTGGGCATGGCCAAACAACCTGCATTATGGGCTATGGAGGGGTGTGTGGCCAGCCAAGTGGGTGTGGCCTGGGGAATTTTCTGCAGAACCTGACAGAACTTGCTGCAGTGCATCACTGGCCCTGAACCTCCCTTGCATGGTGATTCACACATTATACCTTTGATGACATCTTCTCCATTTCCTCTCTTAGCAAAAGCAATATTGTCATTTTTGCCAATTTCTTCTCCTGTTTCCTGCACAAATCACTGCTAAAAAACAAAACTAGAGTGGCTCCAAGGCTCTAGACTTACCAGAATGGGATACCACCCAAATGAGCAGTATAGATGATGATGATGATGATGATGATGATGATGATGATGATGATGATGATGATGATGATGATGATGATAATAATAATAATAATAATAATAATAATAATAATAATAATAATAATAATAATAATAATAGACTGGAAGACATTAGGGCCAGGGGACTGTCCAAACCCAGCCCTTTCCCCAAAGCATGTTATGGATTTGCTAAGAAGGTGCACAGCAGCATCAGAGAACAAAGGGAAAATGGAGCTAGTGAGGGCATCTATAGCTTTAATCAGTAGAAAAATAGGAAACAAATGAGCCTCCGATACAAGGAGAGACATCCTCCATGCTTGATATATGCTTGGAGAGATAGAGAATATAATCTAAGAAAAGCAAACAAACAGGAAGAAGTCAACGGCAAGCCAGTGGCTGGAAAAAGAACTTCATCAATAGGTTAATGGCAGGGAACAATTACTTTACAACATACATCATAAAGCTGGTACCCAGCATCAGTACAAGCAAGATTGTTATCTTTCAACACTCCTTCTCAAGCTTGTGTGCAATACTCCTGATGTACCATCTTTGCAGATTCTCAAAAGGATCTCTCAGCAGAGGCTTTGTCAGGATATCTGCTGTCACCTCTGTGGTAAGACAGTATATTTTATGGATACTGTACTCCCCTTTTTGGTCAGGTCATTCAGGTGTGGTACCTCACACATTAACCCTCTCATTCTGTGACAATCTGATGTCTTCCATCACCTGGACTGGCATCTCTTCATGTATCCCACAGTCCTTTCACAACTTCTTTACACTGAAGGTGTGTGTGTGTGTGTGTGGGGGGGGGGATTGGTAGATCTCAGCATTGTAGTGAAACAATGAAGCAGTGATAACCAACTCGGCCAGGTGCTCGTTGGCACCTCACCTAAGCTTGAGTCATATTTCCAGCTCCTTTGAAGGATATGAATTAGGCCTTTCCTATCTCTGTGAGACAGAATGCAACATGTAAAAAAGGAACGCTTCAAAATTCTAGCTGGCCAAAATCAAACAGATCATCGTGGAATTCTGTATTGGAATCTATATCCTAGTATAATATCCTATTATAATATCTGTGGTATGCCCGCGTGCCTAGATTGGTCATCACTCTTCCCGATGCGTTCGCTCGCTAATGCACATGGCTTGAGAATCAACATGGGCATTGATGGAAGAGAAATTGGGAGCGGATTAGGTTAATTGGCATTAATCATAAAGAGCCTTGGCTGAGGAATTGCGGAGGAAATAGGACAAAAGGTAAAAGTTGCTGACTCCAATGTTGAATGCTCTCTTCCCCTTCTGACCTAAGATAAGGTTGAGTAAGCATACTGAGTCAGCGGCTAAGTTTACATGGTTTCCCGAGATAGGGCGAGAACAATGGGGTTTCACCAACCCAGATCGTAGATAACTGCAGTTTGTCCATTAATCACAAAACAATGTCCAGAGACAGGTGTTATCTTGACCCACCAGAAATGCCAGTTATGCATTAGCCTTCTGTGACGAAGTCCCGTGTGCCTTTAGCACGGAACTCTCAAAGGTCAATAAATATTCCACCCGATTTAGATCGGGACTGGACTTCACCGCACATTTCGTCTCACGTGTCCTTCCTTGCGGCCAGTCACGCCGAACCTCCACAGGCGGCCCAATCCATTGGCCCCAGCAACACCGTTGCAACAAATATCCTATTTTAATAATTATTTTAAAAAATCATGTCTGCAAGGATATTTTAAAAGCTCCAAAATTATGGGAAATATTTTAAAAATAATTTGCAAGAAAATAAAAGGCAGCTCTTTAAATAATTTTATGACACATTACTTTTCAGCAGGAAAAAAACCTAAGCAAACAAAGCTGATCGAAATCACATTGTCCCAGAGTGAGATGAATACTGAATACCAATTTGATTATACTGCTATAATAAAGAGAGATTATATTGTCTGTATTTTATTTTATTTTTGGCCAGGATCACCAGCCAACTTCCTGCTAAAAATACTTCAGTTCTTAGACATTGTTGCCACCTATTGGCCAAGATTTCAGATTGCAATAATTTTAACTGGCAACTATTGAACATCTTCAGTCCTCTGATGGACAGTTTTAAAATAAGGTGCTACAAGCAGTTACCATTTTTAAAAAGTATGCTGCTCCAAAAAATGAAGGGGACACTTAAACAACACAATGTAACCTCAAGTCAATCACACTTCTGTGAAATTAAACTGTCCACCCTGGTAGCAACACCGATTGACAATCAATTCCACATGCTGTTGTGCAAATGGAAAAGACAAAAGGTGGGCATCAGAAGCAATTAGCAAGATATCCCCAATAAAGGTGTGGTTCAGCAGGAGGTGACCACAGACCACTGCTCAGTTCCTTTGCTTTCTGGCTGATGGTTTGGTCACTGTTGAACGCTGGCGGTGCCTTCACTCTAGTGGTAGCATAAGACAGAGCCTACAACCCACACAAGTGGCTCAGGTAGTGCAGCTCATCTAGGATGGCACATCAATGCGAGCTGTGGCACAAAGGTTTGTTGCGTCTGCCAGTGTAGTGTCCAGAGCATGGAGGCGCTACCAGGAGACAGGCCAGTACACCAGGAGACGTGGAGGAGGCCGTAGGAGGGCAACAACCCAGCAGCAGGACCGCTACCTCCGCCTTTGTGCAAGGAGGAACAGGTGAAGCACTGCCAGAGCCCTGCAAAATGACCTCCAGCGGGCCACCAATGTGCATGTGTCTGCTCAAAACGGTCAGGAACAGACTCCATGAGGGTGGTATGAGGGCCCGATGACTGCAGGTTTGGGTTGTGCTCACAGCCCAACACCGTGAAAGACTTTCGCATTTGCCAGAGAACACCAAGATTGGGAGGTTCGCCACTGGCACCCTGTGCTGTTCACAGATGAAAGCAGGTTCACACTGAGCACATGTGACAGACGTGTCAGGGTCTGGAGACACTGTGGAGAACATTATACTGCCTGCAACATCCTCCAGCAAGACCGGTTTGGCGGTGGGTCAGTAATGGTGTGGAGTAGCCCTCCATGTGCTCGCCGGAGGTAGCCTGACTGCCATTAGGTACTGAGATGAGATCCTCAGACCCCTTGTGAGACCATATGCTGGTGCGGTTGGCCGTGGGTTCCTCCTAATGCACGCCAATGCTAGACCTCATGTGGCTGGAGTGTGTCAGCAGTTCCTGCAAGATGAAGGCATTGATGCTATGGACTGGCCCGCCCGTTCCCCAGACCTGAATCCGATTGAGCACATCTGGGACATCATGTCTCACTCCATCCACCGATGCCACATTGCACCACAGACTGTCCAGGAGTTGGGGGTTGCTTTAGTCCAGGTGTGGGGGGAGATCCCTCATGAGACCATCCGCCACCTCATCAGGAGCATGCCCAGGCATTGTAGGGAGGTCATACAGGCACTTGGAGGCCACACACACTACTGAGCCTCATTTTGACTTGATTTAAGGGCATTACATCAAAGTTGGATCAGCCTGTAGTGTTTTCTTCCACTGACACTGTAGTGTTTTCTTCCACTGTCATACAATACTTTGAGTGTAACTCCAAATCCAGACCTCCATGGGTTGGTGAATTTGATTCCCATTGTTAAGTTTTGTGTGATTTTGTTGTCAGCACATCCAACTACAGTATGTGAACAACAATAGGAATACAGTATTTCAGTCATTCAGATCGTAGGATGCTTTATTTTTGTGTGACCTTTATTTTTGTGAGCAGTATATATAACAAGTAATGTTGTCTCTTTGCTCCTTAAACATTGAACGGATTATTTAGGGCTCTGTTTTAGTATATTTTTTGGAAAAACACAGTAAAGATAATAAAAAGATAATACATTAGCATGTTACTAAGAGCTGTGGTGGCGCAGTGGTTAAACTGCTGTACTGCAACCAAAAGGTTGTGAGTTTGATCCTGACCAGGGCTCAAGGTTGACTCAGGCTCTCATCCTTCTGAGGTTGGTAAAATGAGTACCCATCATGTTGGGGGCAAAATGCTAATGCCCCCTCTCACCCAAAGGAAACCAGAGATCCCACACTCAGACCACCAGTTTCTTTCAGGTGAGAGCGGGTGCACGCCCTCTTACCCAAAGGAAACCAGCGATCCGACGCTCCAATCACCCGTTTCCTTTGCCGGAGACTGGGCACGCGCCCTCTCACCCAAAGGAAACCGGTGATCCGACAGAGGCGCTTCCCAGGCGGAGACCAGTCCTGCCGACTATGGGGCTTGGCTCGATCCGCCTGCCTCTTTGGAAAGGGCAGTGGAGATTCCACACTGCCCTTTCCAAAGAGTCAGGTGGGTCGACCCCTTGTTCCCTTTCCTCTTCGGAAAGGGAACGGGCCTTTTTTTAATGTTGTGCAATCAATGTATCGCACGATGTTAAAAACCGGATAACGCTAAGACTTGTGGAACTAAGTTTTAGCGTTATCCAGGGTATTACTGTATTCTTAATATGCTGTATGTCACTTCACAAGCAACATGCAAAACAATTACACTTATACACCACCCCATAGAATTTAGTGGATTCACAAGTTAATTAGCATTTTGCCCCCAACATGCTGAGTAACTCATTTATCTTATTAGCTTTGTTTTTCCCAAAAATATACTAAAACAGAGCCCTAAATAATCCCTTCAATGTTTAAGAAGCAAAGAGAAAACATTACATGTTACATACTTTTTTAAAAATGGTAACTGCTTGTCGCACCTTATTTTTAAGCTCTGTGTATACACCAGACATACATTTTGCTAAATACATGAAGAAGGGAGGCGTGTACTGTATTAGTAAGAATCACCCTGCTTTTCTCTGTATGTATGCTCAATAGTTTAGGTACCTGGCTACAAATTTAAAGTTGAGAGTTCGATTCCCCACTATGTCTCCTGTCAACCAGTGTAGGCTTAGGCAAGTTAATCTTAGTGAGAGATGAATATCTCAAATCACTCTGAGAGTCACTTTTACATCTACAGCCATTCAAACCTGTTATTAGTAGCAGTGCGGAGCTTGGTCTCTATCCAGTACTTTTTATCTCATTCTTAAGGTGTTTTTTTGTCCCTACTGGCCTAAGATGAAAATAACACAAGAGGTTGGTGGGTTTAAAAAACACAAGCTAGCTCAGCACAATCACTATGGAAATTAAATTGACAGCCACTAATCAGCAGCTAGTGTCTAACTCAAGGAGTTAAGCCCATACCTGTCAAGTTTTGGATTTGGAAATAAGGGAAATCTCCCAGCAAATACAGGATACTTGACAGCTATGCTTATCCTGTGCTGCCCTCCAATGGTGGCAATAGGGCATTGCAGTCTAATTAATAAGGGATGATGTCGGGAAAGAGGGTAACATAAGGGGTTTTCCCGGCCAATAAGGGATACTTGACAGCTATGGTTAAGCCACCCTTAAAGGTCCCCTTGTGTTGGCACAAGGGGCTTATACCTGACCCAAAGCCATCTCAGTCATTCTTAACCTGAAATCAGGACTGTGCCCTGCACTTGCTAAATAATCCTACAAGAAACTGAACTGGTCCACAAGGAATGGATTTCTTCCAGACACAGTGTCCTAATTAGCATGCGAGTTCCAAGCATAGCTGTCAAGTATCCTGTATTGGCCAGGAAAACCCCTTTTCCCTGCCATCACCCCGTATTAATTAGACTGCAATGCCCCATTGCCGCCATTGGAGGGCAGCACAGGATAAGAATAGCTGTCAAGTATCCCGTATTTGCCAGAAAATTTCCCTTATTTCCAAATCCAAAACTTGACAGGTATGGTTCCAAGTCCCATCAACCTTGGCCAGTATGGATAGTGGTCTGGCCTGATGGGAGTTGTTTTCTAACATCTGGAGAGTCCCTAGTTCTCTCTCAACACACAAACTGTAATCCCACAGATACGGATCAAAGGCAATAACTGTGTGTACTCTGAATTTTAGGAAACACACAAGCTGCATGTGTATGAATGACTCTCTGTATCTTTTGTTTTGCTTAGCAACATACACAAGGAAGGTGCTAGCAACTGCTAAAAGAGGGTGAGGGAAGGTTCATAATTTTAAAAAAAGTATTTACAATCAACTGTTTCCTAGCCTTCACTCGTAACCTTACCTACTGGTCAGTTAGGTAGGCCACAGGACATAATTAATGGATGAAACTAATGTTAATTACAGTTAATTTGAATGTCAAACATTTCAGAGTCTGCTCAAGGCAGGCCTAAAACTAGATTTATCTCTTATGTCTGTCTTGGTTTTATATGGATGTAGTTCTTCTTCTGAAGCTATTCTTTTATTGAGAAATAAATGTTTCAAAATTAAAAGCTGAAATTTCTATGTTTGTACTTGGTAGAACATTGTTAATCATTTGTACATAAAAAATCACCCTATGCAATTACACACAGAAAAGAGGACTGGTAGAATTTTTGCAAGATATGTTTGTGGAGTCAAAACTCATCTTCAAAGGTTCAGTACAAGAAGGATTTTTTGAAGAATGGTTCTGATTCAGGCTCTGGGATCTCTGCCTACCTGAGATAAATAATATATCACTGCACTAAAAAAGTTTATTGTAATTGAAAATATGTTTTTTAAAAAAGGTATCAAATGAATATTCATTAACAAGAAAATAGTCTGATTTTTATTTTTTCACATTATCAAGTACACATTACAACGTCACACATCCCTATATACAGGTCTATGCATTTTTCTTTCTTTTCATTTTTACAAAGTTTACACAGGGAGGGACATAGAGTATTTAACAAGTATTTTTTTTACAGAACAATTATTTATATTACAACCTTATTTTCTTTTATTATTAAATGTACCGTTTAAAACACGGAACTGAAACATCAATTTTATATCATTTGCTAATTAAATAAAACTAGCCTGTAACTAGTATCATCAGTACATTTAGCAATAACTAGTTGTCATTTGCTTTGTATACAGACACACTGTACAAAATCCGCTTGACTAAACTCTTAATTTTCTAGAATTCTGCTCCAAAGCAAGTATTTTACGAATCCAGATGATGAGAAATAGGAAGTGGGCCGTGTTTTTGTATTCTTAATTAAAGTGATTGTGTCCCAATATGGGTAATACTCTTCAGTAAGAGAAAACAAATTGAACAGCTTTCAATGGACTTAGGAAACAATATTATGTAAATGTTATTTAGAAATCTGGACAAAACATTAGTGAAACACAAGATACTGCACCTATATTTCATAGGCTAACAGATCGTGAATACACTTGAACCAGTATGTACAAGGGCTTCTAAGAGGGAGCTTTAAGGCCTCAGTCTTCCAACAGTCAACACAATCCAACATCTGTACAGGATTCCACACAACTCTACAAGAGCTGCTGTGATTATTACCATATGAAGAAATGGTCCATGGCCCCTTGCGCACAAGAGTTGCTAGACCGAAGTGCTTGACTATCGCAGCTTTGCACCAATTGTTTTGAAAACAGCTGGTGAACATTGCAGCAATTCTTACACATTAAAAAGATCAAAAGCAAAAACAGATCTGTGTAACTCTTGCACCCTTAGATCTGGTTAGAATAAGATGTTAAAAACTAACACTATACTTTTCTGCTTACATATTCCTGGGAAATACCTTCCTGCATAGCCACACTTGTCTCACGTAACAAATCAACATCCGTATTAAACAAACCAGTCAACCAACCAATCAAGCAGCACTGAGGAATGTTTAGGCATTTCATTTTTTTTGGCCATAAACAGTAAAATTAATTTCTTGTGATAGGTTGCTGATCAAAGGAAACCAACAGTAAGAAAAAGGAAAATACGCAGTAAAATATTGGGTCATTTAGAAATCGCTTCTTGTTGCCAGTATATTTTGCTCAGTGTTACTTCTAAGACCATGATGTCGAACCTTTGCACTCCAGATGTTCTTGGACTTCAATTCCAGAAGCCCCCGTAAAGCCACACGAAAGGGTTTGCTGCGATTCATCCGGCCCACGCCGCCCTCGTCGCTCCTGGAAGCGGAAGTAAAACGCGCCCGTCCGGGCGCGTTTTACTTCCGCTTCCAGGAGCGACGAGGGCGGCGTGGACCGGATGAATCCCAGCAAACCCATTCGTGTGGCTTCACGGGGGCTTCTGGGAATTGAAGTCCAAGAACATCTGGAGTGCAAAGGTTCGACATCACGGTTCTAGGACAAAAGCACAGATACGAGCTTGGGGACAAGCAGGTTATTTATCTATAAAGCAAAATCCTTTACTACAGCATGCTTTGGGGAATATTACTGTATTGTTGATTTTCTGAAATTCATCAATCTACAGAGTGAAGACCTGCTTGTCATGAAGCAAGGCTACATACAGCAGTTTTGAGCCTCAGCAGGTGTTTTCAGAGCACAGGTGCTGATCACAAGGGCCTTTCCAGAAATTTATAAACAGGAGAAATGGGTAAGTTCTAGAAAGTTAGTGCTTAACACAACATTGGTTGAAGCGCTATTGAAGTTATTCTAGTAAGAGTAGTTCTGTGCCCCTAAGAGAGGCATACAAAAAAAAAGTAAAACAAGATCTAGCAAAACAAATGTTTCATAACAATATACCTTTTTCTGTTCTTTACTCTTCCCATCTGGTTTTTCCTATAAAATGTTTGAAAGTTGTCCAGAGTTTCTGATAGCAGGGAAAATGACCGGATCAAATACTTCATACAGCTGATGTATTGTAATAAAATTGCATTTAATTTGGGGTAAACTTGGCAACATTCAGTTAAGTAATTTATCCTGTCAACAACTGAAACAATAGGTCTCAAAACACAATTACATTTGTGATACAGAACCAAAAGTCAGAGAGGCAGATAATTAGTACTTATGAACAAGTGCCTAAAGTTTTCTTTAAAACTTTATACTACCGATAAAGAAATTTCCCAACAATCAATGTATTTCTTACTTATTATGAAAGAATTAAATGCTACACAAAAAGAACCTCAAATAATGAAAATAGTACTGAGTAACTAATCGAATGAATACTGTGTCACAGGTTCCTTAAACGAGACAGTTAAATGGGTCTTACTGTACAATGTTACATTGTGACATTAATTTTTCTCAGGTTATTTTCTATGACATCTTTATTAAGAACAAATTAAAAAAAATTCTTTTCAATCCATGAGAAATCTGTGCTGAGTATGTACCTTTATCAGTAAGGTAAATATGTCAGAGAATATAGTTGAAAAATTCATTATGAGACAGTTTACTTTATTAAATGCAACTTTATTGTTGCCATCCTTCCTCATTTATTAAGCAAATGGAAGAGATTTCTGAACACGCTAATGAACAAAATGTATAAAAGACAACTAGAAGCAATAATCCTATTTGTATACAGCACTAAACCAAATGCACAGTATTTTCTTTATGTGATCCACTTTAAAATATGACTGCTTAGAAAGTGTTAAATTTTACGCTCAAATTAATACTATCTAGAGAAGTCCTCATGACAGGCCAATATCTTTATGATGCCGCATAATATGTTGGTTTTTCTCTGAAGGTCTCCGGAAGCCTTTTTTGCAGAAATCGCAACGGTGGGGGTAGTCTTTTGTATGAATGGAAATGACATGCCGCTTGAAACCTGAGGCATCTGTAGTGCTATACTCACAGTACTCACACTGATAAACTTTTCTACCACTGTGAGTTTTCATGTGTTTTTTGAGTTCCATTTGCAGCTTAAACCCTTTCTTACACCGCTTGCATCTGAATGGAAGATCTTTTGTGTGAACTGAGAGAATATGGCGACTTAGAACAAATGGATCTGCAATCTTAAAGTCACAATGTCTACACTGGTGCAATTTTTTGCCTTTATGCACGGCAACATGCTTTTTCAGTTCTGAAGGCCTGTGAAAACCTTTATCACACATGTCACACTTATGGGGGTATTCCTTTGTGTGAACGGAAATGATGTGTCTTTTTAAATCGCTAGAGTTTGAGCTTTTGTGGTCACAGTGCAGACACTGATGTGTTTTACTTTCTTGGTGCATAAGAATGTGCTCTTGCAGCTCTTTGGTATCAGAAAATACTTGAAAACAAATGTCACACTTGAAGGGCATTTCCTTACTGTGTCTAGTCTTTACGTGAGTTTTCAAGTTGGAGGAATCTGCAGACCTATACTCACAATATTGGCACTGATACGGCTTTTCACCAGTGTGGATTCGCATATGTTTCTTGAGCTCTGACGGATGCCGAAATCCTTTGCCACATTCCACGCAAATATGAGGAAAGTTCTTGCTGTGCACAGCAAGGAGGTGACGATTTAGTAATCCTTGCTCTGCTGTCTCGTACTCACAGAACTTACACTTGTGCGTTTTGCTTGCTGCCTTGTCCCTGTGCACCATCTTATGCGTAAACAAGGCTCCTGCGTGAGAGAAACTTTTCCCACATTCATCACATTCTATCAGCTTCTCGGTCTTAGTAATAAGCTTGTGACTCTCCAGATGATTATGCAAACTTAACTTTTTATTTGTAGTGTAATCACAATCAGTGCATCGGTATTTTTTCTTAGCAAGAAGGTGTTCTGGGTGGTTCTTCATGTGCCTTTTCAAGAAGCCCCTGGATTTAAACTTCTTCCCACAAATCATACAAGGGTAGACTGTCAAGGGGTGACCATCAGGCCCAATTATAATTGCTGCAAAAAAAGCAAAAAACCAAATGATGAAAATGGCACTCATTATATTCAAAAGCAATCTGCTAGTTCATGGCCACTAACAACAAAATGGACAGAAATTCACTGAAATATTGGACTTGGGGGAAAAAGATGCTGTTGTCTAGAAAAATGTTCTTCTGTTGTTATAGAAAAGCTTGCAGCACTGGCGACAATGCCAAGTGCTAACATACAGTATCTGATAATTAGATAAATATATGTATTATCAAAAAACAGAGAACCCAATTTTGATAAATAATATATTTTATGCAAAATGCCCACCAATACAGGAAGAAAATATCTCTATATGCTTTTTGCTTTGTTTGAGTGGAAATAGCATGCTGCTTGAAACTTGGAAATACAGGTGAAACTCGGAAAATTAGAATATCATGCTAATGTTCATTTATTTCACTTAAAAGGTGAAACAAATCTATGAGATAGACTCTCTGCATGCAAAGCGAGAGATGTCATGCCTTAATTTGTTATAATTGTGATGATCATGGCATACAGCATACATGAGATGTGATGATTATGGGGTACATGAGATTGGGGGGGGTTCATAAGCATCAATATTATAACAAAGTATGGCTTGGACTATCTCACTTTGCATGTAATGAGTCTATCTCATATATATTTTGTCGCTCTCGCCAACAAGTGCCAGCTCCGACATCACTGATGGAAGCACCAGCAGCTGTGAGGCTGGGTGGTGGAGAGTCACTCCCGCCCTCCTTCCCTGAGCCCTGCCTGCTCAAGAAGGATAAAAGGCTGACTGAAGCCCCGATGCCGAGACGCTCCTGCCAACAACCACCAGCCCCAACATCGCTGATGGAAGTGGCGGCAGCTGTGAGGCCAGGCGGTGGAGAGTCACTCCGCCCTCCTTCCCTGAGTCCTACCTGCTCGGGAAGGATAAAAGGCCGAATTTTGCTTCCATCTGGAACTAGAAGCTGTTGAAATGTCGGCACTTCTGTTTCTCTTTTGGACTGCCTGAGGTTGGGGGTGATTTTATTCTGTTTTGTACTGTATTTGTGCAATTTTGTATTTTTGCCTTTTGTCCTATTGTATTTTTGGATATTGTACTTTTGAATGCTGTGCCTTTTTATTATCTGTAAGCCGCTTTGGGTCACCCATTGGGTCGAGGAAAGCGGGGTATAAATAAAATAATAATAATAATAATAATAATAATAATAATAATAATAATAATAATAATAATTATTATTATTATTATTATTATTATTATTCACCATTTAAGTTGCATTACTGAACTGAATGAACATTTACATGATATTCTAATTTTCAGAGTTTCACCTGTATATTGAAATGAAGACTATCATGTCTTCAAAGAGAGAACTAGCAACATTATGTACTGTGCTGTAAAACAAACATGAGGAGCAAGCCTAAATTAGGCTTTGAGGTTTAGCTAGATGAAGCTTCAGCCAAGCATTTCACTCAGAAAGAATGCTCCCAGCTAATACTCGGGCAGAAACAGTCTAGGCTAGCTAAGCCCCAAAGTCTTTCATTTATACCTTTCTCCCAGGCACATCACATTGTGGTGTGTGTAAGGTGCTGCTGGGTGTGCAGCCAGAATGGAGAATTACGGTATCTGTAGTCAAGAAAATCCTAAAGTCCCATTCTTAATGCATACAAAAATGCACCAAATGTGATGTCATGTTTAATCACAAAGATTAACTCAGCAAAGGATAGAACTGGAACAACTTTCCTGCCCCTCCCCCCCCAAAAAAACAACAACAAAAAAAAAACAGCAGGTACTGTATTTGTTGTTAGCCGCCCTGAGTGATGTTTCTCATCAGAAGGGTGGGATAAAAATTTATAAAATAAATAAATAAATAGATAGATACTGGAGCTATCAAGACAATGCTCATGGCTCTGGTACCAACCACACCAAAAGCAAGCCTGTGCTGGCAATGAACAGAACAGATGTGTATAAACTGTCCCATTGTACACATTAAAATTTTATGGTACAGCAGGAGAATAAGGTCTCTTTAATATTTTTTCAACCTCTTTCTTATATTCCTCAATCCTACCCAGTGATTTGCAACCTTGGCGGTCCAGATGTTCTTGGACTACAGGTGAGAGAAATCTTGCCCAGTATAGCCAATGGTGAAGACTTAAGGGGCTTTTAGAACAAGAACATCCGGGGCCCAAAGGTTGGGAACCAATGCATTAAATCAGGGGTTCCCAACCTATTCAAGCCGGGCGACGGGTCATGCTCTCTGTCAGCTTTGAGGGCCGGACGGCCATTTTGCCCTGCCTGCATGATGGGGGTGGTCATTTAATCCCAACAGCTTCAAAGGGGCAGCCATTTTGTTTCTCAAATGGCTTTGGAAAGGGGGGCACCACATGAAAATGTGCAGGGGGCTAGATCCGGCCCACAGGCCTTAGGTTGGGAACCCCTGCATTAAATCATTCAAAAGTGTTTAGAATTACCAACTCTGCTGGCAGCATGCTAATGACTGCCTTCGTCGTCTGTGATCATCGCAGGATAAAAGGCACTGGCTGTGTGTTTCAAACAGGTTTTGGAGTGCAATTGCTTCTGTGTATCTTTCCTTGCACTCTGCTATGCTACAAAAGCAGCCTTCGGATCTAGACTATTTAAAAAATTGTTCTGGTAATCAGCACTGCTCTCAAGACTTCACTGTCTTATTCTTAGGGACTTTCTGTATTCCTAAATTCACATATCTCTCGCAACTCAGTCTCTTATCAATCTAATCGTTGCTAAAAAAAATGTTAAAATTCTGCCAACGCACACATATACACACGCACAATTAAAAAAACTCCTTCCAAATATTGCAATAAAAATATTGATTACCTATAATTAACATGTTTGGGGAGGAAGGTGAATGTTTCATGAGTATGTAATAGCACATATATTGCTTTTGTTTCCTGAGAGTGTAATACTGGCTACAGGTATATGGTTTTTTAAAAGCAGGTGTTTCAATTTTAGCTACTAGCTAAAGTTCTGTTTGTTGCATAAGCCAAGGTGTAACTTTCTGCCCATTCTTCCCTGGTAAACAAAGCATCTCTACCACCATTCCCAGGGGCATGTACCCACACTGGCCTGGCACGTGAAACAGTCCTGTTATTCCTGAGTCACAACAGGGATGCTTTGTTTACCAAGGAGGATTGGCGGTGGTGGGGGTTACAATTTGGCTCATGTTATGAACAGGGTCAGCCAGTGGGTAAGCCTAGGAAATGTATTTAGTACATTTTTTATACTGATGCAGCTCCAAAGACAAACTATTCCAGAGCATTTGTGCTGCCGCCTAGGAAGCTGTGCACCTCATTACAATCTTCCTAGCCATTCTTGGTATCAGCACCTGGAACTGCAGACTTTGGAGGCTCAGGTGATGTGGGACATGTATCTTTGCAAGACGGCCTCCACCACAATAACTACACATCTGAACATCTATTTGAATATCAATACCATAGCCGTTGGTATTCACCAGAAACCTGTTCTCTGTCCCTAAACCTAAGCCCTTCCTTTAAATCTGTGTGTGCCTCTCTCCAGTATGTCCATGTCTTCTATGCCAACACAATTTGTGGCTTAGTGGTTAAGACGCTGAACTTGAAGACAAGAAGGTTGGCAGTTGAAGACCCGAGTGCTCCACAATGGAGTGAGCTCCCATCGTCTATCCCAGCTCCTGCCAACCTAGCAGTTCAAAAGCAAGAAATTACAAGTAGATAAATAGGTACCGCTTTGGCGGGAAAGGTAACATCCATGCACTTCAGCATCTAGTCATGCCTGCCACATGACCATACAAATGTCTGCAGACACTACCTGAAGACAGAGCTGACTCTTTGGCTGAAAACAAAGATGAGCACCACCCCCTAGAGTTGGGTACAACTGGCTTTCGAGCAAGGGTGACCTTTACTTGCATTTTATAACCCTCTGTTCATTCTTTGTATTTCAAAATGATAAAAACTTTTTGGACCGATTTTCTCCTAAAAAGATTTCCCAAACCTGATAAAAAGCATAAGTGAACTTGATCCATGAAAGCTTACATTTTAATACAGGAGTTAAGTCTTTAAGATGCCACGTTTTTTGTCTTTTGTTGTTTTGATATGCTAAAAATTAAACTCTGGATTCAAAGTATAATAACTCATTTTCATTATAAACAGCACATTGGCACATGCAACCTCTCTACTATTGTGTTTAAGAAGAACCCACAACAAAATTTGAGTTCTGGGTTCTAGTCAACAGACTGCCTTACAGGCTACACCAATCCATTCCTCCTTCCATTCTCTTTTCAGAGGCCCATTCCTTCTACTTGTCAACACAGTATCCCCAATAATAATAATAAAATTTAATTTATATACCGCACTTTCTCTGCCGAAGCTGACTCAAAGCGGCAATACATCAAAATACAGTACAGCAAAATACAATAATGAAAGAATAAAGAAAGAAAACAAGTAAATAATAAGAGAATTTACAGCAGCAATCAGTACAGCGAAAGAAGACAATGAAGTCCATCAAAAAATTCAAAAAGTCCAATGTGGTTTGCCCGGGTCGCTAATTGGACAGCAACCTTTCCCGATGGGTTCATTCAGCGAGAACACTGCTTCGAAGACCAACCGGACTTTACCGGAAAGGAAATTGGGTACGGGCTTATAGCAGTAGGGAGCATTAGTGACTCCATGTTTTCCTTGGCTGGGGCCTTTGACAACAGTAGGACAAGTGTCAGGAGATAAGAAACCCAAGATCTCATAAACAGCATACGGTGTCTGGCTCACGTCCGTGCAGAAGGCTGAGCAGACACTAACCACAGCTAGACAAAACAGCTATGCATAGGTACACAGTCTTCCAGCTCAAGGTAAGGCAGGAACAGTTAGTCTTGCCACTATCTGCTGATTAACCCTGCTTATGGCTAACCTGGGCACGCAGGCTGGTAAGTGTAACCCAACCAGCCAAGTGCCACGTAGCAGCTTTCTGTCACGGGGGTCGCACGAGGGGTATACATGATTGCTCTCAATTGTAGTCAATAAATACAGACCACCTCAGGGTATCAGGGCTGGCTTTTACCATCATACTTCAGTCTCGCGTGCCTTCCTTGAGTTCAGAACCTCGACTCCCACGGACCATTACAACAGTCCAAGCCACAAATACAAGCTTGCGCTCAAGCCAAGCCCGAAACCGGACAAGCAAAGTCCTCTGGAGTTTCGGCAAGCAGCAGGTGCAGGTAGCTCCCATCCCCGTAGCGATGGAGTGGCTACGGGGAGAGCTTGGGAGGCCCCAAACCACTTAGCAAGCTCAAATGTCCTTTAATAATTTTGTGCCTCCCAGGTTTTTAAATAGTTCTGCAGAGTAAGTTCACTATTGTAATATATGATGTAAATATATATTCATACATACATGAATACAGTATTTTCATTCCCAAGGCTAGCCTTTCAAATCCATTGTTTTCCCTTCTGGTTGAAACTAAGAAGAATCGTATATTTCAAATTAAACATTTTAAATATTTTAAAAACAAAAAACAGACTACCACGGCTATTATTATTTTTTAAAAATGGACTTTATGGTTTGGTAATACAACTCAAGTAAAAGCCGTAAAATCGCAAGATAAATGAAAATACTTTTTAAATGATCCCAGAAAAACTTATGTACATTATTTCCCCTGAGAAGCAATTATTACTGCCACTAACAGTAGCTGAATATTTACCTGTTTGGTACTGCCTGGGTTCCAACCTCCTTCTCTTTTTTGGTTTTTGTTTTGCTAATCTCCCAAGCCCAGCAGACTCATCTATGTGCAAGAGGGCACTTGCAGTTCCATTTCTGTTTTCAGCTGCATCAGTGTTGTTACCTAATCAGAATTACAAACTACACAGCGTTAGTATTCAACAGCCTAAGGATTGTACAAAAGCAGAATAATAGAATAACTGAATTGGAAGGGGCCTTTTAGCTCAGGGATTCTCAACCTGTGACCCGTGGACCGGATGCGGCCCACAGCACCATTTCATGTGGCCCACCACACCTGGAAGTGCCATGTGGTGGAGGAAGGGCAAAATGGCCATCCAGCTCCCGAAGCTGTCTGAGGGAGAATGACCCAGCCCCCAGCTTAAAAAGGTTGAGAACTCCTGTTTTCGGCCTCCTGCTCAATGCAGGAATCCGAATCATACCAGATCTGACAGATAGTTGTCCAATTCTCACTTTAATGCTTCCAGTGTTGGAGCGCTCACCTCCTCTTGAGGATACTGATTCCACTGTCATACTGCTCTAACCGTTAAGAAGTGTTTCCTAAAATTGAGCCTGTATCTGGTTTCCTTTAGTTTGAGCCCATTATTATGCACTGTACACTCTGGGATGATGGAGAAAGGATTCAATTCAATTTTAATTTATACCCCGCCCTACTCAGCACACAGCCGACTCAGGGCAGCATTACAACATATTAAGGGTACAGTATACAATAAAAATACAATAAACAATCCATATATCCACACAGCAAGACAATATAAGTACAATATAACAATATAATAAAAAAGTAATAATAAATACAAATTGCAATGAGATCAATAAAAATATAGTATCTTACAAACAAAAATATGGTATAAGAAACAAACAGAAAACAGAAAACAAAAACTAAGTAAATAACAACAGCAATAACAAACAATAACTACAAGATAAATAAATACAAACTACACAGCATAATCTACACAATCAATCAATATGACAATAGTAGTATCAAAAAGCCCCCCCCCACCCCCACCCCAAAAAATTATATATGCAGTGTTCAATCCCCACAATACAATACACTAGCAAAAACATATTAAACACAGCAAAGGACAACGGCCGCAAAAGGAGGATCCTGCCTTTCCTCCTTATGATTATTTTCAGGTACAGTAAAACCCCATATAACAAATGCCTCTTAAATCGTACAACAAAGAGGATTTGAAAAAAACACTGTGCCCCGTATAACAACTAAAATCATACGATGCAATGCATCTCTATGGGACAAATTGTACAGTAAAACCCCGACTTATGAAAAAACTCAGTTCCCTGGCCTCATTCGTAACTTGAGTTTCTTCGTAACTCGAGGCATCCCCATAGAAAATGGCAATGGTGCCATTTTGGTGCAGAAAATGTGATTTTACATACTAAAATGGCAGCCACGCCATTTTTAAAAATGTCGTAACCCAGGTTTTTTTGTACATCGGTACCCCGGGTTACGAAAAAACATTTCGTAAGTTGGGACCCCGGTTTGCAAAAACAAAAAACAAAACCATTTCGTAACTCGAGTTTTTCATAACTCGAGTTGTTCGTAAGTCAGGGTTTTACTGTACAACTATTTTTGTCGTTGTACGATGCATCCCATAGTGATTAAATCGTACAACGACTACCCTCACGGAACGAATTAAAGTCGTTATATGAGGTTTTACTGTATTTGAAGATTGCTATCATATCCCCTCTCAGTCTCCTTTTCTCAAGGCTAAACATAAAGCAAAAAGGCAAGCACACTTATATGCCACCCCATAGCACTTAGTGCACTCTCTAACATGCCCAGTTCCTTCATTATTTCCTCATAGGACTTGGTTTCCAGCCCTCTGATCATCCTTGTTGCCTTTCTCTGTAAATGCTCTAGTTTGTTTGCATCTTTCTTAAAAGTGCAGTGTCTAGAGTTGGACACAAGACTCTAGATGTGGGCTAACCAGTGCTGAATAGAGGTGGACTAGTACCTCACAGGTTTTGGAGACTACAGTATACAGTGGACCCTCGATTAACGATGCGTTTGAATAGCGTCATTTCCGCTTAACGATGCATTGTCACTCGCCACATGACTATCCGCACGACAGAAAACCGTCGTTGTGTGGATTAACGACTTTTTAAAACGTTGTTGTGTGGATAATGACAGCTTTTTGCCGCTAGATGGCGCAGCTGCCATTGAAAAAGTTCGGTTTCACTTACCAGTGATAACTTTCGTTCTTCGAGTATATAGTTTGTGAATACACACTCATGGGTTATGCGCCTGCGCAGAACAGCCGATCGGAGGCTTGAAAAGCTATTGGTCAAAAGTTTTGGCGGTAAGACCGCCCACCGTACCGCCCACCCTGAGGCGCCCGCGCGCCATTTTACCTCAGTTCCATACTTAAGCCAAGCACAGGATAAACCAACTGATCTCATCCGTGCAGCTCAAGAGGGGAGGCAGGGTGGGTAGTGTGTATTCACAAACTATATACTCGAAGAACGAAAGTTATCACTGGTAAGTGAAACCGAACTTTCTCCTTCGTATAGTTTGTGAATCCACACTCATGGGAGATTAGCAAGCTCACACTTACTTGGTCGGTGGGCAATCGGATGAGATGATCCCACGATGAGCTGAAGAACCCGTAGGTGGACCCGTCAGGGGCGTTGAGTCCGGAGCCCTCTGGTGAGGACGACACGGCCAAGCCTGGCGTCCGCAGTGGCTCTGGTGTCCACCCTGTAGTGCTGGACAAATGTGGAAGGTCTGGACCAGGTGGCAGCCTTACATATGTCCTCAAGCGGTGTGCCCTCCAGAAAGGCAGTGGATGTGGCAACCGCCCTGGTGGAATGCGCCCTGACATGCGGTGGAGGTGGCAGTGAAGCTGACTCGTAGGCCAGGTAGATGGTAGAGGTGATCCATTTGGAGAACCTTTGAGCAGAGATGGGTTCACCCTTGGACTTTCCCCCATAAGCCACAAAGAGGCGTTGTGACTTCCTGAACTCTCTAGTCCTGCTGGTGTAAAACAATAAAGCTCGTTTCACATCCAGCGTGTGCCAAGTCCTTTCTTGGGCGTTAGTGGGGTTCTGGAAGAAGGTTGGCAAGGAGATAGTTTGTGCCATGTGAAACTTGGAGACCACCTTGGGTAGAAAGGTGATGTCCGCTTGGAGGACGACGCGGTCATTGAAGAACTGGAGAAAAGGTGCGTCTGCTCGCAGGGCAACCAGCTCACCAGCTCGTCGTGCAGACGTGATGGCTACCAGGAATGCTGTCTTCCATGTGAGGAGACGAACATCGGCGGTAGCCAAGGGCTCGAAGGGGGTCCTGGTGAGCGCGTTGAGAACGGTGGACAGTGACCATTGAGCCGTCGGTGTCCGGGCTGGCGGAAAAGCGTTCTTTAGTCCCTTGAGGAAGCGCTTTACCGTTTGGTCGCGGAAGGCCCCGGAAGCGGGCGAGCCAGCAGGAGAGTGCGCTACCACTGCTGCGAGATGCACTCGGATGGAGGTGATGCTGAGGCCAGACTCCGCCAGCTGGAGGAGGTAGGTTAAAATGTCCTGCAGTCCCACCTGGGTGGGGGGTGTTTGCCGGGCGGCCAGGAAAGCACAAAAACGCCTGTATTTGGAAGCGTAGGACTTCCTTGTGGAAGGGCGCCGCGCTAGTTCAAGGATCCTGGCCAGTCTGGGGTTATCCTCCACGCGGTGAGGTGGAGGCTGGGCAGGTCCGAATGGTGCAGCTGGCCCTGCTCCATTTGGAGGAGTGTCGGTGATTCCGGCAGTGTGCGATACTGTGACGACATGCGCAACAGTAGCGGAAACCAGGGTTGGCGCGGCCACGCCGGTGCCACCAGAATTGCATTGGCTCTGTGTTGGTGCATCCTGGTGAGTACCTTCTGGACCAGAGGAAACGGAGGAAAGGCATAGAGATAGTCCTGATCCCACCGTTTCATGAAGGCATCGCCCTCGGAGTTCAGTCTGATGCCCGCTCTGGAGCAGTACCTGCTGAGTTTCTTGTTGGACTCCGATGCAAAGAGGTCGATGCTCGGCGTCCCCCAGACCTGGCACAGAGACTGGAACACTCCGTCGTCCAGCTCCCATTCGTGGGTCGTCGAGGTGAGACGGCTCAGGTGGTCTGCCAAGACATTCAGTGTGCCCTGAATGTGCACTCCAATTGGGAAAATGTGCCTCTCCAGGCACCATTCCCACAACTGCACTGCAAGGTACAAGAGGGTGGTGGACCGTGTTCCTCCCTGCTTGTTGAGGTACGCCACCGCCGTGGTATTGTCCGAGGCCACTTGAACCGCCTTGCCGGTGAGCAGAGTCTCGAAGGAGCGCAGGGCCTTCCAAATGGCCAGCAGCTCCAAGTAATTTATGTGGTGCACCGTTTCGTGCGGTGTCCAGGTGTCGTTGACCGTGAGAGTCCCGCAAGCAGCGCCCCAGCCGAGGTTGCTCGCGTCGGTCAGTATCTGCAGCGAAGGTTGCGGGGGGTAGAAACTCTTCCCCGTGGCCACGTTGAGTGGTGTAGACCACCACAGCAGTTGGTCCCTCAGTTCTGGAGATGGGGTCAACCGTTTGGATTGGCTCTCCCGAAGTGCGTCGAATTCGTGAAGGAGCCACGATTGCAGGGACCTGAATTTCAACTTGGCATGGGGGATCACTGCCGTCGTTGAGGCCATCAGGCCTAGAAGTCTCTGAGCCTTCTTCGCCCGGATGCACGGTTTCGTGCGCAGTTCGTTCACCCCCTGCGCAATGTCCCGTAAGCGTTTCTGGGGGGCGTAGGCTCTCGTAGTGAGCGAGTCGAGTACCGCTCCAATGTACTCGACGCGCTGGGCGGGAGTCAACTTCGACTTGGTGAAGTTGATCCTGAGGCCGAGACTCTCCATGAGGTGAACCGTGTATTGTGTGTCCCGAACGGCCGACGATTTGGTGGGGGAGACGATCAACCAATCGTCGATGTATGGGAAGACCCTGATGCCCCGTTGGCGGAGGAATGCAGCCACCGGAGCCATGCATTTGGTGAAGACCCGCGGTGCCGTGGCCAGACCGAACGGTAGGCATCGGTACTGGTACACGGAATGGTCGATACGGAAGCGGAGAAACCGTCTGTGTTCCTCGAGGATGGAAACGTGGAAGTAGGCATCCTTGAGGTCTATGACTGTGAACCAGTCCCCTTTGTTGATGAGGGGGAGGACGGTCTGTAGGGTCACCATCCGGAACTTCCTGGTGTGGATGCATTTGTTCAGGCGGCGTAGGTCCAGGATAGGGCGAAGGCCTCCGTCCTTCTTCTGGACCACGAAGTACCTCGAGTAGAAGCCGTTGTCCCAGTCGGACGGTGCTACCCGCTCGATGGCTCCCTTGGAGAGAAGGGTTGCTATTTCTTCCTTCAAATGGGGGGACGAGGTGGTGAGACGATGTCTTCCTACTCGAGGCACCCGCACGAACTCGATGGCGTAGCCAGAGGACAAGATCTTTAAGACCCACTGGTCGTCCGTGATGCCCGACCATGCCTGGAGGAAGTTCCGGAGGGGGAGGTACGGGATGTGGAGCGAGAGAGACTCGGCCGTCGCAGCTTCAAACGCGGGGCTTGGGCCTCGCGGTCGAACGCTTGTCCTGTCCGTAGGGCCGGTAGCGGGGTTTGTGTTGTCGCCGCTGTTTATAGGAGCTGGATCTAGGCTGCTCCGTCGGTCCCTGCTGCTGTGGGTTGCCCTGGAACCGCCGTGTGAAGGGCTGGAACCTCGGCCTGGTGGAAGTTGCCGGCGTGGTGAGCCCCAGGAACTTCGCCGTGGAACTGGTCTGGCGCATCTCATTCAGGACCTTATCGGTGTCCTGACCGAATAGGCCCTGCCCGTCGAAGGGAAACTCCTCGATGAGCTTTTTCATAGCGTCATCGAGGGAGGTGTCCCTGAGCCAAGCATGGCGACGGAGGTAGATTGCGGAGGCCATGTCTTTTGCCGCATAATCGTTGATATGCCGGGCAGTGCGCATCAGCTGCTCGGCGACGAAGTCCCCCTCGGCGGCCAGCGCGTCAATCCTCTTCTGGGCATCGGCGGGCAGTTTAGCCGTCTCAACCTTCACCTGCTCCCAGAGGTGAGATTGGTACAGGCCCATGGCGGCCGAATAGTTTGCGGCCCGAAAGAATAGGGAGCCGGTGGCGTAAAACTTACGCCCCACCGCGTCCAATTTCTTTCCCTCCGGCGTCGACGGGACCGGGAATCCGCTGGTGGCCGTCCTATGCTGGAAGGCCTTGACCACCAGGGAATTCGGCAGGGGGTGCGCCTGCAAGAACTCAACGTTCTCGTCCAGGACCCGGTACATGCTGTCGAGCCTGGACGAAACGGAGTGTGCCGCCAAAGGTTTCTTCCACGTCGCCCTCGCCGTGGTCATCATGGAGGGGAGCATGGTTATGTGGACCGGCCGCACAGCACGCCTGTCGAGCTTCGCGGTCATCTGATCCTCACCCTCCAACGGCGGTTGGTCGACCTTCAGGTTGAGGGCGGTGCCGAGCCTCGTGAGCATGGCGGTCAGTGAGCGCTGGTCCTCACCACGCGGTGGGTCCACCGAGCCGATGGCCTGTTCCGGCGTGCGCTCGGCGTCGACGTCTCCCTCGTCCTCCTCCGACGACGAGCTGGACTCATCGGAGGACGAGGGAGGCAGTCTTTCGTCCACGTCCGGACCGCGCCAGTACGGCCTGGGCGGGCCGGCGGGATGGGCGTCCACCGCATCAACGTCCGGACCACACCATGACGGGTTGGGTGGGCCGGCGGAGCGGGTACTCGACCCACGGTAGGTCGGTGGGGCCGCGGCAGAGCCGGGATGCCCGGGGCTTGCGGTGGTCGGAACCGGAGCCGCAGAGGCCGCAGGCGTGGAGGTCTGGAACCTGGTCGCAAACGACGCCATGACCTGAAACATCTCTCGGACGAGGGCCATCTGAGACGCGTCCGAGTCCGCTGGTGGTGGAGCTCCGGTGGCCGGCGGGATGGTGGCCCACGAAACGGTGGGAGCCGAAACGGTGGCCGGCGTCGGTGTCGGCGAAACGGTCGTCGAAACGGTGACGACCGCCTCGTCCGTCGGTGTCCTGGGCCGTGGAGAGACGGAGGCCTGCCTCGGCGAGGAGTTTCTGCCCCGAGGAGGAGAGGAGAGCACCTGAGGTGGGCGAGCTGGAGCCCCAGCCCTGCGTCCTTTCTCAGGTGACCCGGAAGACGACCGTCCTCCCCAGATGGAGGATCCCGGAGAAGGACATCGGGCAGTCGAGAACGGCGGAGAAGGCCCGGGAGAGGCGGGTGTGCGCGGAGTGGGGGGAAGCGACCGTCTCTTCTCCGACCCACGCTTGCGCTTCTTCTCACCGTTCTTGTCCTTCTTCTTCTTCTTCCTCATCGGAAGCACGGAGGAAGAGGCCGGCGGTGGTTGAGCGGCAGCGGCGGCCGTGGAGGCGGAGGGAGCCAGAGCGAGCTCCATCAGGTGAGCCTTGAGGCGATTGCTTCGGTTCTGCACCGCGAGGCGCGTAAACTTTTTGCAATGCGGGCAAGACTGGCTCTGATGCGACTCTCCCAAACAAAAGAGGCACAGGCTGTGTCCGTCGGAAGCCGGAAACTTCTTAAGGCAAGCCGTGCACTGTTTAAACGCTGCAGCCATCAACCGCGGAAAAAAAATTCTTCCAGTGGAAGTTTCTGGAGACGAGTACCCCGAAGGGCCGACCAGCCGCCACCCCCTTGAGGGGGGAGACGGTGATCGATGCGAAAAATTGGCTACTGAATCCACTCAAGAGAAGAGACAGAGCCGGGGTGGCGATCCTGCCCGGAGGACAAGATCACCGAGAAAAATTGAGATTTGCCAAAAAGACTTTCCCTCAGAAGGGCAAAAAAATTGAGGAAGCTCTCAACGATCGTCCTGCTGCTACGGCGGAAAGAAGAGAACTGAGGTAAAATGGCGCGCGGGCGCCTCAGGGTGGGCGGTACGGTGGGCGGTCTTACCGCCAAAACTTTTGACCAATAGCTTTTCAAGCCTCCGATCGGCTGTTCTGCGCAGGCGCATAACCCATGAGTGTGGATTCACAAACTATACGAAGGAGAACCACACGTTTCCCCTACAGCAACGCTACTTGGGGAACCAAGTAGCGTCGTTATTCGAGGGTCTACTGTACTTGTTAATGCAACCTAAAACAGCATTGGCCCCTTTCCCAGCTATACCACACTGTTCGCTCATACTTAGCCTATAATCTACAACAATTCCAAGATCCTTCTTGCTTGTAGTATTACTGAGTAAGTATCTCCCATCTTGTAACTATGCATCTGGTTCTTTTTTCCCTAGGTGTAAAACTTTCCCCTTATGCTTGTTAAATTTCATTCTGTTGGTTTCAGGCCAGTGTTCAAACCTATCAAGCTCTTTTTGCAACTATATGGGAAAGACTGACTCATGTGCATTTTTCATCTGACTGCCAACAAATTAGGGTGAGAAGAACGGGATAATTACTGAATGGCAAACACGAAGAAATCAGCCCCACCCAAATCACATATACACACTGAAGTCCTACTAAAATATGATAAGCTCCCCCTTCACGACAAAGAATCTGGATGCCAATGTTCTTCTGTTTCAGAAATTATACTCTTGCGACATATCTTGGCTTCTGATCAATAATATGTAAAAAGTCTTCCTCTTAAATCCAGTCTTATAATAGACACTGATATATAACCTACCGTAAGCTGCTGCCCATGCTATTGGCATAAAATTTTTGATTTCATTGTCATCAATTTGCTGCTCCTGAACCGCTGCCGCAGCTGCATCTTCCTCTCCTACTATTACTTCCATATAGACCTCATCAGCAATTTCTGCAACATCTGAGAAATAAGCAACAATACATAATGCAGTTTTAATTTAATTTAAACAACGCCCTACCCCTGAAAAAGGCAACATACTTACTTAATTCTTCATCTTCATGCTGGGAATCATTTACTGCCATATAAACCATTTTTTCCCGTGGAATGCGAACACTATTATTTTGATTAATTAAAGTATCTCCATGGTCAATTTCAGATTCACTTTCCACAATGTCTACTGTGCCTCCTAATTTCAAAAAAGAAAATAAATTTATATTATATACAGTAAAATCTCGCATAAAGAGTGCCTCACTTAGAGACTAACTCGCTTAAAGAGCAGAATTTTCTCTGAATGGTAGCCTCGCTAAACAACGAAAACCAACCAAAAAACCCACTTAACAACTAAATCGGGGTTTGCAATCCCCTGTGCCAGAAGTCACAACTGGTCACTTACAATAGTGTTTTGCTTAAAGAGCAAACTCGCTTCATAGATAGCTTGATAGTTCTCAGGGCAGTTTTAATTTGGGATTTTCAAGTAATATGTATGTTGATGTGTTTTCGTTGTGTGTTTTTATTTTAAGGCTGCCTTACCTATATCATCTTCTCCAGGATCAGCTTTAAATATATAGACTTTGATGACTTCTGGACAAATGCCATCCATTTTATTGGGATCACCTTCTGACACAGATTTAATATTTATTGAATTGTCAGTTTCTGTCTTGACAGCCTCATCCACTGGAGATAAAAATAACAAAGCAATCACTCTAATGTAAACAGATATCAAAAAATAGTAGCTTACAATTTGACTTTTTAAAGTACTGAAAATGTTAAAATTAGTCAAAAAACAACGGTGAAAAACTCTTTGCAGAAAGATTTCTTTTTGATTAAATGAAAACTTGCATGAGGTGGGAAGAATTGTGAAACAAGGTAAATTTAAACATTTAAATGTTTTATTGCATTGGTTCAGTGAAATAAAAAAAATATCCTCTTAATTATCTTATCAGCGAGAACTCTTCTGGACATTTATGCTGCCATGTCACGGTGTAAATCATGATGACAAAATAGATGTAGATAAATGAGTTGTTACTCATGTTCACATCCGTGTATGAGTTATGTAATTTCACTAGTGATAAAAAAAATGCAAGTGGCAGCTCATTAACAGCTTCTTGTTGTGATTTACGCAACACTTAAAATGGCATAAAACCCATAAAGAATTCAGGCCATTATATACTTAATTAATCCAGCAAGACCCATAGTACAACTTAATGCTAGTTTCTTTGTTGTTTTCTTTTCATCACCAATGTAGAGCTTCAGGACATTCTGGTGTGAAAAGGGGCCACTGAATTCATCAGAATGTAAGGCATGTATACAGATTCTTTGTCCACTTACTCTGATGATTATGTAAACCTAGGAACAAGAGGGCATAGCAAATTCCAATACAAGGCAAAGAAACAGTGGCTGGATGTGAACCCAAAGCCTGCTGCCTAAATCTCGCTTAACTTTATGTGCCTGCTGCTTATCCCCCAAACAGACAGAAGTAAGATCTTCTAGAGGGGCCCTTTTTATGGCCCTGCCATATTCTGAGGCCCCTCAAGAAAGGACCTTCTCCATAGTTGTGTTCAGGCTGTGGAAATGCTTAAGAGAAGTCAGATTTTTCTCCTTCCCACTCTTCTTCAAGTAGCCCGAAAAGGCAGGCATTTACAAATTATAAGTGCCATAAATTTTTAGATTTTATCCAAGGTGTTCAGTCTTTTTAAAAGAAAAATATTCTTGGTGTTTTTAATCAAATATTTCAATGTGTTTAAACTTAAATTTTAAAATTATTATGGACTTGTTTTATAATTTTTGATATTTAATTTTCTATTTAAAAAAAAGTAAACTGTCTTGAGTCCCAGTTTTGGGAGAAAAGCAGCATATAAATGCAACAAACAAAGAAAAAAAGTAAATTATAGGCTGATCAAAGATGGTCTTCTAGGCTTGGAAATAAATGATGATATAATTATCAATAAGTATCTTGTGAAAACGGCATAAATTAATCATTGCAGACTTGGATTTGTTGTTAAAATTCTTGCCAAATTAATATAAAAGAGAAATCCTGAAGACAATCACCTCAATTCTACCTTACTTTTAGGTAAGAGTGCTGCACAACTCTTGACATGCCACACACACTCGAAGTAATATTTTCTATGAGGTAATTTCACACTGTTTGCCTCATCTCCATTCCATTCTTTTAAATAATTGCTTGCTTTCCGCATAATAGGTTGCACTTATACAAAAAAATATAATGAAGACATCCTCAGTTTATTAATGCATTGATCCAGTCTGCCATATACTATGTACATAAATTAAATCTGAATTGGCTTTACAATTGATTCGCCAGTTGCGCCCGCTCCTGGACCGGGACTCTTTGCTCATGGTCACTCATGCTCTGGTTACCTCCAGACTAGACTACTGTAATGCGCTCTACATGGGGCTGCCCTTGATGACCATTCGGAGGCTGCAGCTGGTCCAGAATGCGGCGGCCCGGGTGGTGATGGGGTGTGGACGTTATGCCCATGCCTCACCACTGCTGCGGGAGCTGCACTGGTTACCAGTTTGTCTCCGGGTGCAATTCAAGGTGCTGGTTTTGACCTTTAAAGCCCTATATGGTAGTGGGCCAGGTTACCTTAGAGACCGCATCGCCCTAAGGACGTCTGTCCGTCCAACCAGAGCGGACCGGAGGGGCTCTCTAATTGTGCCATCGGCCAGGGGGGCTCGCCTCTCTGGCACAAGGAGGAGAGCCTTCTCTGTGTCCGCACCGGCCCTTTGGAACCTCCTGCCTGTGGAACTGCGTCTCCAGACGGAGTTGTTGCCCTTTAGAAAAGAACTAAAAACCTGGCTGGCGGGCCAAGTTTGGGGTGCAGGTGGAGGGGTGGCTTCCGTTGGGTGGTTAATATAGGGGAGGATGCCTGCCCCACGGTTTCTTCAGTTCCTGCACCACTCTCTTTTTAGGGGTGGGTTCTTATTGCTGGTTTTTATCTGTTTTATTTGTTTTTATATGTTTTTACCCATTGTTGTGAACCGCCCGGAGTCGGCTTTGGCTGAGTGGGCGGTATAGAAATTTGACAATAAAATAAATAAATAAAATAAAATAGCCTACTAAATCTATACCTATAAATATGTGCGTTAACAGTTGGAATGTGACAAAGGATGTTGCACCAGGCCCCACTAGCCCCGACCGAGCCTCCCTGCACTCACCCGAACTGGGTTCGCAGGTAACTGTCAGGTTGAGAAATGTGGCAGTGGGGCAGGAGCCCCCCGAACATGAACAAAGAAAAAGGACTTCAATTCCCAGCGTCCTTTGCACTGTGCAACCCCTCAGCCAATCAGGCTGAGAGATACGAGCACAGAGGAGGCTGGGAACGCGCGCTGACTTAAAAAAAACAAAACAGAATGGTGGGAGCCAGAGGGAAAGACTTTGAAAGACGCAGCTGGAGGGAGCCAGGAAAAGATAAGTGTTAGGTAAGGGTTAGGGGGTGGGTGAGGGAGGCAATGAAAGGTGCTGGGTCCAGAAGGGTTGGGGGGACAGGCCCCTTTTGTCCCCCCAACCCTACCAAACCCAGTGGACCAGGGAGAGATCGAATACACCACCACCACCCCACACACACACTCCATTTTAAAAGAGAAGAAACCACTTGGTTTCTTCTCTTTAAAAAAGGAGTGGTTTTTTTGGGGGGTGGGTGGGCAATGATCCCCTCTCTGCTGGGTCCCCTGGCTCTGGAAGGGTTGGGGGGACAGACCCTTTTGTCCCCCCAACCCTACCAAACCAAGGGGACCAGGGAGAGGAGATTGAATACACCCCCCTCCCAAACACTCCTTTTTAAAAGAGAAGAAACCACTTGGTTTCTTCTCTTTAAAAATGGAGTGTTGTTGTTTTTTTGTGGGGAAACGATCCCTTCTCTGCTGGGTCCCCTGGCTCTGGAAGGGTTGGGGGGACAGATCCCTTTTGTACCCCCAACCCTACCAAACCCAGTGGACCAGGAAGAGGAAATCGAATACACCCCCCTCCCAAACACTCTGTTTTAAAAGAGAAGAGCTTGGTTTCTTCTCTTTAATAACGGGGTGTCCTGTGGGGGGAGGGAATCCCCTCTCTGCAGCGTCCCCTGACTCTGGAAGGGTTGGGGGGACAATACACACACACACACACACACGCACGCACACGCACACACTGCTTCTCTCTCTCTCTCTCTCTCTCTCTCTCTCTCTCTCACACACACACACACACACACACACACACACACACACACACACACACACACACACACACACACACACACACACTGCTTCTCTTTCTCTCTCTCTCTCTCACACACACACACCACTCCTGCCTTGCCAGGAATTTTTAATGTGTGTGTTGGTGGTTGGAGTGGTATTGTATGGGTAGTGGTGGTTGTGCACACCCAAAACCACTCCTAACCACCAACACACCTCTTTTTTACATAAATTACCAAAAAGAATTATCCCTTACAACACAATTTAAAACAGCCCGGCTCTTTACCAACAATAAGAAAAAAAAAACTTCCAAAACCATTTAAAACAGCCCGGCACCGCCGGGCAAAATCTGCTAGTATCATGGGGAATAAACAAAATGGACATTTGAATTGAAGAACTATGTTTTAATGTTTCTCTGGAAAGCAGCTACAGGCTAGACCAAACTACATCAAAGTAGGCATAAATCTCACAGTTTAAAAACTGGTAGAACCCGTTTGAAAGCTTAAAGAAAAGTATGAAGTAACAGGGAAACTTTCATTTAAATTCTAGTGAAGGCATTCTCATCTAATTATAATGGGTGTGAATTTACATTTGGTCTACAGAGGCTTTTTCCTTAATTTTTAAACTGGAAAAATAATTTAGATCTGTAATGAGAATCTAATGGATTCCAATCCCATGCCTATTAAGAGGAAATGACTGACTAGTATCAGACCCCATGTTAACCTATAAAACCAAGGGTTAACCATTGGAACTGGCTATAGGTTGCTATGCCTCGCCCTACTTGACTGCACTCACCCTTCGTGCACACGGCCGATCTGGGTCCGCAGGTCAACAAAGGATTGAGAAAACCGGCAGTGGGGCAACAGCCCCACAAATGCGAAAAAAGGGAAACAACTTCACTTCTCAACATTCCTTGTGCCGCGCCAGAGCCAATCAGGCTGAGAGGCTCTCACACGGCGCGGCGTTCGGAAACACGCTGCGGCCAATCAAAAGAAAACCATTTTTAAAAAACGCAGCACAAACACAAAGCACAAACCCATAACTACAAGCCCCAGCGTCCTGCGCACCATGAGCGCGCAGAACGCTGAGGAAGCCGATGCCCAAAAAATAAAACAAAAACACCGGGAGAGCAAGTCCGCCAAGCCGCGGGAACCAAAGCCCCCTCCCCAATGGCGCCTAAAGCTCCCGATCAGAGTTTCCCCTTTAATATCACTGGGGGTGAGGTTTTGTGCTCCCCCTCTCTACTGTCTCCCCAACCCTCCTGACCCCAGGGGACCTGGCAGAGAGGGGATTCCCCTCCACAAACAGACACATACATGCCCCATATTAAAGAGAAGAAACCAAGCGGTTACTTCTCTTTAAAAATGGAGTTTGGGGGGGGGGAATCCCCCTCTCCGATGGCTCTCCTGGGTCCGGAAGGGTTGGGGAGACAGACCCCTTTTCTCCACCCAACCCTCCCAAACCCAAGGAAGCCAGCGGAGAGGGGGATCACAACCCCTCCCTGATATTAAAGGGGAAACCACAATTGAGATTTCCCTTTTAATATCAGAGGGTGGCCTGGATTCGATCCCCTCTCCTGGGTCCCACGAGTCTGGAAGGTTTGGGGGGGGGGACAAAAGGGGTCTTTCTCCCCAACCCTCCTGACCCCAGGGGACCTGGCAGAGAGGGGATTCCTCTCCCCCCCACACACACACAAGCCCCATATTAAAGAGAAGAAACCAAGTGGTTACTTCTCTTTAAAAACGGAGTTTTTTTGGGGGGGGAAACACCTCTCCGATGGCTCCCCTGGGTCCGGAAGGGTTGGGGAGACAGAACCCTTTTCTCCACCCAACCCTCCCAAACCCAAGGAAGCCAGCGGAGAGGGGGATCACACACACCCTGATATTAAAGGGGAAACCACAATTGAGATTTCCCTTTTAATATCAGAGGGTGGCCTGGATTCGATCCCCTCTCCTGGGTCCCATGAGTCTGGAAGGTTTGGGGAGACAAAAGGGGTCTGCCCCCCCAAGCCTTCCAGAGCCAGGGGAGACGGCAGAGAGGGGATCCCCCCGTAGGACACCCAAAAACACAAAAACAAACAATCAAAAACATCCAAAAATACACAAAAACAAACAAAAATAACACCAACAAACAAGACAAAGTAAACAAAAACCAAATTTTCAAAACAGACCCAGCACCCAGCCAAACACCACAAAATCCAACCAACCACCACCACCACCCCAAATAAAGAAAAACAGCCAACTCACCACCACACGACCTCAGTCCACAATGACTGGAAAAGAAATGAATAAAGAAAGAGACTACTTACTGGAAGAAGCTCCACCCAGAGGCCACGAGAGAAAAAACAGTCAAAATACAAGATAACCCCTACCAGCAGCACTTGCTGCCCACAATAAAAAAATTCAAAAAGACACAACAGCCCCACACAAAAGGCCCCAAGAGTAAAAACAAGTAAAAACAAATAACACAAAATCATAATTTTACACAAATCAAAAACAGATGTCAATAAAATAAAATAAAAACTATTCAAAAATCCTGTGCTGAATTTTTACTCAAAAAACAAAAACATCAATACACAGTTTAAAAACATTTATTGTGAAAAACATGTATTTTCACATTCTTTAAATTATTACCTACGGTACAACTATTAAAAAAAAATACATACTAACAAATTATTGGGTTAAATAAATTTTTGGGAAAAAGTCTATCATCCTTTGTTCTTTTTTTCATCCACAAAACCAAAACACCAAACAAAACTCATCACAGTTTATAACAGGCCGCCAAAAAAAATGTGTATAACTAAAAAATTTAATTATAGACTAACCTCTTCTTTACAAACATTAACAACAAAAACTTTCCAACACCATTTAAAACAGCCCGGCAACGCCGGGCAACCTCTGCTAGTCCTATATATACACAAAGTAATGTAAATAAAAAATGGCTAAAGTGGTATAGTGGACAGATTGCTGGAATACAGCTCAAGAGACTGGGATTCAAATCTTTGCTCCAACATGGAAATTCACTAGAGTGGGTATGGCAAGTTCAATCATACCCCGAACATCCCACATACCATCCTGTCCATCCTACGCTGCTAGTTCACTTTAATCACATTTTTGAAGATGCAGCATTGTGGTGATATAGGTGGTTTGTGCATTTACTGCTATGCTGCAACTGGCAGCAAATGTTGTTCCAAACAAAGGAATCTCAAAGAATAGTGCTGCTATCTCACAACAGTTACAGTGCCCAACTGTAGACTCTTTTCTGATGACATGGCAAGCCAGAGGCTATGGACATCATCATAAGAATTGGATCACAGGTTTCTTCATGTTCCTTGTTAATCAGTGGAATGTATCATTATTATTATAAATAACTGTAACACCAGATACACAAAAATGTTAGGCAAATACTATAAATGCTTATAAATGTGTATGCCATAGTAAATAGTTGCCTCAGTAAATAGTTTTTCCCCTCTGAACCATTAGCCCTCCCATCCCATTTTCCATCTCTTGCTAAGTGGCATCCACTACACATCCTGCTGTTTTGTGCACTTAATCTCCGATAGAAAAAAGAAGTAATGAGACTGGTGCAATAATTATGTCTTTTCTCAGCATTATATCTGTTGCAATCACGGTCTCTCTTTCACTCTCCCTTTCCCAACAGCTTCTTAAGGAGGTACAACCACACTTAGATTACATTACAGGAGCTACAGCACAATTAAACAAAACCTGTAGAAGACAGATTTTTAGTTTTAGAAATACTTTATCCAGACACTTACAGGAGATCATAAGGTAGTCTTCACAGTTGCCCTTCTCATCGTCATGTTCCACAGGTATTCCACTGGCATCAATTACAGCTTCAGAGGCACAGTCTGCTACCAAAACCTCGGAAACTACATCTTCTCCAAGAGAACCTGTAACAATTTCTGCTTCTACAACATTATGATGATCATGAACAACGTGGTCCATATGCCCAATATCGGGTAGGTGCATTGACTCACTTGAGAGTACATGTTCAGGTACTGACATTGTTGAAGTTGTGATCTCAGAAGATAAAACATCTTCTGGAACAGTGCAATGTGCTAAAGACACTTCTTCAGTGACATCATGGTCCAGCACTGGTTCAGGTATAATAACAGTCTGAGATACATCTGTATCTTCCATTATATCTGGACACTGAACATCTTCTATAACAACGTCCTCAATAACATCCTGAATCACAACTGAGTCTGGATCATCAGGAACAAAATTATGAACAGCTATATCAGAATCCTCCACATCTGATACATATATTGTTTCCTGTATTTCAACTACAATTTCATCTCCATTCATGTGAGTTCCATCAGCTCCTGAAATACACAAAAATGGGTATATGAAAAACCAGATACAATTTAGATTTAAAAGTTGCACCAGAATTCAAGTACATGAAATTATTACGTTTATGTTTCCAATGAGATCTCAAACTTGATTAAGATGCTAAACAAAGTTTAAACCTGGATGACTCTCCCATTCTTAACATAGGCACTGGATTCATGTTCTTGAATTTCATGTGACACATATCATTACAACTAAAAGATCTATATCCATCTAACCAAAGAAACAAAACAAGAACACCAAAGGAGGCCGCTAGAGGTACCAGAGCAAGAACCCTGTATCTCCCTCGACACCCAAAGGGGCAAAAAACAAAGCAAAAAAGAAGATCCAACTAATTAATTTCTATTTGCACTATTGTTCAATAAATCACTTTGCATGGGAGCAGCTTGGAAAGAACTTGCAGGCTTTATAAGTGACTGATGAAAGTGTCCAACAAGGAGTACTTGGGGTGAGATAGGAGCAGAATAAGAAACCCGAGGGAGGTCTGCAGCAAGTGGCAACTGCTATTCCAGGTGTCAACTGATCTAATAATCCCTGGCTTTCCACAAGGTGCTTCTCTGCACAATATAAGCAACTATGCATATCTAACACAACACCTATACTTTGTTTTAAATGAAACAAATATTATTAAACCTCATTTTAAATTAGAGAAATGATATCAATATTTTGTGATGTGCTTTGGGTTTATTTATTTTTTGATTCTACCTCCTAATCTTCCAAGAACAATACAAGTAAAATTCTGTGAGATCCAGTCCTCAAACCCATTTAGCAGAACCTCCCAGGCAGTACCAGGACCACTTCCTTTTTAAAGTAAACAGAAACCTAAGCCACAGTAAGGCCCTTTTCCATGTGAAAGAAACCTGGGTGTGTCTGAAGGCATGGGCATGGGAGCTGGAACTCCCAGAATTCTGCCATGGAAATTCTTAGAGAATTGTGGAAGTTGGAGTCCCAAAAATCCAAATAGCAATTATTTAAATAATATATAGGGTTTTTAAAGACAGTGCCTTTCATCCAGCATCAAGATATTTCTGAAAATGCAATACTAACTGTAAAACAGATTAATGTTCAGATTTTCTAGAAAATTACCAACTTGAAAATCTCAGAGAAAATCACCAACTTGAAATAATCACAGAACATTCTAGGGTAATTCAGTAAAAACCTAACAGGCATACCTGTAGGATCAAAAAACTCATGTGGATCATGTGGTTGTAGTTCAAGTCCATCTTCATCCATGGCCTTTAAATCTCATTAGCACAATGTCTATTTTTTTCACAAGCAAACAAGCGTTTAATTAGTCTTCCATAGCTATATACAGCTGCATGTTGAATTCAGTAGGATGTTAGACTTCAAATCTGTCAAGAGGAAAAAGAGCCACATTATTTTTAAAAGAGCTAAAATAAACTGAAAAGAGTTGCCATAAATCAGAATCAACGTGATGTCATGGAATTATTATTAATCCCTTGAGAACTTGAATTTTGCAGATTGCCAGAATAATGAAAGAAAAAAGGCAGCCAGCCCTTGGAAAAAAGTAACTATCCTGCTTTAGACAATGGGAATACAGTATTGGGTTTTATGAACTGCAGTCATAATACAGTACTGTATCTCACTTTTCTAGCCTATGGAGATAACTGATACGTTGAAGCCCCCCCCCCCCACTTGTTATAAGCAGTGGAAACAGCAGAATATACCTTTCCTCTAGCCCAGGGATTCTCAACCTGCGGCCCACAGGCTGGATGTGGCCCATGGCACCATTTCATGTGACCTCCCACTGCCTCCACCACACCAGGAAGTGCCATGTGGTGGAGGAATGGCAAAATGGCTGTCTGGCCCCCGAAGCCATGTGTCAGAGGGAACGTGACCTGGCCCCTGGCTTAAAAAGGTTGAGTACGTCTGCTCTAGCCAAAGATTCCTGTCTCTGAGCTCAACCATCTCTCCCTATAATTTAATTACATGTCATCTAGTTGATTCTGATTTGTAGAGATCATTTTCTTGATTTTATGCATATAACATACTCAGAAGCGGTATTCCATGTCCTTCTTCTGGAAGCACACAGAGATTTGTGCAGCTTGCCCAAAGCTACACGGGTCAGCTCTTCTCCAAGGAGGTGTAGTAGGGAATCAAACTCCTGAGTCCAGCACCACAGCCAGCTACCCAACTCTGAATTATCCAGACATCTCACCTCTCTACATGAGTCCCAAAGCTTTTTGCTATGACATTTTCATAACGAAAGTTCCCAATGCTGATATATTAAATTACATTCAAGTAATGTTTGAAGAAGTAACCCTGTTCATATTCATATACAACAATTAATCTTTAAGGTGTCACATTTTTGTCTCTTTCTCTTGAATCTTACATACAAATATACTGTATTTCAAATTTCAAATTCTGGCCACAATAGACAAAAAAATTGTCCATTTAAACAATTTTTAGAAAATGGTTCTGGGGTGTTAAAAATCTTATTTTGCACCAATACAAGTACTGAACCTAGAATATTGTAAAATGTATTACTATAATATCTTGTACATTTCTATGAACAATTTTCTCTTTTTTACATTCACCATGCAAATAAAGGCAGGAAAATAAGCAATTTCCTCTTCTTTGTAAATACATGTGCTAAGACATTTTATTTCACACAAAAATCACTTCTACAGCCTTATCCTCTGACCTGATATCATATATCTTTCCAGCTCAAGTCTGACACACTTTTGTCAGAAAAAAAGTATTTCACAGTCAATGAAGCTTATGTTCAAAGAATTGTATAGGGCTGCAGACTTTGTGAGAGGCATTATTTTTCCCTTAAGGGAAATTTCTATAATGGTTGTACTCCTTTGCTGCTGCCTTTAACATGGAAAAATGTTGCCTAACACTTCGCCTTCGTAACATGTTTATGGAGTTTATTATTATTATTTTCACTGTGGGCTTTCTGATTTGTGGTAAGCCAATGGGTTAAATTCTCACACATGACATTTTGAAAGCACAGCTTGGCGTTATAAACACGTCAAGGAAGCTTTCTCAAAACCTCCACTCTCAGGTTACCCAGAGCATAAGAAATCCTCCATTCCAGAGTAATAGTGTTGTGACGTTCAGACTCCAAATTGTTCTCGGGTGGGGAGTAGGGGATCCGAATCCAAATTTGTATTGATATGCACGTCGCTCTATCATGTGAAAAGGCTGACACTCGCTTGAGCATGTAGAACAATTGTTGGTCTCTGCCCGCCATCTATTCACGGGAATGAAGTATTATTTATGCTCTTGTAACAGTATTTTTTATGTTTATCTCAGAACAGCATTGTTTCTCAGGAAAGTATTTTTATGCTACTCTCAGAACAGCATTTTTATATTTCTCTCAGAACAATATTTTATGCTTCTCAAAACAGTATTCTTTATGCTTCTCTCAGAACAGTATTCTTTATGCTTCTCTCAGAACAGTATTCTTTATGCTTCTCTCAGAATAGCATTTTATGCTTCTCAGAACAGTATTCTTTATGCTTCTCTCAGAACAGTATTCTTTATGCTTCTCTCAGAATAGCATGTTATGCTTCTCTCAGAATAGTATTCTTTATGCTTCTCTCAGAACAGTATTTTATGCTTCTCTCAGAACAGTATTCTTTATGCTTCTCTCAGAATAGCATTTTATGCTTCTCAGAACAGTATTCTTTATGCTTCTCTCAGAACAGTATTCTTTATGCTTCTCTCAGAACAGTATTCTTTATGCTTCTCTCAGAACAGTATTCTTTATGCTTCTCTCAGAATAGCATTTTATGCTTCTCTCAGACCCCACCCCAGATCAAATCTGGCTCAGGGCGAGGCGAGCAGGCCTCCTATGTGTTTTGGGGTGGGGGTGTTGCAGTGGTGTGCTTTGCCGGGGCCTTGTGTTTAACGGGCCATCATGTAACGACCCCAGGCAGGGGACCAGAAGGCAGAGGAATGAAAGGCAGTTTAGCAAGCGCCCCTCAACAACCCGCCGCAGGCTGCAATGACGACTCTGGCGCTGGCGCGTATCGGGCCCAGGAGCAGACAAGCTGCAAGCAAGCAGGACAACTGGGCACCACACCGCCACTAGACAGGGAGGGGAAGGCGGCGAGGGAGGGGCAAGCCTCCCTCCCCCACTGGCGCCGTCTCCGCCCTGCCCTGCCCGTAATGGGGGACTGTCTCGGGCTTAAGAGCGATTAATTCAAGATGGCGGCCAGGACTCTCTCTCTCCCCCCCCCTCGCCACAGTCTCCCTTGCCGCCGCCATCTTGTCTCCTCCTCCTCCTCTCTCTCCCTCCGACTGGGGCCTGGGCCTGCTATACCCGAACCCGGGCCTCATCCCATCTCCGCAAGCCCCTCACCGCCCACCTACCCATTTCCCCCCGCTTCCACCTGGCAAGTCAACGGCCTCCGCGTCGCTCCCCCCGCCCCCCCCTCAGCGCGGCCTTTCGGGCCCGCTCTTTGCCAGGAGGAGCCCGGCCGCGGCCTAGCTGCGGCCTTCTCGGGGCCTGCACACCGCGGCGGGGCCCAACAGGCCTGGTGCCGCGCGGGGGGCGATAGGCCTTGCCCGGGCCTGGTCCCGTTGTTGCTTACCGGGCGGGGCGGCGGCGGCCTTTCTCCGCGTAGCAAGGGGCCCGCTCTCGGTGGTTTAATGTCGGCTGCGGCGGGGCGGGCGGGCGGGAGGGGAGCGGAGCCGGAGGGAGGAGTGGCTGAGTGGAAGCAGCAGCGGCCAAGCTTCCCCGGGCCGGGCCGCCGTCAGCACGTTTCACGTCACTGCCCGAGAGAGACCCAGGGCGAGGCGGAAGGGAGACGCCGGCGCTGCCACTGCTGCCTGGGCCGCTCGCCCCTCCACCACGCCGAAGCCGCGGGGGGCGGGGGGGGGGCTCCCGACTAGGAAACCGGGCGGGCCGGGAAGATTGGAAGTGGAAGGGTTGATGGCTGCCTGCCTGTGCCTGCCAGCTCGCCCCTCCCGCTCTGCAGCTGCTGCCGCTGCTGCAGCCGACGCCTCCGTAACCAGCCCGGCCGTAAAATTACGCTCCGGGCTCAGACTTGCTCAACGCGGCGCCGAGGATCGGAGAAGCGCTTAGGCCTGGAAAACCCCCAACAATTTTGGGGTGGCTTTTCCACACAGGCACTGCCTCATGGCAACCTCCCCCCCTCACCCTTTCCCGCCTCCGGAAAATTTCACTTCACCCCACCTTCGGTAGCTCCCGATTTAAGTCCTATTCTTTCCCGTTGCCTCCTCCCCCCCCCGAAAGTGGAAAATTAGAGGTATCCGGTTATATTTTCCAAATTAAAATCTTACTTAAACCCCCCCCAAAGTACCGTTACTATGTGCCTTTGGGTTGAGAGCGGATGTTTTTACTTATGCATCATCCAAAACAAGGCGGAAAAATAAGGGGGGGGGGGACGAACGAGATCTATTTTGGCAAAATACCACCATTTCCCAGTTTTCTTGACGCCGTTTTGGAGGCAGGATAATTTCCCGACGATCAAATATAATCTGGAAAAAACGAAATGGGTTATGTGCGCGCAATAACAAAAAACGATGGTGTATTTTTCCTTCTTGAGATTTCCGGCTTTCCAAACTTATTTTCTTGTCGAGCAGTTCTGCAGTTTGGTACCTGGCATAAGATTTAACATTTAAAAATGTGTTTTTCACTACTAGTGAATGTCTGAGATAAGAAGAAAAAAATACTGTGAATAGTTGCAGACCTGTCCTACAAACAGACAGAATTAGGCTATTTTCCTAATATCTGGAGAAACAGCTTAATTGTATATGTTGACAAAGTGGTGTTGATGCCATTTCTCAAAAGTCTGACCATTAAGTTGGAGTTACTGGTTCTGAGATGTGCAGGGTATCAAGATTCAATTTATTCACGCGTGTGCATCAGCTATTCATGTTTTCCATCGAAGAAATCTGATAGTGTAACAATTTCACTCCTAATCATGAATTGTATTTTTAGATACTGTCTATTTTGGGATGATTGTAAGTTGGTAGACAATATCAAAAAGACATGCTGTCCTTTGTGAATTGCGTGGTTTACTTTTAAAAAAAGGTTTTATAGAGTTGACTGCTGTGAGATGTGATGGTATGAGTTTAGGTGGTTTCAAAAGCAATTTAAATAGATAATGTGCAGATCTGTTATGTTGTTAATCATTTAATTAATTTAATTTAATTTAACAGTTGTATGGAGTTTCCACTTCTAGATTTAGTTGAATGGCAAGAGCAGAAAGGAGGACACTTCACCTCCCAGAAGCATTCCAGTACATACTAGAGGGGAAACAACCAGGTGGTCTCCAGATTTGGATTAGAAGCCCTGGTATCCTTGAATATTATCCATGTTTCTGAGAATTCAAGAAGTTTCTTTAAAAAATTTACTTATACCTCGCCCATCTAGGACATTTTCTTACTCTGGGCGGCTAACAACACGAAAGTTACCATGGAAAGCATCTTACGATTGCATTTTTTTACATTGGGGCTCTTGTGGGAATCTCCTAAAATCCTCTCCCCATACAAGCCTGCATGCCAGTTTCATGGGTTTTTGAATACAGTGATACCTCATACAACATCCAAACTTGGTTCCACAAGTTTGAACTTTATACGGATTTGGACTTTGTATGAGGCATGAAAAATCCTAGCTGCGATGCCTCGTACAATGTCCAAATCCTAGCTGCGATGCCTCGTACAACGTCCACATCCTTGCCACGATGCCTCATACAACGTCATTTCCATAGAGATACATTGTACTGTAACAGCACAGACTTCAGGGCAAAGTCAAGGAAACTGACAGGAAACTGACAACTTTAAGAAATCATTGTCTAAAGGCTAAATACATTACAAAAACATGTCAAACAACCCTGATTGTCCAAGAACCTGAAGAATGCTGCAAAAATCCCAGGAATGCTTCTAAAAATTCTGATGAAAAAAGCAAAAAAATATATATCCAAAATCACGCTGAAAACCACTCCTAAACACTCTTTGCCTCATGCAAAACCCACAAGAGCAATGTACGCATGTGTCCTGCCTTTTATACTGCCCAGGCACAATGCAACCTGGGGAAAACCCCAATGCCTCATACAAAGTCGCAGCGACTTTGTATGAGGCAACTTTTTTCAAGGAATTAGGCGATGTTGTATGAATCCGATGTTGTATGAAGCGGACTTTGTATGAGGTATTACTGTAATTATTTCCAGCCATGTGCAGAACTGGTGTGGCTCATTGTGGCCTCTGGGGGCAGGAATCCATCTTTCAAACCCACTGAAATCAACTAGATGTAATAGTGAAGCTCTTGATGGTTTAGCTTTGAAGCCCTTGTTAAAACTGAATTATCAATTACACCTATATACTGCTCCATAGTGCATAGTGCGCTCTCTGGGTGATTCACAAGTTAATTAGCATTTTGCCCCAAATATGCTGGGTACTCATTTTACTGAACTTGGAAGGATAGAAGACTTGAGTCAACCTTGTGTCTTAGTCAGGATTGAACTCACAACATTCTGGCTGCAGTTTAACCACTGCACCACCAGGGCTTTGAATTGACACTAGGATAGCATTTCGGATTTTTTTTTAACAACTAACAATGCTACCAAGTTCAGTGAATAGAAGCAATCATCCCTCAATGTGCCTTGCTCATGTAGCAGCAAGCACTCCACTATTTCTTTATCAGGATCAGATGGCAGTAATCCATATGCCAATTGTAAAAAGGTGTTGTTTCTACCGAAAGATGAAGTGCTAAGAGAACAGTAAGGAATAAACATGGCTCATTAACAGTCTCCTTCAAGTGCCACATCAGAGCCTGAACATGGGTTGTCATCATGACGATCAGCTGTGAAGCTTGTCCTGGGAACAATATAATGCAGCCTCAATTTGCCTTCCATATTGCAAGGTGACTCCCATACCACTGATCCAGTTCCACAAGTCACTTTCTGGTTCTGCCCTTTTAGCACACAAAGACCTCATCAGCCCCAAGCCAGCATTATCCATCAAGATCAATTCAAGTGGGATTTAATCCACTTGGGGACCATCACCCTTCCCTGTGGACTTCAGCACCTCGGTCTGTTACGTCTTCAGAGTTGTTAGGTTAGGCAACCGCTGCCTGATGGAGTTGAGTCGCTGGCACTATCATCTACTCTATTCCGTAACATGATAACCTGGCCAGATGACCATAGCAGGATAACCAGTGTCCTAGCACACACACATCCCAAAATCCCAATACCTGTACTTAGGCCTGCAGTTTGAATTAACATTGGGTGCACACATTCATTCTCCAGAATTTCTTGGCAGATACACAATATCAAAAAGGATCTTAGAATTGAACTCTCCTCATATTTTAAGTAAAGGTTTCCTTTGCTCGAAAGCCAGTCGTATCCAACTCTAGGGTTCATTGCTCATGTTTCAAAGCCGAAGAGCCAGCGCTGTCTGCTTCTGTAGTCATGACTAGACAACAGCGCACGGAGCGCTGTTACCTTCCCACCGAAGTGGCCCTTATCTGCTTGCAACGTCTTGCTTTCGAATTGCTAGGTTGGCAGGAGCTGGGACAAAGACAGGAGCTCATTCTGTCCTGCAATACTCTGGAATCGAGCTGCTGACCTCCCGCCTCCCAGTCAGCATCTTAGCCACTTGAGCCTTTTTTGATCATTTTAACTATCTTGAGACCATACACGGAGTGCAAGAGAACGTGAAGGGAAAATAGACCAGTAATCAAAGTACTGTATTTCTGAAATACCAATTGGAGATAAGATTGAGTGAACCATCACATTGGCTTTTGGATTAAATATCCCATTCAGTAAATGATAATCTGGTGCTCATAATTCAACTGTTAGTGCAATAATTAAATCAAACCCTAATTATTAAAATAGAAACCAGCACCATGGCCCCTGTACTGTTCAGTTTAATTAGGAAGCTATATCATTATCATTGAAGGGGAATCACTGCGATGATCCTTGTATGTGGCCAAATTAACTAATAATAAAGTCCATTATTGGAAATTCAAATAAAGCAAGAATTGATTAATTTTCAGATACTGCCACCCAGGTGTACTGATAGTAGATGTGATGACACTGCAATTGAAATTTGTCTCAATATACATGTTGGCACTTAGCTATCATAATCTCATAAGGCAGGGGCCAGCAAACATGGCTCTCCAGATGTTCTTGGACTTCCAATTCCTAGAAGCCCTGATCAGTGGGTGTATCGACTTGGGCTTCTGGTAAGTCCAAGACCCCTGGCAACCCAAACACATGTAGACATGGAAGTACTGTATTGTTAAACCAAAATATCGATGACATTTTAAAAACTTCAGTAGCTTCTAGGACTGCCAGTTTGCAACATGAGCTTGCACATACCAACCAACGTGGAACTCTTAAAAGGAAGAAGGGAAACTAATCAGGTCTGTCCTTACTGGAAAAGTAGAGTACTGTGAAACTTCACAACTACTTAAAAATTATCATTGTAGCATTAGGTCATCAGGAATTTTCAAAATTCTCATCATTAAAAGTTCTGGTTCGCTGTGTGCAAATAGGCCTTTGCATATGTGTGGTGCCTGACGTTTCTGTATGAAAATAGCATTTTGTGTCCCTTTTAGGCTCAATATCATCTCTTACGAGTACAATTAATGATTCTTATACCTTTAAATATAAGCAAAATGTAGTGATTTGGGAGATGTTCTCTAAAAGGTTGAAGACCATACGGAACAAGGTATTGAGCAATAAAGAGGATGAATCTTCCAAGGACAGTTTATTTTCTTTTTAAAAATTTGCACCGACAATCTTTTTAGCTTTTTTACTCTCAAGGATTTATAGGAATTAAATGAAAAAATAAGCAATTCTTTTATTTCAAAACAGATTATGGGTAATCGAGTTACATTGTTTGAAGTTAGAGAAACCAGCCCCAAATAGTCTCAGACAACCTGACATAAATTAAACGTAAGACAAGGTTAGTTTTGCTAGAGTTGTGGATATTTCAATGCATCTTTGCCAAATTTTTCATGTTTATTGCAGATGCTGACCAGAATTTTACTAAAGAATTTGATTTTCCGTATAATGTGGATAGAGTCTGCACAACTGCTTCCACACCAAAAATGCATCCCCAAATATATGGAATCATTTAATCTTTTTTTGAAGTGAAGCACCAATTTCTGCTCTTCAGTCGTCATCCACCGTGGGCTTGATTGTCACTCCTCTTCTAATCTGTCCCCACCCAATTAAACTGCAAAGAAAAACAAGTTTGAAATTATTTGAAGTTACATTTTAAAAGAACTGGAATAAACATCACAATAGATAATACTGCACAGTAGTGTGTCATTTAAGCATTTTCTTGACAAAGCAATGGCCAAGTCAGGAAATAATACTTCATAAACACTCTTCATGTGGGGAGGTTAAATACTACCTTATGTTTTATAACCTTTTAAAACGGTTCTCAATTCATTTTACCTTGATTCCTACGGAGAATGAAGAGGGGATAAGGTGGGGACTGATTCTTCCCCAACTTGTGGAAGGGGTTAAATTATTTTGTTCTATGCAAACAGATTTGCACAGGAATTGGCAGTCACAAGTTGCATTTATGTTGGCAAAAGGCAAAAAATTGTGGCACTTTAAAGACTAATAGTTTTATTTTAGTTTCCAAGGATCAAAATCCACCTCTGGAAGCAAGGAATGCAAATATCCATCCTCCATATTTATGCACATCCCTGCGGTAGTGCGACTTATGACCAGATGAAATGGAGAGAACATGAAGTGACAATCCTTCATAAACACAGGAATGTGACCAATAAGCTATCAAATACTTATTAGCGGAATTGCTAAAATATGTCAGATAAATATGGACCTCTCGACAGAGTTGTTTCTGGGACAAATACCAGAGTCTGTTGAGGGAGAGAACTGCTTCTATACTTTTTTCAGATATAAAGCTCAGTAAATGATATAAGTAGTACAGTAAGAAACCTAATTTGAGCACTCTGCTGTGAATTAGAACTTGTTTATATAGCAAAATTCTGGTTTCTACTTTTTGAGTCTATATTTTTTTTTTACAATGGCCACTTTGCAATCCCTAACCAGCATGTTAGGAGACTGAAGTGTAATGAAGCTGTCTTGCCATTCCTCGTGTTGGATTTGTGCCCATTCATTCTTTTCAGAAGGGGCTGTCCTATTCTGTGGAGAAAGATGAGACAGTGATGACAGAAGATAGCGTTAATCACATTAGAGGACGGAGAAGTAAATAGACCCTTTATGATAGAGCTCATGTTGTGTACCCTGATAGTGCTGCCAGCGTAAATACCAAGATACAAGTGGCATTTTGGTTTGCGGCAAGATGTTATTCCTGTTTTAGTGTTCATCTTGTATTACATGCGTGCCAACAGCTGATTAAGGTTGTAGAGGTTATCTTGAGACAAGCATGTGCTGGATGCCAAAAGCCTAGAGCCGTGATGGCAAACCTTGGCACTCCACATGTTATTGGACTTCAATTCCCAGAAGCCAAAGCCCCCGTGAATCCACTTGTCACTGTAGATCCCCTGTCACTGTAGATACGTGATGGTGAACCTTGGCACTCCAGATGCTCCTGGACTTCAATTCCCAGAAGCCCAAGCATGGGCACATTTTACTTCCGCTTCCGGGAGCGACGAGGGCAGCACGGGCTGGATGAATTACAGTAATCCCGTTCGTGTTGATTCATAGGGGCTTGGCCTTCTGGGAATTGAAGTCTAAAAACATCTGCAGTGCCAAAGTTCACCATCACCGGCCTAGAGGGATATATTGTTCAGAATAGGTTGGAGATACTAAAGAGATATCTCAGTGGTTTCAGCTGGTAGGTGTAGTTGACACCTAATAAAGTTCTTTCTCTATTGGCACTGCCTTATAGGAAATTGTTCCTGTGGGCCACACGCTTGCTCTATTTGCTTATTCACTATGTTCAGCCAGTTCTGTGGTTTAAGAAACACATGCATTTAATTCCATAAGTTGGTCTCTATTCTGTGGTACTGAGTCAGAGCCAGAATCAAGACCCTGTCACAAATCTAAATGTCAGCATGCCACCATATTTACACTGGCAGCATTATAATGGGTCCCATTAAGTCTGTTACACTTAGCAGGGCAATTTGTTTTTTAAACTCTTCATAATGTCTTTAAATTGTAAGTGATGTACAACAACATATTCTGTTAAGGAAGACTCCTTCAACGGAAAAAAAATATTTAGATAGTAAAGTGGATATTGCACCTAAGCAATTAAAAACAGCACCAGAAGTAGCTGAGATAGCAAATGTTAGTTTGAGCTACAGAAACTGAATCTATTAAAAATTTAATAAAAACATGCCAGTAAATATGGGAAGCAGCACAATGGCACACTGTCAGCAAAGATTCATAAATTCCAATCCAAAGAAAGAGATGGTAAAGATCACAGCAACTATCAGAGCACTAATTTCCCGTGTAATCAAAGTAATGCTCAAAATTTACCAAAAACATTTACAATATAGTGAGAAATGCCAGATGATCAACCTGCATTAGGAAAATAGGTACTAGAGATTATAAAGGAACTATATGTTGGCTACTGGGTTATACCAAAGCATGTTTAAAAAAAGTCTGCAGTTTACAGCTTACAATGAAGTTGTTTAGATTCCAGTAAAACCTTTAATATGGTTCGTTCTAAAATACTGAATGTACCGCAATATATGACGGTCCTGATATGTAACCTGTACTCCAAACAAGAGGCTACTTTTAGGACAGAATCCATAGGGGAAAAACTTTACCATTGGGGCAAAGGTGTCAGAAGCAGTCTACATTTTGCTTGTTCAATTTATATGTTGAACATATTATAAAGAAAGATGTATTTAGACTGATATAGAGGAATGGAAATTGGTGAAAGAAATCCTAATAATTTAAAATCTGCAGATAACAGTAGTGTTCTGAAATGACTACAAAGGAAAACTAAAGATGGAAGTTATTAAGTGTGTTACGAGATCAGAAATCACTGGATGACACATCTCTCATACATACAATCTTTGTCATATTAATCCAGTGTTTAAGAACGTGTTGTAAAAACCAAGAATGCAAAGAGCCATTATTCAGAGACATCATGTTGACATTTTATTTCAAACCAACTTACCGCCAGTGTTTTTCCACCCTTCGACTCAGGGCAATTTTTTCTCCTACTTCAGTGCACACTGGATTAGTGAGCACTATTTTGCCCAGATCAGCCTTCACTGCACTGACCCGTCCCCCAGTTGACAATGATCCTATGTTCACCATGAGAACTTCATTTTTTGACAGTTTTTGCACCTGAAATAAGCAGCAAAGGAGCTCAGGAAAAGATATGGCTTTTATTGTTAAATGTACACAAGCATCTTTTTCAAATGCCAGGTATATATGAATTTCATTTCCTTGACCTATTTTCAAATGAAAAATCTCAAACTAACCTTGGCTGCTTTTTTGTCACCTTCAGTGCGGACACCTAGTAGTCGTCTCAACAAGAAGTAGGAAATTTCAAGCTCTGTGAATATCTCAGGTAGTGCTTCTACTGCACCTAGAACTTGTCCCACCATTCGATCAGCTCGGCACAAAGTTGGGTCAATCTTGGTACCAACACCTAGCAACAGAATCCTTCTGAGTACAGTTGAAATAGCACACACATTTTCTTATACCATATTTATGTATGTGACCAATTCAGAGAGCATTGAGTAGCTGACGTTCACTTGCTAGCACTTGGTGACTTAAATTTTTAAAAGCTACATACACTCAGGTTTTTCCAATTTTTGGTATGCTTCCTCCTAATTTTAAGCTTGTTAAACCGGAGAAGATTGAGAATTAATTTTGAACTTAATTTTGAGCTTCAGCCAGCTTTACCACATTGCAATGTTAATTGGTAAAAATTAACTAACATAACATCTGTTAAATTTTAGGTGACTTGGAAAATACCCATACTTTCCTTTTTCAAACACACTAGAGAAAAGTGAAAGCTGCTAGAAATATAGCTGAAATTTAAAATGGCATTACTGACAGGAAACCAAACTCATCAAATCATGTAGGAAGACAAAATTGCTAGAGTAGTCATTTTTTCCTTCAATCAAGAGACGCCAATAGGTAATCAAAACCCCCATAAACCTTCATATATTACCAACCAGTTTTCATTCTACTTAGTATGCTCTACATACATGCACAAACTACAAATAACTTAACATGATTTTGGGTATGCTATTACGTATTCATGATATCAATGTACCTCCTCTGTAACCAGTTTTTCAAGAATCATTAAATGTTTTTTTAAACATGCTCAAATCACAAGCATGCACGCTGCTGCATGAAATTTAATGTATTCAGCTGAATTCCTAGAGTCAGACTAGTTGTTAAGGAATCTCCTGCAGCTGCGTTTATACTGATGCCCTCTTTTTTGCATACAGCTAGAGTCAGTGGTGGGTTCCAAAAAAATTTACTACCACACTGTGGGTGTGGTATGGTGGGTGTGGCATGGGGGAAAGCTCTGCATTGCACCCGAATTAGGACTACTTTATTTCAAAACTTGGATGGGCGGGGCCAGCCAGAATTTCTGCTACCGGTTCTGGCGAACTGGTGCGAACCTGCTGATGCCCACCACTGGCTAGAGTTCTTAGACAGTGTACATACCAATAAGGCCTCCTGGCACAGCATACTGTAAATCGTTATGTTCTGCAAACAATGATACAATTTTGGAGAAGATCGGCTTGCACATCAGTTTTCCTTCACTATCCTTTGAGACGATGCCAGGCCTCACCTCAAGCTCCTGGCCTACCTAGTAACATAAATAGAATTGGGACATATATAACATAATGTTCATTTCTAAACAGCATGCCACACATCACCAGTGGTAAATAAATGAGCAGCACTAGTGCTTGCAATTTATAGTATTACAATACTTTAGTAACTTAGGGGAAGTGTTTGAGATACAGCACGGGGCGAGGGGGGGGGGACCAATTCCATAGCTCTTTATCCCTAGCTCTTTGTCCTTCCCTTGGGCTCATGCCAGTTTTCTGTGTTTTCACTTTCTTAATCAGTAATCTGTTGGGAGTCAACAATAGGAATAAAAACATTACCTTTAATACACCTTTTAGAATACTACCACCAGCCACACCTCCCTTTAAGTCATCAACTTCACAGCCAGGCTTGTTGACATCAAAAGATCTAATAACTGAAGAGAAAATATTTATTTGGTTTACATGTAAGATGTATATGTTACATTTAATTCTGATGTCAGAAATGCTTATCCAAGTTTTTATTTATTGGAATCTTCCAAAGATAGAATTCCAGATGGCTCTCGGGAATACTGAATTTAAAATATTAAAATATAAAATGAGATCAAGGATTATTAAATTGGGGGAGGGGGGACAATGAACATTATAGTATCCAACTCAAAACATAGGGTACACAGAAAGAGCCTCTTGAAAGATTGTGGTATTTTTGAACCACAATTGGGTGTACCCTGGTAACAGCAATCTTGTGTAACCAGCAAATCTTTTTACACTAGGTCAAGTGAAAGGAATTGCAGAATGAACTCACTGAAGGGTGCCTTCATTTTGGCAGTTTCATGTTTGGCCTAAACATGGAAGAAGAAAACGCATAAATGAATAACTGGGTTGTTCCCAAAAGTCTACCTGAAGTAAAATATAATACTTTATTGACCAAACTTCATCTGCCTTTGTACTAACATGGCAGTCATAAGCATTCACCTATAGGTAGCTATACATTAAAAATGTACCATTCACAGTGAAATTACTTCAAGAGACCATTAACACTTTTGTATAATCAGAAGAGTTCAAGTGATAATACGTCTCATCTTATGTATAAAAACAGCTGGAACAGACAAATCAATCAAGTGCCTTAAGATATAAATCACCTATCTTCTTTCACATATTGCACAGAATAGTGAAAATTTTTAGAACTAAGGAGCACAACTTTTACAACCAAAAGTAGAATAAGAGAACATGGCTTAGGATCCAGTGAGATCTTGTTGAAGTATTATTCCTAATACAGGGAAATCTCACTAAATTCCTGTTTGTCCACCGTGCCGCAAACCCTGAGTCTATTTCAACCTTTTCCAAGGGATTCATGGATATTAATGAATGGCTACCAGCCCTGCCCCACCCTTCAACAAGACTATCTAAAGACCTGATGGTGAACCTTGGCACTCCAGATGTTCTTGGACTTCAATTCCCTGAAGCCCAAGCACCCTGTGAATCCACACGAATGGGTTTACTGCGATTCATCCGACCCGCGTTGCCCTCGTCACTCCCGGGAATGACGAGGGAAGCGCGGGCCGGATGAATCGCAGCAAGCCCATTTGTGTGGATTCACAGGGTGCTTGGGCTTCTGGGAATTGAAATCCAAGAACATCTGGAGTGCCAAGGTTTGCCATCATGGATCTACAGTGGCAGGGGAGGGTGCTGGGAACATCTCAACATATGAGTTTGGTTCCAAAGAATCTTTCAATCTGTTGTTTGTTAACAAAGAACTGATTGTATTCCAGGAGCACATCCAGGAAGTCAGCCATCTTATTGTTAAGGAGTGGCAATTTGCTGTAAAAACCTGCATTATTTCCTTTATGCATGCATAAATTGCCAATAGGATTAACTGCAGGGCATCTATTCAGGTGCATTCCCACTATCTTGTAGGCGAAGGTTCTATTTGGGATTAACAGGGCTGTGACAGGATTCTGGCAAAGGATTAATGGCACATATAGGTGGCTCCAAAGGTTCTCTTTGTGGAAGAAAGGAGCCACTGCAAAGAATAAAGCAGCACTATAAATCAGAAAATGTCATTTATTCTCCCCTGACTATCTATCTGCTCCTCAGCATCACTGCATGATAGACCTATGCTACAAAAACATGTAAGTCCTGCCAGCTTTTGCTTTGGCCTCCTGATTACCACCAGACTGCCAGTACACATCTCCCTGTAATGAGACACATACACAGATCATGTAGTCTGCGTTCAAGGAGAAATGTTCCTTCAGAAGTGTCACTGCACATGAGGACAAGGTATGTGCTTCCTTTAAGAGCTATTGTTAAAAAGAAATTCTTTTGGCTACTGTTACCCAATTCTGGCAGCAAATGCAGCTGGGCAGAGCTCAGACCACACCAATTCCCAGAGAGTATTATCATCATAATTTACTCGTTACATGCAGGTACAAAGGCAACATCATAATATTTGGAAGGAAACACCTAGTAAAGTCTCCTATATAAACACAAACAATTTTTAATGTGAACTATATCCAGCCAGCCCATTAATCTAACCAGAAAGACAATTTTATTTTGAAGTAACATAATTTGAACAAGTCCCTCAGTGAACCACATTAGCTGAATTCAGGCAAAAATTCAGTTACATCAGACACTTTCCAATATAAAAGCTACTGAGTGCAGGAAAAACAAAAATGTTCCTTTCAGAACAGAATTTTAAATACTGTACATGCTTAATTCTACCTGTGCTGGTAAAGAAGATATATTTCTGCACGTGCACACACACAACTTACCAATAAGCCTTGGTTCTGAGGTAAAGTCTCTTATGGGCACTGGAATTTTATTTACTATGTATTCACAAACCACTTCAATGTTGTATTTCAGCTGTGCTGAGATTGGAATAATTGGAGCTCCTTCTGCAACTGTACCTATTTTGACATATAATTATATTTCAAAACCACTAGCGTGTGTGCAACACACTAAAATAGTTACAGCATGATCATTTCCACCCCCACCCCGTCTATAAAACTAGTACAAATCTAGGACTAATTGTTGGCAAGGTATAAATTAGATTAGATCCATGGTTCCCAACGAGGGGCAATTTGATTTTAAAGGAGAACAATTCGAGAATGAGTTAGACTAAATTAATGACCTTTTAGGCTTCCTCCGCCTAAATAGTTCACGTTTTGAATAATTACTGTATTTTCTGGCGTATAAGACTACTTTTCAACCCCGAAAAATCTGTGCCAAAGTCGGGGGTCGTCTTATAGGACAGGTACTTAACTGCAGCTTGTTTCCCCATGCTTCATATGTCCGGCGCATATGGTGGGGGTGCCGTGGCCGAGTCCCTGCTCTGTGTGGGGAGTATGAAGCAAGGGGAAGCAAGCTGCACACATCTTCCTGTACCTCGAGGAGGAGAACGTGAGCGTGGATTGGCTCTCCACCAGAACCTGCCCATTCGACTCGGAGGGCTGCGCGTCTTCAGGTTGAGTGTTTAATTTTTATTTGGTGTGCATTGGAAGAGAGGTAGTCTTATACGGCAAGTATATTCCAAACTCTGTATTTTAACTGGAAAAGTTGGGGGTCGTCTTATACGCCGGAAAATACGGTAGAATTATATGTTGGGGTATGCGTGTGTGTGTCAAGATTTTAGAGATGCATAGGTAGGGCATACCTGCCAACCTAGCAGTTCGAAAGCAAGAAATTGCAAGTAGATAAATAGGGACCACTTTGGTGGGAAGGTAAACAGCGTTCTGTGCACTTCGGTGTCTAGGCATGCCTGCCACATGTCCACAGAAATGTCTGCAAAATGCATCTTTGGCTATAAACAGAGATGAGTATTGAACCCTAGTCAGATACGACTGGCTTTCGAGCAAGGGTGACCTTTACCTTTATCTAGGTGGGGCATGGCCAAAAAAAGGTTGCAAACCACTGGGTTAGATTAAATAAAATAAATAAATAAACAAACTATGCAGGGAGTTGCACTTCTTCCACACTTCAAGAGGAACAAATGCCAGTTCTTCAATATTTGCAAACCTTTTGTTTAAAAACTTACCTTGCACAAAGGCTAATATTTGTTCATACTGCTCCTTAGCTTGGCTCTCTTTCACCAAATCAATCTTATTCTGTAGAATTAGAATGTGTTTCAATTTCATAATTTCTATAGCAGCTAAATGTTCAGAGGTCTGTGGCTGAGGACATGACTCGTTACCAGCTGGAAGGACAAGGGAACAAATTACTATATACAACAAAGCCTGATCATGTGCTTGGTAAGACCAAGATATTGAATGCTAGACCCATCTAATTTTAGTCACCTGAATCTAGATGGTATCCCAATTACAGTAACCAACTAAAAGAATAGTAAGTCAACACATCTGACTAAATGTGAGTTGTTAGTAGAGATGGAGAAAGTTGTTCTCTGGATTACAACGTCTAATGTACAGTGACCTGAAATTCCCAGTAATCATTCTGGCTGGATATTCTCAGATTTATAGCCCAACGCCTGCCCACCCCATTTTCCCATTCTTCATAACTAAGAATACTCTGAACATTTAATTCTGAAACCTTACTGAGGAGCATCCCTTAACAATAACTACTAAGCAGTTGCTAAAGGCAATATAATTATTAAAATTTGTTTAAAGAACTACTGTGAGTACTAGAAAGTGAAAATTTAGTTACAGGCTTACAGCTCAGCTTTGAGCTAAAGTGGATTATAAACTGAAATGTTATATTTTTGTATGCAGTCATTTATAGCAATTTCTCACACTAATAACTACCTATTAACAGTAGAGCTGCATCCATAACAGCTGCTCCGTTCAACATGGTAGCCATCAAGATATCATGGCCAGGACAATCCACAAAAGAGACATGCCTGTCATGCAAGAAAGAAGAAATGAGTATTAATCAGAAGGTATGATTTTAGACTGGCTTGGTTTTTAATCAGCTCAATACAAGAGAAGCCTAATATATTCCTCTTACTTTTCCAATTCTATAACCATGTATCTACTCAAAAGTGAGTCAACAAAGATGAGATCAGAGGACTGGAAAACAGGCCCTATTAAGAAAAGCTAGCATGTCTAGCCTTGAGAAAATGGAAATACAGTATGACAGCAAATTCTTGATCTGTTCCAATAATTTCAGAGTGCAGGGCATATAATAATGGCTTCAAGTTACAGGAAACCAGATTTCAGATTTCTCTCTCACACACACAGAGAGTAAAACCTCTATTTACGCAAAAAAGTCTGTTCCGTAGGCTTTTGCTTAAATCAGTTTTTTATGTAACTCGAAGCAAACCCATAGGGAATCATGCTATATAAATTTATGTAAATCATGTAAATTTATGTGAATCATTTATGTAAAACATGGTTTTAGCACAAATAATAATAATGTTTTATTTGTATCCCGCTTCTCTCAATCCAATGGATGACTCGAAGCGGCTTACAGAAAATTCAAAAACACATTATCAAAGGCACAAAATTCAGAAAATACAGCATAACAATATAATCAAAAAATACAATTTTAAAGATACAATTAATAACAAGAAATATCTAAGACCACCCACGAAATCCCCCGCCTTTAGAGTCCTCCAAGTCTGAGGGCGGGGTCCAAAGAACGCCGGCCAGTGGAGTGGCCCTCTTCGCCCCCACCGGGGCAGGACACACAGCGGTGGCAAGCTCACCTGGGGGCTCCCTCACCTTTTAAGTCCGAGGGCGAGGGGGAGGGCAGGTGTAAGTCAAATTTTATGTAACTCGGTGCATTTGTAAGTTGGGGTTTTACTGTGTCAGACATGTACGTGTACACACACACACACACACACACACACACACACACACACACACACACACACACACACACACACACACACACACACACACACACACACACACACACACACACAGGAACCTCATACAACAATCACCCCGTATAGCAACGAAATCACATAAGAATTAGGGGGGGGGGGATGTCGTCCCTCATAACAATTTTCCCTATGGAAAAAATTATACAACAATTTTTCAATGGGAAAAACCACTTAGCAAAGAAAATCGTTGTACAATGCATCCCATAGGGAAAATCACTATACGATGCATGTATCGTATAGCAATTGTTTCGTACAACAACGAGCCCCACGGAACGGATTAAAATCATTGTATGAGGCACCACTGTGTGTATGTGTGTATAGATATAGATAGATAGATATAAACACTTCCTAACTGATGATGGGAGATAAAGTCCAAAAACATTTGGAGACTACAGTTGCCCAGGCCTACAGGAATCTAGAGTCTTCAGTGTTTCAGATTAGCAGAACCCAATTTCTTGCCACGGGAGCAAGTTTAAAATGCAACTCTCATCTTCATAGTGCTGTAATAATAATTCTTGACCTGCTCTCAAAGTCAAAATCAGTTGCATACAAAACAATGTTACATACCGACCTTAATCATTTAAACTACACATTTTTAAAATGGTAGCCATGTTAGTCTGTGTTTCAAGCATATCAGAGAGTAAACAAAACAAAATAAAACAAAGACAAAAAAATGTTGTGGCACTTTAAAGACTAACTGCAGTTAACTACAAATGCTATTTATAAAAAAATACTACTTAAAAAGCTACATCAATTATGTTGAACCTGTCACCTGACTAGTTTAAAATTCCCTTTGGTCCCAGAAATATCTGTAGGAAACTCATCAGCTGTATTGCTCCCACAGGATCGGTAACACTCTGGTCGGGAACAGCTTGGATCGTCAAGTTTGTAGATCTACAAAAAGAAGTTAAATGAAAGTTTAATTTATCAATGGTCAGTGGAGTTTGTTCTAAGTAACAGCAAAAGATGGCTAAAATCAAATTATGGAGTTTGCTAAATGCATGGTGGTAACGAACCTTAGCATTGGCATAGCCCAACTTGATTGTGATATTTCGTTCCAGTTCATTTTTGAACCTGACAGTATGAACTCCAGAAATAGCTTTTACTACTGTTGACTTCCCATGGGCTACATGACCAATTGTACCTAGATTTTAAAAACAAATGTTTGTCAATTTCATAGAAATATTTTACAGATGACAAATTATATGGACTTAGTCACACCTTTATGATATGTTTAGTATTCCTCTTAAACACCTATGCTACATCCAAGCCTCTGAACTAAGAGGTTCCTATATATAATGTAAAACTGATTTGCTTGTAACATGCCACAGGGCTGTAAACTTATTTTAAGAATTCTTCTAATGTCAGGCTTTGCTTTCTATGCATCAAGTCATGATTTGCCTCCTCATGTTAACTGAGACATTAACTAATCTGAACTAGGAAAACACAGGGTTGGCTGTAAGTGAAAAGAAACAATGTCAATGGAGGAAACATCTCGGCATGGCAATCAAATTTCTACAGTATTTGCAATCAGTAGCCACAAAAATTAAATACTGTATTGTACAACAAGGAATCACTCTTGATCTACGGATGAATGGCAATTAAGGCACCAGATCAAAAAGGCAATATAGCATGCCATTTTGGATTTACCAAATAAAACTAGTTTTAGTCTCACAAGCAAATGACCTTTCTAGAGATATTAATGATTATGGTTATTAACTGTAGCAACAGACTTTCCCCTCCGTAGAGCCAATCTTCTAGCTCTATTTGGATGAAGCTAACACCTTCTGCAATACATATTTTTAGCAGAAACTCCCCTGGATGCATTACAGTAAATCATTTCCTTTATGATCATATTGTAATAGCCCTTCTTCAGTCAATGTATATAGATAAACATTTTTATACCTCCAATAAAATGCTTAATGAAGTTCATTTTAGACTAGTTATAAAGAAAGGGCAGAAATTGCAGGTGGAGGTATAAAGCTAGAGAATGTTTGGGTAATCTCCCATATACAGTAAGTATTTTGTTATGGAAGTACAGCCACCTCACACTATTTCACAACTATAATATAAAACAAGGTGAGACACAAATCCATACTAGTTCAACAAGATTTCTGATATGCAATTTTCAAACATAAATATCATAGCCTAAACAGCAAAATACAGTAAAACCTCAATTTACAAATGCAGTTTTTGGGTAAATTTGTGTCCCGATTTACGCAAAGAAACCTGACTTACGAAAGGGGTTTTACTGTATTTAATTCACATTTTTAGCACTCAAAATGGTGGCACCACCATTTTGTGTGCTAAAAACCACCCCCGCTCCACCCACCACCCACTGCCGGAAGTGTAAACAAATCACTTGCCGGCAGTGGAGGCCTTCACTGCAACTGAAAAAGTGGGGGACGGGACTTTTCCGGTCACAGTGAAGGCTCTGGGCTTCAGAAAATGACGCGGACAGAAGGAATCTCCCCCCCCCCTTGCGGAACCTGCTGGGCCGGCAAACAGGCCAGGAACAGCCACAGGGGCATTATTTATTATGTCCCCGTGGCTGTTTCTGCTGCTGTCTCTGACCCATCCGCCGGCCCAGCAGGTTCCGCAAGGGTCGGGGGAAAGATTCCTTCGGTCCGTGTCATTCTCCAAAGCCTAGAGCCTTCACCGTGACTGGACCCCACCCCCTTTTTGGTCGCAACGAAGGCTCTGGGCTACACAGAAAGTTGCAGACCGAAGGACAGATAGGCAGGATATTGGAGAGATAGGCAGGATATTTCTCAATGTCATTTCCAGGGAATCCTGCTTGGGAATCCCCTGAAGCAAATGGTGAGCCACTGTGTGAGACAGAATGCTGGGCTGGACGGGCTGTGGCCTGTTCCAGCAAGGCTGTTCTTATGAAGGAATCTTTAGAACGGAGCAAGGGAAAGCCCTTTCTGGGGTGGGAAGGGTCTCCCTCGCTAACCCAGAAAGGGCTTTCCCTTCATCCATTCGGAAAGCACTTTCTGGGATAGCGAAGGGGACCCTTCCTCTCCCCACCCCAGAAAGGACTTTCCGAATGGAACAAGGGAAAGCCCTTCTGGGGTGGGGAGAGGAAGGGTCCCCCTAGCTAGCCCAGAAAGGGCTTTCCCCTCATCTGTTTAAAGTTTTTTTAATGCATCCCTATGGGGATGCATCGGGTTACAAAAAAAATCGAGTTACAAAAGAGGCCAGGTACCAATTATTTTTTGTAAATCAGGGTTTTACTGTATCTCAGAAAGTAACAAAACTCTCAAAAGCATTTCTAAAGACTGGGAGGGCCTGCTGCTTAAAAGAATAAACTTAAGCTATTTGATATGCAGCCCTCCATATAGAACTTGTCTGTAATTATCTGCATTCCTAATGCTACTTAGGGCTGATGGATGCTGCAGTCTAACAACATCTGGAAAGTCAAACATTTCATGCTCTTGCACATGCCTAAAATAAACTCACTTGTTGACGGTCTGCCTGACTACCAAGGTAAGTATAGTCAGGCTAAGAGCTAAAAGAATGACTTTATTTTAGGCATGTCCAAGAGCTAGAGGAAAGGGAAAGGACACACATGCTAACAAGATTTGTGTATGAAATACAGTCTAGAAAGCAAAAAATACTTGACATAATGTAGATGAATTAAAGATATTACTGTGTCAAAAAAAGAAGTGTAAGAACCATCTTTGTATGGGTAGGGCGAGAGCAAATAAAGTTCACCTAGTGGGAATACTACATAACTCATAAAAGAATTAGCAATTAGCACAATGTGAATGTTAAAAGAAGAAAATAAGGATTTGTACATTAAAAATGGAGCAAAATCAAGCTCTAAAGATAGGTCATATCAGAATAATAACCTTGTTTTAGTCTAAGTATCAATGAGCACTACATGTATTTATATGCTCTTCAACCCAAAGGGGCTTAGGAGCACATACATTTGGGTTGAGGCTTTACACCAATGTTTTCCAACCTTTGGTTTTTGGACTTGAATTCCCAGAAGTCTAAGTCAATTCCCCAAAGCACTTATCAGTCAATGTACTGACTTAGGCTTCTGGGAATTGAAGTTGGGAACCACTGCTTTACACTGAGAAACCACCACACAGGTTCAAGTATCTTGCAATTAACATACTGTACTTTAACCTCCTCTAACTGGTTGTAACTTACCTATATTAATTGTTGCTTGTCTACTGATGACTTCTGGTGACAGAGGTGTCAACTTAGTAACATCCTGTGGAAGACAGATCCTCAGTGACATCATAAATGTAAAGCACTATACTGTTTCTATTTCCTTAAACAGCTGCAATTTTTAATACAGTATTAGTTTTTTTTTTCCTTCCAGAATAAAGGAAGGAAAGGGGGGGGGAGTTAAAAGTTTATTTGGTTAAACCTGTGTTTAACTTTTCCCTTTACAAAGCAGTATCATATGATAATGTCTGGCCGGACATTCTGCTACGGTAATGGAGTAGACTGTCCAGATAGCGACTTAATGCAGTGTGTTGGGTGGCGGTAAATAACCTGACTCCCTAAAGGGGCCAACAGCCGATGAACCTCTTTAGGTGGGGTGAAGGCCCCCTCAGTGGAGGAAATGCCACTGGAAACCATAATTAGACTTCCCCTTTGTACAGCAAGTGAGTTAGCTATTCCAGAGGTGGGGTGGGGGAATGAAGTTGGAGGCTGGATGAAAATTGTACTAAATGTGTAAACATAGAATAACTGAATTGGAAGGGACCTTTTAAGCCATCAAGTCCAAGCCCCTGCTCAATGCAGGAAATTGCATATCTGACAAAAGGTTGTCCAATTTTCTCTTGAATGCTTCCAGTGTTGGGAGCACTCACCACCTCTCGAGCCCAACTGGTTCCACTGTCATACTGCTCCAACCATTACGAGGTTTCTCCTATATTCAGCCTTTATCTGGCTTTCTGTAGTTTCGGCCTGTTATTGCACGGCCTGCACTCTCGGATGATGGAGAACAGATCCTTCCCTTCCTCTTTAGATGTTTGTCATCTAGATATGGTTATCTTTCAGGTATTTGAAGAATGCTATCATATCCCATCAGTCTCCTTTTCTCAAGGCTAAACATGCCCAGTTCATACCTGTCAACCTTCCCGGATTGGCCAGGATTTCCCGATTTTCGGCGCCGATTTCCTGCCCGCAGCTGGCCAAACCCCAGAATTGGCAGCGGGGGGAAAAGAGGTACTGCGCAGCCCATCTGCACAAGTCACCTTCTACGCATGCATAGAAGGGTTCTACGCAAGCGTAAAAGCCTTCTACGCATGCGTAGAAGGCGATCTGCACAGAACCGTTTGCGCAGGTCCCGTATTTTCCGGAGCCGTGGTTGACAGGTATGGCCCAGTTCCTTCAGTATTTTCTCACAGGGCTTGTTTTTCTGTCCTCTGATCATCCTTGTTGCCCTCCTCTGTACCTGCTCTAATTTGTTTGCCTCTTTCTTAAAGTTCGGCGGCCAGAACTGGACACAGCACTCTAAAGGTAAATGTTTCCCTTGCTCGAAAGCCAGCCGTATCTGACTCAGTGCTCATGTTTCAAAGCAGAAGAGCCAGCGCTGTCTGCTTCTGCAAACGTTTCCGTGGCCATGTGGCAGGCATGACTAGACACACCGGAGCGCACGGAACGCTGTTTACCTTCCCACCGAAGTGGACCCTATTTATCTACTTGCAATGTCTTGCTTTTGAACTGCTAGGTTGGCAGGAGCTGGGGCAAAGACGGGAACTCCTTCCGTCCTGCAGTACTCGGGAATCGAACTGCTGACCTCCCGCCTCCCAGTCAGCGTCTTAGCCACTTGAGCCACTGCAGTCCAGAAGTACTCTAGATGTGGTCTAATCAGGGTTTTGGAGACTCTACTTCTGTGAATGCAACAGGATGATGCCCCAGAACCCCTGGTGTTGGAGATCCCAGTCTGAGCAGCGCTTCGCCCCGACCCTGTCCAAATAAATGCCTCCCTCTCCTGCCCTCTCCCATCACCTTCCTCCCATTTCCACGGGTGCCAAGCCGGGACAAGCTCCCCAGGCCTTCTCCTGGCACCGACACCCCCAAGCCCCTTACCCTCACCCCACGCCCCTCAGCACCGTATCCTCACCAAGGTACTCAAGTCTTGCCGGGAAAGGTGCGGCTGCCCCAGTGTCACTCCCGCTTCATCCCCCGCCATCTTGCCTAAAAGGAAGTTAGGAGTCCACGGAGCCTGCCTGACCCGCCCCCCTCCCCTCCCCACAGAACTCCGGACGCCGACCCCAGTTCCACGCCGTGTCAAGCAACGTCTACGAGCGAAGGACTTTCACCTCAGTCTCCCACTCTTTGTAGGGCCAGAGCGGCGCGCGAGGAAAGGAGGCGCCGACTTTTGACTCAGGCACTCATCTAGCCAACCCTGTTAGGACCCCGGGCCTGGCTGATGCAACCGGCACTTGTGAGGGAAGGCGTGACTCGGCTGCCTGCCTCGAAGGGAGTTTGCGTCGGGAACGTGGGGGAGTGGGCGTGGCTTAGGATGGACGTCTTGGCGAGAGCGGTGGAGTCCAGAGGAGGTCTTGTGCCTGCGGGGCGCCGCCGCTTGGGGCGCTGCCGGTCACAGAGTGCAAGAGCAGCACGCGGCAGATGTTTGTTCTCTTATTGTAGCGATGCTGGGAAAAAGTACGCCTAGATGGGAGATGGTGGGGTTGGGCTATCGCTTGAACGTTTTGGATAGGATGTTGGTGTGTCCCTGTTTTTGTATATATATAATACCCTAGTCTGTAGACAGGAGGGAATAGGAGTGGGGCAGCTCTTCATGCTTATTTTATTGATGTCTAATATTAACTTGGGAGGGCCGTGGTGGCTTAGTGGTTAGGATGCTGAGCTTGACAAATGGAAGGTGGGCATTTCGAGACCAGAGTGCTGCACGATGGCGCTGTTCTCTCTGCCCCAGTTCATGCCAACCTAGCCATTCAAAAGCAAGAAATTGAAAGTAGACAAATAGGTACCACTTTGGTGAGAAAGGTAACAATGCAGACCTGTCAAGTTTTGGATTTGGAAATAAGGAAAATTTCCCGGCACATAAGGGATACTTGACAGCTATGCTTATCCTGTGCTGCCCTCCAATGGCAGCAATAGGGCATTGCAGTCTAATTAATAAGGGATGACGGCAGGAAAGAGGGTAAAATAGGGTTTTCCCGGCCAAATAAGGGATACTTGACAGCTATGAACAGTGTTCCTGCCCCATGACCACAGAAACGTCTGCAGATGTAGACAGCACTGGCTCTTCATCTGTAAATGGAGATGAGCACTGTATCCTAGAATGAGATATGACTGGCTTTGGAGTAAGGGAGACTGTTACCTAATATTTACTTACCTATCTTTTGATACAAGGGACTGCAGTGGCTCAAGTGGCTAAGACGCTGACTGGAAGGCGGAAGGTCATCAGTTCGATTCCTGAGTACTGCAGGACGGAATGAGCTTCCGTCATCTGTCCCGGCTCCTGCCAACCTACCACAGCAGTTTGAAAGCAAGAAATTGAAAGTAGACAAATAGGGACCACTTTGGTGAGAAAGGTAACAGTGTTCCTGCCCCATGACCACAGAAACGTCTGCAGATGTAGACAGCACTGGCTCTTCATCTGTAAATGGAGATGAGCACTGTATCCTAGAATGAGATATGACTGGCTTTGGAGTAAGGGAGACCATTACCTAATTTACTCACCTATCTTTTGATACAAGGGACTGCAGTGGCTCAAGTGGCTAAGACGCTGACTGGAAGGTGGAAGGTTAGCAGTTCGATTCCTGAGTACTGCAGGACGGAATGAGCTCCCGTCATCTGTCCCAGCATCTGCCAACCTAGCAGTTTGAAAGCAAGAAATTGCCAGTAGAGAAATAGGGACCACTACAGTGGGAAGGTAACAGCGTTCTGTGTGCTCCAGTGTCTAGTCATGCCTGCCACATGACCACGGAAACATCTGCAGAAGCAGACAGCGCTGGCTCTTCGGCTTTGAAACAGAGATGAGCAATGAACCCTAGAGTTGGATATGACTGGCTTTCGAGCAAGGGAAACCTTTACCATCTTTTGATACAGCAAAAATTCTAAGAGGTTTTTATGAAAATGTACATACTTAATGCAGCATGTAGGTGTTTAAAAATATGCAAAATTATTGCTGGTCTTTTAAAATTTAGAATTGTATCCAAAAACGTTACGTGGGCATTCACGACTGGGCACGCTGTGGGTCTCAGTTATCAGACTGAATCAAATGTGAATATGTGCATCTACCTTAGTAAAATATGTTAAGATTTAAGATTAATGGTTGTTGAAAACTAGCTTGTTCTATACACCTGGGTGCCTACAAGGAAATGATGTTGCTTATCACTGGCTATATCAATAAGAGAATTCAGTGTGTGAGAGTAGGTTGGGTGCACTCCTTAGGCTGAAAAAATACGTCCTGATGGAAATTGAACACTGGCTTTACTATAAGGGCCTTAACATTAGCTAAAAGTATTTGAAAGAACAACTAGAGAGTGTCAAAGCTCACCTTTCTTTATTAGGTGCAGGAGAGGCTTCATATTAATACTGGCAATAGATTAAATGGTCTTACTTTACAATTGTGTAGTTGTTTGATCCTAAAGCAGTTTTATGAACAGAAGTAGAGTTAATGTGTCCAGGTTCCTTTGTGTTCAGATTCCTGATTGTTTGTAAAAAGTGATCCTTCCTAGGTTTCCTCTTGCCAAGAGTCTTCTTGATTTGCTTTAAACTTGCACAATAGGAAGCCAGATAAAAGTAACTCAGCTATTCACAATGACATCAGAATTATGGGATCTTTGTTTAGTTATTGGGGATGGGGTTTGTTGGTGTGTTGGGAATATAGTTAATCTTCATAGTGGATTTTTAGATGTTTCCCCCTGCACACTTCATCTCAGTCATTGGTGTCTATTATCAGATGTTCACCTTGTTATCTGGAAGGTCAGCAGTTCGAGACCCGGGTACTGCATGACGGATTGAGCACCCATCTCTGTCCCAGCTCCTGCCAACCTAGCAGTTCAAAAGCAAGAAATTGCAAGTAGATAACTAGGGACCACTTCGGTGGGAAAAGATCTTGGGGACATGAAAGAAGCCTCATTTGGGTGTCCCCTGAGCGGAGTTTCTCCAGGAAAAATGCTTTCTTCAACCCAGAATAATTTCTGACACAAAATTATTATCAGATGTGTGCTTTGTGTTTGAAATCCTACAGGATTTGGTATAAATCTCTTCTCTTGCTTTCTACAACCTACCCACTGTCGCTGTCAAACTCTGTTTGCTCTTCTGATTTGTCTTTGCCAGCAGAATAGATATCCTTAGTGCAACTGTCTTATCTTCTGCAGAGGTGGCATATCCCATATTCTAATGGGACATGTCAATCACTTGGGCATTCAATAGAGCCTTCAAACGTTCCATACTAAATGCACAAATTAATTAAAGGTAGACTCCAAAGTGAAGCATCTGAATGAAATTCATGTAAATGAAAAAGAAAAAAAATACTAAAGGCACACCAGCACACAATGTGTATGAATTGATGCCATGAGGCCTCTCTTATTATGTCTGATGAAGTGGACTTGGACACATTTAAACAGAGGAGTTAGTCTTTAAGATGCCACAATATTTTTTGTCTTTTTTTGCTGTTTTGCTTACTCTCTGATATGCTTGCACAAACTAACACAGCTAACATTGCACAGACTAACACTTGAAACATTTATGAAGAAATATATCAGAGAATAAACAAAAACGACAACCTTGCGGCACCTTAAAGACTAAGTGCTGTATTTTAATGTGAACTTTCCTGGACTTGGTCACATTAAAATACAGCAGTAAGTCTTTAAGGTGCCACAATGTTTTGTCTTGTTTACCCTTTGAAAGAATACATGCCTTTGAAATGTGGTGTTCGGAGTTTTTGTGGTTTTGAGAGTACAGTAATACCTCATACAAAGTCCGCTTCCTACAACATCAAATTCATACATCGCCTAAATCCTTGAAAAAAGTTGCCTCATACAAAGTCGCTGTGACTTTGTATGAGGCATTAGGGTTTTCCTAGGTTGCATTGTGCCTGGGCAGTATAAAAGGCAGGACGCATGCGTGCATTACTCTTGTGGGTTTTGCATAAGGCAAAGAGTGTTTAGGAGTGGTTTCGATCGCGACTGGATTTTTTTGAATTTTATCATCAGAATTTTTGGAAGCATTCCTGGGATTTTTGCAGCATTCTTCAGGTTCTTGGACCATTATTTGGCACAATGGATGATGGGACATGTTGGCATCCATTTTCTCGCTTCCAACCAGTAATTGTTTACAGTAGCTTGTACAAAATGGATGATCGGCCGCATGGCTGCAGATTAACACTGTGCTGCATGGTGGGGCATGTTAACTTTTAAACCTGCACTTCATAAAGTTTTCAAAAGTTAAAAATTTGTTGTATGGTTTGTCCCCTAAAATCAGGGTTGTTTGACATGTTTTTGTAATGTATTTAGCCTTTAGACAATGATTTCTTAAAGTTCTGTCAGTTTCCTGTCTGTTTCCTTGACTTTGCCCTGAAGTCTGTGCTGTTACAGTACAATCTATCTCTATAGAAACGACGTTGTATGAGGCATCGCGGCAAGGATTTGGACGTTGTATGAGGCATCACGGCTAGGATTTTGCATGCCTCATACAAAGTCTAAATCCATATAAAGTCCAGACTTGTGGAACCAAGTTTGGACGTTGTACGAGGTATCACTGTATAGTGGTACCTCGGATAAAGTCCAATTTGGATAAAGTCCAATTCGGATAAAGTTGCGGTTTTCATGCACACGTGATGCATCGCATAAAGTCCACAACCGCTAAAAATGGACGTTATCCGAGGTATTTGGTATAGGAACATTGGATAAAGTCCATTTTTGACGTTATCCGATGCATCGCCCATTTGATTTGGATAAAGTCCAAAATTGGATAAAGTCCAAACTTTGTGGAACGGAGTTTGGACTTTATCCGAGGTTCTACTGTACCCTGGACAGCGAGAACAAATAGGTCAATCTTAGAAATCGACCCCGACTGCCCCATTAGGTCAAATAGTAAAGATGAAGCTAAAAGTACTTTGGACATCCAATGAGAAGAGAGGATTCACTTGAGAAAAAGCCTTAATGCTGGGAAAGGTGGAGGACAAAAGAAAAAGGGAGCAGCCCAAAATGAGATGATGGTACAGTGATACCTCATACAACGTCCAAACTTGGTTCCACAAGTTTGGACTTTATACGGATTTGGACTTTGTATGAGGCATGCAAAATCCTAGCTGCGATGCCTCATACAACGTCCAAATCCTAGCCGCGATGCCTTATACAACGTCCAAATCCTTGCCGCGATGCCTCGTACAACGTCGTTTCCGTAGAGATACATTGTACTGTAACAGCACAGACGTCAGGGCAAAGTCAAGGAAACAGACAGGAAACTGACAGAACTTTTAAGAAATCATTATCTAAAGGCTAAATACATTACAAAAACATGTGTTGTGTCCTAAAGCCTGTGCCTTTAAACAATGCACCTATCCATGTGTATCCAATGTAATCTTTTCTATGTGTAACATTGTAACCTTCAGCTGCATCACTGTAACCTTAATAGGACGCGAGCTAGTGACCACTAGATGGCAATAGCGAGCGTCCAAGCTCATTGGTCCAAGACTCACCTAGAACAACAGCGCGGGAAGATTCCCGCCACTACCTTCACCTGGACAAGAAGGGTGTGACCTACAATGACGTCACGCGGACAGTAGCCAATGGACTGTCAAGGAGCCACATTCAAATGTATAGCCACCGTATATATTGAGCTGTTCATCCGCCATTACCACATGTTCCCACTGACCAGCATGTAATAAAGTTGTGTTAAGCCAGCTCTTCGGCTGTCCTGGTGTCTTTGGTCCCATACACTAAATTGGCGACGAAGGTGGGATAATGGCTGCCCACGGGACCAAGACATACGCCGGTTTCGACATCAAGAAACCGCAAGATTGGGAACTCTTCGAAATGGACTTCCAAGGCGCGCTGGTGGAGTTCGAGGTTAAGGACGAGGCGAAGAAAAGAGCCATCCTCACCAGAATGCTCGGGCATGACGGCAAGAGGGTATTGATTGACCTCATCGCACCCAAAAAGGCGGCTGAATTCAAGGCAGAAGAGCTCCTGATGGTGTTGCGAGACCATTTTCGGCCCTCGGTGGCAATGTTTCCCGCTCGGAGCGCGTTTTGGAGGCGAGTCCAAGCGCCTGGAGAATCGGTCGCCGCGTTCGTAGCGGCCCTGCGCCTGGCTGCCGGCCCATGCAAATGGGAGAACTTGGAAGTCACCCTCAGGGACTGCGTGCTATGCGGCCTGAAGGACGCCGAGATTCAGCGCACACTGATGAATCAGGAGCCGCCCCCCACGTTGCAGGAGGTCCTGAAAGCGGCGCAGGCCGCGGAAGCCACGAAGGCCGGGGTGCAAGAGCTCCAGGACTGGCGGCCGAAGGCCGACAAAACAGAGAGTTCGGTGCACGCAGCCCGGCGAATTTCGAAATCGTCCGCCGAAAGCAGCGATGACGAGGACGTCCGGAGGGTCCGGAAGGAGGGCCGGCGTTGCGACGGCTGCGGGGCGGCTCACGACCGTGCCAGGTGTCCGTTCAGAAAAGCCGAGTGCCACAACTGCGGGCGACGCGGGCACATCGCCAAAGTCTGCAGACAACGGCGCAAGGACCGGAGGAGCTCACCCGACCGCTCAGCGAGGCCAGACCGCTCGACGAGACTAAAGGATGGCGCCCGGCCCACGAGGAAGCAGGACGGCGTGGGCCGCATCTCCGACGACAGCGACGACGACGCCCCAGTTTTCAGCGTGTCCATGGGACACCCCCGTTACTTTGTTGAGGTACTGGTGCAAGGGGCCCCTGTTAGGATGGAGATTGACTCTGGCTCCTCTTACTCAATCATTTCCCAGAGGGAGTTTTTGAGAATTGCCCCCCGCGCACGGCCCAAGCTCAAAGCGCTGAGGTCCACGCTTCGGGACGTGCAAGGGAACAGTATCCCGGTGTTGGGGGTTGGGAAATTCCAGGTCCAGTATAAGCGGCACGCCGCGGAACTCCCCCTAGTCGTTCTTAAGGGGGGTAATTGCAGCCTCCTCGGGACTCAATGGTTTCAGCCCCTGGGTCTGTTCATTGGGGGGGGTGCACGCCGTTGGGTCTGACCCAATACAGGAGGTGTGTGACGCGCACTCCGAAGTCTTCAAGAAGGGACTTGGGAAATTCAATGGGCCCCCAGTAACTTTCGACCTGGACCCGGAGGTCCGCCCAATAAGACTCAAACCGCGCAGAGTGCCTTTTGCACTCAAGGACAAAATAGAGGCGGAACTGGACAAATTAGTGGGCCAGGGGATTCTTGTTCCTGTTGATTCTGCGGAGTGGGAAACTCCAATTGTCACGGCATTGAAGGCCAATGGGGAGGTTCGCATTTGCGCCGATTATAAGTGCACCATTAATAAGGCAATCCGCCCTAATGCGTATCCGGTGCCGGTGGTCAGCCACTTGCTAGCCAGGTTACATGGGGGAAAGTGTTTCGCTAAGCTCGACCTGGCACAGGCCTATCAGCAACTCATGGTAACCCCTACCGCAGCTGCTGCACAGACCATAGTCACGCATAAGGGGGCGTTCCAAGTGACGCGCCTCCAATTCGGCGTGAACTCGGCGCCTGGAATTTTCCAGTCGCTCGTGGAACGCCTCCTCAAAGGGCTGGACGGCGTTTTGCCATATTTTGATGATGTATTGATAACGGGGGGAGTGAGGTTGAGTTGGCTGAAAGGCTAAACAAGGTCCTGGCGGCATTCGAACAGGCGGGGTTGAGGTTGCGAAAAGACAAATGCGTCTTCTTCGCGAAGGAGGTTGAGTTCTTAGGGTTCCGTGTAACACCTGAGGGGATCAAACCGTCCAAATCCAAGGTGGCCGCCATCAAGAAAGCCCCTCGCCCCACCTCCAAGTCCGAGCTACAGTCATTCCTAGGGCTCTTAAATTTCTACCACTCCTTCCTTCCTCGGAAGGCGGCGGTGGCTGAACCGCTTCATCAGTTGCTCAAGAAAGATGAGGCATGGAGGTGGGGCGATGATCAGGAGAGGGCATTCACCGCACTAAAGCAACTCCTGGCATCCGACGCCGTTCTCACCCATTTCTATCCCAAACGGCCGGTGGTACTGGTCTGCGATGCATCCCCGGTGGGGGTGGGGGCGGTGTTGTGCCACGTGCTAGAAAACGGGAGGGAGGCCCCGATAGCGTTTTACTCAAGATCCTTGTCCCCAGTGGAGAGAAATTACGCCCAAACAGACAGGGAAGCGCTGGCGATAGTTGCAGGGACCAAAAAATTTCACGATTTTCTATATGGCCGCCCTTTCACCATCGTGACTGACCACAAGCCCCTACTAGGCATTTTTACCGCAGATAAGCCCACGCCACAGATCCTGTCCCCGAGGATGCTCCGGTGGGCTATTTTCCTCAACGCGTATCAGCACGCGTTGGTCTACCGGCCCGGGAAAGAGATCTGCCATGCGGACGCCCTGTCGAGGTCCCCCCTCCCCCTGACGCCCAGCTAGATGGGCGGGGAGGGGCGAGACCGCCAGGTACTCATGATAGAGGTTTTGGATTCGCCTCCCGTAGTGCCCGCCGACATTGCCAAAGCTACAGAGAAGGACAGGACGTTAGCGGCAGTCAGCTCCTGGGTGCAGAAAGGGTGGCCGGCGTCCTCCCCAGCGGAGGAGTTCGCCCCATTTTTTAGAAAAAAGCTAGAACTGTCCCTAGAGAGGGGGTGTCTCTTGTGGGGGCAGCGGGTGGTGATTCCCACATCCCTTCGGCCGCGGGTGCTTAAACTGCTGCACGTCAGCCACCCCGGAATTGTGCGCTCCAAAGCGCTGGCCCGGAGTTACTTTTGGTGGCCCCAGTTAGACGCCGACATCGAGCACATGGTCAGCACTTGCGAGAGCTGCCAATGCTCCAGACCTGAGGAGGCCCGCCTTCCCCACAGGGAGTGGGACGCGGCTAAGGGGCCGTAGTCCCTGGTGCACATAGATTTCGCGGGCCCGTTCCGAGGGACCCTGTTTCTTCTTGTTGTGGACGCCTTCTCCAAGTGGTTGGAGGTTATCCCAGTCACGAGCACCTCCTCGGCCCAGACCATTAAGCATCTGCGGAGGCTCTTTTGCACGTTCGGCATACCCGACACATTAATCAGCGACAACGCTAGTTGTTTCACGTCCTCCGAGTTCAGGGCATTCATGGAGATTAACGCCATCCAGCATATCACCTCCACCCCGTTTCACCCGGCCACCAATGGCCAAGTGGAGCGCCTCATACGCACCACAAAGGATACGTTGCGGCGCATGGGCCCCGGAGATCTCAACCTGCAAGTGTGTCAGTTTCTGCTTGGGTACAGGGTGACCCCGTTAGCGTCCGGCTACTCCCCTGCGGAGCTTTTCATGTGCAGGAAACTAACCACCATACTCACTAGGCTAGACCCCACGAGAGTTGAGGACAAGGGGAGGAACATAGGGGTAGAAGCCACCAAGAGTTTCAGCGTGGGTGCCCTGGTGCATTGCAGGAACTACGCCAGCGCGGGGCCAACCTGGGTACCGGGGGTGGTCGTGGAACAGACCGGTCCCGTATCGTACCGCGTGGAGACCAACACAGGTCTACTTTGGCGGCGACACGCGGACCAGCTCCGGAGCCGGGTCCCAGGAAGTCAGGGCGCCGACGGCGCGAACACAAATTCAGCGTTAGGGCTCTCCCCCACCCGTTTAGCCCAAGGGGGAGGGGAGGGGGGTCCAGAGTCCCCACCAAGGGGGGAGGAGAAGGAATTTGTCCTCGTAGATATCCCGCAGGATCCCCCAACAGAGTTTGATTTTGATTTTCAGAACCGGGGGGGGGTGTTTCGGAGTGGTCCCCCACCCATCCAAGCGAGAAGAGGGGTTTTACGTTAGCCCCTGGTGCCCCCGGTTCAACCCTTTCCCCTAAAGCTGCAAAACCGCAGCAAGCCTCTAACAAGTCTCCCTCTCCCATTACAGGACAAGGGTCCAGGGAACAAGGAAGCGGGAGCGGCCCCCGGGTGGGCCAACCCACATCGCGGCCCAAACGCGAGTGCAATAAACCATCTTGGCTAAGAGACTTCGTCTCATCCTAGGGGGGAGGGGTGTTGTGTCCTAAAGCCTGTGCCTTTAAACAATGCACCTATCCATGTGTATCCAATGTAACCTTTTCTATGTGTAACATTGTAACCTTCAGCTGCATCACTGTAACCTTAATAGGACGCGAGCTAGTGACCACTAGATGGCAATAGCGAGCGTCCAAGCTCATTGGTCCAAGACTCACCTAGAACAACAGCGCGGGAAGATTCCCGCCACTACCTTCACCTGGACAAGAAGGGTGTGACCTACAATGACGTCACGCGGACAGTAGCCAATGGACTGTCAAGGAGCCACATTCAAATGTATAGCCACCGTATATATTGAGCTGTTCATCCGCCATTACCACATGTTCCCACTGACCAGCATGTAATAAAGTTGTGTTAAGCCAGCTCTTCGGCTGTCCTGGTGTCTTTGGTCCCATACACTAAAACATGTCAAACAACTCTGATTTTAGGGGACAAACCATACAAGTTTTTAACTTTTGAAAACTTTATGAAGTGCAGGTTTAAAAGTTAACACATCCCATCATGCAGCACAGTGTTAATCTGCAGCTATGCGGCCGATCATCCATTTTGTACAAGCTCATGCAAAACCCACAAGAGCAATGCACGCATGCATCCTGCCTTTTGTGCTGCCCTAATGCCTCATACAAAGTCGCCGCGACTTTGTACGAGGCAACTTTTTTCAAGGAATTAGCCGATGTTGTTTGGATTCGATGTTGTATGAAGCGGACTTGGTATGAGGTATTACTGTACTGTATTGTAGATGCAATGGGCACAAAGCTGGGTGGTGCTGAGGAGGATGTTGGAAGACAGGGGTGCCTGGCGGGCGATGGTCCATAGGGTCGCAAAGGGTGGGAATGGGCTGTGAGACTGAACAAGGCTTGAAACACACACGGCTCCCACTTCAAAACATTTCAACTATGAAGATGTATAAATGCACCTTCCTGTCTGGTTGAATGCATGATATAAAAGAAGACAATTACTGGCGGCCACCTTGGCCAAGCAGGATATAGAAGGAACATTGCTTGGAGGGGAAATTTATTTTTATTATTTTTATTTGGGGGGGGGAGGGGGCGTGGACGGATCCTTTTAATTAATGCGACGTCGGTCGAGGCGGGCCCTGAGAGAGCCGGGAAGGCGCCCGCGACTCAGGAGGAGGAGGAGGAGGAGGCGGCTGCTCCTCCTGGTGCTGCTGGGCGAGGAGGGGCCTTGCCTTGGCCAAGGCTGCAGGCAGCCGCAGCGGATGGGGCGGCCGCTGCAGGCGTCGAGGAGGGGGCAGGAGGAGCCCCTGCTGGGCCCCTCCATGGAGGCTCCTCTCCCTCCTTTCTTCCCCGCGCCGCGTCTCGCTGCTGCTTCTCATGCAGGCGGCGGAAGTGACGGCCGGTGTGGGGTGCTTTTCGTTGGGGGAAGATGGCGGCTGCGGCAGTGCTAGGTAGCGAAGAAGGTAAACAACTGTGAGAAGGGACGTGGGGGGGAAAGGCAGGGACTCCGGGCCGGGCGGGGGGGGGGGGGTGCCAAGGCCGCGGGAAGAAGAGGCCTCCTCGGCCCATGTGGCGCCCGCGGAGGGAGCAAAAGGCGCGGCGTCTCCTCCATCACCCTGTCCTCCTCCTCCTCTCCACTGCTTCTCCTGTGTGAGGCGGCTCTGCTCCTCTTCCTCCTCTGCCTTTATGTTAGCCAGAGGTTTCCCCCTCCCTCCCTCCGTCCTTCGCATGCTTAGCGGGAAGGACCACCGTGTCTTCGGTGCTGCTGAGACAGAGGTAGGTGAAGGTGCCATGGAGGGAGAGAGGGAGAGAGGGTCGTGCTTGCATGCCACAACCTCTGTCTTTCCCCTGCTGCCTCTTAGTCCCATGAGGGCTATAGAGACTCTTCCTCCTCTTTATCCCAAACATTCCCCCCACCCTGTGGCTGCAAAAAGAAGGCTAGCGATGTGTACAGTATAAGGTAAAGGTTTCCCTTGCTCGAAAGCCAGTCGTATCTTACTCTAGGGTCCAGTGCTCGTCTCTGTTTCAAAGCCGAAGAGCCAGCGCTGTCTGCTTCTGCAGACGTTTCCGTGGTCATGTGGCAGGCATGACTAGGCACCGGAGCGCACAGTACGCTGTTGCCTTCCCACCGAAGTGGTCCCTATTTGTCTACTTTGTCTTGCTTTCGAACTGTGAGGTTGGTAGGAGTTGGGACAAAGACGGGAGCTCATTCCGCCCGGGAATCAAACTGCTGACCTCCCGCCTCCCAGTCAGCGTCTTAGCCACTTGAGCCACTGCTGTATAGAGTCACCAAAACCCATGAGGCTGCATGAACAGAAGTATAGAGTACAAAACCCATGAGGCTGCTTTAACAAGTGTACGGAAGGGGTGCCCAAACTTTTCTGGTTGCTGGCCGGTCACGTGGTTCAGGGAGCTGGTCACTATGGCCTGGGGGCCGAATCCGGCCCCCAACACCAATTCATCCAGCCCACGAAGCCCTCATTGCTCATGGAAGCGGAAGTAAAACGCGCCCGTACTTTCACTTCCATGAGCGATGAGGGCTTCGTGGACTGGTTTAATTGGCGTTGGGGGCCGGATTCGGCCCCCAGGCCATAGTTTAGGAACCCCTGGTATAGAGTCTCTAAAACCCATGAGGCTGCATGAACAGAAGTATAGAGTCCGAAACTCATGAGTCCCCCTTTCTTCAGCACTGGTTAGACCACATCAAAATCTTGTGTCTAATTCTGGGCACCGCACTTTATGAAGGATGCAAACCAACTAGAGCAGGTACAGAGAAGGGCAGCAAAGATGATCAGAGGACGGGAAACCAAGCCCTATAAGGAAAGACTGAAGAAATTGGGCATGTTCAGTCTTGAGAAAAGGAGACTCGGGTATATGATGGCACTCTTCAAATACCTGAACAATAATCATAAAGAGGAAGGGAAGGATCTGTTCTCCGTCAACCCAGAGAGCAGAACACACGATACGAGCTCAAACTAAAGGAAGACAGATATAGGCTGAATATTGGGATAAACTTATCGGTTAGAGCAATATGACAGTGGACCAACTTCCCTGATGGGTGGGAGTGCTCCAACACTGGAAGCATTCAAGAGACAATTGGACAACTCGTCAGATATGCTTTGGTTTGGATTCCTGCATTTAGCAGGGGGTTGGACTTGATGATCTAAAAGGCCCCTTCCAATTCTGTGATTTGCCTTCTTTCCCACCAGGGTTGGGCTAAAGTGGACACACAAACTGAGCTAGTTTATTCTTTTTTTTTCTGTCCCAGTTTTGAAGGGCATTTGCTTCTTTAGATAAGAAAAGAGGAACAGAGAATGATGCTCCAGAGAATGTAAAGCTGTTATGCCTTTAGAAGTGAAAGATTGCATGGTGATGGGAGCATCAATATCTTAGTGCATATGGGTATGTGCGCATATGTATGTCTGCTGTTCCTTTTGCTAAACCTCTCGGGGTGCTTGCCCTTTCAGGTGTTGTTTTTCTAAAGAGGGTACTAGATTGCAGTTTTGCTTCTTTTCCTGATTCATCAGATGAGTGAGGTAATAATAATGATTTTGTGTCAGAAATTATTCTGGGTTGAAAGGATTTTTGCTGGAGGAACTTCGCTCAGGGGATGCCCGAAAGGCTCCTTTCATGCCCCCAAGATGATGAATGAGGTGAGAAGATGATTAACATATCTTTTGTCTTTGTCTATGAGTGTATCAGTGATTCTTCTAAGAACTTAAAACCATAAGACTTCTATGTTTAGAGTGCACATTAGAGGAAATGAATATTGCAAACTTTGCTTTCCATTCATTGCTATCCATATTCTATTCTTGTTTTGCAGGAAGATCCTCTGGTTTTATGTTTTGCTAAGGGCAGTTCTGTAACAAGTTTCTTCTTCTTGTGCCATATCCAGGCACGTGCTGGTATATCGGGCAATTGGGCTTTGTCCATGGGGCGCCAATAGCAATGTATGGGATTTCCCCCCCCCTCCAATCCCACCCCAATAGGCACCCCCACCACTCCCTGTCCAGCACCTTCCCATGCTCACCCCTGACCATATCCGATTCCGCAATCAGTCATGGAGATTGTCCTGAGGATATAAGAACATAACAGCCTTGCTGAAACAGGCCACAGCCCATCCAGTCCAGCATTGTGTCACACACAGTGGCTCACCATTTGCTTCAGGGTATTATTCCCAAGCAGATGCCTTCACCTGCTTAAGATTCCCTGGACATGGCATTAAGAGATATCCTGCCTATCTCTCCAACCCGGAGGTTGTCCTTAGGTATCCATAATTATAGCCATTGATACCCTTGTCCTCCATGAACTTGTTTAATCCTTTCTTAAAGCTGTCAAGACTGACAGCTGTCACCACTTCTTCTGGCAGGGAGTTCCATAGACCAGTGATCCTCTGGATGAAAATGTACTTTCTCTTATTTGTTTGAGAACTAGCACCCAAAAGTTTCATTGAGTGCCCCCCAGTTCTAGTGTTGTGCGATAGGGAAAACAGTTTTTCCTTATCTACTTTGTCCACACCGTGCATGATTTTATAAACTTCAATCAGGTCACCTCTTAGACGCCGTTGTTCAAGAGTGAAGAGGCCCAACCATTGCAGCCTCAGATGGTAAGGAAGGTGTTCCAGTCTCCTAATCATTCTGGTTGCCCTCCTCTGCACTTTTTCCAACTCCATAATATCCTTCTGGAGCTATGCCGACCAGAACTGTACACAGTATTCCAGATGGGGCCTCACCATAGATTTATAAAGAGGCAAAATGGCACTTGCTGACTTATTTTCTATACCCTTCCTAATGATGCAGTGACCTCCCATTTGCCACTGAATAACAAGTTTCAGTTGGGAGAATTGGTATTTTTGACATGAAACTACCAAAATGAAATCACCTTTGGCGAACTCATTTCTGCACTTCCTTTCACCTGACATTCGGGCAAACAGAGGGAGGAGGGGGGGACTTCTGGCTAATATATTTCAGTGGGTCAGGTGAAAGGAACTGCGGAAATGAGTTTGCCAAAGGTGGCTTCATTTTGGCAGTGTCATGTCTGGCCTGGACATGGAAGTAGAAGAAGAAATTAGGGAGGATCATGCCATAGTGATTTTTTGCCCTGGTGCCAAGTATTTTGCTATTGTGCTGTGAGATTTTAACATTTAATATGTAAATTGGTAGACGATTTTATCACCTGCAAAACATGGTAATTGATCCAAACTCTAGTTTAATTTTTAAAAACGTGCAACCCTATTCAAAAAGTCTTTTAAATATTTCTAAGGAAAAGATCATTTTATTGTTTAGAAATAATATAAGTAAATGTGTTGCAATCAACACAGACTTTAAAAATTGATTTTGTGTGTGTGTGTGTGTGTGTGTGTGTGTAAAAACACCTTTTCTGAGATGCAGCTTATTTATAATTTAACTACTATTAAATTAATTTTCTGATTAACATGGTAATTTCCTTCAATTAACCAATCAGAATGATGGAGGCATGAGTGATGGTGCAACATTACTATATTGAGTCATATAGCCTATAAGATTAATATTGTAGTTTTGTATACATAATGTTTGTGAAAGTTATTATTACTTTCTGAAATTGAGACCTCGGCTGCTGACAGCGATGTGGAGAGTCAAGGCTGCTTCTTACCAGGCCAAATAAGAAACTATTTGAGGTACCATGTCTCTGGCCACATTATTCTTTTTGTGCAAATACAAGAAACAGAAAACTGTTATTTTAAAGTAAGTCCTTAAAGTCTCTTTATTGGAAAAACATAACTAGAGAAGAAACTATTGAATTAGGAAACTAAATTCAAAGTTTGTAATAAGATGAATATAAATCATCCAGCTCATTACAAACTTTTATGCTTGTGAATTTTTTATTCAGATATGTTTTTTTGTTAATAACAGCATAATGTAATTCAAAGAAGCACCTTGACAACCACTAGTTTTATTCTTACATGCATGTAAACAAAAAATATGTACATGCATTGTGGTTTATTGATTTGAAACAAGTTTCCTTTCTTGCATTTACAGGGGATCTATTTCAGGGAAGAATCTTAAGTCTTTTAAAAATCCTATTGTAATTTCCATACCATATTAATTTTGATTCCAGCCTCATGGTGATGGAGATAACAGTTTCTTTTTATCCTCCTGTCATTGTTAAGATGTGAACAATTAGATAGGTTAGTGATGGCGAACCTTGGCACTCCGGGTGTTCTTGGACTTCAGTTACCAGAAGCCCAAGTCAGCACTCCTGCTGATCAGGGCTTCTGAGAATTGAAGTTCAAGAACATCTGGAGTGTCAAGGTTCGCCATCACTGATATGATTTATTTATCATGCTTACAGAATGTGGCTTTCCCCTATTTATTACTTGCTTGCCTCCTAATAAACCAATATTAAACTGTAAAATATTTAATCTGCTTGATGGGAAACAAGGTAACCAACCAAAGAGGCAGAAATGGCTGCATTCAGATAATAAACCACAGAACAAAACTGCGATTTGCTTAGGAAATCTACTGTAAGTGAGGACATTTGAACATCTTGTACCAGTATATTGCTCAAACATTAAGTTAGGATTACAAGAGTTTTCTGGGGTTTTGTATTGTCCAAACTATAAGTGCTGAAATAAATAGCAAAGATTGCTTTCATGTAGAAAAAAAATCTGTGAAGTCTCTTATTTGCAAGAGATGATTTCCAAATTGTGCTTTATAGTTCTGGTTTGTTTGGGAAAAAAATACAGTTAAAAGTACAGTGATAACTCATACAACGTCCAAACTTGGCTCCACAAGTTTGGACTTTATACGGATTTGGACTTTGTATGAGGCATGCAAAATCCTAGCCGCGATGCCTCATACAACGTCCAAATCCTTGCTATGATGCCTCGTACAACGTCGTTTCCATAGAGATACATTGTACTGTAATAGCACAGACTTCAGGGCAAAGTCAAGGAAACAGACAGGAAACTGACAGAAATTTAAGAAATCATTGTCTAAAGGCTAAATACATTACAAAAACATGTCAAACAACCCTGATTGTCCAAGATCCTGAAGAATGCTGCAAAAATCCCAGGAATGCTTCTAAAAATTCTGATGAAAAATTCAAAAAAATCCAAAATCACGCTCAAAACCACTCCTAAACACTCTTCGCCTCATGCAAAACCCACAAGAGCAATGCACACATGTGTCCTGCCTTTTATACTGTCCAGGCACAATGCAACCTGGGAAAAACCCAATGCCTCACACGACTTTGTATGAGGCAACTTTTTCAAGAAATTAGGCGATGTTGTATGAATTCGATGTTGTATGAAGCGGACTTTGTATGAGGTATTACTGTAGTTACAGTTTCCTTTTTGGACACTGTGGGAAACCTTCTGAAAACAGAAGCAAGTGTTTTTGGTTTGTTCATGACCATGGGAGAAGGAGAACAGCTTTTGCATATTTAAACGTATAACTGTAGCTCTGTTGTTTCTAAATGAGGGCTATTTGTAGGTATAGATAAAGCCAGTTGTATCCGACTCTAGGGTTCAGTGCTCATCCCTGTTTATAGCCAAAGAGCCAGTGCTGCCTGCATCTGCAGACATTTCCGTGGATATGTGGCAGGCATGCCTCAACATGGAACGCTGTTTACCTTCCCATCAAAGTGGTACCTTTTTATCTACTTGCAATTTCTTGCTTTGAAACTGCTAGGTTGGCAGGAGCTGGGAAAGACGGGAGCTTACTCCGTCATGCAGTTAGTTACCCAGGAATCGACCTTCTAGTCAGCGAGTTCAGCATCTTAACCACTTGAGACATTGTCTTATTTTGGTTATGAGAGAAGTATACAAGCAGGAATTATGTGTTATTGGCTTAAACATTCATGTAGCCACTTGTGCAAACCTTACAATTTTGTGAACTGCAGTTTCTGCATAAAACTACAAAATGTCAGCAAATAGTCTTTCTATCATCTTTGCAAAGCTAAAATAACTGTTCTGCAGAAGTAATAATTATCTGTCCCAGATGAATATGCTAATTTGTCATATTAACAAAATTTTCTACATCTGAAGTAATTGACATAGAACAAGTAAGTTCTCTGAACAGGAATGGAAGACCAAGTTTGAGGAAAGAGAAGATTTTTTGTGAAGTATGAAATACTGTATCATCTCCCTAATGTTTTACGGATATTAGGGCAGGATTTTGCCTACCTTAGTAAATCAATGTGATTCCTGTTTTGCATTGTTTGAATGAGACACATGAGAGTGTATGAGAATAATGGTTTATATGGGAGCCAGTGACTTCATAAATGACATCACCCTTTCATGTCTAGGCTAGTAAAAGTCATTTGAGGAACTTTCTGCTACTTCCATATGAAGCCAAATTCAAATTGATGTTCCTTTTTTTTAAATCAGCATGATATCAAATTGACTCAAATTTCACATATCTACTCATTTTTCACTTAACAGCTCAAATATTACTGAAATCTAATTTTAGTACATTAGATAGGTAATCTGCAGTAAATGTAAAATGTTATGAATGGAAATAACCTGCTGTGCCAAAATATAATTTTAAAAGTACTAACTGATTTTCTTATTTGCTAAGAAGACTAAATGTGTAGGTGTAATCAAGGTGACTTAATTGTACCATTTGGGACTCCTTTGGCTGAACGTGGTTGTTAATTCTGATGTCTGAGATAGCTGAAGTACAGTTGTTACACATGTGTGGCTTAGAGTAATCATTAAAAATGTTGACAGCACACTGTTGATAAAAAAATTATCAAGAATATTTTAAAGATCCAAATAATTACTATTCTTGAAAGTCAGGCTTCGCAGAATGAGGGTTGTTCGGATTGTTTCAACACAGCAGTAAGACAAAGTTCTTGAGAATCCTTTCTTTACTGGTAGCATGCTAGTGCATACTGCTTGATTGTTCCCAGTTGGCTTCTTTTCCAGGGGGCTGTGGCTCTCCATTTGTGGATAGTTTTAATGTTAAGTTATTGTTAATAAATAAATACGTCCAAACCAGAGACTCTTGAGTTGTTGCTAGAGATGTACAAGTTCTGGAAATATTGAAGCCATGGGGGAAAAGCAGTTTTTTTCATCTGTAAGTAGCGCAAGACACAGTGCTTTGTTGATTTTTCCTTGCACAGATTCCATTATGCATTTGTATTCTGACTCCAAAAGAGGCTAGCTCAAATAATATCTGTTGGGCAAATTCTTCTTCCGTGTCTAGGCCAGATGTAAAACTGCCAAAATGAAGCCACTATTTGGTGAGTTCATTCCGCAGTTCCTTTCGCCTGGTCTAGTGTGAGAAAGATTAGCCAGCAACACAAGGTTGCTGTTACCAGGGTATACCCAATTGTGGTTCAAAAATACAGTACCACAATCTTCGAGGAGGCTCTAAATGGTCTTAGTAATTTCAAAGCTCCATGCCAGTATGTATTTTCTACTGTATGACATTGTGTACCAGTATGCTGATCATCATCATCATTATTAATATTATATTTGAACTTATATACCGCTTTCATTTGTCAACAACAAACTCAAAGCGGTTCACAACATGTTCAAAAATCAACAAAACAAAAATACAGTATAGCATCAAAATTACAATATAAAAATAACAAAGCGAAACAATACATAAATACATTTGAAAGTTCAAAAAACAAAATCAGCATATCAATAAGCAAAAACAAATTTATAATACAATAACCCCCCACAACACAGTTTTAGAGTTTCATGGGGTGGGGGGTGGGGAGGACAAGGCTGGGGATAGAAAATAGTTCTGTTACCGTCAGCTAACAGCCCAGCAGAGCGGCAAAAGTCGGACCGCTGGAGGCGGAGCAATCCCTCTGGCTAAAGCTGTCTCGGAACAGTGTTGAAAGCAAGTGAGTTCTCCATAGCTCTCATAGCTCCCGTCGCGGGAGTAGTCGCAAAATATGCCACCACCTCCCACGGTCGGTCGGTCAGTCCAGATGGAGAGTCTTGAAAACCCACTATGGAGCCTGAGACCCAGCAGAGCCAATACCACCACCACCTCCGCCGCCATCCATCGACACCTCCGCCATCTCCCCCCCCCCCCATAACACAACCTTGAAAGTATTTAGAGAACCTGCCAACATTATTTTAAAATATTGTGTGTCCAAGCTTGCTGAACCACAGTGAGAGTTCAGTCATTTTAACATATGGCTGAATGTGTTAGAGCTGCTTGCAGAATTAATAAGAAGATTGTTTCCAGATAGGAAATTAAGTTTGGTATAATAAGTACTTAGGTGGAGCATACTTGATACTCCTAGGTATTTTCTTCTTTCTCACCTTGGCTCTACATTTTATGCATTTTAGAGCAAAGGTGCTTTTGTATAGGATGGTTAACAATTCATGTTTGCTGAGGTAGATTGGTGCAGGTGTGTGTGGGAGAATGGGTGGAAAGGATTTTAATTATATTCTTTCACAGTGACTATAACCGTACACTTTATTATGCTCATTCCATTGTTGTTGTTCAGTCGCACAGTCGATTCCGACCCTATGGACCATTGATCTCCAGGTACCCCTGTCCTCCACCATCCTCCTCAGCCCGCTCAGCTCGGTGCCCGCTGCGTCCACAATGCCATCCAGCCATCTCATCCTTGGCCATCCCCTTTTTCTTTTGCCCTCCACCTTTCCCAGCATCAAGGCTTTCTCAAGTGAATCCTCTCTTCTCATTTAGTGTCCAAAGTACTTCAGCTTTATCTTTACTATTTGACCTTCTAAGGAGCAGTCAGCACGGATTTCTTTCAAGATTGACTTATTTGTTCTCCTCGCTGTCTAGGGTACTCTCAAAACTCTCCTCCAACACCACATCTCAAAGGCGTCTATTCTTCTGTGCTCAGCCTTCCTAATGGTCCAGCTCTCGCATCCATACATTACCACCGGGAATACCATTGCTTTGACTATACGGATTTTTGTTTGCAAGATGATGTCTCTACTTTTCACTATGTTCCCCAGGTTTCTCATGGCTTGTCTCCCTAGAATCAGTCGCCTCTTTATTTCATGGCTGCAGTCACCATCTGCAGTGATCCTAGATCCCAAGAAAGTAAAATCCGTCACTGCTACTTCTTCCCTGTCTACTTTCCAGGTCCTGATAGGGCCTGTTGCCATTATCTTGGTTTTCTTGATGTTAAGTCTCAGGCCAGCTTTTGCACTCTCTTCTTTCAACCTAATCAGTAGCTTCTTTAAATCTTCCTCACTTTCTGCCATTAGGGTGGTATCGTCTGCATATCTCAAATTGTTGATGTTTCTCCCAGCAATTTTTATCCCATATTGTGATTCCTCCATCCCTGTGCTCTGTGTATAGGTTGAAAAGGTAGGGTGATAAAATGCAGCCTTGTCTTACTCCTTTTCCTATTCCAAACCATTCTGTCATTCCGTGTTCTGTCGTAACTGTTGCTTCTTGACTCTTGTACAGATTTCTCATGAGGCATATGAGGTGTTCTGGTATTCCCATTTCTTTAAGTACTTGCCACGTTTTATTGTGGTCCACGCAGTCAAAGGCCTTGGTGTAGTCAATAAAGCAGAGGTATACTTGTTTCTGATATTCTTTTGTTTTCTCCATGATCCACCGTATATTAGCAATGTGGTCTCTAGTCCCCCTGCCTCTTCTGAAACCCGCCTGCAACTCTGGCAATTCTCTCTCCACGTGCTGCTGAAATCTATCCTGTATTATCTTGAGCATCACCTTGCTAGCGTGTGGGATGAGTGCAATTGTTCGATAATTTGAACACTTTTTGGCACTACCCTTCTTTGGGATTGGAATGTATACTGATCTTTTCCAATCCTGTGGCCACTGTTTTGATTTCCAGATCTGCTGGCATATCGAATGCAGTAATTTGATTCCGTCATCTTTTAGAGCTTTGAAAAATTCAACTGGGATACCGTCATCTCCACTAGCTTTGTTGTTTGCAGTGCTTTTTAGGGCCTTTCTGACTTCACTCTCTAGGATGTCTGGCTCAAGTTCAATGTTCTCCTCATTGTGATTATCAGTGGTGTTGAGGTCCTTTTTGTAAAGTTCCTCTGTGTATTCTTTCCATCTTTTCTTAATCTCTTCCGCATCAGCTAACTCCTTGCCGTCTTTGTCCCTTATCATGGTCATTTTTGCTTTGAATGTTCACTTGATTTCCCCAATTTTTTTGAAAAGATCTCTAGTCCGGCCTCTTGTGTTGCTTTCCTCTATTTCTTTGCACTATTTATTTAAATAGATTTCCTTGTCTCCCCTTGCTTTTCTTTGAAATTCTGTGTTCAAGTGACCATATTTTTTCTTTTCTCCTTTGCCTTTTGCATTCCTTCTTTCCTCTGCTATTTTAAGAGTCTCATCAGACAACCACTTTGCTTTCTTATGCTTCTTTTCTTTTGGTATGGTTTTCCTTGCTGCCTCTTGCATGATGTCCCGCACATCTGTCCATAATTCTTCTGGCACTCTGTCTATCAATTCCAAACCATTAAATCTGTTCCTCACCTCCACTATGTATTCCTTAGGGATGTTGTCTAGGTCATATCTGTCTGGCCTGATTGTTTTCCCCATTTTCTTTAGTCTAAGTCTGAATTTTGCTATTAGTAGGTTGTGATCTGAGCCACAGTCTGCTCCAGGTCTTGGTTTTGCTGACTGTATGGAGGTTCTCCATCTTTGGCTGCAGAGTATGTAATCAATCTGGTTTCGATGTTGGCCATCTGGCGATGTCCATGTGTAAAGTCGCCTCTTGTGTTGCTGGAAGAGGGTGTTTGCTATGACCAGTGTGTTATCTTGACAGAACTCTATCAATCTTAGCCCTGCTTCATTCTGCGTTCCAAGACCAAACTTGCCTGTTATTCCATCTACTTTTTGATTTCCTACTTTGGCATTCCAATCTCCCAAGATAATGTGGATATCATTTCTTGGTGTCTGTTCTATGAGGCCTTGTAGGTCCTCAGAGAACTGGTCCACTGTAGCTTCATCTGTGCCCGTGGTTGGTGCGTATATTTGGATTACAGTGATATTAAAATGTTTGCCTTGTATTTTGACTGACATCATTCTATCATTTTTGAGATTGTATCCCATTACTGCTTTTCTCACTCTTTTGTTGACAATTATGGCTACTCTGTTTTTTCTGAAGTTTTCTTGACCACAGTAGTAGATGTGATGATTTCCCGAGTTGAATTCACCCATCCCGGTCAATTTTAGCTCGCTGATTCCCAAGATGTCAATGTTTATTCTTTCCATCTCATTTTTCACCACTTCCAGTTTTCCTTGGTTCATCGACCTCACATTCCATGTTCCTATGCAGTATTGTTCTTTGCAACACTGTATTCCTCCTCCCTCTCTCCCATCTTTCCCCTTCTTTTCATCTGTGTTAAGCAACCTGTTTCATCTAACTTGCCTCTTTTGTTTTGCCTTTTGTTCTGGTCCATAGGGTTCTCTTGGCAAAAATTTCTGGCGTGGTTTGCCGGTTTCTACACCAGTATCCTCACATCATACATGTTGTTACAGTTCAAAACAAAGTATTATCATGCATATTATCAGTTTAAAAAACACAGTTCTACTTCATTTGTTATGAAAGTAAAAGTAAAAACTTAGTATGAAGGAAAAGTCCACTCTATCAAGTCTCTACATTGCTATAGTTGCAGACTACATTGTTTTAGTTAAGTTACTTGCATGCTTCTTTGATTATGGCTGGCGTTGGGCAGCCTGCCGGGTCCTCCCTCCTCCACCTCCCTCACCTCCGCTGCCCAGGGTGCGAGCGGAGGTGGCGGCGGGCAATGGTGGGTCTGTTGCTGTGGGCGATGGAATAGGCCTCTTACCCTCAGTGGCTTCTGCCAGGCCTTTCTTCCCTGGATGCTTCCTCCCTCTAGGGTGGGGATGGGGCCTTTGGAATAGGCCTCTTACCCTCAGTGGGTTTCTGCCAGGCCTTTCGTCCCTGGATGCTTCCTCCCTCTGGGGGTGGGGATGGGGCCTTTGGAATAGGCCTCTTACCCTCAGTGGGTTTCTGCCAGGCCTTTCTTCCCTGGATGCTTCCTCCCTCTGGGGTGGAGGTGTGGCCTTTGGAATAGGCCTCTTACTCAATGGTTTCTGCCAGGCCTTTCTTCCCTGGATGCTTCCTGCCTCGGGTGGGGATGGGGCCTTTGGAATAGGCCTCTTACCCTCAATGGTTTCTGCCAGGACTTTCTTCCCTGGATGCCTCCTCCCTCTGGGGTGTGTGTGTGGCCTTTGGAATAGGCCTCTTACCCTCAGTGGTTTCTGCCAGGCCTTTCTTCCCTGGATGCTTCCTCCCTCTGGGGTGGAGGTGTGGTCTTTGGAATCGGCCTCTCACCCTCAATGGTTTCTGCCAGGCCTTTCTTCCCTGGATGCTTCCTCCCTCTGGGGTGGATGTTTGGCCTTTGGAATAGGCCTCTTACTCTCAATGGTTTCTGCCAGGCCTTTCTTCCCTGGATGCCTCCTCCCTCTGGGGTGGGGATGGGGGCTTTGGAATAGGCCTCTTACCCTCAATGGTTTCTGCCAGGCCTTTCTTCCCTTGATGCTTCCTCCCTCTGGGGTGGGGATGGGGCCTTTGGAATAGGCCTCTTACCCTCAATGGTTTCTGCCAGGCCTTTCTTCCCTGGATGCTTCCTCCCTCTGGGGTGGAGGTGTGGCCTTTGGAATAGGCCTCTTACCCTCAATGGTTTCTGCCAGGCCTTTCTTCCCTGGATGCTTCCTCCCTCTGGGGTGGGGATGGGGCCTTTGGAATAGGCCTCTTACCCTCAATGGCTTCTGTCAGGCTTTTTCCCCCTGGATGCTTCCTCCCTCTGGGGTGAAGGTGTGGCTCATTCCATAATGGTACACAAAACTATAGACTTCACTTGCAATGCGTTGAAATAGTTTTGTTACCTACAAAGAGTTTCTTGTTTACAAAAGTCTATATTTGAAAGGATAAGGGTGCCTGGCCCGCAATGGCCCATGGGGTCGCAAAGGGTTGGACATTTTTTAAAATAAGTTTTATTTGTATCCTGCTTTCCTAGCACACCATGCCATTCAAAGCGTCCTACAACATAGGAAAAGGAAAGCTTTCTTCAACAAAAGAAAGCCTTCTCACAATATATAAAACATTATATAGAAATAACAAACACAGCAATAAAAAATAAGTACAATGTAATTATTCAAAATCAAGATACACAATACAATATTCAATATCCATCAAAATAAGTATCACAAAGCAATACAATCAAAATATCAAAGTACAACACAGTATCTATACCTTTAAATTTGTGCGTTAACCGTTATAATTTGACAAAGGATCCCGCACCGGGCCATACTATCCCGTACCAAGCATTTGTGCACTTGCCCGAACTGGGTACGGAGGTAACTGGGGGGTTGAGAAATGTGCCAGTGGGGCAGGAGACCCACGGACGCCAACAAAAAGAAAGAACTTCAATTCCCAACGTTCCTTGCACCGCGCCATAGCCAATCAGGCTGAGAAGCACGAACAAAAAGAACGTTGGGAAATGCACCGCGGCCAATCAAAAACAAGCCACAGAAAAAACCACCGCACAAGCAGAAACCACAAACACAAAACTACAAGCCACAGAGTCCTGCGCACCATGAGTGTGCAGAACACTGAGAAAGCCGGCGCGCAAAAAATAAAAAGTACAGCCACACAAACACCTGCCGGCCTTCTTTCACGGAGCAACGGGGAGGAGAGGGACTCCCTCTCTTCCACGCTACCCCGCCGAAGACAAGGCGAGACCACCACCGGCCCCAAGAAAAGTTGAACCGGGGTGGGGAAAAAACAAAGAGGGGGGGTTCAAGGGGGGGGAAGGTACTGATGCCTTCGCCCCCCCCTTGAAAGCAAAACAAATCCTCCAGAAAGTAAAGGCAGTGAACGGCGCTCCGGCCGCTGGCTTTATTTTCCGAGTAAGTGTTTTGCTTTCAAGGGAGGGCGAAGGCATCAGTGCCTCCTCCCCCTGAAAGCGAATCAATTCCTCCAGAAAGTAAAGGCAACGAATGGCGCTCCGCCCGCTGCCTTCGCCTACCAGAGGTACTCACCCGGCAGTAGCCTCCTCTCTCTCCCTCACACACACAGACACACACATACACCCCTAACCACCTAACAAAAATAAAACCATAATTAAAAACAACCATTACCTAAAACAAAAATCACACAAAACCACTTACAAAACAACTAAATACCAAACGAAAAAAACACAAATTACACAAACAAGAAAAAGTAAACAAAAACACAAAAAACCAAACCAATTAAACCTAAAAATAAAACAATACAACCACAACCAAACAGAAAAACCTCCAAGACAACAACCACAAAAGCAAAATAAACCAAACCCCCAAAATAAAGAAACCCAGCCAACTCACCAGACGTCCTCCCTCCACAACGACCGGAACACAAATGAAGACACAAAGAGACGACCTACCAGAAGAAGCACCACCCAGAGGCCAGGAGAGAAAAAACAGTCAAAGTAAACGAGATCTACTAGCAGCCCCACCTGCAGGCCACAAGAGTAAAAGCAATTCAAAAAGACACAACAGCCCCCCCCAAAAGCCCGCAAGAGTAAAAACAAGTCAAAAACATAACACAAAATCACAATTTTGCACAAATCACAAACATATGTCAATAAAATAATATGAAAACATTTCTAAAATCCTGTGTTGAGTTTTAACTCAAATAAAAACCCAAAACATCTAAACACAGTTTAAAAACATTGAATGTAAAAAACATGTACTTTTACATTTTTAAAATTATTACCTACGGTACAACTATTAAAAAAACCTCCACAAACTAAAACACTATTGGGTTAAATAAAACAATTTGTAAAAATTATATCATACTTTGTTCTTTTTTTAATCCACAAAAAAAACCAAAAAAAGCTGATCACAGTTTATAACAGCCCAAACAAATTTTTTTGTATAAATAAACATTTTAAAAATAACAATTACAGACTAAGCAATTATTTACAAACATTAAAAAATAATCTTCCAAAACAATTTAAAACAGCCATCTGCTAGTGCTACAATATAATAGAACAACTATCTATCCCTACCCAAGCAGAAAAATCCAGCCTGCCCCCTCACCTTTTAAGTCCGAGGGGCAGGCGGGGCCTCAGCTTCCCAGTGGGTGGGGTGGCCGGGGAGAGCCTCTTCGCCCTCAGCCAGGGCCAGGAACTGCGCTGGCGGTGGTGGTGTCCAGCCTGCCCCGCCTTTTAAGTCCAAAGGGGGCGGGGCCTGAGTGTCCTGGCAGGTGGGGTGGCCAGGGAGAGCCTCTTCGCCCCCAGCCGAGGCCAGGAACTGCGGCGGCAGTGGCGTACAGCCTGACCTCACCTTTTAAGTCCAAGGGGGCGGGGCCTGAGTGTTCCGGCAGGTGGGGTGGCTGGGGAGAGCCTCTTCACCCCAGCCGCGGCCAGGAACCGCGGTGGCGTCCAGCCTGCCCCCGCCTTTTAAGTCTGATGGGGTGGGGCCTGTCTATGCAACTGAAGAACAGCAACAACATATAGGCAAGAAGTGTCTCTAGTTTGTGCAATATGGCCTGCAACAGGAATAATACTTGCTTTTTTTATTCATATGTGAAATGATGGTTTCATTTACCTATTTTGGCTTGTTTATAAACCACACATTAGAAAGAGTCTACATTGGTCATTTGCCCTCCAGTTTTGTTGAATTTGAAATGGATGAAATAAAAATTGAGAACTATGATATGAAGTTAAGCACAAGGAAGCATGGATTTTTCAGTGGGAAATTGTCTTTTTGTTTGGTCGGCAGGGGATGGTTTATTTTGTCCCAATTTTGCTGGCTTCACTTTGCCTTGTGACATGTGTGATTGCCTGATTTTACGCAAAATGGCAATCACAGAAGTGTCACTGTCACTTCGCCAGCCCAGCATCATTTGTCTCTAAACAGTGTTTTCTGTTTAAAATGTTTTCCATGTTTTGCCAATTCAGATAAATGCCGTCACCTCAAAAAAATAAAAACAAAAAAGAGGCAAAGGAAAAGAGTGATCTTTGTAGAAATTGGCACTTCTTCAGAAACATTTTCAGAACTTTCTGCCCCTGCTGACTTGTGCACCTTAATACAGTACAGTGGAACCCTGCATAACGAAAAAGTTGGTTCCACAATGTCTTTTGTTATCCAAAATATGCCTCGTATAACAAAAATCCCTATGGGATGCATCGTACAACGAAAATCTCTATGGAAAAAACTGAACAACGAAAAATGTTCATTGTACGATTTAATTTAATTTAATTTAATAGTCATATTTATATATGCCGCCCACTCAGGCAGAACCCGACTCAGGAAGGCATTACAACAAGTTCTAAAAAACACATAAAAACACTTTAAAAGCCCCATATCCCACCCACTTTAAAAAAACCCATATCCCACCCACCCATCCCTCTCACTATAAAAAGAAGAAGAGAGAGTTCTTAATTGTTTACATAAGACAGCAGGCGGGGACCGTGTTCCCATTCGGGCCCCACACCTGCCCTGCCAGCCAGGTCTTCAATCCTTTCCTGAAGGGCAGCAATTCTCTTTGAAGTCTTAGATCTGTTGGCAGGAGGTTCCAGAGAGTTGGTGCGAACACGGAGAAGGCCCTCCTTCGGGTGCTGGACAGATGTGCACCCCTAACTGATGGCACCACTAGAGAGCCCCTCCGGTCTGCTCTGGTTGGATGGGCAGACACTCTTGGGACGATGCGGTCTCTAAGGTATCCTGGCCCACTGCCATATACGGCTTTAAAGGTCAAAACCAGCACCTTGAATTGCACCTGGAGACAAACTGGTAACCAGTGCAGCTCCCGAAGTAGCGGTGAGGCATGGACATATCGCCCACATCCCATCACCACCTGGGCTGCCGCATTCTGGACCAGCTGCAGCCTCCGAATGGTCGTCAAGGGCAGCCCCATGTAGAGCGCATTACAATAATCTAGTCGGGAAGTGACCAGAGCATGGGTGACCATAAGCAAGGAGCCCCGGTCCAGGAGCGTGCGCAACTGACGAATCACCCGAAGTTGGGCAAAAGCCCTCCTGGCCACAGCCACTACTTGTTCTTCTAGCAGCAGCCGCGAGTCCAGAAGGACCCCCAAGTTGCGCACTGGGTCTGTCTGGGGCAAAACAGCCCCATCCAGTACCAAAGATGGTAACTCCCTGGATAACACGGGGCCCCTTATCCACAGCCACTCTGTCTTGCTGGGATTCAGCCGAAGCCCATTGGACCCCATCCAGACCCCAATGGCCTCCAGGCATCCGGATAGGATTTCAACAGCATCACTGGGGTCCCCACGGGCCGAGATGTACAACTGAGTGTCATCCGCGTACTGATGGTACCGCACCCCGTGGGAACGAATGATCTCACCCAGTGGCTTCATGTAGATGTTAAATAGGAGAGGAGAGAGCACCGAGCCCTGAGGCACCCCATACTTGAGGAGCCTAGGGCTGGACCTCTCACTCTCTAACCACACCGACTGGGTACGGCCCTCCCATAGGGATTTTCGATGCATCCCATAGGAATTTTCATTGTACGATTTTCCCATAGAGATGCATTGCTTCGTATAAAGAAAAAAACATTATACAGGGTATAGCGGTTAGCCCAAATCCTCTTCGTTATATGAATTTTTCATTATATGAAGCGTTCGTTATGTGGGGTTCCACTGTAATTGTTTGTATTAATTTGGTTGACTACACCTTTTTTTCACATGGGAATTAACAGGGAACCAATTTGAAAAAGTTTTAATGAAAATGGGGTTTATCCATTGTGTAGTTGTGCCTATAGTTAAACTTTCCGGTTGAAAATCTATGAGCAAGTTGAGCCTGCTGCTTTCACGTTGCCGAAAATTCAAATTATGTATCTCCTGAACAGAAAATCCATTGTAAATTGCAAACAGTGCTATCAGCAGGTTTCAGTGGAAACCTGCATACACAGATCCCTGTTGTACACCTTGAACCAGGGGTTCTCAACCTATGGCCCACGGGCCAGATCCGGGGGGCAGCGGCACCACTGCCAGGATCAGCCACGGACTCATTTACAACTGTTGTAAATGTGTTTGACTTAGGCTTCTGGGAATAGAAGTCCAAAAACCAAAGGTTGGGAAACACTGCATTAGACATTTGCTTGTTTACCATGACAGGAGTCATGAAAAGTGTAGTCCATATGCACAGAGCTTTTACACCTGTGTACACTTTTCAGAATATAGAGAACTTACGTTTTACAGGGGTTTTGATAGTGTGATACATGTGCATATGTATAGCTGTATGGCCATACATTATTTTAGATGGGCTGATATATATATTGCTTTCCATTCTTTCAAAAGAAAGATTAGGTTTTATTTTAGGATAGATTTATTTTGTTGGTTTATTTTTAATTTGTTGGATGTTTCATTATGTTCTTTTGATATTTGTAGGTATACTGCCCAGAGGAGAAAATTTCCCAAATGAGCAGTATAAAAATACACTAAATAAATGTAGTCGATTCTCCAAATCAGTGTGGGTGAAAGAAGATATTTCACGAAATATTAAATTATCGTAGTTGTGTATAGGACTTGTTAAACATGTTAACAGGGTATTTGTGTATAGAATTCCAGATTACTTGCTAGAAAGAATGATAAAGAGCATTATTTTTCAGTGAGACTTTCACTTTCTTTTGCCAAGGTTTTAATTATTAGCATCTTGCATTAATATGTATTTAAATATTGTATGTAGTTTAAATAGGATATTGGTTTTTGTATAATAGTTTTTTTTGTGTGAATCTGTATCCATAATTTATTATACAAGTTTTTGTGAAGGTGTGCTTATGTATATGAATGAACACAAGCTTACATCCAGTACTGGAATTTTATTCTCCTTCCCTCCCTTGCAGCTCTTAGTATGTGACCCAAAAACCAGCTATCTGGATCATATTTTGTGGTGTGTCTGGCCAGGTTATCCTGCTATGGTAATAGAGTAGACCATACTGCCAGTGACTCAATACTGAGTGTCAGGCGGTGGTTAACTAACCTGAGGACTAGGGGCTTTGGGTGCCGAAGTCCATAGGGGTGATGGTCCCCAAGTGGATTAAATCCCACTTGAATCCATCTTGATGGAGGGCAGCAGCTTCATCAATACTGGCCTGAGGCCGATAAGGACTTAGCTTGCCAAAAGGGCTCGGGACTAGAAAGTGACTCGTGGAATTGGATCAGTGGTATGGGTGTCATGCTGCGATGTGGAAGGCAGATGAAAGGCCACTGCATTATATTCTCAGGACAGTCTTCATGGCTGATCACCATGAGGATCACCAATATTTGGATTCGGATACGGCAGAGGAAGAAGAGGAGAGCTTGTTCCTACTTCAAGTGCTGCTGATGGAGGCAGTTCTGCTAGTGAATGCCCTTTGCTAAGGTTTTGGCTATAGTTTCTTCTTGATGTGCTAACAGACCTTTTTTAAAAAACATGGTGGTTATATGATAGCTTCTCTTGATTGTGTTAAAAGAGAGAATACAGTGTGTAGAATTATAAAATGCAATGTTTGTCTACAACTGACTCTGAAACTCTTATTTATTGAACACTAGCAGAGGTTGCCCGGCGTTGCCGGGCTGTTTTAGGTGGTGTTGGAAGGTTTTTGTTTTATGTTTATTTAAATAAGGTTAGTATGTTAATTTTTTTTAAAAAAATGTTTTTTTATACGCACGTAGTGTTTTAAACTCACCATTTTTTTGGATTTTAAAAAGAGGAAAGGTTGACAAAAAATTTCAATTATTTTATTTTAAAAAATAATGTGTTACTATGTGATTTTTAATAGGTGTACCTTGGATAACAATTTTTAAAAATGTGTAAGTGTATGTTTTTTTAAATTCAATGTTTTTGACTGTGTTTACTATTTTGGTTTTTTTTAAAGTGAGAACTTATTTATTTATTTTTGAATTGTTTTATTATTATTTTTGGATATTTTTGAATGTTTTTAAACCTTATTTCCTTCTTTTTTTAATCTTTGAGATTAATTATATATTAATATATATATTATATTGAGTGTTATTTCTCCTGTTTTTTCTCTAGTGGCCTAAGTATTCTTCCGGTAAGTAGGGTCCTTTTCTCATTTCAGTTCCGGTCGTCGATGAGGGCGGACGTCTCCTGGTAAGGTCTCTGGTTTCTTTTTGTTAGGGGGGTTTGTTTTGGGTTTTGTGGGGTGGGTGGGTTGTGTGTTTGTCCTTGTTTATTTTTGGTTGTTTTTGGATGTTTTTGTTTTTGTTTTTTATGTTTATTGTTGTTTTTTATTTTTGTTGAATGTTTTTGTTTGTGTTGTCGGTGTGGGTATTTCCGTGGGCCGGCCTCCGTGGCTGGCCCGTTGAAATACCATGTGGTGGTGGGGTGGGGGTATTTTCGCGGGCCAGTGTCGATGGCTGGCCCGTGGAAATACCATTGCCGCTTCATGCGGGGGTGGGGTTTGGGTATTTTCGCGGGCCGGCTGCGTTGGAATATCCACGCCACCAGCCCGTGGGAATCCCCACATTGTGTTTGTTGGTTGTTTTGTTTTTTGGGGGGGTTCGCGGCTCGGCCTTGATGGCCGGACTGCAAAAATCCCGACACCGTTTTTTTTTGGGGGGGGGGTTCACGTGCTGGCCTTGCTGGCCGGAATGTGGAAATCCCCATGGCGATGTAGGCGGCGTTTGGGGTTCAGCTTTTTTCCGGCGGCTTGGTTTCGCCAGCCCCGGCGTGTCTTTGGTGGGGTAGCGTGGAGGAAAGGGAGACCCTCTCTTCCCCGTTGCTCCATGCAAGAAGGCCGGCGGGTCTTTTCATGACTGAGGCGCTGCGCCAGAGTTGTGTTTTTCAATTTTATTTTTCGTGCGCCAGGTTCCTCAGCGTTCTCCGCGCTCATGGCGCGCTGGACTCTGGGGATTGTAGTTATGGGTTTGTGCTTTGTGCTTGTGGTCCATTTTTTTCTGCGGCTCGATGTTGGTTGGCTGCGGGTCGTTTCTCAACGTTCTTTGTGGTCGTGCCTCTCCACCTGATTGGTTGTTGCGCGGCGCAAAAAACATTGGGAAATGAAGTTGTTTTCTTTTTTTGCGTTTGTGGGGCTGTTGCCCCACTGCCGCTTTTCTCAATCCTTCGTTGACTTGCGTACCCAGTCCGCCCGTGTGCACGAAGAGTGAGTGCAGGCAAGTAGGGCCAAGCGTAGGAACTTATAGCAAGTTTCAACGGTTAACCCTTGGTTTTATAGGTTAAGATAATAATAAAGTAGCTTTGGCCAAAATTAAACTTCTTGATAATAAAACACATGGGTTAATGAGTCTGCTGCATAGTCTCATTGATTTAGAATAAAATAGCAGCCTTCAATGTCAGTTAGAATAGAAAAAGTGTATACATATTTTTTCCATTTTCAAAAACTGAGTAAAGGAGATAAAAGATATTTAATTAACAGCTTGTGTAGGTTAACAGTGTTCAAGTGTGATAAGGAGAAGTTGAATGAAAGTGCAAACATTTCCTTTTAAACAAAAAATTCTCAGCTGATAGATGCTATGGATTTGTCAGTCATAGGGTTTTGGTCATCTGTGTAAGGAGTTTCCTGTCAAATTGGATGAGTACACTATTTTGGAAAAGAACAGGGAAAGGGAAGATCTCAACTGCTAACACTTTCTTAGTCACTTTCTCTTATATGTTTTACAGATGAAATTTTTGTCTATAAAACTCATGTAAATAAACCATCAGCTTGATATTTATATTGAACATCTAAAACAGGGGTCCCCAGCCTTTTCACACTGTGAGCCTGACCATGCTCCCCAGACAGCTGAGTGGGCCAGACCACACACATCAGAAGTGGAAGCGGGTGCATTTATGGCTGTTGTAAATGCAGCCACTTCTGCGTTACGACAGTTGCGCGCGCATTTACAACAGCTGTGGGCGCATTTTACGTCTGACGTAAATGTATCTGCTTCTACTTCCAGATGCAGTGGTGGTGGCACAGGCCACATGAAATGGTGCCGCAGGCTGGGTCCAGCCCGCAGGCCATAGGTTGGGAACCCCTGATCTACGAGATAGTTGTTCTTGTGCTTTTCAGCATGCAGGCATATTTGATCTCTAATTTGTTAAGGAAACAATAGTACAATATCAGAAACACTCACAATTTGCTGAGTTAGGAATAATTGATGTGCATGGGTTGAACATTTGACTAGGAGTCATACAGGATTTTTCTGTGTGAAGATAGTAGGGTGAAACCTCTGTCAACTTTAATAGCTGTGGTCTAGTTGCGATTGCCCCTTTTAAAAATATTTGCTATATTAGGCATTGACCTCTTTTTTCTTTATTCATATCAGTGTTTCACTACTTGAAATTATAAATGTATATGAAATATAGATAAAATTCAAACAAGTTAAAATGATTAATTATTTTTGACCAGAAGTGAGCTACTCCAATAGCATTATTTCAGCCATTTATTAAATGTATAGTTAGTAAAGTGTTGCCCGAAAATTTCCAAAAACTGTATTTGGATGGAAACATGATGTGTTATGGATTAGCTTTTGTTTTTGCTCGTTTGGATCTGTTTTGGATTATAGGACAGGGGAAAGCATTTTCTGCAACTCAGTGAATTAAAGACGTTCTGTTCTAATAAACCTTGTGTCAAATAGTGTAATAGTATCACATTTTTATGCTTTTTAATGTTGTTATAGGATTACAGTTTGTTCTTTCCCTCCTAGTTTGATTTAATTATTTAACTAACATTAATTTACAGGGTTTACTTGTCTTTGGTCCTTTTGTAGTTTGAGTCATGCTGTGTTTGGTAGCGTGTTACTGTAGTTTATTTGATTTCATTCACATTTAGTGCTGGTTCTACTTTGTGTTGTCTGCGAATACATACTAATGGGTTTTGTGCCTGCCCAGGAGCCGTTATCGGAGCTTTAAAGCTAACTGGATAAAAATGTTCAGATTAGGACCTCCCTCCATCTCCACCCGCCCTTGGTGCCATTTCGCGCCTCTTTCCCTCAGTTCTCTTGTTTCTGCTGTAGCAGCAGGAGCTAAATCGGGAGCTGATCAATTTTTTCATGGAGTCCGACTAGGTTGAAAGCCATTTCGTACAAATTTTCCGTCTGGGGAGAAAAGCCCTGTCTCCCTGGACAAATCGAACAATTTTTCTCAATCTGAAGGGTTTTACCTTCTCAGACATCTCAATTTTTTTGTTACCTGAGGGGTCATTCTCCCAGGTACAACAACAAAATTTCTTGCTGCCTGAGGGGTTTAACCTCTCAGGCAAAAAAAAATAATTAAAAAAAAATCCGTCTGGGGGTTTAGCCCTCCCAAAAAAATCTACTTAAACAAATTTCATGGATATCTTCTGGAAACTACCAAAACAATTTATTAATTTGTTGGTTGGTTGAACAATGTGACCTTTAACAAGTTATAACATTTTCTATATTTCCTTTTCCTCCCCAGGTGATTCATGGCAGGGGACGTGGAAGGATTCAGCTCCTCCATCCATGACACCAGTGTCTCTGCTGGGTTCAGAACACTGTATGAGGAAGGATTGCTTCTTGACGTCACTCTTGTTATTGAGGATCACCAGTTTCAGGCTCATAAAGCACTCCTTGCCACCCAAAGTGATTACTTCAGGATTATGTTCACTGCTGATATGAGAGAGCGCGATCAGGACAAAATCCACTTGAAAGGTCTGACTGCCACTGGCTTCAGCCATGTTCTCCAATTCATGTACTATGGAACCATTGAACTGAGTATGACCACTGTTCATGAGATCCTGCAGGCTGCTATGTATGTCCAGCTTATTGAGGTGGTGAAATTCTGTTGCTCTTTTCTTTTAGCAAAAATCTGCTTGGAAAACTGCGCAGAAATTATGAGACTCTTAGATGATTTTGGTGTAAACATCGAGGGAGTCAGAGAAAAGCTGGATTCCTTTCTATTAGAAAATTTTGTGCCTCTCATGGCCAGACCTGATTTCTTGTCCTATCTGAGCTTTGAAAAGCTTATGACTTACTTGGATAATGATCGTCTGAGCAGGTTCCCAGAAATAGAGCTCTACGAGGCTGTTCAGGCTTGGCTGCGGCATGATAGAAGACGCTGGAGACATACCGACACCATCATTCAGAACATCAGGTTTTGTTTGATGACACCATCCAGTGTTTTTGAAAAGGTTGGTGCGTTTGAAAGCAATAGATAGACTTCATCCTAGTACTTGGGACACTGTGTCGTTCTTAGTTCATTTCTTAGACTTAGAAGGGGGAAATCAGATACTGTATTAGAAAATGGAACATTGAAATCATCTGTGTCTGAAACAAGTGCTCTCTAGCTTTTAAAACAAAGAAGCAAACAGGTTAAAAACCCCAGCTGTAGTGTAGAAGAATTTACATCGAGGAAACAGGTGGGTTGGCCATTTTTTCTAATTATCAGTGATGGGTGAATCCATAAAAATAAAGACAAGGGTATTGTTTTAGTGCAGGGGTTCTCAACCTACAGCCTGCAGACCTAATCTGGCCCACGGAGCTCATTAATATGGCCTGCAGTGGCCACCTAGACACCGCCAGAAGCTCTCACTATCACCGGCAGTCCAAAAAAATCACTTTCCACAGTGCCAGTGGCAATTTTTTTTGGGGGGGGGCTTCTTGCACAGCCTCCGCCGCTTCCCAGGGTAACAGTGTTTTTAGAGCATTTTCACTCTATTTTAAGGATTTTTCACCAAGTATGCTGTGTTTCAGTAGCTAATGCAGCGGTTTGGGACTTCCAGTGCTGGGCGGAGGTTCCGGCAGTGCCTGGGTTCGCACCATGGAACCAGGAAGTACAAAGACACTGTGTGTTAACTGCCGAAACGCAGCGGATATGCTGCGAAAAATTCCCCAAAATGGAGCGAAAATGCTCCAAAAACACACCCATCACTATGGGAAGTGGCAGGGGCTGTGCAAGAAGCTGAAAAAGGGCGCAATTTCCTCCACCGCCACCAAAAACGTAAGCACTGGGAGCAACCATGCCTCTGGGCCCGCACAGCTGAGTGTTGGTTCGCGGGAACAACACCAGGCAGGAAAATGCTGGGAACCCCTGTTTTAGTGACAATGAATCTGACTAGCATTGTGTTAATGTAGTTTTTTGAATCTAGATTTTTTAAAAGGAAGTTACACCTCACATAGTCCTCTAAATTCTTGATTTAAAATAATAAAAAAATCCAAGATATTTCATTTTGTCTTTGCTTTCTTAATTCCAAGAGAATTAGTACAAGATTTAAATTGCAATTTTTTCCCCGAAATATACCCAGAATAATATGGAAGTACTTGGTATAAAGTTTAGTAGAACATTCAGTAAATTAACTTATTGTGGAGCCATCCTGCTTACTTATTTCTGGTTTGTATAGTTCTCCTTCATGTTGTCTGTGAATGCACACTTAATGGGTTCTGTGCCTGCGCAGAACCGTTATTGGATCTTTTAAACTGATTGGGATAAAGGTAGGTACCACCCACCATTTAGGTACCACCCACCATTTGGTGCCATTTTGCACTTTCCCAGTTCTCTTTTTTCCACTGCTGCAGTAGGAGCTTCATGAGAGAGCTAATCAATTTTTGCTGTGTTCTTTATCAATAGCACTTCTTCTGACTGGGTGGTTTACTCCTCTCGGTCGGACCTTCTCAATTTTTGTGTGATCTCACGCTTGCAGGTGAGATTGTGTTATAAAACCAATTTTTTCTGTTGTTTTTGCCCTTGTGGGCAGAAGCAGCCCACAACATAATTTTTGTCTGCCCACTCTTGTGGGTGGCCCGCCAAAACCAATTTTTATTGTTGGCCCACCCTTGTGGGAGGTCCGGTAAAACCCATTTTTCTTCATTCTTTTCTTGTGGTAGGAGCAGCATGCCCTCTGGTCAACTTTCTGGTTGGTAGGTCGACTGGGTGGAAAAGTTTTCTTCTATGTTTGATGGTCTCTGCCGCTGGCTTCAAATGCTGTAGCGTCTGTAGCCAGAAGATCCCTTCCAGCGACGGTCACAGCAAGTGCCTTTTGTGTCTGGGTGATAATCATCAAATTCAGTCTTGAGGACACTAAAAAATTCACCAGACTTGCTGTGAAAAAATGTCAGAATCGCCTTAGAGTTCATCTGATGGTGCAGGCCTTGTCCCCTTCAGTGGCTACACAGGCCTCCCAAGTTCCCACTGAAATTCCTATTCCTAAGATGGTGGACGAAAGTGTGAAGAAGAAGGAGCACAAGGCATGTGAGAAGAAGTAAGGGAGGGAAATCTCTCCTTAACCCCCCCCCCCCCCCACTCCAAGGCTGAATAGTTCTCCACAGACATTGACCTCCTCTCCATCTTCAGCCATTCTGATGAGAAGGCCCTCTTTAGATCCAGACTTGAGGTCTTCGCTTTTCAGTGACTGCTTTTCCTTATCCGGATCACCGGCTAAAATCCCAAGAGGACGTCCGTCTGATTCGCCATCTCCGCCTCAACTAGTGTTTTTTCGCCACATTCCCGTTCACCACCGTCCCTGCCTTGAGGAGCATCTTTACACCATCAACCATCTCTATGGAGGTCATGACCATCGGAGGAAAGTACCTCTTCCCAACCACCATTTCAAGTGGACTTTCTGGCTCTCCTCTTCGAGGCCATGGCCCAAAAGATCGGAGAGCAGATTCTGGCGGCAACGACTGGAGGTACAGCTCTAAGACCAACCAAGGTGGTTACAAAGCGTTCTGGAATGACCCCTACTTCCCTGGGGACACCAGTTCCACCATCTCCAGCCTCTTCTGCAGGCAGGGTGCAAAAATCATCCAGGCAGTACTTGAATGACTGTGACCTGGACACTCATATACCACCTGCCACGGTTTCGGCTGAATCTGACACCTCCAGTGAGGAGGATAAGCCTACCGTCAAGGCGGACAAGACTCTGGATGGAGTGATCAGCATTGCCTGGCCACCCCACGCGGAAGACCAAAAGACTTTTACGGCCTTATTAACCCGCCTTGGAACCACTTTTGGTATCCAGGCAGATCATCCTCCGTTGACGTATGAGGATAAGGTATGTGTGAAATTGGACAGAAAAGCTATCAGACCTATACATATTGGCATGCTTCCAGTGATATTTCATTCAACAAAGAATGTTTGGAAGAAGCCAGTTTCATCACACACGGTTTTTACCAGAGTGGACAGCTTGTACAAAGTGTTGGGGTTTCTTCAGGCATACCCACTGCCCAACTCACTGGTGGTCAAAGCGTCGCAGAACAAGACTGCCATAAATGGTTTCCCCATCCTTCGTCAAAGGAGGGAAAGAAGCTAGACACTCTGGAAAGGAAATTCTATGCCACAGCGTCATTGTCTCTCAGAGCAGCTAACTACTCCACCGCTATGGGCTCATACAACTCCCTTTTGTGGGAGTGGTCAAAGTTTTTTTAGTCAAGCTGCCGATGGACCTTCATTTGGAGTTTGAGTCTATCTAAAGAAGGGGACCTTCTTGCCGAGCATCAAATGAGAACTGCTTGACACATTAGTGATGTGGCTGCAAAAGACATGTCTTCAGCCATTCTGCTTAGAAGACACGCCTAGCTATGGTCTACAGATCTGGAAGACAAAACGAAAAAGCTCACCAAGGACCTTCCCTTTGATGGACAAGGTCTCTTTGCCCAGGACACTGACAAGGCCTTAAATGATCTTAGGCAAACCAGGATCACAGCAAAAGTGCTGGGACTAACTGCCTCCACTTCCAGCCAGAGCAAGTCCAGATTCCAGCCATTTTACCAAAGACAACAGTACCAACTGCAGCCCCAGGGAAGGCAGCAATACAACACCCAGCAGCAGGACTTTTATTGTCTTCGACGCCAACAAGATCATCAGTGCTACCAACCTTACAATCCACAACAGGCTGGTAAGCACAACGATAGGAAGTCAAACCAACATGTTTGACTTCCTCCAGACCGCAGATCCTCCTCCTGTCATACTGCCATATTGTCCTCTCCGGAACCATTTGCACATGGTGGACACGCATCACAAACGACCGGTAGGTTTTAAGGATATTAGACGCTGGTTACGCTCTAGAGTTCGACAAAGAACCATGACTCAGACGCATCCGTTCAACAACTCCTTCCATTCAACTGCAGGCAGAGGTGTCGTCTCTACTGGAGAAAGGAGCAATCGAAACCGTACCATCACCCAACTGGTCCGATGGCTTCTACTCCATATACTTCATAGTGGAGAAGAAGGACAGTGGTCTCCAACCCATTCTTGACCTCCGCTGGGTCAACATGCATGTCCACAACAGGAGGTTCTGCATGGTCACGCTCCAAATTTTTCTCTCGCTCATCAACAAGGGAGACTGCTTCGCAGTGATAGACATGAAGGACGCGTACTTCCACATCCACAAAAACCACAGGAAGTACCTTCGATTTCTAATTGGAAAAGAGGCATACCGGTACAATTGTCTTCCATTCGGTCTCTCCACGGTGCCCCGGGTCTGCACGAAAGGCATGGCACCAGTAGCCACCCATTTATGTCTGAAGGGGATAAAAGTCTTCTCCTACATAGACGACTAGCTGATTTTATCGCCTTCAAGATCAAGAGCAACCGAGGACATTGCTTACACAATACGGCTCATGGAGGATCTCGGTCTGAGGATAAACTTTGAAAAATCCAAACTAACACCTTTCCAGCGCATCAAGTACACTGGAGCGATTCTTGACTCGAACGAGACCAGGGCCTATGCTCCTCCCAAGCGCTTACAAGACATCATGACTGTCATTGAACTCTTTCGGCAGCGCCCAATAAACAGCAAGAAAAGCTCAGAAACTGTTAGGACTCATGGCATCTACAACAGCGATAATCCCACACATGAAATTGAAGGTGTGCTTCCTACAATCCTGGTTCCTCAGCAACTTTGACCTGCTGAACGACCATCCCAGGAAGCACCTTACCACCACACCAGAGCAAGTAGACCAATTCACGTGGTAGACCACACCAAACAACGTGCAGACAGGGAAATTATTTTACTCCCCACAGCCCACTATCCAGTTGTCAATGGACACAAGCAACCTCGGTTGGGGGGCTGCTTGCAGAACCTCCAAATAAACAACGTTTGGTCGTTAGAGGAGAGACGTTTTCACATCAACTATCTGGAATTACTGGCAATATGGAAGGCCATGAAAACCTTTGAATGCTCTATTTCTAGAAAAGTCATCCAAGTAGCATTGGACAACACCACAGCCATAGCATACCTCCACAAGCAGGGATGCACAAAATCAATGATTCTTCTCTGTCTAGCTGTCTAAATCTGGGAATGGTGCCTTGAAAGACACACCTTTCCAATTGTTGTTCACATCCAAGGGAAGTTGAATATCTTGGCGGAGTGCCTAAGCAGACAACAGTCAATGACACACGAGTGGGAGCTTGATGAAACTGTATTTCAGAGACTTTGCTGTTTATGGGGCTCACAAAATTGATCTGTTTGCCTCTCAGTCCAACTGGAAATGTCAAAGGTACTGCTCCAGAGCTGGGATTAGCCTAGGCTCAGAAGGGGACGCCTTCATGGTACCATGGAACCGGGACTATCTTTATGCATTCCCACCATTTCCACTGGTTCAACAGGTCCTGATCAGGATGGCCCAACATTGAGCTTGAGCAATTCTAATCACACCAGCATGGCCAAGGCAGTTGTGGTATCCACTTCTACTGTCCTCTTGATCTCAAAGGCTACCAGAATCTCCATCTCTTCTTCAGATGGATCGGGGGGATCTCCTCCACGTGGAGTTGCTCTGTCTCCAACTCACGGCACGGAGGATAATCCCAGACTGTCGAGAATCCTCGCAATGATCAGACGGACATCCACACAGAAGTCTTACACTGCTAAGTTCAAGCGTTTCTGCTCTTTTCTGTCATCTAAAGTCAAGGCGTCAATGGATACTACCTTACAAATATAATGGAGTATCTGTTACACACAGCAGAGTCGGAACTGGTTTTCTCTTCAGTCAGAGCACACTTGGCTGCTATAGTGGTTCATTCTCCAAAAGAATCTGAGGCTGCCTCTGCATTTCGAGACCAAACCATCAAATGGTTTCTTAGAAGAATGAACAACGCCTTTCCTACGGTGAGCTCACCCCACCTCAATGGTCTTTATCGATGGTTTTGAATGCTTTAATGAAACCACCGTTTGAACCTTTAGCTACAGCTGACATTAGAGCTGTGGTTTCCAAACTTTTTTTCGTGAGCCAGTCCCACCACCAACACACAGCTGCAGGGACTGGAGGCAGGATGCTCCCGCTGCTGACAGTTTTGACGTCAGCAGCTGTGGTGGCGGCGATCGCGCTTTGTCCGGGCTGCTCCGAGAAGCCTCTGGGTCGGTCCCATCCCCTCTGCAGCCTTTGCCAAAGCTGATCACCGCATTGGGGAAATCTTCAGAGCCTCCTCTGTTTCAAAAACCATGGCGCTGGAAGGGTAAACCTGGCGTGCTGTGGTGACATCATGCCGCGTGCGCCAGGAGGCTCTCCCAGCGCTGTGGGTTTTGAAACAGAGGAGGCTCTGAAGATTTCCCCAACACAGCGATCGGATTGGGCAAAGGCTGCAGAGGGGATCGGACCGAGCAAGAGGCTGTTCGGAGCAGCCTGGACAAAGCGCGATCACCACCACTGCTGCTGACGTCAGGTGGTGGGGCGGGTGGGGGGGTGATCTGCTGTGAGCCCGGGTGCTCACTGTGTGTCACATTAATGATATGCAGGGGCCTAATTGGGTCCACAGGCCGTAGTTTGGGCAGCCCTCCATTAGACTTTTATCATGGAAGGCTGCCTTTTTGGTGGCAATCGCTTCAGCCAGAAGGGCTAGTGAGCTGACGGCACTTCATTCCGACCCACCTTTTATCAAGTTCTACCATGACTGGGTAGTTCTTTACCCAGACATCTCCTTATTTAAAGTGGCTTCGCGTTTTCATCTATCACAGTCCATCACTCTGCCGACCTTCTTCCCGGAACCGTCTTTGGACCAGGAAAGGGCTTGGCATTCTTTGGATGTAAAGAGGACTTTACTGTTTTATACCAACAGGACTAGGGAGTTCAGAAAGTCCTATCGTCTGTTTGTTGCATATGGAGGAAAGACCAAAGGAGAACCCATCTCTGCTCAAAGATTTTCCAAATGGGTTTCCGGAACGATTTATTTGGCCTACAAACTGTCATCGCTACCTCCTCCTCCACATGTCAGAAGCTCCCACCACCACCGGAAGTCCAAAAACATCACTTTCCATGGTGGCAGTGGCAATCACGCCATTATTATTATTATTATTGGCTTCTTGCACAGCCTCCGCTGCTTCCCACTCTACCAGGTTGATGGCTACTTCCATGGCGTTCCTAGAAGGTACACCACTTGAGGACGTTTGCAGGGCTGCCACATGGTCCAGACCCTCAACCTTTGTCAAACGTTATAGGATGGACACTAGAGCTACAGCTGATGCTAGGCTCAGCTGAGTCGTCCTTGCTACGGGACTCCACATGTTTCATCAGTTACTTTCCATCCTCCTGTCTCTGACATGGACTCTATCATCACATCTCATCTGCGGCTGCCCATCTACCAAGTAAGTGAGCTTGCTAGTCTCCCATAAGTGTGCATTCACAGACAACACAAAGGAGAAAGACAGGTTGCACTTACCTGTAATTTTGGTCTTTATGTTGTCTGTGAATTCACATTTCTCACCCTTCCTCCCAACTTGGCTGCGCGGATGAGAGGTGATTTTCACTTATCCAGTGTACAGCTTAAGTATTAACTGAGGAGAAGGTGCAAAATGGCGCCAAAGGGTGGGTGGTACTGTGGGTGGTCCTAATCTCAAACCTTTGTCCCAATGAGCTTAAAAGCTCAGATAACAGCTCCGCACAGGCGCAGAACCCATAAGTGTGGATTCACAGACAACATGCTCGAAGAACGACAGTTAAAGGTAAGTGCAACCTGTCTTTCTTGCAGTAGAAAATGTAGAGAGATGCTGAGTTTTCATCTTGTCCTTGTTAATTTGTGTTCTCTTACAAATAGCAGGAAAAAGAGGCTGAATTCTCAATTTTATAGTGGGGGAATCACTGTTTTCCTTTTCCTCCTCTTCCAGGTATGATCTTCCCTAGAGGAAGTGAAATGAGGGTGGGAGTACTAGTGTGCTGGATTGAGAATGGTAATCTTGTTAGTCCAGGCTTCTCAGAGGAAACATTGGTCTTTGGTGGAGCTGCTTTTGGGAGCACAAGATAGCATTCAATCAACCAGAAACCAAACATATGGTATAAGAAGGCTCACTAAGCAGAAAAAGCTTGACTATGGAACTAGATATAATGATGATATTTCAAGTCTGGCAAGTTTGATTCTAGAAAGCCTATCTACATAGGAAAAGAAGAATGGAAACTCAAAATATACCAGAAGAGTAGGTAGATGATTGAGGTATGATGGAAATATGGTCAGACATTAAATTACAGCATGAGTGGGCAACTAATGGTGCTTGAAACATTTTTGGACTGCAACTCCTATCGGTGCTAGCCAGTGTAAACTAGAGTAGTGAGGGATCCTGAAAGTGGCTGTCCAGCAACCTTTGGAGAAGTATGTCTGTGATATACAAAATGTGTTAAACTTAACAGATTGACAACAGGAAGAGGAAATGTATGAGTTTTCAGCTTTTCATACAAGAATAGTGCTGGAAGAGGAAAGGGCTATTAATGACTACTTGTGCCCAAGAAGTATTTAGTCTTTAGGAAAAGTAACACCTGTAGTGGCTAGGCTTCATGTCTTCTCAATTCCAAATCTCACCACACTAGTAGTTTCCAAGAGCTAAAAGCGATTTTTGTGTAGTGTTACTCATGTTATGCAGACACTGCAATAGGTTTTTGACTATGACTTTCCAGTTGTAAATTGCAAAAAACAAACAAACTTGTCTGGATGGCAGTGAACAGTAAAGTAATAAACTAGACAATAACTTATTCTTCTTGTTTCTTCTTTTACAAGACAGCAAATGCCTTTTCAGTTCCCTTTTTTCCTGATGTATACAACCTGTACCATCTTGGACATACAGCATTATTGTGCGCTAACCTTAAAGCATCAGTATTTTTATATAATGAAATGTAATTCTTAATTTGTTATGCAGCTGCCACAAGTACCTAATTATAATTAGGAAGATAAGTTATATAAATTACTGTTACAGTGGCATATCAGAAGCTGTCACATTTTTCTGTCATTCTACTCTCCTTTATTTTTACTATCTATAAATTCTAAATAACAGATGGGAAAATATGCAAATGCTTACATTCATGAATATTTTGAGAAGGATATGAATTACGAGAGCTTCACTAATGTGGTTGAGATCAAAATTGATACAGACAGTCCATTTTTTACTATACATTTAAGGTGGTTTTAAATATATATTATCTACATTTCTTAGGTTGACATGTGCTGTTATGTAATAGAATAAAATAACTCAGATCTTTAAAAAATGACACTAAATAACCAAGACTTACATATATATTTTTAAATCTACAATGCCATACTTTGAAATTTATTTAATAAATATGTTTATCCTGACTGTTGTGTACTGTAGTCATTGGTTACAAGCATTTATTTTGATGTGACTCATAAAATTCCTTTCATTTTTCATATAAAGTGTATTATTTTGTGGCCTTAATTCATTTTTGTGTTAATGTCAATGTTTTTCTGTTACTTCCTTCTCCTTTTTATATTATTTCTACATCATAGTGTCCTTTACATCTGTACCCCTAAATGAGTTGCTTTGGTGTCATTTCTTACACTAATCTCCTTGCGAGATCTATCTCTACAGACCCCTTCTGGTTCTGTACAGTCAACCCTCACATAACAATGCATTCGGATAGTATCATTTTCGCTTAACAACGCGTCGTTATACACCACGTGTTCCCCCGCATAACGTTTTTAGTGTCGTTGTCCGGACAACAATGCTAAAATAATCGTCATTATCCGGACAACGGCGCTAAAAACCTCGTTATGCGGGAAACTCCATAGAAACCCGTATAACAACAAAAATCACTTAGCAACGCTACTTGGGGAACCAAGTAACGTTGTTATGCAAGGGTCTACTGTACTGCCTTCCAAAATAAGAGAGTGTTTCTCTTTTTCTTCAGGGCTGACCTGTCACTTCTCATTTTAGTTGCTAGCACTTGTCTTCTTCAACATATTCCATTTGCCCTAGGAGCAGTATTTTTCTCCTGAGTGAATTTAGATGCTGCCTGAGTATGAACTACATGAGCTTTGAAAGGGAAATTGGGGAAGGGGGGGGCACATGCTTAAAAAGCTAGTTCAGAAGCTGATAGAGACTGGAACCAAGTGTTTGGGTTTCTTTGGACAATAAAGGCTACATTTTTATGAAGGGTGCTACAGTCAAATGAGAGGTTTATTTGCATGATTAATAGAGCTGTGTAAAGAGTTACAAGTTGAACCTACTTCTAGATTACTTAGCTGATCAGTTTAAGCCAAGGCAGTATATACAGGGAAGCTGCTTTATATGTCCAATAAATTTTAGACTGCATCTCACAAGCCAGTTTGAGTGCCCTTTGGAGTAAAAAAAAAATAAGCTTGTATAGTTTTCCAGAGCTTGTATAGTTTTCCCAGACTATATTGAGAATGCATGCTTACTCAGTTCTGAATAACAGGTGATTGCAGTTTGCAAATCTGGTTATTTTACTTATAATTAGGTCAAGAACTATCCTGTGGATCATACACTCCTCCCCATTTCCCCTGGACGAGTGTCTCTATCATCTTTGCTTTTTTCAGTTTCACAATGAACTGCTAACAAGTACCAGTGATTTCACTAATCCTAATGATATTGTAGAAATCATAAAGGAATGGAGTATTTTTTTTTCTAATTTCTTGCCTCTAAATTTTACTGATGGCTTTGAACTGTATATTGCAAGTGTTCGTAGCTGTAAATAAACAGACAAAGTTTACTTAAATAGGTGAGGTCTAATTTCAGTTAAGACTAATTAATAATTGGGACTTCGAATTAAGAACATACTCCTTATTTTTGGATGATGTTTTAATACAGGGTGGAGCTCTGAGAATAAAAATGTTAAAAATAAACTTTCCTTGTAACAGTAATTGATAAAACACTTCATTAGATCAGTATATGTATTCTGAGTTTTTCTGGTAACACTTATTCTAATAAACTTGCTACAACATACTGTTGGTGACCTTAGTATGTTGAAAAATAGCAGTTAAGATGTAAAATAAAAGGCGGTGCTGATGTGATGTACTTAAGGTAAATTCAATTTTGTAGAAAATTAAAAGAAGTTCTAATATTTTGTAGATACAAAAATACCAAATTTTAAAAGAACGTGTTCTGGAACAATTATTTTGTAATTTGAAGGCACAGATTGTCTTGGAGTACAGTTGTGTAATTCTTTCAGAGTCTTAAACCTTGGTTGGATTTTTTTACATGAAAAAATGGCTATGAAATTTCATGATCTGTTTGATCAAATGTTCCTCCTGGTGCCTTTTGACGTGTTGAACCATACTGACTGAGATTGTGAGAATTATAGTTAAACTCATCTCTAGAGAAGTAGGTTTGGGAAGACTATTTTAATCCTTTCTGCCAGACATTTTAAATTCATTGCTAAAAAAAAGTCCGTGAAGGGCTGCTGGATGTAATAATTGTGATTTTAGTAGTTGTTGAAAATAAGCAAGAACTAGTATATGGAAGAGTGACATAGAGAACAAGATTAGGCAAGGTTTGACAGGATTGGCTGGACTTGAACAATCTTGCTGCAATTAAGTCACAGCTATTTTTCAAAGTTTAATAAAGTAAAATGTAACATTATTGTTTGAGAGACATTACTCTCCTATATTGTTCTTGGCCAACATGCATATGTTTTGCTCTGTCCTTAGGTAAAAACATCGGAGTTTTATCGTTACTCACGGCAGCTGCGGCATGAAGTAGAACAAGCTATGAATTACTTCCATAGTGTGCACCAGCAACCTTTGATGGAAATGAAATCAAATCGCATTCGTTCTGCCAAACCTCAGACTGCAGTATTTAGAGGAATGATAGGACACAGCATGGTAAATAGTAAAATTCTTCTTCTACACAAGCCGAGGGTCTGGTGGGAACTCGAAGGTCCACAAGTACCTTTACGACCAGACTGTCTTGCTATTGTTAATAATTTTGTTTTCTTATTGGGTGGGGAAGAATTGGGACCAGATGGTGAATTTCACGCTTCCTCCAAAGTATTTCGATATGACCCAAGACAAAATTCTTGGTTGCGGATGGCAGATATGTCTGTACCGCGGTCAGAATTTGCAGTTGGTGTTATTGGAAGATACATTTACGCCGTGGCAGGAAGGACAAGAGATGAGACGTTTTATTCGACTGAACGATACAATATCACAGATGATAAATGGGAATTTGTGGACCCCTATCCAGTCAATAAATATGGCCATGAAGGAACTGTTCTTGGTAACAAAATGTATATCACTGGTGGAATAACATCCTCATCTACATCGAAGCAGGTATGTGTGTTTGACCCCAGCAAAGAAGGGACTGTGGAGCAGCGAACAAGGAGGACTCAAGTGGTCACTAATTGTTGGGAAAACAAATGCAAAATGAATTATGCAAGGTGCTTTCACAAGATGCTTTCTTATAATGGCAAGCTTTATGTTTTTGGAGGTGTTTGTGTCATTCTCAGGGCCTCTTTTGAGTCTCAAGGGTGCCCTTCCACAGAGGTTTATGACCCAGATACTGATCAGTGGACTATTTTGGCTTCTATGCCCATTGGTAGAAGTGGTCATGGTGTGGCTGTGTTGGACAAACAGATAATGGTTCTTGGGGGCCTTTGTTACAATGGTCACTACAGTGATTCAATTCTTACTTTTGACCCTGAAGATAACAAATGGAAAGAAGACGAATTTCCAAGAATGCCCTGCAAGCTGGATGGCTTACAAGTTTGTAGTCTCCACTTTCCTGATTATGTACTGGAACATGTGAGACGTTGCAGCTAGAACTGAAGACCCAAAAATCTTATTTGTGGGGAGTGGGTGGGGAAAGGGGAGAGCAGATTTAAACTCACTAAAGACATAATCTGTATAATACACCTTTTGAATTAATAAAGGAAAAAATATACAGGGAATGCGTCAACCAAGTTTATTAGGAATGCAAATAACTGGTTTTGTATTTTATTTGATACATGCCATTAACTGTTTGTCTTGAGAGGGGAAAGTAGATGTTCTTTCATTTCATGTGTTTGGGACCCTACATTTTGTGTGAGCGAAGATAATACATGTTTCAAGAAGTACTGAAATACATTGTATTTGCAAGGTGAATTGAAAGCATATATCTTGTGCATTTTAACTTTTTAAACTGCTATGATGAGTTTCAGCAGCCTTAGTGGAACAATCCCGCTTCAAATGTAGCAATGAAAGGGGCCTATCAATTTGTATGTTACCTTTTTCTTCAGATATTTTCCATTTATAAATCCTCCTGATCACATGACACTTAATTTTTATATCAATTTAAAAGAGTTCAATTTTTGCATGGCCTTTCCTTTAATATTGTGCTGTAGTTGCAGCAAGTCTGCTGAAAAGCATACATTTCTTTAAAATAATTCTAAAGGTTTTCTATTAAAATTAATACATGGCTGCCTTCTGTTCGTATTGTTGTTTGTGAATAAACTATATACAAACATGAATATGCTATAATATCCAAGATAAAGTGCATATTTTTATGTGCAGTTTAAAAAGTCTATTTTAACTAGCTTACAAATATCAGCTATGTTGAATTTTAGATGTAATAGTACCCTTTCATGTATTTTAACTTTTTGGGTAAATGAAGACCTTGATCGTGTCAATATAAAGTTTTGTATTTGATATACACTGATTGACTTAGCAACATCTGAACTCCATTTAATGAATGATGAAAAAAAGGTGAAACCACAATTTTTGGGGTCTTAAAATAAGATTCTTGCTTATCATTTCAGTACTTTTATCTTGAAATATATATCAGAAATGTGTATGTGCATAATACAAACACTAATTCTGCCTTTTATGGAGGATAGCTTTATTTTCCCCTAGGCATTATTCTCAGAAGCATTAAAACTGTACACGTTTTTCCCCTCATTTTCTTTTTAAAAACACACCAAAAACCTTATAGGAGTGGGTAAATGGCTATGTTATTTTGGGGCAAACTTGACAAATAACCCCTAGCCTCACACATTTTTGTATGGATGACATGCCTGAGGAACTTTCATCTTGCTAGAAACATTTTTATCTTGGTAAATAGCCTGTAAATGAGTGATGATATCACTAAAACTGAATATGAATAAATTACTGAATTGAAATTTTAGTGGCACATGACATGTAGAGATGTGTAAATCTTGCCTTAGCATTTTAAGGCTGGCTCATGTTAGGCAAACAGTTGAGAGCTGTTTGAATGCAATATGGAGGCAGAAATGCTATATGCTGTGGTATCCCCAACTGGAAATCGCATTACATTGTTAGAGGCCATTAACAACTACTGTGTTGAGCAGACACACATTTGGCAGAAGAAAATAAATGCATAGCTGAAATTTGATAATTGTACTTTTTACAGATCATGATTATAGGATGGTTGTACTATGTGATCTTAAAATAAAGATTTAAAGATATTTTTACAGGTACCTGTATACAGGAAAAAAAAGATGGACAGGCTATAATTAGTTCTTTGAGTGGTCATCTGTAGATTCACCCCAATGGGATATGAATCCACCCTCGCCATTTGAGGACTTCAGGTCATTTTTAGGCCTCATATTTAAGATGGTGAGATATTCCACCTGGAGGTCCAAAGTTCTGCCTTTTTTTCTCCCTTGAAATATATAATATTCAAGACGTAATTCATGCTTTATTGACTGATGTGATAAAAGTGACTAATTTTCTCTTTAACACCCTATAGTCAGCTGGCAAACATTTGTTTGATTGGTTTATCCTATGTATGTGCAGAATGCTGTTTTTTCTCAAATCAAAACATCACAGTCTTTATACCATGACCACAATTCACAAAGTGTTCTCCTCGATTGTGTTACTATGTGGCAAATATATAAACTTCTACAAGGTTTTGACTATTTTGATCAATTTGTTCAGCATTGACTATCTTTTTTTATTGTAAGTGGATAAAGTGATAAAGGGCATAACTCACATAGTCACATGATGACACAAAACTGGCATACCAGAGAAGGTACTCTAACCTTACATTATTCTGCTTGCCCTAATTTTGTAAAATCAGCTGAAGAGAAAGAGGCACGTTCATACCTTTAACCTGTAGTCTAGAGTTGCATAGGCCAACAGATACTGTACATCATAATGTACATTTAACATTTTGAGATGACAATCCTCAGTTAACTCTGTTGTCTGTTTACTTTTGTTCGGAACAGGGACTTGCAGAATTTCAGGGTACATATCATCACTATCTGACAACGGAGTTAAACAAAGCACTTACATGAATCTATTATTAATACTGTATATTGTATAGGCTGTATCTACCAATACTTGTTCTAGAAAACTAGCAGATTTTATTTTTCATTTTTCATAATTGGGTGACAGCAACACCTAAGATTATAAAAGTATACTGTGGATGCGTCTATGACATTGTACCATACCATTTAAAAATACACTACTGGTGCAGGAAAAACACATCCACAACTTAGAATTGGGTGATACCTTTAATAAGACCAAATAAAAAGCAGCAAAACTGTGCAAGTTCTTAAAAACCCTTCAGTCTAGTGTGTGTAGCAGATCAAGCTAATACTTCCCTGTATTCTTGCTGCAGTGTTATTGTAGCCCTCTGTTTTGAGGTAATGTAATGGTATATCTTCATAAGCTCTATTTTAAGAACTCTTTCTTTGTCAAAGTAAAACATATTTATTCACATAGAACAAGCAGTTTTGTAATGGTGGCTTGCAATTCTATTCATCATGCAAAATCTAATAATTTTGCTATACCACATAACCACTAATATTTTTTTAAAAAGGAAGATAATTTACATTGTAAAATCTGAGGCCATTTAACCTGAAAATAAAGGTCACACGGTTTGCTTTGAACATGTTGAAGGTATTTTGTCTATAATAAGGACACATAGTTTACAGAACCATTATATGAACAAGTAAACTGTAAGATTCAGCTTACACAATGCTCTCCCCCCTCTTCCTGCAGTGACAAGATGAAAAGCTTCAAGCTTTTAACATTGAAAGTTTAAACAAATTAAAAATTCTTGTTAAATCTGAATTTGAGATTTTGATAAAGCCAGATTTAAGGTTTGCTTTATGATCTTGGCTTGCTAACAAACCAAAATTCCCCCAGTTGGGAAGTAGTGCTGAATTCAAATTAATTTAGAATTAGATTCTTCTGGTCTTGAAAGTAGGGAACTTGTGAACTCAATGTGGAACACTAATCAATGGTCTTATGTAACATGTAGAGGGCCAGAATGCATGTGCACATAGAAAGCTGGCAATATACATGCAAGAACATGTGACTATTTGGGATGAAGCAAGCTATACCACATGGCATTTTCAATAGCTGAACCAACTTGGATGTCTGAATAACAAGTCTTTTTTATAAAATTTCCAGAGGTCAGAAAACTTGGCTCTCCAGGTGTTCTTGGACTTCAGTGACCAGAAGCCCAAGTCAGTACATCTGCTGATCAGGGCTTCTGGGAATTGAAGTACAGTAAAACCCCAACTTACAAATGCCTCGAGTTACATAAAATTCGATTTACATAATGATTTTATGCTAAAACCATGTCCCGATTTACACGATTTCCTATGGGTTTGGCTTCGAGTTACATAAAGCTCCTTTTTCCTATGGGTTTGCTTTGAGTTACATAAAAATTCATTTCCCTGTGGGTTTGCTTCAATTTACATAAAACCTTCATTTTTCCTATGGGTTTGCTTCAAGTTACGTAAAAAAATTTTTTCCTATGGGTTTGTTTTGAGTTACAAAAAAAAATCGATTTAAGCAAAAGCCTACGGAACTGACTTTTTTTTTTTGTAAGTAGGGGTTTTACTGTACAATAACATCTGGAGAGCCAGGTTTGCTGACCCCTGATCTAGACAATAGAGAAATGAGCGCTCAGTGCTTTGGGGCCATTCAACAATTACGTAATCCTCAAGGGGGGGGAGGGGGTCTGCCATCTGAATTATGAAAAATTACGTGGGGGCGGGGTGTGTGTGTGTGTTCATGTCAAAAATTACACAATTCATTTGGAGCTGTTGTGGTTTCAAAACATGGCACTTTTTTAGGTTTAAAAATGATCTCTGGGAATTTTGATCCGATTTGAGATTATTGAATCCTCACCGATATGTTCTGCATTAGGCACCAATAGTAAAAAGCTCTAAAATTAAGAGTTTTGATACAAAAGCTCTGGATTATGTAATTTTAAAGGGGGGGGGGTATTCCGAAGAAGCGAACATTACAGTCGGATTACATGGGGGTGGGGGTGGTCATTTCCCCCCCAAAAAAATGGATCATGCAATTGTTGAATGGCCCCTTTCAGTGAGTTGCACTTTTACAATTCTGACTAACTGGGTATTTGGTTTTAAGTACTGGTTTTAACTTTACAGAGCAGTTATCTGAAAATGATTTATTAAATGTAAAGTACTGGATCATCAAGGGTGGCAGGCTGAGAAGGGAATGACAGAAGATTTAATAATATTTTAATCAGTTATTGTAGCATTCTGGAGTGCTTATGCTTACTACATGTTCTCTATTCCATTGTAATACAACTATTAAGATTTACAAGCTATTCTTCTATGCATTTAATTGGAAGGAAGTCTGATGAGCTCCCTGTAGCTTATGCATAAGCAACTCTATGGAATCAGAGCTTTACCTTTATGTACACTTGGTCTTTTGTTTAACATAAACCTTTGTGCATATTCTTTGTTGTGTCCCAGCAATGATTACAATCAAGCACCTGGAGGTTAATATTGCTGCTGTTGTCTCTTGGAATGAGGATATTTATTTGCCAAGTTTGTATTTATCAGTAATTTTACTCTTATTTTTGTTCATGATGTCAGAAACAACTAGAATTTTTTTTGCATTGCCTGAATATACAAAAGAGAAAAGTATAGAACTGGGATGGAGGATAGTTTGGAGGAACAAGTTTAAGTCCTTTGAGTTTCAATTTTTTTTAGGTTTTTAGCATTCAGTTCTTTTTATTTTCTCTACCTATTCGGGACTAGATTTTTTCTTCTTCAAAAAAAGGGACCATAGCTCGATTTAAATTTATGTTCTGCAAGCACAGGGTCCCTGATTCAATTTGTGGCATCTTAGGGATGTCTGGGAAGCGTTCTTCTTTTAACCCCAGAAAGCCACTGCTACTTAGATCATCAATACTGGACTAAATAGACCAACTGTCTTGACTCAGTATAAGGTATTGTTTTATTTTCTAGGCTATTCATAAAAGACTTACTAATTAGTTCATGTTCTGTGGTTTCTGTTCACATTGATGATTTAGCTGCTATTTTAAGTAGTGCCAAAATAAATTGCCAGAAGATACAATATTCAGTACAGACAATAGCCACAATTCAACAGTTTGAAGAACATTTGTTGCCAATTTGATTTCAGTGAGCTCGAACACGTTGCACTGAGTTGTAGCCCATATATTTCACAAGGAAGAGTTGTATATAGAGCAGATTGGGTGTAGGGAAACAAGAGCATAACAATGCTACAAGAAATGGCTGTTCGTACTCTTATGAGAGGCATGAGATTCTGCTATGACATTGGTGTCTTGTATATGAACAGCAAAGCAGGCACTGTAAAACTCTGGATAACAACAGTACCGGATAATGCCAAATCCGGATAACGACGGTAATTTTTGAGAAAAGATTTGCACCAGATAACACCATTTTAGTGTTATCTGATGCATCGTGTTTGATCTACCTTTTCACGCTGTTTGGGGCCAAAAAATTTGCCATCATTGGGTGCCTGTTTCCAACTCTCTGCCTCCCCTGCAGCCGGTGGGAGGACCTTTTTCACGCTATTCTTGCCTTCCTAGGACATGCCTGGGCCGCACAACAGCTGGAAAAAGTTGTGGCTGCCATTTTGTTTTTAAAATGAAACAGCGTGAAAAGGTAGGAGATCACGTCGTCCTTTCTGTGGGGGTGGGCAGCCAGCGTATGGGCGCTCCGTTCGGCGCCTGCCTTCTGGAGAAGGCAGTTGGGCTTTTTTAAAGTGTTATCCAATGCATGCATGCATCAGATAATGCTAAAAATCTGATAACGCTAAGACTTGTGGAACAAAGTTTTGGTGTTATCTGGAGTATTACTGTACAGTATCTGCATTTTGATGCCATACCCTAGCCATTTGGTTGAAAGTTTTTGTAGTCATCTTAACTTTAGGAAGCCTCTTAATTCTATCTTTGTTTTGTTCATGTTGATGCTACCTAATCACAGCTATTATAGACATGCTATCTAAAGAAAATGAGTAAACTAGATTTGGAAGGATTCAGTTGGATGGCAGGAAACAGGCCACAAAGGAAAATATAATGGCATGTTTACTGTTTCACTTATTGTATTAATTCAGTAACTGTTACCAATGAAGTAATATAGTAGTCACACTTTCAAAAGATCAGGATACCAATCAATCACATGCTAATAATATGATTATTTCATTAAAAAGTTAAATGGAGAAAACTGTTTTCTTAATTTTGTTTCTGGAAATTGCTAATGTTCTTTAGACACTTATTCTGCATAAAATAGTAGCTTCAACAAAATTCTTCATACATGGAATAAATTATTAAAAATCAAGCAAGGTAGAAAATGTCTATAAATTGAATATGATTAAAAATTTAAAATTGGGAACATAGTTCGTCGTTGTGGTCTCTATGACTCACACACATGGGTGACCCACCTTGGAATGTTCCAGAACTGGAAAGCTGTTAGCAGTAGCAAGGTCCCATCCTACTGCAAATGTATGTGTACCTAACAGGTTCTCTCCTCAGTTCTTACTGCTGTGACAGTAATCTCGACCTTCCAGAGCTCTTCTGTTCATGAGTCTTCTGCTCTTCTTCCCCATTGTCTTTCTCTTTTCCTTGACCTTCCTGCCCCCCCCCCCAATTTTTTTTATAGTTATCACCTTACCTTCCTGGCCTGGCCTGGCTCCCGCCCTGTTTCCCTCTGCCCCATTTGCTCACTAACGCAGACTTGTTTATGGCTCTGGTATCTTCTGTGCTAACAAGATCCCCCTCACAGCCACTCTTAAGTGTTTGTTTTGTTTTTTGTTGTTGTTTTTTTACCTTGGAGAATCACATCAGACTCAATTTTGGTCACATTGTAAGAAATTCATTAAATTGGTGATTAAACATCGACAGTCCAGACTCTGATCTCATCTTCAGGGAAAGTCATTTATCAGCCTCCACAGCCATGGAAACTTCACATCCTGCAGGACCTTCTCAAATAGTCACTCAGTCTGAGATCAAGACCTCTGCTTCTGCCTTGACGCCTAATTCTCACTCTTCTCTGAAGATGGCCAAGAAATGTAAACACTGGGAACATCTAATCGTTTGTTCCATGAAATCTAAGAAGTACTCTAAATTTTTCAATGTAGATCTGAAATTGAGGTATGGTTCCAAATGGACACTTCCTGCTTCTCACACATCTGAACAACTGCAGGACAAGGATGAATTGGTCTGCCTGGGCTTGATCATGATGCCTTTCCACCACACGTGATGTCTGCCTTATTTAGATAGTTGACTAAATGGTCCTAATCAGCTCAACATTTACCATGTCTGATCGCTCCATCTCAATGCATCCAGTCTCATAGTCTTTCACCACCTTATGTGCCCTTGGGCATAATGGACAAGCCTTCCATCGCCACACAAGAAAACCAGGAAGACCAAGCACCTACTATGTGAATCAACTCTTCAACATCAGCCTCACCAGTTGCTGACTTTCCAGGATGGCAGTATCCCTCCTCTGAATATTCTGAGAGTTGTGCCCCACCATTATGGGGGCTACGGTGGTTCTCCCCATGCCATTCAGGTATCCACCACCAACTTCGCAGTACAGAAATTTGGATTCCTCTTTGCTGCGTGGCTGTCCTAAAGCTCTGGCCTCTATGGAGGTCTTGATCATAACCACAGCAGCCTCACACTAGGCAGCATCACTCCTTGAAGCACCCTTCAACTTCAGTGACAATATCAGGCAAGGCCTTCAGGATTGACTCATCTAAATGATATACTAAGGTCATTTGCTCACTCTCCTTGAAATTGATCCCATCGCCTGGTGTTTTAATGGACTTGACATTGGTGAGAGCCTACCCACCAAAAAGCAGAATTACCAAGATCTACAATCTGGTACAATCCTTCCTCGTCACTCAAAGGGTCACTGCTCACACAATACAAAAACTCCTGGCTCTCATGATCTCTGCCACAGCAATTGTCCATCATGCCTGTTTTTACATGTACCCACTTTAATCTTGGCTGTTAGCCCACTTCAATACAGGGAACAAACTTCTCTTTCCATTTTTTGTATGCCAACAAAGGTTATCTGCTCTCTCTTTCCATTTTCAGAACTGGCCCATCAACTTAAGATCACAGTCCAACACAGCCAATCTCTCCCTGGTGAAACCATTTTTAACCCACCCAACTGGCCAGGTTGCATCCGATGTGAGCCAGTTGGGATGGGGAGTTGTTTGTGGCCCACACAAAATACATGGACATTGATCTCACAGGGAAACTCGTTGCCACGTAAACGAACCAGAGATGTTAGCAATCTGGAAACCCCTCGAGTTTTCTAGAGTATACTATGAGAAGGGTCGTTCAAGTGGTGACACACAACACAACTGTGGCATACATAGACAAGCAAGGGGATACCCTCTCCCAACATCTACTATATCTGACTATACTCTTCTGAGAATGGTTTCTGGATTGCCACATCTTCCCAATTGCAGTACACATCGAAGGTAAGAGCAACTTTCTAGTTGATGACCTGAGCAGATGCCTGTCGGAAATGAATAGGAACTGTCCTGTTTGCAGGACAAGGAAGAATTGGTCTGCTTCCCCCAACCCCCCACCCCTGGGGTGGTTCATATGACTTACTCTAAACAACTCGCCATCTGGGGACCTTTGTTTAACTGTCCAAGGATGTTTTTAATAAGATGTACTTTAGTAGTTTGAGTTGCTTTGGTTATAGTGTTGTGACTCGATTTTACTGATTGTTGTTTTTGTTGACTGTAAGCTGCCCTGAGTCGCTGTGGCGAGCAGGCGGCGATATAAGTCTAAATAAATAAATAAACTCCTTGCAACAAGGGTCAACAGGAAGTGCTACCAATATTGCTCTTGAGCAGAAACCAGACTCTGATCTGAGGAATTCATGGAATCAGGAGTTTCTATGCTGAGGAATCCATGCAATCAGGAGTTTCTATGCTGTTTTCCCCCAATCCCTCTACCTCATATGGTGATTTTGAAACTGCAGCACAATCAAGTGAATGGTATCCTCATTTCCCTGTGTTAGCCGAGACAGCACTGGTTCCCTACACTCTGAGATCTAGCATTGGAAACTCATTGACTTCCTGACATGCCGATTCTCCTCTCCCAGCAGGACAGGGTTCTCCACCAGGACTTGGGCAGCCTATAATTGACAGTATGGAGGATTACCCTGACTTAATCCAGATTCTGTCTTCCAGTAGGAGGTTGTCTAAAATTGGTTTTGAGTTTTCCTCTAGTCCAGGGGAGAATCTATTGAATCGGTTAAACTTTTCAATTCTCTCTCCTGCAATTTCTCCTACATCACTCCCATTCTGGAGTCTCTCATTCCTCAATCAAGGTATATCTTGTGGCTGTTGTCACCAACCAACTGTTGTCACCAGCAGTCTTTTTACCCAACTCTCAAGCAATTTGTAAAGGGGCTAAAGAATGCTTTTCCAGCTTTGAGATGACCTACTCTAAAGATCTTTGATGCTGTTCCTGCATAGACGCATGGCACTATCATATGAACCAATGGCTACCACACACCTCAGACTACAGGGTTACTTACCTTTAACTCTTGTTCTTCAAGTGGTCATCTGTGAATTCACACACCCTACCTCCCCTCAGACCACGGCCCTGCTCTCCTTAGCTTTCTATTAACTGAGGAGAGAAGCCATTAGGTGCACAGTAAGGTGAGACCATTCCACTACTAATGGCTTCTTTTCAGCTTTGGAACATTCCGAAACGGGACACCACATACGCGAAACGTGTGATTCACAGATGACCACTCAAAGGTAAGTAATCTATTTTCCTATTGTGCTGTGTTTTATTAAGGGCAGCTTTGTTACTGTAGTAGAGGAAATCAGCAGAGAGAAAAGTGAATGGAGAACAATAATCCTGGATTATTTTGCTTGGTTTGCCAAAATATTCGTATGCTAGGTTAGGTAAAGGTCACCCTTGCTCGAAAGCCAGTCGTATCCGACTCTAGGGTTCAGTGCTCATCTCTGTTTCATAGCCGAAGAGTCAGCAGTGTCTGCTTCTGCAGACGTTTCCGTGGTCATGACTAGACACTGGAGCGCGTGGAATGCTGTTTACCTTCCCAACAAAGTGGTCCCTATTTATTTACTTGTAATTTCTTGCTTTCAAACTGCTGGGACAAAGACGGGAGCTCATTCCGCACCTTCCAGTCAGTGTCTTAGGCACTTGAGCCACTGCTAGGTTAAGTGAGATAAAATTCCAGTCATAACTGGGCAACTTTATTACTAGCTTTAAATACCCTTGACAAAAAATCAGGAGGAAAAATTACTAAAAACTGCAGAGACGGGAACAATTATGCACACATAATTCAGTGTGGTTTTGCACATTGAATATGATGGCAGATGTTTTATAAACTTGTTACAGGCAAATTAACTTGAAAAAAACCCCACTAATTGTGTTGTAGTATCATGAAGTACTGGTGTGTCTGTTGAGAAAACGTTCTACAAGACACCCAGAGCTGTTGTGAGACTGGTTTTATTTTTATCTTTTTGGTAACATTTTTTCTACTTTTTTGCAAAGTTGTATCTCATGCCATAAATGCATTATACTCAGATGCACATTTACTTTATTTTTTTAAACTTAAGTGTAAAAATTGTACATAAAGATTGTAAATAAAATATTTTTAATCTTAATGGTATTTTAAAATGTATTATGGGACTTTTTCTTTAGGTTCTTTTTCCCATCGTGAATTGTTAGAGTTCAGTTGAAATGTGAACATATAACACTGAAATCGAATGTGTCTACTGTTATTTTAAGATTAGAGATTTCTACTTTATCACACTACAAAATTATAAATATACAGTAGCTGTATGCCAAGGGTGCTCAAACTATGTTCCATGGCACCTAATCCAGCCCGTGCAACTCCTGGAAGCGGAAATAAAATGTGCCTGAGCACGTGCAAAACACTGATTTAAAGCACCCATGGCGGTTGTAAACTCATTTATGACAGCAGCATTGTGCGCATGCATGGGCACATTTTACTTCCGGTGGGAGGAACCATATGATCGACCTGCTCAACCACGTAGCCAGCCCACGACCCAAAAATTTTGGGCACCCCTGCGTATACATTTAAAGTTTTAAAAAGTGGTTTGTTGTAAAATATGAACATTGAAACATTCATTTCAACATACACTATTCTTTTTCTCTGTGTCTAGGCCAGACGTGAAACTGCCAAAATGAACCCACCTTTTGGTGAATCCATTCCATAGTTCTTTCACCTGACCTAGTGTGAAAAAGATTAGCCGGCACAAGATTGCTGTTGCCCAGGATACGCCCGATTGTGATTCAAAAATACCAGTCTTCGAGGAGGCTCTTTCTATGCACCCCAACATAGAGTATACAGTGGAACCTCATATAATGAACGCCCCCTATAGTAACTAAATCGCATAACAAATAGGTTTTTAAAGAAAATGGTGCATTGCATGATTTTTCCTATGGAAAAAAACTGTACAACGAATTTTCAGTGGAGGAAATGCTTAGCAAAAAAAAATTTGTTACGGAAACCGTTGTACATTTTTTTCTATAGGGAAAATCGTACAACAAAATTGCATAGCGAACAGACCCGTAGAATGAATTAAAATTGTTATAAGGGGTTTTACTGTATTAACATTCTTGAACAGAATTCTCTTTTCAATTCTTCATTTTGTCTTCGTTGTAAACAGCAAAGGAAATATTTGCTCCCCCCCCCCACTTGATTTTGTTTGCTGCAGCCCATCTAGATGACTAAGATACTTCATCTAATGAAAAATGTCTCAGCCTTATCCTTTCCCTTTTTTTGGATAACAATGCCTTTCTTGCTAAAGCTACTGCTTTCTTAAATGTTCTTCCCTGTTTGTTGTCATTTAATATTATTGTCATATAAACCACAATAACCTAACCATTTCTGAAAGAATTGCCATATTAAACTGCTGCAAGAAACAGCCGAGTCCTGTGGTACTTTTAATTACATCATGAGCTTTTGTGAAGAAGAGCCTGCTTGTAGACACATAATTATATATGGTCTATAACTGTGATGGTGAACCTTGGCACTCCAGATGTTCTTGGACTTCAATTCCCAGAAGCCCAATCCCCTATGAATCCACACGAAGGGGTTTGCTGCGGGTGCGTTTCACTTCCGCTTCCAGGAGCAACGAGGGCAGCATGGCGCGGGCCGGATGAATCGCAGCAAACCCATTTGTGTGGATTCACGGTGGCTTTGGGCTTCTGGGAATTGAAGTCCAAGAACATCTGGAGTGCCAAGGTTCGCCATCACGTGTCTATAACCTGCAAAACCTCATACTAGGATAAATCTGTTACTTGTTTTAATTGCTCCATTAAATCTGAAACCAGAGAACAATTGTTGGAATGGTATTCACGCTCTGTTGAGCTGTGCTTGTGCTGTGTCCATAGCAGGAAAATTAAAAATTAAATAGCTATTTTTTCATCATTTCATAAAACTCATACAAGCAGAAGAAGAGTGAAGGAAAAGGTTTATTGTAAGCTAATCTACACCAAGCTCTTCTGCTTGCAGTGATCTGGACCAGTCATATAGCCCCACTGCTTCTTGCTCCCAGTCTTCATCGGAAAACAGACTTTCTTTGTTGGCCAGTGAATGATTGCTTTCTGAATGATCACTTGAAGACGGAGTCTGCGGCAGATGCTCCTGAATAATAAAGCATATGTTATTCTGAGAACAAACTGTTATTCTGTGGTTTTCATGCAAATCTTGTTTTTTCTTGTGTACTGTTAATGGCTGAAATCATGTTGGTCTAAATTCATGCTGTGTAAACTGGATGACATCATCTGGGTGTGAATATGTTTAATTAAAAACTTCCAATCTCCGCCTGAAAAAAATCAGGCTGTAAAGCTGCCTAAGGATCCCTTTTGCCCTTGAGAAGTCTTGGGGTGGGGTAGGAAAGACATTTAATATTACAAAACGGCTGCTTTTCCTCCTCCCATTGGATCAGGAACACTAGCAATGATCTAAGAGTAATTTTCTGATAATAAAGGCACCCCATCCCAAAGACAAAAAGGGATTCTTGTTTTCATTTAATCTGTCACCAAATGATGACGTTCCCTAGTTTATGTGGTATAAATTTATGATAGCAGCATTTCTGGCAGCATGTATCAGTGCAAAAGCCATCAGTCTAAATTGAGTATGCTGCTGACTTAGTTTAATATAGTAATAATAATAATTTCATCTCAGAAATTATTCTGGGTTGAAAGGATTTTGCTGGAGAAACCCCTCAGGGGACGCCGGATGAGGCTCATTTCATGTCCCCAAGATCTTTTTCCCAATGAAGTGGTCCCTATTCATCTACTTCCAATTTCTTGCTTTTGACCTGTTTGGTTGGCAGGAGCTGGGACATGACGGGCACTCAAATCCGTCATACAGTACCCGGGTCTTGAACTTCTAACTTACCGGCCTTCCAGCTAACAAGGCGAGCTTCTTAACGACTGAGCCACCGCAGCCCCACTTAGTTTAATGGAAGTACACTTTACATTCTTTTTAATTTGAATTTGGGAGCCTTAATTTATATGTTAGTTTTACCATGGAATTTAGAACCTCAATTTCTCATTGATAAAGTATGCATAATGCTTAGCCTGCATAAATGTTCCATTATTTTGTACCCATGTAGAAACTCACTATCTCTTTTCTCAAATGTCTCAGTTAAAGGAACAGAATGCAGACAATTCTCATAAAGTTAACATATAGTACACGTTATAAACCCAGAGAAAAGAAAATAGAAATAAGCATCTCGGAAACGTCTGCAGAAGCAGACAACGCTGGCTCTTTGGCTTTGAAACAGATGAGCACTGAACCCTAGAGTCGGAAACGACTGGATTTCGAGCAAGGGAAACCTTTACCTTTACTTTATCACTTAGGGACAATAAGATATACAAAATTCAAATCAAGCTTAATAATCGGGAAACAGGTAACGTTTCTGATGAGACCGCTTCATAAAATTAAAATGCTGTCGCTGCCCTAATGTTTGGAGGTACTTCGTGTTTCCCAAAATTAAAATTTACAGATTTAAAAATACATCCTTGTTGAATAGCGTAAAATTGGTATACTTCTAGATCAGGGTTTCTCAACCGACGGCCCGTGGCGTTAAATAATCTGGCCCCTGTCCTCACTACAGCTGTCCCCGCCAGAATCAGCCGCGAACTCATTTATGGCCATCATAAACGCATTTACGACAGCCACAGACACATTTTATGGCAGTGTTTATGGTGGGGGGAACCACCAGTCTGGCCTGCTCAGCTGTCTGAGGAGGCGTGGTAAGGTCCACAGCTGAAAAAGGTTGAGAACCCCTGTTCTAGATGGTTTGGCGTTACAGTCAACCCTCACATAGCGCATTCGGATAGCATCATTTTCGCTTAAGAACGTGTCGTTATGCAAGTGTTCCCCTGCATAACAATGTTTTTAGTGTTGTTGTCCGGACAACAATGCTAAAATAACAGGCAACGATGCTAAAATCGTCGTTATGCAGGAAACTCCATAGAAACTCGCATAACAAAAATCGCTTAGCAACGCTACTTGGGGAACCAAGTAACGTCGTTATGCGAGGGTCTACTGTATTTGAATATTTTTATGTACTTACCTCTCCTTCTTTCTTAGTTCTATAAACCTCCTTCATTTTTGCAATCTTCTGCCGAGCTTGGTAAGAGCGACGTTCAGAAGTCCTGTGAGAAATCATTTGCTGTATTCTTGAGAGACTACCAATTGTAATACATGGTATTGGAGACCTAGAAAAAAGACATTTTAAACATTTAGCTTGAAAGTTTTCACATGAAAGTGAAGACATCCCTACTTTAACATCCATTTTGCAGATACAACTCTGTATCCAAGAAGTGATGTTTCAAGGAATAGGTTGAAATAAAATATGAAGTCTTATGAATCAACATGTTTTATGTGTGTTCTGTGTATCTGAAAATACTTTAATGTGCATGAAGAGGAATTCTTGCTGTAATGCCTGTGTTGTCAGTATTAAAAACATACTCTTGCTAACTTAATGGACTGAAAGATCTGACAAAACCACTAGCAATGCACACTTCTATCACAGTATCAAAATATCCAAAGCAACTGTAAAGTTTTAAAAAGTCTGTGCGAGCAGTTATGCTGTTAAATTCATGGTGCCAGCATATCTTTGAACTCTGCTTGATAGGTCTAAAACAGGACCAGGGCTATATAGAAAATGGGCTTCCAGAATGAATGATCAAAGATGATTTGAAATTCTTTTGACACAATCCATCCACTAAAAGAAACAGATTAAACAATAGATTGCTGTCTGCTTCCAAATGAGATGTTCCTTCCGCTTCAGCATGGTTCTTGATAAAGAATCATGGCAGTCAGTCTCCTTCCATATCCTTTAGGCTAAGGACTGCAGCTGTTATGTTCACACATGTCCTATTGCAGTGGTGGCAAACCTTGGCACTCCAGCTGTTCTTGAACTTCAATTCCCAGAAGCCCTGATCAGCAGGAGTGCTGAGTTGGGCTTCTGGTAACTGAAGTCCAAGAACGCCTGGAGTGCCAAGGTTCGCTATCACTGTCCTATTGCAAAGCAACACACACTGGGCAGCCAAGAGAATGTAATTCCAACTTGAAAAAGTATTTTAAAATACTAAGGAAGAAAGAACAGATTTTTCCAAAGTTAAGTAAATCAACAAATATAACTTACAGTTGGCATACTTTTACCTGATACGACAAACAGCTAGAACTTGAGCACGAGATGTTTCTTCATTCTGTGGCTTCAGCAGTAGAAATGGCAATACCTTCCTTAGTCGGGCAGACAATTTCCAAGACTGTGCATAGTCTATGATATCATACAATATCATTGTTCTGGGGAAATCTTCCAGAGTTAGCTTTCTCCAGTAGTTATGCCTCCCACCAAAATATGCTGGTGTCTCATCCATGTGATTGAGGTACTAGAGAATAATAGAATAACAATAGTTATCAGGATCTGATTATATTAGATTTCCTGGATACCGTTGGAAAATTGCCTGATTTTTTTTTGCAAGTGTTCTGTTTAATCAATCTCAGATGTTGAATCTCAAGTAGGAATTCTAAGTCCACTTATTTAAGAATAAATCCATCTGAACATAGCAGACTTACTCTAAATTTACTTCAAAGATGCACTGACCTGCATTGCAAATGACTGCTATTAATGTAGTATCTTCTGCAAGATTTGTTACCTGAACTTTTTAAAACAATCAATGTACTATATAATCACAAAGGGATCTGCAGTGGCTCAAGTGGCTAAGACGCTGACTGGGATGCGGAAGGTCATCAGTTCGATTCCCGAGTACTGCAGGACAGAATGAGTTCCCGTCTCTGTCCCAGCTCTTGCCAACCTAGCAGTTTGAAAGCAAGAAATTGCAAGTAGATAAATAGGGACCACTTTGGTGGGAAGGTAACAGCGTTCCGTGCACTCCAGTGTCTAGTCATGCCTACCACATGACCATGGAAACGTCTGCAGAAGCAGACAGCGCTGGCTCTTCGGCTTTGAAACAGAGATGAGCACCGAACTCTAGAGTTGGATACGGCTGGCTTTCAAGCAAGGGAAACCTTTACTTTATATAATCACAATATTAATTATTGAAGTACTGTTCTTATGAATGTTGCATTTATGTTGGATGTAGATCTATTCAAATACTATGGCCAACACACTAATGCCAATTTACACTTGCATAAGGGAAATCATGCACATCATAATACATGCTACTTGTTAATGTGCTTGTTGCCCAATTATATGACAGGGTGAATGCTCAGGAATACAACCTGGGTTTCACTACTAGGTAGCAATTTGTTGCCAAGACTTACACGTTTCCCTTATACCATGATCATGCAGAAATGCAAGCAGCACCTTTGCTATGAACAGCTATTTGTTGTCAAGACTTACTTGATTACACTCAGAAAGTATAAATCAGCAACAGGATTCTGACCTCTTATCTCTAAACCAGTGTTTCCCAACCTTTGGTTTTTTGACTTCAATTCCCAGAAGCCTATGTCAATTCCCCAAAGCACTGATCAGCCAATGTACTTGCTTAGGCTTCTGGGAATTGAAGCCCAAAAAACAAATTTGAGACTGGGAGCAGGCCTTGGACACATTTTTCTTCTCTCAAACTCTAGACATATGCGCGTTCTCAATGTATACAATGATGACAACCTACAGAATAGGAAAATACTTTTTAACTAACAAAATACAATTTGTCATTCCCAGAAGCCTTAGGAATGGGGATTTTCCTAATGCTGGGGTAGTCAAACTTTTCGGGTTGTGGGCCGGTCACGTGGTTCCCCCCACCGGAAGCAGAAGTTAAATGCACCTGTGCATGTGCAAAACGCTGCTGTAAATGCACCTGCGGCTGTCGTAAATATGTTTATGACAGCCGTGGGTGCATTTATGGCAGTGATTTGCACACACGCGGGTGCTTTTAACTTCTGCTTCCAGGAGTGGTGCAGGCTGGATTATTAGGCGCTGTGGGCCAGATCCAGCCCACAGGCCGTAGTTTGGGACCCCTGTCCTAATGTAAGGGGATGGCCTTGCTTTAACATGTATGTTTGGAAAGCATTTCCCCTCAAAAAAATTTTTTTAAAAAATAAAAAATAAATCAGGAGTGTACTTCCAGTCATTTGTAGTTTGGAAAAGCGATTGTAAAATATTGAAAACTGGTCCCCAGAGGCAGCCCAACCTGCCATAGGGTGGGTGGATAATACATAAGCAATGCTTACTTGGACATAGTCTCGTATTGTAGCAACATCCATTTCATCAGTTATTCCATATTTCTTATGCTGAAGTTCATCCCGTAGTATCTGGTTGTAATATTTCCGATATCCCATTAATTTGCAAGCATCAACAGCTGCCTATCAATGTTAAAAAACAGAGAAGAGAAATCTTCAGTCTCATTCTAGCTTCATTTAAAGCTACCATTCTGAAATCACTTTTACATTCAAGATGAGAAATATATGACTTTTGTAATTTCAATAAAGAGCCTAGTATCTAAAAGCTGTACAAGAGGTTGAAGATGAATTATCTAGGCATTTTTTTAGATGCTTACTGAAAACCGATCCTATTCTTATAATGAAAAATATGACCAATTTTCTACATGGTTGATACTCAAAGCATTTGAGATAAAAAAATTACTCAAAAGAAAATTGCAGCCAGTATGTATTTATTTCCACAACATTCCTCTCCAGCACCTCTCATATAAAACCTCCAACCCATTTATTTATTTTACTTTAACTGGAGAAAAATATTTCTAATGCAGTTTTTTAGGTCTCTGAGAAAAGTATGAAGAAAAATGGTTTTCAGGAATCTTTGACAGATTATATTTTTAAAAAAACACAATTAAATAGAAAATGATCAATCTAAACAGGAATAATTCACCTGACTTCTTGATGTTATTATTCTTTTCCCACTGATATAATGGTTACTTTGGCCTCCTGACTTGCAAAATATCTTGAACACAATGAAAGGCGGAAAATCAGACCCAGCAAATCTAAGGAGAGAAAATCCTAGCTGCAATTAGTTATACAAAGATTTATTTCACATGTACTGCCATGGAAGAGATTTTACTTTCCAATCTTTATTTATATAGTATTATTTGTAACTTCTGCAATCTAAGTTAACAAAGGCAAACAAACAGTATCCTAAGGACATTACAAATGTTCCCTTGAAGTAAATTATAATGATTTCCATATCATAATCTCAGTCAACCATAGGTAACTTCTGCATGTGCTGATATTAAATAAATAATAAAATAAATTAGGTAACGTTATCTTGCTCAAGGGTTTGGTGCTCGTCTCCGTTTACAGCCAAAGAGCCAGTGCTGTCTCCGTCTACAATGTTTCCATGTCATGTGGCAGGCATAACTCAACGCCGGAACTGTTACCTTTTCTGTCAAAGTGGTACCTATTTATCTATTTGCAATTTCTTGCTTTCAAACTGCTAGGTTGGCAGGAACTGGGACAGAGACAGGAGCTCGCTCCATCATGCAGCACTTGAGTCTCAAACTGCTGACCTTCTAGTCATCAAGTCCAGCATCTTAACCACTAAGCTACCACAGTCCCATTAAAATAAATTACACCAAGGATCCTCAACCTCTGGCCCTTGGGCCGAATGTGGCACATGGCACCAAATCATCCAGTCCATGCCTTCATTCCAACCACCACCTCAATCCTTGTCGCCTCTGCTTGCCTTGGTGTGTCCCTAATGGCACTTCACAGCAGGGTGGATATTGTAAGGCTTACAACATCCGCCCTGCTACTGAGCGTCATTAGAAACACACCTAGCCAGGAAGAGGGGACAAGGATTGAGGTGGCGGTGGCAGAGGCTGCATGCAGCCATGTGCATTTTTCCCAGGGGCAGTTTTCCCGGCGGATGCCCGTGGATGCCTGTGTCTTACCCAGTGGCTGCTCTGGCCTAGCGTGGGCGAGAAGGACAGCCTGGACCCCTCCTTCACCCATGCCATGCAGCTCCTCCAGGCTGCATGGGAAGTGGTGGATGGGGGAGTGGTGGGTGGCTCAGGGTGGTTCCACCACCACCAGTGTGGGGCAGAGTGGTGGGGGCTTGGGGTAGTCCCACTTCCACCGCCGCCAGTGTGTGTGGGAGTGGTGGGGGTTCAGGGTGGTCCCACCACCGCTGCCGGTGGGACCACCAGTCCAGTCCCTCAAGAGTCTGAGGGGGCATGAACCGGCCCTCAGCTTTAAAAGGTTGAGGATCCCTGAATTACAATCATGCTTTCACAGTAAACTTTCACGTTGAGCTATGGCATTCTTACAACTCTTGTCTAATTAGTATTTGTATAAAGCCACTGTCACATACGGTACATGCCACATATGGTATATGCTGGTGTATAAGACACACTTCCCGTCCCCTCCTTAAAATACATCTGAAAAATGGAGTGTGTCTTGTGTGCCAGCAAGTATGGCATTCACTGTATATAGTGGCCTCTAGGGGACCATTGTGGTAATATGTAGTTCCGGGGGCTCTTGAGGAAGGGAGCAACAAGTCAGGTGTGCCTTTAAGAAGCTTTCTAGCCTCAAAGCAGGAATTTGGGAGTGATTTAGATGAGCTTTTCAACAGGATGGGGGATGGATTATCAAGAACAGGTTCAGCTGCTACTGAGTGAAGGGAGCCATCACGGTCGGGTGGGCAGTGATGCTTCTCCTGGGGAGGAAATGCTTTTCCCGGTGAGGGAGTTAAAATGTCACTCAGCCTTCAAAATGTCACTCAGCCTTACTCCAGCCTGGAGTCCAGAAAAGGGGGTTATTTCTCCTTGAACGCTACTGTAATGATGTCACTGCTTAGCGAAAGCAGGGCGGGGAAATTGGGCCTTTTAACCCAGAATACAGTAAATAGTTTCCAAATTCATGAAAAAAATGTAGAAAATTATTTTTTCCTTTAAAATGTGCATAAAATGGGGTGTGTCTTATATTCTGATGCATCTTATATGCAGGGAAATAAGGTAACTAAAGAAAATAAGAAATTATTTTATCAGCCAAAATTCTCCATCTTTCTTTTTTGGAATTAAAATTCTTCATTAGAATTAGCCTATACATAAGACTAAAGCAACATTGAATGAACAAAGATAGAGAACTGTATTGAACTGAAGAAAAAAATAGTCTTGTATATCAAACAAATATACATAGATCTGCTAATACTACCTGAATCTGACTTTACACCGAATAGTAGGATCTTTAAGAAGTTCTGCCTCCAAAGGACTCACTCTTTTCAAAATGTCATAACTAATACAATGCTCCTAAAAAAAGAAAGATTTTGCTTAATAGAGTTGTCAAAAGTTTTATTTTTATCATAATCAGCAACAGTATGAAATGTGGAGGCTGAGTTATTATGGCTGTGTAGCTAGAATGACACTATTGAGGGTAAAGTAACTCCAAGTTGTGAAGTGTTGTGTATGCATGCAGTTCATCTGCTTGTCATTAGCGCAGCTGTGGCTCCATTTCCTCCAATGGTAACTTCCGCGGGAAACCTTCCCGCCACAGGTGAAGCTATGCTAGGTATGCACAAAGGTTCGACTACGTCAGAGGGACGTCACTATGCCTGTAACCAATGGTGTGCCTCCAGGCCAAATTCAAATGTACAGTGTCTTATATAAGGGGGTAAGGCTCCGCCATTGCCTCATGTACAGACTGACTATGTTTCAATAAAGTAGTGTTTAGCCCGCCTGCCGGCTCGTGTGCATTCAATCTGCCTACATCAAATGAAGGAACAGAGATAATTGTCAAGGGCAAATAAATTATGATCAATACCAAAACAAAACTCTAGATGAAAGCAATGAAGAATGAGTATTCTAAGTACTTGTAAAATTTTCACTGTCTCTGCAATGGGGTCTTGAAGAAAGGTGTGCCTGGCTGGATTGATGAACAGGTTCCATTTGTATAATTTTTCACTTTGAAAAATAATGGTTGCTCTTCAGTAATTCAGTTGAACTGGAGTCATTTGCTACAATGGGGTCTAAAACTAGCATCATCCTGTCTGTCATAATTTTAAAAAGCTAGGATTTTATTTTTATTTATTTGGCTTTAAAGGCAAGAAATTTAAATCATCTTCAGCTTGGAGATGTTTCAATGCCCCTGAATGATCAGATGACAACAATGGCTAATAGTGGTTTTCATCAATATTGACTTGCACACTATCTGTACTACATCAAGAAACTGGACTTCATGAAGTAAACACTTCCAGTTCAGATTAATGTACTGCACTTTATTCAGGGCTGCCTTGGAAAGTGATTTGGAAACTTCAATTAATACAAAATCCATCTGCCAGGTGTTTTTTTTTTTAAATTCAGATCATATTATTTAACCCTTTAGTATCTGCTAATTTATCTTCACATCTAATTCAAGATACTGATTTTAACCTTTAACACTCTGAAACAACTTGCAGACAGAGACAGACTGGGCAGAGAAATGGATATGATGTACTGCTAACCTCAAGATGTGATGATTTTAATGGACTCCCTGTGTAGTTACCCTTGAGTTTGGTTCAGACACTGCCTCTAGTGTCGTATGTACAGGTGTAACTCCTGACTAAAGATCTGCATTGGCTGCCAATTAGAAACTGAGACAGGCTGGAGGCCTTTTTTTCCAGATGAATGACTATTTTCTTTTGCAGAAAGTTCTTCAGTCATCATGTAGGGGACATGCTAGTGCAATGGTAGCAAAGTTATGGCACACGTGTTTGGTGTATGCAAACCAAGACACAGGACACAGCCTCGGGCTGGGTTAACTCAGGTTTATTGCATCGTGTACAGAGGGAACATGAGGTAATGGCGGATCGATAGCTCTTTATATACAGTGGTAATACATTTGAACGTGGTTCCATGGTAGCCCATTGGCTACTGTCTGCGTGACGTCATTGCGGGTCACGCCCTTCTTGTCCAGGTGTAGGTGGTGGCGGGAAAACTTCCCGCGCTGTTGCCTTTGATGAGTTTGGACCAAGGAGCTTGGACGCTCGCTGCTGCCAGCTGGTGGTCATTAGCTCGCGTCCTCTTACAGGGTTCATATGATGCAGCTGAAGGTTACATTGTTGCTATAGGCAAGGTTACATTGGTTCAGATACATTGTGGAAGGTAAAACCATTAGAACACAACACCCCTCCCCCCTAGGACGAGACAAGGTCTCGAGCCCACACTTAAACATACTCCCCCCCCCAGGAGACAAAGTCTCTCAGCCAAGATGGCTTATTTCGAACACGCTGGGGTCTCGATGCGGCCTGCCTTTCCCCGGGTTTGCTACCTTCTCTTTGTCCCCTGGTTTCCTGTCCTGTAATTGGAGAGGGAGACTCGTTAGTGACTTGCCGCGGCTCCGCGGCGTTGTTGGAAGGTGTGCTCTTTCTTAGGGAGGAACCGGGGGCACTGGGGGCTAACGAAAAACCCCTCTTCTCGCTTGGATGGGTGGGGGAACACTCCTGAAAACCCCCCCGGCTCGCAAAGTCAAAATCAAAATTACATTCGGGGGCAGCGGTCGCGAACTCCTCTTCCCCTTCCCCGGCCTCTGATGTATCAAAAGGGTATGAGTCGGGGCCGCTGCTTCTGCCTTCCCCCCTTGCTTGGGACTGTTGTCCGCTGCTGTCTCCCCCTTGGGTTAAGCGGGTGGGGGAGAACCCTAACGCTGAATCCTGTTGCTGAGCCTCACTGACTGGCCTACTCACTCGGTGCCTCAGTTGGTCTGCGTGCCTCCTCCAGAGGAGGCCGGTGTTAGTTTCGACTCGGTACGACACTGGCCCCGTCTGTTCTACAACCGTCCCTGGTACCCAGGCTGGCCCTGCGCTGGAATAGTTCCTGCAGTGAACAGGGTCGCCGGCGGCGAAACCTTTCGAGACTGCCAACCCTATGTTTTTCCCTTTATCCTCGACTCTCGTCGGGTCTAGCCTGGACAGGATCGTGGTCAGTTTTCGCCGCATCAAGAGCTCTGCCGGCGAGTAGCCTGACGCTAAGGGGGTCACCCTATACGCTAAGAGGAATTGGCATACTTGGTGATTCAGGTCCCCCGGGCCCATGCGCCGCAGCGCATCCTTTGTTGTACGCACCAGCCGTTCCACTTGGCCATTTGTGGCCGGGTGAAACGGCGCGGATGTGACATGCCGAATGGCGTTTGCCTCCATGAATGCCCCGAACTCAGCGGAGGTGAAACAACTAGCGTTATCGCTGACTAAAGTATCGGGTAAACCGAACGTGGAAAAGACTCTCCTTAGCTGGCTAATTGTCGTGGCGGAGGACGTGCTCTTTACTGGGATAACCTCCAGCCACTTGGAGAATGCATCCACCACCAGGAGAAACATGGTTCCTCGGAAAGGGCCAGCGAAATCTACGTGCACTCTGGACCATGGCCCCCTTGCTGTGTCCCATTCCCTATGCGGAAGACGGGCCGCCTCTGGTCGGGATCCCTGGCATGCCTCACAAGTGCCGACCATGTGCTCAATGTCCGCGTCCAGCTGTGGCCACCAGAAGTAACTCCGGGCCAGCGCCTTTGAACGAACTATGCCCGGGTGGCTGACGTGCAGCAGTTCGAGCACCCTCGGCCGCAGGGACGTAGGGACCACCACCCGTTGACCCCACAACAGGCACCCCCTCTCTAGGGACAACTCTAGCTTTTTCCGAAAAAATGGGTCGAATTCTGTGCTTGGGGACGATGCCGGCCACCCCTTCTGTACCCATGAACTAACTTTCCCTAGCGTTCTGTCCTTGCCTGTCGCCCTAGCAATGTCGGCTGGTACTATTGGGGGTGCGTCTAAGACCTCAATTAGCAACACCTGGCGGTCTCTTTCTACTCTCGCCTTTTGGTCGTCCGACAAGGGCAAAGGAGATCTCGAGAGTGCATCGGCATGGCTGATCTCCTTTCCGGGCCGGTACTCCAACTCATGTTGGTATGCGTTGAGAAAAATAGCCCATCGCAGCATTCTCGGGGACAGGATCTGCGGCGTGGGCTTGCTTCCCGTGAAAATCCCTAACAGTGGCTTGTGGTCAGTCACGATTTTGAACGGGCGGCCATACAAAAAATCGTGAAATTTTTTTGTTCCCGCTACTATTGCTAATGCCTCCCTGTCGGTTTGTGCGTAATTGCGCTCCGCTTGGGACAGGGACCTTGAATAAAACGCTACCGGGGCCTCCCTTCCGTCATCCAACACGTGGCAAAGTACCGCCCCCACTCCCACCGGGGATGCATCACAGACTAAGATCACCGGCCGTTTGGGGTCGAAATGTGTCAGGATTGCCTCAGATGTTAGGAGTTGCTTTAGTTCTTTGAACGCCCTCTCGTGCTCGTCACCCCACATCCATGTCTCCTCTTTTTTAAGTAACCGATGGAGCGGTTCGGCCACGGACGCCTTCCGCGGGAGGAATGTGTGGTAAAAGTTGAGGAGCCCCAGGAAAGACTGTAGCTCGGTTTTGGATGTGGGGCGAGGGGCCTTCTTTATGGCTGCTACTTTGGATTTAGACGGCTTAATCCCCTCGGGTGTGATCCGGAACCCTAAAAACTCGACCTCAGTTTCAAAAAAAACACATTTGTCCTTCCTTAGTCTCAGCCCTGCTTTCTCGAACACGGTTAGTACTTTGTCCAATCTCTTTGCCAGTTCAGCCTCACTCCCCCCTGTTATCAACACGTCATCAAAATAAGGCAACACCCCCTCCAGTCCCTTCAGGAGGCGTTCCACAAGCGACTGAAAAAGGCCGGGTGCCGAGTTCACGCCGAACTGTAAACGCGACACCTGGAACGCCCCTTTATGTGTAACTATCGTTTGTGCCGCGGCCGTGGCGGGGGTCACTGGGAGTTGCTGATAGGCTTGTGCCAAATCGAGTTTAGCGAAACACTTCCCCCCATTCAGCCTGGCCAAAAGGTGGCTGATCACCGGCACCGGGTATGCATTAGGGCGGATCGCCTTGTTAATTGTACACTTATAATCAGCGCAAATGCGCACCTCCCCGTTAGCCTTTAGAGCCGTTACAATTGGAGTTTCCCACTCCGCGGAATCAACAGGAATAAGAATCCCCTGACCCACCAGTTTGTCCAGTTCCGCCTCTATCTTGTCCTTGAGTGCGAACGGCACCCTGCGCGGTTTGAGTCTTATCGGGCGGACCTCCGGGTCTAGGTCGAAGGCTACAGGGGGTCCCTTGAACTTTCCGAGTCCTTTCTTAAAAACGGCGGGATGCGCATCGCAAACCGCTTGTATTGGGTCCACCCCCACTGTATGCACTCCCCCTATGAACAAACCTAAAGGCTGAAACCACTGCGTCCCTAGGAGGCTACAACTTCCCCCCTTAAGGACAACTAGGGGCAGTTCCGCAGAATGTCTCTTAAAGTTGACCCGAAATTTCCCGACCCCCAACACCGGAATGCCGTTTCCCTGTACGTCTCGTAGCGTGGACCTCAACGTTTTAAGTTTGGGCCGCACGTGGGGGTCGATTCTCAAGAACTCTTTCTGGGGAATTATAGAATATGAGGACCCCGAGTCAATTTCCATCCTAATAGGGGCCCCTTGTACTAGTACCTCAACGAAGTAATGGGACTGTCCCGCGGACACGCTGAACACTGGGGCGTCGTCCTCGCTGTCGTCCGAGACGCGGCCCACGCCATCCTGCTTCCTCGTGGTCTGGGCGCCATCTTTGGGCCTCGCTGGACGGTCCGGTCTGGCCGAACGGTCTTGTGACTGCCTCCGGCCCTCCTTCCGTTTTCTGCATGCCTTGGCGATGTGCCCCCGACGGCCGCAGGTGTAACACTCGGCCTTCCTGAATGGGCATCTCGCGCGCTCATGGGCCGCTCCGCAACCATCGCAGCGTCGACCACCCTTTCGGACCTTCTGGACCTCCTCGCCGTCGCTGCCTTCCGTAGACGACTTTGATGCCCGTCGAGTTGCGTGCACCGCCTGTCCGGACTTCCCGTGCACCGAATTTGCCGCTTTGCCGGCTCTAGGACGCCACTCACGCCACTGGTGCATTTCGTCCACCCCAGCATTCGTGGACTCTGCGGCTTCCGCGGCCTCTACGACCTCTGCCAGCGTGGGTGGCGGCTCCTTGTTCATCAAGCTGCGCTGCACCTCCTTGTCTTTCAGGCCACACAGCACGCCGTCCCTGAGGGCCATCTCTAGGATGTTGTCCCATTTGCAGGGGGCGGCGGCTATCCTCATGGCGGCCACGAATGTCTCAACCGACTCGTCCGGCGCTTGGACTCGCCTCCAAAACGCGCTCCGAGCGGGAAACATTGCCCTCGAAGGACTGAAGCGCTCTCGCAGCAGCTTCATGATGTCGTCCGCCTTAAATTCGCTCACCTTCTTCGGAGCGATGATGCCCACCAGCGTCCGCTTGGTTTCCATCCCGAGCATTCTGGTGAGGATGGCCCTCTTCCTCTCCTCGTCGTCTCCTTTGACTTTGAGTTCCACCAGTGCCGCCTGGAAGTCCATCTCGAGCAGCTCCCAGTCTTGCGGTTTGGTGATGTTGAACCCGCTCTGTGCCCTGGCTGTTCCGTGGGGATCCATCATCCCATCCTCGTCGCCAATTTGGTGTATGCAAACCAAGACACAGGACACAGCCTCGGGCTGGGTTAACTCAGGTTTATTGCATCGTGTACAGAGGGAACATGAGGTAATGGCGGATCGATAGCTCTTTATATACAGTGGTAATACATTTGAACGTGGTTCCATGGTAGCCCATTGGCTACTGTCTGCGTGACGTCATTGCGGGTCACGCCCTTCTTGTCCAGGTGTAGGTGGTGGCGGGAAAACTTCCCGCGCTGTTGCCTTTGATGAGTTTGGACCAAGGAGCTTGGACGCTCGCTGCTGCCAGCTGGTGGTCATTAGCTCGCGTCCTCTTACAGGGTTCATATGATGCAGCTGAAGGTTACATTGTTGCTATAGGCAAGGTTACATTGGTTCAGATACATTGTGGAAGGTAAAACCATTAGAACACAACAACGTGCCAGAGGGGCCACTCAAAGCCATCTCTGTGTGCATGCGTGCCATCACCCCAGCAGTTTTTGCTCCACCCCTCTGCCCAATGGGAGCACTTCCTCCCTCCCCCAGCACAGAATTGGTCCCGCCCCTCTGCCCAGTAGCCCAATGGGGAGATATTCCTCTCTCCCCCAGCACAGACGTCACTCCACCCTTCCGGCCAGCAGCCCAATGGAAGCGCTTCCTCTCCCCCCCCCCCCCAGCACCGAGTGGTTTGCAGTTTGGGCACTCAGTCTCTAAAAGGTTCACCATCACTGTGCTAGTGAGACCTATTCATACTTTGGCTGAATGAGGCTTGTTTGCTTGCAGTGCAAAGGAGGACCTTCTCTGTTCTGGTGCCCAGTATGTGAAATAGTTTTGCTAATGAGATTAACTGAGTTCCAAGTGTTGAATGTTTTTTTCATCAAGTGAAGACCTATCTGTGTACACAGGCAATTTCATGAATATTTTCAAAGAACTAATCATTTTTTGTTATTTTGAAAATTGAATTACTCTTAATGAGTTTGATTTCATTGTAGACAATTTTAGGATTAGGAAATGTTATGGAAATGCTATGAGATAAAACAAACAATAATTCCCATATGCTTTCTCTATTTGACGCATTGTCTTCTTATAAATAATGTGCAGAATTCTGTTGGGAATTGTGGAACGTCTTGCTTCCACAAACATTACATTCCCCATTTAAAAGGGAAGAGAAGCCTTTAGGGTTTTGGTTGTATGCAGTTTCAAAGTATACTGTTAAGAGTTCCTGTTGTCCCCACAGAGGAAGATAATTGTATTTTTTTCAGCGGAAAGGTGGGTACATAGAAAGAGCCTCCTCAAAGATTGTGGTACTGTACTTTTGAATCACAATCGGGCGTACTCTGGTAACGGCAACTTTGTGTTGCGGCTAATCACAGTAGGTCAAGCGAAAAGAAGTGCAGAATGAACTCACCCAAAGGTGCCTTCATTTTGGCAGTTTCACGTCTGGCCTAGACACAGAAGGAGAAGTGGAAAGGTGATGGGATCCTCTCTAAATCAGTGTTTACCAACCTTTGGTTTTTGAACTTCAATTCCCAGAAGCCTAAGTCAATTCCCCAAAGCATTGATCAGCCAATGTGCTGGCTGAATTAGGCTTCTGGGAAATGGGCCCCACGTTGGGAAACACTGATAGATGTACAACCGGACATCTCCCATATATGAGATCTAAGAAAGTCCTAAAAAGAATACAAATTTAGGAAGATGACTAATGGAACTTTTTATCATGTAAGCTTCTTAATAATTCACACAGAATCACTGTATCGTAGCCACAAAACCTTAAAACCTGTTGGGAACCACTGCTCTAAATACAGTACGTGTGTCACCTTGTTCCCCCAAAACGTTTAAATGGGGAGGAAAATTCTGCAAACTGCTCTTCACACAATATGGGAGGTGAGGGAAAGCTTTACAACTTCTAATCAGGCATCATCAATACAAGAACATACCACTGCACAAATTGTATGTTTCAGAAGTTTAAACAGTCTTTTTCTTATATGAATCCACCACACCTTCTGAATAGTTTTAACTGCTTTTTCTTCATTAAACCTCAAAGAAAAAATGCAAGACACAAGCAGTATCAGTACAGTGAGGAATTTGTATTTAAAAGAACTCAACAATGATTTCTTACTTCTTTTGATAGGAAAAATATACATAATCTTAAAAATATTTCATTTACTTGATTGTAACATATTTGTTATATTTCTGCTGCAGAAAAGGGAATATCGATATAGACAGGTGGAGGGAAATATTTAGTGATGAGAAAATTAAAAAAGTGTATTAAACAGCAAACCTGGTAATCTTTACATTTTAAAAAGATAATATATTTTAATTTAGGTTTTGAATCTGGAAATTTGGCCTCCAGAATGCAGCAGGAGGAAGCCAAAAGAGTCATAACACTTCCTAGGCTACTCATTGCTCAAAACAAACAAAACAAAACAGGATAGTGCTTCTGTGATCAGATTATTTCCCCATGCTGGAAGGTACTTCATACATTGTCTTTCATATCTCTCAAAGATTCCTCGACGACCACCTTGGCCTGAAGCTCTGAGTCAAGCTCTCAACATGATTTTTTTTACCGCCCTTACATTACCTTTGCCAGCCTAACTAAGCAAGACTCAGGTGTGTGCTTTCCACCTTTGGAACCAAGAAGCAGAAATTGAGTTGGATGTTACATAGCAAGGGGATCAATAGCATTGTTCAGCACCGAAATACAGTAAAACCCTGACTTACATATGCCTTGAGTTACATAAAATTCTACCTACATAATGATTTTGTGCTAAAACCATGTCCCAATTTACACAATTTCCTATGGGTTTGCTTCGAGTTACATAAAGATTCTTTTCCCTAAGGGTTTGCTTCAAGTTACATAAAAAACAATTTAAGCAAAAGCCTACGTAACGGACTTTTTTTTTGTAAGTAGGAGTACCTCAGCGTGACACTGGACAGGACGCCATACCTGTCAACCTTCCTGGATTGGCCGGGATTTCCCGATTTTCGGCGCCGATTTGCACCATTTCCCACTTGCAGCTGCCAAAACCCCGGAATTGGCAGCAGGGGGAAAGAGGTACTACGCATCCCTTCTGCGCAAGTCGCGTTCTACGCATGTGTAGAAGGCTTTTACCTTTGCGTAGAACCATTTTACGCTTGCATAGAACGCAACTTGCGCAGAACCGTTGTGCGCAGGTCCCGGATTGTCCGGAGCCGCAGTTGACAGGTATGCAGGACACTCTCTTTTAGGCAGCATTGCCTGAATACCAATCCCTCAACATCCTCTGAATGGATACTTGCCTCAAGTATGCCAATTTAGACCCAAGAAGAGCTTTATGGAAAGAATGAACATTCTTGAGGGTACGCATGAACAAAATCAAATTAGAAGATGACAGAAGACGCTCAGTGGACAAAAAATAATATTAAAGGATATGGCTGAGAAACTCAACCTCCCCTATATCACTTGGACAACCTTGAATAGGCTAAGGGTTGTAGTCCTTAAATGCAAGACCAACATGCTCAACTGGCGAACAACAACACATGGTGTGGATGTGGAGAGATACAACATTCGGCTCATTTATTGGTCTGCTGATCACTACCAGAAACATGTACCGTTGAGGACTTGCGTTTAGCCTACGACAAAGCCAAGAAAGTGGCTTCATTTTTGGCTGTCCACATAGGCTGCCGATGTGGATCTGGACATCATCATCACCACCACCACCATCACTTGGGGACATGAAAGGAACCTCATTGGGGCATCCCCTAAAAATCCTTTCAACTCAGAGTAATATCTGACATTAAATTTATTTATTTATCTTTATTTATATCATCATCATTTATATTGTATTCTATTTTTATTTTCGTTTTCCCCTCTTTTGTTGTTAGCCGCCCTGAGTGGTGTTTCCCACCAGGAGGGCGGGATATAAATAAATAAATAAATAAATAAATAAATAAATAAATAAAATCATCATCATCATCATCACAACAACAACAGCCACTACCACCTTTGCCTTTCATCAGACACCACGATGTGAATATTGCTGAACATCAGGGACGATCCCGTGGTCTAAAGCTAGCTCACTTTCTCCGCAATCGCCGCACGAGTTCCGTTTGTTGTCGCCACGGTAACGGTTGCCTAGAGACCCGGACGCGCGGATCGACCGGAAACCCTGTTGAGCGCCACCCCCACCTCTCTGTAAGTTTGGGGAGGGGGAAATGGCGGGAGGGGAGAACAAAGAAGACACGTGTCCCATGCCGGTATCCGTACATGATGGCGCATGTGTTTTACGTCATCGTCGCTGCGCGGCCATACACTGTGAACGTTCGGCGCTGTCTCCCGCTATGTTCAAGGTGAGAAAAAGTTCTCATTGGTAGCTTTTTGACAGCGTGTTAATGGGATTGGACGTCCCGCTTTCCTGGGCTGTTGTCTTGCGACTTGAGCTGTCGGGAGGGGTGGGTGGGTGGGTGGGTGGATTGATGAACAATTTTGTTTGTTGTTTGCCCAAATATGCACACAAATGTATACATGCACACATCTGCACCCACGCTGTTTAAGTCATTTGCTAGCATACTTAGTGCTTAAGACGCTGAACTTGGTGACTGGAAGGTCGGCAGCTCAGCAGCTCGTGACCCGAGTGCTGCACGAATGAGTGAGCTTCCGTCTCTGTCTCAGCTCCTGCCTACTTAGCCGTTCGAAAGCAAGGAATTGCAAGTAGATAAATAGGGGATGCAGTGGCTCAAGTAGGTAAGACGCTGACTGGGAAGCGGAAGGTCAGCAGTTCGATTCCTGAGTACTGCAGGACGGAATGAGCTCCCGTCTTCATCCCAGCTCCTGCCAACCTAGCAGTTCGAAAGCAAGAAATTGCAAGTAGATAAATAGGGACCACTTCGGTGGGAAGGTAACAGCGTTCCGTGCGCTCCGGTGTCTAGTCATGCCTGCCACATGACCACGGAAACGTCTGCAGAAGCAGACAGCGCTGGGCTCTTCGGCTTGGAAACAGAGATGAGCACTGCACCCTAGAGTCGGATATGACTAGCTTTCGAGCAAGGGAAACCTTTACCTTTAAATAGGTACCACTTCGGTGGGAAGGTAAACAGTGTTCCGTACACTCCGGTGTCGAGGCATGCCTGTCACATGTCCACGGGAACGTCTGCAGACACAGATAGTGCTGGCTCTTTGGCTATAAACAGATATGAGCACCGAACCCTAGAGTCGGATATGACTGGCTTTCAAGCAACAGCGCCTTTTACCTTTACCTATCTTTCTATTAAAGGTTGGCCAGGTTATCCTGATATGATAATAGAGTAGACCATACTGCCAGCAACCCAATGCCGATTGTCAGGTGGCGGTTAAGTAACCTGACCACCCTGAGGACTAACGGCCTATGGTGGCGAAGTCCACAGGGAAGGATGATAGTTCCCAGGTGGATTGAATCCCACTTGAATTTATCTTGATGGAGGAAAGCAGCTTCATCAATACTGACCCGGGGTGGAGTGGAGGGGGACTTTGTGTGCCAAAGGGGCTCAGGACCAGAAAGTGACTCGCGGAACGACCAGTGGTACGAGTGTCACGCTGCGATGTGGAAGGCAAATGGAAAGGCACTGCGTTACATTGTTCCCGAGCCAATCTTCATGGCTGATTGCCATGAGGATAGTGAATGCAGTATTTGGAATCTGATATGGTACTTGAAGAAGAAGAATCCCCCATTATTAGGGCCACCTTAAGTGTCAAAGCAGTATCCATGCTTTTGAGGTCTCCACAACTCTCTATCCCAGCAGACTAATCTTCCCCATATTGGTACTCTCCTGGTGTTTTGGACTATAATTTTAGTTAGCCCCCTACCTTTGGTGAGGATTCCAGGAGTTGACAGGAGGGCATAAGCTGAGTTCGATAATAAGGAAAAGGAAAAGGTAGGCTTTGTGGAGAAAAAGCAACCACCCCTCAATATTAGATGATATGTTTTGTATTTAAGATCATGTCTCAGAGATAGTAGAACGACTGAACCTGTTAGTACATGTTGGAAATGGGGTACAGAGAAAGAGCCTCCTCAAAGATTGTGATATTTTTGAACCACAATCAGGTTCAACCTTGTGCCAACTAATCTTTCTTACACTAGGTCAGGCAAAAAGAAGTGCAGAATTAATTCACCAAAAAGGTGCCTTCCATTTGGAAGTTTCACGTCTGACCTAGACACAGAAGAAGCAGCAGCACACCTCCTGAGTCATCCTGTCAGGTGTGCAAACTACAGTCTTGGTCAGCCTCTTGATGGAGCCGGCTCTTACAAAACACATTTCCCCCTCATCCTCCAAAAATGGCACAAGTATTTCCACCCACAGATTTCTCCACAACCTCTTCCATGCTTTGTGCTGTCTGTGTTCTAGCAGCTTAACTGTTTGTTCCCAAGGAGGACCTGGGACTGCTGCTCTTATTTCAGTGGGTCAGAATTACTGGCCAAAAGATACATTTTTTTATCAGTTCTGTTGTTCCAAACACATGTTTCTCCATGGCACAGTACTCCGAGTGCTTACTTCTGAAATTATTTTTCTCTAGAGGAATCCCCACTCTGTTGATCTTCTCAGAGAATCTGTTCAGTTCTATCTAAGAACACTTCCTTTTTCTTAATGAGACGAAGTGTGAATAGTAAGATGTCAAGCCTGACTGAGAAGAAAAGCATTGCATTTCTTTGCCACTGGACAAAATAATATGTCAAATTTACCTGGAAAGTGGCAGGTCTGCAGTTTGATACCTGAATACTACAGGACGGAATGAGCTCCTGTCTTTGTCCCAGCTCCTGCCAACCTAGCAGTTCGAAAGCAAGAAATTGCAAGTAGATAAATAGGGACCACTTCAGTGGAAAGGTAAACAGCGTTTCGTACGCTCCGGTGTCTAGTCATGCCTGCCACATGACCACGGAAACGTCTGCAGAAGCAGACAGCGCTGCTTCGGCTTTGAATCAGAGATGAGCACTGAACCTTAGAGTTGGATATGACTGGCTTTGGAGCAAGGATGACTTTTACCTACGTTCATTGATGTCATAGTACTGTTTAGTTCTCTGTTGTATTCTCGGTCTTTCTGCAGGGGGCGCTAGATGATCAAGCTTTATAAAACAGCAGTACTATACTATACTGTATTTTGCATGATAGTCAACGACATAATTCTGAAATGATTTTCCAGTCTGATTCACCCCCCCCCCCCATTCAGTAATTGATGTTATTAAGATTTCTAAGCGATTATTGAGAAAGATAGCATGTGTTCGTAATATGACTTCTTTTATGTCATTAGACATATTACTGTATAACTGTTAAAAGTGTTGATAGTTACTCTTTTGCTTCCAATTTTGGGCAAGCTTGCTCTATCCCCCCCTCCCCGAAAGGAAGTCTCCTAAGTTGTTTTATAACTCATCATCTTGAACACTAATATTGTATGTTAATTACTACTTTCCTATGTTGTAAAGAAGGTAATTTTATACATGCCTCCCTTTTTGACTATTGGTAATCAAATTGATGGTAGAAATGCAAGCAAAAAGAAGCTAATGGTCACTAAGTAAAAAGAAGTGAATGGCTACTTAGAAGATCTGTAACGGGACACTGGCTTCACTGAAGGATGATTTCTTTGCCCTGAAGGCTAAGTCTTCCCCTTTAAGGTGTAGCAGTGAATGTAGGTCTTCCAGTTTTTAGGGTTACCCCCAAAACACAAGTTTTGTGCCCATTCACCTGTAATTATGGTTTTGGACCAGGAATCTTCAGAAAATTGTCAAGACCAACTGTAACAATGATCTCAATCAATATTGAGGGACTTTCAAGTAATAAGAGTACCCTCCTTGCAGACATGAACACGAACTACAAATGTGATATACTGTACAGTGGTACCTCGCTTAAAGAGCATAATGCGTTTCATGGGATTGCTCTTTAAGCGAAACACCATTGTAAGTGACCAGTTGTGACTTCTGGCAGGGGGGGATTGCGACCCCCGATTTAGTTGTTAAGCGAGTTGTTGGTTGGTTTTAGTTGTTAAGCGAGGCGACCATTCAGAGAAAATTCTGCTCTTTAAGCCTTCTCGGCTGGATGCCGGTGGGAACACCTGTGCCCCGGAGAGCCTTCAAGAAGCGTTGCTGCCAGACCAACCTCACCTTCTCGGCTGTAGGCTGGACGCTGGCGGGAACACCTGTGCCCCGGAGAGCCCACAAGAAGCACCGACGCCGTAGAACTGCCCTTGTCTTTCATGAACTCAGACGTTCGCTTGCCCTTGGCTGGTTCGGCAGGAGGGAGGAGGCGAGACTGGCTGCAGCTGTGATAGCCGGCGTGGTGGCTATATTAAGACCTTGCCGCCTGCTACGGACCCGGACGTTCACCTGCCTGCCCCTTGGCCGGTTTGACAGGAGGGAGGAGGCGAGATTGGTTGCAGCTTTCTCCCTCGGCCAGTCTTAGCTTTGAGTGAGATGAAGACTGTGTTGTACTTTCCCTGACTGTTTAGCCGGGAGATATTTTATAGTATTGATATTCTGTACTTATTGCTTTATTTTATTGTATTTTGTGTGGTTATATTGTATTATTGATACTCTGTATTTATTGCTTTACTTTATTGTATTCGTGTGGTTATATTGTATTTGTATTTTAAATGTTGTAAGCTGCCCTGAGTCGGCATGTGCTGAATAGGGCGGGATATAAATTAAAATTTATTATTATTATTATTATTATTATTATTATTATTATTATTATTATTATTATTATTATTATTATTATTATTATTATTATTATTATTATTATTATTGTTGTTGTTGTTGTTGTTGTTGTTGTTGTTGTTGTTGTTGTTCATGATCCGAGGGTATAATGCAGACATATCTTTATTTTTTAAAATAAATATTTTTACTTTAATTTTTTTATACATTAATTACATACATCAAACAAAATAACATACCATGACATAAAACCCATAACCTACACCCCTACACCCTCCTTCCCCCACCCTGTGTTGTACTTAACAATGCCAACCATTTACATTCTCTTATAAACTATAAATTCGCCCAAAATTTGCTCTCTTCCTGTGCAGGTTTTATTCCATCCTTGCTCGACATACATATTCTACCCAAGGTCTCCAAATTTGCCAAAAACAACAACAACAAACCTATTCTTGACCTCTCCTCTTTCTACTTTCATTTCAGATGTTAATTTATCATTTAAAGCCAACTGCCATATCTGTCTAAACCATCTTTCTCTACTTATATTTATCTTATTCTTCCATTCTAAGGCAATTATCTGCCTTGTAGCAGTGAGTAAGATAGCTATTAACTCCTTCTTTTTATGTTCTATATTTACATCTTCCATCTGTCCCAACAAAGCAATTTTTGGATTTAATATTATGTTTTTGTTCAAAATGTTACCTAACTCATTTTCGACCATCTGCCAACATTTCTGTGTATATTCGCACTCACACCACATATGGACATATGTACCCAAAGCTTTGTTACACCTCCAGCACTTGTTTGACTTTGCCTTGTCCATGTGATGTAAAATGATTGGGGTCAAATACCACTTCCAAATTAATTTAAAGTTATGCTTTCTTTCCCTTATTGATAACTGTTTCATCATTCTTTGCTTCCATATTCCATTCCATGTTTGCTCATTTATCTTTTTATTCAATTCCTCTTGCCATCCGTTCCTTATCAACTTTTGGGGATCTTCCTTTTTATTTAACATTTTATATAGTTTGCTTGCTATTCCTTTCTTACCCACGATCCCCTTTCTTATGTTATATACAAGTTCTTCAATCTCTGAAACCTCTCTAACTCTATCCTTTCTTCCTTACTTTTTTGTCCCATTTTTCAACCTGAATCTTTTGTAACCAATTTAACTTTAATGTTTGATAAATTTATTTTCTCTTTTGGTGTGTTGATCCCTTTAAAATCCATTCATTGATTTGTATTAAATTATTTGACCTTAATTTCTGTTCCATTTCTTTCATCTTGTTAAACGGGCAGTCCATCACTTCCAAAACTGGAGAGTCTCCTATTACTAACTCCTCTTTTATTCCTTTCCAAAATTGGTAAGATTCCTCAATGTCCTGGTCTTAAATTGTATTTTCTTATCTTGGGTACACAAAAATAGACTCCCTTTATATTTCTTATATTCATTCTGTTTTGTGCCTTCAACTTCATTGTTATTTTGTATTAATAAATTTATGATTCTATTCAAATGAAATGCTTTATAATAGTTTACTATGTTAGGGATTCCCAGCCCCCCGTCTCCCTGACTTTGATACCATAATGATTTCATTATTCTGGGTCTCCTACCTCCGTTACAAAACTTATCAAGCATTTTTTTGCCATTCCTTTAATTGTTTTCTACAAATCTTTAATGGAAGATTTCCTATTACAAAATTTAGTTTTGGTAAAATTTTCATTCGCCCCAGACTTATTCTCACAAACCAGGACATTTTTAATTTATTAAGTTTTGTTATACTTATTTTCAAATCTTGCCTTAGTTTATCTATGTTTAACTTTTGAAGTTCTTTAATATTCTCCGTTATATATATTCCCAAATATTTCAGACTTTTTTAAATTTCTAATTTAAATCTCTTCTTGATCTCGTCCTTATCAATTTTATTATAATTGCACGCAATCATTTCAGTCTTTTCCCAATTGACTCTTAAACCAGTTATTTTTTCCAAACCTTTGCAGATGGTCTTGAACTCTGCTAATTGCATTTTTTGCATCTTTTAAAACAAGCAACGTGTCATCCGCAAACATACTATTTTTTTGCCCACATATATACTTAATATCTTGATCCCTTCTGCTGGCACTAGCTAGCAACTCCATGGATAACACAAACAATAATGGTGACAGTGGACAACCTTGTCTTGTCCCTGCCGTAATCTCTATCTTCTTAGTGTATTCATCATTCACTTTTATGATTGTTTGTGATTTGTTGTACAACTGATCAAATACATGTTGAAACTTGTCTCCAAAACCCATTTTCTGAATTATAGTTTGCAATGTTTGCCATTGTACAGAGTCAAATGCTTTGAATAGATCAAGTGACAAAATACCTAGTTTAGATTTCTCCTTTTTTGCTGTTTCAAGAATATCAATAATTCTTTCTATGTGTTCTCCTAGTTGTCGTCCTTAAGAAATCCTACTTGATCTCTTTGTATATACTTTCCTAAAAAGGTACTCAATCTATTAGCCATTACAGATGCAAACAGTTTAGTGTCCTGATTTAATAGGGAAATCGGTCTATAATGATCAATCTTTTCTGGGTCTTTATTTGGCTTTGGGATTAAAACAATTATTGATTTGTTCCAAGAATCTGGAACCTTACCTCCGTCAAGTATATGATTATATAGAATACATAATTTGGGAATAATTATTTCTCGGAAAGTCTTATAGAAGTCTGTTGTATACCCGTCCTCCCCCGGAGATTTTCCTAGTTTAAGTTTCTTAATTGCCTCTTCTATTTCATTTTCCATTACTTTATCCTCCATTAACTGTTTGTGTTCCTCCTGCAATCTTAGTGCTGTCTCTAATTCTAACTGTCTTTTTAATTCTTCCATGTCTATTGGTTTTCCTGTATATAATTCACTAAAAAATTGTTCGACTATTTTTAGTTTCTCCTCGGTTTTAACCATACGATTTCCCTTGTCGTCTACTAATACATTTATATTCCTCCTTACTTTCTTGTCTCTGGTGACCTTAGCAAGTCTCTTATGACTCTTATTGGTAAATTCAAAATTATCTCTGTTTAAATAGATCAGGTCTCTTTTTACTTTCTCCAAATCTTGTCCTATAAATTCATTTCTCAATCTTACTAATTTCTGGAATACTTCTTCCTTCTGACCTTCCGCATGCTCTAGTTCTAAACATTTTATTTCCTTTTCTAAATTCTGTACTATTAACTTCTTTTGATTATTCAGCATTATTGTTTCTTTAATGCAATCCCCCCGAAATACTGCCTTCATAGCATCCCAAAGATTATGCATCTCTACCTCCCCTGTATCATTTAACATCCAATTTTCCTGCCATTTTGCTTTTAACTTATTTAGTATCTTCTTATTCTTTATTAAATGCTTTTTTGTTTTTTATTGTCTTGGTTGATCAGTATCTCTACTTTAACCATTGCATGGTCTGATTTCCTGATTATTCCAATTTCTGTATCTTTCAGTCGTCCCACTAAATTGCTTGATACCATCAGTTAATCAATTCTCTAGTACGATTTGTGCATTTTGGGGGGGGGGGAAGTATATGCGCGCTCTGTCCCTCTTAAGACTCTCCATGTATCTTTAATTCCTAAATTCTCAATCCATTTTTCAAATCCTAGATTTTTTGTTCTCCTTCTTACATTACCTTTCGTGGACGTATCCAAATGAGTTGCTATCATGTTAAAGTCTCCACGTATTATCAAGTTCTGTGTATCCTCTTTTTGTATCATTGACCCTATTTTTTTCCAAATAACCCTCTTGCATTTGATTTGGTACATAAATATTAACCAGGGTTATTTCCTCTTCTCCGATCTTTCCCTTTACTAACAAAAATCTCCCCTCTTCATCTTTTACCAATCTAACTATAGAAAAATTTATTTTTTTAGAAATGAGAATTGCAACCCCTCTTGCTTTTGAGGATCCGAATGATTTTTCGTATATTTCCATCCATCCCAAATAGAGATTATTGACATTATCCATTTTTGATGTGTTTCCTGCATGAATAGAATGTCCAGCTTCTCTTTTTTTAACGCATTTTCAATTCTTTTTCTCTTTATCACTGTCCCCAAACCTTTTACATTCCATGATACTATTTTTATTACATTTGGCATAAATAAACTTGAGCGAATTTATTCAGTGCAGACAAACAAAACACAAATATATATATTTACCTCCATCCACCTCTTCTATCTATATCTTTCCTCTCTGCTGTCCTCAGGCAGCCGCCTTCTACTGCAGAAGTTTGAGAGGGATAGAACCTCCGTTCTAGTGCTTACCCACACCTTTAAGGGTGGGATTAAGTTGAGCAGAACTCACTCTCACCTTCGCAGTATCTCTAATAAGGAGTTGCTTGCTTTTCAATAACATTACACTTCTGTTTTATATATAACAGGGTTGTATGTTTGTAACCTTTCAGCCACTGGACTAGAATTTTTTGTTGGAGAAAACCTTTTAAATTTAATTTTATTCATTCAGAGTTAATTTTCAACTCATGGGATTAAACAAATATTGATGACTGGCGAAATTACTTGGGACTACGCCCTCCTGTTCTAGTTAAGCCCTCCTTCAATTTATCCCAATCAACCGATCCCTCTTTTATTAGGCCACATGATTCTAAAATGTCCATACTATCAATTTGCTTGTTTACTACTGAAGTTTTCCCTGCATAAAAGAATCTCAATTTTTGGGGCGGTTGCCAGTTATATTTTACCACTTGAGAGGATAAGAAGCTGGTAATTGGCTTTATTTTAGCTCTCCATTGTCTCTCTTCTTTTGGAATATCTTGGTATACCTCTATGTTTCTCGATTCAAATTTCAATGTTTCCTTGCCTTGCGTTCTTATGTGTTTCATTATTCTTGTCTTCACTTCAAGACTAGAGAACTTAACCACCACATGTCTATTTGTATCCCCCTGAATTTTCTGTCCTAGCCGAAAAACCGTCATAATCTCCTCTTCACATATTTCTTTGTCTAGTTTCATTTCCTTTAACCATTTAGTTATTCTTGATCTTAACTGATCTGGATTTTTTTCATGGAAATTTTTCACAACAATATTTTTTTGTCTCATCAAATTTTCTAAGTTATACAATCTTTCTTCTTGCATTTCCATTTTTTTCTCCTGTTCTTTATTCTGCTCTGCTATCTGTCTAACTTCATCCTTAATTTCTTCAACTACTTTAACCTCTTCCTCTACCAATTTAATCTTTGACTCCATCTTTTCAAACTTTGATTCTATGTTTTTGGTAAAATTAGACATCAAATCTTTCATTCCTTGTAACCCCTGCAATACTTCTTTTGAGTCCTGTCGTCTTGCTTCCTCATTTTTTTTGAAAAACTTTCTCCAAACTGTCAATTCTTAAGTTAATCTTTCCCAGAGTTTCCATGGTCTCAGAAAAAAAAATCTGATTCTTTTTCAAATTTACTTTTAGTCTTACCTCCATGGCCTTTCCCCTTGTCCACATCCATCTCCTTTTCTATTTCTTCCTCCATTCAAGTTAGCTTTCTATATAATCTATCTGAAGAAGTTTCTCTTGGTTCTCTCTTCCAAAACGCTTTTTGGTCTTTAATACCTCTATTTCGACACATTCACTACTGTCAACCTTACTTTTTTTGATTTTCCCCTAGTACTTTATTATCCTCGATTTATCACTAATATTCTAATACTAATACCAGTACTAATATCTAATACTAGTTTAGTTTACTTTTATGACATGATAACCATTGATATTCGACAGATACCCCTCAGATTGTTTTATCTTTATATAGAAATTACACTTTAAACAAAGATAACTATATTAACTGTCCATAGTAATCGGCCCTTAAGGATCCTTTACATATGAATATAGTTATATACTTCGTGCTACTATTATTGTCCAGCCTTTTCCTCTTTTTCACCCCCTTATGCCTTCACCAATCAAGTCAAAAATTGGGTGACTTCTGAATTATTCAATCATTTTATAATAAGCCACCTTTCTTCTTCACCAAGCAGACCTTTAAACAATCCTAAATTCCTTCATTCACTACTCAGGTAGCCCATAACACTTTTTAAAATTCCAATACTTAATATAAACTAATTAACATCATCATTTTGCCATTATAAGTCATGGTCTTATTATATACTATTCATAACCCCTTTTGCATTGTTGCATCAAAGAGATCTTAATTACTTCTACTTCAAAACGCTCTTCAATGATGCCCTGTATTATTACACAGTTTAATATTACCAGTCACTTCCAGTCTCTCTCACTTGCTCCAAGATTTACTTCCTCCCCTCTTTCACCTTTTCTCTTCTTCTATCACACGAACAAACTCTGAGGTCACACCCAATATTTCTCCCTTTCTCCAAAATCCACACTGCTGGGGATCTACTGCAGCTGTTCCCATACGTCACCGGCATCTCTCAGACACACCACAACCCTTCTCTTTCCAGTCGTTCCAGTCACTTTGCTCTACTCCATCTTCATCTCCATTCCCATATGCTCTCAATTTTCTCCAACGTCCCGCAAACAGATCTCAGTCCAACCATTCCCCTCGTGCAATCTTGATGCTCTCCAAATGGTGTTACTCCCCTCCTTTACGTCCGGGCTTCCTTCTTCCCCTTCTCGTATAAATAACCAAAAGTTCTCCTCCTCCTCCGGAGCGCTTCCTTTCCGTTCTCGCTGGCTCACTCTCCGAATTTCTCTCTTTACCCCTTCTTTCATTCAGGTCCGACCCGAGCGTCATGCTCTCCGTCCGACACAGCTCCAAACTTTGGCAGGGGCTTGTAAACAACTTTCCCTTTACTTTAGTTGAGTTTCCGATCCGTCGCACTCTCCATCCTTAAACAGACCACAGCCCTTCTCTTCTTCCTCATTTGCACTCTGCTTCTGGTCTCTCCAATTCCCCTCAAACAGACCTCGGCCCGTCTTGTTCAACACGGACTATCTCGCTGCATTCCAATATTATGTACGCCTCCTTGAGTCCCTTACAAATGAGGTAACAAAGTAACAAACTCAACCCAGTTCCAAGCTTCTCACCTCGGCAAGAGCACACGGGCAGCTTTCTCTTTTCCTCCTTTAAATTTCTAGTCCAACATAAACATCTCGCTCCTTCTCTTATGGGAGCCCAGAGCTCTCCTCCTCCCACCTCCTTCGAACACCGTCTTTCTGTTCTTTTTTTTTAAAAAAAATTTTTATTAATTTTTTAAAACATAAGACATAAAACAAACATTTTATACATAACAACAAAAACAAAAACAAAAATGAATAAACATAAAATCATAATATATGAAAAAAAGACAGACTGTATATTACATACACTTACAGACTTCATCACCCTGGTGCTATATACATTGTCCTAGGAGGTTGTGGGATCTCCCATTCATTTCTATTGTTCCCAAAATTTCATTTGGTCTGGTGTCAATTTTTTTATTTCATTTCTTGTCAATGAGTATTCCACGAATTTTTGCCATATTTTCCAAAATCTACTTTCTTTTATTATACCTTTCTTAAGATTTAATTCCCATGTTAGTTTTTCATTCAATGCGAGATCCCACATCTGCCCGTACCAATCTTGCACTTTTAACATTATATCACTTTTCCAATTTTTTGCAATACACATTCTTGCCATTACTAACATCATAGACAACAACTCTTTCTTATCGTTATCTATCTTAATATTCTCAACATCTGTCAATAAGATGGTGTCTGGCCCCAATCTGAGACGTACTCCCATAATTTTTCCTATCTCAATCTCAATTTTTGTCCAAAAGTTTTCTACCTCTTTACATTCATACCACATATGAACATATGTACCCAGACTATTTTTACATCTCCAACACATTTTGTTGTTCTTCTTATCCATCTGGTGCAGTCTCACGGGTGTCAGATACCACCTCCATAACATTTTAAAATTGTGTTCCTTTATTCTGACCGATAGGGATCTCATAATTCTTTTTTTCCATTTATTTTGCCATTCCTTTTCCATTATTTTCAAGTTCAAATCCTGTTCCCATGTATTTCTTAATGTGTCTTGTGGATTGCCATCTGTGTTTATTATTTTATAGATTTTACTAACCAACCCTTTAATACCAATTTCTTCCCTCCTAATTTTCCAAACTAATTCCTCAAATTCCGTCCTATCTCTTTCTAAGCTTCGTTCCCTCCAATATTTATTATTCCACTTATTCACCATAATTATCTGAAACCAATTCAACTTCATCTGGGTATATAGCTCTCTTTTCCTGTCTTTCTGTTCTTAATGGCTCACTCTTTATGCTTCTCTCTTGCCCTCTTTACTCATTCTTTACTCATTCATTCTTTCTTACGCTTTTCCCTTTTATTCCCGTTTCCAAACAGCAAGTCTCCTCCAATATACCACCTTTTCTCACTCTTTCATTTCCGAAGTTGCGGAGCTCGTTAACACACGTCTGCTCACGCCGCCATCTCCCCCGGAAGTCCGCAGACATATCTTTATTAGCATGAAAATAGCAGCACAGTACATCTTATTTGTTGATAATCTGATCCCACGCACTCAACACAGGCCTATTGTGTGCATAGTAAATGCTGCAGTGAAAGCCCAGAAAGTGCCTTTTTGTAGATAGTTTAACTTTTAAGAAGGCTAAATAGGTGAACTTTTTAGAACAGCTGGACAAAAGTGTGGAGAAGATCTCCCTGCATCCAGATAATTATCATAAATTTGTCCATCTTGTGAAAATAATATCAAGGAAAAATATTCCAAGAGGCTGCCGCACCCAGTACATCCAGGGCCTGACTGACGACACCAAACCTATGCTAGATAGATATCAAGTATTCTACAACCAGGATCCTTTTCAGGAAGATACTGTTGAAGCTGAGGAAGAGATGATGCAGGCTCTAGCTGAAAATCATAAATCACGATGGTGCACATTAGTCAAGAACCTGGATGTGAAGCAGAACATTAGACAAGCTTGGAAACCCCTTAAAAATTTAGCCACAGCAAAATTATAGTGGAGCAACAGCAGACCGAATAGCTAGTCAGTTGCTAAAGAATAGAAAAATGCAAGGCAAAAAAGTGTGTGTGTGTGTGGTGGTGGTGGAGCTTTCCAACCAGAGGAACAAGAGGAGGGTTTACTTAATAGCCCCTTTGTGGCATCTGAATTGGAGGAAGCTATAAACAGCATGAAACCAAATAAAGCAGCAGGTATCAATGATGTAAGAACAGATCGGATAAAGCAGTTTGGTCTCCACACATTGGAATGGCTCCTGCAATTAATGAACAATTGCATAGACAAACTTAGGGTTCCTAAATTATGGAGACAGGCCAGAGTTGTTAAAACCAGGCAAAGATCCAGATGATCCAAAAAGCTACCGACCAGTGTCACTCCTTTGCCATCTTTATAAGGCACTGGAATGGATGATTCATAATCACATCTCCGAATTTATTGATGAAAAGATCATAAAGGAGAAAGCAGGTTTCAGGACAGGCAGATCATGTCATGGTCACATCCTTAAGAAATAGGGGTGAAAGAATTAAGATATTAAGATAATATTAATTCTGTTTTAAAAGTAAAAATTATTTCTCAGTACTCTGTAAAGTTAAACAGATCAGATTGACCTATCATAGAACTGATGACGAGGCTAAAGTACAAGCTCAGCACAGTTTGTACAGCTGACAGGGAACCGTAAATAATATTTGTGTGACATGACATGATGTGACATGAGACATGTTCCTTATATGACATGTTCTAAATTACAAACACTGAATGTTCTAACCTGAACTTAATGAAATGTCAGAAGGTTAATTAATAATTTTGGCTTATCCCATAGTGATGTAATGTGTAGATATTTCCACATTTTTCTATACCTATAAAATGGTGCGTTAACCGTTGAAATGTGACAAAGGATGTTGCACCAGGCCCCACTAGCCCCGTCCGAGCCTCCGTTCACTCGCCCGAACGGGGTTCGCAGGTAACTGTCGGGTTGAAATTTTCGACCCGGGGGCAGGAGCCCCCCAGTTGCAAACAAAAAAAGGGAACTTCAATTCGCAAAGTTCCTTTCGCCGCGCCGCGCCAGAGCCAATCAGGCTCAAAAACCCAAAACCCAAACAGAACGCCACCCAACCCAAAACAACCCCCCCTTAAAAAAATGGAGAGAACTTACCAATACACGTCTTGCCCCGTTGAAAACCGGAACTGAAATGAGGAGAAGAAGAGACTTACCGGAACAAGCAAAACCAAAAAATTACTCAACACCACCACCCAGTGGCCAAAGGAGAAAAAACATCCAAAATATTCCAAAATATTCAATAAATCCCCCCCCAAAAGGGTAATCAATTCCAAAAACATTCAAAAAAATCAAAAATAATTCACAGATAAAAATATTAATATTCAATAAAAAAACACTGTAAAATACATTCAATTTAAAAAAACATATATTTACACATTTTTAAAATAATTATCCGAAGTAAAAATATTTGCAAAAATTCACAAAGAAACACATTCTTCTTTAAAAGAAGCAGATTTTGCCCGGCAAAACCTTAAAAAACCAATTTAAACAGCACGGCACAGAGGAAGCCAGCACACACACAAAAAAAAAACCACTGGGAACGCAGCGCCTCAAAGCCAACAAATCAAAAAAACTTACGCCACCATTTAAAAAAACACAGCACCATTGGTTCAAGAAGAAAAAAACCTTTACTATCCAACACAATTTTAAAAAGTCCGGCACCGCCGGGCAAAATATGCTAGTATGCTATAAAAAGATGGCTCTGAAAATGTATTTTCATTCAGGGAATATTAGCTTGGTAAAGCGTTCCTGAATCTGTTTGGCCAAATATTGACAAATAAAACTCCTAAATCTGTCTTAGCGTGTGGAATGCGAATTTGTCTAGTTCAGAATTCCATAACACTTAAGCTTACACAACACATTGAGGATGGCTTTGAAAGAAATCAAATTACGGGAGTGGCTTTCATTGACCTAACTGCAGCATACGATACTGTCAATCATAGTATTTTGCTCCATAAAATAAATGAGCTTACCAAAGATAACAAGCTTACTAGGGTCATTGGCAGCTTCCTTCAGAACCGGAGAATCTGTGTGACGATGAATGGAAAGAACAGCAAATCGAGGGTACAGAAAAATGATCTGGTTCAAGGAAGTGTATTGTCTCTGACACTGTATAATATACAAATGATCAGCCAGTTCCTGACAATACAAAACTGTTCATCTATGCCAGGGATTCTCAACCTGCGTCCCGGATGCAGCCCGTGGCACCATTTCATGTGCCCCACCACCACCACCTTCACCACACCAGGAAATGCCATGTGATGGAGGAAAGGCAAAATGGCAATTTGGCCCCTGAAGCTGTCTGAGGGAACATGACTCAGCTTCTTGTTTACAAAGGTTGAGAACTCCTGATCAATGTGGACGACACATCAATGGCCATTCAAGGGTCAAGCTTTGATGAGGTAGCTGGAAAACTTACTGAATCACTTGAAGAATTAGGACGTTATTACAACATCAATCATTTGAAGCCTAATCCAAACAAGACTCAAGTATGTGCTTTCCACCATTGAAACCGGGAGGCAAGGGTTAAGTTGAATGTTACGTGGTAAGGGAATCGATTACAGCACTGTTCAACACCAAAATACCTCAGTGTGATGCTTGACCAGACACTCACTTTTAAGCAACACTGCCTGAATTCCAAAGCCAAAGTTAGTACAAGGAACAACATCATCAGGAAACTTACAAACTATAAATGGGGAACTCAACCATCCATAGTGCACACATCAACTTTAGCCCTGAGTGTCTCTACAGCAGAGTATGCTGCTCCAGTATGGAACGCATCCACACATGCAAAAGAAGTTGATAATTGCTATTAATGAAGCCATGCGTATAGTGACAGGATGCCTTAAACCTACACCAGTTGAGAAGATATACTGCCTTATTGGTATTGCTCCACCTGAAATCAGGAGAGAAGTAGCAGCAGATGCTGAAAGAACTAAGCAAGAGAATGACCCTTGACACCCTCTGAACTGATATGAGCCTCAAGTCCAATCCAGGAAGAGCTTCATGGCAAGAACAAACATTCTTGAGGGTACACAAGAGCAAAACCAAATTAGAAGATGGAGGAAGGAGCTCCTCTACCTGGAGGACCCTGAATAGGCTGAGGGTTGGAGTCCCTAAATGCAAGACCAACATGCTCAAGTGGGGATTGCTGGCTGACAACAACACACAGTATGAATGTGGAGAGAGATGCACAGAGTCCAGCCCATTTGCTGGAATGCCGATTGCTGCCAGAGACATGCACCAATGAGGACTTGTGTTTGGGCAACGACAAAGCAAAGAAAGTGGCTTCATTTTGGCAGTCCTGGGTCTGATCAGGACATGAAAGAAAGTAAACAATATATACTATTGTAAATACTTTTGCTGGAAAATAACACGCTGGCAGCATTTGGACTGCATGAAAAGTCATAATGGTGAGAATTAGTTACAGTAAGTCATGGGCTTATATACTCTTCTTCCCTTTTTCTCCTCTAGTGAGCACAATTAGATGCCATTTCATACCCATTTCCTTTAAAATGATCTATAGCTTTCCTGACCTACATAGTTGAAGGCTTTGCTGTAAGCTGTAAAGCAGGGGTTTGCAAACTACAGCCCATGGGCTGGTGACGCCCCAGGAAGCAGATGTGCATGCACAAATGTGCATGCCGCCATTGTGTCCAGCCCGCTCAGCTGTCTGTGGGTGAGTAGTCTGGCCCGTGGAACAAAAAACTTGAGAACCCCTGCTGTAAAGCATAGAATAATTTTGCTTCTAATATTATTTGGTTGATTCTAGTAGCAAAAATATGTTTGTAATATGATCTCTGGTACCTCTTTCTATTCCTATATCACTTGAACATGTTTGGTAAAAGTCTTAGTTACAAAACCTTGAGTATCAGACTGCTTCCATGGAGGATTGATCTAACTGTTCTATAGCTACAATACCTTTTGATTTCTCTTTATTGGATACTAGCAAGGGTGCCCGGCGTTGCCCGGGTAAGGGACCCAACCCGGGACATAAGTTTCACCCAGACACATCACACACAAAGCAACACAAATTATATAACACACACATTACGCAACACACACCCACACATGGCACCCCCACACAACACACACTGACACAACACACAACACACACCCACATAATACTCCCATACACACACACAGCACACAGCACACACCCTCAACACTACCCACACACCCACATATCCACACATCCACGCACCCTCTCCCACACACACACCCATGCTCTCTCTCTTTCTCCCTCTCTCACACACACTATCTCTTTCTATTCCTCCTCGGGGCACACACACACACACAGAACAGTGGTGTACTGTGACTCTGCTCTCTCCCCCACTCTCAGATACTCTGTCTCTCCCCTTCTCTCTCTCTCTCTCTCTCTCTCTCTCTCTCACACACACACACACACACACACACACACACACACACACACACTCCCTCCCTGGCCTGCGTCTCCAGGCAACGGCCTGCTTCCAAAGAGCCTGCCAATGTACGCAACCCAGAAGAGTCGCAGCCATCGCCTGGCAACGCAGGACACGCTGCCAGGCCAGGCGCACGCCCTTCTCTCCTGGATTGCCCCCCCCCACGTGCCAGCATCCACCGGGTATCCCCTCTCACGTGCCCCGTGCATTGCTGGCCCCCCGCCCGCCCCTCACCCCATGGGGGCAGTCCCTTTCCCCTCAGTCCCCAGGGCCCTACTTGTGCTGCCAGGGTTGGCAGGCCCGCCTTGCTCACCCCCCGCGGTGCCAGATACCCCTCTCCCCATTCTCCCAGCCGCCGGGCCTCCCCCCGGAGGCGCCGGCTGTTGTCTGGAGACGCACGGGGCACCCCCTTCGCAACCCCTTTTTGGGTTGAAGGAACCCGTGGCTGGCTGCCGGCACCCCATGCCAACACAGATTAAGGGGGAAGGTAAGTAATGGGGGTTTGGCGGCCAGATGTCGTGGCGCATATGCGTCTCACACCACGACACCTTGGGTTTACATATTAAGATTAGAATGTGGAATGAACATTTGCTCTCTGTGGGCCATTGTTTCATCTTCCGTATTTGTTAGTGTATTGTTGTTAATATTTTGCTATATACAGTTTTTGTAGCACAAAGTAGTTTTCTTGGTGTTTCACCTACTGCTAGTGAATTATTTCTTCCAAGTACCCTGAGAGCAATTTTATTTCACTTTCTAAAATAGCAGATTTTTCATTAAATAGTTTTTCTTTGAAAGAAGATAAATTGTTTGAAGCACTGGATTCTTGGATATTTCATTAATAGAGAGCATTCGTAGTGAATATATTGGGTGTACGCAATGTAATCACATACCTGTGTAATAAAATTAATTTAAGTACATACAAACATGCATGCTCTCATTATATTTAGGTAAAGCAATTATTGGCCGCTCCTGCTAGCTTGAGCTTGCTTGCTGTCCAGGTGTATGCAGCTCCTTCCGAGCATGAGTCTTCCAGAAAAAATGCAATCAAAGTTGATGAGGTAAGATTCTGTCTTTTCTATAAATGATTGTCTTAGAACACCTACTGTCTCTAGAACATGCCTTAACAGATATAAAGTTTCTCCTTCGTATAGTTTGTGAGTCCCCACTCATGGGTTATGCGCCTGCGCAGAACAGCCGATCGGAGGCTTGAAAAGCTATTGGTCAAAAGTTTTGGCGGTAAGACCGCCAACCGTACCGCCCACCCTGAGGCGCCCGCGCGCCATCTTACCTCAGTTCTCTTCTTTCTGCCGTAGCAGCAGGACGATCATTGAGAGCTTCCTCAATTTTTTTCGCCCTTCTGAGGGAAAGTCTTTTGGCTAACTTCGTTTTCAATTTTTTCGGTGATCTTGTCCTTCGGGCAGGATCGCCACCCCGGTGCTGTTTCTTCCTTCTGGTGGACTCAGTTACCTACTCGCTTCGGTCACCGTTTCCCCCCTCAAGGGGGTGGCGGCTGGCCAGCCCTTCGGGGTACCCGCGTTCCAGTAACCTCCGTTGGAAAAATTTCAAACAGTGTTCGGCTTGCCTGAAAAAGTTTCCGGCTTCCGACGGGCATAGCCTCTGCCTTTTTTGCCTGGGAGAGTCTCACCAGAGCCAGTCTTGTCCTCACTGCAAGAAATTCACCCGTCTGGCAGTGCAGAACCGGAGCTACCGGCTCAAAGCCCATCTGATGGAACTCTCCCTGGCTCCCGTGGGGGCCGCTTCTACCTCGGCTAGTGTCTCTCAGCCTCCTCCGTCTTCGGCTTCTTCTTCCGCTCTCCCCATCAAGAAGAAGAAGAAGAGGGACAAGAACGGAGAGAAGAAAAAGAAACACGGGTCGGAGAAGAGGCGATCGCTCCCGCCTACTCCGCGCACCCCTGTTTCTCCGGGACCTTCGCCGCCATACTCGGTCGCAAGATGTCCGTCGCCTGGGTCTTCCATCTGGGGAGGACGATCCTCCTCGGGTTCGCCTGAAAAAGGACGCAGGGCTGGGGCTCCAGCTCGCCCACTTCAGGTGCTCCCGTTGCCGCCTCGTGGGAGGGCCCGTTCGCCTACGAGACAGGCCTCCGTCTCCCCAAGGCCCAGGACTCCGACGCTCGACGACGCGGCAATCACCATGCCGGCCTCCGTTTCATCGCCGATTCTACCAGCCACCGTTTCGTCGGCCACCGTTTCGTCGCTCCCGATGGTTCCGGATCCATCCCAGATGGAGCTCCTGAAGGGGATGTTTGAGGTCATGGCTCAGACTTTTGCCAACCAGTTTAAGACCTCCATGCCTGCGGCCTCTGCGGTTCCGGTACCGACCACCGCAAGCCCCAGGGATGTTGGCCCTGCTGTGGCCCCACCGACCTCCCGAGGGTCGAGTGTACGCTCCGCTGGCCCACCCACATCGTCGCGGGTTGGTCCAGTCGTTGAAGCGGTGGACTCCCATCCTGCCGGCCCGCCCAGGCCGTACTGGCGCGGTCCCGACGTGGATGTAAGAGTTCCTCCCTCGTCCTCCGATGACTCCAGCGCCTCTTCGGAGGAGGATGAGGGAGACGTCGACGCCGAAAGGACGCCGGACCAGGCCATCGGCGCGGTGGACCCACCACGTGGTGAGGACCAACGCTCGCTTACGGCCATGCTGACGCGCCTGGGGACCGCTCTGAACTTAAAGGTCGACCAGCCGCCACTGGAGGGTGTGGACCAAATGACCGCCAAGTTGGACAGACGCGCGGTACGGCCGGTCCATATCACCATGCTTCCATCCATGTTGACGTCGGCGAAGGCGACATGGAGGAAGCCGGTGTCTGCGCACTCCGTTTCGTCCAGGCTCGACGGCATGTACAGAGTCCTGGACGAGAACGTCGAGTTCCTGCAAGCTCACCCCTTGCCAAATTCCCTGGTGGTCAAGGCTTTTCAACACAGGACGGCCACCAGCGGATTCCCGGTGCCTTCGACCCCGGAAGGGAAGAAGCTGGACGCGGTGGGCCGAAAATTCTACGCCACCGGTTCCCTCTTCCTCCGCGCCGCCAACTACTCGGCTGCCAAGGGCCTTTACCAGTCCCACCTCTGGGAGCGAGTGAAGGCCGAGACGGCGACGCTGCCCGCCGACGCCCAGAAACGGATCGACGCGCTGGCATCCGAAGGGGACTTCCTAGCGGAGCAGCAAATGAGAACGGCCAGGCATATCAACGACTATGCGGCCAAGGACATGGCGTCTGCTATCCTGCTCCGTCGTCACGCCTGGCTTAGGGGTACCTCCCTCGATGATGCTATGAAGAAGCTCATCGAGGAGTTTCCCTTCGACGGGCAAGGCCTCTTCGGACAGGACACGGACAAGGTCCTCAATGAGATGCGGCAGACTAACACCACCGCCAAGTTCCTGGGGCTCACCACGCCGGCTCTGCCTGCCAGGCTGAGGTTCCAGCCCTTCACACGGCGCTACCAGGGAAACCCGCAACAACAGGGTGGCCCCGTGGAGCAGCCCAGGTCTGGCTCTTACAAGCAACGACGCCAGCACAAACCGCGCTATCAGCCCTACGGGCACGGCAAGCGTTCGGACGCTAAGTCCAAGTCGCGCGTTTGAAGCTGCGACGGCCGAGTCTCTCGCGCTCCACCTCCCGTACCTCCCCCTCCGGAACTTCCTTCAGGTATGGTCAGGCATCACGGACGACCGGTGGGTCTTAAAGATCTTGTCCTCTGGCTACGCCATCGAGTTCGTGCGGGCGCCTCGGGTAGGAAGACATCGTCTCACCACCTCGTCCCCCCATTTGGAGGAGGAAATATCAACTCTTCTGTCCAAGGGAGCCATCGAGTGGGTGACACCGCCCGACTGGGACAACGGCTTCTACTCGAGGTACTTCGTGGTTCAGAAGAAGGACGGAGGACTCCGCCCAATTCTGGACCTGCGCCGCCTCAACAAATGCATCCACACCAGGAAGTTCCGGATGGTGACCCTGCAGACCGTCCTTCCCCTCATCAACAAAGGGGACTGGTTCACAGTCATAGACCTCAAGGACGCTTACTTCCATGTCTCCATCCTCGAGGAGCACCGAAGGTCCCTTCGATTCCACATCGGCGATTCGGTGTACCAGTACCGATGTCTACCGTTCGGTCTGGCCACGGCACCACGAGTCTTCACCAAATGCATGGCTCCGGTGGCTGCCTTCCTCCGCCAGCGGGGAATCAGGGTCTTCCCATACATCGACGACTGGCTGATTGTATCCCCCACCAGCTCGTCGGCCATTCGGGACACGCAATTCACGGTCCACCTCATGGAGAGTCTCGGCCTCAGGATCAACTTCACCAAATCGAAGTTGATTCCCTCTCAACGCGTCGAGTACATTGGAGCGGTACTCGACTCGCTTGCTACCAGAGCCTTTGCACCCCAAAAGCGCTTGCAGGACATCGCGCAGGGAGTGAACGACCTTCGCACCAAACCGTGCATCAGGGCGAAAAAGGCTCAAAGACTGCTAGGCCTCATGGCCTCAACGACGGCAGTGGTCCCTCACGCCAGGCTAAAGTTCCGGTCCCTGCAGTCGTGGCTTCTTCACGAATTTGACGCGCTCCGGGAGAGCCAGTCCAGACGGCTAACTCCGTCTTCGGAGCTGAGGGACCAGCTGCTGTGGTGGACGGCACCACTCAACGTGACAACAGGGAAGAGTTTCTACCCCCCGCAACCCTCGTTGCAAATATTGACCGACGCAAGCAACCTCGGCTGGGGGGCTGCCTGCGGGACTCTCACGGTCAACAACCCATGGTCGCCTCAGGAGATGGTGCACCATATCAACTATTTGGAACTACTGGCCATTTGGAAGGCCCTATGTTCCTTTGAGAGCCTACTCACGGGCAAGGCGGTCCAAGTAGCCTCGGACAACACCACGGCTGTGGCGTATCTCAACAAGCAGGGAGGAACACGATCTACCACCCTTCTTTACCTCGCTGTGCAACTCTGGGAGTGGTGCCTGGAGAGGCACATCTTCCCGATTGGAGTGCACATTCAGGGCAAGCTGAATGTCTTGGCCGACCATCTCAGCCGCCTCACCTCGACGACCCACGAATGGGAACTGGACAACGAGGTTTTTCAGTCGCTTTGCGAGGCCTGGGGGACTCCGAACATCGACCTCTTCGCGTCAGAGTCCAACACGAAATGCCACAGGTACTGCTCCAGGGCAGGCATCGGAATGAACTCCGAGGGCGATGCCTTCATGAAACGGTGGGATCAGGACTATTTCTACGCTTTTCCTCCGTTTCCTCTGGTCCAGAAAGTTCTCACCAGAATGTTGCAACACAGGACCAAGGCCATCCTGGTGGCCCCAGCCTGGCCTCGCCAACCCTGGTTTCCGCTGCTGTTACGCATGTCGTCTCAGTATCGCACGCTGCCGGAGTCACCGACGCTTCTCCAAATGGTGCAGGGCCAGCTTCACCACTCAGACCTGCCCAGCCTCCACCTCACCGCGTGGAGGATAACCCCAGACTGTCCAGGATTCTGGAACTAGCCAGGCGCCCTTCCACAAGGAAGTCCTACGCTTCCAAATACAGACGCTTTTGTGCTTTCCTGGCATCCCAGCAGACGCCCCTCTCACAGGTGGGATTGCAGGACGTTTTGACCTACCTCCTCCATTTGGCGGAGTCTGGCCTCAGCATCGCCTCCATCCGAGTACACCTCGCAGCGGTGGTAGCTCACTTCCCGGCTGGCTCGTCCGCTTCCGGCGCTTTCCGCGACCAAACGGTAAAACGTTTCCTCAAGGGGTTGCGGAACGCCTTCCCTCCGGTCAGGACTCCGACGGCTCAATGGTCACTCTCTACCGTCCTCAACGCGCTCACCAGGACTCCCTTCGAGCCCATGGCTACCGCGGATGCTCGTCTCCTCACTTGCAAGACGGCCTTTCTGGTGGCCATCACGTCTGCTCGACGAGCTGGTGAGCTGGTTGCTCTGCGGGCAGACGCACCCTTTCTTCAATTCTTCAATGACCGTGTGGTACTCCAGGCGGACATCACCTTCCTCCCCAAGGTGGTCTCCCAGTTTCATATGGCACAGACTATCTCCTTGCCAACATTCTTCCAGAACCCCACCAACGCCCAAGAAAGGACTTGGCACACGCTGGATGTCAAACGAGCTTTATTGTTTTACACCAGCAGGACAAGGGAGTTCAGGAAGTTGCAACGCCTTTTCGTGGCGTATGGGGGCAAGTCCAAAGGTGAACCCATCTCTGCGCAGCGGTTCTCCAAATGGGTCACCTCTACCATCTACTTGGGCTACGAGTCGGCATCGTTGCCACCTACACCGCATGTCAGGGCGCACTCTACCAGAGCGGTTGCAACATCCACGGCCTTTCTGGAGGGCACACCGCTTGAGGACATCTGTAAGGCTGCCACCTGGTCCAGACCTTCTACATTTGTCCAGCATTACAGGGTGGACACCAGAGCCACTGCGGACGCCAGGCTTGGCCGTGTCGTCCTCACTCGGGGGCTCCGGGCTCATCGCCCTTGACAGTTCACCCTGCCTGACCGTCATCATCTTCATCGTGGGATCATCTCATCCGACTGCCCACCGACCAAGTAAGTGTGAGCTTGCTAATCTCCCATGAGTGGGGATTCACAAACTATACGAAGGAGAAAGTTCGGTTTCACTTACCAGTGATAACGTTCGTTCTTCGAGTATATAGTTTGTGAATACACACTACCCACCCTGCCTCCCCTCTTGAGCTGCACGGATGAGATCAATTGGTTTATCCTGTGCTTGGCTTATGTATGGAACTGAGGTAAGATGGCGCGCGGGCGCCTCAGGGTGGGCGGTACGGTGGGCGGTCTTACCTCCAAAACTTTTGACCAATAGCTTTTCAAGCCTCCGATCGGCTGTTCTGCGCAGGCGCATAACCCATGAGTGTGTATTCACAAACTATATACTTGAAGAACGAAAGTTATCACTGATAAGTGAAACCGAACTTTCTGCATGCATATTCATAATGAAGAAAGCTTCCTCTTAATACAGTTGTTTATACCATGGTGTGTTGCAATGCTGTTGTACTACGTAATGCCCATATCTTGTAGAACAACTTCACATGGGAGGAGAATTGCCCAAGTTCTCTATTGTGTTACAAACCAACTGACAAATAACTTTGTGTTTGCTGCTGTTCACAGCTTTCTCTCTATACCAGTCCGATACCAAAATTAAAGTTTGTGGAAGACCCACAAACCCATTTGGAGGAAGGTATCTCTCATCTCCGGCAGTCCTTGGAGCCATATACAGCTTGGTTTCAGGTATAGCTATTTGAAGTCTTGAGATGACTCTTAACAACCGAAAATTTTATATCAGTCTACGACTGTCAGGCGGGAAATTCCTATGAGTAGATCTACCCCATAGACATACTAAACTGCACTTATATGAGTATTGTTATTTTACCAGGGCATGCTATCATGAACTAATTCCCTTATTTTATATAACAAATTCAAGCAACATTCTTCTTCATCATGTGTCGTATCTGATTCCGAATATTGGTTATCCGATAATTTTATTACCCAAGTACTGTATTCTGATAGGAAGACTAAGGGTTAAATGGTTGCTTTCTGTCTTTTGGTGCATAGAGAAAGGGGCTTTGATGCAGGAGCTTTGAGAGGGTGCAGCCACTGACATTCATCTCCTGAGCTAGAAGAACTCCTTGCTTTCATCTCTGTCTTTTAAGACAGAGCAGACAGAAGTATCCTATCTAGACTTTGCAGCTAAGATAGTGGTTGGGCAAAAGCACAAGATGGCTTAGAGCAGGGTTTGCCAACCTGTTAGAGTTGGGGGCCGGGTCACGCTCCCTCATACAGTTGAGGAGGCCAGACTGGTGGTCCCCCCAGCATTTACGGCTGTCGTAAATGCACTTAGACCCATGGCACCAAATAATCTGCCCCCCACCACCCAGCCGCCGCTGGAGGAATCAGCTGCGGACTTTTTTAATGGCTGTCGTAAATGTGTCCACGGCTGTTGTAAATGCATTTACGACAGCCGCGGATGCATTTACGACAGCCATAAACAAGTCCAAGGCCAATTTCTCCAGTGGCAGTGGTTGGAGTGAGGGTGGGGGCCAGATTATTTGGTGCCATGGGTCTAAGTGGTGTAGATTGCTTAGGTTTCCTTTCTTCCCACTCGCTGTATGCATCCTGTGAAAGGCAGAGACAATGTATGATTTACAGTACTGTACATTCAGTCTGTGTTGATGTGATTTTTGCAGAAACTCTTTGAGTGTTTATCAGAGAGTAGACAAAAAAGTTATGGTACCTTAAAAACTAACTCCCCTATTTAAATGTGAGCTTTCATGGATCCAGTCCATTTCATCTGACATAAGAATGAGACCTCATGGCATCAATTTATGCACATCAGGTACAGAGGAACACAGTGGTTGCCTAGCCTAGCAGAAAAGTAACATTGTAGCTTTTCACAACTGACCATAATGGAAAATCTCTGGTTGTTATTCAAACTCGCTATGTCGTCTTTGAGAGTAAACAACCTAGCTATTAATGTAGTTCCATTTGGCACTTACAATCGACCAGAAGCTACTTCACTGTTTTCTCATCTCTTAAGGACTACTTTGGCAAAGCTACATCCAAAATAGAAAAGGCAGCTGAGTATTGTGGCGGTAAGTTCATAGTTCCTATAGATGAAGCATACATAGTTTTGTGCGCGTGTGTATGTGTGTGTGTGTGTGAGAGAGAGAGAGAGATTCTCCCTGTGTTTGTGACAGTTGTGTTATAGTCATGAATTCATATGTATTCTTTTAAATAACAGAGAAAGAATATGTAACTTTTATATTGTGGGAGGATCATCTGATGCACATTTAATATAATTGCATCCTTCAGTGTAATTAACCAATCCAAATCTGGTATGTGCTTTCTTTAAAATGCTTCTGCTTCACTTATTCTTAGATCAGCCTTCCAGCCCAATTATACCAACCAGAATTGATGTTAGAGAACATGGGGTGTACAATGAGTGTCTTAGAAGAGCAATACAGTAGTAAATTCTGAGCAACCAGCATGATTTTCTTCTTTGAGATAACATATGAAGGACTAGAAGGGATTGTCGTTGAAGAGGAGGAGTATGGTCTTGTTTGTCCTCACTATGGCTGATTATATTGCTGTTTGCTTGTCACCGCAAGTAAACCTGTGCTGTTTCTGCTCAGTATCCCAGCATACCTGTCAACCTTCCCGATTTGGCCGGGATTACCCCGTAAATAGACGTCGATTGACGTCATAACCCGGCCCCTGCTGCCAAAACCCAGTAATTTGGCAGCGGGGGAAACGCTTTCCACGTATGCGCGGAAGGGTTTTACCCCTTCCACGCATGCGCGGAAGCACTACATTGCTTGCGTAAGGGCTGCGCAAGCGGCGTAGCACTTCCGCGCATGCGTGGAAGGGGTAAAACCTTTCCACGCATGCATGGAACGCAACCTGCACACAAGCGATGTGCGCAGGTCCCGTTTTTCCGGAGCCGCGGGTTGACAGGTATGCATCCCAGGGGAAACAAACCCAAAAACACCCTCCTCCCCAAAGCTGTACAGAATGTCAGGCAGTTTGCTCATTATCATGTCTTTCATAACATCCATTAGGGACACGTGACACATGTCCAGTTGTAACAGCAATGGATAGATTCTCTGGAAGGTAGCATTTCCCCCTCAAATACAATACAGTGATACCTCATACAACGTCCAAACTTGGTTCCACAAGTTTGGACTTTATACGGATTTGGACTTTGTATGAGGCATGCAAAATCCTAGCCGCGATGCCTCATACAACGTCTAAATCCTTGCCGTGATGCCTCATACAACATCATTTCCATAGAGATACATTATACTGTAACAACACAGACTTCAGGGCAATGTCAAGGAAACAGACAGGAAACTGACAGAACTTTAAGAAATCATTGTCTAAAAGCTAAATATATTACAAAAACATGTCAAACAACCCTGATTGTCCAAGATCCTGAAGAATGCTGCAAAAAAACCAGGAATGCTTCTAAAAATTCAAAAACATCCAAAATCGCGCTCAAAACCACTCCTTTACACTCTTCGCCTCGTGCAAAACCCACAAGAGCAATGCACGCGTGCGTCCTGCCTTTTATACTGCCCAGGCACAATGCAACCTGGGAAAAATCCCAATGCCTCATACAAAGTCGCAGCAACTTTGTATGAGGCAACTTTTTTCAAGGAATTAGGCGATGTTGTATGAATTCGATGTTGTACGAAGCGGACTTTGTTTGAGGTATTGTTATGTTATGTTGTTTGTTATGTTGTTATATTTATCCGACTTATACCCCGCCCTACTCAACACATGGCCGACTCAGGGCGGCTAACAACATATAAATGACCCCAGGGCAACCCCAGGGCTTACATATAGGATACAATGTTCAAAATACAATAATAAATACAATGTTTCAAGTAAATACAATAAAGCCCAAGGTCTAGTATTACAAATTACAATATAAGGTAAAACAATCCACAAAATGCAAAATATCAGCACCACATCAAAATAATTCACAGGGAATGAAAACATCACATAATACCAACGTAAAATAATAATGCAAAACCCACAAAAACCCCTGCCTTAGAGTCTTTTGAGGGGGGAGGGCGGGGCCCAGAAACGCCACCCGATGGAGTGGCCGGGAGGGCCTCTTCGCCCCCACTGGGGCCGGGAGTGCGGCGGCGGTTGTTTGCCCTGCACCCCCTTGCCTTTTAAGTCCTAGGCGAGGGGGGAGGGGGAGCCCCAGAAACACCGGCTGGTGGAATGTATATGTAGAAATACACAACATAGGGGAGCCGGAGGTGCTGGCACTGGCATCAGGCGCAGCGGCGGGAGCTTTTGAGGGCTCCGCTGAGATGGTCATCAGCTGGGCTCCCACCCCCCTTGGCCAGCAAAGACACGGAGGGGAGCTGGAGGCGCTGGCGTCGGGCGCGGCATCGGGAGCTTTTGAGGGCTCCTTCAAGATGGTCATCAGCTGGGCTCCCACCCCCCGCGGCCAGCAAAGCCACGGAGGGGAGCTGGAAGCGCTGGCGCTGGCGTCGGGCGCGGCGTCAGGAGCTTTTGAGGGCTCCTTCAAGATGGTCATCAGCTGGGCTCCCACCCCCCGCGGCCAGCAAAGCCACGGAGGGGAGCTGGAAGCGCTGGCGTCGGGCGTGGTGTCGGGAGCTTTTGAGGGCTCCTTCAAGATGGTCATCAACTGGGCTCAGCTGGGCTCCCACCTCCTGCGGCCAGCAAAGCCATGGAGGGGAGCTGGAGGTGCTGTCGTTGGGCGCGGCGTCGGGAGCTTTTGAGGGCTCCTTCAAGATGGTCATCAGCTGGGCTCAGCTGGGCTCCCACCCCCCGCGGCCAGCAAAGCCACGGAGGGGAGCTGGAACCGCTGGTGCTGGCGTCGGGAGCTTTTGACGGCTCCTTCAAGATGGTCCTCAGCTGAGCTCAGCTGGGCTCCCACCCCCCGCGGCCAGCAAAGCCACGGAGGGGAGCTGGAAGCGCTGGCGCTGGCGTTGGGCGCGGCGTCGGGAGCTTTTGAGGGCTCCATTGAGATGGTCATCAGCTGGGCTCAGCTGGGCTCCCACCCCCTGCGGCCAGCAAAGCCACGGAGGGGAGCTGGAAGCGCTGGCACTGGCGTCGCGCGCGGCATCGGGAGCTTTTGAGGGCTCCTTCAAGATGGTCATCAGCTGGGCTCAGCTGGGCTCCCACCCCCCGCGGCCAGCAAAGCCACGGAGGGGAGCTGGAAGCGCTGTATACAGGACATCACATGTTCAGGAAGAAGCGATATCTTGACAGAACAAGCAAAGCATGAAGAACAGATATGGCCCATGTGCCACACGTTATTACACACAGTATGTTTCTTTTGTGATAGCTTACTTGATGGGAAGAAGAGGGGAGAGAGAAAGGGATTTGCTCGCCTACTTTTGGCCCCATCTTTCCCCTCCACTAGCATTAGCTTGTCTCAAGGGAATAATCCAGAAGGAATGAGGCCTACGGGTGGGAGGGGGTGGGGATTCCCACCCCTGCTGAGAATACTCTGTAGTGTATAGAGAGATGAGGCGCCAATTAGTTGCTGTAAGTTCATCACATACAATGCATTTGCTTTAACTGGAGCATGTTAGGCTCAGAACAATGTGATTGAAGGAATATAAGCCATCTGTTGGAGGCAAAACAAAAGTCTAGTTATCGGCTTTGCAATAATAGTAGGGCAAGAATTAATATAGCAGATGTACAAAATGAAAATAAAAATTGCCATAGCCCTCTGTGTGCCATGACCCATTTTGTTCTAAAACACCTTCATCTTTAGAAAAGGATTTACAGATGAAGGTCAGGATACAGGTAGAGAAGTGGGCCACAGGAAATCAAGAAATCAGAATGCTTCTGGCAGGTTTACTTTTAAAGATTATGACTGGAAATAGAAGAACCCTGAGTGTTGCACCCGGTTTTGCCACCATGCTGTATTGCTTGACACTGGTCAAAATTTTAAACATCACACTCTGCCACTTTTTAAAACAAATGTTCTACCATGTTTCTGATTTAATTCTTAACTACAGATAATTGAAAATTGTATGTTGTACCAGAAGTCACTCTGTTACAATTCATAGCTGTTTCTCTTTCATTGATTTATATTAAACTAGCTAATTACCCGGCCTTGCCCGGGTTGTTTTGGTCCTTTAAAGCAAGAATGACGCAGCTTGACTGCGGTTTCACTTTTCTGCCCAGCGGCGTCCCTGGCCCGTAAACGTTAAGTTCTGTCAAGCTGCGGCCTCCTTTGGTCAGCGAAAGGAGGCCGCGGCTTGACAGAACTATATGTTGACGGGCAGGAGACCCTGCTGCTGAAGAAAGCTGTGGCGCAGCGGCGTCTCCTGGCGGAAAATTCAAGCTACTGGCTTGGCTGTGCGCAGTACTGCTGGTTCATTGCTGCTTCTCCGGCCAGTGAGGGTGTCCCCCTTTGCGTCCCACTTTGGGGGGCATAAACCCCCAAATGGGTTTTGAGACCCCCACAGTGCTGATCTCGCAAGCCCAAGGTATGTATGTGCCAACTTTCAGCGAGATTGGTCCAGGGGTGTGGGTTCCTTTGGAGCACATACAAACCCACACCTCTGCTTTATATAGATTTGCTTTGCCAGGCCTATACCAAATGGGAATGAGTAATGACCCTTCTGAACTTTAAAAACATTTCAAAAGAACTGGTTTCTGTTTTTATCTTCCTAGTAGTGGTTCACTGCTGGGTCTTACGGTTCCAATAGCATTCCTACTTTTTTTTGTAAGTTTTTTTAACTATCAGGTTAAAATGAGACTTCCTGCATTGAAGTAGACTATGGTCTGTGAAACATTTATTCTGTAGTGTCTTTTCTAATTTGTAGAGTGAAAGTCAAATGTGACGGGTTTTTGAACAATGGCGAACTTTACTTTTACCTAGTAATAGTTCTGTAATGCACACATGTCTGTTTAAAGTATTTTAAGCATTGTTTATACATATTCAGACAACACATTAAGAATGTCCTGTGTGTCGACGCAGTTTTTGAAACTGTAATTTTGGTAAGAGCTAAGATGGTTCGGGTTCAGTCCCCTGCCAATCACTCAGCCAGTGAAGCTCACTGGACATTTTTGGGACCACTAGCTTTCTGCCTAACCTACTCCATTTGGTAGTTGTGAGGATAAACGTACAGTGGGAACCACTGGAGGGAAAACGGAATTTAATTAAGAAGAAGATTGCCAGTTTTCTATCAGCGTAGTGTAGACGACTGATGCTTGGGAGGCAAGCTATGAGAAACCTGGGGAACATAGTTAGAAGTAGAGACATCACCTTACAAACAACAATTCACATAGTCAAAGCAATGGTATTCCTGATGGTAATGTATGGTTGTGAGAGCTGGACCATTATGAAAGCTGAGCACAGAAGAATAGATGCCTTTGAAATATGGTGTTGAAGGAGAGTTTTGAGAGTCCCCTGGACAGCGAGGAAAACAGATAGGTCAATCTTAGAAGAAATCAACCCTGACTGCTCCTTAGAAGGTCAAATAGTAAAGCTGAAGCTTAAATACTCTGGACATCAAATGAGAAGAGAGGACTTGCTTGAGAAAGCCTTGATGCTGGGAAAAGTGGAGGGCAAAAGAAGAAGGGGGCGGCCAAAAATGAGATAGCTGGATGGTATTGTAGACGCAGTGGGCACAGAGCTGGGCGGGTTGAAGAGGAAGGTGGAGGACAGAGGGGCCTGGAGGGCAGTGATGCATGGGGTCGCAAAGGGTCGGAATCGACTGTGCGACTGAACAACAACAAGTATAGATGAAGAAATATGAATAGCACTTGTAAGGAAGTATCGCTATGAAAAAAATATTTAACATGTCTGTATAATATTGCTTTTTATTTTAGAAGGCTATGGATTTCTCAAAAGCCCACCTCCAGGATTTTATCAAAGACTTGGTGTCATAAGTTTTGCTGGCATTGTTGGATTGTTCCTGGCGAGAGGTATGTGTAATTTGCATTGACTCTCTTCAACTACTGGTGTTGATTGAGTGATTAAATGAATGAATGAATGCATTTATATACTGCTCATCTGGTAAATGTACCACGCTGGGCAGTTTTCAGGCAAAATACAAACAAGAGATAAAAACAACAAAAACAATACAGTTGTTGGCAGCATTCCAACATCAATGAGTTGACTAAAGGAGACAAAACTACAAGGTCATGATGTTTAATTAGTGCAGAAGCTCTCCATATGCTTCTGTGATTAGCTCTGTTTGTAGGAGCTTCTTAAAATTCTGTAGGGAAGGGTCTGAGCATACCAACTGTGGAACGGAATTCCATAATGTTGGAGCCACAGATAAGGCCCTATTTCTAGTCGTTGGTTTTGGCCTCCCTTGGAGTAAGCACCTGAAGATGCAGGACAGTACTGTGTCAACCAGGCACTAGAACTTCAGACGTGATTCTCTGACGAGTAACAAGATCTCAAGTCATTCATGGGTTTTTTCCCCATGTTAATAGGGAGCACCACGTACATAGCACGGGAATGAAAAGGGAGCCAGTGCAAGTGAACCAGGATAGGGGTGATATGATCAAATTTACCTAGCCCATTTCTGGGTTAGATAGAGCAGATCAGAATTTGGAGGGGAAATAGCTGGTCCTGTGAAAGTTTAGGTTGTATCCTTGGTGGTCTGTAAGGTGCCGCTAGATTTGGTGTTCCTACTTGAGCAACAAGAGAATAAAATTCAAAGTCAGTCTGTTTAAAACGACTTCCTTTTGCCCCATGCTTATTGGATTACATAAAGGAAAATGCACTTCTTTCTTATAAAGGTGAACCTATTTTAGCACAGTAATCAACACAGCAGCTCTTTGGAAACTGTTTAATAATGCTGGGCTCTCTTGAATCCATACCATGATATTATCATGTTCAGAGAATTCTTATTAAACATTGTTATGGGATTCCCACTTTATTAATCTCTTTCATAGTGCAGTTGGTAGTGTTATCTGGTTTATGGGACTGTTTGTATTTCTTTAATTTGTATTTTAAAATGTATCTGATCGTCATGACTCCAGTGAGTATGTTGGAATCATTTGGGCAGAGTCTGCCAAAGGCTAAGACGTCAGGCCAGAGTCCGTGCAGTCATCAGAGTTTGAGTCATTTAATATCCTGACCTTCAACTCCTCTCTCATGTTCTCTTAGATCTAATCAAATTCACTGGTAAGAACTCTGATCCCAATCCACTACTTGTCACACACACAAAAATCTTTAGCAAATGTATTGTGTAAATGTACAGAACTTGGTGTGTCTGAAAAGTTTGTGCTTTGACATGTGGGTCACCTTATTCAGTAAATCAGTGTTAGAAGAACAGTTTCTGGCACATGAGAATATGTTTTCTGTAAAACAGGTTCCAAAATAAAGAGGGTTGTGTACCCAGTAAGCTTCATCGGGATTGGTACCTCACTCTACTATCCACAACAAGCCATAACCATTGCCAAGGTTAGTAATAATGGAAAATACATTTCTTCTCTTTCATGTAGTTTTATATGAGGCTTTTCTGTGCAGCAGGTGCTCTCATCTGCTTTTGTCCTTGGCTAAAAAAATCAGTATACAAACAGCTTATCATCTGCAAATAGCTTGCATTAATAGTACACTAATTCTAAACTGTCAAGGTGATAATTTTATTTTCTTCTGTTGTGTTGATTCATCAGCCAAGCAGGTTTTAAGGTTTTGCGGATATGATACAGTGATTCAGTTTGAATTATTAACAAGCTTACAAGATCAAAAGCTCCATGGGTAATTTTCCCTAAATTTATATTCTGTCTAGGACTTTCTTAGATCTCATATATGGGAGATGTCTGGTTGTATATCTAGGCAGTTGTGTTTTTTTCCTGCAGATCATATATATCTTCTCATTGTAGAGATGTAACTTTTCCTGTAGTTGTTTATTTGTTCAGTGGAAAACTTTGACCTTTTCACCACAGGCAGTGCAGTGGAAGCTAAAGTTCTAGTGGCTCAGTCTCTTTTTAAAATTTTGTGGTATCTGGCAGGATCTCCAAGTTTGATTGTACCATCTATAACAAAGAACAAATATTAGAATACCAAACTGAGGCAGGGCAGAAATAATTGTATTTATTAATAGAAAGAAGTTGGATAATCTCTGCAGAGAGGTGCTGATAGCATGTAACCAAGGATTAGAGCTGAACACTTTGAAATACAGTAAAACTCTGACTTACGTATGCATAGAGTTACATAAGATTCAACTTACATAAGTTTTTTTGGGCGTAAATCACGTCCCGATTCATGCAAAAAAAACCCCCAAAAAACAAATGACTTTCTGGTGTGTTTAGAGCTCAAAATGCTGGCACCACCCTAACCCTAAACAGGTTAGGGTTAGGGTTAGGGTTAGGGTTAGGGTCACTTACTGTGGCGGCGGCGGCGGGGGCAGCGCTGATGATTGCGGCCGTGTTTTCCAGAGTCCCAGCTACCTCTACCAGGACTGGTAGAGCATGAGAGCATGTTTTCTGGGTTCTACTCTGTCCTAGGCTTCTCCAGGGCACGTTCTGGCTAGGGGTCACGCTTTGCATGGAAACCACTCCATCTAGCTCTTTGTCCAAGGTTTATCTGGAGTGCGTTCTGGCATCCCCAGCCAGAACGCACCTCGGAGAAGCCTCAGACAAAGAGCTGGATGGAGCAGTTTCTGTCTGAAGCGCATCCCCAGCCAGAAAGTGGCCTGGAGAAGCCTAGGACAGAGAGGAACCCAGCAGACATGCCCCCCCCCCAATCCTGGTAGAGACAGCAGGGGAGGTGGCTGTGCTGGCGGCGGCGGTGGTTCCCGCTCCCCCGGCAGGCAGATAAACCCCTCTGAAGGAAGCAGCAGAAGCAGAATGCAAAAGGTAGGGAGATCGCTCAGTTTAAATTCCATTTTTCCCCTTAATGCATTCCTATGGGGATGCCTCGATTTATGTAAAAAAATCTAGTTATGTAAATTGCTACAAAATAGACTTTTTACGTAAATCAGGGTTTTACCGTACATGTCTTCCTCAAGCCCTCTTTTCTCTTAGTTTCAACTATTGAACAAATACTCAGGCACAGCTTTAACAGAAGGAAAAATAAATGACTAGTTACAAAGATAGGGACTGCAGTGGCTCAAGTGGCTAAGACGCTGACTGGGAGGTGGAAGGTCAGCAGTTTGAGCTCCCGTCTTTGTCCCAGCTCCTGCCAACCTAGCAGTTCAAAAGCAAGAAATTGCAAGTAGATAAATAGGGACCACTTTGGTGGGAAGGTAACAGCGCTCCGTTTGCTCCGGTGTCTAGTCATGCCTGCCACATGACCACAGAAACGTCTGCAGAAGCAGACAACGCTGGCTCTTCGGCTTTGAAACAGAGATGAGCACTGGACCCTAGAGTCGGATACTACTGGCTTTCGATCAAGGGAAACCTTTACCTTTACTAGTTACAAAGATTATGTTCAAATAAACTTGTCAGGTAGATGGCAATAAATAAATAAAATTAAACATTTCCTCTTACTTGCAAACTGAGTTACTAAGTTTCTTCTTCTTCTTCCCTGTCTAGACCAGAGGTGAAACTGCCATAATGAAGGCACCTTTTGGTGAGTTCATTCTGCAGTTCCTTTCGCCTGGCCTAGTGTGAGAAAGATTAGCCGGCAGCACAAGGTTGCCATTACTGAGGCTAACATTTTTTCTGAGTCAGAAAGAGACTGAGCTAGGTTGAATAACTGAACCACTCAAACACAACAAGTAGACAAACTGGATTGTCCCAGACAGCCACAGAATTCAGCATATACTGTATACAGAGTGGGCGGCAGTTACTTGTGGAGGGAGGAAACCAGCAATTGTCTAGTTAAATTGAAAAACATCAGGCAACTACGAGGTCTGTTAAATGCTGGTGCTTCCTATCTCTGAGCTGGTATGCAAAACAAACACAAAGTACAATGGGATTGCCTGCTGTAAGCTCAACAGTAACATTTCCTTTCCCTACTACCATAGCTACTTGATACCTTTAAGGGGGAGATAAATACTCACCCGTGGTTCTGGAGTCCCCACCTCGATAGTTAATGGAGGTACAGGGAGCTACTGTTGTAGATGGGGATTTCTATGTTTCCTTCAGGCAGTTTACCTTAGGACCCAAATGAATGTGTTTAGTGCCAATATTTTCTTTCAAGACCCCTTCAAATAAAAGTACACACAGCATGTATGAGAACTGTAATTTTTCTTTGTTTGGTTGGTTGGTTGCCTCATATCCTGCTTTTCTCTCAGTGCTGTGACTTACAGCTGCTTACTGATGGCTTTAAAAAGGTACAGGTAAAAATAAGCAGAAATGAAACTTTCAGAAAAGTATAATACTACAACAGACAAATACGGTGTTCACATGCTGTTAGGCTGAAAAGACACTTTTAAAGGAATCATTTAAATAGGGGAAGAGATTCTTGGTTTTCTGTACAGTAATACCTCATACAAAGTCCGCTTCATACAACATCGGATTCATACAACATCGCCTAATTCCTTGAAAAAAGTTGCCTCATACAAAGTCGTGTGACTTTGTATGAGGCATTGGGTTTTTCCCAGGTTGCATTGTGCCTGTGCAGTATAAAAGGCAGGACACATGTGTGCATTGCTCTTGTGGGTTTTGCATGAGGCGAAGAGTGTTTAGGAGTGGTTTTGAGCGTGATTTTGGGAAAAAAAATTTGAATTTTTTCGTCAGAATTTTTAGAAGCATTCCTGGGATTTTTGCAGCATTCTTCAGGTTCTTTGACAATCAGGGTTGTTTGACACGTTTTTGTAATGTTTTTAGCTTTTAGACAATGATTTCTTAAAGTTCTGTCAGTTTCCTGTCTGTTTCCTTGACTTTGCCCTGAAGTCTGTGCTGTTACAGTACAATGTATCTCTATGGAAACGACGTTGTACAATGCATCGCAGCAAGGATTTGGACGTTGTATGAGACATCACGGCTAGGATTTTGCATGCCTCATACAAAGTCCAAATCCGTATAAAGTCCAAACTTGTGGAACCAAGTTTGGACGTTGTATGAGGTATCACTGTAATTTGTTTAAATCTGTCTAGACAGATAATGGTTGGGCTAATCGGAATACTGGGAAAGAATGCATCATAATCATTTGGAATCTCTCATTTTACCGCATGTTTCGAAATGCAGTAGTAAAAATAGTCTCAGCTTTAGGCTGGCTTTTTGTTCTATCTGCTCCTATTTGTTCATGTTCTGTTACTTTCGTTGCCACTGACACTAGTAAATATTTGTCCAAGTCACCTGAAAGGGGTGCCTTGCAAGTTGTCCCATTTTCTGTTCTTGCATATGCAGTTAAATCTAAAATTGATACTATTTGCAGTATCTGTGCAGATAGAGATTAATGTGCATATGGAGAGTGACCCTCTGGGGAAAAAAAAGTTCAGATATACATTTTACATACGCCAACAACTATATTTGTGTAGGAAAATTTTGGGCATAATGTTTTACTGTCTGGTGTATAATTTTCCTGTCACTTTTTTCTTTGTAATGGCCTCCATCCATTGGCTAGAAAATGACTGGTTTAGTTAAGAGTCCTGATCAAATGTGCTAATTTAAATGCTCTCAAAACCTAAACAGATATTCAAAATTGAAAAACATGACTGTGAAGTCGATTGTTGACTTTTTTTAAAAAGGTAACTGGTTCTCAACTATATGAATGGAGTTTGCAAGCATACATAAATATAGAATCTATCTGGAAGAATAGCCCCAAGAATAAGAAACCTGCAAAAGCAAGTAACAAGGTATGATATCTGAGAAGATTGTCTAGTACATATATGTGAAGCCACTAGCATGTGGCCTTCTGTTTGCTCACTAATTTAGTGTTGCCTATCTGCATATTTTAAGTCTGGATTGAGAGGACTGCCGTGGTTTAGTGGTTAAGATGCTGAACTTGATGACTGGAAGATCAGCAGTTCAGCACCTGAGTATTGTGCAGTGGAGTGAGTGCCTGTCATCTGTCCCAGCTCCTGCCTAACTAGTAGTTTGAAAGCAAGAAATTGCAAGTAGATAAATAGGTACCGCTTCAGTGGGAAAGGTAACAGCATTCCAAGTGCTCAGGCATCGAGTCATGCCTACCACAATACCTTGGGAATGTATTTGGTTGTAAATGGAGATGAGCACTGTTCCCTAGAGTTGGACATGTCTGGCTTTCAAGCAGGGGAGACCTTAACTATCAGCAGTTTAATTCCTTTTGCAGACTTAGGTTATTCTGTGCCTTGGAGAAGCGACAGAAGGCCGAAAGAAACTAGATGTCATGTCAGTGTAATGGGTGATGTACCGAAATTCTGAGATGTTACAGAAGAGGTTACATAAGGGCAATCACTTTTTGTTAGATTATTTTACAGGAGGGTAAAGTTCTACAGGAAGCATTGATTGCCTGTACTCAAACTAGTTAATATCAGAAAGTGCTTATGTAGCAAAAGTGCACCCATTAGAAATGATATAAAGTTCTCATATAAATGAGAAAGGGATTATTGGGGGCAAAAGGATTAGTGAGCAAAATATATAAAATCATAAACCAGGAAGGAAATCCACAAGATACTTTAAGAACAATATGGGAGTTGGACTTAAAAACAAAAATTTCAGAAACAAATTGAAAAAGTAAATGGACGAAAAGGATAATGAGAGATTTATCTATTACAGTTAAAGAACATAATTATAAAGTGTTGTGGAGATGATATTTGACTCCAGTTCGGTTAAATCAAATAGATAATACAAAAATAAAAAATTGTTGGAGATGTCAGAATAAAATGGGGACATATGAACACATGTGGTGGAGTTGTATAGTGGTATCTGACTTTTGGGGGAAGACAGAAAAAGAAATGCAAGATATAATGAGCATTGACTTCAAACTGGAGTCAAGAGCTGCCTTGTTGACAGACCCTGATGAAATAAACATAGATACAAATATGAAAGATCTGTTATACATCGTTTTTACAGTAGCAAGACAGTATATTGCAAGAAATTGGAAAAATAACTCAAAGCTAGAAATTGATATTGGTATGAAGAGATATGGGAAATAGCGCTAAATGATAAACTCACATGGGAATTGAATTTTAAAAAGGTATAATTAAAGAGAACAAGTTTTGGGATATCTGGAAGCCTTTTTTGGAACACACATTGTGGTAGACCAGTACCAGATATGATATGACAAATATGGCATTTTCCAGGGTATTGTAAATAACACGGGTGAAATGTATTACAGTAAAACCTTGCATAAAGAGCACCTCGCTTAGAAACTAACTCGCTTAAAGAGCAGAATTTTCTCTGAATGATCACCTCGCTTAACAACTAAAACCAATCAAAAACTCGCTTAACAACAAAATTGGGGTTCACAATCCCCCCCCCCCTCCAGAAGTCACAATTGGTCACTTACAATGGTGTTTTGCTTAAAGAGCAAACTCATTTAAAGAACAATCCTGTGGAATGCATTATGCTCTTTAAGCAAGGACAGGTACCACTGTACTTTGAATTATTAGGTGATATTAAGAAATAAGAATTGGGTCAATGTATTATGAAGGTTATATAAGTAGGCTGAAGAGATTACATAGAGGTAAAAGTCTTTTTTTAATATATATATATATATACACACACACACACACACACACACACACACACACACACACACACACACACACACACACACACACACACACACACACACATATATATATAAAACAGATTATAGGTTTTAGAAATATGAGTGATATCCATTATAACTGAGGCAATTTTTGTGTTATTTTAGATGAGGATGTTGTTTTTATTGTTATATTGTTTTGTCTTATTTGTATGTTTATGTTTTAAATTAAATAAAAATTAATAAAAAAATAGAAATAATATAAAGTTTCCCTAGATATATAAACTCTTTTCTGTTTATAGTGAAATTTCTCCTAGATACCACTATAGCTTGTACTCATATGTAAGGATAAATATCTTGTTGTTCTTGCCATCACAATGTTCTAGAAAGAAATAATTAATTGATTTTCATTATAGGCCATGGGGCACTCCTAAGTTTCTTTGGGTCACATCTGGCTGGCTAAACATATTTCAGTAACTTCATACAGTCAACCTAAATCAGCAAGCCCCAAACTGATGTGTTTGGCTACAGCTCAAGAAGTCTTAGTCAGCTTGAACAGTGGTTGTGCTGGCTTGGGACAATGAGATATATACCATAACACAACTGCAGGATGCCTGGTTGCCCAGGTTTAATGATCAGGAATAAGTGTAGTGAATGTTGAACTTACCATTTCTCCTTTCTTTTTGTCCTGTGTGTAGGAAGGAGAGAAAAGTTTGAATTTTACCATTAGAACAAACAAAGGATTGCAAAGAACTGTGGATAGATAGTTAGAAAATTTAAGCAAATTGGTGTGAAACCATAACTTCACATTTTAGTTTGTGCAGTTCATGACTAAGAAATCACACTGGACCATTTGTAATATATGATAATGGCTTGATTGCATATATGCTTCATTGAGTGACCCCAAAATATACATTGAGGCAAAACTAAAATTATCCAATGCTTTAAGCAACATCTAAATATGAGGATTACAGAAGCTGGTATATCAAATTCTTCTTCTACTGCGTATCTAAATAATGTTGTCCATATTTCTTTGTCCATTAAGTTTTCTGGCTTCTGCTTCTATGTAACTTCAACCTGTGTCTTTTAAGGCTGATACAGAGAGTGACAAGGCAGTGAAAGCCCAAGAAGAAAAAACAATAAAATAGAAGTCCCTTCCAATTCTACGGTTCTAAGAATTAAAAAGGTAATGTGATTCTAGCTCTTATGTTTAAAACTAATGAAATTACTGGGAAAGATCTCTGCTTGGAACCCTGAACAGTCACTGCCAGTCAGAGATACAGTCAAACCTCTACATACAAATTTAATTTGTTTCTCAAGGTTGGTTGTCTCGAAAAATTCTTATCTTGAATTTCCCATAGGAATGCATTGAAGGCAATTTCCTATAGGAATGCATTGAATTTCTCATCTCAAAAAAATCCTATTCAAACCTGGAACTGCCAAATTGAAGCGACTTTCTTCGTTTTGTTGTTGCCCAAATCCAAATCCTCATTGGTGCATGTCTCTGGCAGTCATCGGGAGACCGGTAAATGAGCCAATGGATTCTTTATCTCTCCACATTCACATTGTGTGTTGTTGTTAACCAGCAGCCCCCACGTGAGTATGTTGGTCTTGCATTTAGGGACTCCAGCCCTCAGCCTATTCAGGGTCCTCCAAGTGATGTAGGGGAGGTTGAGTTCCTCATCCATATCCTCCTTTAATGTTTTTCCTTGCCCAGTGAACTCCTTCCTCTCGTCTTTTAATTTGGTTTTGCTATGGTGTACCCTCAAGAATGTTTGTTCTTGCCATCAAGCTCCTCCTGGATCTGAGCCGGTGGACTTGAGGCTCATGTCCATTCAGAGGGTGTTGAGGGTCATTCTCTTGCTTAGTTCTCTCGGCTGAACCAGAGGTTAATATTGTGACAACCACTCTGCCTCTCACCAGACTTGCATGGTCCCTTCTTCCTGTCTTCTGCAGCATGACCACAAAGATCTCTTGAACCATACACTTCTGTTTTATACGAACTACTTTAACATATTGTCCAGACTGTAAATGAGTTTCAAATGTGTGACCTCTCCAGATACTCTTAGACCATGGGCCCTAGCCAACTCATTGAGGGATGTTGCAAGTAGCAAATCCATTGCCATCTGGAAGACCGTTGATTTTTCATTCTTGCACTGTCCCCCAGATAATCACAACTGTGATTAGTGGGAAGCATTCAGCTTTGTTTGAAGTTGGTTTGATACTAGTAAACATAGGAAAGGTTGCCAATAATTTGTTCTGTTATGGAGATCACTGTAAGCTCTGCTAAACTAAAACAAATGAAAGGAGGAATGTTAATAAACTCTTCTGTCACAGGTGAAATACATTGGCTGGGATTGGGTACTGACCACGTTTGTCAACATTCTGTCTCTTGTGGCCACGTACACAATCTTCTTCCTTGTCTAGGACAGACATGAAACTGCCAAAATGAAGCCACCTTTCGGTGAGTCCATTCTTCAGTTCCTTTGGGCTCACCTAGTGTGAGAAAGATTTGCCAGCAACACAAGGTTACCGTTACCAGGGCACAGCCGATTGTGGTTCAAAAAGAATACAATCTTCAAGGAGGCTCTTTCAGTGTACCCGTACCATGAAGACTGTCCTGAGAATATAATGCAGTGGCCTTCCACATCGCAGCATGACTCCTGTACTACTGATCCAATTCCGCGAGTCTTTCTTGTCCTGAGCCCCTTTGGCACGTAAAGTCCTCATCAGCTGCAGGCCAGTATTGATGAAGCTGCTGCCCTTAAGATGAATTCAAGTGGGATTTAATCCATTTGGGGACCATCACCCTTCCCTGTGGACTTCAGCACCCAAGGCCATTAGTATTCAGGGTTGTCAGGTTAGTTAACTATCGCTTGACACTCGGCGTTCAGTCACTGGTAATAGAGTCTACTCTATTACCATAACAGGATAACCTGGCCAGACAGTCATGTACACCATCATTAGGGGAATGTGACAGAGCAGGACAGGTGGCCTGCTCAGGGCCAGCATCAGAAATTTCCGGGCCCGGTACGCCCCCCCCCAATTATGGCTATGCCCCTGTGGTTTTCTGCGCATGCGTGGTTTGTTTGCACATGCGCAGATCAGTGGTTTCCCTGTGCCGCTTGGCCCCCGTCATCTCCGGGCCCAGGACAGAAGTCCTGATGGTCCCTCGCTGATGGCAGCCCTGGGCCTGGTAACCAGGTAGAATTGCTTGTAAGATTGCTCTTACGCAATTGTATTGGGAACTAAGATTCAACCCTGTGATTTGGTTAAGGGCGGGTTGCTCTTCCACCATGGACAGCAAACTGGTTGGACTGGCTTTCAAACCAACCAATTATCTGTTTAACTACTTGGGCTTGTATTTAGTTAAAGTTTTTCTGCTACTTTGTAGCCAACATGTGGATGTTACTAGTAAATAACTATTGTTTAGCAGTAAACAAAATGTAGATGTGTTCTTTTCTGTGATTTTAAATTCCTCTGACTAGAAGTATGCAGTGAATTAAATAAAATAAACATGGCTATGTCAGCAACTCTTTCTGGACATGTGCCAACGTTACCTTAACGTTACCTGGCACTAAACTCCCTCCACCTCAGTCCTCTCCTTGTCCCCTCCTGGGTCTCCCATACACAGGCAGCTCCAATTTAGGACTATTGAGACTCCGAGCAGTTTTCCATGGAGTGCTGATCCAGCAAAACATTACCTTTTGCCGCAACTCTAAAAGTGATCCCCAGAAAATATTTAAAAGGAGAGTATGGTAGCAGTGTGGCCTCTCCTGGCTTAAGCTGGCTTTACTCTGTCCCCCTCCCTTAAATAAACAACAATTTATTAAAAGAATCGAGGTTTATTTCTCATAAAGGATATTAAAGATACATTGTTCACAAAATAAGTAACTAAATACTATATACAGTACATCACTATTAAAAAAAGATTCAGGATAAATCAATATTTAGGTTTCCCCCACAACATAAAATAATCTAACTTTCTTAACTTATTCTAACTCTTCCATGTGTGTGAGTGTGGTTGTGTCATGTGTGTATGGTTATGTTGTGTGTGGTTGTGTTGTGTGCGTGGTTGACTTGTGTGTGGTTGTGTTGTGTGTGTATATTGTGTGCGTGCGTGTGTGGTTGTGGTGTGTGTGTGTGTGTGTGTGGTTAACGTTTTTAGCTTCGACGCGTGGTTATGTGAGGGTTGACTGTACCTGTAGTTCACTTGGCCCTGGTCATTGAGTTAACATGTTTAAAACTTGTACTATATCAGAGTGTTAACTTTGCCAAGCTAGTTTAAAGCCTGGCCAGAAAACTACTCGGCTCAGATTAAATGATGTTCTTGAATGTAATTGATTGAAAATTAGTAATAAACACTTAACTGAGACCCTTCTTTTGAATGTAGATGACTAGAGAGCTTTAGACGATCAACACTTTCCAAGAAAATCACAGTATCTGTCAGTGACTGGGAGTTCCGATTGCTTGTGTCTTGGCTTAGAAGATTGGCCTTATTGTGTTGAAACCATGCCTGGATGAAGAAACACTGCCTTATCTTCTGCTGGTTTTAATCCTGAGTTTGGAGTTTTGAAAGATGACTCGGAGGCTGCTTTAGGATCTGGGCCAACAACTCCACTCCTGAGCCTTACTTACAAGGAAACATGGTCCAGTAGACATCATAGGACTTAATTCCAAACAAACATGTGGGAATGGGTTGCAAATTGAGTCTCAGAACTTCACAATCTCATTATTATTTATAACCTTAATTAAAATGAACATTTAAAAAGTTGCCTCTTTCTCCCACTTCTTTCTCTCATGTTCAATTATTTAACTATTATACTTACATTATGTTGTCAACAGAGCACGAATTAACATTCTTAGGTAGAACAAAGCATAGTTGTGTTGTGGCAGGAGAAGGGGGACATTAATATCAACATTAAAATTGTGTTTAGCAGTAGGCTTCCAAACGTGACAGTAGGACCATAAATACACTGGCCTTTTGTTGAGCTTTCTCTTTTCCTGGAAATCAAACTCTTCTAAATGATGGATGTCTGTGGAAAGCAATTAATGGAGCATCTGTTGAGTTCCCTCCTATATACATATATGGGAACAAAACACTTTGTTTTTTTCTTGAGGTTTTTTGTTTTTTTGCCTGAATGCACAGCTGACTAAAGATTAGAATGCTGAACTGATGGGAACTACCAATAGCATAGCTAATGATTTGTTGTTGTGCAGTCAGAAGGAAAATCTCTATGAAATTCAAACACATCATGTGAGGCTTTTATTAAACTTTTTATTTATTTATTTTATAAACTTTTTATTTTACATTTATCATGTTCAAAGTAAAACAACTATCTAGTTCTCAACCTTTTAAAGCCAGGGGCTGGTAGAGGAAAGAATTTGGAAACAGTCGATGAAACCAATAACTAAAAGATTGATTGATAAAGCTATAAAGTACACTTTGAAATTCCCAAAACAATTGACCTTCTTTCATCTGGGCCGTTGGTTTGTGATTGCTCAAGGGTTGGATGCATGTATATTATGGAACAAGCAAAACTGGTTGAAACTGGTACCAAGGAATGGGATGCTCTTAAGGAGGAACTAATTGTTTCAGGGGGTTATAAATCAGGCATCCATGATGATGATGATTTGGAATCGCAGGGAGCGGCTGGTGGTAGTTAAAGAAAAAGAACAGCTCTGGGGAAATAATAACATCAATGATCACCTCACATCAGCTACGCGTCCCCCCCCCCTCCCTTGGGAGAACAAAGATGACTTTTTTGGAAAAAAGTGGGGAGGGCTGGGAAAAATGAATTTTGTTTTATGTTATTTTGTTTATATTTGTATTTTAGTTGTTTATGTAGGGTGAAGGGGAATTCCTGGCTAAAGGAATGCACGCCCATACGAGAATGTGGTGGACAAAATTGTTTGTGGATTGACTTATGAAGAATATAAAGGTGTTAACTTGGAATGTGAAAGGTACTGGCTGTCAGGTCAAACGCAGAAGGTTAGAATCAGCTATCAGGAAAGATAGGCCAGACGTCTTTCTTCAGGAAACGCATCAAAAATCAAGTGATTCAAATAGAATGTTTTTAGGATGTACACAAATATATGAAAAGGCTTATGGTTCTTCTAAATCGAGAAGAGTAGCAACATTAATATCAGATAGATTGGGCTTTGACATGACAAAAAATATAGCTGACCCAGAAGGTAGGTATTTAATTGTTCAAGGTAAGATTGAGGATGAGGAAGTTACATTGGTTAATATTTATGTTCCTAATGAAGGTCAAGAGAAATTTCTGGATAAGATTTATCAAATTTTAAAGAAGGAAGGAACTGCAAAGATGATTGTAGCAGGGGATTTTAATTTGGTAAGGTCAACTACAGATACTACAAATATAACACGGGAGGCCATGGGTAATAAAAAGAAAATTTTGGATAGGTGGATGAAATTGTTAGCTTTAAAGGACACATGGAGAGAAATAAAGGGCTTAGAAAGGGCATATACCTTTTTTCCCGGGTTCACAATACTTACTCAAGGATAGATTATATATTTGTTACGGAAAACATGGTTAAAAATTTGGAAGATATAGAAACTGGGATTATTAAAGTATCTGACCATGCAAAAGTTCTGTTGGTACTAAATTTAGAAAGTGTAAAGAAAAGTAGATTTAATTGGAGATATGATCCCAAGCTATATCGAGATATAGAGGTTAAAACACAAATGATTCAAAATTGGGAAGAGTATTGGTTGTGCAATGATACGGGGGAAATAGGATATAATATGGTTTGGGAAACTATGAAGTCAATATTTAGAGGTGAAAGTATTAAATTGACAACTATTAAAAATAGACAATGGAAGATAAAGTATGATAAGAGCGAAAAAGAGATAAAAAAGCTACAAGAGGAGCATGCAAGAACTAAAGATATTAAGATTTTTTATAAGATGCAGAAATTAAGAATGGAAATAGTGGGAAAGGACATAGAAAAGGTCCAATGGGACTTAGTTTATCAGAAGAGGGAGTATTTTGAATTTTGAATAAAAATTCGAAGTTGCTGGCAAGAGTGGCAAAAGAAAGAAAGACAAAAGGGGAGATTGGAGTTTTGACTAAGGATGGAATTAGATATAATAAATTAAATGATAAAATTAAGATAATTAAGGATTTTTATCAGGAATTATACACTAAAAAAAAAGATAGACATAGGGAAATTGAGATACCAGTTGGAAAAACAAGTGAGCGGAATAACACAAAAGCATAAGCTTAGAATGGAAGAATCAATAACAGTGAAAGAAATAAAAGAAGTGATAGATTGAAGATAGGAAAGTCCCCAGGGGAGGATGGATTACCAGCAGAGTTTTATAAAGAATTTAAAGATATTGTAGTTCCAAGATTACTAAAATTGTTCAATTACATTTTGGAGGGGGGATTAATCCCGACCTCCTGGAACCGGACAATAATTGTTTTAATACCTAAACCGAGTAAGGATCTTGAGAAAGTAGAATCGTATAGGCCCATTTCCTTAATAAATCAAGATGCAAAAATATTTACAACAATATTGGCTAATAGACTCAATGATGTCATGAATGAATATATAAATAAGGATCAGGCAGGTTTTTTAAAAGGAAGGTATATGGCAGATCTGACGAGGGTTTTGGACTTAATTGACATTGCGATAAAAGTTAAAGAAAAGGTAGGAATGGTATCTTTGGATATATTTAAGGCGTTTGACTCGCTTCAATGGGTAACAATAAAGGAAATAATTAATTCATATGGATTTGGAGATAAATTTAAGAGTGTCATAGATCAATTATATCAGCAAGGTTCTGCCAATATCAAAGTTAATGAAGCCAATACGGATGAGATTAACTTAGAAGGAGGAACACGGCAGGGATGTCCGCTATCTCCAATATTATTCATTATGGTAATGGAGATGTTAGCAAATGTTATAAGACAGGATACAAAAATTGAAGGCATTGTAGAAAATAAGATAAGTTTGTATGCGGACGACACCTTAGTAATTTTACAACATCCTCTGAAGGCATTAGATAGGATTCAGAAATGCCTAAAAGATTTTGAGGAAATAACTGGATTGAGGATAAATTGGGACAAGTTTGAAATGATTGTGTGTAATATAGACAAGGAAGAACAAAAGAAAATTAAGGATAAATATAAAATATAGGTTAGAAATAGTTTGAAATATTTGGGTATAAATATATCCTACAAATGGGAGGATCTCAAGAGGCTTAACTATGGAAAACAAAACAAAAAAGAAATAAAAGATAAAATCTTGCAATATAATAAACTAAAGTTGTTGTGGTTTGGCAGAGTTGCATTGTGCAAGATGATGTTACTTCCAAAGTTGAACTTCCTATTTGATACTTTGCCGATTCAATTAAAAGAAAAAGAAATTAAAGAATCCCAAAATATGTTTAATGTTTATTGTAATGGTGGAATCAGAGCCAGAATCAATAAAAGTTTGTGGTATTCATCTCAAAAAGAAGGTGGGTTGGGTATACCAAATCTCAAGAACTACTATAGATCATTCCAGATTAAAAACATAGTTAGGATTTTGAGGAAGGAAAAAATATGGGAGGATCTTGAGATGAAGGAATTAAATCATATAGATAAGGTGGCTTTTTTGGTCAGAGAAGGGACTAAATTAGATGTTAAAAACAAGATGATGAAGGTAATATTGGGCATATGGAAAAAGGTTTAAAAAGACTTGGTCCCCGATATTTCTCTGATTGTAGAATTAGAGGATTTTAAAAAAATTCCGATAAAAATAGATAGCAAAGTGAAGGAAATTCTGGATAAAAATAATATTATCCTGCTGAAGGACTGGTTAAACATCTGTAAGGACAATCAGAAAAAAAATGATATCTTCTCACAGCGGAAATTGAATTGGTTTCAAATAATATTACTAAATAAGTGGAATAGTAACTACCTGGGAAGTGTAAGCATGGAAAGAGATAAGACAGATTTTGAGGTAACATTACTTAGAATTAGAAAAGGAGAAATGGATATTAAGGGATTGGTAAGTAAAATTTATAAAATTTTAAATAAAGAGACTAATTCACAAGAAACTTTGAGGAAAATATGGGAGCAAGACCTTAATGTCAGTATCACAAAATCGGATTGGAAAAATAAGTGGGGGGAAAAGGATTATGAGAACAATGTCAGTCAGAGTAAAAGAACATAATTTTAAAATGCTTTGGAGATGGTATCTGACCCCAGTTCGATTACATCAGATAGATAAAAATAAAAGCCCAATGTGTTGCAGGTGTCAAAATATATTGGGAATATATGAACATATGTGGTGGAGTTGCAAGGTGGTAAATGAATTTTGGGCAAAAATAGAAAATGAGATTTCTAGAATTTTTGGGGAAAATATAAAACTGGGGCCAGCTATAGCTTTGCTGACTGACACAGAACACATGAGTCTAGGAAAGGATAAAAAAGAATTGCTTTCAATATGTTTGACAACAGCAAGACAATGTATAGCGAGAAAGTGGAAGAGTGATCAAACATTAAGGATAGAAGATTGGTACAGGGAAATGTGAGAGTTAGCTTTGAACGACAAACTAACATGGGAGCTGAACATAAAAAAGGGTATAGTAAAAGAGAATAGATTTTGGAAAATTTGGCATTTATTTGTGGAGTTTGCTGGTCGGGGGTGACCGAAGCAAACCAGTACAGGAACATCATAGTTTTTGGAAATAGTGATGAATAAAGGACACCGCATTCTCTAGGGCAATGTATAGTCACATATGGTGTAATGGTAATTTCTGTTTTGAATATTTTGAGATGGTCTAGAAAGGAGAGTTAATATAAAGATAAATAAGATAAGGTAGATTGAAATTAGTTGGTTTATTCAAACTCATTCTATTGATAATTATTATTGGGCTAAGAGGACATGAATTGTGGAATATGGTAATTTAAAGTTTTCTACCTTTATCCTTATACTTTCAGTATATATGGCTACCCTATATTCATATTTTCCTATGCTCTTGTTTCATTTTCGTATTGTATGTGATTTTTTTCCTTTCTTTTATAAGCATTTTGTATTTTGTATTACTTTTAAAATTTAATTTAATTTTTTTTTTAAAAAAAGCCGAGGCTGGGACACGCTCCCTAAGACAGCTTCGGGGGCCAAACGGCCATTTTGCTCTTCCTCCACTACATGGCACTTTCTGGTGTGGTGGAGGCAGTGTGTGTGTGTGTGTGGGGCATATGAAATGGTGCTGCAGGATGTAGGTTGAGAATTCTTGATCTAACCAAATGATAAAAGTGTTAGTGCATTAAGTCTTGCTGTGAATTCTAAGGACATTAGATAGACAAAATGGGAAGGCTGTTCTCAAATATCGTGCAGTATTTTTAAATAATTATTTGTCTTGGCACTTTCTTCCAGTTCAGGAAGAGGGTTCAGTGGTCTGGAGAATTCTGTATTAGTGTAATTCTCTGTGCTGTTAGTAAGAACAGCTACATACTGGCTCTGCAGGTGTACATAGGGCGAAAGATGTGGGTATAACAATATATTTCAGTGAAAGATGTGGGTATACAATAGATTTCTGTCTTGTCAAACTACTGAGTGATGTAAGTATTTTTCTAGAATGTTTTTCTTTTTTCTAAGTACAGTAGCTCCATTCTATTAGCTTGCTCTCATATACTAGAACACCGGTTCTTATGTTTTCATGTGTGTTGTTTTACTAATAAGAAATAATTTTATTCGTTCAGCTTGTTTCCATCATAAACACATTACGTGTAGCCTTAGTAGATTTTCTTTAGAGCTGTATTCTGGAGTTTAATAGTTCCAAGGTTATTCAAGTTTTATAAAGGTTAAAATGAGAGGAGATGATGATGAGGCTTGGGGTGGGTGGGTGGGTGTTAAGTGAAACAGATTGAGCTGAAGCATACTTTCTTAGTGAATACAGCGCTGCTCGGAAACCAGTATTAAATTTAAAGCTAATACTTATAAATATCACTCTGGCTATGGAATACAGGGTTTATTGGGAAAGTTCTTTGATTGGGGTCTTAGTCAACTACTGAAAACTTTCATGGCATTTGTTGTTGTTCAGTCGCACAGTCGGCTCCGATTCTTTGCGACCCCATGGACCATTGCTCTCCAGGCACCCCTGTCCTCCACCATCCTCCTCAGTCCACACAGCCCTGTGCCCATTGTGTCTACAATAACATCCAGCCATCTCATCTTTGGCCCCTTCTTCTTTTGCCCTCCACCTTCCCCAGCATCAAGGCTTTCTCAAGTGAATCCTCTCTTCTCATTTGATGTCCAAAATACTTTAGCTTCATCTTTGTTATTTGTCCTTCTAATGAGCAGTCAGGGCTAATCTCTTCTAATATTGACCTATTTGTTCTCCTCGCTGTCCAGGGGACTCTCAAAACTCTCCTCCAGCACCACATCTCAAAGGCGTCTATTTTTCTTTGCTCAGCCTTTCTAATGGTCCAGCTCTCACAACCATACATTATCACCGGGAATACCATTGCTTTGACTATGCGGACCTTTGTTTGCAGTGAGATGTCTCTACTTTTGACTATGTTCCCCAGGTTTCTCATAGCCTGTCTCCCAAGAATTAGTCGCCTTTTTATTTCATGGCTGCAATCTCCATCTGCAGTGATCTTTGATCCTAAGAAAGTAAAATCTTTCACTGCTTCTACTTCTTCCCCACCTATTTTCCAGGGACTGATATGGCCTGTTGCCATTATCTTGGTTTTCTTGATATTGAGTCTCAGGCCAGCTTTTGCACTTTCCTCCTTCAATCCAATCAAGAGGTTCTTTAGGTCTTCCTCACTTTCTGCCATCAGGATGGTATCATCTGCATATCTCAAATTGTTGATGTTTCTCCCAGCAATTTTGATCCCATATTGTGATTCCTCCATCCCTGCATTGCGCATTATGTGCTCTGTGTACAAGTTGAAAAAACAGGGTGACAAAATGCAGCCTTGTCTTACTCCTTTTCCTATTCCAAACCACTCCGTCATTCCGTGTTCTGTCCTAACTGCTGATTCTTGACTCATGTACAGATTTCTCATGAGGCATATAAGGTGTTCTGGTATTCCCATCTCTTTAATTACTGAAAACTTTCATGGCATGCAAATGCTCATTTCTCCCATTACATAGACTTCAAACAGAAGCCTATTCATAGGATTGCCAATCATAATCATCAACCACAAGTGGAGTACCTACTACATAGGAACACATAAGTTCACCGTCCCTCAATAACTTTGCAGTTTTTGTTAAGTGTACCATAATTACTTTCTTGTCTCTTCTATGCTTATTTATTTATTTATGGTTCAAATTTCTATGCCTCCCAATCAGGCGAACCCGACTCAGGGCGGCTCACAACAAAATTAAAACATACATATTAAAAACAATTAAAACCCCAACATACCCACCCACCTATTAAAACTAACCATATTAAGATGGGGGCTTCATTTTATAAGCCAGCAGGCAGGTGCCACTCTTCCATCTGAGCCCCACACCAGCCCCGCCAACCAGGTTTTTAATTCTCTTCTGAAAGGCAGCAGCTCCATCTGCTCCCGCAACTCTACTGGCAGGAGGTTCCACAAGGCTGGTGCGGACATAGAAAAGGCCCTCCTTCATGTGCCAGAGAGGTGAGCCCCTCTGGCAGATGGAACAATTAGAGAGCCCCTCCGGTCCGCTCTGGTTGGACAGACAGACACTCTTGGGACGATGCGGTCTCTTAGGTACAAACTGGTAACCAGTGCAGCTCCTGAAGCAATGGTGAGGCGCGAGCATAACGCCCGCACCCCATCACCACCCGGGCTGCTGCATTCTGCACCAGCTGTAGCCTCCGAATGGTCATCAAGGGCAGCCCCATGTAGAGTGCATTGCAATAATCTAGCTTCCTGATAAGTTATTGTTTCTCAGACATTTGTCCCTTGGTAATCAAAGACTGAGGATAGAATCATGTCTTATGCCAACTAACTTAACTTCTTAAATTTTTAGTGAAATAGAGAGCAACTGTTACATCAGTACTCTAACATATAGAGGGTTCGTACAGAGAGAGCGTTAATGCAAGATTTCATCTCCAATTTCTCCAACAGTTTCTATACTAGATATAATTTACAGGCATTGAAGTCCCAGTTTTCTGCTTCCTTCAGTACTTGGAGGTTTCTACATGGCCTGGCTTTTGTACAATTGACTTTACATGCACTAACATGTCATGTGGTAAAAATAAAGTAAAGGTTTTCCTTGCTTGAAAGCCAGTCGTATCCAACTCTAGGGTTCAAGATCGAACTCACAACTTTTTTGGTTACAGGACAGCAGTTTAACCACTGCGCCACTAAGACTGTTGCTGCTCTGTGGCAAATATGGGGATGTTTATGTATAGGGTTTTTGAATTATGAATTTTTAAAAAAACTGTTCCTCCCCTGTTCAGAAATAGGTAACCCCAAACAGTGGACTGCAGTGGCTCAAGTGGCTAAGACGCTGACTGGGAGGCAGAAGCTCAGCAGTTCGATTCCTGAGTACTGCAGGACGGAATGAGCTCCCGTCTTTGTCCCAGCTCCTGCCAACCTAGCAGTTCGAAAGCAAGAAATTGCAAGTAGATAAAGAGGGACCACTTCAGTAGGAAGGTAACAGCATTCCATGCACTCTAGTTATGGCTAGTTATGCCTGCCACATGACCACAGAAATGTCTGCAAAAGCAGACAGCGCTGGCTCTTCGGCTTTGAAACAGAGATGAGCACTGAACCCTAGAGTCGGATACGGCTGGCTTTCGAGCAAGGGAAACCTTTACCTTTACTAAACATACTTAGATGTAAAATAACTGATGTACTATTGAAAAGACCAATTTTGCTTATTTTAAAAGAAAATGGCTGGCCTTACTTGCTTTTTTTATTATTTGGAAAGACTCTGTAGAGACTGAAATACCAGTCCTCAAAAATAAAGTCTTTTAAATGCCAGAAGCAGTGATTTTGTATCTCACTTAGCAGGTTTGGAACAGGCTTCCCAGCAAGTTTTGCATTTTTACAGCTTCAAGGGAGAATTGTGCTGAGCTGGAGTGCAATAAAAAGTCACAGAAACAGGCCAAAAGTCAGGTTTTCTTTAAAGTTTGTTTAAAGTTTGTCTTTAAAGAAAGTAATAGAGTTACAGTCCTCTAGAAAGGGAGACATATTGCCATGTATCTCCAGGGAATTAACATACAATTTTGTAAACCAGGAGTTCTCAACCTTTTTAACCCGGGAGCCAGGTCACGCTCCCTCAGACAGCTTGAGGGGCCGGATGGCCATTTTGCCCTTCCTCCACCACATGGCACTTCTTGGTGTGGTAGAGGCAGTGTGTGGGGATGACATGAAATGGTGTCGTGGGCCACATTCGGCTCACGGGCTGCTGGTTGAGAATCCCTACTGTAAACCATATTCAAAGATTTTCTGCATTACAGAAGCTCAGAGCAGGGTTTTGGTTTGTTTGTTTTTTTGTCCCGACCAGAGTGTTTTCAGTAAACATTCTCTCAAGATTTCTGAGACCAGGTTTTTCACACAAATTTTCAAAGGGGAAATCAGCACCTAGCCTGGGACAATCTGGACATTCAATTCAGTGCCCGTTGCCAGCAGGAAAAAGGACACCAAACGTTACATAGCAAACCACAGCCTAAATGACAACACCAGTGTCAGCAGCCAGAATGGCCGACAGGATATCCTCTTGTGCTCGCTACCAATCACAAAGAGACACTAAATGGGGAAATCCCAGAACCTGACTTCTTTATTCATCGATTAACCATTTCTCACTGAAACCCAAAGCAATTCCCCAAGGAATCTGAACGAATGTGAAGTCCTTCTGCCCCATGCAATCTGTTAAAGACAGCAGTCCCAGTCATCTTGATTGAGAAAGATGTCACAGCCATGTTCCTTCAGAGCCAATGTTCTTTTATGTTTAAGAGTAGAAAACAACACATCGACCTTGGAAGGAAAGGTATGGATACCTGCTACAAAGTACAGTAGAACCTCGGATAAAGTCCAAACTCCATTCCACAAGTTTGGACTTTATCCGATTTTTGACTTTATCTGAATCAAATGCGCGATGCATCGGATAACGTCCAAAAATGGACTTTAATTGAGGTTCCTATACATAATACCTTGGATATCATCCATTTTTTAGCGGTTTTGGACTTTATACAATGCATCGTGTGCATGAAAACTGCGACTTTATCCGAATCAGACTTTATCCGAGGTACCACTGTGCCTCATTTTAAAACACTCAGGGATGCACAGCATGGGTCCTTCTTTGCAAAATTAGGCTTACTGGGGATTTTCATGAACCCTTGTGGGGACTGCAGTGGCTTAGTGGTTAAGATGCTGAACTTGATGACTGGAAGGTCGACAGATCAGCAGTTCAAGATGCAAGTACTGCACAACAAAGTGATCTCCCGTCTCTGTCCCAGCTCCTGCTAACCTAGCACTTGAAAGCAAGAATTGCAAGTATAGTAGATAAATAGGTGCCACATCGGTGGGAAAGTAAACAGCACTCCGTGCACTCTGGTGTTTAGTCATGTCTGCCACATGTCCACAGAAATGCCCGCAGATGCAGACAATGGCTCTTTGGCTATAAACAGAGATGAGCACTGAACCCGAGTCAGGTATGACTGGCTTTTGAGCAAGGATGACAACTTTACCTGCGTTATTCAAGCACCTAGATGTCAGGAACAGAGCTCAAAAGGAGAGTAAATGAGAAAAGGGGGCAAGAAAATAGATGCTCAGATACATGTCTGACTTCCATATAGGGCAAAAAATTGAATACTGGGAACAACTTCATGGTGCTGACAAAGGTTCTTTGGGGCTGAAACAATAGGCTAGTATGGAGATTGATTCACATTGCGTAGTCCCATGGAAATGAGTTACCCCATAAGCCTGGGATGTTCCACATACAGAGATATGGTGCCTAGGGTTACGTCAACCCCTGAAAGCAGTAGAGAACTGTTCCCCACAGGTAGCGGTGCCACCATGTCATTTGCCAATGAAGAAGCATCTTGTGATTAGCAAATGAGGAAGGAAGTAGAGAAGCCTTCGAGAGCAGGAAACTTTGTGAATGTTGTTGGAATAAAAAGCCAGAAAAATACTTTCAACCCAGAGTAATCTCTGACACCAAATTATTATTATTTAAACTATTTAAATTATTATTATTTAAATTATTATTACTTTAAACTTTTTTATTAATTGTAACTGCAAACAGCTTGGTGTTATCTCTGGTTATGCTCTCATTCCCACTGGGGTAAAAAGAATTCATTTTCAACTTTTGAGTGTGTGTGTGTGTGTGTGCGCGCGTGCATGATTGTGTGTGCACGCGTGTGCATGAGAGAATGTATGAAATGGCTTAAATTAGGGCATGTAAATTAGATTGAATTAAATTAGATTGAAAACTTTGATGTTACACCAAGTTCACCCCTTTTTTGCTGATTTACTGCTTTCCATCAAGATGAATAGAGCAGCAAATATTTCCAACTATAAGTCAGCCTCCTTAATATCAAAATTTATGAACTATCATGTTGTGTTTGAAACTTTGGCAGCATACAGATTGAAAAACAAGCAGCAAAGATCAAGTTCATCTGGTACTATGCTTCAGTTACGTCATGCAGAGAAAAGACCTGCATCCATAAAATAATGAATTAAGAGGGGAAGGCTTGGAACAGAAACGTTTTTACTAATTTCTGGAATGCCAGAAAGTTTGGAGCTGATCTAATTTCTATTGGCAATTCATTCCAGATTGGGAGCAATGGCCAAGAATGCTCTAGATCAGTGGTTCCAAATCTTTTTTTGGCCATGCCCTACCTAAACATTTCTAAAGTCACTGTTAATAACTCATTCTCGAATTGCCACCCCCTAAAAATCAAATTGCTCCCCTGTGTGTGCCCCATGTTGGGAGCCACAGCTCTAGATCTAGTCAATGACTTTCTCACTTCTTTTGTGGTGACTACACAAAGTCTGATCGTTTATCGGACTAAAGAAGAAATTAAAGAAATGTATTGAAGCTTTTGTATTCTTTGTTTTTTTATTTTCACTTTGTATGTAATGTATTTTTTTGAATGTTAATATTTAAAAAATATATTTTAAAAAAACAAAGTCTGAGCGTTTGGGATGAACGGGTATAATTCCTAAAGAAAAAGCACTCTCCCAAATAATATGATCCCAAATAGTTGATATTGTCAACATTTCCAGTTAGATGGATCCAGTTTTAGATTATGCAAGAGACCTGGCTGAGATTCTGGAAGCAGTAGCCTGTTTTAAGTTTGGGGTACACAGAAAGAGCCTCCTCGAAGATTATGGTATTTTTGAACCACAATCGGGTGTACCCTGGTAACGGCAACCTTGGGTTACTGGCTAATCTTTCTCACACTAAGTCAAGCAAAAGGAACTGCAGAATGAACCCACCAAATGGTGTCTTCATTTTGGCAGTTGCACATCTGGCTAGACACAGAAGATTTTTGGCTTGGTGTACCAACTGTCTAATTTACTACAAAAGTTTTGCTTCTTTACTGATCCTAAATGTAGTTGGAGCAACAGTACCTATGCACTGTAGTCCAACACCAGCTTTCTCTCCTCCTCATGCTGAGGGAATGTTGACTTTACATTCAGCATCCACCCATCGGCCTCCATTATGTACACACACCTTGCTTTTCATATTCGCAAGGTCTTGTCTTTAGAACCTACTACCTGCTCTGGGCAGGTCTGAACCTTTGACCTCAGCTTCTAGTTTCTGAACATTTGATTTTATAAGGCTGTAAAACATTTTGAACAATCAGTATGTCTCATATCTGTGTAACCGTCAGTTCCTATCTTCCTTTTCTGAATGTGACAAAGGGAAAGTGCTGGGGATTAGCTTCTACTGGGAGGGGTGGTGATCTGTCATTAACCCAGTGTATATAATCTATAAAATGTGATGTGGTGGAAAAAAGGTGCCTGGGGATTGAGGTCAAAATGCAGAACACAGAAAGCTCTAAGGGACCGCATGACTTTGCTGGTACATTCTGTTGGTTCCTACAGCCTCGCCACAATGAGACCAGAGCAATTCAATCCAACATAACCAAGAAGAAAAAGTGAATGAGATGGTCCCGTTTCCCTTCTCATTTCCATTACCCCTATTACCACTCTTTGCAGCTACACTTGGAAGAACTTTTTAATATGGGGACAATTTATCCCCCTCTAGGGCTGCATCATTTTGATCTATCTGGAACTGTCCCGATAAATTTCCATGCTCCAGTGCTTCCCAAAGGAATGGCTACATTAGTCTGTTGCAGTAAAAAAACAACACAGGAGTCTTGTAGTACCTTAAAGGCTGGCAAGCTTTATTTTGCTTTTTATTTGGAGGGTGGTGAATGGGATGGGTTTTGGTGCAAATAAACATATTTACTCTAGGAGTCCTTCAAAATCAGCAATGGACAGAAAATAGAAAATGGCAGTGACAACTACAAGCAGGTTAATAAAAAGCAGGTAGGTTGTAACAGAAGGAACAAAAGGAATTTTATACATACATTGTTACAAAGTAGAGTAGAAAGTCACTAAATGAAAGACGACCACACCAAATTATTGTCACTAACATGAAAAAAAATATTTATTTTCTCAAGAGCACAATAATTACAAAAACCCTACCAGTATGTACACTGTACACATTTAAATGATACAAGCAGGAAGTTATATAAAATGTGTTTTAGAAGCACAACTGCACTTCGGGATGATAGAGATAGGCAAACAAATTGATACAGCCAATGTGCCAACTGGAGTCCTAGATCTTCAGAATGCAATCACATTTATGTCACTGATAATAAAGCTTTTGATCCAGAGTTTTGATATAATATATTTCAGTGTAAGGTAGATGAAATATAAGATGCGAGAGGAAGAACAATTAAAAAAAGAAACCATTCAGTGAAATTAGCTATCAGCTACTAGAAACATGCACCGATGAGGACTTCAAGTTTGGCCAAAGCCAAAAAGGTGGCTTCATTTTGGCAGTCCAGGGTTTGATCGGGACATGAAGACGCTATCAGCTTAACCAAACTGCTCACTCTCCAGCTGCCATCTTCATCAAATACTCCTTGTCTATTTTGAAGAGTCTCCATCCTTCCTCAGACGACAGGTCAGAAGCTCCTCGTCTCTTGTAGAACCTAATGGAAGGTTCATTCCACTCAGCCACTAAGAAATGCATGCTGCTGCAGCGACACTTGACGGCCATCTGGGGAAAGCATGCAGGACATGAAAAACATGTAATTTTTATCAATATGTGTTCTGGCGCCACAAGAGGGACAGCTGATTGCCTCGTGAAAGCCCCAACTTGAGGTTCCTGACTTGTAGCTTCTCTGTAGACTGGGGGAATGAGGATCCTGAAGCCACTAGGGTAGTGATGGCAAACCTTGGCTCTCCCAAGTTTTCTGGAACTTCAATTCCCACAAGCCTTGATCAGCAGTACTGACTTGGACTTCTGGTAATTGAAGTCCAAGAACACCTGGAGTGCCAAGGTTCACCATCATTGGAAGGAGAATGAGAACTGAGAGTAAGGATTGAAAAAGGGGGTGCAGTTGTGGGGCTGGAGGATATGGTGGATGAAGGGAAAGGAGGGTCACCTATGCTAGGAAAGATGCATGAGGTACATGGAAGGAAGGAGGAGATGCTGGGACAAGAGCCATGAGCTAGTAGGCCTGAAACCATAAGAAAGGATAAATTTCCACCAGTGTTGGCCGGGGTCACCAAAGAGGACCTCTGGATTGGTCCTCTTTGGTGACCTCTTTGCTTACCTCAGGTGGCCACCAACCAACAAACACATGAGAGGAAGCCCTGGAAGCCATCCTGTTTTTGGGAGAGGCAGCCCAAGTACATTCCCTGATCCTTGATGCCTATATAACCCCAGATATGAAGGATATTCACATTTAAAAGATGACCACATGAGAACACAAAGTATCTGAATGGCCTAGTGGACACTACAGTAGGCAATTGCAAATTCAGACAAAGTGCTACGTTATGAGGAAATAGTACTTCACTAGAAAAGGTTATGTGGAACTCAATGCTTTAGTTTATATTACTTTGTGGTATGTGAGTTATAGCTTATATTTCATTTGCTAGAGCCTTTCTCCTAAAAATGTAGTATTTAAATACTCTTTTATTTATTTGTGTCAGATGCACCACCTTTGTATAATGACATACAAAGCTAAAATTAACACATCTAAAACAAAATAGAATTAAGAAGGTCTAGATGACATCCACCCAATATCGGGCCACATCAACAGCATTTCCTCTCGCCAACATAAGGCCCTCCTCAGTGCACGTTGAGGGGCATCATGTGCATTGTATTTAAATACTGCTTCATCACTTATGATTCAGTGTACTACCACAAATATATAGGTTGTATTGTGAACATGTTCTTTGCAGTTATAGTAATACTTCCTTTCCTGAGATATTCATCAAATGATTCTTGTCAATACACTTTAATAAACTGAAATAAGTAATTTACTAGGTTCTTTTATTGTGTCAGAAGCACACAAAGATGCTTTCTGGGTTGAAAGGATTTTTGCTGGAGGAACTCCTGAATAAGGCTCCTTTCATGTCCCCAACATCTTTTCCCACTGAAGTGGTCCCTATTTATCTACCATATATACTTGAGTATAAGCCAGGTTTTTTAGCCTCAAAAATGAGCCCCAAAAAGGGGATACGGCTTATACTCAAGTCAATGATCACGAGGGTCCCAAGACCACTCTGGATTGAGACACACCAACAATTTAATTAATTTTACCATATGTTCATGAATTTTGATTATTGAAACTTACTAGCAGCTCCTGCATTCCTCACCCTCAGCTTATACTCAGGTCGATCTATTTTCCTGGGTTTTCAGGTCAAAATTAGGTACATCGGCTTATATTTGGGCCAGCTTATACTTGAGTATATACGGTACTTGCAATTTCTTGCTTTTGAACTGTTAGGTTGGCAGGAGCTGGGGCAGAGATGGGCGCTCATTCTGTCATGCAGTACATAGGTCTTGAACTGCCAACTTGCTGACCTTCTAGCTTACAAGGCGAGCTTCTTAACTGCTGAGCCACTGCAGTCCCATATTTACTAGCTAAAACTATACTTTTAGTTAACTGGTCCTTTTAGAATACAGAATTCTGCAGCATAATAGAAACCTTTAAATAGCTATTTACCTTACTCAGATGCTTTAGAATTTCTGAACCAATGCCCAAGCCTAAAAAGAAAAGAATTATAATTGTATGAGTCATGTTTCTGAAAGACAGTACATGCAATAGTTCTAAGAAATTTCTTAAATGGTACCTCTGAATTCATTCATCACAAAGAAGTCTTCAAGATACAGCAGTTTTCCAATCCATGGATCATAAGTGAAATAATACATGGCAAACCCTACAATACCATAGCCTGTAAAAAAAATTGTATTTACATTACACACAAAGGAACAAATTAGTACATTTCAAGTCTTACATTTCATATGTCAACATTTTCTGAATGTGCAAAAGCAAACTGTTATGGTGCAGTAGGGAGACTTTAAAAGGAAACATACACAAGGAATAGCAGACCTAACAGGGAAAGAATTCCTACAAAGTAAAAGTATTATAAGATCAATCCATAGTGACAAAATTAATAGAATGCTGCTCCTGCATATGATCAGAAGTTGCAGTTACAATATATGGTGAGTTATATTGACTGTTATTACACAAACATTACAATTTTCTGCCAGCCACTCAGTACATAGCCATGTGATATCACTTTGGAATACAATTCAAATTTCTCTGGACTTTACACGGCAGATCAGAATTCTGTGGCAATTCTTTTAACTCTGCTTCCTTTTAAGTACAGGAACAAAAAAAAATCAAAACCAAAAGTCCTATAGTTTGCCTTTCAAATAAATTTACGTCTATTTACTCATATGCAGTTACTCTTATAGGAGAGACTACAGCACTGTTTCCAGCTATAACAGTTCAGCTTCACAAGGTATTGGCAAACTGCATTCAAGTGATTTCTTTCATTGCAGCACTGTGGCTACGCTTTCACCTGTAAAAAGACCAGTTGCACACTGCAATTTGGTAATCCAATCTTTTCTCAATGACATCACAGATGGCGTTACAGCTCCACTTACAACTCCAATCTGATTTTATAGTCACTCAATATTTTACGTGTGTTCCTAGGAACAGAGTTACATATAGGATTTCTGATCTACCGAGCATTTTGTATATGCTTTTTCTCTTTCTTTTCAGGCTAAATGCTTGGAAATAATATTTTATCCCTGGAGACCTTACCTCGGATATCATGATCATCTACTTTATTGTGTAACGGATCTTTTAGTTACCTCCCCGCCCATCCATGTACACGGAAGGGCCATGTACATGGCGAAGCTAGAGACTGTAACCTGAAGTTTGGGGACAAATTAAAGAAGAACATCAACAGGATTACATAATGAAAAAATTAGGGTCGAACAAGAATAGCCATGAAACTAAATGGAATTATAGTATTATCATCACTATTATACTTGTTGTTCTCTAGTTCCTCAATGATAACTAAACAGTTCAGAAGAATAGACACTGGATTGGAGCCAGAGTATGCTCAACACTGTAGTAGGAGGAAAAGGCAAGGGAAGTGATTATTTTTCCTGATCCCCTCTCCCCCTGCAGCGTTCAATACCACCTCCCACTTCCAGAAGGCCCTCAACCCTCTGGAGCAGATTTTTAGAGGGCATATGAGGCTGCAGAGGTAAATCAGCAAAAATTACCTCCTCCCCCAGGTTGCCATGCTCTACTGAATAAAACACCTTCTGCAAACAGAAGGGAGCCCTTCCATTTGTGGAAGACAATATCTGGATCCAAGCCATCATTTCCATATTCCAGAAGGCTTAAACATTTCCCCTTGATGTGAGGTACACACAAAGACATATGGACAATCTCAAACACTGTTAATTGTATCTTGTTCTTTTCTAATTTAAAATACTTTAAAATAGTTCAAGTTTTACCTTCAGGTGTCCAGTGTTCTTTTGGTACTTCTGCAACGAGACAATGGTAGAAAGGGTGTTCACCAAAGCCATCTTCAAGAAGATCTATGGGACAAGAGCAAATGGATTACCCTGCTGCCATTTTACAAACTGCTGGTTGAGGAGATAAACAAACTGATTTACACAATTACCTTTTTCAGTCAGGACTACTTGATCCTCCATATCTTCATACTTAGCAAGCTCCTGTCCAAAACAAAGCACGTATATTTAACTACTGTCTGTTGGTTTATCTATTTCTTGCTCCATAAACATAAAGAAAAAAACTGATTTATTTTTCTTTACAAGTGATGCGTCCCCCTCCCACACAGAATACCATGTCTGCTTCTTTTATTAGGAATGTGAATATTTAGGTAGGAAGTACACACATAAATCCTTCAACATCTGAGGAAGAATGATTACATGTTGAAGGGGTTGAAGAAACTGCCTAAGGAATACCTGGAGGAAGCACTATTGAACACAGTGGGATTTACTTCTGAGAAAATGTCTTACCCCAATGTCTCTATCTGTTCAGTCCAGACCAAGGTAAAGGTTGCCCTTGCTCAAGCCAGTTGTATCCAACTCTAGGGTCTGGTGCTCATTTCCACCTGAGTGTCCAGTGTACAGAACACTGTTACCTTCCCACCCAAGTGGCACCGATTTATCTACTTGCGATTTCTTACTTTCGAACAGCTAGTTTCGCTGGCGCTGGAGTTGAACAGAGACAGACACTCACTCCATCGTGCAGTACTCAGGACTTGAACTGCTGAACTTCCAATCTTATTTATTTAATGGATTTGTATCTCGCCCTTCTGATGGGGAACACCACTCAGGGCGGCAAACAGCATACAATAAAAACAGCAAACAAGCAACAACAATAATACTACAACAATTAAAAACAGCATTAGCTAAAAATGATCAATAACCCCCCCTCACTAAAAACAAAATTAAAAACACAAAAACCTAATCGGATAAAATTTAAAACAACCCTCACCCTCCCTCTTCCCATAATAAAATAATAGAAGAACAAAAGACAAAAGAAACCGGATCCCTAGGACAGACTAAACGAGCCAGCGAGCTTGCGCAGTGGAGTCAAGCACGCCTCACACCCGCTGGCATAGCCAGGTCTTTAACATTTCCCTGAAGGATAGAAGATCCGACTGGAGTCGGAGTTCTGGTGGTAAGAGGTTCCACAGGGCTAGGGCAGACACAGAGAAGGCTCTCCTCCTGGTCCCAAAAAGATGTATTTCTTTTGCGAATGAGACCACCATTGAGCCCCTCCTGTCTGCCCTTGTGGGACGGGCTGAATACCTTGGGGAGATGCGGTCTCTTAAGTACCCTGGACCGATGCCATGAAGGGCTTTAAAGGTCAAAACCAGCACTTGATGATCTTCTAGTCATCAAGTTCAGCATCTTAACCATTAAGCCACGGCAGTCCCCTCAGTCCAGATTTGGGATATGTTTATGACTCTGTTTGGACTGAGCCCATCACAAACAGGGCTTAAGACACAGGATGAGGTCTACTTAGGATATACTGTACTTATGGCTGAGTTTGGACTGAGCCCAGTACAAACAGGGCTTAAGACACACAGTGAGGTCAGAAAAAACATTGAATCATTTTCCGCCCCAGCTCCCATGTTTCCAGCTGTCCTGACTAGAGTGACTGCATAGCCTCTTGTGCAACACATGGGAGGGGATGTTTTGCCAAGGCAAGGAGGACAAAGGTGTCTTTGCGCCCAGACAGGAGAGAAAATGCTTCTGTAGAGAACAAACCGTCCCCACTCAGAACGCTTCTACCTTTGTCCTCTATAGTTTCAAGTGATAAGACAAGGCACTTTTAGTACAAGCAGGAGGGGGCGGGGGGGGGGGACAACCTTAATGAACATGTTGTATCCAAATCCAAATTGCTTGTACAATTGAATTCTAGGTGTGTGTGTGTATATACTTACAATAGAATAGAGTGGGGCGCATTCCTAAGTAATAGTGTTCAATTCTCAACTATAAGAACAAAGGACTGACTATTCTAGCTAACCGACACACTGGCCATGCTCTCCTGCACTAATAATGTACAATAATTTGTGCTGACATTTCCAGCTTCTTTTAAATTAGACACGCTCACAAAGTCAGCCCCTTCTGGCTACGTGGAGATAAAACCTTTGAAAACTTCCTCAACCCTTCAGCTTCGGTTTACTTTTCCTCTCAGAGCTTGGAAAGGTTACTCTTTTTGGACTACAAATGCTGGGAAGAAACCACACACACACACACACACACACACACACACACACACACACACACACACACACACACACACACACACACACACACACACACACACACACACACACACACACACACACACACACACACACACACGTCCACCAGGTCAGATCCGGGAAGAGCTTTATGGCACAAACAAATATTATTGAGGGTAAGGTAAAGGTCACCCTTGCTTGAAAGCCAGTAGTATCTGACTCTAGGATTCAGTGCTCATCTCTGTATCTAGCCATAGAGCCAGCGCTGTCTGCATCTGCAGATGTTTCCATGGACATGTGGCAGGCATAACAAAGCGGCCAGCCCCCGGCCCGCCGAGAACACCGCCGCCACCACAGCTGATCTGGGGCCGCCCCTCCCAGCCTGGGAGAAGGTAAAAACGGCCAGCCCCCGGCCTGCCGAAAACACCACCGCCACCGCAGCTGATCGGGGCCACCCCTCCCAGCCTGGGAAAGGGTAAAAGCGGCCAGCCCCCGGCCCGCCAAGAACACCGCCGCTGCAGCAGCTGATCCGGCTTCGCCTCCCTGCCCTGGAACAGGTATGGAGGCAGAGACAGCTGCAGCAGAACGTGCCCGGAGGACTCTTAGGAGTGCCCCTGCCGCCACTGCCAGAACAGCTTCGCCTCCCCACCCCGGGACAGGTTCGGAGGCAGAGACAGCTGCGGCGGGACGTGCTCTGATGACTGCTGTAGTCTCCCCATTCACCTCCCCGCCCCGGGAGGTCAGTTGAGGATGTTGAGCTTTTGCTCCATCAGGACTCATTGAAATGATTATAGTATGTTTGTAGATATTGTTAATTTTACTTAGTATATTGCATATTGTATTTGGATCCTGTAATCTGCTTTGTATTATTTATATTGAATTATTTATATTGCTTTGTATTACTTGTAAACCGCTTTGAGTTCTCCTAGGGGAAGGAAAGTGGTATAGAAATCCAAGCAAATAAATAAAATAAAATAAATAAATAACTAGGTAAAGGTTTCCCTTGCTCGAAAGCCAGTCGTATCCAACTCTAGGGTTCAGTGCTCAGGGGCCATTCAACAATTACATGATCCTCGAGGGGTGGGGAAGGGGTCCGCCATCTGAATTACGGAAAATTACGTGGGGGAGGGGTCAGATCAAAGATTACGTAATCCATTTGGAACTGCTGTGGTTTCGAAACATTGCGCCTTTTAAAATTTAAAAATGATCTCTTGGAATTTTGATCCGATTTGAGATTATTGAATTGCTTGCGCAGTCTGCATTACGCACCAATAGCGAAAAGCTCTAAAAATCAGAGTTTCAATACAAAAACTCTGGATTACGTAATTTTAAAAGGGGGTTCCGAAGCTAAAATTATGGTCGGATTACATGGGGGGAGGGTGTGTGTGTCAATTTCCCTCAAAAAAATTGATCACGTAATTGTTGGATGGCCCCTCATCTCTGTTTCAAGCCGAAGACCCGTTTGCAGACGTTTCCGTGGCCATGTGGCAGACATGACTAGACACCGGAGCGCACAGAACACTGTTTACCTTCCCATCGAAGTGGTCCCTATTTATCTACTTGCAATTTCTTGCTTTCGAACTGCTAGGTTGGCAGAAAGGCATAACTAGACACAAGAGCAAAACCAAATCAGAAGATGGAGGAAGGAGCTCACTGGGCAAAGAAAACCAATAAAGGAGAATATGGATGAGGAACTCAACCTCCCCTGTCACTAGGAGGACCCTGAACAGGCTGATTGTTGGGAGTCCCTAAATGTAAAAACCAAAATGCTCAAGTGGGGGGCTTCTGGCAGACAACAGCACGTGGCATGAATGTGGATTGATACAGAATCCGGCTCATTTATTGGTCTGCCGGTCACTACCAGAAACCTGCATCAATGAAGATGTTACAGGTGAAACTCGGAAAATTAGAATATTGTGCAAATGTTCATTCAGTTCAGTTGAAGACTCATTACATGCAAAGTGAGATAGTTCAAGCCTTACTTTGTTATAATATTGATGCTTGTGTCTTACACATACCTGTCAGCCTTCCCAGATTGGCTGGGATTTCAGTTTTCGGCGTCGATTTGCGCCATTTCCCGCCCCGCGCTGCTGAAACCCCGGAATTTGGCAGCGGGGGGGGAAGGAGGTACTGCGTAGGTCGCCTTCTACGCATGTGTAGAAGGGTTTTACGCTTGCGTAGCCCCATTCTGCGCATGCGTAGGTGACCTGAGCAGAACTGTTTGCGCAGGTCCCGTATTTTCCGGAGCCGCGGTTGACAGGTTACAGTTTATGAAAACCCCAACCCCCCAATCTCATGTGTCCCATAATCATCACATAATCTCATGTACGCCATGATCATCACAATTGTAACGAATTAAGGCATGACATCTCCCGCTTTGCATGTAGTGAGTCTACCTCATATATTTGTGTATATATGTATGCTAATTGTATCTTGTTTTATATTGTATTGGATGTGATATTGTTGTTAGCTGCCCTGAGTCGCATCTGCGAGGGGCGGCATATAAATCCAAATTATTATTATTATTATTATTATTATTATTATTATTATTATTATTATTATTATTATTATTATTATTATTATTATTTTTTTTTCACCTTTTAAGTGAACTGAATGAACATTTCCATATTCTAATTTTCCCGAGTTTCACCTGCATTTTGGCCAGTGGGAAAAGCCAAAGAATTAAACAATGTATCTGATGTCTTAAGTGTGGTTTTATAAAGTTTGTGTGCCGCTTTGGGTTGCTTCCGGGCAAGGAAAGCGGGATAAAAGTGGTGTAAGTAAATAAGTGGCTTCGTTCTGGCAGTCCAGGGGTTGATCGGGACACGAAAGAAGAATTCTTCCGGTCAGGTCTAAGGCGACCCCCCCCCCTCCCCAGGGTGTGGTGGGGTGTGGGGTGGCAGCCACAAAGCACGCGTCCGGTACCTTGATGAGGCGCAGCAGGTCGGCGCAGTCCTCGGGCTGCGCGGGGCGGATCTGGAACGAGGCCATTTCCGACGGCGTTTCCCTTTGCGTCCCCCGCCTCGCGTGAGTCCCCGATAGTTGAAGAGCAGGAGAAGCAGTTTCTTCATTCGCGTCCCGGGCGCGGCACTGGTGGCGGCACAGCAAGCGTAGTAGTCAGGCAGGCAGCATATCCCGCAGCGGCGGCGCCGAGAGCACGGAAAAGGCAGCGCGCACAGCAGGCACAAAACAGGACCCCGTTTTCTGCCTGGGCTCCGACGGCAGCTACATATGTAGCCCACGGAGGGGGCAGTCCTGCCCTTCCAACCCTCCAGTCCAGCCACTCAGGAGATGGCGCTCAGCTCCCCCTCCCTTCTCTCCACGTGTCTCCTCTTGTGTCTTGTAGGAAACGGTGACGAGCGGAAGCGATTACTAAGCACACCAGACGTGAAAAACCGCAAAGTGAGCACAGCCTGGGCTGTGTGCAGGCAACAGAGATCGCCACCTAATGGGAAGAAGAAGTTGGACGGCATGGGAAAAAGAGGAAGCCTCTCAAGGTCATTTTAGAGGACACAAGTCTTAGGGCCGTGAGGATGGCGAACCTTGGCACTCCAGATGTTCTTGGGACTTCAATTCCCAGAAAGCCCCCCCCCCCCCCGTGAATCCCACACAGATGGGTTTACTGCGATTAATCCAGCGCACGCCACCCTCGTCGCTCCAGAAGCGGAAGTATACCTGTCAAGTATCCCGGATTGGCCGGGATTTCCCGTATTTCCGCGCCGATTTTCTCCATTTTTCACCCGGAGCTGCCGCTACCCCATAATTTGGCAGCGGGGGGGGGGGAGGAGTTACTGTGCATCCCTTCTGCACAGGTCCTTTCTACGCATGTGTAGGACCCCTTCTGCACAGAAGCCTTCTACGCATGCGTAGAAGGGTTCTACGCATGCGTAGAAGGCTTCTGTGCAGAAGGGGATGCGTAGAAGGCTTCTACACATGTGTAGAACAGACCTGCGCAGAACATTTCTGCGCAGGTCCCGTAATCTCCGGAGCTGCGCTTGACAGGTATGGTAAGAGCTGGACCATTTAGAAAGGCTGAGTGAAGAAAAATAGATGCCTTTGAGATGTGGTGCAGGAGGAGAGTTTTGAGAGTCCCCTGGACAGTGAGGGGAACAAATAGGTCAGATTAGCTCTGACTGCTCCTTAGAAGGACAAATAACAAAGATGAAGCTAAAGTATTTTGGACATCAAATGAGAAGAGAGGATTCACTTGAGAAGGCCTTGATGCTGGGGAAGGTGGAGGGCAAAAAGAAGAAGGGGACGGCCGAAGATGAGATGGTTGGATGGTATTGTAGACACAATGGGCACGGAGCTGTGTGGACTGAGGAGGATGGTGGAGGACAGGGGTGCCTGGAGAGCAATGGTCCATGGGGTCGCAAAGAGTCGGAGCCGACTGTGTGACCGAACAACAACAACAACAAACTGCATCTCCTTTTCCACCTCAGCTGTAGATGCTGTTTCCATCCTGGAGAGATGCCTGGAGGCGACCATGGAATGGGTGGAGGATAATAAACTAAAGCTTAATCCGGATAAAATGGAGGTTATGCTGATTGGGGATAATTAGTCACAGGTTGGGGGAATCTCCCGTACAGGCGCGTTTTACTTCTGCTTCCAGGAGCGAGGAGGGCAGTGCGGGCCGGATGAATTGCAGTAAACCCATTCGTGTGGATTCATAGGAGCTTCTGGGAATTGTAGTGAAAGAACATCTGGAGTGCCAAGGTTTGCCATCATGGTCATAGGGTGACTGGACAGCAGATAACAATACACAAATAATACCTTACAAGACGCTTGCCGCTTATTTCTCTTCCAGCGCACACTTTCCCACTCTTTGCTTTGGTCGTGGTAAAAGTCTTTCTTGCTCAAAAGCCATGAGTCGTGTCCTGACTCTAAGGGTCAGTGCTCACCTCAGTTTACAGCCAAAGAGCCAGGGCTGTCCATCTGCAAATGTTTTTGTGGCCATGTGGCAGGCATGACTAGATGCTGAAGCGTATGGAATGCTGTTACCTTTCATGCTGAAGCAGTACCTATTTATCTGCAATTTCTTGCTTCCAAGCTGCTAAATTGGCAGGAGCTGGCACAGAGATTGGAGCTTACTCTGCAGTGCAACAGTCAGGTCTTGAACTGCAGATCTGCCAATCTTCTGGTCGTCAAGCTCAGTGTCTTAACCACTAAGCCACCATGGCCCTTTGGTTGCTGTGCACCTAGGCAATTAGATGTCTTTTTGACTGTTCCAGTTGCTTCGTTGGTGAATAGTGCTACTGGTTCTTATACTTTGCCATTCCCCAGTAGCTACACAAGTCTTAACAGTGCAGTGATGGTGAACCTTGGCACTCCAGGTGTTCTTGGACTTCAATTACCAGAAGCCCAAGTCAGCACTCCGGCTGGTCAGGGGCTTCTGGGAATTGAAGTTCAAGACCACCTGGAGTGCCAAGGTTCAACATCACTGATTTATAGCCTACTTAATCAGGTGCATGAAGCATTATCTAGAATGTCAGATATAGTTACCAATTGGATTGTTGAAGATAGATTACAGACAGTGAAGTAAAAAACAATTAAATACAGAAATCATGATATGTTTAACACTGGTTGTTCACAGATCTTTTGCTGATAATACAAGCAGACTATCACTGATACAGTATTAGCTGAAAGGCAGGGGTACACAGAAAGAGCCTCCTTGAACATTGTGGTATATCTGAACCACAATCTTAATGGCAACCTTGTGTTGACGGCTAATCTTTCTCACACTAAGTCAGACGAAAGGAACTGCAGAATGAACTCACCCAAAGGTGCCTTCATTTTGGCAGTTTCATGTCTGGTCTAGACACAGAAGAAGGAGACGCAGTTAAAACATACATATATGCCACAGGACTCTTAGCTGTTTCTGACAAACCAAATACAGTTTCACAGAGAACATCAATTTCTTATGGTTAAATTAGGCTAATCTCAAGGATTAATCTACAAAAAGGTTTAATCCTCTTTGCACAGGCAGGCCACAGCCGTGGACAATTTCAATTGCAGGCCTGCCCTCATCTTCAAAAATATGTTCCATAACTGAGTGATGAATCATCACATTTCAAAACTTATGTAAGCAGTAACCATTTCTTGTGTCCTGATATTGATCCCTAACACTGAGAAGGAAAAACTCAGCTTCTGTGCATTACATCATACTTCATTTTTCACATTTCAGAAAAGAAAGTTGTGGGGGAGAGGAAGCATATCACACATAGTTTACTGCCCTAGCTATGAGGAAAGGAGCTGCTATAGCCATGTAGGCCTAGCCCAAGTTGTGTTTTAATGAGATAGAACAGAAACTGGTACCTTGTCTGCCAACCTAGCCAGTTAGGTTTCCCTTGTTCGAAAGCCAGTCGTATCTGACTCTAGGGTGCAGTGCTCATCTCTGTTTCAAAGCCGAAGAGCCAGCGCTGTCTGCTTCTGCAGACGTTTCCGTGGTCATGTGGCAGGCACGACTAGACACCGGAGCGCACGGAACGCTGCTACCTTCCTACCGAAGTGGTCCCTATTTATCTACTTGCAATTTCTTGCTTTCAAACTGCTAGGTTAGCAGGAGCTGGGACAAAGACGGGAGCTCATTCTGTCCTGCAGTACTCGAGAATCGAACTACTGACCTCCCGCCTCCCAGTCAGCGTCTTAGCCACTTGAGCTACACAGTAACCTAGCCAGTTACACAGCATAATATTCTGTGGCAGTCAAGTTACTTTTGGTATAGGGAAATTTGGCAACTCACTCTGAATGATAAGTTAACATGGGAGTTGAACGAAAGGAAAGGTATAATAATAATAAAGATTTTGGTAAATCTGGCAATTATTTGTGGACTTTACATTGATTAGAGGAGAAGGGGACAGTCCAGCACCAGAGCAAATGAGCTTTTGGAAATAGTGAAAATATGCTGTGATATACCGCAATCTCCTTGTCATTGTATATTTCACTGGGTGTGTACTGTGGATTTAATTTTAATCTGTTTTGTGTTATTTTGGTCTTATAACGTAATGATAGAGATGTTATTGGTGCTGTATAATTAACTACGAAATTGAGAAATTTGGATTATTGAATACTGATTATGTTTTGTATTTGTTATTATTTCTAATTTGATTTTTTTAAGATTTTACTTTGTATTTTGTATTGTATTTGAAATGTATTCTGTTTCTCTTTTTTATGTCTTGTTATTTTTTGAAAATTTAATAAAAAAATACTTTTTAAAAGTTACTTTTGGTATTAAGGAGGAAAATCCCACAAGCATCTTTCTTTGTTGGTATCACTACAATAATACTAAATGACATTACTGTCTGCTGCCCTTTTACAACTTCTTCCCAACCCAAGGCATTGGATGCCTTGGTACTATATATAGTCTGGGGTTTCTCTTTACAAGCATTGAACAGGGATTGGGAGAAGGTCCTTCGAAAGAGAAGAATTGTGATGGCTTTGTTTTCAAGCACTTGGTGTCTCAAGAAAAGAGCTGGGCTAGGTACTTTCACAACAATATAACAGGGGTGCCCAAACTTTTCAGGCCGTAGGCCGGTCATGTGGTTCATTATGGCCCATGGGCCAGATCCAACCCCTGACGCCAATTTATCCGGCCCACGATGCCCTTGTCGCTCCTGGGCTGGCGTATGGGCGCATTTTACTTCTGTTTCCGGGAGCAACGAGGGCATCACAGGCCGGGTGAATTGGCAAAGGGGGCTGGATCTAGCCCATGGGCCGTAGTTTGGACACCCCTGATCTATAAGATACTTCTTCATTTTAGCAGTCTCAGGTCTGGCCTAGACACGGAGGAAGAAGAAACCATCAACTTGAGAGTAAGAGACCTACCAGTACACATTTGAGAAGGCATTTGACAAGTAATTTCTGGTTTTAAATATATGTAGTTTGAAATTATAACTGTGTCTATTTAAAAAAAACATATTTGTTCATATCAGAAGTATCATAATACAATTAATAAAAATATACAATCTTTGTATAGTAATGGACTGCATAAACACCATTTTGGCAGCTAACATTAGGCCTTCAATTGTAGATGTTGAAGGGCACAAAGTATACTGACACAGATATAAAGTTACCGGTACCTGTTTTTCTTCAAACTCAGGAAAGACAATGTTGATATGAATACTGAATTTTCTTAGGTTTAGCTTGGCGCTGCCAATTCCAATTCATAGCTGATTAAGTGACTTCCAAATAATCCAGCTCTCCACTTGATTCGGGATTTCCTAGAATTCTATCAATTCTAAGGGGTGCTTAGTTCTCTTTTTCCATATTATATTCCTGGATATTTTGGGTGGGGGATCTTTATTTGATATAATATGGTACAGGTGGTAGCCAAAGAGTTAATAATGCACCTTAGAAGTAGATCATTGGCCCCCAGTCATCTGGGACATGGGGGCCACATCAGAGTGCCCAATGCTTAAAGAGGACCACATTTTAAATTAAGGTGTAAAAAAAAATTAACCTACTGATTTATATTAAAAGTCAATGAAGAAATGTTAACTTAAATGCAATCCATTTTGGAACAATATTTCATCATGGAATCTGTTTTTCTAGCTACACATGCTTACCTAGTCAGTGTGATTTTTCTGGTTGTTTCCTGTTTTTGTGACATACACTCTTAAAATATCATATAAATGTTCGCCTTTAAGTCTTGGCCTACACTTTTATTTCACAATTTTCATCTTGGAAAAAGTTTGTTCGTTCACATATCTACGTGGTGCCAAAGACTGTGAACATGCCTACAGCATATTTATGTTGATAAATTTATCAGGTACTAGCAAGGGTTGCCCGGCGTTGCCGGGCTTCCCCCCCCGTGTTTTTTAATTAAAAATGAGCCAATTTTATTTTTGCAATAGTTTTATATTGTGTTGGAAGGTTAAATTGTGTTTTTTTAAAAAAATTGCTTAGTCTGTAATTTTAATTTTTTAAATGTTTATTTATGTTAAATTATTATTATTATTATTATTATTATTATTATTATTATTATTATTATTATTATTATTATTACGTTTAATTTCTATCCCGCTTTCCTGACACAAGTGCCACTCAAAGCGGCTTACAACATGTAAATACAATAAATGTACAAGCAAGTTCAATACAAAAAGAAAATCAATCACAAATTACATTACAGTAACCACAAAATACAATATAGCAATACAGAGCAACATCAATAGTAATAAGAATCAGCTTGTATACACAATGGACATGTTAATATAGGTAAAACCTTAAGGAAAACGACAACAAAATATAGTAAATCATTTAACATTACAATACTCAAAAAATCCCCAGGTGACAGAGCAAAGCTCATGTCCCAAATGGAGCCCAGCTCATCAGTGGAGGAAACAACAGCTGCTAGGCCAGTCCATCTCCCTGTTTCTCGAACTCTCCACCCACTCCTACTCACACTAAGGGAAGAATGAGGAGACCAGGAGCTCTGGAGGCAGCTAAGCCAGTCTCTCCTCCCCGCCCTGCTCCCACCAGGGCGGGTGTCCAGTAAGTCCAACAACTCCAGGCTTGATGAAACAGTCCTCAGCCGCGCTCCCACCTCCCATGAGGCCGATGTTTGGAGTGGCGGCGGCAGCTTTTTCACGGCCCCTGTAAATTTGTTTGGTTTGGCTGTTATTAACTGTGATCTGCTTTTTTGGGTTTTTTTGAGGATTAATAAAAGAAGAAAGTATGATATAATAACTCAGCACAGGATTCTTTAAAGTTTCTATTGTATTTTATTGACATATATTTGTGATTTGTGTGAAAGTGTGTTTAGTGTAATTTTTTTAACTTGTTTTTGTTGGTGTGACCTTTTGTGTAAAATTGTGAATTTGTGTTTTGTTTGGGGCTGTTGTGTGTTTTTGAATTGTTTTTACTATTGTGGCCAGCAGGTGGTGCTGGTAGGGGTTATTGTATTTTGACTTTTGTTTCTCTCCTGGCCTCTGGGTGGAGCTTCTTCTGGTAAGTAGGGTCTTTCTGTATTCATTTCTTTTCCAGTCCTGGTGGAGGTAGCACCTGTTTTGGTAAGTTTGCTTGTTTTCTTTCTTTTGTGTGTGTGTGTGGGCGGGGGGGGGGGAGGGGGGGTTGGAATTTGTATTTTTTGTCTGTTTGTTTTGTTTTTGATTGTGTCTTTGTTTACTTCGTATTGTTTTTGGTGTTTTGTTTTTGTGTATTTTTGGCTGTGTTTGAGTGTTTTTTGTAATTTTTAAAAAATTATTTATTTGGTGGTGGGGAAGGTACGTGGTCATTGGGGGTTTGGAAGGGTGGGCTAGGTGGTGGGGAGGGGGGCATGGTCGTTGGGGGTTAGTAAGGGTGGGCTAGGTGGTGGGGAGGGGGGCATGGTCGTTGGGGGTTAGGAAGGGTGGGCTAGGTGGTGGGGAGGGGGGCATGGTCGTTGGGGGTTAGGAAGGGTGGGCTAGGTGGTGGGGAGGGGGGCATTGTCGTTGGGGGTTAGTAAGGGTGGGTTAGGTGGTGGGGAGGGGGGCATGGTCGTTGGGGGTTAGTAAGGGTGGGCTAGGTGGTAGGGAGGGGGGCTTTATTGTTTTATGGTGCTTTGTTTGTGTGTAGTTGTGAAAGTAGATCGGGGTTTCCCCTTTAATATCAGTGGGTGGGGCTTGCGACCCCCCTCTTCGCTTGCTCCCCTGGGGTTGGGAGGTTTGTGGGGACAAAAGAGGTATGTCCCCCCAACTCTTCTGGACCCAGTAGACCAGGCACAGTGGATCGATTCCCTCCCCCCTCCTTAAAACAGCTCCGTTTTTAAAGAGTAGAAAAGACGGAGTTTTTTTAAGGAGGGGGGTGGGAATCGATCCCCTCTCCCTGGTGTCCTGAGTCCAGAAGGGTTTGGGAAACATTCCCCTTTTGTTCCCACAAACCTCCCAACCCTAGGGTACGCAGCGGAGAGGGGGATCGCAACCCCCACCCACTGATATTAAAGGGGAAACTCCAGTCGGGTCCTTCAGGCGCCGTGGGTGAGGGAAAGAAAGCCAGCTGGTGTGTGTTTGGCTGTGACGCGATGAGTTTTTTTCTTTTTAATTTTTCGGGCGCCGTTTTCCTCAGCGTTCTGCGTGCTCATGGCGCACAGGACGCTGGGGCTTGTAGTAATGGGTTGGTGCTTTCTGTTTGTGCTGCGTTTTTTTAAAATGGTTTTCTTTTGATTGGCTGCGGCGCGTTTCCGAACGCTGCGCCGTGCGAGAGCCTCTCAGCCTGATTGGCTCTGGTGCGGCGCGGCGCAAGGAATGTTGGGAAGTGAAGTTGTTTCCCTTTCTTCGCGTTTGTGGGGCTGTTGCCCCACTGCCGGTTTTTTCAATCCTTCGTTGACCTGCGTACCCAGATCGGCCGTGTGCACGAAGGGTGAGTGCAGGCAAGTAGGGCGAGGCATAGCAACCTATAGCCAGTTCAAACGGTTAACCCTTGGATTTATAGGTTAAGATTTCTTAGAACCAGATTTTTGCTGGTTTGCAAATCAATTAGTTCCATCTGAAAAGAGTTGAGTGGTATGGGTACCTGAGCTCTGCTGACTAGCCAATGGCCAAAATGCTAGTATGGGAATGGCCAAAATGCTAGTATAGAGGATAAGACCAAGATTTCCTAGAATTATATCAATTTTAAGAGGCGCTTAGTTCTCTTTTTCCATATTATATTCCTGCATATTTTGGGTGGGGGAATCTTTATTTGATATAATATGGTACAGGTAGTAGCCAAAGAGTTAATAATGCACCTTAGAAGTAGATCAGTGATCCCCAGTCATCTGGGACATGGGGGCCACATCAGAGTGCCCAATGCTTAAAGAGGACCACATTTTAAATTAAGATGTAAAAAAAAATTATGACAGAAGTAACCTTGGAGACCAGAAGAAGCAATGTTGCTATTATTGGTGGCTTTTTTGTAAGAAAATGCCAGTTAAAACAGTAGTAGATGGTGCTACTTGAGGTGCTACTTGAGGCAGGAAGAACAGTGTGGGTCTGAGGGAAAATTCCTTGAGCCTGATAGCAGTAACCAAGCAGCTTGGGGACCCCTGATGTAGATGCTTTGAGTTTTTCACCTTTAGCTGTTACCTTTTGCTGTATGTCATTGGGTGCAATGCTTGCTAGGGAATTGATTTCGATCAATATGGATTTTCCCCAGCATCCAGTAATGGTAGGTTGTTAACCATCTTGAGTTTGTATAGTAATCAAATGCAAACTAATAATACAATAGTTGAGGTAAAGCCATTCTTCTGTAATAAAGCAAAGCAAAAGAAAACAAAGCCCCTACCAACCAACCAAATCCAAGTTCACTGATGGCAATAAACAGCATGAATAAACTCTGGATTTTATTCTCATCCTTTGACTTGTCTTCTGTGAGAAATATGCCACAGAAAAGCCAAGATGCTAGTTTGATCTTATAGGGACAGAGCTAGCTGAAAAGATTTTGTTTTGAACACCAATATACCATTTTCACCACCAACAACTCTCAAAGCAGTTTATGTAGTAAAAAAAGGTGAAGATATTGTGGCAGGCTTTTACATCTAGATCTTCCATCTGCAAACAAGGACCTCATGGAATTACTATTACTATACAAACTCTAAGCAGGTTGTGACTTGGAAAACAATTCTTACCTGAAGAATTACTCATCATACCATTTCACTGTTTCACAGGTGGAAGAAATCAAATATAGTACCAGTTTGTTGCTGTTGTTTTGAATCTTTTACCCTTGAAACCATTAAAAGGCCTTTCACAATGGCTTAAATAAGTAGTCCTTGATTCCCGAGTACTGCAGGATGGAAATGAGCTCCCGTCTTCATCCCAGTGCCTGCCAACCTAGCAGTTCGAAAGCAAGAAATTGCAAGTAGATAAATAGGGACCACTTCGGTGGGAAGGTAACAGCGTTCCGTGCGCTCCGGTGTCTAGTCATGCCTGTCACATGACCATGGAAATGTCTGCAGAAGCAGACAGCGCTGGCTCTTCGGCTTAGAAACAGAGATGAGCACTGCACCCTAGAGTCGGATACGACTGGCTTTTGAGCAAGGGAAACCTTTACCTATAAAATCAGCTGCACATGGGGTAAATTTAAAGAGTAATATTATGCGAGTACCATATTTAAATATAATTGTTTGGTTTGGATTTAAGTTTGTTTTTCCATACATTTTCATCTGCATCTCTCTAACTCTAATCTAATATCCTAAATGCTTCCTGAAGGTCTCCTAGTATCTAGCAGCAGATATCCAGGGGATCCTGAGAGCACGGAGGGAAAAAACCATCCCTCTTATTTTCAATTCACAGATGGGAAGCTGGGACCTAACCGGTTATTCAGACCATTTTTATGGAGGATATATTTTGCCATGTGAAAAATTGAGATTGAAAGGAGTGACTGACAGAAGAACAAAATGTGATCCAAAATATCACACTTTCAACCACTTACTATAGCTGATTTTATTAAGTAAAACTAATGCAAGGTGGGACACAATGTATTATTGCAGTCTTACTTTCAACTTCTCAGCACTAGAATTCTGTCTACAAAGCAGGGGAAAACACAAACAATAAGCTACGTCATTGCTTGAAAAATAATGGCAATTGATCCAGAGAAGCAAAAAACAATTTCTGTGCCTCTAAGAACGGAAATGCACCCTATGTTCACCTGGGGTAACAATCATGAAAACACAAATAATGAGCTAAAGTCATTACTTGAAAAGTAATGGCAATTGATCCAGAGAAGCAAAAGGAATTTCTCTGCCTCTAAGAAAGGAAATGCATCCTATGTTCACCTGGAATAACAATCAATCTATTGCCTAGTGTTGACTAGAATCCTGATTTTAGCTAAGACGTTTGCAGTAAGGTAAAGGTAAAGGTTTCCCTTGCTCGAAAGCCAGTCGTATCCGACTCTAGGGTGCAGTGCTCATCTCTGTTTCTAAGCCGAAGAGCCAGCGCTGTCTGCTTCTGCAGATGTTTCCGTGGTCATGTGGCAGGCACGACTAGACACCGGAGTGCGCGGAACGCTGCTACCTTCCTACCGAAGTGGTCCCTATTTATCTACTTGCAATTTCTTGCTTTCAAACTGCTAGGTTAGCAGGAGCTGGGACAAAGACGGGAGCTCATTCTGTCCTGCAGTACTCGAGAATCAAACTACTGACCTCCCGCCTCCCAGTCAGCGTCTTAGCCACTTGAGCTACACAGTAACCTAGCCAGTTACACAGCATAATATTCTGTGGCAGTCAAGTTACTTTTGGTATAGGGAAATTTGGCAACTCACTCTGAATGATAAGTTAACATGGGAGTTGAACGAAAGGAAAGGTATAATAATAATAAAGATTTTGGTAAATCTGGCAATTATTTGTGGACTTTACATTGATTAGAGGAGAAGGGGACAGTCCAGCGCCAGAGCAAATGAGCTTTTGGAAATAGTGAAAATATGCTGTGATATACCGCAATCTCCTTGGCATTGTATATTTCACTGAGTGTGTACTGTGGATTTAATTTTAATCTGTTTTGTGTTATTTTGGTTTTATAACGTAATGATAGAGATGTTATTGGTGCTGTATAATTAACTACGAAATTGAGAAATTTGGATTATTGAATACTGATTATGTTTTGTATTTGTTATTATTTCTAATTTGATTTTTTTCCTTTTGAGATTTTACTTTGTATTTTGTATTGTATTTGAAATGTATTCTGTTTCTCTTTTTTATGTCTTGTTATTTTTTGAAAATTTAATAAAAAATACTTTTTTAAAGTTACTTTTGGTATTAAGGAGGAAAATCCCACAAGCATCTTTCTTTGTTGGTATCACTACAATAATACTAAATGACATTACTGTCTGCTGCCCTTTTACAACTTCTTCCCAACCCAAGGCATTGGATGCCTTGGTACTATATATAGTCTGGGGTTTCTCTTTACAAGCATTGAACAGGGATTGGGAGAAGGTCCTTCGAAAGAGAAGAATTGTGATGGCTTTGTTTTCAAGCACTTGGTGTCTCAAGAAAAAGAGCTGGGGTAGGTACTTTCACAACAATATAACAGGAGTGCCCAAACTTTTCAGGCCGTAGGCCGGTCATGTGGTTCATTATGGCCCATGGGCCAGATCCAACCCCTGACGCCAATTCATCCGGCCCACAATGCCCTTGCCGCTCCTCGGCTGGCGTATGGGCGCATTTTACTTCTGTTTCCGGGAGCAACGAGGGCATCACAGGCCGGGTGAATTGGCAAAGGGGGCTGGATCTAGCCCATGGGCCGTAGTTTGGACACCCCTGATCTATAAGATACTTCTTCATTTTAGCAATCTCAGGTCTGGCCTAGACACGGAGGAAGAAGAAACCATCAACTTGAGAGTAAGAGAGCTACCAGTACACATTTGAGAAGGCATTTGACAAGTAATTTCTGGTTCTAAATATATGTAGTTTGAAATTATAACTGTGTCTATTTAAAAAAAACATATTTGTTCATATCAGAAGTATCATAATACAATTAATAAAAATATACAATCTTTGTATACTAATGGACTGCATAAACACCATTTTGGCAGCTAACATTAGGCCTTCAATTGTAGATGTTGAAGGGCACAAAGTATACTGACACAGATATAAAGTTACCGGTACCTGTTTTTCTTCAAACTCAGGAAAGACAATGTTGGTATGAATACTGAATTTTCTTAGGTTTAGCTTGGCACTGCCAATTCCAATTCATAGCTGATTAAGTGACTTCCAAATAATCCAGCTCTCCACTTGATTCGGGATTTCCTAGAATTCTATCAATTCTAAGGGGTGCTTAGTTCTCTTTTTCCATATTATATTCCTGGATATTTTGGGTGGGGGATCTTTATTTGATATAATATGGTACAGGTGGTAGCCAAAGAGTTAATAATGCACCTTAGAAGTAGATCAGTGATCCCCAGTCATCTGGGACATGGGGGCCACATCAGAGTGCCCAATGCTTAAAGAGGACCACATTTTAAATTAAGGTGTAAAAAAAAATAACCTACTGATTTATATTAAAGGTCAATGAAGAAATGTTAACTTAAATGCAATCCATTTTGGAACAATATTTCATCATGGAATCTTTTTCTCGCTACACATGCTTACCTAGTCAGTGTGATTTTTCTGGTTGTTTCCTGTTTTTGTGACATACACTCTTAAAATATCATATAAATGTTCGCCTTTAAGTCTTGGCCTACACTTTTATTTCACAATTTTCATCTTGGAAAAAGTTTGTTCGTTCACATATCTATGTGGTGCCAAAGACTGTGAACATGCCTACAGCATATTTATGTTGATAAATTTATCAGGTATTTCTTAGAACCAGATTTTTGCTGGTTTGCAAATCAATTAGTTCCATCTGAAAAGAGTTGAGTGGTATGGGTACCTGAGCTCTGCTGACTAGCCAATGGCCAAAATGCTAGTATGGGAATGGCCAAAATGCTAGTATAGAGGATAAGACCAAGATTTCCTAGAATTATATCAATTTTAAGAGGCGCTTAGTTCTCTTTTTCCATATTATATTCCTGCATATTTTGGGTGGGGGAATCTTTATTTGATAAAATATGGTACAGGTAGTAGCCAAAGAGTTAATAATGCACCTTAGAAGTAGATCAGTGGTCCCCAGTCATCTGGGACATGGGGGCCACATCAGAGTGCCCAATGCTTAAAGAGGACCACATTTTAAATTAAGATGTAAAAAAAAAATTATGACAGAAGTAACCTTGGAGACCAGAAGAAGCAATGTTGCTATTATTGGTGGCTTTTTTGTAAGAAAATGCTAGTTAAAACAGTAGTAGATGGTGCTACTTGAGGTGCTACTTGAGGCAGGAAGAACAGTGTGGGTCTGAGGGAAAATTCCTTGAGCCTGATAGCAGTAACCAAGCAGCTTGGGGACCCCTGATGTAGATGCTTTGAGTTTTTCACCTTTAGCTGTTACCTTTTGCTGTATGTCATTGGGTGCAATGCTTGCTAGGGAATTGATTTCAATCAATATGGATTTTCCCCAGCATCCAGTAATGGTAGGTTGTTAACCATCTTGAGTTTGTATAGTAATCAAATGCAAACTAATAATACAATAGTTGAGGTAAAGCCATTCTTCTGTAATAAAGCAAAGCAAAAGAAAACAAAGCCCAACCAAATCCAAGTTCACTGATGGCAATAAACAGCATGAATAAACTCTGGATTTTATTCTCATCCTTTGACTTGTCTTCTGTGAGAAATATGCCACAGAAAAGCCAAGATGCTAGTTTGATCTTATAGGGACAGAGCTAGCTGAAAAGATTTTGTTTTGAACACCAATATACCATTTTCACCACCAACAACTCTCAAAGCAGTTTATGTAGTAAAAAAAGGTGAAGATATTGTGGCAGGCTTTTACATCTAGATCTTCCATCTGCAAACAAGGACCTCATGGATTACTATTACTATACAAACTCTAAGCAGGTTGTGACTTGGAAAACAATTCTTACCTGAAGAATCACTCATCATACCATTTCACTGTTTCACAGGTGGAAGAAATCAAATATAGTACCAGGTTGTTGCTGTTGTTTTTGTTGTGTTTTGGGATCAAGGAGACAGCGGAGGCTTGATTCATGAAGAGGCATAGGGCAAGATAGCCCTATGACAGCCATCTCATAATCATGGGGTATCAAATTTGGGTTCGGGGTTCCACACTGGAGCGAGCCCATCGGCTCAATTATCTTGTTGATCTCCCGCAGGTCATGGAGCAACCGCCACTTCCCGGACTTCTTTTTGATGACAAATACCGGGGTATTGAACGGACTACTAGTCGGCTCAATATGACCCGCATCCAGTTGTTCCTGAACGAGCTGCTTAAGCGCAATCAACTTCTCTTGCGGAAGTGGCCATTGTTCCACCCACACGGCTTGATCGGTCTTCCACGAGAGTGGAAGAGCACAATGTTGATGGCTATTCATGAGTTATGAGGGTGGTGTCAACTTGCGCCAGCAAATCCCTCCCCCACAAGTTGAGATCAATTTGTAAAATACAGGGCTTGATGCGAGCGATCTCAGGCCCGCCAGGTTGGAGACTGACAGATAACCAATGAGCACTTTTCCGGGAGGCCTGGCTACCACCGATGCCCAAAACTGAGGGAGCGGTTTCGGTTGGCCACAAGGGATCCCAGTGCCCAGCGGCTATCACAGAAATATCCGCCCCCGTATCCAACAATCCTTCCAACAACTTACCGTTTACCCAATACTTACGGGTCGGCTTCTGTTGTCCTATCTGCTCTCGAAGGGCGGCAACCTGTGGATGATAGGTGTCTCCATCGGCCCCGGCACGGGTGGAACCAAACCCCCCTCTGCGAAGGGCAGGCTCCGCTCCCCCTGGGGTCTCATAAGAAACAATGATCAATTGTGCCCAGGAGTCCCCCTTGCGCAGTTGAAATGGATCCTATGTTCACCTGGAATAACAATCAATCTATTGCCTAGTGTTGACTAGAATCCTGATTTTAGCTAAGACGTTTGCAGTAAGGTAAAGGTTTCCCTTGCTCGAAAGCCAGTCGTATCCGACTCTAGGGTGCAGTGCTCATCTCTGTTTCTAAGCCGAAGAGCCAGCGCTGTCTGCTTCTGCAGACTTTTCCATGGTCATGTGGCAGGCATGACTAGACACCGGAGCGCACGGAACGCTGTTACCTTCCCACCGAAGTGGTCCCTATTTATCTACTTGCAATTTCTTGCTTTCGAACTGCTAGGTTGGCAGAAGCAGTTTGCAGTACAGATGGTGAAAAGCCACATTTTTAAAACAAAAATGTCATCTTCTAACAGATCAATTTCAAATAAATGTGCTGGAATTCCCAAAGACACTTTCAAATTCCTTGCACGTCCTAATGAATGGAAAGTTTCTTTTCAGTGGAAATGCTAACACAGACACTGAACTTGACGACTGGAAGGTCGGCAGATCAACAGTCAGAGACCCAAGTGCCGCATGACGGAGTGAGCTCCCATCTCTGCCCCAACTCCTGCCAACCTAACAATTTGAAAGCAAGAAATCCACTTCGGAGGGAAAGGTAACAGCATTCCGTGTGCCTCGGTGTCTAGTCACGCCTGCCACATGGCCACGGAAACGTCTGCAGACGTAGACAGCGCAGGCTCTTTGGCTGTGACTGGAGATGAGCACCGGACCATAGAGTCGGATACGACTGGCTTTCGAGCGAGGGAAACCTTTACCTTAAGGGGCTGCGGTGGCTCAATGGTTAAGAAGCTCGCCTTGTTCGCTGGAAGGCTGGCAAGTCCGCAGTTCGAGGCCCGGGTACTGCATGACGGATTGAGCGCCTGTCTCTGTCCCAGGACATGAAAGGAGCCTCATTTGGGACTTCCTTGAGCGGAGTTTCTTCCGCAAAAAAATCCTTTCAACCGAGAATAATTTCTGACACGAAATTATTAGCTTGACCTTAAATCCCCTCCTGCTTGAATTCGTAAGAGCACCCAATCCTGCCTTGACTAATGCTATAGGGGGGGGGCAGGTCAATGACACCCCTCTATACCAAATGGAGGAGCCCAAGCTCTTGGCCCGGAGATAAAAACTGGGAGCTACTACTTTGTGAGAGGGGGGGGGGGAATGGCCCAAACTCTGCCTTTCTGAGTTTGTTTTGGCGGACTGAGCCAGCCTGGCCGCCAGGGCTGAGTTCCTGTTGCAGGCGTGGCTCTTTGGCAGGCAAGCTCCAAGCCTGGGGGTGTCGTGACTCCGGCGGGGAGCTCCTTCCTTCAAGCGGTTTCCTACCGGGAGGCCTTTTTCGCCACTGAACACGGAAGATGTTGTCCCGCAGGTAAGGCGCTTCCCGACCGACACTTGCAGGATCAGGCTCCCTAGGTCACCCCTTTGCAGCCCAGCAAAGCCGAGGGCGGGCAGGGCAGAGAGATCCCCAGCCGCGGTAGATAGAAAATGGCTGGCAGGAAGAGAGAAGCTCTTATATGAACAACAAGCCCACCCTCGCTTTGGCCTGCCTTTCCTTCTAGGAGCCAAGCATGAGTCCTTCTCTATCAGCTTTATTGGGCTTGCAGGAAGCCAGGTTCAATATAGTAGAACCATGATGGCGAACCTTTGGCACTCCAGATGCTCTTGGACTTCAATTCCCAGAAGCCCAAGCAGTAGCACCCTGTGAATGCACAGGGATGGGTTTACTGCGATTCATCCGGCCCTCGCTGTCCTCGCCGCTCCCGGGAGCGGAAGTAAAACGCGCCCGTACAGGTGCGTTTTACTTCCGCTGCCGGGTGCGGCGAGGACAGCGCGGGCCGGATGAATCGCAGTAAAACCATCCCTGTGCATTCACAGGGTGCTTGGGCTTCTGTGAATTGAAGTCCAAGAACATATGGAGTGCCAAGGTTCGCCATCACGGTAGTAGAAGAAGCAACAGCCATGTGGCACTGGGCAGTGAAGTCTTAGGCATTTTTACTCAGAGAGACAGTAAAGGTTTCCCTTGCTCGAAAGCCGGTCGCATCCGACTCTAGGGTGCAGTGCTCATCTCTGTTTCTAAGCCAAAGAGCCAGCGCTGTCTGCTTCTGCAGACGTTTCCGTGGTCATGTGGCAGGCATGACTAGACACACCGGAGCGCACGGAACGCTGTTTACCTTCCCACCGAAGCGGTCCCTATTTATCTACTTGCAATTTCTTGCTTTCGAACTGCTAGGTTGGCAGGAGCTGGGACAAAGACGGGAGCTCATTCTGTCCTGCAGTACTCGGGAATCGAACGGCTGACCTTCCGCTTCCCAGTCAGCGTCTTAGCTACTTGAGGAAGCCCCTTTTAGTGGCCATGGGCAGACTCCTCTCTTCTCAGTTACCAACAGGACTGCGTTAGGCATTTGGGGCTGCATTCAAAGAAATATAAGGGACTTGCTGTGGCTTAGTGGTTAAGACGCTGCACTTGAGAACTGGAAGGTCGACAGGTCAGCAGTTCAAGACCCGAGTGCTGTGTGACGTTGTCTGTCCCAGTTCCTCCCAACCTAAGTAGTTGGAAAGCAAGAAATTCCAATTAGATAAATAGGTACTGCTTGGGGGTGGGGGCGGCCGCAAGGTAACAGTGTTTCATGCGCTCCAGTGTCTAGTCATGCCTGCCATAGGACCATGGAAACGTCTGCAGACACAGATAGCACTGGCTCTAACCCCCCATAACCCCCCCACCCAATTATCCCACCCACCCCATCCTATACATAAAAGGGAAAGAGAAGGGCTTCTGATTTCTATCGTGGTGTGAGCCAACAGGTGGGCATATTTCCATTAGGGCCCCACACCTGCCCTGCCCTTCCAGCCAGGTTTTCAAGCCTTTTCTAAAAGGCAGCAATTTTGTCTGTAATCTTAGCTCTGTTGGCAGGAGGTTCCAGAGGGCTGGTGCGGACACGGAGAAGGCCCTCCTACGAGTGCTAGAGAGATAGGCCCCTCTAGCTGATGGTATAGCTAGAGAGCCCCTCTGGTCTGCTCTGGTTGGATGGACAGACACTCTTGGGGCCCACTACCATATACTGCCATATAATGAGGCTCCTTTCAGGTCCCCAAGAACTGAGACAGGAAACTCAATCCATCATGCAGTACCCAGGTCTCGAAATGCCAACTTGCCAGCCTTCCAGCTAACAAGGTGTGCTTCTTAACCACTGAGCCACTGAAGCCCCAGTGATTGAATGTGATGAAATGCTATCCATCCATATGACTACTTACCCGGAGGCTGTTCAATTTCATGTGTTCAGACTGTTACTGAGCAAGGGAAGAGGGCTAGTGGGTGTTCACTCAGCGGGCCCAGAAGTTGGAGTAGGGTGTCTGACCTTTGCCAGCTGAGAGTTAATCCTTTTTGTGGGGATGAGTAACTGCTCTATATGTGCAAGATTTTGCTCGCCACCATTGAGTTGAAAATAGGTTTGGGCTGGACACGTACACTAATCATGTGTGGCAAAGGACGTGAGAAAGAGACATGGAAGACAGCAGTTATGCACTACACCATGGCTGTTCCTTTCCTGTACTAAACTATATGGTGGCAGTGTGTCATGACAATACCAGCTGTTGGACTGGGGTTTGGTTTCTGCTTTGAGAGTAATTGATGACAGCTTTTGAAATAATTTTCCCCATCCCACAAAAGTTAACCGAGGACAGTCTTTTTAGCAGATCTAGTACAAGTTGCCTCATTGACAGGGCATGGCTGTGGATCAAATGATACAGGATATACAACATAACTATGATTCTTTCCTGGACCACCTGTCTCCTACCTGGCATGAAACATCTTTGAAAAGTTTATCCACCAGCGTATCTGAGAAGTTCCTCCAGCATAGATGATGGCATATCCTATCTTGTACCAGCTGGGGGTGGGAGGAGCAATCTATTGTACCAAGGTAGACATGCTTAATCTTGTCCAATAATGGATGCTAAACAGGGCTGGGTCTAGTAAATCCTTGAATGGGGAGATCATCAGGTCATATTGGTTGCTGAATGATGGAAGGGCTCTGGGTCAGTGATGTAACATATGGCTTGTCTTCAGAAAGTTTTGGTTTCAGTTTTTGGCATCTCCAGGTAGACCTAGGAAAGAATCGCATTCAAACTCTGGTTAGTATTGGCAGTACATGCAAGATCAAGACAGTAACATCAATGTTCAGCCTAGCAAGCTCATGGGTCACAAGAGCCGTTCTTCTCTCGGGTCTGTCATTGTTGTCACGGTCGAGTAGTGTCCTAATGTTCCAGGTAATAGTCATTATCATTTGCTTGTTCTTCGTTTTGCAACCACCTATAAGGGGTGACTTACAGGGTGTAACCTCCCTGCCAAAGTGTATGGCTTCCGACGTTTAGCCTACATTTTCTAGGTTTTTCACCAACAGAAGCTAAGGTCCATCTTGAACATCAAGTGGGATGACTATGTCACCAACATCACAGTCCTCAAGAAGGCCAATGCAAATAGCACTGAAGCTTCCATCATAGGCCATTGTCTTAGATGGATAGGGCATGCCATCTGTATGGATGGTTCCAAGCTTCCTCGTCAAATTCTTTATGGGGAACTTAGCTCTGGTACAAGACCTCACAGAACTCCTTTGAAGCGTTATAAGGACCAGCTGAAACAAACCATGGTGTCAGGCATAAACCCACAAACTTGGGATGCAGCTCTTGCAGATCGCCCACTTTGGCGTCAAACCGTCTCTGCTGCTACTGAACACTTTGAAGGAGAACACTGCAGACATGAAGAGGCTAAACAACAAGCACAGAAGCTTCGTCAAACTCAACTACACCCTCCACCATCTATTAAGTGTAATGTGTCTGGTCACATGTTTCATGCCAGGATCGGTTTATTGAGTCACATACATCAACTGAGAAAATGACTTCCAGGAAAAATGTATGCTCGGATATGAGTAGCAGCCAGCAACGACGATGACAACAACTATGCAAGATGGACCAAAGATCTGACTCAAACTTAGTATAGCTTCCTACGATTCTGTGTGTTATGGTAAGTCAACCTCAGAGTGAATTCTGCCAGTGTTTTCAAAAGTATCATATTGAAGCTAGCAGTGTTTAATTTCTTCTTGGTGCAGGTTGTTTTCAATAAGCAAAGGCTGTCCTTGCCTGATTAGGAGTCTGACTTCATCCACTGGGGACTTCCAGGCTTCAGTGCATATGGAGGAAGGTAATATAACTGAACTGTGGATTACCTGCAAATATAACATTAAAGAGCATTTCTGTTATTTTAGAGCAGGCGTTCCCAACCTTTGCAAACCGGGGGCCGGGTCATGCTCAATCAGTCAGTTCCGAGGGCCAGATGACCATTTTGCCCTGCCTGCATTTTGTCCCAACAGCTTCAATGGGGTTGGCCATTTTGTTTCTCAAATGCCCTTGGAGGGTTGGGGGGGGGAAGGAAATGGTGCTGCAGGCGGGATCCAGCCCATGGGCCTTAGGTTGGGAACCCCTGTTTTAGAGTCATTTGTAAAGGAGTGACGTAAGAGTATATATTCTAGTGGACACAGCAGTTATATTGTATCTTAATGCATTTCAGCTATATATTAATATATTGCCGAGGCTGTAAAGTTGTGAAGGAGAAAATCTGCAAGTTTTAAAATTGCAAGTTTGAAATATAAATAGCTCTGATGGCAGAGCTCCATTGTGGAAGGTAATACAGTTTTTGTTAATTGTTCCTACAGACATAAGACATCTCTTTAGCAGAACTATAAAGAAAAGATTACAGAAATATGGAATTATATGGAGCTGTATTTGAAGAGAGTGAGAAACAACCACAGCTGTTAAATATATGCAGTGCTATGTGTGTGTGTGTGTGTGTGTGTGTGTGTGTGTGTGTGTCTGGAAAATAAAGGATTATATTAATTCTGGAATAGAAATAATTTGCCAGTATAGCAATCTGTACATGTGCATCTTTGTCTTTGTTTTGTGATTGAATCCAGAATAACTAGAAAAATAATCTGAATATTTTCCATTTTTCTTTTTGCAATTATCTTGTTAATACATATTGCTTTTTCTACTTCACAGGACAGTTACCCATTCATGTGAATAATGGTGTGTTGTGGTAACCTGTATGCATTTTAAAATAACTATACACCTGCAGCTCTCTTGCTTCTATCTTTCTTTGTTGAAGGATTAATGAAAAATTCACACATACTTTCTGGCAGCTATTCTTGATCACTGGTGTTGATATGACTAAATGGGTTCATACTGCAAAGCAAATCAAGCTTGTCATATAAACCAAAATATCATTGGTGTATGCCTACATTGATCAGTAATCACCAGATTCAAAGACTTATGTCTCTAGACTAGAGTTGAATCTAGACATCTGCTACCTATTTATGCAGTTCTGGATCACCCAAGGTTGCTAGACTTCCAGACCTTTGCTGCATCTGTGTTCCTCCTTACAGGCGACCTGGCAAGGTGGGATATGGGCAAATATCCATCCTCACAACACCAGCTGGGCAATTTGTACCTACTGCAGCTTCTGTACCGTCTTGAAGGATAGCCACATGTAGAGAGCACTGCAGTAATTGATTTTTGAGATAACCAAGGCTTGGACAAGTATCAGCAGCAACTTTCTGTTCTGGAGTGAGCACAGCTGGGTGATCTGCTTAAGATGAAAACAGGCAGACCTAGCCAGGGCAGATATTTGTTTCTCTAAGGAGAAAGACGGGTCCAGATAATTTATATTCCTAAAAGTGTATCTGGTTTTGTGAGAAGCCACAAGAATAGAAATTACACTTATATATCGCCCCAAAGTGCTCAGTGCACTTCTTTGGGTGGTTCACATGGTATTTAGCAATGTTTTGCCCCCAACATGCTTTACTGATCCCACAAGGCTGGAAGGCTGGGTCAACCTAGATCACCATCAGAATCAAACTCACACCATCAGTTTTGGCTGCTTATTTAACTTATATACAGATCACATAATGTGCAGTGCAGGGATGGACGAGTCACAAGTTGGAATCAAAATTGCTGGGAGAATCATCAACAATTTGAGATATGCAGATGATACTACCCTAATGGCAGAAAGTGAGGAAGACGTAAAGAAGCTCCTGTTCAGGTTGAAAGAAGAGAGTGCAAAAGCTGGCTTGATACTCAACATCAAGAAAACCAAGATAATGGCAAAAGGCCCTATCAGTCCCTGGAGAATAGATGGGGAGGAAGTAGGAGCAGTGACAGACTTTACTTTCTTAGGATCTAAGATCACTGCAGATAGAGATTGCAGCCATGAAATAAAAAGGTGACTGATTCTTGGGAGACACGCTATGAGAAACCTGGGGAACATAGTGAAAAGAAGAGATATCACCTTGCAAACTAAAATTCGCATAGTCAAAGCAATGGTATTCCCGGTGGTAATGTATGGCTGTGAGAGCTGGACCATAAGGAAAGCTGAGAGCAGAAGAATAGATGCCTTTGAAATGTGTTGTTGGAGGAGAGTTTTGAGAGTCCCCTGGACAGCGAGGAGAACAAATAGGTTGATCTTAGAAGAAATCGACCCTGACTGCTCCTTAGAAGGTCAAATAGTAAAGATGAAGCTAAAGTACTTTGGACATCAAATGAGAAGAGAGGATTCACTTGAGAAAGCCTTGATGCTGCGAAAGGTGGAGGGCAAAAGAAGAAGGGGTTGGCAGAAAATGAGATGGCTAAATGGTACTGTTGATGCAATGGGCACAGAGCTGGGTGGGTTGAGGAAGAAGGTGGAGGACAGAGGTGCCTGGCGGGCAATGGTCCATGGGGTCGCAAAGGGTCAGAATCGACTGCAACAACATAAAACCTGCAGTTTAACCACTGTGCCATGAGGGTTCACAAGAAGAACTTTTATGAGAGGGCAACTACCTTGGATGTTTACCCTTCAATTCTGAATGGATTGCGGATGGATGAATTCATATTAAAACCCAGCACCTGTATGCTGTAAAGCTCAATGTGGAGACATTCACTGTGGAATTGACTCACTTTAGTGGGGAATAGTCTTTGTTCTACTGGTGAGGGTAGCTCACATATGCTTTAACTGGGTTGACCCCACTTTTGTTCACTTCTCATTATATAATATTTGTCTGGTACAAAAGCAAAGGAGGCTTGCAGGAGTAGTTCTGTCAACTGAGCACCTGTTGTCTACAAACAGTGGTTTTTTTTTAAAGGCACATTTTGTCAAAGGCACCTTATACTGTGCAAACACAGCTGTCTGCCTCTACCCACTGCTAAGTCCTGCAGACTGTTTGATGCCTGGATCTCTAGAGCTGATTACACCCGCAGATACCCATTTTGGAAAAAGTGAATCTAGGCATAATTTCCTGCTGCATGCCGGATTTGTTTCCCTCAGCAGTATATGCTTGTTAATTGGAAATCTCTTTTTTTTTACCACACCTCACTTCTGAAAGGAAACTTTTTACCTAGAAAAAGGAGCAGATAAATTTGTTTGAGTTTGGTAGTGAACCAGAAGAGAACAGGAAGGTTTTTAAGTGGAGTTTAACTGGGCTGGAAACAAGTGTTACAGAGATCCATGCAGTCATACTTTGGAAATCTGAAGATTAGTGATTCTGTTCATGTTTTTAAAAAGCATAGAGTTTCCAGTTTTTCCCCTCTTTTGTGTCCAGATCAAACTTTGAGCTGCCAAAACGAAGCCACTTTCTTGACTTTGTCATTGGCCAAAATTAAGTAATCATTGGTACACGTTTCTGGTAGTGATCGGCAGACCAGCAAATGAGCTGGATTCTGTATCTCTCCACATTCACAGTGTGTGTCAGCAGCCCCAATTGAGCATGATGGTCTTATATTTAGGCATTCTGACCCTCAGCCTATTCAGGGTCCTCCAAGTAACGTAGGGGAGTTTGGTTCCTCTGTTTTATCCTCCTTTAATGTTATTCTTTGGGAGTTTACATTAAGATCTGGACTTACCTAATAAAAGGTAACTAAATCCTACAAAGTTTTCTTAATGGGGTTCTTCATGTTGTGGTTTCCTCTCTTGTCTTCCTGGCCAGTAAAGAGGATTGCAGTGCAGTCCAGCTGTCATCCAGCAGAAGGATATCTGTGTTTTCTGGGACATTCCTTTTGGTTGTATTGCTAAAGTATTGAGGAGTATGAGCCCTTATTCTATGGAATGTATCCTAAATGTAATCCGTACGCAGGCTTTGGTTGTGAAATATTGAGAGCTGGCCAGATTGGCTACTTGTAAACTTTTATCTAAGAAACACAGTATTATTGCTCTTCATTGATATGTGTAGGTAGGAGCACTGATGCTCCCCATGTAATATATTTCAATTAACTGAAAGGCACATTATTCTTTAAAAGTCATATTACCAAAATAGAAAGCATGTCTCTTTTAAGCCTGTCATGATGTCCCCTATTAACAATGGCATGTCTATTAGATCGCCTCTTGCTTATCTGTACTCTTTGCATGACTTTGCTTACAAACATCTGAATTTTGGAAGCCCAGGCATACTATTCAGTCATTGTTACATCTGAATTTTGGAAGCCCAGGCATACTATTCAGTCATTGTTATTCTTTGTCAAATATTTCTAACTGGCTTTCATTCTATTTCAGTGCGAAGCAGATTGAGAGAGATAGTGGGAGCATCGATTGATTGGAGGTATGGGGTATATAATTTTTAATCTTTTGTTAGTTGCTTTTCTATAGGAAAACAGGCCTGGAATGGTGAAATTGGCATTTCATTCAGAAACTTAATGAGCAGTCTCTTCTAACACTGAGGGCTTTTGCCCTTAAGAAGAAGAAAAAAGAGGTATACTCTATGATTAAACTTAGAATCAAATAGTGATTTCCATTTCAAAGCTTGGGACATTAACTATTACTCTCCATTATCTATACCCATGATGGTGATCCTTGTCACTCTAGATGTTCTTGGACTTTAGTTCCCAGAAGCCCAAGCCCCCATGAATCCACACGAATGGGTTTGCTGCGATTCATCCGGCCTCCGCCACCCCATCGCTCTTGGAAGCAGAAGTAAAATGCGCCCGTACGGGTGCCAAAGTCCACAGGAAAGGGTGATGGTCCCCAAGTGGATTCAATCCCACTTGAATCCATCTTGATAGAGGGCAGCAGCTTCATCAATACTGGCCTGGGACTGATGAGGACTTTTTGTGCCAAAAGGGATCAGGACCAGAAAGTGACTCGTAAAACTGGATCAGTGGTACAGGTGTCATGCTGCGATGCAGAAGGCAGATGAAAGGCCACTGCATTATATTCTCAGGACAGTCTTCATTGCTGATCACCATGAGGATCACCAATATTCAGATTCAGATACAGCAGAAGAAGACCTGTACAATAGTTAATGCAACAATAATTGTTTCCTGTTTGGTTGCTTTTTTCTCTACAGAGACCATGTGCAAGCAATGAATGAAAGAAAAGCCTTACATACGCTCCTTGCTAAAACCCAAAGTGACCTGCCTCCTCGGAAAATGAGTGACAGCTACATAGAAGTTATATTACCTTTAGAGAGCCAGCCTGAAATAAGAGAGAAATATCTTAATGTGCATAACACAGTCAGGTAAAAAGAGCTGTCTTTTAAATTTAGTTTCAGCCAAGTGAACATATGGTGCTATTGTGTTTAATATGTTTCACTTTAATTGTAACAGATTTGGTCGAATCCTTGAAGATCTTGATAGTTTAGGAGGTATGTAACCACTATTCCTTTTCTGTTTTTGACTTAAAATATATGGAGAAGAAAGAATGTGAGACTAAGGGGAATGTTTTGCCAAAGAGACACCATAGCTGAAAAGGGATTTGTAATACCATGTCTAACATTCTTTATAACTTAAACACTGCAATGGAGTTATAATATATAGTACATTGTTTTTATAAAAATACAATTGCTTATATTGGACAATAATGGCAGCCATCTGCTTTTAAGCAAAATAATAGGTAAGGGTTGTAGAAGTGTTGCAATCTTACATACAGGTGAAACTCGGAAAATTAGAATATCGTGCAAATGTTCATTCAATTCAGTAATGCAACTTAAAAGGTGAAACAAATATATGAGATAGACTCATTACATGCAAAACGAGATAGTTCAAGCCTTACTTTGTTATAATATTGATGCTTATGGTTTACAACTTATGAAAACCCCAACCCCCAATCTCATGTACCATATAATCATCACATAATCTCATGTATGCTGTACACCATGATCATCACAATTATAACGAATTAAGGCATGACATATCTCGCTTTGCATATAGTGAGTCTATCTCTTATATTTGTTTCACCTTTTAGTGAAATGAATGGACATTTGCATGATATTCTAATTTTCCGAGTTTCACCAGTATGTATGAAAATTATGTTTAGCTGGTTCCTGCTTCCCTTCTTGTGTTCATCTCTGTCACAAGTTATGCCTTTGCTGTCTTGGACTAGTGTGCATGAATACACAAATACACAGCACCAACAGCTGGATCAAGTCCAGCTGTTGGTGCTGTTGCTAGTTCTGCTTTTCCTTGGAAAGCATGTAAACACAAGAGCTCAGATTTAACCTGTGGAGCTCCAGATGGTTGTGGTTGGTGGTGGCAGTGGTGGTGGAGTTTGGTCATAAAGGTAAAGGTCGCCCTTGCTTGAAAACCAGTTGTATCTGACTCTAGGGTTTTCTTACCAACCTTCCAGTCATCAAGTTCAGCATCTTAACCACTAAGCCACTAAGTCCCTTTTGGTCATTTGTTGTTGTCGTTCAGTTGCACAGTCGATTCTGACTCTTTGCGACCCCATGGACCACCCCTAGGCACCCCTGTCCTCCACCATCCTCCTCAGCCCGCCCAGCCCTGTGCCTACTGCGTCTACAATCCCATCTAGCCATCTCATCTTTGGCTGCCCCCTTCTTCTTTTGCCCTCCACCTTCCCCAGCATCAAGGCTTTCTCAAGCGGATCCTGCTGTCGTCGTCGTCGTCTTCTTCTTCTGATTGTTGTTGTTGTTGTTGTTGTTGTTGTTGTTGTTGTTATTATTATTATTATTATTATTATTATTATTATTATTATTATTATTATTATTATTATTATTATTATTATTATTATTATTATTATTATTATTATTATTATTATTATTATTATTATTATTATTATTATTATTATTATTATTATTATTAAGTTGACCTTCCTGCCAGCCAGCCTTTTCTCCTTGCTAGTGCTGCAGAGAGCCTGTGTGACATGACAAAAGTACAGGGATAGATGAGTCAGCTATTAGGAATCTGGGTGTGGGAGGGAGAAGGAAGGGGAATAGAAAGGAAGGACAGATCCCTGCTGTAGTGCTAACACACACACACACACACACACACACACACACACACACACACACACACACACACACACACTTGTAACAAACTGAATCCAACGAAAGCTTCAGTTCCTTCAGAAGGAGTAAAAAGAAGCTTGCAAAGTCTCTAGTTGTGTGACATATAGGTGGTGTATAATACATTGATATTATCACGGACTGAGTACATTTTGGAGGACAAATGCTCTGCTAGGAATTTTTCTCAGACCGCCAAAGCTCAGCACAACTGTAGAGGAAGTCCTAGCTTCATGGTAGAAGGGCAGCATAAGGCTCATTTCAACTTATCATGGGAGGCAAATAGAAACATCCCGGTAGGTTGATGATTCTGAAGACTAGTTTTCTGCCAGTTACTTAGAGAAATGGCTATGCAGCCATGGCCACCTGTTTAGAAGCAAATGTTGGGGGAAATGTTGCCGCCTCGAGTCACACGTTGTGTCGCGTGAGGCGGGATATTAATAATATTAATAATAAAATAAAAAATAGGAAATTGCTTTTTATTTTTTTGAATAGTAGCCATGATAGTCTGTGTTTCGACCATATCAGAGAATAAACAAAACAAAAACAAAAATGTTGTAGCACTTTGAAGACTAACTGTTATATTTTAATGTAAGCTTTCATGAATCAAGTCCACTTTGTCAGACATGGGAGTGAGACTTCATGGCATGGACTTGATCCACAAAAGCTAGCATTAAAATATAACAGTTAGTCTTCAAAGTGCTACAACGTTTTTGTTCTCTGATATGCTTTTTATTTATCTGTTTTGGTATTTTATTTGGCTGACTGAACTCATGAATGAGATGGTTCATGAGCTTTCCTGATTTGTCAGAGCAATTCAGGAAACAAAGAGCACAGTGTAATGTTTTATTCTACTCCTTGGGAAAAAGCATTTCTTCTGAGAAACATTAATGGAGTTTCTCTTATTTTTCTACAGTCCTCATTTGTTACACTCATACAAAACATGATACTGCTCAGAGGTCACCATTGTCAATTGTTACAGCGCTGGTGGATAAAATTGGTACGTCATTGTTTGTTTAATTTACTTATAAATGTTTGGGAGTGCACTTTATACTGGATAAGTGTAGAACAGGGGGAACAGCAGGTTTTGAGACAAGTGTTCCCACTGCCTCTGCTGCAGGAGACATCATCCACCAAATCCAAAGTCAGAGTTATCTGGAAGTTCACTTCTGGTGACTGAAAGACCTTCATTTCGGGTTGGGGTGATGTGTCTGTAATTTTAAGGGAGAACATGTATCGTATCCCAGTGATTTCTAGAGCACAGTTGTCCTTCTAAAATATTTTTTTAAAGGGAGCCCATACTATCAGGTTGCAAATCTGGGCAGCTGAGATCTATACATTCGATGTGTTCTGAAACAGCTAAATTTGTGGAAGACAACGCGTATGGGCGCGTTTTACTTCTGCTTCCGGGAGCAACGAGGACAGCGCGGGCTGGATGAATCGCAGTAAACCCATTTGTGTGGATTCACAGGGTGCTTGGGCTTCTGGGAATTGAAGTCTAAGGACATCTGGAGTGCCAAGGTACACCATCACGGCCATAGACTGTAAATGATTACCCCACATTTGATGATTATGTCTGGCACTTGCTGCTTATAATTTTCAACATTCCTCAGGTGAAAAAAAAGTATCTTGGTAGTCTTTCCAATACAATAATGTATCTATCTTTACTGGGTTTTGCCAAACTTTTTTCCCTCCTAAACATTACTCCAGAATTTTACTCCAGCACTGTAAGATATTGGATGAAATCTTGTTGCTAAGCATAGTAAGTCTCAACTAGAATAGATCTATTGAATCAGTAGGAATTTGGTGAGTCAACGGCTGAGTAAGATCAGTTGCTTTTGTGGCCCTACGCAATAAGATTTCAGCTTTTGGGATCCAGTTTTCAATAGAAGTGTATTACAATTCAGAGGCCAGAATTCTATCAGTGTTTAAATAAGGTTTGCATAATTTGCTTTGGCTAATTGCAGCTAACTGACGAAGTGCTGGAGGGCATTTCACTCATGCAGTTGTTCATGTCACCAGCTATGGAACTGAGAGGCACCCAGGTAACTTGGCAATTACCTGCAGTTAGCTGAGGCTAATTGTATCGATCTTAGGTGAACATAGTTGGCTGAATAGATTAGTGGATTAGATATCTGACTCTAGAGCCAGAAGTTGAAGAAGGGAATGGTAAACCATTTCTGAGTACTATATGCCTAGAAAACCCAGGAAATAGTCACCATGAGTTGGAATTGACTTGATGGCATGTCATTATTATTATTAATATTAGGAGAATATTAATAGAATTCTGACCAACATGTATCAATTTATTTCTGACATAGATGCGTAGAGTATAAAAACAGCCATCATTATTCACTTCCATTTTTTAAATCCTTTTCATTAACCCTTTGAAATGACTGAGGTTGGGGTCAATGGTGACCAAAACTCACTCTGCATTTTGCATGTACAACCCTCTTCTGTTATTTTATAGCTTGTGAAAATAATCCGCTTTGGACCAAAGTTACCTGGCTTCTGTTTCTGGTTTATGAATTTCAATATCTGTGCTCTGATTTTCTTTCAATACTTTTAGGTTTATGGAAGCAGCATATTCACCCAGATCGTGATATCAAGTTCACTGGGAATGTTTCATGGGTCGGAAAGACCTCAATGGAAGTGAAGATGCACATGCTTCAGGTTAGCACAAGCCAATGCTCATTGTCTGTAAGAAACCCAGATTTGATCAGCTGTAGGATGCATCCTGTAATGGAATGGTATGCATGTTAGGAAGAACTTTATCTGGGATAAGCTTCCAAAGAAATGCAAGGCCCCTCAGGATATTAGTAACTACTGTTCTATATATATCCTTTGTTATATGACTAGTACTTCTAATGGCTTCCAGGTAGGCTGGCCTCTTCTTTTTGTTCTGCTGTATCCAAATCTGAATATTGGTGATCCTCATGGCGATCAGCCATGAAGACTGTCCTGAGAATATAATGCAGTGGCCTTCCATCTGCCTTCCACATCGCAGCATGACCCCCGTACCACTGATCCAGTTGTGCGAGTCACTTTCTGGTCCTGAGCCCTTTTGGCACGCAAAGTCCTCCTCAGTTCCTGGCCAGTATTGATGAATCTGCTGCCCTCTATCAAGATGGATTCAAGTGGGATTTAATCCACGTGGGGACCCTCAACCTTCCCTGTGGACTTCACAACTCAAGGCTGTTAGTTCTCAGGCAGTGATGCACTGTAAAAAACTTTTCCTGTGAAATTCCAAATGAAATAAACATTGCCGAAAGGATGAGGCTTTCTCAGAACTTGTGCAAGGAGGTACAAGTATCCAGTTTCTTGTGGAAGCATAAGCCCTGCCAAGAATAAAACAGATGATATCTGTAAACCACAAGTTGGAGATCAAAGAAGTTTCTCAGGCAAAATGTTGCATTCTGCCTTGCAGGGAGCAGGATATTGGCCAAAACATAATGGCATTATCAGTGGAAACTACCGTATTTGCTGGTGTATAAGATGCACTCCCCCCCTTAAAATACACTGGAAAATTTGAGTGTGTCTTATACTATGCATTTTATATATGCTGGCAAAAACGGTAAATTCCTTAACTAAATTTTATTTTCCTGCTATTGTTCTTTAGCTACACGATGGTGTCTATTCTCCTGTGTTAGATGCAACTTTTGTCATGGTGGCCCGTGATCCAGAAAACAAAAGGTAATGTTTCCACCAGACTGTTGGAAGTACAGCAATTGCACAATGACAAACAGAAGGATCTTTCTGGCACTGAGGGGTGAAGAGGAGAAAACAGGGAGGGAGAATATTTTTAAATAACTAGGGAGAGAAGGTGAATGTTTTGGTAAGCTATATGAACTCTTAGAACAGTGGTGGTGAACCTATCGCATGCGTTCCAGAAGTGGCACGCAGAGGCCTTTCTGCTGGCATGCATGCCATTGAGGGGACGCCCCGCCCCACCCAGCCCAGTCGGCACCTCTTCCCTACCACCCTTCTCACTCCACCAAAGTGGAGGCTGAAATCCTGACTGGGAGGCTGTGGCTGGGTGAGGTAAGGCAACCAGACACCCCACCCACCCACCCACCCCTCCTAGGAGTTGGGTGCCCCCTTGGGGCGTGGGGCATGCCATCGGGGGTGGGGAATGCCCGCAATAGGTGTGGAACATCATTGGGGTGGGGAGTGCCGTCGGGGAGTGAAGCGCACCCACGGGAGGTGGGGAGCACTATCGGGGGTGGGTAGCACCTGTGGGGAGAGTGCCAGTGTGGGGCGCACATGTGATGCTGCTGGTACACCTCAAGCTGTGCCCTTGCACACTCACCCACGTGATTTTGCTGGAGGCACGCTGGCAACGTCACATGGATGTGTGGGCATTTGCAGTACCTGCCCACATGCTGCTTCCTCCTCCTTGGGCAAAAGGTTCACCATAACTGCCCTAGAATATGCTGCTGGAAACTAAGCAAGGAATCACCCTTTAAATTTTACATTAAATGGTACGGTGTTACCTCGAGTTACAAATGGTTCGAGTTACAAAATTTTCACAATACAATGAAAATCAATTGAAAATAATGGCTCGAGTTACGAATTTTTCCGGAACAGATTAATTGGTTTCCAATGCATTCCTATGGGAGACCATGTTTCAAGTTATGAATTTTGGTTTTCAATGCATTCCTATGGGAAATTTGAGTTACAAATTTTTCATTACATGAAAAATGCCTTGGAACGCATTAAATTTGTAACTCAAGGTACCACTGTAGTTTAATTGGATAATAGAATGGCTCACATGAAATGTTAGAAATTACCTTTTCTCTTCAGATCACTATCCTCTGAATTCATATTCTAGAGATGATAAATGCTTTTACTGCGTGAGTAATGGTGCTGAACTGAATAAAAAGTGAAGGTTGTGCGCTCATTTCTTTTCCTCTGAAAAACCTTGTAGTTTTCTGAATATATCTTTAATGTACCCATAGGCCTGCCTTTGTGAATCCACTGATTATTGAAACACCAGAGGAGGAAAAAATCTTCAAGGAAGGAGAAAGTATGCAATGCACTGATTTTGATGGTGGAAGTTTTTCTGGTTGTGGCCATTCTTTGAAATTAGGAAAAAGTATTGTTTCATGAGAGAAAGGCAAGCATAAAGTAACATGAGATACATATTTAGACATTTTTCTTGTAGCTCCCCATTTATAAAGTGAGGGTTCTGGGATTACCTTTTAGGGTTTCCACACATATTGACATGTATTTGTATTATAATGTGGAAGATCACTTTCAGTTCAGGACAATGGATTTAATTCTCCTGGCTGGCTTGTTACATACATCTAATTCATTAATACCAGGGGTTCCCAACTTTTCAAGCCGGGGGCCAGGTCATGCCATCTCAGTCAGCTTCATACCTGTCAAGTTTCGGGAAATTTTTGTCAAACCCCTGTATTTTACACTCTTTCCTGCCATCATCCCAGATTAGTTAGACTGCAATTAGACTGGAGTTAGACTGGAGGCCAGCACAGGATAAGCATAGCTGTCCAGTTTCCTGTTTTGGCTGGGAAATTTCCCTTATTTGACAGGTATGGTCAGCTTCGAGGACTGGATGGCCATTTTGCCCTGCCTACACGATGGGGGTGGCCATTTTGTTTCTCAAATGCCCTTGGAGGGGTGGGGGGGGGTAGGGCCACATGAAATAAATGGTGCCGTGGTCTGGATCTGACCCACGTGACTTAGGTTGGGAACCCCTGGTTTATACCTTTTAAACTCTCCATTCCTCGCTTTATTGAGGGGCCAAAAGAAGTATTAATCTGCAGTAATTAGCATTTAACCTTGAATTTTGTTTGAGGAAAGGTTTGTTTTAAAGGACGTTGTTTTGAATTTGAATAACAGATTATTGTGTTTCATGTGGATTTTTCTCTGTTTTTCATGTAATTTTTAGAATCTAGATCAGGGAGCTTTTATATAGATTCAAGGTACTTATTTAAATGGTTGGCTAGGTGACAACAATAATTTGAGACCGCTGCCTTGTTTGTGAATCACCAAATTCATTAGCACGTGGATTCCAATATTGTTCCACTGAAGCTTGTAAAATGCCTATCTGTCATAGCAACTGATTTGTCCTTCTCCCAGTGATTGTGTTCTGAATGGCATGATTGTTCATCTAAACATAGGGAGATAAGTGAGAATTGTGGATTCTGTAGAGATCATGATCGATCAGAGGATGAATTAAGCCATCAAGCATGATTAATTCTTAATTTTATTTTGGTGCTAATGCTGACCAGGAGTCCAGTGATTGAGCTTTCTATGACCCTTGCTGGTGAATGCTAGCAAAACGGCGGAGGTTCAGAAATGTTAATGAAAAATACATACATGTTTGCATACACATGTACAGACACATGCATAAGTCCCTTGAGAAATGTCAAGTAATTTGCTGCTTTTCATGCAACCATCCCAAATGCCTTAGTCCTCTCCTACTTGAGGAATCAATCACATTGTCACTAGCAACCAAAGCAACTATTTAAAAAAATATGGAATATTTTCTTTAGAGGTGGTATGCTCTTGCAAGCCAAATCTCTTAACCCCATAGTGTGCTTACAGATTCGCATAATGTGTCAGTTTTTTTAAATTAAAAAGATAAATGGATAACACTGCTGAAGATAATTTCAATCCAGTAATTTCCCCCTTGTTTTATGAACTGTTTTCCTTTAACCGATTAGTGAACAAGATCAGAAGGATTGATTCTAGTAAAGCTTCCTTGCTAAAAATGGCTCCTACTGCAGAAGAAAGAAATATTGTCCACAACTTATTTCTTAATACGTTGGATACGAGGTAGGTAGTCAACAGACTAGTTCTTGAAGTTATGTTTTAGAGCAGGGGTTGCCAACCTTTTTGAGTTGGGGGCCGGGTCACACTCCCTCAGACAGTTGAGGGGGCCGGACTGGTGCTCCTCCCATCATTTACAGCTGCCATAAATGCATTTACAACAGCTGTAAATGATTCTGACTGCAGCAGCTGGAGCGAGGGTGGGGGCTGGATTATTTGGTGCTGTGGGACGGATCCAGCCCACCAGCTATAGGTTGCCTACCCCTGTCTTAGAGCTAGCATGGCTTATATTGAATCTTCTAAACTGTAGCTATTTATACAGTTATTTTCTTTTTCATTTCCATAAATTGATTTTACCTACATGTACCTGTGGTAAACTCTGAGATCTTTGTTTGTTCCAATGTGATAGGAAATGGTGACAATAAAATTTAGTAGTATGATTTAGCTTTCCTGTATATAAAAAGAGAAAAGGGACTGCGGTGGCTTAGTGGTTAAGACACTGAATTTGACAATTGGAAGGTCGGCAGATCACCAGTTCGAGACCCAAGCGCTGCACGACAGAGTGACCTTCCATCTTTGTCCCTGCTCCTGCCAACCTAGCAGTTTGAAACCAAGAAATTGCAAATAGATAAATAGGTACTATTTTGGTGGGAAGGTAAACAGTGTTCCGTGCACTCCAGTGTCTAGGCATGCTTGCCACATGTCCACGGAAACGTTCGCAGATGAAGACGAGTATGCTCAATGGTTATAAAATAAAATAAAAATGTGGATGGAGAACAAACTTAAAAAATGAGAAGGATGAAATAGAGTGTCCTATAAGAGGGTATGGTTGGCAGCAATCTTGAACAGGAACATTCTGTACCTTTTGTTACATGACCAACATAATCAGACTAAAGGTCCAACTTCTAGTCTAATATCCAGTTTCTCATGTGACTGACTAGAAACCGACAAGCAGGATGTGCAAGTCAGTAGCTCCTTCCTTCTGATGTGGTTTGATTAGATTAGACTAGATTGTGGGGCCTCCTGTCTTTGAATTCTGAAGTGCCATATCCCCATGATGATCTGAAGTCATTGAGAGACTTTTTTTCATGAATTTCTCTTATCCTTTTAAAGTTGTTGTTTCCACCTATAGTGCCATGGTGCACTCTGTGGGTGATTCATAATTATGAAAACTCCTATTTGGCCCCAAACACACTGGGTACTCATCTTATTGACCTTGGAAGGATGGAAGTTTGAGTCACTCTTGATTTTGTTGGGATTGAACTCAGATTGTGAGCAGAGCTTTGACACAGCTTACTTGTATGCCATGGGGGTCCTTTAATTCTTAAATTGCCCAAAGATTTCTATGACCACATCTACTTACAGAATTCTGGTGTGTTAACTCTTCTTTCAGGAGGAAAGTGTGTGAGTCCAAAGCCTGTTCTTTGGCAAGCTAGAGATTAATGTAGCTTGATTGTTAATAATGGGATAAAATGGAAATGTTACCATTTTAACCCTTCTCTCTTTTTATAGGACAATGAGCTTTAGGAGTCGTGTGTTGCCACCCAACTCAGTGTGGATGCAAGATACAACTTTAAAGGGGTTGGAGATCTGTCATCCTCAGGTAGCTTAGCACTGCTAAATAAATTGGCTAGACTCTTATTCGCCTTAGTTGTTTTGACTCCTGATACAGATTGGCATATTTAAGGGCACTTGCAATAATTAGTAACATCAGAATTGGACATTGTGACTTCTGTTGATGTGAAGCAAATAGTCTTGATTAATATAGTTACACAGTTAGTATATATAAGCCATCAATAGAAGGGAGTTTATGCTCCAGATTTCCCATTTTACAGGAGCTTTATAATTGTATTACTCTAAAGCAGTTTCCAGCTGCAGATGACCTACCAAACATGATATTTAAGTGTCCCTGCTAGAAGAGCAATAGTTGGGATCCCGGAGCTGCCTCCCTGTAGTGTGCCAGATTATAAATTTAGTCCATTATTTTTGTCTCCAAGCTTGGTGTTAGTGTACATTATGCTCTAAAATGTCACCATTTGTTTGGAGCATTCTGCACCACCTCCCCACGTGATAGCAATCAAAAATAATGTTTGAACTTTGGTAGAATCTGTAAAATAGCTCTCGCCAGTGTATATGGTTGAACAAAATGATAATTCTTCTTCAGGTGCCGGATCCGTTCCAGATATTGGTTATGATCATGGTGATAGTCTTCCTGTTCTTAACTTCTCGGAAAATGATAGTTAGATTAGTTATATTATTTTACACACATACATGTTAAATAATAGTTAGTAAATGTTTTACCATTGAATTCCAGAAACTCTTATTATCAAATCTGTTTGTTGTCCCTTGAATCATGTCCCTGTGTTATAGGATATTATTGGGAGCAAACAGTCAGTAGGACTTGCACAGAGCAGGGCATTTTAGGACTCGACCGTAAATGTTTATCAAGTAAACTTTTGCTTATTTGGAAGCAAGTTTCATCACTTACAAAATTCAGCTTTAAAAGTCATGGCAGATATACCATGTTGTAGACCCATACATGAGGGATTGCAGTGGCTCAAGTGGCTAAGACGCTGACTGGGAGGCAGAAGGTCAGCAGTTCGATTCCCGAGTACTGCAGGACGGAATGAGCTCCCGTCTTTGTCCCAGCTCCTGCCAACCTAGCAGTTCAAAAGCAAGAAATTGCAAGTAGATAAATAGGGACCACTTTGGTGGGAAGGTAACAGCGTTCCATGCGCTCCAGTGTCTAGTCATGCCTGCCACATGACCACGGAAATGTCTGCAGAAGCAGACAACGCTGGCTCTTAGGCTTTGAAACAGAGATGAGCACTGAACCCTAGAGTCGGATACGACTGGCTTTCGAGCAAGGGAAATCTTTACCTTTACCTTCTAGACCCATACATAGAGAAGTGAAATCTGGAGCATCTGGGAAATCTTTAGTCCTAAATAGAGACATGATGTGAACCAGTGAAGTTGCTTTAAGGGTGGCAGGAAATCCATGGATGGTTTACCTTCTGTTCTGGAGGAGGATAATATGGCCATTATTGGCCCTTTGTCTATTTGTACATATGGATCTCACTTTCTGCAACTGTGAGTTCTGTGCATTTTGTTACTGTGCAGTGCACTCTGGTCTCTAGTCATGCCTGCCACATGTCCCTGGAAACGTCTGCAGACAAAGACAGCACTGGCTCTTTGGCTGTAAAAAAGGGACACTGAACCCTAGAGTCAGATACGACCGGCCTTCGAGCAAGGGTGACCCTTACCTATTCTAATAGTATAAAATGCTGTTAATTACTTTAAAAAAAAAACAGCTTGATGAGAAACTGGAAATAAAGATGCAATTTAAAGTAACAATGTATGTAATAAACAATATTCGTATCTGTATTGTTATCTCAATTTAGGAACGTAACATTTTTAACAGAATCTTTGGAGGATTCCTTATGCGAAAGGCATATGAACTTGGCTGGGCTTGCGCCTATAGCTATGGGTAAGTTGACAATATGTATATCACCCAATACATTTCAGAAGCAGGAGATAAGGGCTTATCTTGCATTTTCCTCCCAGGTCCCCTCTTTCCTTAGCATTGTCTAGACCCATGATGGTGAACCTTGGCGCTCCAGATGTTCTTGGACTTTAATTCCCAGAAGCCCAAGCACCCTATGAATCCACACAAATGGGTTTACTGCGATTCATCCGGCCCACACTGCCCTCGTCGCTCCCGGAAGCAGAAGTAAAACATGCCCGGAAGAACATCTGGAGTTCGCCATCACGGGTCTAGAAAGAGCATTTCTCTCCCTGTTTGATTGCCTTGTACAGGAGAAGACTACACAGGAAACACAAAAAGTGATTTATTTTACAGGATCCATGTGTGCAAAGATATCTGGGTTAATTTTTTAGAAACCGTGCTCATTGTGGTAAGTGAACAGCTACAGTGTATGGGACAATCAGCAAACATTTACTATGTTGAAAAATAAAGATGTTGGTGATTGCTACTCTTATTTTCTTCAAGCACACAATCTTAAGACCGTACCACAATATAATTATATGATTTCTTGTATCATTCATTCACACGACAGTTTGCTCCAGATTGGCTCACTGAAGTATCACAGAGCTAATTTAATATTGTATGTCTGTGTCACTGTGGATATGAATCTTAACATCTGAATTGCAACATGTATGCCTAATGCGAAATAACTTGATTTTGTAGTAACTGAGTTTTTACACAAATCATTACTTGCTAGTCCCATGAGAGGTAGACCAGTGCTGTTGGCCATCTCAACAAATTTATTTTTAAATTTATTCTGAATAAGTTCTTGAGTCCTATGGATATTGTTTTCATAGTGAACTTTTTATTGCCCCCCTTCAAGATAGGGGCAGCCAGGAATCTATATAAGAAGTTTCACTGTGAAAAATAAAAAGTTCTGGTCAACAGCTGTTGAGGGTTTAACTGTGGTGACTTGTGTATGGGCTTAGATCACTTGGGTGGAAACTATGCAGCGGATCATGTAACAAGACTTCTGGGATGACAACTTTTGTGTTTAGAGAGAACCTGTATGTTACAGTGGCCTTGATTAAGCTTTGGTTATAGGTAGCTTCATTTGAACAATTTCATGAATAAGCCTGCTTCCACCTTGACTTTCTTTGATGGAACGGGCTAGGCATCAAACTATTGGAATGAGTTTAAAAGTTCAGCTAGTTCTTTCATAGTCACTGTCCTAAAACAAGAAACTAGTCTAACCATATTGTACATTTTCAAGTACTGTATGTATCTCTTCATTCAAGGAAGGACTGTCTCTTCTGGGCACTGGTGTGAAAGCACAAAGTACAGCCCATATAGGTGTGATTTCAGAAATTTTGAAATTGTATAGCTTCAGTCTGGATAGTTATGAAATTTCAGACACTATTTCACACTACAGTAAAACCCCTACTTACGAAAAATGTCCGTTCCATAGGCTTTTGCTTAAATTGAAGTTTTATGTAACTCGAAGCAAACCCATAGGAAAAACGAAATTTTTATGTAAATCGAAGCAAACCCATAGGGAAATGAATTTTTACGTAACTCGAAGCAAACCAATAGGAAATTGTGTAAATCGGGACAGGGTTATAGCACAAAATCATTATGTAAGTCGAATTTTATGTAACTCGAGGCATTTGTAAATTGGGGTTTTACTGTATTCTATAATCACATCCACAGTATGACTGCCATTTTCTTGTATAGTTCTGTATTTGTTCATCTTATTTGCTGTCACATCAGTTTCATATAGGGAATTCTCCTAGATTGTTGATGTGAAATAAAATTATATGCACTTAAATGTATGCTATCGTATAGTAAAATTTAGGAATTTGAAACTGAGCTGAAACTTCAGTAGGTTTCATCAGAATCAGTGGAACCGTTTATAGTATAAAATGACATGAATTTAATATTTTGGCAAAGCAATTCATGAAATAGTTTTCACTTAACCTCTCCTAATTAATTTCTTCTTGGTCTCACGAGATATAATTACCACAGATCTCAGGTTTCTGTTATATACACTTTTATATACCATATTTGCCGGCGTATAAGACACATCGTAGTATAAGACACTCCATTTTCCAAGTGTAGTTTAAGGGGGGGGAGTGCGTCTTATATGCAGGCAAATACGGTATATATAAAAATGCCCCCATTCCTTTAAAAAAATTATTTTTCTCTCTCACTCCAGAAACTTTAGGCCTTACGTTGTGGCTGTAGATGATATAATGTTCCAAAAGCCAGTTGAGATTGGATCTTTATTGATGCTTTCCTCCCAGGTAATTTTTGTTTCATCTGGTAATCCTTATAGAACATATTTATATAAATAATTTAGGTTACACTGACTTCCACCAATCCCAAGTCAGAGAGTTCCCTTTTTGAGTATTACAATGTTACGTCTACTTTGTTCAGTTACAAATCCAGTAAGTTTATCATCCTAATGTTTTCAAGGTATGCTATACTGAAAAAAATCACATCCAAGTTCGTGTGTACAGTGGAGTTTATGATCCAAATTCCAGAATCCAACAGACAACCAATGTCTTCCATTTCACATTTATGATAGAAAAGGAAATACCAGATGTCATCCCCAAGACATATGGAGGTGAGTAGATGTTTGGATGCACACCTCACAGCAACTCTGATGATGATGTGTGATTATAATTTCAGTCATTGCTTTTTCGGGCAACTGTTCCAGGATGGGTTCACTTCTGTTGTTTTGCTTATTCTCTCACTCTTTATCTCTATCCCAGTTTTCATCTGAATTAATGTCTAACCTGTATTACTCTAGTTTGTGTATTTTGTTTTCATTGTTCATGTATTTAAATTCTATTTTCATCTATCTCAGTTGTTCATGCCTATGTTTAGAATTTAAACTTTTCCCCCACTCTTTTTCATATGAATTTTTCAAACACTCCCAATTATAACAGAACGGTACAGTAATACCTTATACAAAGTCCGCTTCATACAACATCAGATTCATACATCACCTAATTCCTTGAAAAAAGTTGCCTCATACAAAGTCGTGCAACTTTGTATGAGGCATTGGGTTTTCCCCAGGTTGCATTGTGCCTGGGCAGTATAAAAAGCAGGACACATGCGTGCATTGCTCTTGTGGGTTTTGCATGAGGCGAAGAGTGTTTAGGAGTGGTTTTGAGCACGATTTTGGATTTTTTTGAATTTTTTTCGTCAGAATTTTTAGAAGCATTCCTGGGATTTTTGCAGCATTCTTCAGGTTCTTGGACAATCGGGGTAGTTTGACATGTTTTTGTAATGTTTTAGCCTTTAGACAATGATTTCTTAAAGTTCTGTCAGTTTCCTGTCTGTTTCCTTGACTTTGCCCTGAAGTCTGTGCTGTTACAGTACAATGTATCTCTTTGGAAACAACGTTGTATGAGACATCGCGGCAAGGATTTGGATGTTGTATGAGGCATCGTGGCTAGGATTTTGCATGCCTCATACAAAGTCCAAATCCGTATAAAGTCCAAACTTGTGGAACCAAGTTTGGACGTTGTATGAGGTATCACTGTACTTGCTTTCATCTCTATTTAAGGAACAGACTGGCTATAAAAACAAAGAACCTCTAGTATGCAAAGAAAAACTGAAAAATAAAGACTTGTTCTTTTTGTTTAACTATGTCACCTCAAAAAAACTGAGATGTCTCAATACAGTGTCTTGTAGTTGAGAGGTGTTGCTGTAGATGTGCTCAGTGTTCTTTCTCCCTTTAATTTTTTTAGAATCCATGTTGTATTTGGATGGGAAGCGACATTTTGATTCAGCTATGGAAGACAATGCCTGATATCACCATGTTGCCAAATCAAAATGCTACCTTTGGAAGAGAATATTGGCGAGAGGTGTAACAGAACATCTGCTCTTAAAAACAATATCATGAGTTCAAAAAACTTTCTCAATACAGAAATATTCCAACCCCCCCCCTTTATTTTGTATAAAGGTATTCTATTTATATAAAGCATTTAAGCTTAACTTTGATTCATTATATTTTGTGAATTTCATTTTTTATACAAGATAATGACCATCAAAAGCCATTAAGACAGTGACAAAAGCCGACCTTGTAAGGTCAAGGTAGCGGAAGCAATTATAAGAAATCCTCTTCCTAAAAATTATATTACAGTAAAACCCCGGGTTACGACGGAGGTCCGTTCCAACAGCCTCAGTTGTAACCCCCTAAAAATTGTAAACCGAAATATCCATAGGGATGTACTAAAAAATAAAAAAGGTCCTGAATTAATCATCGCAAACTGAAAAAATACATTAAAAATTTGTAAACCGGGACGGCATTTCCATAGGATTTGCTATTGTAAACCGCAGCAAACTTAAACCAAGGCCGTTGTAACTTGGAGTTTTACTGTACGTATTTGTAATTCAGAGCTGGTGATTCATATACTGTTTAAACCAGTGGTTCCCAACATGAACCCCCCCCCCCCAATACACAGGGGGACTTTAATTCTCAGAAGCCTAAGTCAGTACAATTGACTTAAGTTTCTGGGAATTGAAGTTCAAAAACCAAAGGTTGGGAAACACTGGTTTAAACTAAGAGCACTGACTTGCTGAACGATTAAACTATGTAAGTTCTTAGATATAAGATGGAAAGGGTTAATTAGTTGCTTGGTGTGGAAGCTGCAATGGGCTCATTAAGACCTTTACTCTGTCAGTGTGGACATACATAGCACATCATCAGTACTTAATCATATTGAGAGAAAATTCTTGCAGGAGGGAAAACTTTGACAAGTCTGATGCCATCCACTGATATAAATATCCGCTCCTGTGATTTCAGTAATTGCTACAGATACCATATTGTAGTAATAATTAATATGCCGCCTGCTACTCAGGACAAAGCACAAACTACAGCTTCAGAACAGTTTTCATAAGGCACAATAACCCATTATTACTGTGCCAAGGTGCTGCTTGTAACTTATCCGATTCTGACAGGGCTCAAGGTTGACTTCCATCCTCAGGTTGATAAAATGAGTATCAAGTATGTTGGGGTGGGAAGATGCTAATTAACTTGTGAACCACTCAAGAGTGCACTAAGCACTATGCAGTGGTATTTAAGTGTAATTACTATTGCTATTACTTGAATTTGATCAAGTACATGTCATAAACCCAGCTTTTAATATACTTCCAGCATATGCTGAAATGTTTGCTAAACAATGTATATGTTTTTAATACAAATTATATTTAATTGAAATAATGCATGTTTTTCTAAACCACACTAGTTAGGATACCAACCCACTTAGAAGATACTCTATCTCTTACTATTATGTCAATATGGATAATTATTTAGTTAAGGCAGCTATGTAAATTGTCTTCCAGTAAAGCTGAAAGTTCTTTCAAAACTTTTTAAATGAGAAAATTATTAACAGTAGACAAGCTTCCTTGAAAGACAACTCATCTCACTAGTCCTGATATTTCCTGCAGTGTATATCTCGAGGTGAATACTGATGGATTGGTCCCTTGATCAGGGTTAATCAATCATACTATTTTGCCAAATATTGTGGTCCACTCTAGCATAACCTACTATAAGAACATTGTTCTATCAGAGAAGAAAATGGCTAGTTGGAACATGAGCAAGGAAAAGTGGTTCCACAAGTCTTAGTGTTATTCGATTTCTAACGTTATGCGTTACATGCATCACATAACGTTAAAATCCTATGGGATGAATTGCATGTTAAAACTCCATAGATACATTGTAACCGACACAGACTTCAGCAAACGTTGTGCAATGCATCCCATAGGATTTTAACGTTATGCGATGCAATTTTTTCCCCAGATTGCTCAACGTTGTGCAGTTTTAGCGTTATCTGGTGCAAACGTTATCTGAGGTATTACTCTACTTAACATAAACAGGACAAGTCTGTTTTGGCATTTGTTATTATTTTTATTAGCTGGGGTGTTTTCACTTCAATTGTAGCACTTTCAAAAATAAGAAGACACCTCCCCCTGATGGTTGTTTCAGATATAGTCACTGAGGATGGGAGAAATTTCACATATCATGGCTAAATGGTATTTGAAAATATATATGAAAGTATTAAAAAAACTGTTATTTTAATATTTTAATTAGTGTTAAATGCAATTTGTCAGAATGTACTGTAATCACTAATCCTATGCAGAGTAGGCCCACTGATGAATGGTGTTAAGATTTATATAAATGATGCTTATTTAACGTTTCTATTTGGGATTATCAATTGGATTTTTGCCGATTTTTATTGCTTAAGACAAAAAAACAAAACTCACTTTGAATCTTGTCTAACCTAAACACCCATCCCAGTCATTTGTACTAAACACTGGATTAGAATTACAATTTTGTTGTATTGCTTCCCTACATCAGAAGTTCCCAACCTGCAGCACCATCATCCTGCCGGTGACCTCGCTCGTCGCCGCTTCCGCTTCCTCAATCCTTGTCCCCTCCGCTTGGCTTGTCCCTAATGACGCTCAGTAGCAGGGTGGATGTTGTAAGCCTTACAACATCCACCCTGCTACAGAACGCCGTTAGGGCCAGACCATGGCAAGCGGAGGGGACAAGGATTGAGGTGGCAGCGGCGGATGTGGCAGCAGCCCACATATTTCCCGGGGGGCAGCTCTGGCTGAACACAGGTGAGGACAGCCTGGATCTCTCCTTCACCCATGCCAAGCCACTTCTCCAGGCCGGTAAGCAAGGTGTGTGTGTGGGGCTCAGGGTGGTCTCACCAGTGGCAGCAGTGGGGTTGGGGAGTGCATACCTGTCAACTTTTGGATTTGAAAATAAGGGAAATTTTGGCCACATCCCTCTGTGGGTGTACCAAATCCATGGGCGTGATCAAATATAGCCATGTAACTTGCTGGGCTCTAGTCATGCCTGCCACATGGCCATGAAAGTGTCTGCAAACACAGACACCACTGGCTCTTTGGCTGTAAATGGAGATGAGCACTGCACCCTAGAGTTGGATATGACTGGCAGATTTTACTTTCTTAGGATCAAAAATCTGATGCTTGGGAAACAAGCTATGAGAAACCTGGGAAACATAGTGAAAAGTAGAGGCATCACCTTGCAAACAAAAAAATGCAATGTATAGGTGTGAGAGCTGTACCATTAGGAAAGCTGAGCACAGAAAAATAGATGCCTTTGAAATGTGGTGTTAGAAATAGGTCAATCCTAGAAGAAATCAACCCTGACTGCTCATTAAAGGTCAAATAGCAAAAATGACGCTAAAGTACTTTGGACATTAAATGAGAAGAGATTATTCACTTGAGAAAGCCTTGATGCTGGGAAAGGTGGAGGACAAAAGAAAGGGGTGGCCAAAAATAAGATGGCTAGATGGTATTGTAGATGCAATGGGCACAAAGCTGTGATGGCTAACCTTGGCACTCCAGAAACGACTGTCTTTCGAGCAAGGGAAACCTTTACCTTTAACATAGTGAGCAAGCACTCCCCCCCCAAGTTAACTCTAGAACAGAAACGGAAGGCAGGGGGCAGAAACAGCTCAATAAAACATGAGAGTGAGAGAGAAGTCCCCAGACCAAGAGCTGATTTGCCCCTGCATATATGAAATATTGCTCACCTCTAGACGCCCGTCCCTAGTCCCAGCATGAAACAAAGCGCCATCTTGGCCAGGAAAATGAAAGAGAAACTAACTACAGAACGTCCCCCCCACCTTCTCTCTCTCCCCTTCCACATGCGAAAAGCCACACAGTGACCTCTTGTGGCCGGAAAAAATACTGCACCTTATTTTTTAAAAATAAGGGAAAATACAGGGAAATCAAACGGGAGGGGGTGGGAAGAGGGGTAAAAGTAAGGGGTATCCCAGGTAAAACGGGATGGTTGACAGGTATGGGGGAGTGCTGGGTGCTCAGGGTGGTCCTGCGACAGTGGCAGTAGGAACACCAGTCTGACCCCTCAACAATCTGAGGTGGCATGAACCAGCCCCCAGCTTAAAAAGGTTGAGGACCCCTGCCTACATACACAGATTTCAGCTGGCTGACATTCAGACATTGCAATTGGATGCAGTGAATACATTTAAAATCAAGATCTATTTAATACTGCCTTATTTGCAAAAACCAGCAGGTGCTAAATGGTCAACAAAAACTGACTAGTAATTAACTAGTGATCTTTGATCTACCTGCTTCAAAATCCTTATATCTGTTGATTACTTTTATGGTTTTTGAAAGTGATGGTGGAATACTGAAAGGCTGAATTACTGCATTTGATTATACAATGTTCAATGTACCCTTAAAATGGACAGTTTTGTTCTATTAAATTTGTAAGTATCTGCTAAAGTAAAAATGGAAGTGTGAAAAATGCAGGACACTTGTTTTGAAATCTATCAAATGTCCAAACTGCATGTGCTTGTTAAAATAGCTGAAGTGAAAGTGTCTCTTTGGGAACAACAATTCTGAAATATTTTGTCCTCAACATTAAGGTGATTTAAGAGCCATTGGTTTTCTCTGACTAAAAACAATTTCCACTAAGCTCAGCTTTATTTATTTCAAAATAAACAAACATAAAATCAGATTATATGTTTGAGAATTCAGTTCTGGGTGACTAAGAGATTGGGTCAGGCATCTAACTCTAAAAGTAATTTTACATGCTAGTATTTTGGTAGTGCTTCACCTCTTTAGTGCTATCATTCTGGTTAGGTAGAGGAAACCTACATCGCATATACTGTACTGTATTCCCAATGGCAACAAAGTCCCAGCACAAATTGACATACAATTATAAAAAGTAATGGAACTTTATTTGTAGCTTTTCAGTTGTGTGTTAGAAGATATCAGTTCACTTTGCCAAAATACTTCAGTTTTCCTGCTGGATCTGGAATGATCTGTGTAAGGGAAAAATCATCATTAAATTCCAAATAGATTTTATATATATACATCAATTAACTGTACTTAACTATCCAACTGTATTTAATGGTCCTCTTCTTGACTACTACCATCTTACAGCATCTCTAGGTTTGATCTAAACATATGCTGAAAATAGTGTTAGGATTCAAAAAATTGTTACTACCTACTCTGTGGGTATGGCCGGGGAAAGCTCTGCGTTGCACCCAAATTAGGATTAATTTATTTCAAAACTTGGATGGGCGGGGCCAGCCAGAATTTCTGCTACCGGTTCTGGCGAACTGGTGCGAACCTGCTGAATCCCACCACTGGCTGAAAACATGGCTACACTTTAATCATGTAAGATACACATGCTTCAATACATTATTTAGATATATTATTGTAGATTTTTACACCACCTTTCTTTGAAAGAAAGAAACAAACAAACCCAACCCACATACATAGCTAACAAACTTCATGGAATATAATTGTTTTTAGAGCTGTTTTCTATAAATTGACTATACAGTTTTCATAGTGAAAAACTGAAGTGTTTGGGGAACAATGTTAAATATATTATGAAACAATTATACCAATTCTTTGCAGATATAACATATAAGCTTTTTAAAAATTAGTCTCATTTGTTCTCATGCCCAAGTAATTTAAATCTTGGAGATTAACGCATGCTAGAAAGGCAAGGAGGGTGGCTTGGTGATTAGCAGAACATGAAATAAAGTATCACAGAAACCCATGGTAAGGTTTAATGTTTTTTTACGGGATAGGTAACAAGGTGCAAATGGTACTCAAATTGCTTGCATGATGCTTTTGGCTTGGTGATGATATTCCCTACATTGTCATGAGAAAAACATTTTTTTTACCAAATGAACATAAACTTACTGTTTCACTGCCTGGTTTCCAGCCAGCTGGACAAACTGAGAAGGCAATTAAAGTAGATGTAAATCTCATGGTTTAAAAAGCTGCCTTCCTATTCTTGTTCTGAAAATTAACCGTACTACAGCCAACTTATCTATTACAAAGATTAGAAAAATCAGAATATGTTCTTAACTAAAAACAGTGAACAGTATTAAAATACCTGTATACATATTTGAATTTCATTTGAAAATCTGTATCCATAGTACTTTGCAGTTCCTATTTGCTTTTAGTTAAAAGCATATATCATACCTAGTATCCTAACCAGTATGAAATTAAATCCTTTATTAATGTAAATTTATGTGACCACAGTAAAGCCAAAGTGCAAATTTAATGATAAGTTAAACATGAGACTTATACAAGCTGCTGAGCTGGTTTTCTAAATGATTTTGAGAGAGATGCAGATAGTTAACTCGTTAGTAGCACATTTAGCATAGGCCAATGCGAGGTTGTTACTAATGGGAATATTTTCTTACTTATAATAGCAGCGTTTTATGGTTTAATTCTAGCTGCCATAAATCTAGGGAATTCTGCCTGCCTGTTAACTTACCTTTGCTTTCAGATAAAAATTTACATTTGTACAAAAGATGAGGAGAAAATTCACTGTACCCTCTCAACTTTATGGTATTTTCCAAATTGCACATGAAAAGAGAGGATGCTGTAAATTTCCAAATCTTAGAATAACGCTTACTTATTACAGTATTTAAGAGCAAATATACCTTCTCCATTTTTCTCAGTATACTGGAATGCTTGTACTAGACGAAGAGTTTCATCTACAGATCTACCAACAGGAAGATCATTCATTGTTATCTGTCTCAGAATTTTCTTGTCATCAATAATGAAGAGGCCTCTGTGAAAATAGGAGAAATAAATAGGAGAAATAAACAAAAAAATGTATCCATATATAAAACCTGTGCCTGATAATCCCTTTAAGTCTAATTCTTATGTGTCCAAAACACATACTTGAGGGCTCATAAAAGCTTTTTTCCAAACAATGTCTTGTGATAGAATACTGAGAAAGAAGAGGGAAAAGCAAAACAGTCAACATTGTACCTAAGAGCATGTCCTTGGTCCTCTAGATAAACTCCATAATCCTTTGAAATTTGGTGTGTCAAATCTGAAAGTAGCGGTATCTTCACTGGCCCAAGTCCTCCTTGCTTTCGAGACGTATTAATCCTATTGCAACAAATATCACCAAATAACTCAGTACAAGTTGTTGTATATATTTACATTTACTGTATAATTATATTTTACATCTACATATTAGCTCTATCATCAAGACATTTTGCAAAGCACATTTTGCCACCCCTGTGGATCTCATTCCATCAGATGAATTTTTTTAAAAAAAAAATAACTGAAAAGTAAGGTTGCTACATAGCATTGGAACTACAATTGAAAAAATATGGAAAGTCAGTTGCTTAGGTAGTTTCCCTTGCTCGAAAGCCAGTCGTATCTGACTCTAGGGTGCAGTGCTCATCTGTTTCAAAGCTGAAGAGCCAGCACTGTCTGCTGCTGCAGACGTTTCCGTGGTCATGTGGCAGGCATGACTAGACACCAAAGTGCATGGAACGTTGTAACCTTCCAACCGAAGTGGTCCCTATTTATCTACTTGCAATTTCTTGCTTTTGAACTGCTAGGTTGGCAGGAGCTGGGACAAAGATGGGAGCTCATTCCGTCCTGCAGTACTCGGGAATCGAACTGCTGACCTTCCACCTCCGTCAGTGTCTTAGCCACTTGAGCCACTGCACTCAGTTGCTTACCCAACCTAAAAAGTTGTGCAAGTAACAAATGCTTAAGGTAAAGGTTGCCCTTGCTTGTAAGCCAGTCGTATCCGACTCTAGGGTTCGGTGTTCTTTGCTGTTTATAGCCAGAAAGCCAGCACTGTCTGCATCTGCAGATGTCTCCTTAATCATGTAGCAGTTATGATACTGGAGTGCACATAACGCTGTTTACCATCCCACCAAAGTGGCACCTATTTATCTAATTGCAATTTTTTGCTTTCGAACTGCTAGGTTGGCAGGACCTGGGACAGATGGGAGCTCAGTCCGTCGTGCAGCACTCTGGTCTTGAACTGCTGACCTTCCAGCCGTCAAATTCAGCATCTTAGCCACTAAGCCACCACAGTCCACTGACAAATTGTATAAGCAAAAACTACAGCCACATTATACACAGAATCCCACTAATGACTTTCCAACTAAATTCTTAGTAATACGCCAGTTTCACAACACTGCATAGAGATTTGATTGCAGAATTTGTTAATAAGTTGCTATTTTTACATTCCAAATTATGTCACTGTACTTCCACATATTTAAATACTCAGTTGGATTTATGCCTATGTATTATAAAGTATTACAAATTTAAGTGCTATAAATGCTTACTGTCCCCCCAACACTTGCATGCAAATCTTTAGTATATAAATGTTCTATATTTCACTGCCCAGATAAAATAGCCCATTATATATTCCCCATCCTATTTTATGTTCGGCATTCTACAAATAGGAGCCTCCTGTTATCGACTCCTTACCCAATCAATAGACCTTTTATGAGTAAACAGCTGTGCTTATGGAAAAGCTGTGGGTACTTAACAGCTCACATGCAGTTTCAGCTGGACTTGGTTCCTAACAACATTTCTACTTGGCAAATAAGATCAAATCGCTTGTTATCAAAAACTTGGATAAAAAAGGAGATTGCAAAAGAACATACCATGCTAAATGAGTGAATTGTGAGTCTACAGAGCAAGCTACTACTTCAGCACCAATTGTTCTGAATTCGTCAATTCTGTCACTAAAGGCAATTATTTCTGTTGGACACACGAATGTGCTAAATTAAAACAAAACAAATGATTAAATTTTACATTTCACAGAACTGAAAAAAATATTTATTCTTTTTATAATGAACAAATATAAAAAAGTATTATTGCTTCCAGTAAAATCTTTTATTTACATTAGTACATTATATATGTATGTATACTTTTCATTACAACATGATAGCTGAAATCTGTTGCTTAGCATAATAAATTGCAACCAGAGAAGACCCACTGAATCAGAGATTGATCGGGCCCTAAGTCAGGGGTTCCCAACCTAAGGCCCATGGGTTGGATCTGGCCCACAGCATCATTGGGGCACCAAGGACATTTGAGAAACAAAATGACCACCCCTTTGAAGCTGTTGGGACAAAATGGCAACCCCCATTGTGCAGGCAAGGCAAAATACCCGTCTGGCCCTCAAAGCTGACTAAGAGAGCATGACCCAGCCCCTCCAGCTTGAAAAGGTTGGGAACCCCTGCCCCAAATGAAACAGCGAGACTGGTCACAGGATGTTCAAAATTAACCCCAATACAAAAAGTGCATTACTTAGCTGGCATCAAAATTCCATCGAGAAATTGCTCCTCAAAGCAAATTCCTCGGAAACACACTTGCTATTTGATCACCGACCACCAAATAAGAGACTGAAATCAAGGCAGGCATAGCTTCCTCACCTCTGCCCCTCCGAACAACCAGACCCCACAGACCGCCTTAGAACTATGGAAGGTGAGCAAGGAGCTACCAGATAACTGGGTAGAACCACATGACTCTCCATGCCTGGTCAAGAACAGCCATGGCCTGAGTGGAAAGCTTTAAATATACTGTGTGCAGGGGTAGGAAGATCAAAGGCTAATCCGAGAAAGTGGGGTTTCCCTGTAAACAACAGCCTGTGTTAATGTGGAGAAGAACAAACTATCTCCCATATAATACAATGCACACAATGCCCCCTCAACATGAACTGAGGAGGATCTTATGTTGGCAAAAGGAATTTCTTTATTTCAATTATTATGCTGTTGAAGTGGCCCGATACTGGGTGAATGTCATCTAGCCCTTTTTAATTCTATTTTGGTTTTAGATGTGTTAATTTTAGCTTTGTATGTTATTATATGCTGGTGGTACATCTGACACGAATAAAGGAAGTGGAGATTTGGTAAGTCATCTCCAAAAACTCCATTGATTCAATGGGCCTACTCTATTTATGACTTACCATGCTAATCAACCAGGTTTCAGCCAATATAATATAATATAATATAATATAATATAATATAATATAATATAATATAATATAATATAATATAATATAATATAATATAATATAATATAATATAATATAATATAACCTAGGTCTAAACATTTCTAGTAGCTGTAGCCCTTGTATAGTTTCTTTGCAATGATGGATCCAACTCTGTTTGCATGACTACCAGGAGAAATTATCCTAAACATTTAATTATCATTATGGTAGCGTAGCATAATTAAATATTTTGAAAAGATTCAAAATGTGATTTACAATCTGCAAACAACAGTAAAGATCTATATTGTTTCGTACAACAAGACCATCTTATTCTTTCAGTTTAGAAATCAATAAACTATATCCTTGTTATGCTGAGTAAATTGAAATAGTAACCTAATTCGCAGTAACCTAATTTGTGGCATGTTATTTATTTTTGTAATTTAAGAGAACTCTCCAGGCATGAGAAAAATAATAAAATAAAATAAATTTAAAAGCATAGAAAAAGCAAAAACAACCTGATGAGGACTGACTCTGAGAATGTTTAGCATGCTAACAAAAGATAAAAATGAAAAACACCAATACATTCCCTCATTGAATTTTTATTCTACCTTTCTCCTGATGAAGGGACTCAAGGCAGCTCATAATGTTGTTAAAATAATAAAGGCAAAATACTTAAACCCCAAAAAATGTAACACTTAAAAGATTTAATTCAATGCAAGCTTCTGTGAAAGACAGTCCATTTCCTCAAACAGTGAAGTTACATGTACAGTACATAACCAATATATATTTGTACATATCCCCATAACCAAGTGAGGATATGGATAATAGACAAAGTAGTAATGATTTGTTAACACAGGAATGGGACTATGAAACTGTAAATAACTTCAACTAACAGGTTCTGGCAAGGACAAAAGCTACTGTAGGCCAAGTAGGCTTGACTGACACAGAAATGTTAGAGGATGTTTCTGGGTCTAAATTTGTCACAGATAGCAACTGCTTTGTATCCATATTATAGAAAGTAGTGTTATTTTTATAATTAGCGTGATCAGAAGCCCTGATCTCGCTTGAGGCCCTTAGAGATGCACTGGAACTTTTTAAACACAATTTCTGTTGTACACTTAATGTGCAGATAGAACTTTGAGATGCTAATTAGATAAGGAAGGAAATAGCTGCACCATTGTGTAGTAGTAGTAAGGGTTGACTTCTAGTTATTTTAAAAAAACCTAGTTAAACAGTATGATGGACAGAGGGATAGAAATTGAGAGAACATTATGCATGTACTCTTGACAAGAAGGCTGTCCATTTTCTTTCCATTTAATTTTAGCACAGTTTATATTGCACACGTCCTTTGAATGCACATTTGTTGGTGGTTCATTTTTTGCTGTCAGTGTTCTATGCACTAGGCTGTTAATTTGGTATTGGAAGGAATGCTGAGGATAATGATGTTCATATTTTTAAAACACTAAATATTAATTTATTGTTTTGAAAAACAAAACATGAGCTGGATTGATTCTATGAGGAAGGCTGCAGGCTTATGTTTGTAAGGTCTTAGCAAGGATGTTGTGGATAGGACATTTTTTTAGATCTCTCATTCACAGGATCCCCATAAGTTGGAGGCAACTTGACAGCGCATAACAAAATACACTGTCTCATTAGACAAATAGCTATTTACTGAAATCATGTAGCTTAGCATAGTATTTCACGTGAGTAGGTCCACAAGAATCAATGGACCCTACAGAGGAGTCGACTCACCAAATCCCTGATACAATAGGCCTAATCTAGAGTGGTTTAATATGCTAAGCAATAGGATTTCAGTCATTATTTTTGTAGTTAAGTGATGGAAGCACAACTAAAAATAGTGTCACAAGTGCCAAAAAAACACTGCAAATGTTAAATGAGCCAAAAACATTTGCAACTGACTTAAAGCAGAAGACAGTATCCAAAGCAGTACATAAACATGCTCCCAGAACCAGTTTTCAATTGGCTACAAGGATGCAAGAAGGTGAGGGGAAGAAATTCTGTGCACTGGTACAACAACACCACAACACTGGATTTAGGCCACTGGAAGAATTAAAAGATTTTAGGAGCCATCTTGCATGGAGTCAGACATGTGGTCCATCTCATCCAGCATTGTCAACACCGACTGTCAGGGTGTTTCAGGCAGCCATACAAAGAGCTGCAAGGCACTCAACATGGGAGCTTCTGCACAGAAAGCAGGTTGACATTTTCTCACATTCAAAAGCAAATACAGTACAGTATTTGTACTTTTACAAAATTAGAAAACTATCTTGAATATAACTAGTTTCCCTTCCCCCTTTTAACATTTTTACCGGCAAAAAATTTAAACTTTTCTCAATGGAGATGTTTCTCCTCTAATGGTAAATGGCAGTTGCTACAATCCATTTGAACAACGTACTGTATTGTGAAAAGACTTGTGTATTACAAATGTAACACTTTGCTTACAAGTCAAGAGGATAAAAGAAGAAAATAAGGTATTTCCCATCATAATCTGTTAGTTTTAGCTCTTTAAATTCTCCATTGATGACCGCTGTTCCTTCCCAGTCGGGAGCTGGTTTTGAAACTAAAAATAAAAAGGACATATCAAATGTAAGTATAAAATACAATCACATATACTGAAAAATGTTTTGAGTCAATATCCTACTGAGGGGATGAAGAATGAAAAGCTATCACACAGCTATTGCTCCCACTCCAGCAAGCTCCCTATTATTGTATTCCCATTTGCACACTGGCTGCAAGACTGATGAGTACATGACAGAACAAGAAGGAATTATGTGGCTACTCTTCAACTTCACATTCATTCAATGTGATACTGGTCTTTACTTTGTTGGGGAATGTTGGTTATTATTCTTAGGAGAGTGAGAAAAATAGCAGCAGCACAACTTGAGTTAATCTCCAAACACCAAAAACTAGCTAAAAGATGAACGACTCTCTCCAGGTAATGTGTGATTAAGCTGGGGTGGAAGGAAAGGAAAATGCAATATTGTACAGTACTTGGAAAACAATAGAAAAATACTGGTTAGCTATCTCTCAGATCTAAGCTAATCTGTCTGGGACCATAACCAACTGGGATTTTAAATTATCCCTTTTTTTTAGCAGAATATGATGCAGAAGAACAACAGTTGCAGCATGAGAAAAAGCAAGAGATTATAGCTCAATTCTCCTGCCCTCCCCACTGTCTAGAACTTTGTAAGATAAAAATCATTCTAGAATAATTTAAAGTAGGAAAAAGGTAATTTTTATCTAGTTAGCATTTGTAATTACAGTCAAAAGGATAAAAAAAATGTACTCTACAGCACATGGAGAAAACTTCCCATGCTTGCTGCTTGGAGCATGGCCAGAGAAGAGAAGACAGGGAAGGAGGAATCACCCTAAAGGACAGGAGTCAAAGCAATAAAAGCAACAAAATTTAATATATAATATGTAAAGTGTAGCAACCCGGTCAAACTGACGAAAAAATGTGAACAATAGGGATAAGACTCATCATGTCATGTTATGCAAACTATAGGCAAAATTGAACAAAGTAAAAAACCACATTCATCCAAGAATCAAAGAATATCCCTAAAGTAAATCCAAAAAACCTATCGAACAAATAGGACCTAAGGTAACAAATAGACCGACTCTATATATACCACAGTGTGATATTAAACAGCAACAAGTGAAGTAGTGGTAAAGTTCATGTAAAAGTCCGATGAAATGCAGAGTCATAAGGTCTAGCCGAGAGGTCAAGGAAGGTAAAGACAATCAAAAGTGGTCAAAAGTCCGGGTGCCACAGCAAAAGAGCAACTTCAAAGGATGATATAGAGGTAAGTCGTTGCAGGAGGTGGATAATCAGTCCATATCCTTCCGGTAAAATGGATATTTCGTAGTCCTTTATCAAGACTCTGGATCATCAATAAACACGCTCAAAACTGCCTTCGAAATGAATTCTTATGAGGTCTACTCTCAGAGAAGAAAGACTACAGTATTGACAAAATGATGGCACCAAGCTAACAAATAGGAAGAGGGAACGGTGGGCTTCTTTAAATGTCAGAAGCAGGAAAATAACTCTTACCAATCAAGTTAGTGGTAAAAAAACACCTACATTTTGTAAAGCCTCTTACCACTTATTCCCAGCATTAGTGCACGCAAGAAATTATACTAGTGCTTAAAGTTGTAAATTTGAAGTTCTGCAACAATTTGCAGTCAGAAAATGTCAAGCACAACTTGTACAGTGATTAATAGTGCAATTTGTATCTAAACTTGAATTTCACTAAGTTACATTAAAATTACTTCCATGTGAATCTGTATTGGACTGCAGTTCAACAGGCCAAGTTCCAGGCTTACCAAATCAGTCACCTTGAATGAACAAACATATGGATGTCTTGGAGTGGATGTTATTCTTTTAAACTAATTTATCAAACTTTTGTAAAAACAAAAGGCTAGACAATAAAAATGAACCTATTTTTAATTTATAGTGTTTCACTGTAGATGGTAGCCTGTGTGAATGTGGAGAAGAGCAAACAATCGCCCATATGACACAATACATCCGATGCCTTTCAATGTGCACTGAGGAAGACCTTCTGTTGGCAAGAGGAAATGATGTTGTGGCCCGATACATCTCGTCCTAGTGTTCATGATTTTGTGATAGTTTTATTAGGTTGCCTCACTTGTGTCAAGCAGCTTCATTTTGTGATATTGTAACACTGGCCTTGGGCTGTAATAAAGAATTTGATTTGATCATTCCTTTTTCTTTTAGATATTTTAATTTTAGCTTTGTTATTATATGCTGGTGGCATCTCTGACGCGAATAAAGACAGAATAGCAGTTTACGATAGTTTACAGTGGAAATCTAAAGTGTTTTTTTTGGTGCTTTGTGTATTGAAGAAATGGGTTCCATGAGGCAGAGAGAAAAATCCTGCCAAAATTTTTAAATCACTCTATAAAACAGGGGTGCCCAAACTTTTTGGGCCGTGGGCCAGTCATGTGGTTGGGGGCGATAACTATGGCCCAGGGGCCGGATCCAGCCCACCACACCAATTCATCCCAATCCCGCCAACGACACCCTCGTCACTCTTTCCTCGCACAACACAACGACGCCTTCATTTCACTTTCCTTCCCAGCCTCGTGAAGTTTCTTCCCCTCCACCCTGAGAATAAACAGTAAATGAGGGGGAAGGAAAAGTACAGCTGCGGGACAGGGCCTTATCATCATCATCATCATTCTGATTCTTACTATTGTGGTATCTTGATAAAATGACAGCCGCATGACAAAGAGTCGAGTCAACATCAAGGAGAGACTTTTAAGAGAGAGAGAGACACACACACAGACACACACACACACATAGAGGTTGGAGTTCCCCTCATGGCCGCCCCGCTGCTCCTTTTAGGCCCAGGGTGAGAAAAACGGAGCAAAGGAAGGAGGCAGGAGGAGGGTCTCCGGGGACCACCACCCCTTTCTTCACCACCACACACACACACACACCCAACCCGGGTCCTTTCCCTCAAGGGCTCTCTCGGCGGCCTTTCGAGGCACCTACTCTTGGCCTTGCTGAGGTGCAACGAGTGGACTCGGGTGGGCCCCCGCGAAGAGGCCTCGCCCGGGTACACTTCGCCCCCGGCGTAGTAATGGCATTTCTCGTCGCCTGAGCCGTGAGCTGCCTCGGCCTCCTCAGTCATCGCCGCCGCCAGCAGCACAAAGAGCACCAGAGAGCCAACGGTCAACGGCTCCGTGAACGGCGGGACCAACCGCCGTCGCTTTCCCGCCACCGCCTGACAGACGCTCGAGGCGCCGCGCGGCAGCTCTTGGGCCTCCATGGCCGGCCAAGGCTGAGCCAGGAGGACGTCGACACGTCAGCGCCGCCGCCGAATAATCGCCGAGGACTAAAGGGAGAAAAAGGGCGAGGAGGAGGAGCAGCGGGGCGAGGAGGACGGAGGAGGAAGGCGCTTCGGGGGTGTGGTGGGGTGTGGTGGGGCGGGCGGGACGTGACGACCCTCCCTACTAGGCACACCACACACATACACACAAGACAATGGCGTCCCCCGTCCGCCTCATCACCGCCTCAGCCTAGCAGCAGCTCCTTCGCTGAGGCGAAGTTGCGAGAGGTTCCTTTTCCATTGCTCGTTTATACGTGTGGTCCTGAGTCTGTGGAGACGAAAACGAATAATATCCGAGAGTAAAACAAAACAAACAACAAAAGACAAAAAAACGTTGTGGCACCTTCAAGTTTTAAACTGTTGTATTTTAATATCTGAGGGACTGCAGTGGCTCAAGTCAGTGGCTAAGACGCTGACTGGGAGGCGGGAGGTCAGCAGTTCGATTCCCGAGTACTGCAGGACGGAATGAGCTCCCGTCTTTGTCCCAGCTCCTGCCAACCTAGCAGTTCAAATAAAGCAAGAAATTGCAAGTAGATAAATAGGGACCACTTTGGTGGGAAGGCAAAGGTGTTCCGTGCACTGCGGTGTCTAGTCATGCCTGCCACGTGACCACGGAAACGTCTGCAGAAGCAGACAGCGCTGGCTCTTTCGCTTTGAAAGAGATGAGCACTGAACCCTAGAGTCGGATATGACTGGCTTTCGAGCAAGGGAAACCTTTACTATTTTTATATCTGAGAGTAAACAAAACACACACACAATGTTGTGGAAGCTTAAAGACTCCTGTATTTAAATGTGAGCTTTTGTGGACCAGGTCCACTTCATCAGACACCACAAAACCTGGTCCACAAGAGCTCCCATTTAAATACAGGAGTTAGTCTTTAAAGTGCCACAATATTTTTTGTCTTTTTTTTCCTGTTCTGTTTTGTTTACTCAGATATGCTTGACCAGACTAACATGGCTACCACTTCAAATATTTCGGATATGAAGGCCACTGTATTTTAATGTGTGCTTTTGTGGATCAAGTCCACTTTGTCAGACCATAAGAGTGAGGCTTCATGGCATCTGTTTATACACGAAGAAGGTCGTAAAGCTCTCTTTGCGCCGTAGATCAGACCAAACCAGAAGTTAATTTATAGATAAAAGAGTTTTAAAGCACTGGGTCAAACAGCCAGGCTTCATTGCATCTAGCTCACAGCTTTTAATAAGTGGTCGAGCTGGGAAATAAAGTAACAGAATTATTTAATTATTTGGTAAGTGAGATGTGCACTTTTTAAGGTGCTGAATGTACCTTTCAGAGTTATTTTATCTTTGTTATAAAAATGCATTTCTCTGGCCTTTCACATCAGTGCACAAATCATGGTTCTAAGTGGTGACTGATCATTCTAAAAACATTTTTCTATTTACAAAACAATAACTTTTAAACTTCCCTTTTTAGTAAATCTTGCTGAAATCTATTCGTTCTGTGCTTATGTGGTTTTTGCCTACTTCTGCTTTTCAAATATAACAATACAACTAATTGCAAGCAAAGCATATAGTCAGAAGAACAGATTTTATCATGCTGTGCTTGTAATATTTAAGCATGATAATACTTAATCTGAGTAAAATAAATGGAATAGAATGTAATAGTTTCAATCAGATAATTATAATGTCTCTGCTATGGCAATAGAGTAGGTCATACTGCTAGTGACTCAATGTTGAGTGTCATGTGTCAGTTAACTAACCTGACAACCCTGAGGACTAACAGCCTTGGGTGGTGAAGTCCACAGGGAAGGGTGATGGTCCCCAAGTGAATTAAATGACACTTGAATCCATCTTGAATGAGGGTAGCAGCTTCATCGGTCCTGGCCTGGAGCTGAGGAGGACTTTGTGTGGCAAAAGGGCTCAGGACCAGAAAGTGATTCGTGGAACTGGATCAGTGGTACAGGGGTCATGCTGGGACATGGAGCTGGGACAGAGACGGGAGCTCACTCCATCATGCAGTACCTGGGAATCAAACTCCAACCTTCCAGTCAGCGAGGTCAGCGTCTTAACCACTTGAGCCACTGCAGTCAGTAAGGGGCTATAATCCTAAATCTAACCAAATAACATCAATTAAACATGTAATGCCTATCAACCGAGTCATTCATGTCTATGCTCCAACCACAGTGTTGAGGAAGAAGAACCTGAAAACTTTAATAGAAATATCCAGAAAGAAATTGATCACACACCAAAAATGATGTGAAAATTCATTCATTCAGTTTCTATACCATCTACCTAGTTTAAGCTACCCTGGGTGGTTTACACAAAAGCATAAAAACCTATAAACAGTACAGACAAACTAGATTTTGAAAAAGGCAGGTGTTAATATAATAACTTTTTTAAAATATTGGGAAGTTTCCCTAGAGGCTTCTCTAAAAAGAAAACTTTAATTTGCTTCCTAAACAAAAGGAAGGAAGGAGCTTCATAGATTTCTCAAGGAAGGTGATTCCATAGTGAGGGTGTTACCACAGAGAAGGCATAGCTTCTTGTGGAGACTTAACCTAAGATACTTGGAGGATCTAATATGATGGACAGTTGAATTAGGATGGAGGACTAGAAGGAAAAAGTGTAAAAACAGAACCAAACTTTGTTGAAAAATTTGGTCTACAATATAAAAATTAACCAGGAGAGTAATTCATAGAATTCTGAGATGCAAGCAACTTGTTTATTGCAAGTTCATGCTTCAAGCAACCTAATACACCACGTGGATACCACAGTATTATAGCAATCAGATAGACTGTATAATTGAAGATGAGGACCAGAAACACTCTATAATATTGACTGAGCTGTAAATATAAAACTTTAGAGCTGACATGAAGAACAACATAATCACAGTGCCAAAATATAATTTAAATAATATTCTTGAAGAATTTAAGGAATATTTAAAGAAATAAAAAAGCATTTCTTAAAGTCAGATAGCCATGAACAAGAAGAACTGAAGCCAGACATGTTATGAGGGGAAAATACAAAGATACTATTCCTGTAGTCAAAAGGTATGGGGTAGGGCGGGGTGATGGGGACTTTTAATTGATAACCGGTAAAACTCGCATAATTGAGTGGGATAGCATCTTTCATGTTATGCAAGCAGGCTGTCTTAGGGATACAGGGTAGGTTGTGTGACAGCTATACTATACTTCTGGCCTCCAACATGTCGCTACTTCTTCCTATTTCCCATTTCTTCCTGAGGTGTTTGCCTCACTTTGCTTAATATTAGGACCAGTTCTAGTGTCATTTCATTGGCAATACCAAGAAGAGCCCATCTAGGAGCACTCTTCAGGAATTAGTGGTAAAGATAAGGCTGTGATTTTCTGAACTATTGTTCTACATGCAACATACAGTAATTGGACATACAGTACTTAAGTTTTTCCTGTTCAGTCACAGCCGATTCCAATCCTTTGCGACCCCATGAACAACTAACTGCCTGTCAGGCACCTCTCTCCTCCACCATCTTCCTCAACCCGCCCAACTCTGTGCCCATTGCATCTACAATACCATCTGGCCATCCCATTTTCTGCCGCCCCCTTCTTCTTTTGCCCTTCACTTTTCCCAGCATCAAGCCTTTCTCAAATGAATATTATTATTATTATTATTATTATTATTATTATTATTATTATTATTATTATTATTATTATTATTATTATTATTATTATTATTATTATTATTATTATCATCATCATCATCATCATCATCATCATCATCATCATCATCATCATCATCATCATCATCATCATCATCAAACACACAGTCAACAAGATAACAATGCTGGATTTTGTATCATAAATCACTAGTTGAACACTTCCCAAGCATTTAGGACTGTGTGATGTATCAGCGAATTATGCGAGCAGATCCCTACTGCTCAGTAACCAGGGCAATGGCCTGCAGGGTTACTCGAAGTGGAACAACTTCAGAAGTGGCAGAAATATACTTTGTCAGAGAATCGGACAGTTGTTGTTAATAATAATAATAATAATAATAATAATAATAATAATAATAATAATAATAATAATAATAATAATAATAATAATAATAATAATAATAATAATAATAATAATAATAATAATAATAATAATAATTCTATGCTGCCCCACTTGCAAAGCGACTCTGGGCAGCTAACAAGGATACACAATATTTAGTTACAATTACAAGGTACCACATTATAATACAGAAACATTTCAAAACATAGAATGCAATACAGTACGTATTGCATTCCATCAACTTTTAGGGGTTTGAAAAATTCAGCTGAGATACCATCATCTCCACTGGCTTTGTTGTTTGCAGTGCTTTTTAGGGCCTTTCTGACCTCACTCTCTAGGATGTCTGGCTCAAGTTCAATGTTATCATTGTGATTATCAGGGGTGTTGAGGTCCTTTTTGTAAAGTTCCTCTGTGTACTCTTGCCATCTTTTCTTAATCTCTTCTGCATCAGCTAAATCCTTGCCATTTTTGTACCTTATCATGGTCATTTTTGCTTTAAATGTTCCCTTGATTTCCCCAATTTTTTTGGAAAAGATTTTTAGTCCTACCCCTTATGTTGTTTTCCTCTGTTTTTCTAGTGATGGGATTTCCTCAGAGGTGTGTGGCTGAACAATCAGACTTGCAGATTAAGCTCATGTTTACATCTTAACACAAACCAAAGCATGGTAATTTTCAAAATGTATGGTTTAAAAAGTCTTATGTTAGCACAGATGTATTGTAAGTACTAAGAGTTGAGCAATTAATCTTGCCTAAGCATGTCTTGGAGTAGTTTTCAGAAACATGTAGACAGGTTATTACCCATAGGCTAGTATTAAATGTTTCGATAGGTGGCAGTGTACTCATACTTTTATGTTTTGTTGGCAGATCCCTCTGAGGAATCTCCTAAACTAATGGTTGGTACCCAAATAACTACAGCACCAGGCTAGACTATTGCAGTGATATCTGCGTAGAGCTTTGTCTGAAGATTTGGAAATTATAACTGATTTGAAATACAGTACAATACTGTATTAATAAGGGCATGTTGCTGGGACCCACTGCTTTTCAATCTGCATTGGCCTTTGATGCATTTCTTAGCCCAATCAAAAATGCTGGCAATTATTGTTAAAGCCTTAAATGGTTTGAGACTAGGACACTGAAGGACTGTGTGCTCTGCCTGCTTGCTAAGATCTTCTGCCCCGTTTTGTGCGCCAGTCGGAGGTAAGGTGAGCTTCATGAGTAATTTCCCAGACCTATTGGTTTGTTTAGTAACTTGCCTTTCAGCCTCCAGCAAGATAATTAAGACATGGTCTCTATGCTTTTCCCCAAATTTTGTTTTATGATAAAAAGTATGCCTGTATTAAGATATTATCTTCACTGTTTATTTTATAAATCGCTTTGGAGGTGGCTATGTGGGGCTGAAAACAGTAGGAAAATATGTAAGAAATTGAAATAAATAAACTAGTTTTGCCTCTGCAAATGTTCTTTTTCCTTGTATTTTCTAGTGTATGTCTTTCCTCCCAAATGTAACAAAGGATTTCAATTTCGATTTTAATTTGTACCCCACCCTTCTCAGCATGTAGGCTGACTCAGGGCGGCTTCCAACATAATGAAAGATACACTATAACAAAATATAAAAAAACATACAGAATATCAATAGGCCCTACCAAAGTTCCCCACCCCCGCAAAATCAAAATAACATGTACAGGTTCATATACAAGTACTGTATAATATAAAATAAAACACTACAATAATACAACCCAATACAATCAATAAACAATCCAATAATAATCAATAAACATCTCTTTTGTGTTCAGGGAATGAAGAAGCAGATGAGTGAAAGTAGTGAAATTCAGCTCTTTATCAGTGGGGTTTGAACACAGTTTGGATGGGGCAAAACTCGGACTTATATACACCATAAACAGTAACAGTAACAATAATACAACAAGCCCATTGGCTAACAGAGTGTGCACATTTTCTGCTCCTGTCAGAAAACACAGTTAACATACATAACAATCTCGTAATACATAGTATCAAACATCAATATCTTCAATATTAACAACATTCCCAGGTAATGGAGCACAGCTCACATCCCAGGCGGAGTTCCAGCTCACGTCTACAGCTGAGGAGCATCAGTCTGACACCCTGTCCCTCTGTCTCTCTCCCTGCCCCCATTTTCACCATGGGCAGGTAAACGACAGGTCTGGTGGCTCTGGCAGTGGCATGATATTGAAGGAGGCTTCAGAATTAGATGGTAATAAATTGTGGTGGTAAAGTGGAACATACTGGAGGCAGGACATATTGTCTTTAAAATTTCTTCTATGTAAGAATTTCATTTAAGTAAATAATTGGGAAGTGGTGCAATCCTAACTCAAAGATACACTGGCTATAGTGGGTCTGGAATGGACAGTAGAGTCTTAGGTTGGTAGAGCTGTCCCTGTGTCAGCAAAGCCCCATTGCACAGTGATTTTGCTAGCACAACTGGATCGGTTGGCATGAGAAGAGCCAAAAAGGAGTGTTGCACTAGAGCCGTGATGGTGAACCTTGGCATTCCAGGTGTTCTTAGACTTGAATTACCAGAAGCCCAAAAGTCAGCACTCCTGCCGATCAGGTCTTCTGGGAATTGAAGTCCAAGAACACCTAGAGTGCCAAGGTTCACCATCACAGCACTAGAGTTTCCTAAACTTTGGTTCAAATCACTATCTGTCATGAAACCCACAAGATGAGTGTATTTGCCTGACCTACCTCATAAAATTATTGTGAATGTAAAGGAGGAAGGAGAGCCACATATCCCTTATGTTAATTGAAGAAAGATAGGATATAAAAATTAATTACAATTACAATCTATGCCTATAAATATGTGCGTTAACAGTTGGAATGTGACAAAGGATGTTGCACCAGGCCCCACTAGCCCCGACCGAGCCTCCCTGCACTCACCCAAACCGGGTTCGCAGGTAACTGTCAGGTTGAGAAATGTGGCAGTGGGGCAGGAGCCCCCTGAACGTGAACAAAGAAAAAGGACTTCAATTCCCAGCATCCTTTGCACTGTGCAACCCCTCAGCCAATCAGGCTGAGGGATACGAGCACAGAGGAGGCTGGGAACGCGCGCTGACTTAAAAAACACAAAATGGTGGGAGCCAGAGGGAAAGACTTTGAAAGACGCAGCTGGAGGGAGCCAGGAAAAAATAAGTGTTAGGTAAGGGTTAGGGGGTGGGTGAGGGAGGCAATGAAAGGTGCTGGGTCCAGAAGGGTTGGGGGGACAGACCCCTTTTGTCCCCCCAACCCTACCAAACCCAGGGGACCAGGGAGAGGAGATCGAATACACCCCCCCACCCCCCCCCCCCACACACACTCCATTTTAAAAGAGAAGAAACCACTTGGAATGTAAGAAACTGAGAGGAACGGAAAATACAGTAGATAAAAGCCACAGACACCGAGTGGGAGCAAGGTGAGGGATCCCGGAGCTCCAAAAGAGACTGAGGCTAACAGAATTAACAGAATTAAAATATTACAGTAAAAGACTCTCTTTTTGCTGGATTACAAGGACGGGACTGTGGCTATAAGGAGGCAGTAAAGAAACAGTGAATATTGGTTTATCGGACTATTGGATTACCAGCGGTTTATGGACACTAAATAGCTAATAAAAAGGTATTTCATTGTGTGTCCAGTTAAAATTCGGACTGTTACAGGATTGTGCACTTTGCAAGCAGAAGTAGAAAGCAGAAGGATAGAGGACTACAGAGGGATACAGCATTGCTAAAAGGAGCATAGGGTTGCAAGGCTCCAAGGACTCAGAGACTCACCAGCTGGGAATTTAATTTGCATATTTCCCCTTATCTTGGTTTTGGAACACCTGGGTTTTTTTTCCTTTTTTCTTTTCTTTCTTTTGAAAGAGGGGACTCAAGAAAGGGAAAATTGAACGGCTCTCTTAAAGCAGTATTTGATTGTGCTCCATTTAAATTTTGAATTTATTATTCCCTATTGGTTTATAATCAGATATATTCTACATTTTTTTATATTTATTATATTATAAGTATATTAATACACTATTGAACTGTTAGTTTAGGATCCTGTGGTTAAAAGGCAGCAGTTTAATGAGCAAAAAAATTGATAATTTCGAACAGGATTTAAAGTGGGTGAGAGCAGATAGATTGGAGAGAAGAGAACAGGAGGGTAGGAGAAAAAAATCGTTGCAGGAAGAACTTAACGAGATCCAAGAACTAGAAGAGCTGAGGAAGAAAGTAGCTGAAAGGAGGTTAAAGATTAAACAGCAAGAAGTCTTAGAACAGGAAGAGAAAGAAAAACAAATAGGAGTGGGGGGTCAAGAGATTCTGATAGGAGAGGAGTCAAGAAGACAGATGGCTACAAAAAAAAAAGGGTTTGACAAGGGGAGGGTTAAAGAGGTAGAAGAGGAGCAGGTTGGTGATAGAGGCCCAAGTCCAGATTTAAATGATTTAAGAGGAGACCTGGAGCTTAGGTTTGATAAATTAGAGGAAGAACTTCAAGCTAAACTACAAACATTAGAAGATCAGCGAGCAAAAGACAATCAGAAATTTCAAAAAGAAATAAAAGAAAGTATCACACAAGCATTTAAGAACACCAAGAAAGAGTGTACCAATTTATTGAAGGAAATAGATGAACTAAAGGAGGGGGTGAATGCTATTGGGAAAGAAGTTTGGGAAATGAAACATGAGTTAAGAGAGGTCAAGGAGCAGGTACAGTTAAAAGAGGAGAAACAGAAAAAATATGATAAAAGGCTGGAAAGAATGGAAGATCAGGGGAGAAGGTGCAACGTGGTTATTAGGAATATACCAGAACGGAACCCGGATAACTTGAGACAAAGATTGGTAGAATGGATTAACCCAATGGGAATGGGGGAGGAAATGGAATTGGAGGATATAGACAGTGTGTACAGACTAGGACAAAAAAGGAACCAAGAAAGACCTAGAAATGTTTTTTTAAGATTTGGCAATCTAGGACAAAAGTTAAGGATAATGAAATATGTTAACTCCTCGGGGGATGATGCTTTAAAAATGGAGGGGGCACAGCTAGAAATATATAAAGATATTTCGCTAGAAGAACGCATTTGGAGACTACAAATTAAGCCAATCACAAAAAGATTGCGTGAGAAAAACATACAATATAAATGGAGACCACATAAACAATTAATTTTTACAGTGAAGGGGAAGAATTATTGGATTAGGGAAGAATCTGATGGTTTAGAAATTTTGATGGAAGCTAAGATTATAGAAAAAGGGTCTACAGAATGGAAGCAACTTAAAGATGCCTTAATAAATGTGGGAGTAGCACCCATGTTAGAACGGGAAGAGGAGGAAGTTGAAGGAGCAGAAGGAGGGAAAGACTAGGTCATTAAAGGATAAAAACAGAGAATCTACTGCGTGGAATAAATTATGGCAAATTAAGATAATCATTTGTAATAAGAAATAAACAATGAACAAGAAACGGATGTTAAGTATTAAGGTCCACTCGCCACCCACAACCCCCCTCCCCTCTTTGGTTTTCAAAGGTTACTTTTAGTAGAAAGTGGGGAGGGTAGAACCCTTTTTCTTTTGCTTTTTTTCCTCTTTCTTATTTGTTTGATTATTGGTTTGTTTAAGCTTTGTTATTTTTGTATATTTTTTCTCTTTAAGATAATTGTATATTATTTAATTTAAGATGCGCTGGAGGAAGGAGAGTATAACTTGTTGTGGGTTGAGGTATTGGTTCACATATTATGGGGAATTCTGCAGTAACAGTAGAGAAAGCACTAAATATGTATACTTAAAAAGTTAAAAATTATCTCATGGAATGTCAGGGGCCTAGGGAACCAAATTAAGAGGAAACGTGTGGAAGGAGTTCTGAGAAGGGAAAAAGCGGATATCATTTTTCTCCAGGAGACACATCAGAAAAATGAAAATAAGAATAATATTTATGTAAAAGGGATGGAAATATATGAGAAAAGCCTAGGTTCAAGTAATTCAAGAGGGGTTGCTGTATTAATATCGAATAAACTAGATTTTTCATTGAGCAAGAACATTAAAGATAAGGAGGGAAGGTTTCAGCTAATAAAAGGTAAAATAGAGGAGGAAGATTATACATTTGTCAACGTATACTCACCAAACAAGAATCAAGGGATCTTTCTAGATAAAATTCTACCCATTATAAAAAAAGAAAGATCAGTAAATTTAATTATAGGGCGAGATTTTAACTTAATCAGGTCAGGATTAGATACAACAAATAATCTTAGAAAGACTCAAGATAAATTGATTGACAAATGGATAGGGAAACTAGGATTACGGGATGCGATGAGAATGTTGACAGGTAAAAAAAATATATTTACCTTTTGCTCCTTAAAACATAGATCTTACTCTCGTTTGGATTATTTCTTTGTGTCAGAAAATATGCTTAAGAATTTAGAAAACTTTAATTATGGCAATTTTAATATCTCAGATCATACATTTATTTCGATAGAGATGCGGCTGAACAGCAGCACCTATCGAAATAAGGTATGGAGGATGGATACTAAACTATTAAAAAATGAAGAGATAAAAAAAGATTAATAAATAAATGGATAAAGAACTGGGAAGATAATGACACGGGTGAGGTGAAATTACATATTCTTTGGGACGCAATGAAAGCGGTTATTAGAGGTTATTATATACAAGAGAAGGCAATATTTGAAAAAAAAATGAAAAGTCAAGTAATTAAAAGAGATAAGGATATAAAAGAACTAGAAAGGAAGCACACAGCTACAGGAAGTAACTCAATTTGGAATAAATTACAGGCATTAAAAAAGGAAACAATTGCAGTAGAAGTTGAAAAGGTTAGGGTAGATTTGGCATATTTAAAAAGAAATGATTTTGAATTCAATAATAAAGATATGAAAAATTTAGCAAAAAAAGTAAGACAAAAAAAAGTAAGGGATATATAGAGGCTCTAATTAATAAAGAAGGTATAAGGCAGTATAAACTGGAAAATAAATTATCAGTAGCAGAAGAATTCTATACAAAATTATATACAGAACACAGAATTGATGATAAAATACTTAAAGCATATTTGGATAGGAACTTGACATACCAATTAAAGGAAGAACATGTAAATATAATGGAACAATATATTAAAGACAAGGAGATTGAAGAGGTAATTAACAACTTAAAAAAGGATAAAACACCAGGAGAGGATGGTATCCCTTCGGAATTTTATAAGGAATGCCGAGAGGTATTAATTCCCAAGTTAAAAAAATATATAATTATATATTGGAAGGGGGGGAGATCCCCAAGTCCTGGAGTAATTCGATACTGGCTCTAATTCCTAAACCTGGAAAGGATAAAGAGAATATAGAAACATATAGACCAATATCATTATTAAATCAGGATGCAAATTTTTTTACTTCAATAATCAATAATCGGCTTAATAAATTCATAGACACTTATATTGGAGAAGACCAAGTAGGATTTGTTAAAGGAAGACAAATGGATAAATTAATAAATCGGTTAATTAATATTATTGATAAATTAAAAAATAATAAACAAAAAGTATGTATAGTGGCATTAGACATATATAAAGCATTTGATTCAATTCAATGGAAAACAATAAAAGGAATATGTAAGAAATTACAATTCGGCCCTAAATTTAATCATGTGATAGGACAATTGTACAAAGAAAGTAAATCTAAAATTAAAATGAATAATTGTCTGGGGAAAGAAATTGATATAAACACGGGGACAAGACAAGGATGTCCATTGTCCCCATGTCTATTTATACTGGCAATGGAATTACTAGCAAATGATATAAGGCAAAATGAGAAATTAGTAGGAATAGAAAATAAAAAAATAAGTCTATTTGCAGATGATACTCTATTAGTTGTAAAAGATCCTTTAAATAATTTAAACAAAATACAAGAACATTTAAGAGCCTTTGAAGAAGTAACAGGATTAAAAATTAAGTGGACGAAAACTGAGGTTATCACATGCAATTTAACCCAGGCGGAAAAGGAAAAAATTGGAGATAGATTTAATATTACAATAAAAGATGAATTGAAATATTTGGGAATATTCGTGACGAAGGAACCAAAAGACCTATATAATATTAACTTCAATAAATTAAGAAATAAATTGAAACCATTACTAGAACAGATAAAACGAGCAAAGACTTCATGGTTTGGAAGGATTAATATTTGCAAAATGAAAGTTATACCCAAATTGAATTTTCTGTTTGAAAACTTACCGATTAAAATCAAAGAGTCAGAACTAAATAAATGGCAAAAATTGATAAACGGAATTTGCAATAATAATAAAAGAGCAAGAATTAGTAAAGGATTATGGTACATGAAGAATAAACAGGGAGGGTTAAACATTCCAAATATTAAAGCGTATTTTCAAGCCTTTCATATAAAGAAATTAATTAAATTATTAATTCAGCAAAATGAGGTAATAGGTGAAGGGGATCAAGAAGAATTAAAAAAATTAAAAGGTGAAATATTTCTTGCTCAAGTAAATAATAAAACAGAGATTAACTGCTTTTCTATAAAGAATATTTATAACGTATGGAAAGGGGTTAAGAGGAAATTGGCACCAGATATTTCCCCAATTTTAGAAATTTTAGATTTCCAGAGTTGCCCATTATTATCCTCGCAAAAAATAAGACCTATTCTATTGCAAGAAAAAGTGTTGTTAATAACAGAGTGGATTAAAAATTGTAATACATATCAGAAAAGGAAGGAGGTATATAATAAATTAAAATTAAATTGGCTACAAGAATTGGGGATGGAGAAATGGGACAAATCGATAAGGGGGATTATAGGAGTACCTAGGGCAAAGACGCCCTTTGAAGAACTGGTCTTGGAAATAAGGAAAGGGAAGACAAGATTACAGGGGTTAGTAGGTAAACTGTACCAAATGCTTATCCCAGGGGAAGGATCACACTATACACTTAAACGAATTTGGGAGGAAGATTTAAATATTAAAATTGAAGAAGAAGAGTGGAGGAAAAAGTGGGGAAACAGAATAACAAAAACTATGTCAATCAAGGAAAAGGAGCATGTTTGTAAGGTACTTTGGAGGTGGTACCTTACCCCAATCAGACTCAAACAAATGGATATTAATAAATCTGATTTGTGTTGGAGATGCAATGAACAAAAGGGGACATATTTGCATCTGTGGTGGTTTTGTAAGAAAACAAATAAATTTTGGAAAGTGGTAGAGAAGGAGATAAACGAGATTCTTGGCATAACAATGATTTTAGAACCCAAACTAGCTATATTAGGAGAAATAGGAAAAATGAGATTAAGTGAGGGTAATAAAGAATTAATTTTGACATTGTTGCTGGTTGCTAGACAGCTGATAGCCCAAGAATGGAAGGGTAACGAAAATCTAAATAAGAATAGGTGGTATAAAGAGGTTTGGCAACTGGCACTAAATGAAAAATTAACTAGCCAAATTAGGTTAAAACAGGGTTTTAAAATCAAAATACAATTTTGGGAAATATGGAAACCTTTCATACAGCACACGTTAACAAGTGAAGAAGGAAGTAAGCCTGGCCCTGACATGATTCAATTTTGGAAGATTTAAGTATACTGTGCTAATTGCTGCAGAATAGGGTTTTGCACGGATTAAAAGTTGAAAGAATGAAAGAGTGAACAAGATTTTGATATATTGTTGTTATTCCTTTCTCTTTTCTTGGTGTTTTTTCTTTATTTATTGTTAGTTTTTAAGTATTTATATTTTTTATGTTTGTTTGTATTTTATGATTATTAATAAATAAAATTTTTTAAAAAAAGAAAACACAGTTAACATACATAACAATCTCGTAATACATAGTATCAAACATCAATATCTTCAATATTAACAACATTCCCAGGTAATGGAGCACAGCTCACATCCCAGACGGAGTTCCAGCTCACGTCTACAGCTGAGGAGCATCAGTCTGACACCCTGTCCCTCTGTCTCTCTCCCTGCCCCCACTTTCACCATGGGCAGGTAAACGACAGGTCTGGTGGCTCTGGCAGTGGCATGATATTGAAGGAGGCTTCAGAATTAGATGGTAATAAATTGTGGTGGTAAAGTGGAACATACTGGAGGCAGGACATATTGTCTTTAAAATTTCTTCTATGTAAGAATTTCATTTAAGTAAATAATTGGGAAGTGGTGCAATCCTAACTCAAAGATACACTGGCTATAGTGGGTCTGGAATGGACAGTAGAGTCTTAGGTTGGTAGAGCTGTCCTTGTGTCAGCAAAGCCCCATTGCACAGTGATTTTGCTAGCACAACTGGATCGGTTGGCATGAGAAGAGCCAAAAAGGAGTGTTGCACTAGAGCCGTGATGGTGAACCTTGGCATTCCAGGTGTTCTTAGACTTGAATTACCAGAAGCCCAAAAGTCAGCACTCCTGCCGATCAGGTCTTCTGGGAATTGAAGTCCAAGAACACCTAGAGTGCCAAGGTTCACCATCACAGCACTAGAGTTTCCTAAACTTTGGTTCAAATCACTATCTGTCATGAAACCCACAAGATGAGTGTATTTGCCTGACCTACCTCATAAAATTATTGTGAATGTAAAGGAGGAAGGAGAGCCACATATCCCTTATGTTAATTGAAGAAAGATAGGATATAAAAATTAATTACAATTACAATCTATGCCTATAAATATGTGCGTTAACAGTTGGAATGTGACAAAGGATGTTGCACCAGGCCCCACTAGCCCCGACCGAGCCTCCCTGCACTCACCCAAACCGGGTTCGCAGGTAACTGTCAGGTTGAGAAATGTGGCAGTGGGGCAGGAGCCCCCTGAACGTGAACAAAGAAAAAGGACTTCAATTCCCAGCATCCTTTGCACTGTGCAACCCCTCAGCCAATCAGGCTGAGGGATACGAGCACAGAGGAGGCTGGGAACGCGCGCTGACTTAAAAAACACAAAATGGTGGGAGCCAGAGGGAAAGACTTTGAAAGACACAGCTGGAGGGAGCCAGGAAAAAATAAGTGTTAGGTAAGGGTTAGGGGGTGGGTGAGGGAGGCAATGAAAGGTGCTGGGTCCAGAAGGGTTGGGGGGACAGACCCCTTTTGTCCCCCCAACCCTACCAAACCCAGGGGACCAGGGAGAGGAGATCGAATACACCCCCCCACACACCCCCCCCACGCACACACTCCATTTTAAAAGAGAAGAAACCACTTGGTTTCTTCTCTTTAAAAACGGAGTGTTTTTTGGGGGGTGGGTGGGCAATGATCCCCTCTCTGCTGGGTCCCCTGGCTCTGGAAGGGTTGGGGGGACAGACCCCTTTTGTACTCCCAACCCTACCAAACCCAGTGGACCAGGAAGAGGAGATCGAATACACCCCCTTCCCAAACACTCTGTTTTAAAAGAGAAGAAAGAGCTTGGTTTCTTCTCTTTAATAACGGGGTGTCCTGTGGGGGGAGGGAATCCCCTCTCTGCAGGGTCCCCTGGCTCTGGAAGGGTTGGGGGGACAATACACACACACACACACACACTCTCTGCTTCTCTTTCTCTCTCTCTCTCTCACACACACTCACACACACACCACTCTTGCCTTGCCAGGAATTTTTAATGTGTGTGTTGGTGGTTGGAGTGGTATTGTATGGGTAGTGGTGGTTGTGCACACCCAAAACCACCCCTAACCACCAACACACCTCTTTTTTACATAAATTACCAAAAAGAATTATCCCTTACAACACAATTTAAAACAGCCCGGCTCTTTACCAACATTAAGAAAAAAAACCTTCCAAAACCATTTAAAACAGCCCGGCACCGCCAGGCAAAATCTGCTAGTTAATTATAATACAGTAATACCTCATACAAAGTCCGCTTCATACAACATCAGATTCATACAACATCGCCTAATTCCTTGAAAAAAGTTGCCTCATACAAAGTCGCTGCGACTTTGTATGATGCATTGGGGTTTTTCCCAGGTTGCATTGTGCCTGGGCAGTATAAAAGGCAGGACACATGTGTGCATTGCTCTTGTGGGTTTTGCACAAGGCAAAGAGTGCTTAGGAGTGGTTTTGAGCACGATTTTGGATTTTTTTTAATTTTTTCGACAGAATTTTTAGAAGCATTCCTGGGATTTTTGCAGCATTCTTCAGGTTCTCAGACAATCAGAGTTGTTTGACATGTTTTTGTAATGTTTTTAGCCTTTAGACAATGATTTCTTAAAGTTCTGTCAGTTTCCTGTCTGTTTCCTTGACTTTGCCCTGAAGTCTGTGCTGTTACAGTACAATGTATCTCTATGGAAACGACGTTGTACGAGGCATTGCGGCAAGGATTTGGACGGTGTATGAGGCATTGCGGCTAGGATTTTGCATGCCTCATACAAAGTCCAAATCCGTGTAAAGTCCATACTTATAGAACCAAGTTTGAACGTTGTATGAGGTATCACTGTAATTAACATTTTCTGATTCATACCGAGAAACTATATTTAATGTTAAAAAAGAGAAAAGTTAGTGTTGCCTAAATGGAGAAATCCATTCTTCGCCTAACCTACCCCTACACTTCACCAAGAGGAGAAAAATAAGTAATTCTTATATGATATGAAACAATATATTTTTAAAAACCCTGTTAATACCAACCTCAGAACAAACAAATCTCATTATTTCCACATAGCAGGTTGAAAGAAGCTCTGACTGGGAGACTTGTGGCTGCCCTGCAGTATATATCATACTAAGCACTATGAAACACTGAGTAGCTTACAGCAAGTTTGGAATGTTATTAATAGATTTTATGCCTGCACTGCAGACTGATCTGAGAGAGTAGTATACAAGAACCCTGTAGTGCAGTGGTCTGCCAGATCTCTTTTGCACGGTAGTGCTGGAAGTAGGATACTTACAGAAACCTTGAATAAATTCTGCTAATCTGGTTAGGCAGAAGTGGCAGAAAATGGTTTCAAGGATTTCTAATGAAGGGGGGGGGGGAGAGCTTCCAGATCCATAGCTGTCAAGTATCCCTCATTGGCCAGGAAAACCCCTTATTTGACCCTCTTTCCTGCTGTCATCCCTTATTAATTAGACTGCAATGCCCTATTGACGCCATTGGAGGGCAGCACAGGATAAGCATAGCTGTCAAGTATCCCTTATTTGCCAGGAAATTTCCCTTATTTCCAAATCCAAAACTTGACAGGTATGTCCAGATCTTTCTAGTTTCATCGAAAGTGAAAGTACTTTAATTTCCTCCTCAAACATGTGCTGTAATGCCGGTACCTGTATTTGCATTCCTCAAACTGCAACTTGCCTATATAACAAGTGATTATTCAGTCTTCTCCTGCCTATAATGGTTTGAGAAGGCTAGACAGGATGGGGTAAAAAGAGGGTGTTATATGGACATGAACTAGGAAGAAAAGTGGTGTGATTTAACATGTTCCTACATGCACAAAGGAAGTGAGAATAGTCAGAAAATAAGAGAAAGACAGGAAATGGATACAAATGAAAAGAAAGAGTCTGTAATAAGAGTGGGAAACCCTTAACATCTATTAAGTGGTGATCAAGCAGAAGACTGCAAAAGCACATGAATCACGAAAGGTGACTCTTTTAACCATTGGAAATTTTGCAGTTATTGGGGACTGTAAGAATATTAAAACATAATTAGACACAGACTGTCCTTTTCATTGTGTGTGGCATAAATATATAACATGGGAAAACACCACAAAGAGAAATCATAACAGTTAAAGTAAATGTAACACTATCTATCTCTCTGTCTGTCACTGCACACAAATTTAATAATTTTAAAATATAAGCTTACATAAGAAATAAATAGCAATAACAAAACAGGATGTTACAACTTGTACATCCTGAATTTTTTTCACCAGCATCGGAGTGGCAGTTGCTTGAAGAATTAAAGAGGAATTTCCAATCCAAATGAGGACAAAGTCCAAGATATATTTAGCAACCAAAGTAGAATATGCATAGCATTGAGGAGTCAGCTCCATTGATACAGTCTCTAAAATAAAATGCAAATAAGAAGATCAGTTGGTGGATCTACCCTTCCAATGCCTGTCCTCCACAAATATACTGAAATGTTATTACCGAAATTAAGGTGGTAAAGGCCTTATTATCCTTTGTGGGAACAGCAGCTCCTGCCTCTCCAATTATTCTGTTTTTTTATAACTCAAATGCTTAATCACAGAATTTCCTAGAATTTCCCCCACCCATTGGGGAGAACCAAAAAGTCCATAGGTGGTTAAACAAACAGAATACATCTAAGAGGCCACTGTTCTGAGAGTCCTTTATTTATGTAACCAACCTCTTAGCAATTTCAAAGTGTAAGTAACAGCCTGACCCAATGAAGAAACCCTAAAATGTTTATGATTGTAGTAGGCATTTGACAAAAATATTAGACTATCTTACATTTACCATGAATTTAGTTAATTACATTTACTAAAGCATCCCCTGTTTCAAAACAAATTAATTTTCACAAAAAAACACACACTATTATAACTGTATGTATTTTCAGAGAGGAAATGAAATGTATGTTGTACCCAAAATGTTGCAAGAAAGAGAGAGCTACCCCTCTTAAATACTCTTATCTTGTCTCAGCAGACAGTCAGTAGTATTCAGGCTTTGTCTCGCTGTAGAAATTATCCTGGACTTTTAGAATTTATTTATTTTTAAAGCTGGAAGGAAAACAAAACCATACATGACACAAGGCGCACCGCTTCACGACAATATTACCATATTCTGACAACAGGAGTGAACATTTTAAAATTGGAATGTTAGTTTGTATGTATGCTGCTTTTTCTTGATAATTCATCCTCAAAACAGCTATTAACAGTCAAAGAATTTATATAATACAATATATTTCAAAATGATTGAGTATCAATTGAAAAAACAAACAAACAACTAATAATGAATACATCTAGATTAAATATCTGCTAATACGTTGTAATAGCAATTAAACCAATACATGTTATCCAAGATCAACTATTACTCCTAGTAAGGTAAAGGTAAAGGTCTGCCATAAAGCCAGTTGTATCTGACTCTAGAGGGCAGTGCTCACCTCTGTTTACAGCCAAAGAGACAGCACTATCTGCGTCTGCAGACATTTCTGTGGGCTTGTGATAGGCATGACCAAACATCTGAGTTCATGGAACACTGTTACCTGCCGAAGCAGTACCTATTTATCTACTTGCAATTTCTTGGTTGCCCTGCATCAAGCAGAAAAATAAGTGTGTGTGGTTTTTTTTTTGAATTGTAGCTGTGTTGTTCTGTGTTTCAGGCATATCAGAGAATAAACAAAAACAAAACAAAACAAAACAAAACAAAAATGCTGTAGCACTTACATAAGAACATAAGAATATAAGAACAGCCTTGCTGGAACAGGCCACAGCCCATCCAGTCCAGCATTCTGTCTCACACAGTGGCTCACCATTTCCTTCAGGGTATTCCCAAGCAGATGCCTTCACCTGCATAGGATTCCCTGGAAATGATATTGAGAGATATCCTGCCTATCTCTCCAACCCGGAGGTTGTCCTTAAGTATCCATAATTATAGCCATTGATACTCTTCTCCTCCATGAACTTGTCTAATCCTTTCTTAAAGCTGTCAAGAGTGACAGCTGTCACCACTTCTTCTGGCAGGGAGTTCCATAGACCAGTAATCCTCTGGGTGAAAAAGTACTTTCTCTTATTTGTTTGAGAACTAGTACCCAAAAGTTTCATGGAGTGTCCCCTAGTTCTAGTGTTATGCGATAGGGAAAACAGTTTTTCCTTATCTACTTTGTCCACACCGTGCATGATTTTATAAACTTCAATCAGGTCACCTCTTAGACGTTGTCGTTCAAGAGTGAAGAGGCCCAACCGTTGCAGCCTCAGATGGTAAGGAAGGTGTTCCAGTCCCCTAATCATTCTGGTTGCCCTCCTCTGCACTTTTTCCAGCTCCATAATATCCTTCTGGAGGTATGGTGACCAGAACTGTACACAGTATTCCAGATGGGGCCTCACCATAGATTTATAAAGAGGCAAAATGACACTTGCTGACTTATTTTCTATACCCTTCCTAATGATCCCTAGCATTGAGTTTGCTTTTTTCACTGCTGAGGCACACTGGGTTGACACCTTCATTGAGTTGTCCACCAGGACACCAAGGTCCCTTTCCTGGTTTGTCGCAGAGAGTTCAGACCCCATCAGTTTATAAATGTAATTGGGGTTTTTTGCCCCAACATGCATCACTCTGCACTTACTAATGTTGAAACTCATTTGCCACTGTTTTGCCCACTCCCCCAGTGTCGAGAGATCCCTCTGGAGCTCCTCACAATCTCTCACAGTTTTCACTACCCTGTATAATTTAGTGTCGTCAGCAAATTTGGCTACCTTGCTTTTTACTCCTACCTCTAGATCATTTATGAAGAGGTTGAAAAGCAGGGGTCCCAGTACTGAACCTTGGGGGACCCCACTCTTTACTTCCCTCCACTTGGAGAAGTGTCCATTTAGTGCTACCCTCTGTTTCCTGTCCCTTAGCCAGTTGCTGATCCAGGACAAGACTTGTCCCTTTATTCCATGACTGGTAACTTTATTCAAGAGCCTTTGGTGTGGGACCTTGTCAAAAGCCTTCTGAAAGTCCAGATAAACAATGTCAACTGGATCCCCCTTATCCACATGCTTGTTGACACTCTCAAAAAATTCCAACAGATTAGTGAGGCATGATTTGCCCTTGCAAAAGCCATGTTGGCTCTCCTTTAGCAGCGCCTTCTCTTCTATGTGCCTATTAATTCTATCTTTTAGGATGGTTTCCATCACTTTACCTTCAAAGACCATACCTGTCAACCTTCCTGATTTGGCCGGGAAAACCCCGTAATTTGATGTCCATTGACGTCATAACCCGCCCCGTGCTGCCAAAACCCCATAATTTGGCAGCGGGGGAAACACTTTCTGTGCATGTGTGGAAGCGCTACGCCGCTTGCGTAGCCCCTACGCAAGTGGCGTAGCACTTCCGCGCATGCGTGGAAAGCGACCTGCGCACAAGCGATGACCTGCGCACAAGCGTTGACAGGTATGTCAAAGACTAACTGTTATATTTCAGTGTGAGCTTTCATGGATCAAGTCCACTTCATCAGATATGTCTAATGAAGTGAACTTGATTCACAAAAGCTCACATTGAAATATAACATTTAGTCTTTAAAGTGCTACAACATTTTTTGTTTTGTTTTGTTTATTTTCTGATATGCTAAAAATAAGTGTGTTTCACCTGGTTCCCCCCCTTACATGGGGATAAAGGGACAATGATAGGATTATGCTTCTCCCAAGTGCTGCCTCCTAATTGTAAACCCTTTCTAATAGAGCTTGTATATATTTCACAGAGCTCAGTCTCATAGGTCTTCCAGCGGTGCTTTGCTGCCAGTGGTGGGTTCAAATTTTTTACTACCACATTGTGGGTGTGGTATGGTGGGTGTGGCCAGGGGAAAGCCCAGCTTTGCACCTGAATAAGGACTACTTTATTTCAAAACGTGGATGGGCAGGGCCAGCCAGAATTTCTGCTACTGGTTCTGGCGAACTGGTGCGTATCTGCTGATGCCCACCACTGTTTGCTGCTAAATTTCTCCTTTGTGAGACAGACCAAGAGAAGAAACTACATTCTATAACTGTGGCATTTGATACAGCCAAGCTGTAATGCTGGCTGTCATCTTAGTTGCTTCAAAAGTGTTTGGAGGATAAGCCTATCAGTGGCCACTAATATTTGTCCCCTCCACTATCAGACAGGATATTTCTCTGAATCTCTGTTGCTGAGGATCATGAGCAGGAAGATGCAAGTGTACTTGTCCTGCTTAGGTACCATGGGCAATCATGAGCATGTGGCTGGCCACAGTACAAACAGAGGATAGGACCAGTCTGGGGTTTAGCCTGATCCAGCAAGGCTCTTCAGTCTTGCCAGAGTGATGCTGAATGGCAAGCAGGATATGAGTTTGCATATATGCAGGACCAGTCCTAAGTACTCACATGTACGGTACACATTTTTAACTCACAGAAGAATAAATGTACAGTGGAACCTCAGTTAACATAATTAATGTGTTCTCCAGGACGTTTCTTACAGCAACAATTACTTTAACGGAATTTCCCATAGGAATGCATTGAATGCAATTTCCCATAGGAATGCATTGAGAACCAAAATACATTAACCAAAATGTGGTTTTCCATAGGAATGCATTGAAAACAAATTAATCCATTCCAAAAAAATTCCGTAAACCGAGACCTATTTTCTACGGATTTCCTTTTGTTCTGCGACTTTTATGTTAACCGAGCCATTTGTTAACCGAGGTTCCACTGTATTGATCTTTAAGGTGTCATCAGACTCTTCTTTTTTGTAATCCTTTGTATGCTGTTATGTTATGTGACTCCAAGTCACATCATACTTATAATGACCCAAATAGGGGTTTCAAGGTAAGTGAGACATTTAAGGAGAGGTTTTACCTGTGCCTCCTTTGGGATGAGTTTCCATGGCTGACTGGGGACTCAAATCCAGGTCTCATACATTTGTAGCTCATGACTCTGTCCACTAAATCTCACTGGGTACCCTTCTTACTCAGATGTAAATGCCTTGACTCAGATGTAAATTCCATTGATTTTAGTAGTACCTATTCTTTACTAATAGTGCATGAAATTGCAGCTTCAAGTATATGGTTTGGGGCTGTATTTTGAATAATGTAACATGTACATCAATCCGACACAGTTTGAATTGTTTAACAGATAGTCAAATAAAAACATGGACATGTTTGTGCATCTACTATAAGATGGTGATTTACATCCAAAGACTTGAATCTAATTAGCAAGTGAAGTAAAATAACAACACCAAAAACTGGTAAAATCTGCCTTAAGTGAAGCTCTATATAACAATAATTCAAGAAGGTAGGTCAAAATATGAAGAATGGATGCAAAACTGTGTTTTTGCGCTTGGGGATCCAATATGGTACTGACAAGCTAGTAATGAGAAAATCCAGTAATGGCATAAAAAAATTCTAAAGCAGGGGTGCCCAAACTATGGCCTGTGGCTGGATCCGGCCCCCAACACCAAATCATCCAGCCCTCACCACTCCCACGTTTACAGCAGCCATGGGTGCATTTATGGCAGCATTCTGTGCATGCACAGGTGCTTTTTACTTCCGCTTCTTGTGGGAGGAACCACGTGACCAACCTGTGGCCTGAAAAGATTGGGTACCCCTGTTCTAAAGCAACAAAAGGAAGTTAAAGAAATAATGGTGGAAATTATTTAACACCTAAGACTATTTTAATTTCAAAAAGCTAACAGCAGAGTGGGATGGAGCAATCAACCTGTTATAAGGACAGATTTTAGAGATGAAGGAAATGTGGACTGTTTTTTTTAAAAAAAAGTAGATGAAGCACTACAAATAGAAATAAAGTTCCAGAAATAGACAAAAACCCTTTGAGATCTACCAAGAATTTTTGCCTCAAGCTTTTCAATCTGGGGATTGTACTGGTAGAAGAACAAGATCTCTTAACTTCCTTAATAGTAGGCTTTCAAATATTTTTGCAATATTGAAAATAGGAGAAAGTTACTGAAAAGGCCCAAAGAGTTATTTAAGACAGTGGGAAATAAGCCTATTATCATTCAGTTTATTGGTTGTACCATAAACAAAGACAACCTCCCTAATGCAGCTCCTGTTGAAAATATTGAATAGGCAGGATAGCTTTTTCAAAATTAGAGTTAAGAAAGCCTATAAAATAGAATTTAAGTACTATATAGAGGAAATGAGGGATTCTAATATATAATATAAGTATCAAAAGTACTAGAATTACATAATTATTGAAAAAGGAAATAAACTATAACCGAAGAGTAACAAATCTCTCACTTTCAATATTTTGATAGCTTGCATAATTCCCACCCACCCTCTAACCAACAGTTAAAAATTTATTTATTGGGATTTTACATTCCAAAATCTAGGCAATTTTGAAGAGTTCTAATGACCTTTAAGAGGCAGAGCAATTTTTTCCCCTTCATATGACTTCTACATACAAAACAAGAATAAGAAATATTAGCCAGCTGGATAGCTCAGTGGTTTAGGTATCTAGCTGTTGAGCCAGATGTTGGGAGTCTGATTTCTCACTGTGCCTCCAGAGAGAAGAGCCAGCCTATACAGCCATGGGTAAGCTGCACAGTCGCAGGGCATCCCCAGAAGAAAGAAATCATAAACCACATCTGTGTATTTTCTATCTAAAAAAATCCTGGAAACCTTACCATAGGCTGGAACTGACTTGGTGGCACAGAATTATTATTAACAATAAATCTTAAACATTATGGCTTAATATGAAGTGGGAAAGTAGTTTGGAAGGGTAGGTCTGATGTTTCCACCCTTCCACAGAAAGATCCCTTCATCAACCCTTTTCAAGCCACCTGATGTCCAAGTTTCCTGGGCAAAACACTGTCTTAGACCTTTTGCTGATACTTCAGTTCCCCTTTGTCTCCTTTCTATCCTGTTGGAGTCAGAGAATCCTCATGGTTACTTTGATTTTGGGTGCTGCAGCACTGAATTGAATTGCACTGTAGTCAAATTGGTCTCCCTGATTCTTCAACCAACATGTTCCTCTTGTTCGTGCACTTTTTTATCATTTGATTTTTCCGTGAATTATCAAGTGCAACTGTCTGCATTTTTCATTTCTCATTTCATGATTGGATGTATTCTAGGCTTCTTCATTTTATATACTTCACAATTTCTTGATCATTTTTTAGTTTAATTAATACTTTTTTCTCGACCACCATTTCAATCAAAACATGATTAGCATCATGTGACAAATCTGCATTTCAGATTCTTCTGTGTCCAAACCCTATTTGTCTCTTATCCTGGCATAAGTGCAATGGCATAAACTGCAGTGGTGAATTGGCACTAGGTAAAAAGTTGCTACTTGAATCCCTTGACATATGCCAGTGGTATGAATTAGAGTATAATGAGTGTACGATGTATGCTTTGTACTTGTATTGGTGTAAGTAACTAACAAAACTCTGGTGGATGTTTTTATAGTATCTTGTGCTGATTTCATATCATACAGTAGAACCAGAATACATACCTTAGGACAATGTTCATTCCCAAAGCCAATGTTAAGATTTGTTACACATTACATTCTTTATCTTAAGGAAGCTGCTTCATGCTGTTGGTTTTATTTCTTTGTTGTGTGGCTATGCTGCCATTCCTTACTCAACCAAATTCCGAGAAAAATATATTTGCCAAAATGCTACATACTTTCATTCTGGAACTTTAATCATATTTCTTGTGCTGTTTGCTTTTTACTGATTGCAATGGACTTGGTTTCTGTAGCATTAATTTTTAGACTACATTCATCAGTTCATTAATTTTATCAACCTTTTGCCAGGTTATCCTGCTATAGTAATAGAGTAAACCATACTACCAGCGACTCAATGTCGAGTGTCAGGTGGCGGTTAACTAACCCGACAACCCTGAGGACTAATGGCCTTGAGTGCCAAAGTCCATAGGGATTGGTGATAGACCCCAAGTGGATTAAATCTCACTTGAATCCATCTTGATGGAGGGCAGAAGCTTCATTAATACTGGCCTGGGGTTGATGAGGACTTTGTGTGCTGAAAGGGCTCAAGACCAGAAAATGACTCCCGGAGCTGGATCAGTGGTATGGGGGTCATGCTGCAATGTAGAAGGCAGATGAAAGGCCACTGTATTATATTCTCAGGGCAGTCTTCATGGCTAATTGCCATGAGGTTCACCAATATTCGGATTCAGATACGGCAGAAGAAGAAGAACTCTTTGCACATTGACAAAATTGTCTCCTATTAGACCTGCATTGTGGCTGTTGCTGATAATCTTCTAACAACAAAACCTAAACAAAACAACAACAACAACAATGTGTCCTCAAGTCAAATCTGACTTATAGCAACCATTTGCAGAGTTTTCTAGGTATGGAGCACTTAGAAATGGTCTATCATTCCCTTTCCCCCTCTGAGAATCCCCAATCTCTGTTTCCTCAACCAGATACTATACTTACCTCACTGAGCTATTAACAATGATACAATCATTTAAATCAACAATTACTTCTGCAAAGATCTTCTTGGCATAGAAATTGAGAAGCATCAATGAGAGCATATATCCTTGTTATATACTCTTTGTATCTCTGTGTGCTATGTCACTGCAGCTTTTTGTTGCCTGAACAAATTGTCACTAATGCAAATGTCTTTTGAATCACCATTCACCAACAACTCAATTGGCTTGTCATATTGGATTTTGTTGAAGGCTTTTATGTCTACATTCATGTCACGGTCTCTTTCCTCAAGTACTAGTAGGTAGGCAGAATTAATATTTCCCTTGTTTAAAAACCTCCTCTGAATCCAAACTGTATGCCTCTACCCTTTCTTCATGCTTCCTATAAAATTCCATTATGCACTATCATTAAGGAAATCTTAAGCAAATGTTTAAGTATGATTTTAAGAAAAAAGTTTAAGAAAGGAGCTTCTTGGCTGAAGAAACTTCAATATTGATTTGGATGCAATGTAATATCATTGTTTAAAGTTGCTACAGCTAGGCTCAGAATGAGCATGTTTATGTCTAATGTCCAGTAGAAGAGAATGAAGGGAAAAGAAAAAAACCCAGAGTGAGGGTGGTAACACGTGTTACTTCATGCTCTGTGGATAGTATAAGAATGTAACAACTCATTGCTGAAAAGAAGATATTGGATTAGATGGAGGTTTCATCTGACTGGACTCTTTTTAAGTGACATACACGGCACAACTCCCTCCTCAAGGATCATTGCCTTGCCACGGTGAGGAGGCTTGTGTGGTTCAATGATCCAGTGGGCTATGCCAGGGGTTGCCATCCTTGGTGCCCCAGGTGTTCTTGGACTTCAATTCCCAGAATCCCTGGTCAGCAGATATGCTTACATGACAATTGAATTCCAAGAACACCTGGGGCACCAAGGTTGACTACCCCTGGGCTATGCCATGTAGGGCCACCCAAGATTGGCAGGCCATAGCAGAGAACTCAGACTAAACATGGTCCACTGGAAAAGGAAATGCAACCCACTCCAGTATCTCTTGCAAAAAAACCCCCCCATGGACAGTATCTAAAGTCTTTAAAAGATATGATGCCAGAAGATGAGCCCCTCAGGTTGGAAGGTGTTCTACTGTATATTCCAACAACCTAAGAGGTGACTTTATATATGGACAACACTGAAATCTGATTATGTACTTTGCAGCCAAAGATGGAGAATCTCTATAGGCAACCTACAGCCCGTAGGACAGACCTGGCCAGTGGCACCAAATCAACTGGCCTGTGCCCTTGCTCCAGCCAACGTTGCCTGAATCAGCTGTGGACTCTTTTATGGCAGCCGTAAACAGTGGGAGGACCTCCAGTCTGGCCCCCTCAACTGTCTGAGGGAGTGTGACCTGGCCCTCAACTTAAAATTGTTGGAAACCCCTGCTCTATAGTCTATACCAGTGATGGCGAACCTTTTAGAGACCAAGTGCCCAAACAGAGGGGCAAGGTGAACTCTGTGCTAGGGGGCAGGAGGAAGCACTCCCATTGAGCTGCTGTACAAAGGGGCAGGGTGAACTCTGTGCTGGGGGAGGGAAGAAGTGCTCCCATTGGGCTGCTGGGCAGAGGGGTGGGGTGACCTCTACACTCCCATCGGGCTGTAGGGCAGAGGAGGGTGAATTCTGTGCTGGGGGAGGAAGGAAGTAATGGTGTGCATGCCAACAGAGAGGGCTGGGAGTGCCCTCTTTGGCATGCATGCCATAGATTCGCCACCACTGGTTTATACAGTCAGAAAAAGAAGACCTGGAACTGACTGTGGCTCAGATAATGAGCTACTGATTGCAAAATTCAGGCTTAGAATAAAGTAGAGGAAACCATTAGGCCAATCAGGTATGACCCAGATCACACCCATTATGAATATACAGTGGAGGCGAAGAATAGATTTAATGGATTAGACTTAATAGACAGAGTGCCTAATGAACTATGGAAAGAGGTTCCTAACACTGTACAGAAGGCAGGATTTAGTACCATCCCCCCCCCCCAAAAAAAAAGAAAAGAAAAGAAAAAGAAAAGAAATGCAAGAAAAGGAAGTGACTGATGAGGCTTACAAATAGCTGAGAAAAGAAGGAAAACGAAAGGCTAAACTGAAAGAGAAAGATTCACCCAGCTGAATGCAGATTTCCAGAGAACAGCAAGGAGAGATGAGGGGTCCTTCTTAAATGAACAATGCAAAGTAATGAAGGAAAATAACAGAATGGAAAGAACTAGAGATCTCTTTAAGAAAATTGGAGAAATCAATGGAAGTTTTCAAGTAAAGATGGCTATGGTAAAGGACAAAAATGGTAGGGATCTAATAGAAGCAGAAAAGATTAGCAAAAGGTGGCAAGAATACACAGAAGAACTATATAAGAAGGACCTTAATGTTTCTGACAGCTACAATGGTGTGGTCGCTGACCTCGAGCCAGACATCTTGGAGTGTGAAGTCAAGTGGGCCTAGGAAGCATTACTAACAACAACGTTAGTGGAGATGATGGTATTCCAGTTGAGCTATTTAAAGCCCTAAAAGATGATGCTATTAAAGTGCCGCACACAATATAATGTACCAGCAAATTTGGAAAACACAACAGTGGCCACAGAATTGGAAAAGGTTAGGAAGCAGTGACAAATTTTGCTTTCATGGGACCCAAGATCACTGCAGATGCTGACTGAAGCCATGAAATAAAAAGTTGCTTACTCCTTGGGAGGCAAGCTATAGTAAACCTAGACAGCTTAATAAAAAAGTAGAGACATTACCCTGGTGACAAAAGTCCACATAGTTTAAGCAATGGTTTTCGCAGTAGTAATGTATGGCTGTGAGAACTGGACTGTAAGGAAGGCTGAGCGCAGAAGAGTAAACATTTTTGAACTGTGATGTTGGAGAAGACTTTTGAGAGTCCCCTGGACTGCAAGGAGATCAACTCAGCCAATTTTAAAGGACATCAACCCTGACTGCTCCTTGGAAGGACAGGTACTGAAGCTGAAGCTTAAATACTTTGGCCACCAAATGAGAACAGAGGACTCATTAGAGAAAGCCTTGATGCTGTAACAGAATGAAGTATACCCTGTCCTTTAGCCTCTTTCAAAATGACGATTTCAAATCAGGGGGAGAGAGAAAATATGTAAACATCCTTGCCTCGTGGCTTTAGTGAAATGAAACCTAATGTGTGATTGACATGTCTAGCTGTAAGATCATTGGTTGGGATCCCTAAGGGGGAGGGCCAAAGGTGGACCCTGTGGGAGGAGATATAACCCAGAGACTCACGCACACACACATTCAGACACAGAGACACTCTCTGGAATGCTGTGCTTTCAAGCTGCCAAAATGTAGAAGCTTGAGAGAAGGGGGGGAGGGCTATCCCTTAGAGAACCAGTTTGCTTTATTTCCTTGCTTTGAAATGCTTCCTGATCTTTTGATGGACTGTATCCTGTATCTTGATATGCTTTCAATATATAATACTTCTAAAATACCTGAAGAGACTTGGAGTGATTACTTGGCTCGACACTACCTTATCTACACATACCTTATGCCTGGGTTATCCAGCCAGGGAGCTGCAACTCAGAAGAACAATAGGGTCTACTCGAGACTAAGGCACCATATTGTTACAGATGCTAGGAAAGTTTGAGGGCAAAAAGAAGGTGGCAGCAGAGGATGAGCTGGCTAGACAGTATCATGGATGTGGTGTGGATCTGGGTGGACTCTGAAGGATGGTGGGTAACAGAGAAGTCTGATATGATGTGTTCCAAAGGGTTGTGAAGAGTCAGACTCAACTGTGCGACTAAAGAACAAACATGGCAGAATTGTGCTGTTGTGGCCTTGTACGAACACAATAAGGCATGAAATATACAACTGTTCTACAGAAGGTGATATACTGTATAACTAGATGTTGGAGTAGATGAATATTTGATAAAGAGTAGAGCTTGGTTGTAATTATTGGGAGGAGGAATGTTTTCTTAGATAATAGAACTTTTAAGTTCTCTCAACTCAACCCAGAAGAGTGGGAACATATGCAAATTTTGCAATATATCACAAGCTTTCTGTGATCTTTTCCCACTGCACCCTGAAACTTCTCACCATTTAGAACATTAGGATGCATGTAACAATATGAATCTTCTTTATTGACCCCTTAGGTCTATTCACAGCACCATAACATCTATCCTGTTTTGTCTAACATAATGTATACTGAACTTCTTAGATGACAAGTGCAATGCAAATACCACATAAACACAATGTGATAAAAACAATGCAGTTATAAAAGTATGGTGTCCTAAAATTTTCTATGGAAGTGGTCTCTGCCTCAGTAGACAATATCATCATTTTGTTTTGGGATGATGCATTCATTTTTTAAATGCAATATGTGAAGCTAATAAAACATATTTTAAAATTTATTTTCATTGTTCAGTTATACAAGTAAAGATTAGCACAGCTTGTATAAGCAAAGTTTAATGTGCTTATTCACTTGAAATTGCTGCTGCCTGTGCCTTCTTTAAGTAGATTGAATCACAAAATATTACTACCCAAACTACACTTTCTCAAACACATCTTTCTAAGTGAATGAACACCTTTCAACATATTAAATACTGTTCAAATGTGACTATTAAAGGCATACCCAGCTTGATTGAGTTGTAAGCTTTTGTCATTTCTTTGGTATTTTTTCAGGATGCAATTAAATAGCCAAATTGTTCATATATTGGTCTAGATCAGGGGTTCCCAACCTTTTCAAGCTGGGGGCCAGGTCATGCTCTCTCAGTCAGCTTCAAGGGCCAGACAAACCATTTTGCCCTGCCTGCATGATGAGGGTGGCGGTTTTGTCCCAACAACTTCAAAGGGGCAGCCATTTTGTTTCTCGAATGTCCTTGGAGGGGTGGGGTCACATGAAATTGTGCTGTGGGCCAAATCTGGCCAACGGGCATTAGGTTGGAAAACCCTGGTCTAGATCGTGCTAAACAGGGGAGCTTTGAGTCATATGGATGCAAGGACCACCCACACTGCACCTCAAGTGAGCCTATTTGGCATTTCTTTTTCTTTAGAAGGAAAAACCCCAAAATATTTCACTTCAACAAGGCAGTATATCTGTACAATCAATCAATCAATCAATCAATCAATCAATCAATCAATCATGTTTTGTCTAACATAATGTATACTGAACTTCTTAGATGACAAGTGCAATGCAAATACCACATAAACACAATGTGATAAAAACAATGCACGTTTTACTTCCGCTTCCGGGAGTGACAAGGGCAGTGTGGGCCGGATGAATCACAGTAAACCCATTTATGTGGATTCACAGGGTTCTTGGGATTCTGGGAATTGAAGTCCAAGAACATCTGGAGTGCTAAGGTTCTCCATCACAGCTTTAGACAGAAATGGATGTTATAGCCAGCACATGATTAGATGATCAGAGCTAAAAACATATTAACCTTTTCACAGACACTAATTTTGGCAGACTTTAGTGTTTGATAAATCAGACTTCAAATGATTCCTGTGTTTTGTTTCTGAAGGCCAGTCATAAAACAAGATAAGCTAATTTGCAAATTAAATGAGGTGAGAAAAAAGCAACTGTGAATTCAGACCCTGCACTTAAGGAATTCCTTCATATAATCACAAATGATATGTAATGTTTGTCTCTGCCCTCAAGCTTCAGGAACTCAGCATAGTCTGTCTATTTTCTTCTGGCCAAGGAATTATGCATTACAGTAATACCTCATACAAATTCCGCTTCATACAACATCGAATTCATACAACATCACCTAATTTCTTGAAAAAAGATGCCTCATACAAAGTCTCTGCGACTTTGTATGAGGCATTGGGTTTTTTCCCAGGTTGCATTGTGCCTGGGCAGTATAAAAGGCAGGACACATGTGTGCATTGCTCCTGTGGGTTTTGCACAAGGCCAAGAGTGGTTAGGAGTGGTTTTGAGCACGATTTTGGGTTCTTTGAATTTTTTCGTCAGAATTTTTAGAAGCATTCCTGGGATTGTTGCAGCATTCTTCAGGTTCTTGGACAATCAGGGTTGTTTGACATGTTTTTGTAATGTATTTAACCTTTAGACAATGATTTCTTAAAGTTCTGTCAGTTTCCTGTCTGTTTCCTTGACTTTGCCCTGAAATCTGTGCTGTTACAGTACAATGTATCTCTATGGAAATGACGTTGTACGAGGCATCGTGGCAAGGATTTGGACGTTGTATGAGGCATCGCGGCTAGGATTTTGCATGCCTCATACAAAGTCCAAATCCGTATAAAGTCCAAACTTATGGAACCAAGTTTGGACGTTGTATGAGGTATCACTGTATATGTCATTAAGTTGCTTCCACTTTGTGGCACCCCAACTGGCTTCAGAGGTTATTGGAGATATGCAAGATGTGGTTTGTCATTGCCATTTACCAACAGGTTTCCATGACTGAGCAGATATTTGAAAGTAGGTCCCCTGAGTGCGATGCAGTACTCCACTCTATCTGCTAGACCAGCGGTCAGCAAACTTAGCTCTCCAGTTGTGCTGACTTGGACTGAAGTCCAAGAACACCTGGAGAGACAAGTTTGCTGACCCCTGTGCTAGACCATACTTGGTCTCAGGGAATTGAAGGAGAGAGGAAGATGCTCTCTCATTTCATTTTTTCCTGGCTCTTAATAAGGCCAGCCAATGAAAGCCATTAACTCTTAATTTCCCCTACAAAAGAGGCATTTGCCAGGACCATGAAAGGAATGGATCCCTTCTACTGCAGACCCTACAATGTAAACATCATGGGGTTGGATTCCCAGCATCTTCTTCATTTGTTTGTGCCACTCCTGAACCTAAAAATAGACACTGTATGAAATCTAATCATGAAGTCCCTGTCATGGAAAGCAGAGAATGCATCTTAGCCAGAAATGTGTAATGTGGTTCACAGCAGTGCCATACCTGGGGGAGGCAGCGGTAGGCGCGTGCGCGCGAAACCCCTCCTGAGCTAACAGCCCCTCCCCAACCCACCCAGGGATGTCAATGTTATATATGTGACTGTGACATTGTTGCCCCTCTTGAAATTTTTTTTGCCCCCCTTCAAATCTAGAATCCTGGCTATGGCCCTGGTTCACAGTGTTCCACTGGGCATCTGTTATGTATGTACAATGTTGCTTTAAGAAATGTATGAATGTAACCTGACCACAATTACAATGTAGCCCAGCTGTTAAAGGAACGCGAGTAAGCTGCCCATAGAGGGCAGCTGCGAGCGTTCAACTCACATGGTTCTCATTCCTCAAATCACCGGCAGCCGCGGGAACTCTCCCGCACCAGCAAACTACTACGGAACAGGGGCGTGACTGGAACGACGTCACGCCAGTAGCAGCCAATAAGCTACCGTGTAGCAAGATTCAAATGTATTGTGCTACTGTATATAATGTGATGTACCTCCGCCATTACCACATGTTCATCTTGATCATCAACCAATAAACCTGTGTTAGTCCTCACTGCGACTCCTTCTCTGTCTTCCGTGCAAGACACTAAATTGGCGACGAGGATGGGATGATGGCGAATCCCAAGGTCAAGCCTTACCAGTTCGATGTCAGCGAGCCCGAACAGTGGGAGCTCTACGAATGCCAGTTCCGGCACGCAATGGAAGCCGCGGGCGTCGACGCCGCCGCGAGGATGCGCTCCTACTTCCCGGCCCAGGTGGGGCCGGCCACGCTGAGCATCCTGATGAACCTGGTGGCCCCCAAGAAGGTAGAAGAGGTGCCCATCGACCGCATGCTGGGGCTGTTGGGCGAGCATTTCCAGCCTCCCGTGTCGATCTTCCCAGCCCGGGTCGCGTTCCACAGGCGAGACCAGCGACCGGGCGAATCCCTGTCCGCCTACGCGGCGGCCCTCAGGCTTGCAGCGGTGCACTGCCAGTGGGACGACCTGGACCAGGCCCTCCGAGACCGCATGCTGTGTGGCCTGAGGGATGAGGAGCTTCAGCGGAAGCTCATGACCCACGACTATCACCTCCCATTCAACGAGGTACTGCGGGAGGCCCAAGCGGCCGAAGCGGCCAGAAGCGGGGTCAGAGTGTTCAAGTCCCGAGGGGCCACGTCCGAAAGGGCCAAGTCACCAGTACAGGCGGCCCGGCGGACACCAGCGAAAACGGCCTGGCGGGCCCCCAAGCCGCCCGCCGGCACACCAACGGCGTCTGAGGAGTCGTCCACTACGGCAGACCCCTGCTCCAGCGAGGACGACGATGTCCAGTGGGTCAAGAAGCGAGGAGAGAAGCGACAGACACGCGAGCGGCACGACCGCCGCTGCGACGGTTGTGGGGCGTCCCACGACCGCACGAGGTGCCCGTTCTGAAAGGCCGAGTGTCACAACTGCGGCCGAAAGGGGCACATCGCCCGAGTGTGCAGGCGCGGGCGAGTCGAGGACAAGGGCAATTTGAACCATCCCCAGATGCACCAACGGAAGGCGGCCGGCACCAGGAAGGTCTCAGACGACCGCAGCATGGCAGGCGTGAACCGTGTGGGCCTGGAGCACCGGCGCTTCTTCGTGGAGGTACAGTTACAGGGGGTCCCAGTGAGGATGGAGATAGACTCGGGGTCGTCCTATTCCATCCTGTCCCAAAAGGAGTTTATGCGCATTCCCCCAGATGCGCGGCCCAAGTTGCGGGCCATGAGGTCACACCTATGGGACGTGCAAGGGAACGGGATCCCAGTGCTGGGGGTGGGGAACTTCAAGGTGAAGTTCAAGAATTACTCCGAGAAACTGCCCCTAGTGGTCCTCAAGGGAGGGAGGTGCTGCCTTTTGGGAACGCAGTGGTTCGCTCCCCTAGGAATTGAACTGTCCGGCATTAACGCCATAGGGACTGACCCAATGCTGGACGTGTGCAACGCACACCCGGACGTTTTCAAGAAGGGGCTCGGGACTTACAAGGGGCCCCCAGTCTCATTTGACTTGGATCCAGAAATCCGACCCATACGCCTCAAGCCAAGAAGAGTGCCGTTCACCCTAAAGGACAAGATCGAGGCAGAACTGGACAAATTGGTGGGGCAGGGGATTTTGGTTCCAGTTGATTCGGCGGAGTGGGAAACGCCGATTGTGACAGCCCTTAAATCAAACGGGGAGGTTAGGATTTGTGCGGACTATAAATGTACGATTAATAAGGCCATTCGGCCAAATGCATATCCGGTACCCGTGGTCAGCCATTTACTGGCCACGCTTCATGGGGGGAGGTGTTTTGCCAAGCTAGATCTGGCGCAGGCATATCAGCAGCTCTCTGTAACCCCGGCTGCTGCCGCTGCGCAAACGATCGTAACGCACAAGGGGGCATTTAAGGTAACGCGCCTTCAGTTTGGCGTGAATTCGGCCCCCGGAATTTTCCAGTCCCTCGTGGAACGCCTTTTAAAGGGGCTTCCAGGCGTCCTCCCATACTTCAACGATGTGTTGATAACAGCGGGGGGCGAGTCGGAATTAGCGCAATGGCTAGACAGGGTCCTTTCAATATTCGAGAAAGCGGGCCTCCGACTGAGACGGGACAAATGTGTTTTCTTTGCGAGGGAGGTCGAGTTCCTCGGGTTCAAGGTAACACCGGAAGGCATCAAGCCCTCCGAGTCCAAGGTTGTGGCTGTGCAAAACGCCCCTCACCCCACCGCGAAACCGGAGCTGCAGTCATTTCTAGGGCTCTTAAATTTTTACCATTCCTTCCTGCCGAGGAAGGCATCTGTTGCTGAGCCACTGCACGCACTATTGAAGAAAGAGGCGGTTTGGCGGTGGGGGGATAGGCAAGAGAAAGCTTTTAGGGAACTGAAGGCACTCCTATCCTCGAGTGCTGGCCTGACCCACTTTGACCCCAGGAGGCCAGTAGTCCTAGTCTGTGATGCGTCCCCGGTGGGAGTGGGGGCGGTTCTATGCCACGTGTTGGAGAGCGGGCGGGAAGCCCCGGTAGCGTACTACTCAAGGTCCCTCTCAAAGGCCAAGCGCAACTACGCACAAACTGATAGAGAAGCCCTAGCCATCATCGCGGGAACGAAAAAGTTCCATGACTTTTTATACGGCCGCGAGTTTACGGTAGTGACAGATCACAAACCACTTCTGGGGATCTTCACTACCGGCAAACCCACACCGCAAATTCTCTCCCCCAGGATGCTGCGTTGGGCCATCTTCCTCAACGCCTACCAGTACGAGCTGGTCTATCGCCCAGGGAAGGAGATCTCCCATGCGGACGCATTGTCCCGATCTCCCCTCCCTAGTGTAGGGGACCCCACATGCGAGGTAGAGCAGGACCACCAAGTCCTACTGATTGAGTCTCTCGACTCACCCCCCATTCTCCTGGCCGACCTTGCCAAAGCCACGGCGGCCGACAAGATGCTGGCCCAAGTTAGTTCCTGGGTGAGGAAAGGGTAGCCCACTACTTCCCCCAAGGAGCAGTTCAAGCCATTTGTCAGGCGGAGAGTAGAGCTTTCCCTGGAAAGGGGCTGCTTACTCTGGGGCCAGCGGGTAGTTATCCCAGAGAAACTGAGGGCCAAGGTACTGAAGCTACTGCATACCAGTCACCCGGGGATCATGCGCTCCAAGGCTCTGGCCAGGAGTTTCTTCTGGTGGCCCCAGATAGACGCGGATATAGAACGTTTAGTGGGCACGTGCGAGAGCTGCCAGAGCTCTCGGCCCGAGGAATCCCGGTTGCCCCATAGGGAATGGGACACGGCCCGCGGGCCATGGTCCCGGATCCATGTTGACTTCGCTGGCCCTTTCCGGGGGGCCATGTTTCTGCTGGTAGACGACTCCTACTCCAAGTGGTTGGAGGTAATCCCCATGAACAGCACCTCCTCTGCGGCAACCATTAAACAGTTGCGCAAGCTTTTTGCCTGTTTCGGCCTGCCAGATGTCCTTGTTAGCGATAACGCTAGTACCTTCATGTCTGCAGAGTTCAAGATGTTCATGGAGCGGAACGCCATCAGGCACATTACCGCCGCCCCGTTTCACCCCACCACAAACGGTCAGATAGAGCGCCAAGTGCGCACTACGAAAGACGCACTGCGGCGCATGGGTCCCGGGGAGTTGAACCTTCATCTGTGTCAGTTCCTCATCTGTTACAGGACAACCCCCCTAGCCTCAGGATTCTCCGCAGCAGAACTCCTCATGAGGAGGCGTTCGGTAACACTTTTTGACCGGATGGATCCGTCCAGGGTGGAGGATGAAGGAAGGAATATAAACATAGGGGGAGAGAGCTCCAAAAGTTTTTTGGTAGGGGACCCGGTTCACTGCAGGAACTACGCGGCCTCGGGGCCAGCGTGGGTTCCAGGGACAATCATTGAGCAGACGGGGCCAGTATCCTACAGGGTCGAGACTAGCTCGGGTCTACTCTGGAGAAGGCACGCCGACCAACTCAGAAGGCGAGTCACCAGTGAAGGGGAATCAGCGTTAGGGTCCTCCCCCACCCGCATTACCCAAGGGGGAGACACGGCGGAACCCACGGATACAAATGCATATCCTGGGTTCTCAACCACAAAGGAGGATACTTTGAAAGAGAGGGATCAGTTTGATTATGATTATGAGTTGCAGTACCAGGGGGGTGTAGCGGAGTGGTCCCCCACCCGTCCTAGCGAGAAGAGGGGTTTCAGTTCAGCCCCTGGTACCTCCAGTGCCCCCAGTCCTTTTGTTTTAGAATATCCCATAGCGCCAGCTCCCCGGAGACAAACACCCCCAAGACAGGCAACAGGGGGGAGTCCGCCCACCACAGTCTCTAGAACTCCCGGGCAGGTAACGGGGGGTGGCGTGGCCACGAAGGCCTCTTCGTCGGTCCCGAGATTCGTACTGGGGGGGACCCCAAGCTCCTCAAACGGTAGGCAGGGTTTCACTTCCCAACTGTTCATTCCATTCCCGTCCCCCAATGCAAGGTTACCGCAGAGCCCACAATGAGCCATTAATGAGTCCCCCCTTTCCGTTGCAGGACAGGACTCCGCAGAACCAGGCTCCCCAGTGTTAAGTCAAGCGGCCGCACGCCCCAGGCGCACGTGCAGCAAGCCACAATGGTTGAGGGACTTCGTCCCATCCTAGGGGGGAGGGATGTTATGTATGTACAATGTTGCTTTAAGAAATGTATGAATGTAACCTGACCACAATTACAATGTAGCCCAGCTGTTAAAGGAACGCGAGTAAGCTGCCCATAGAGGGCAGCTGCGAGCATTCAACTCACATGGTTCTCATTCCTCAAATCACCGGCAGCCGCGGGAACTCTCCCGCACCAGCAAACTACTACGGAACAGGGGCGTGACTGGAACGACGTCACGCCGGTAGCAGCCAATAAGCTACCGTGCAGCAAGATTCAAATGTATTGTGCTACTGTATATAATGTGATGTACCTCCGCCATTACCATATGTTCATCCTGATCATCAACCAATAAACCTGTGTTAGTCCTCACTGCGACTCCTTCTCTGTCTTCCGTGCAAGACACTAAAGCATCCATTGTCAAAGGTATGTATATTCATTCTGCTGCAAATCCCACCTCATGCCTCAATGTGGTGCAGTGGTGACCCTGGCTGTCCGACAGCTATGGTGGCAGGGGTGTATTCCCCAGGTAGGTTCAACCATGCCACAAAGGTGTTGGTTAGTGATCCAGAATGGGGAGTTCTCCATTCTGGAACCGCAGGTCAGCTAAGTGGGGTCCATTATTTGGGCAATGCACCTGGCCAATGCGTTGCTCTAATATGGCCAACTTTGACATGAGCCCAGCCAGCTGTGGCTAAAGGAGCATCAAAACACAGGCCTCAGCCCCCCCCCCCCACACCATCGGACCCTGCTACGGTAGCAGTAGGACCTCCCGAAGGCGAGAGGCTGCTCAAATCTTGAAATGGTGCTTCAATCTGCCACGTCAAACTGACGTGTGAAACATGGATCAACCAAGTAAGTATGTATACTCATTAGCAATCTGCCCAATTCATGAAGTTTATATTCTTGTGTCTATCTTCTGCATTCAATGTGAGTGCAGACTGGATGGCTATAGTCACCACCTGAATTGTGTGTGACTGTGACAGAATGTTTGGTTAATTTTCTCAGGTATAAATCTGAGCTACAGACTCGAAATCTTTCAGAAAGGGTGTGGAAAGATAGAAATAAAATATAAACATGCCTTTCTTGTCAGTTGAGACACACAAGCCATTTTGAGTGAATTAGCCTTCCAAGTAGCCAGTCTTCCTCTGTAATTTGTTAAGCTTCCTCTGCTTTTAAAATAAATCCTTTTTGTTTGTTTAGATCTCAAGTCCAAGCCAGATAATAAAGGATGCCACTTTCAAAGGTACATGTAGTACCATGGTTGTCCCCTGCTCCCCCTAGTTACAAGGATGCAGACAATAACACACTGCCACGTAGATGAATGTATTTGCTTTGCATTTGGTTTGTTAAAAGTTATGTTCCATCAGGCAGATAAAATGGTACTGAAAAACAAGAGGCTTGAGAAGGGGAAAGAATAATGTAATCGAAAAGCCCCAAACAGCTATCCGGCATAAAAAAATGAGTGGAGGCTCTCCTTATAGATGAAACTGCTGTCCATACAACTAGGGATCTGTTTAAAACATGTAAGCTTTTTGTTTGTGGTTCAGCTTTTAAGATGATTTATTACAAAGAGGACAACAATTAATTTGTCACATTATACAGTATTTATTTAAAAAGTGAAGAAGACAATCTGAGTCCTTGGGCATTGAGAGTGAGTCACGGGGGTAGGTGGGGGAGGAAAACAGGAAAAAAAGAAGAATGTTTTAATGTACCTACCAGAAGGGGAAAGTCAGCAGAGTGGAGGATTTATTGAACTACATAACATCAGCTTGAGTTACTATCAAAGCAGCACAGATGGCCAGATAAAGGAGTATATAATGAAATAAATAAAAAAGAAACACTTGATGATGTTAGAACAGATGTTAGCAGACTCCTTAAATATTTCTAGAATAAATCTGTTGAATGGCCTGCTGTTATGAACAAAGGCAGGATCTAACACTTGCATTATTCACAAAAATGAGAGGTTAGACACTTGAGGCTTGGAGTGCCTACTGTCACATGAGCTGTATGTGGGTAATTTCTAATTTCCCTCTCTAACCATGGCCTGCTGCTTACTGCCAAACACCTCCATTTTCTTTTGCAGTAGCTTTACTAGTTAATATCCTGTATTCTGTTGTTTGTCAGATTTATAGTGGGACAAGGGGGGGGGGGGGAGAGAGAAGTAAAAGGCAATTTGGGAAAAGGTCAGGGTGGCAATATATTGAAGATGCAATGCTTGCTCAGCAAAACCAAAGTGGTGTCTAGTTATCTTTTCATGCCAGTGGAGCAGCTTCTTGTAGCAGAAAAGAATCCTCTCCCCGCTGCAAGCCTCAGGCCTCCTTCAAAAGATATCTCTGATGGAAAATCCATAGAGTCTTGGGGGTGGGCAATATATGTGCAAAAGGCTGCAGGGAAAAGGATGGGCTTCAAAGATAAAAATAAGACATCCTAATTTATGCCGATGCCAGTTGCTTTTTTGAGCTAATAAGTAGTTTTATGATTGTATATGGTGTGTCAAACCATCATACAATTGTGCTAATCTCACATGCTAGCAAGGTCATGCTCAAGATCCTACAAGCTAGGCTATAGCAGTACATGGACCAAGAACTTCCAGAAGTACAATCTGAGTTCAGAAGAGACAGAGGAGCTAGAGGCCAAATTGCCAACATTCACTGGATCATGGAGAAAGCAAGGGATTACCAGAAAAATGTCTACTTCTGTTTCATTGACTATGTCAAAGCCTTTAATTGTGTGGATCACAACAAACTATGTCAAGTCCTTAAAGAGATGGGATTACCAGAAAATCTCATCTGTCTTCTGAGAAACCTGTATGTGGGTCAAGAAGTGACAGTTAGGACAGGATATGAAACAACTGATTGGTTTAGAATAGGAAAAGGAGTAAGACAAGGCTGCATATTGTCACCCTACTTTCTGTATTTTACTTATGTGCCGAGTACATCATGCATAATGCAGAACTGGATGAAGCACAAACCTGAATTAAGATTGTTGGGAGAAATATAACAACCTGAGATATGCAGATGACACTACCCTAATGGCAGAAAGTGAAGAAGATCTAAAGAGCCTCCTGATCAGGGTGAAAGAGGAGAGTGCAAAAGCTGCCTTGAAACTCAAGATCATGGCATCTGCCCCCCTTCACTCCCTGGCAAATGGAAGGGGAAGAAATGGAAGCAGTGACAGGCTCTACCTTCTTGGGATCTAAGCTCAATGTAGACGATGATTGCAACCATGGAATAAAAAGACCCTTACTCCTTGGGAGGCAAACTATGGCAAACCTAGGCAGCATAATAAAAAGTAGAGACATCACCATGCCAACAGAAGTCCACATAGTTAAAGTGATGGTCTTCCCAGTAGTAATGTATGGCTGTGAGAGCTGGACCATAAGGAAGGCTGACGCAGAAGAGTAGACACCTTTGAACAGTGGCAAATGAGTTTCAACATTAGTAAGTGCAGAGTGATGTATGTTGGGGCAAAACCCCCCAATTACATTTATAAACTGATGGGGTCTGAACCAGGAAAGGGACCTTGGTGTCCTGGTGGACAGCTCAATGAAGGTGTCAACCCAGTGTGCCTCAGCGGTGAAAAAAAGCAAACTCAATGCTAGGGATCATTAGGAAGGGTATAGAAAATAAGTCAGCAAGTGTCATTTTGCCTCCTTATAAATCTATGGTAAGGCCCCATCTGGAATACTGTGTACAGTTCTGGTCACCATACTTCCAGAAGGATATTATGGAGCTGGAAAAAGTGCAGAGGAGGACAACCAAAATGATTAGGGGACTGGAACACCTTCCTTACCATCTGAGGCTGCAACAGTTGGGCCTCTTCACTCTTGAATGATGGCATCTAAGAGGTGACCTGATTGAAGTTTATAAAATCATGCATGGTGTGGACAAAGTAGATAAGGCAAAACTGTTTTCCCTATCGCATAACACTAGAACTAGGGGACACTCCATGAAACTTTTGGGTACTAGTTCTCAAACAAATAAGAGAAAGTACTTTTTCACCCAGAGGATCACTAGTCTATGGAGCTCCCTGCCAGATGAAGTGGTGACAGCTGTCAGTCTTGACAGCTTCAAGAAAGGATTAGACAAGTTCATGGAGGACAAGGGTATCAATGGCTATAATTATGGATACCTAAGGACAACCTCCGGGTTGGAGAGATAGGCAGGACATCTCTCAATGCCATTTCCAGGGAATCCTAAGCAGGTGAAGGCATCTGCTTGGGAATACCCTGAAGCAAATGGTGAGCCACTGTGTGTGACAGAATGCTGGGCTGGATGGGCTGTGGCCTGTTCCAGCAAGGCTGTTCTTATGTTCTTATGAACTGTGGTTCTGGAGAAGATTTTTGAGGGTCCCCAGGACTGCAAAGGGATCAAATTAGTCCATCCTCAAGGAAATCAACCTTGACTGCTCCTTGGAAGGACAGATACTGAACCTGAAACTCAAGTGCCTTGACCACCAAATGAGAAGAGAGGACTCACCGGAGAAGGCCTTGATGCTGGGAAAGATCGAAGGGAAAAGGAAAAGTGGGAGGCAGAGGATAAGATGGCTAGATGGCATTGTTGATGCTGTGGGCCAAACTTTGGAGAATGACAGATGACAGAGGAACCTGGCATGCTGTGGTCCATGGGGTCACAAAGGGTTGGACTCGACTGTATGACTGAACAACAACATACCACCTTCTTTGTGTCTCTGGTATGTGGCCATGTTTTACTTCCACTTCCAGGAGCAACGAGGGCGGCTCAGGCTGGATGAATCGCAGTAAACCCATTCGTGTGGATTCATGGGGGCTTGGGATTCTGGGAATTGAAGTCCAAGAACATCTTGAGTGCCAAGGCTTGCCATCATGGAGCTAAGTGATTTCTTAACAGCTGGAAATGACTACATTCATCCAATGGCATTAAGAGCGTGATGTTTAGCCATGCAATATGAGCCCACATGTAAAACTCACTGGCAAGCCTTAGCAAAAGATCATAAAAATGACATGGAACAACAACAACAAAACTCACATTAAGATGATAATTAATGAGAAAAGCATATAGTATTTGGTGAGATGGAACAACAACACTGAGCTTTTTCCAAAATGAACGGTTTAACCTGAATTGACATTTGGTTATACAATTGAATTGGCTCCTGGCTTGATTTACACAACAGTAACGGAGCAACAAGACTTTTAACTAATCATGCTGCTGCAGTGCAACTATTTTTAGATCTATTTCATCTATCCACAACTATCTAGCAAAACAGAAGAGCAACAATGATCTTCTTGTTATTATTAGTTTGTCCCAAATATATAGAGTGGTTCCTGTTAAAAGAAATGACATAGATTACAGCTGACTTAAACCAAGTTTTCATTTATTTTCAATCAATGACGCAGAAGAGAATGAGAGGTTTTGTGTGTGTGTGTGTGTGTGCACATGCTTATCTCAAGGCTTTTTTTAAAAAAATAATTCCCTGATTTTATAATTGGTCTATTTTTTTCAGTTTATTGGAAGAGTTGAATTCCTATTTCTTTGCTGCTTTATTGTATTTTAACTAGTTCTTATGGCTTGAGGGGCTGGAGATGAAAAATGGCATGATGATGCAAATCACAGTGATTCTGTTAAAAACAGCTGCACAGTATAATAGATTTACTACCAGAGATTTGTTGCTGCAGCAGAATAGCCTAGCTACCCTTTCCCCTGGAAGCTGTTAAAAATAAGTCACATTGTCTGATCCTGTGTTTATCTGGAAGGCCCATAGAGTCAAATGGGTCTTAACTAGTTATAAATTAGAAATGAAACTGAAGATCATCCAGGCAGACATTAATCCACTATCGGAGATCTGGGGGCAAGCTGGTTGGGTTTTAATTTACAGGATCTAGACATGTTGAATACTGGAGCAAGCCAGGTCTCTTTTGAGCCCCCACTATTGTGGCATGCTCCCATATATGTCATTTCTAGTAACTGTAGATGCTGGGGATTGCATATATAGTAGCCTTGCAGATTTCAAAAGGCTGCTTCCAGCATCAACCTCTGGTGTGCTTAAGTGACTAACGAGCATCTTCTTCTTTTGCCATGTCTAGTCCAGATGTGAAACTCATACCTATCAAGTTTTGGGAAATTTCTGTCAAATAAGGGAAATTTCCCGGCCAAAATGGGAAACTGGATAGCTATGCTTATCCTGTGCTGGCATCCAGTCTAACTCCAGTCTAATTGTAGTCTAACTTATACGGGATGACGGTGGGAAAAAGTGTAAAATACGGGGGGTTGACAGAAATTTCCCAAAACTTGACAGGTATGGACTGAAACTGCCAAAATGAAGCCACCTTTTGGTGAATTCATTCCGTAGTTCTTTTCACCTGACCTAGTGTGAGAAAGATTAGCTGGCATAAGGTTGCTGATGCCCAGGGTATGCCTGACTGTGGTTCAAAAATACCACAATCGTCAAGGAGGCTCTTTCTGTGTACCCTGCTAACAAGCTGATTACAGATATCAGAAATTAAAAACTTCCCCTGATTGCCAGGAGAAGTGAACTTTTTAAAAAGTATGTTTGTTTTTTCTGCCTCCAGCTGTTTCTCAATCAGCAATACACAATCAGGCAAAGAAGTAAAAGCTGCTACCCTTTTGAATTGCCAGACAGGTGACGAGGCTGATGCGCTGCTTCACCATATCAGCAAATGAAAGATCACTGATCACTTAAGCGATGCATCACAACAATCAGGATCATAGCCAGGATTCCAGATGTGGGTGGGCAAACGCCTCTTTTCAATGTATTCCTATGGGAAACAGCATTTTGTGCCCTCTAGTGGCCAGCTGTTTGAGGATGGGCAAACTACTAACTCATGGTGGGCAAAGCCTCCCTGGCTCCCCTAGCTACAGCCCTGACAACAATGATCTTCAAACCAAAATGAATCCACCTCCCCCGCCCATTTCATTCCAGTGTCCCCCAGAAGGTCAGGGGAAGTCTTCGAATTGCTGCTATGATTAAGTAGCTTGTCAGCCACATCCCATATCAGTAAGTTGTTGCTGCCTTTTGGATGGGTGGGTTGGTAGGAGAGTGGACTAAACATCATTTAACTCCTCACTCAAACTTTAGCAATCTCAGCTATCATGATCTCTGACCACGCTACAAGGGGGAGAGGGAACAGGTTCTGAATTCTTTCAGTTCGCAGTGTTGGTAGTGTGATCTTTCATACCAAGTCTTCTAATTGACGTCTGAGACAAGGTCTTAAACATATTTGCTTTATACATTTAATGTAGATGTTTGTGTGGTATGTTCAAAAGGGGGGAAAAACCCAAAGGAACCAGGCTTTCTTCTAAGGTCAGAATGTGGGGCAGCAATGGCATGAAAGATGACTGATAAGCCAAAGGCCTGACATTTTAACAGTACTGGTATCTGCCAGGCATCCTTGAGCAGCTATTGATGTCTCAGGATTCTGGTGATGACATAAATCAAGATGATCTTTATTGATTGCTTGACTGAGAATGGTGTTTGTCCCAGAACTCTGAATAGCACCTGGTAGTAAAGGTAAAGGTTTCCCTTGCTCGAAAGCCAGTCGTATCTTACTCCAGGGTTCAGTGCTCATCTCTGTTTCAAAGCCAAAGAGCCAGCGTTGTCTGCTTCTGCAGATGTTTCCGTGGTCATGTGGTAGATATGACTAGACACTGGAGCACACGGAACACTGTTACTTTCCCCCCGAAGTGGTCCCTATTTATCTACTTGCAATTTCTTGCTTTCGAACTGCTAGGTTTGGCAGGAGCTGGGACAAAGATGGGAGCTCATTCCGTCCTGCAGTACTCGGGAATCGAACTGCTGACCTCCCGCCTCCCAGTCAGTGTCTTAGCCACTTGAGCCACCACAGAGCACCTGGTAGCTCTGTCTAATTTCCAGAGCAACGACCCTCTGTAGAAACATAGGATAGTGTGGTCTACAGTCTCTAGCACTAGGCTTTTGAGCTCTGCCAACACATGGCTCCAGTTTGGGAAAGGTACTTTTTAGGGCTGCACTTCCAAGAACCCATCCACTAGTTTGGGAATATTCTGAAAGTTGTAGTCCAAGAAAATAACTTCCTCAAGCTGTGGCCTGATTCTGTTGCTAGGTATGACTTCCAGGATCCAGCCATCAGTGAAGCCCACAAATGGAGTCCACAAGGAGGCACTGTACCCAGAGTCTCCTCAGCCCTTCATTTCAGGACTAATTATTATTTTTGAAGAAGATGTGTCTATGTGGGATTGTCTCTATAGATAGAATAATCAAATTTAACACTTTGCTTGTTGCTGCTCTCTCTCTCTCTCTCTCTCTCTCTCTCTCTCTGTGTTCCACGATTCTCCTCTTGGACGTCCTGAATTTCCTTGTGTCTGTCATTCAGATGAGGTCACAAAACTGTTTTGCTGAGAAAGGAAAGGTCATACAAGGTGATAGTCTGTGTCCTGTATGCATCTAATCTCTTGCATGCTTTCATTGTTACACTGGTGGTCTATCTTAGTGATCAAAAAAGTGGAAAAAAGATGACATGCTTTCAAGGTTAGACAAGCCAGAAAAGGAGGGGGTTGGAGTAGGGAGAAAAACAGGTTCTTTCTTCTGACATTATCATTTTGAGTACTAGATTTGCTGCTTAAAAATATTCCAGAAATTCTCTGTAACAATATGTATCTGTTAACATTTGTCATATTGAATTCATTTACCCTTTTCTTGATTCAACAACCTTTTATCTGACTGAAACTAAGTAACCTGGAAATGTTACTTATCACCCTTTTAAAAAATATATATATATAGATGAATCTGCAAGCAATTTGCCTGCTGCTTCTTTGTCCATTTCTGCACTCTCCCAGTAACTCAAGAAACATTTTTCTTTTATTTAAATATTCTGCTGCTTCTGTCAGCATCCAAATAAACACTTACTTTCTCTGTGAAACTAGTCTTCAGGAAAAAATATACAGCAGGAATGGCACCACCCCTAAGAGACAATGCTGAATTGAAATTCTAGCAGTACAGGTACTTCTACAGAGGTAGCTATAGTGTTATCTTGTGTCATGCTATTGTATTAAAAAATCTGGTATTTTTGAGACCCAAAGTTCAATTATCTTTGTGCAGGAAGCTTCTTGCTTGCCTAGTGTTATATATTTGTAAGAGCTTACAGGAAGCCAGTGGAGACATGCCAGGACTGAAGATATGTTTTCATATTTGTTGGTATCTGTGACTGGTAAGACCACTACATTTTGGACCTGCTGAAGTTCCTATACTAGCTTCAAGGGCAGCCTGACATAGAGCATTGCAGTAGTCTATTTTGGAGATTACCAAAGCATGAACCATTGGTAGCTATCACACAAGTTGATAGAAGATATTCTTGCTCAAAGCAGATATTTGTGTATCCATAGAAAAGTTTGGGGCAAGTGTAACCCCATCATGACCAGGTAGATGTCCCTCTAATCAGTCTGATGAACCTTCCAATAATAGGATCTCTGTCTCATGTAGATTCAGTTTCGGTTAATTGGCCCTCGTCTCACCCATTACTAGGGCCAGACAGTGCTCCAGCAACTGCACTGCATCACTTGCAAATGAAGAAAAAGCTAAATCTCTGTGTCATTCATATACTGATGACAATGAATGCCAAATATCCACATAGTTTCTCCCAATGGCTTCAGGAGCTTTTGTAGGTGAAATGAGAGGGTGTGCCAGCTTTCCTTTTTTGTGCCAAGCAGTACATATATCGAACTGGCCAGCCTACTTGTGTCCCACTTGTGTTTATTGATTAGCAATATTCTGGAATCATAAATGTTTAAAGTATACATGCTATCTGTAGAGGAGCAGGAAGAGCTTTATGAGTTTGATGATACTAGTAGAATGACAGCCGTGCTTCTTTATTTATTTCCCTTTTTATAAAACAACAACAACAAAAAAGGGGGTTGTTTAACACAATAGGTTGGATCTGAGCCTAGTGATAGAGTGGGCACAGTGAAATCTGTGACTGTCTCAAGTCACTTTGATTTCAACAGGTATGCATTAATAGTGAGAAGATTCACCTTGGGGACAAAAGAAATCTCCAGGACTAAAAATATAAATGTGAAAATTAAATTAAATTAAATTAAATTAGGAGCAATTTTTAAAATGGGGAGCTCTGTGGGAGGCTTTCAGAGTTTAAAATATTCCCTTGGGAGGTTATATGCAGTTACATCTTGTCCATGTTCTGGGGTGATAAATGCCAAAATTGTGCAAAAGTATACATTTTCCCATAGTTCATGAAACTGATTATTTATTTATGTTTATATAACATTTTGAGTTATCTTCCTCGTTTTTATGGGTTGAAAATCTGTTATTCCCTTCAGCTTGCCTGTTCTCGTTTGGCAATTTTTGTGCTATATTGTAATGCTGTACCTAGGCTTCCTTCCCAGTGATTCTGATAAGGGTGGTTGCAAGGGATGAAAACAGACTTCTTTTTGCCTGTGAAGGTGAGGGTTTGCATGTGTAATCTTTTCACAGAAACCCTCCTTGCTCAAAATCCAGGAGCATTTATTTACAAAGGAGGAAAACCTAAGGGTGTAAAGCCTCTCCCTTGTTCTCTGCTGTTGCTAATCCTGAAGTCAGAAAATGACTGACTTTGTCTTGGGCTCAGAAAGCAAACAAACAAGATTTTTCTTTAGACTCAGAAGCAAAAGGTACAGTTAGTCAAACTTTCACCTAAGGGCAGACTGAGGAGAAAACATATTTTGAAAAGTAGCCACAAAGTTCACTGGAACTGTTGTGTTCTGTAAAGCTGTGCCTTTAACAATGTACCTTTGCCATGTGTTAACAATGTAACCTTTCTGTGTGCAACATTATAACCTTCAGCTGCATCAATGTAAACCTGATAAGGGGACGCGAGCTAGAGACCACTAGATGGCAATAGCGAGCGTCCAGCTCTCATGGCTCAGATTCACCTGGTTCAGCAGCGCGGGAAGATTCCCCGCCACCTCTTCACCTGGTCAAGAAGGGCGTGACCTTCTACGACGTCACGCAGGCAGCAACCAATAATCTGTCGACGAGCCACATTCAAATGTATAGCCCGCTGTATATATTGAGCTACCCATCCGCCATTACCACATGTTCCTCCGGATCATCATGCAATAAACCTGTGTTAAGCCAACCCTTCGGCTGTTTCATTGTCTTTGGTCCCTTACACCAAATTGGCGACGAGGATGGGATATGGCAGCCCACGGGACCAAGACATGCGCCGGTTTCGAAATCAGGAAACCGGGCGACTGGGAGATCTTCGAGATGGACTTCCAGGCAGCACTGATTGAGTCCGAAGTCACGGAAGAGGCAAAGAAAAGGGCCATCTTCACCAGGATGCTCGGACAAGAAACCAAAAGGACCTTGGTGGACCTGATTGCTCCGAGGAGGGTGAGCGAATTCAAGCCCAAGGAACTCATGCAGATGCTGCGTGAGCACGTCCGGCCCGCCACGGCGATGTTTCCCGCTCGGAGTGCGTTCTGGAGGCGAGTCCAAGCACCCGGGGAGACGGTCGCCGCATTCGTGGCGGCCCTGCGGCTGGCGGCCGGCCCGTGCAAATGGGAGAATGCCGAAATCACCCTCCGGGACTGTGTGCTGTGCGGCCTGAACGACGCAGAAACCCAGCGCACATTAATGAACCAAGAGCCGCCTCCCACGTTGCAGGAGGTCGTCAGAGCGGCCCAGGCCGCAGAAGCTACAAAGGCTGGGGTCCAAGAACTCCAGGACTGGCGGCCGAAGTCGAGCAAGGCAGAGACTCCGGTACAGGCGGCCTGGCGAACTTCGAGGTCGTCCACAGAGAGCAGCGACAACGAGGACGTCCGGAGGGTCCGGAAAGAGAGCCGGTGGTGCGACGGCTGTGGAGCGGCCCACGACCGCGTAAAGTGCCCGTTCCGGAAGGCCGAGTGCCACAACTGCGGCCGCCGCGGGCACATCGCCAAGGTGTGCAGGAAGAGGCGCAAGACCCGGAGGAGCTCAACAGACCGTTCCGCGGGACAAGACCGCTCAACGAGACCCAAGGACGGCGCTCAGGCCACGCGGAAGCAGGACGGCGTGGGCCGCATCTCCGACGGCAGCGAGGACGACGCCCCAGTGTTCAGCGTGTCTGCAGGACACCCCCGCTACTTTGTTGAGGTACTAGTCCAAGGGGTTCCCATTAGGATGGAAATTGACTTGGGGTCCTCATATTCAATCATTTCCCAGAGGGAGTTTTTGGGAATTGCCCCCCACAAGCGACCCAAGCTCAAAGCGTTGAGGTCCACACTACGGGACGTGCAAGGGAACAGCATTCCAGTGTTGGGGGTTGGAGAATTTCAGGTTAAATTCAAGAAGCACGCCGCGTCCCTCCCCCTAGTCGTGCTTAAAGGGGGAGATTGCAGCCTCCTCGGAACTCAATGGTTCCAGCCCCTGGGTTTGTTTATTGGGGGGGTGCACGCCGTTGGGATGCACGCCGTTGGGACTGATCCAATTCAGGAGGTGTGCGAGGCGCACCCCGAAGTTTTCAAAAAAGGACTGGGGAAATTCAAGGGGCCCCCAGTGACATTCGACCTGGACCCGGAGGTCCGCCCAATTCGTCTTAAACCACGCCGGGTGCCGTTCGCACTTAAGGACAAGATAGAGGCGGAACTGGACAAATTGGTGGGCCAGGGAATCATTGTGCCTGTTGATTCTGCGGAGTGGGAAACTCCAATTGTAACCGCACTAAAGGCCAATGGGGAGGTCCGCATATGCGCCGACTACAAGTGCACCATCAACAAGGCGATCCGTCCGAATGCATATCCGGTGCCGGTAGTCAGCCATCTGCTGGCCAGGTTACACGGGGGAAAGTGTTTCGCTAAGCTCGACTTAGCACAGGCCTACCAGCAGCTTACGGTGTCCCCTGCCGCTGCTGCTGCGCAGACCATAGTCACCCATAAGGGGGCGTTCCAGGTGACGCGCCTCCAGTTCGGCGTGAATTTGGCGCCAGGAATTTTCCAGTCACTCGTGGAACGCCTCCTGAAGGGACTGGAGGGGGTGTTGCCTTATTTTGATGACGTGTTAATAACGGGGGGGGGGGAGTCGGGTTGAATTGGCCAAGAGGTTGGGGAAGGTCCTGACAATATTCGAAAAAGCGGGGCTGAGACTGCGAAAGGACAAATGCGTCTTCTTCGCAACCGAGGTTGAGTTCCTAGGGTTTTGTGTGACTCCTGAGGGAATAAAACCATCCAAGTCCAAGGTGGCCGCCATTAAGAAAGCCCCCCGCCCCACCTCCAAGCCCGAGCTGCAGTAGTTCCTAGGGCTGCTCAACTTTTACCACTCCTTCCTCCCCCGGAAGGCAGTGGTGGCTGAACCGCTACACAAACTGCTAAAGAAAGACCAGGCATGGAAGTGGGGCGATGACCAAGAAAGGGCATTTAGTGAGCTAAAAAGCCTCCTAGCGTCCGATGCCATACTGACCCACTTCAACCCCAAACGCCCGGTAGTTCTGACCTGTGATGCATCCCCGGTGGGGGTGGGGGCGGTGCTGTGCCACGTGCTGGAAAACGGAAGGGAGGCCCCGATAGCATTTTACTCCAGGTCCCTGTCCCAAGCGGAGAGAAACTACGCACAGAGGAGGCACTAGCAATAGTTGTGGGGACGAAAAAATTTCACGATTTTCTGTATGGCCGCCCCTTCACCATTGTAACGGACCACAAGCCCCTGCTAGGCATTTTTACCGCAGATAAGCCCACCCCTCAGATCCTGTCCCCGAGGATGCTCAGGTGGGCCATTTTTCTCAACACGTACCAGCACGCGTTGGTCTACCGGCCCGGGAAAGAGATCAGCCATGCGGACGCTCTATCAAGGTCTCCCCTCCCCCTAACGCCCAGCCAGGTGAGCAAGGGGGAGCTGGACCATCAGGTTCTTATGATAGAGGTGCTGGATTCGCCCCCCGTAATGCCCGCCGACATTGCCAAAGCGACAGAGAAGGACAAGACGTTAGCGGCAGTTAGCTCCTGGGTGTAGAAAGGGTGGCCGGCGTCCTCCCCAGCGGAGGAGTTCGCCCCATTTTTCAGAAAAAAGCTAGAGCTGTCCCTAGAGAGGGGGTGCCTCTTGTGGGGGCAGCGGGTGGTGATTCCCACTTCCCTTCGGCCGCGGGTGCTCAAACTGCTGCACGTCAGCCACCCCGGCATCGTGCGATCCAAGGCGCTGGCCTGGAGTTACTTCTGGTGGCCCCAGCTGGACGCCGACATCGAGCACATGGTCGGCACTTGTGAAAGTTGCCAATGCTCCAGACCAGAGGAGGCCCGCCTTCCCCACAGGGAATGGGACGTGGCTAAGGGGCCGTGGTCCCGGGTGCACGTTGATTTCGCGGGCCCGTTCAGAGGCACCCTGTTCCTTCTCGTAGTGGACGCTTTCTCCAAGTGGTTGGAGGTTATCCCAGTCACGAGCACCTCCTCGGCCCAGACCATTAGGCATTTGCGGAGGCTCTTTTCCACGTTTGGCATACCCGACACATTAATTAGCGACAACGCTAGTTGTTTCACGTCCTCCGAGTTTAGGGCATTCATGGAGATTAACGCCGTTCGGCACATCACCTCCGCCCCGTTTCACCCAGCCACCAATGGCCAAGTAGAGCGCCTTGTCCGCACCACGAAGGACGCGTTGCGGCGCATGGGCCCCAGGGATCTGAACCTACAAGTGTGCCAGTTTCTGCTAGGGTACAGGGTGACCCCGTTGGCGTCTGGATACTCCCCCGCAGAACTCTTAATGCGTAGGAAACTGACCACCATCCTTACTAGGCTAGACCCCACAAGGGTAGAGGACAAAGGAAGGAACATCGGGCTAGAGGCCACAAAGAGTTTCAGTGTAGGCGCCCCCGTGCATTGCAGGAATTACGCCAGCACGGGCCCAGCCTGGGTACCGGGCGTAGTTGTGGAGCAAACCGGCCCCGTGTCGTACCGCGTGGAAACCAGCACAGGGCTCCTGTGGAGGCGGCACACGGACCAGCTCCGACGCAGGGTCTCCGATGAGCAGGGCACAGACCAAACAGAGGAAAAATCAGTGTTAGGGTTCTCCCCCACCCGTTCAGCCCAAGGGGGAGGGAAAGGGGGCCGCGGGTCCCCACCAAGGGGGGAGGAGGATGTTCTCGTAGATATCCTAGGGGATCTTTCTGAGGAGGAGGAGGAACCCGACCCCATACATATCTCGCGGAATGTCCCCACAAATGCGGATACCCCTACTAAGTTAAATTTTGATTTTCAGAACCGGGGGGGTTTTCGGAGTGGTCCCCCACCCGTCCAAGCGAGAAGAGGGGTTTTTCGTTAGCCCCGATTGCCCCTGGTCTGCCCACAATGGAGTTCTTCCCTTCCCCTAAGGCCGCCAGACTGCGGCAAGCCACTAACGAGTCTCCCTCTCCCATTTCAGGACAAGGGACCAGGGAACAAAGAAGCAGTAGCGCCCCCGGGGGGGGGTCAGCCCTCTTCACGGCCCAAACGCACATGCAACAAGCCATCTTGGCTGAGAGACTTCGTCTCATCCTAGGGGGGAGGGATGTTGTGTTCTGTAAAGCTGTGCCTTTAACAATGTACCTTTGCCATGTGTTAACAATGTAACCTTTCTGTGTGCAACATTATAACCTTCAGCTGCATCAATGTAAACCTGATAAGGGGACGCGAGCTAGAGACCACTAGATGGCAATAGCGAGCGTCCAGCTCTCATGGCTCAGATTCACCTGGTTCAGCAGCGCGGGAAGATTCCCCGCCACCTCTTCACCTGGTCAAGAAGGGTGTGACTTTCTACGACGTCACGCAGGCAGCAACCAATAATCTGTCGACGAGCCACATTCAAATGTGTAGCCCGCTGTATATATTGAGCTACCCATCCGCCATTACCACATGTTCCTCCGGATCATCATGCAATAAACCTGTGTTAAGCCAACCCTTCGGCTGTTTCATTGTCTTTGGTCCCTTACACCAAAGGAACACTAGCCCAAACTGAATCTGATTATTTTTTCATTCTAAACGATTGACAGTTTTATAGAATGGTTAAAAACAACAACAAGCCTAGATATTTGTCCCTTAGTGAGGAAAATATATATTTAAATATAATTTTTAATTTGCTCCTCTCACTTTAACTTTCTTAGAGGTTGATATCCTATACACATCCATGTGTATAATAAGCACCACAGAACTCAACAGGTGGTTGTTTGAGTAGGCTTACTATAGGAGATATGGAGTAGTAATGGAATCATTAATCTGTGGGCTCTTCCAGATGGAACACTCAAACTTGAGTAAAATCCACACATTTCACATCAGATAGTACTAACCATGGAGGAAGGAGTGTCCTCCCTGAAAACTCAATTTTTGTCTTTTAAAGTAAACATCATCTTTGAAAGGTATGTTTCAAAAACATTTCAAAAAGCTTGAAGTAAAGATAAAGGTTTCCCTTGCTTGAAAGCCAGTCGTATCTGACTCTAGGGTTTTGAATTTTAATTTATATACCGCAATTCTCAGCCCAAGGGGTGACTCAATGCGGTGTACAAGGTACAATTTACAAGTTACAGTATAAAAATCACAAAAAATACAGTGTATCACAGTGCAATATAATAAGTGCAATAAAAATAGTTACATAACAAAAGATATAATCAACAACAATAAATACAAAACCAATAACAAATTGCATAGCATCACAAAAAACATATCAACATATCAAATAATCAACAAATAAACAATAATGACACTTCAGATTACAAGGAAAAATATCAGAACAAACAACATCAAAGGCATTTCAAAGGCACCTCAAACAGAAGGGGAACCTCTCTTCAGAAGCCCCATAGAAAAGAAAAAAGAAGCTGCCCGCAGCAGTACTGCCCCAAAAACAAAGTTCAGTGCTCATCTCTGTTTCAAAGCCGAAGAGCCAGCACTGTCTGCTTCTGTAGACGTTTTCGTGGTCATGTGCAGGCATGACTAGACACGGGACTCTAAAAATGATCTTGTATGCTGGATTTTAAAATTCTTTTAAAACATAGCTTAGTACCACTACTGAAAACTTCCAGTCTGAGCTTTTCCCCGCAGAAGCCATGACTAATCTGCTTGGCAAATTAGATGGCTTTCTTCATAGTGCTTTCCAAAATGCTGAGGAAACATTTAAAATCATTTAAAGAATTGTATTCTGTGCTGGACATTTTCTTTGTCTGTTCGTTTCTGGGTTAATGCTAACATTGAAAGGTTCAAACTCACAAAGATCTTTCTGCCTGGACTTTGTCTGGTACAAATCAGAACAAATGACAACACAATCTATCAGCACCAATAGGAAAAATTTCAGAACATGCAAAGCCAGTGTTTTTGGTCACTCTTTGTGCAGGAAAAATGTCAATATTCATTATTGCTAGGAGCCTTGTCGCAGCATGGGGGCTTGAGCGGTCTAACTAGGCAGTGTTGCCCATCTCTTCTCCATGATGTTAGGCCGGGACTAAAACTCACCAAAGTGTTCTCTGTCAGATCCTTTGGGCAAGGTGAAAGTGGAAGGCATACATCATGGTCTGCCTAGCCAGTGGGTGATGTTATATCCAAATGGCTATCCAGCGGGTGATAGCCTGTGGGTGACGTTATATCCAAATGGTCCGCCTAGCCAGTGGATGACGTGATATCCAAATGGCTAAAAAAACGCATGCAATTGGACCTGATTTCTCAGATCCATTTATATGTGTGGAACGTTGTCATGGAAATGTCTACTAATGCATGGACTCCTCACTGAATAATGACTCCAAGGTATCCAAGGTGCAGCTAGGTACAGAGAAGGGAACATATCCTTTATCTGGATGAATCCTGTAGCTCCACTGAGTGAATGGTACAAATTAAGCTTCATCTGGTAGACTGAGGGTGTGATCACAAATTGAATGCATTTTGGGCCATTTGCAGAGAGGTCTGGTGTGATCAGGAATTGCACTGATTTGTGCTATTTGTGCTATTTATTTATTTGAGCTGGACTGGAGTGATTCCCCAACAGACACAATGGTCAGTCTCAGTGAAATCACTCCCTGCAAAGTGACCCTTTCTGATGCAATTGAACTGATGCATTTTTTCACCATCTGGTCATACCCTTAGCTAATCTGGGGGATTTTTTCTTGTCATTCATGCTTCAGCCCCCTGCCCTGAGAAGGGTAATTCAACTAGAGTCATAGATTTTACTTTACAGAATTAAGAAGATTTATAATTATGGCTTTATTTTTACACCAAGGAATGAAAGATACCATTTGATATTTATGTATCTGCCTAATCACTAAGGGACTTGTGATACTGAATGAGGACTGATTTCATTTTTTCTTTCTAACACTGCAGTTCATACTCAAGACTCAGATAGGAGTCTTTCTAGGTTGTTTAGAACAAAATCTCTTCCTCACAGCCACAGTTCTTCAACTCTGCTTATTATCTGCTTTAAACTTTAGTCTCAAGCAGAGCCAAGTATCATAAAGTACTTTGTGCACTAGAAAGATTGCTTCTATATCATAAATGCCTCAAATAATAACACATGAGACATCCAGAGGCAGCCGCAGGTTCTCAAAGAAATGCAGGTCTCAGGTTGTAAGAGTACTTTGTGTTCAGAATATACTTCTGACTTTCTACTCCTGGCAGGAGGCAGAATGCAGCATTCCTCATTAACAGAAACTACCAAACACTTTTCAAGTTCCTTCCTCTATAGTGCACATTTCAGTAATCAAGGCTAGAGTTTACAAAGGTAGGACATCTATTACAGATGAGTCCAGATTTTTTGGGAAGGTGCACAGCTAGTGTATTAGACTGCAATATATTTGAATGGGCATCACCATAACCTGGTTGGTTGTGCCCACATGCACCCAAGAGCCAAGGGAGTTGGAGGGAAGAACACATCATTGATTCCTCAGCCAGTTGTCTCCCACACATGCAAGTCAGCATATGTGAAGAAGAACTCTACCTTACCTTGGCTTTTGAAAATAATAGGATTTACAGTATTTTCATTTTGTATTTTCCTAAATGATATTTAACAATTTTGTTGCTTTTACACCCAACTGTTCCTCTAATGCAGGGGTGCCCAAACTATGGCTTGTGGGCCAGATCAATTAACACCAATTAATCAGGCCTGCACTGTCCTCGTCACTCCCAGAAGCAAAAGTAAAACACACCTATATGGTGTGGGGCAGATGAACTGGCGTTGGGGCCTAGATCCAGCCGACAGGCTGTAGTTTGTGCACCTCTTCTTTAAGCAGAGAAAATGGCATCTTAAAATCTATCTCATCTTGTTGCAAAACAGATTGCAAGGTGCATTTTACTTCCACTTCTGGTGGGAGGAACCATGTGACCAGCCCGCTGAGCCATGTGACTGGTCTGGTGAACCACGTGATTGGCCTGCAAGCTGAAAAGTTTGGCACCCCTGCTCTAATGAGCTTAAGGAGGTGTACATAGATGTCTTTCTCCCCTCTTTGTGAGACAGAGTGACTGGCCGAAAATCACGCAGCATGCTTTATGAATCAACAGGCATTTGATCCTCAATCTTCTGTATCCCAGATCTATACTGGCTGGTGCTCAACTATCTGTGCATAGTGTGTTTTCAGAAAGTTAAATAATAAATGGTGATGATGATGATGATGAAAAATAGCATGGAACATTTCCTAATAGTTGGAAAGGGTGTCCCTCAAAATTCATCCTTTGGGTAGTATTAGTACCTATTGGTACATTAGCACAATTTGTCCACATAGCATGCACCACTGCAACACAACGTGCCTGTCTGTGTACATTGTTGTAATGCAAAAGGTTTGGATTTGAGGAAGGGACAATTGTCTGCCCTTGGATAGCCGTGAGTTTGATATGTGTCAGTAAGAGAAATGTTACCATTAAATAATGATTTCACATGGCATCTGTTGATAATGATAAGCACAAATACATGACATTTGAAGTTTAAGGGACTGAAATTATATGGAAGGATGCATAGCCTCTACATTTCAGGTGCTCTAGCTACAGATACAAGATGTACAGCTTCAGACTAAAATCTAAAGCTGCTCTTTCTCATTGGCAATGCATGAGGTCTTTATGTTGTCCCTGTTTTTACCATTGCTGCTTAAGCATTTTGTCCACACAGGAGGGAAATCTTTCCATTTTGATCTCTTTCCTATTGGTTTCTCCCTTGTGAGCAGGAAATTGATGCTCTCATTCGGAGAACAATTGACACAATGATTATTCTTAATTTAGCATCCGCCACAGTCCAATTCCAGCTTCCCTTAATACTATGTCTGGCCTTCTTTGTCACCATTGCTCTCCAGAGAAGTAATCTGCAGCCCTGTTCAAAAGACCAAGCCAGCTTAAACACAACTCCTTACGTATTGTTGAAAAACTGAGCAGCTATGCTTTGAGCTATGGCCTGGGAAAGGCAGTGTTAGGAACTGTTGTGTATGCACGTAATTCATCTGCCACCGCACGCAACTCAGCTGCCAGCTATAGCGCAGCATCTGCCACTGCACGCAGCTCAGCTGCTCGCTATAGCGCAGCTGAAGGAGCTCAGCCCACGTGGCTCAAATCACCTTTAGTGTAAGGGACCAAAGACAATGAAACAGCCGAAGGGTTGGCTTAACACAGGTTTATTGCATGATGATCCGGAGGAACATGTGGTAATGGCGGATGAGTAGCTCAATATATACAGCTGGCTATACATTTGAATGTGGCTCGTCGACAGACTATTGGTTGCTGCCTGCGTGACGTCGTAGAAGGTCACGCCCTTCTTGACCAGGTGAAGAGGTGGCGGGGAATCTTCCCGCGCTGCTGAACCAGGTGAATCTGAGCCATGAGAGCTGGACGCTCGCTGTTGCCATCTAGTGGCTGCTAGCTCGCGTCCCCTTATTAGGTTTACATTGATACAGCTGATGGTTATAATGTTGCACACAGAAAGGTGACATTGTTAACACATGGCAAAGGTACATTGTTAAAGGCACAGCTTTACAGAACACAACATCCCTCCCCCCTAGGATGAGACGAAGTCTCTCAGCCAAGATGGCTTGTTGCATGTGCGTTTGGGCCGTGAAGAGGGCTGACCCCCCCGGGGGTGCTACTGCTTCTTTGTTCCCCGGTCCCTTGTCCTGAAATGGGAGAGGGAGACTTGTTAGTGGCTTGCCGCTGTCTGGCAGCCTTAGGGGAATGGAAAAACTCCATTGTGGGCAGACCGGGGGCAATCGGGGCTAACGAAAAAACCCTCTTCTCGCTTGGACGGGTGGGGGACCACTCCGAAAAACCCCCCCGGTTCTGGAAATCAAAATCTAACTTAGTGGGGGTATCCGCATTTGTGGGGGACTTCCGCGAGATATGTATGGGGTCGGGTTCCTCCTCCTCCTCAGAAAGATCCCCTAGGATATCTATGAGAATATTCCCCTCCCCCCTTGGTGGGGACCCGCGGACCCCCTTCCCTCCCCCTTGGGCTGAACGGGTGGGGGAGAACCCTAACACTGATTTTTCCTCTATTTGGTCCGTGCCCTGCTCATCGGAGACCCTGCGTCGGAGCTGGTCCGCGTGCCGCCTCCACAGGAGCCCTGTGCTGGTTTCCACGCGGTACGACACGGGGCCGGTTTGCTCCACAACTACGCCCGGTACCCAGGCTGGGCCCGTGCTGGCGTAATTCCTGCAATGCACGGGGGCGCCTACACTGAAACTCTTTGTAGCCTCTAGCCCGATGTTCCTTCCTTTGTCCTCTACCCTCGTGGGGTCTAGCCTAGTAAGGATGGTGGTCAGTTTCCTACGCATTAAGAGTTCTGCGGGGGAGTATCCAGACGCCAACGGGGTCACCCTGTACCCTAGCAGAAACTGGCACACTTGCAGGTTCAGGTCCCCGGGGCCCATGCGTCGCAACGCGTCCTTCGTGGTGCGGACGAGGCGCTCTACTTGGCCATTGGTGGCCAGGTGAAACGGGGCGGAGGTGATGTGCTGAACGGCGTTGATCTCCATGAAAGCCCTAAACTCGGAGGACATGAAGCAACTAGCGTTGTCACTAATTAATGTGTCGGGTATGCCGAACGTGGAGAAAAGCCGCCGCAAATGCCTAATGGTCTGGGCCGAGGAGGTGCTCGTGACTGGGATAACCTCCAACCATTTGGAGAAGGCGTCCACTACAAGAAGGAACAGGGTGCCTCTGAACGGGCCCGCGAAATCAACGTGCACCCGGGACCACGGCCCCTTAGCCGCGTCCCATTCCCTGTGGGGAAGGCGGGCCTCCTCTGGTCTGGAGCATTGGCAACTTTCACAAGTGCCAACCATGTGCTCGATGTCGGTGTCTAGCTGGGGCCACCAGAAGTAACTCCGGGCCAGCGCCTTGGATCGCACGATGCCGGGGTGGCTGACGTGCAGCAGTCTGAGCACCCGCGGCCGAAGGGAGGTGGGAATCACCACCCGCTACCCCCACAAGAGGCACCCCCTCTCTAGGGACAGTTCTAGCTTTTTTCTGAAAAATGGGGCGAACTCCTCCGCTGGGGAGGACGCCGGCCACCCTTTCTGCACCCAGGAGCTAACTGCCGCTAACGTCTTGTCCTTCTCTGTCGCTTTGGCAATGTCGGCGGGCACTACGGGGGGAGAATCCAGCACCTCTATCATGAGAACCTGATGGTCCTGCTCACCCTTGCTCACCTGGCTGGGCGTTAGGGGAAGGGGAGACCTAGATAGAGCGTCTGCATGGCTGATCTCTTTTCCGGGCCCGTAGACCAACGCGTGCTGATACGCGTTGAGAAAAATGGCCCACCTGAGCATCCTCGGGGACAGGATCTGAGGGGTGGGCTTATCTGCGGTAAAGATGCCTAGCAGGGGCTTGTGGTCCGTTACAATGGTGAAGGGGCGGCCGTACAGAAAATCGTAAATTTTTTTCGTCCCCGCGACTATTGCTAGTGCCTTCCTGTCTGTCTGTGCGTAGTTTCTCTCCGCTTGGGACAGGGACCTGGAGTAAAATGCTATTGGGGCCTCCCTTCCGTTTTCCAACACGTGGCACAGGACCGCCCCCACCCCCACTGGACATGCATCACAGGTCAGAACTACTGGGCGTTTGGGGTTGAAGTGGGTCAGTATGGCATCGGACGCTAGGAGGCTTTTTAGCTCGCTAAATGCCCTTTCTTGTTCATCGCCCGACTTCCATGCCTGGTCTTTCTTTAGCAGTTTGTGTAGCGGTTCAGCCACCACTGCCTTCCGGGGGAGGAAGGAGTGGTAAAAGTTGAGCAGCCCTAGGAACGACTGCAGCTCGGGCTTGGAGGTGGGGCGGGGGGCTTTCTTAATGGCTGCCACCTTGGACTTGGATGGTTTTATTCCCTCAGGAGTCACACAAAACCCTAGGAACTCAACCTCGGTTGCGAAGAAGACGCATTTGTCCTTTCGCAGTCTCAGCCCCACCTTTTCGAATATTGTCAGGACCTTCCCCAACCTCTTGGCCAATTCAACCCGACTCCCCCCCGTTATTAACACGTCATCAAAATAAGGCAACACTCCCTCCAGTCCCTTCAGGAGGCGTTCCACGAGTGACTGGAAAATTCCTGGCGCCAAATTCACGCCGAACTGGAGGCGCGTCACCTGGAACGCCCCCTTATGGGTGACTATGGTCTGCGCAGCAGCAGCGGCAGGGGACACCGTAAGCTGCTGGTAGGCCTGTGCTAAGTCGAGCTTAGCGAAACACTTCCCCCCGTGTAACCTGGCCAGCAGATGGCTGACTACCGGCACCGGATATGCATTCGGGCGGATCGCCTTGTTGATGGTGCACTTGTAGTCGGCGCATATGCGGACCTCCCCATTGGCCTTTAGTGCGGTTACAATTGGAGTTTCCCACTCCGCAGAATCAACAGGCAAAAGTATTCCCTGGCCCACCAATTTGTCCAGTTCCGCCTCTATCTTGTCCTTGAGTGCGAACAGCACCCGGCGTGGTTTAAGGCGAATTGGGCGGACCTCCGGGTCCAGGTCGAAAGTCACTGGGGGCCCCTTGAATTTCCCCAGTCCCTTTTTGAAGACTTCGGGGTGCGCCTCGCACACCTCCTGGATCGGGTCAGACCCAACGGCGTGCATCCCAACGGCGTGCACCCCCCAATAAACAAACCCAGGGGCTGGAACCATTGAGTCCCGAGGAGGCTGCAATCTCCCCCTTTGAGCACGACTAGGGGAAGGGACGCGGCGTGTTTCTTGAATTGGACCTGAAATTCTCCAACCCCCAACACTGGAATGCTGTTCCCTTGCACGTCCCGTAGTGTGGACCTCAACGCTTTGAGCTTGGGTCGCTTGTGGGGGGCAATTCCCAAAAACTCCCTCTGGGAAATGATAGAATATGAGGACCCCGAGTCAATTTCCATCCTAATGGGAACCCCTTGGACTAGTACCTCAACAAAGTAGCGGGGGTGTCCTGTAGACACGCTGAACACTGGGGCGTCGTCCTCGCTGCCGTCGGAGATGCGGCCCACGCCGTCCAGCTTCTGCGTGGCCTGGGCGCCGTCCTTGGATCTCGTTGCGCGGTCTCGTCCCGCGGAGCGGTCTGCGGAGCTCCTCCGGGTCTCGCACTTCTTCCTGCACACCTTGGCGATGTGCCCGCGGCGGCCGCAGTTGTGGCACTCGGCCTTCCGGAACGGACACTTTACGCGGTCATGGGCCGCTCCACAGCCGTCGCATCGCCGGCTCTCCTTCCGGACCCTCCGGACGTCCTCGTCGTCGCTGCTCTCTGTGGACGACCTCGAAGTTCGCCGGGCCGCCTGTACTGGAGCCTCTGCCTTGCTCGACTTTGGCCACCAGTCCTGGAGTTCTTGGACCCCGGCCTTCGTAGCTTCTGCGGCCTGGGCCGCTCTGACGACCTCCTGCAACGTGGGAGGCGGCTCTTGGTTCATTAATGTGCACTGGGTCTCGGCGTCGTTCAGGCCGCACAGCACACAGTCCCGGAGGGTGATGTCGGCATTCTCCCATTTGCACGGGCCGGCCGCCAGCCGCAGGGCCGCCACGAATGCGGCGACCGTCTCCCCGGGCGCCTGGACTCGCCTCCAGAACGCACTCCGAGCGGGAAACATCGCCGTGGCGGGCCGGACATGCTCACGCAGCATTTGCATGAGTTCCTTGGCCTTGAATTCGCTCACCCTCCTCGGTGCAATCAGGTCCACCAAGGTCCTTTTGGTTTCTTGTCCGAGCATCCTGGTGAAGATGGCCCTTTTCTTTGCCTCTTCCGTGACTTCGGACTCGATCAGTGCTGCCTGGAAGTCCATCTCGAAGATCTCCCAGTCGCCCGGTTTCCTGATTTCGAAACCGGCGCATGTCTTGGTCCCGTGGGCTGCCATATCCCACCTTCGTCGCCAATTTAGTGTAAGGGACCAAAGACAATGAAACAGCCGAAGGGTTGGCTTAACACAGGTTTATTGCATGATGATCCGGAGGAACATGTGGTAATGGCGGATGAGTAGCTCAATATATACAGCTGGCTATACATTTGAATGTGGCTCGTCGACAGACTATTGGTTGCTGCCTGCGTGACGTCGTAGAAGGTCACGCCCTTCTTGACCAGGTGAAGAGGTGGCGGGGAATCTTCCCGCGCTGCTGAACCAGGTGAATCTGAGCCATGAGAGCTGGACGCTCGCTGTTGCCATCTAGTGGCTGCTAGCTCGCGTCCCCTTATTAGGTTTACATTGATACAGCTGATGGTTATAATGTTGCACACAGAAAGGTTACATTGTTAACACATGGCAAAGGTACATTGTTAAAGGCACAGCTTTACAGAACACAACATCACCCAATCAATAGCAAGCACGGGAACCCTTCCCGCCACAGGTGAACCTTAGTCAGGTTAGGAGAACCTTAGTCAGGTATACAGTACGTCCCAAATGACATCACTGTTACCGCAACCAATGGGCGCCCTTGGGGCAAGATTCAAATGCAATGTGTGATATATAAGGAGCTGCGTCTCCACCGTTTTGTTATGTACAGATTGACAATGCCGAAATAAAGAAGTGTTTGGCCCGCCTGCTGGCTCCGTGTGCAATCAATCTGCCTACATCAAAGGAACTAACATAATATAATCATTTAAATTATGAATTAAGTTGGACATTTGCTATTAGAATGAAGCAGTTCAGTTCATTTAAAAATAAAAATAAAAAGTGAATGACTTAAATCTGTATTTTATGGATGGACATAAAGGACCCACTGATGAACCCTCTTTGGACATTGTCTGTCAACAGCTACAAGTCCATCGAACATGGCATTGCCTAGTTTATATTTGACCAGCTTAGCCACAAAAATATCATGGAGGATCTTGTCAAAAGCCTTGCTGAGGTCAAAATACACTGTTAACAGCATTGCCCTCATGCACTTGAATTATGGCACAAAATAATAATAATGCAAGATTAGTTTGGCAGTTCAAAAGCAAGAAATTGCAAGTAGAAAAATAGCTACCACTTCAGCAGAAAGGTAACAGCATTCATGCTTACTCATGCCTGCCACATGTCCATGGAAAATGTCTGCAGATGCAGAAGGCGCTGGCTCTTTGGCAGTAAACAGACATGGGCACCACTCCCTAGAGTTGGACACAATTGGCTTTTGAGAAAGGGAGACCTTAACCTTAAATATGGTCCTGTAGCATGAGGGGCATCAACAGTTCCCTCCACTCTTGACAATGCTTATTGAACTAAAACTTGAGAAGAAACCTGGCAATATTTATTAACAGACATTTGTTGCTAGTTAATAAATACAATATGCAAGTTTTAGAAATGAATGGAGCAAAACATAGGATTGCCTTGTTTTGCCTAACCAACAGGAGGCGACCTTACTTTCTGTAACTGCTAAACCCACAAATCTTAAACTGCAACCAATTCAACAACAGCAGCAACAGCAGGAGCAGCAACAGCTGTGTTTAAGATACACTGGATACCACAATCTCCTGCTAGGTGAGAGCCTTGTCAAGATGCGGGGGCTTGAGTGGTCTACCTTGGCAGTGTTGCCCATCTCTTGCCAATGATGTTAGGCTGGGACTAAAACTCACCAAAGCATCCTCTGTCAGATTCTTTGGGCAAGGTGAAAGCAGAGGGCACACATCATGGTTTGCCTAGCCAGTGGGTGACATGAGGCCGCCGCGTTGCCTCTTCCCGGGGCCCTCGCTACTCGGCCCAGGAATGGGAGGCAGGTGCGTCTCCCCGCCCTCTGAGCCCTGCCTGCCGAGAGGGCTCAAAAGGAGACACCGCCGGAGCCCTGCCATTGCCGCCACGTTGCCTCTTCCCGGGGCCCTGGCTACTCGGCCCGGGAATGGGAGGCAGGTGCGTCTCCCCGCCCTCCAAGCCCTGCCTGCCGAGAGGGCTCAAAAGGAGACGCCGCCAGATCCCCGCCATCGCCGCCGCGTTGCCTCTTCCCGGGGCCCTCGCTACTCAGCCCGGGAATAGGAGGCAGGTGCGTCTCCCCGCCCTCCGAGCCCTGCCTGCCGAGAGGGCTCAAAAGGAGACGCCGCCGGAGCCCTGCCATCGCCACCGCGTTGCCTCTTCCCGGGGCCCTCGCTATTCGGCCTGGGAATGGGAGGCAGGTGCTCACTCAGAGGACCTTGGAAGGGATGCCATTGTGCCTCCTGGGGACACTTTTTGTCACATGGACATTGACTGTTGGTCCCATTTGCAGCGTTGAGTTCTGGACTTTTTGGGGAGTGTGATCTGGACTCCAAATTCCTGTTTTGTTGGTTATTGTTATTGTAGCTTTAATTTAATATTTTATATTGTGATTAATCTTATGTTTATTATTGAGTACTGATTATTTATGTATTATATTGTTATATTGTCCTGCTGTATGGATTGCTTATTGTATTTTTATTGTATACTGCACCCTTAATATGTTGTAATGCAGCCCTGAGTCGGCCTTGTGCTGAGTAGGGCAGGGTATAAAATTAAAATTGAATTGAATATTCAAATGGATAAAACCGTATGCAAATGGACTTGCTTTCTCAAGTCCATTTGCATGTGTGGAATGTCATTGCGGAGCTGTCTACCTATGTGAAGACTCCTCGCTGAATAATGACTCCAAGTGGAATCCAAGGATACTATATTGGTTTTGGTCAATGTTTGAGTAAATGGTCTAATTGTTTTTGTTGCAACTCATCTTAAAACATATGCATTGATTATGCCCAGTCATAGAAGTGTCTTATTGTTGTTGTTTTGGGCAGGGGGAGTTATTGCATGTATTAATTTTGAATGGGATCCTTCTCAAACGTTTGTTGATATATATGCTTTTGAATTATTTACCAGTTTCCTAGAGTTTAACTACTTGACAGTGAAAATGTCCATAGTGAATCTCTGTGGCTAAAAGATGTAAATTACAGTATTGGGAAAGTATTTGCCCTCTTTTGACATTCAACAGGTCAAAGACCTTGCAATTCTAATTATATATGAATACTAGCAGAGGTTGCCCGGCGTTGCCGGGCTGTTTTAAATGGTGTTGGAAAGTTTTTGTTGTTGTTAATGTTTGTAAAGAAGAGGTTAGTCTATAATTGAAATTTTAAATTTTTTTATTTATACAAATTTTTTTTGGTGGCCTGTTATAAACTGTGATGAGTTTTGTTTGGTGTTTTGGTTTTGTGGATGAAAAAAAGAATAAAGGATGATATACTTTTTCCTAAAAAATTATTTAACCCAATATTTTTTAGTATGTATTTTTAAAATTGTTGTACCATAGGTAATAATTTAAAAAATGTGAAAGTACATGTTTTTCACAATAAATGTTTTTAAATGGTGTATTGATGTTTTTGTTTTTTATTTGAGTAAAAATTCAGCACAGGACTTTTGAATAGTTTTTATTTTATTTTATTGACATCTGTTTGCGATTTGTGTAAAATTGTGATTTTGTATTATTTGTTTTTACTTGTTTTTACTCTTCGGGCCTTTTGTGTGGGGCTGTTGTGTCTTTTCGAATTTTTTTTACTATTGTGGGCAGCAAGTGGTGCTGGTAGGGGTTATCTTGTATTTTGACTGTTTTTTCTCTTGTGGCCTCTGGGTGGAGCTTCTTCCAGTAAGTAGTCTCTTTCTTTATTCATTTCTTTTCCAGTCGTTGTGGTGTGAGGTTGTGTGGTGGTGAGTTGGCTGTTTTTCTTTATTTGGGGTGGTGGTGATGGTTGGATTTTGTGGTGTTTGGCTGGGTGCTGGGTGTGTTTGGAAATGTTTGTTGTTGTTTACTTTGTATTGTTTTTGGTGTTATTTTTGTTTGTTTTTGTGTATTTTTGAATGTTTTTGTGTTTCTTGGTGTCCTACGGGGGGATCCCCTCTCTGCCAGGTCCCCTGGGGTCAGGAGGGTTGGGGAGACAGACCCCTTTGGTCCCCCCAAATCTTCCAGACTCATGGGACCCAGGAGAGGGGATCGAATCCAGGCTACCCTCTGATATTAAAAGGGAAATCTCAATTGTGGTTTCCGCTTTAATATCAGTGGGGGGGTTGTGATCCCCCTCTCAGCTGGCTTCCTTTGGTTTGGGAGGGTTGGGTGGACAAAAGGGGTTTGTCTCCCCAACCCTTCCGGACCCAGGAGAGCCATTGGAGAGGGGGATTCCCCCCCCCAAACTCCATTTTTAAAGAGAAGTAACCGCTTGGTTTCTTCTCTTTAATATGGGGCATGTGTGTGTGTGTGGGGAGGGGAATCCCCTCTCTGCCAGGTCCCCTGGGGTCAGGAGGGTTGGGGAGACAGACTCCTTTTGTCCCCCCAAACCTTCCAGACTCATGGGACCCAGGAGAGGGGATCGAATCCAGGCAACCCTCTGATATTGAAAGAGAAATCTCAATTGTGGTTTCCCCTTTAATATCAGTGTGTGTGTGTGTGTGATCCCCCTCTCCGCTGGCTTCCTTGGGTTTGGGAGGGTTGGGTGGAGAAAAGGGGTTTGTCTCCCCAACCCTTCCGGACCCAGGAGAGCCATCGGAGAGGGGGATTCCCCCCCAAAAAACCTCCGTTTTTAAAGAGAAGTAACCGCTTGGTTTCTTCTCTTTAATATGGGGCGTGTGTGTGTGTGGGGAGGGGAATCCCCTCTCTGCCAGGTCCCCTGGGGTCAGGAGGGTTGGGGAGACAGACTCCTTTGGTCCCCCCAACCCTCCCAACCCCAGGGGAGCCAGTAGAGAGGGGGAGCACAACACCCCCCTGTGATATTAAAGGGGAAACTCCGATTAGGAGCTTCAGGCGCTGTTGGGGAGGGGGGCTTTGGTTCCTGCGGCTTGGCGGACTTGCTCTCCCGGTGTTTTTGTTTTTTTACTTTTTGCGCACCGACTTCCTCAGTGTTCTGTGTGCTCATGGCGCGCAGGACGCTGGGGCTTGCAGTTATGGGTTTGTGCTTTGTGTTTGTGCTGCGTTTTTTAAAAACGGTTTTCTTTTAATTGGCTGCGGCACGTTTCCGAACGTTCCTTGCGCCGCGCCGTGCGAGAGCCTCTCAGCCTGATTGGCTCTGGCGCGGCACAGCACAAGGAATGTTGGGAAATGAAGTTGTTTCCATTTTTTTACCTTTGTGGGGCTGTTGCCCCACTGCCTGTTTTCTCAATCCTTTGTTGACCTGCGGACCCAGATCGGCCGTGTGCACGAAGGGTGAGTGCAGGCAAGTAGGGCGAGGCATAGCAACCTATAGCAAGTTCCAATGGTTAACCCTTGGTTTTATAGGTTAAGATATAGCATATAGACAACTTTATATGGTTATATTTTTAGACACTTGGAAACAGACTACTGTATTTCTATGTCTGTCGTGTTTTTTTATCTGTTCTTTTTTCTTCTTTCTTATTTATTTAGCATAATAAAATCTCTCTCTCTCTCTCTCTCTCTCTCTCTCTCTCTGGGATGTTTGGGATGCAGGACATCAGGTCTCAAGGAAGGTGGGTGAGTGTGGATATTTTAGGAAACACAATGCCCTGTGTTCATCCTCCATGTTCCTGATTAGGTATGGCGTGTACCAGTGTATTTATTGTGTCATGCAAAGGCTAATTCTAGGGTTGAGAGTAATAATTGTACATTGCTGGCAACCCACGGAGAGAGTCAGGAATGTTGACAACTGCCAAGTAGTTTCTGTCCCTATGCCACAGTGTTTCACATGCAGAGCAGGAGGACACTTCACTCTCACATTTCACAGTGGGGCATCCCCCTACTTGGACCATAAAAAGAGCATTGCTCCCTGTCTAATGGCTACACCATTTATTGAACCACTACGCTAGATGAAAGTGTGTCATTAGAAGGCTGGAAAAGCACCTAATATTGTGCAACCACTTTGCTGAACCTAGGCAGTCTGGAGTAGGGTCCAAGTTTGGAAATGTTACTTTGTGAGCTAGAGTTGCCAAGATCCTTCAGCCAGCTTGACTTGGATTGTCCAAAATAGGGTCTGGACAGGGTCTCAGGGTCTGGATAGTGGCAGAGATTGGGAAATTGCCTAGGAACTAGCCACATTATTTTTCTGTTCTACAACCTAGCAATTCCAAAGCAAGAAATTGCAAGTAGATAAATAGGTACCACTTTGGTAGGAAGGCAAACAGCATTCTATGCACTCTGATGTTTAGTCATGCCTGCCATATGTCCAAGGAAACATTACCAGATGCAGACAGCACTGGCTCTTTAGCTATAAATGTAAATGAGCACTGAACCCTAGAGTAGGATACAACTGGCTATCGAGCAAGGGCAACCTTTCCCTTTACATAAATATTCTAAACAAAATAAACCTTTGTAACAAGAGCCTCTTTCTCCCCATTTCCTGCGTGTATTTTATTCTGACACTTGAAATGCAGAAAACAGAAATGCTGAAAAGAAAACTACATGTTGCTTAAGGATTTCTGTCCACCTCTCCCCCCCCCCAAAAAAAATAATGTGTATCCTTGTTGAAAGCTCTCACTGTGCATATCTTCTGAGCGCAGAAGTCACAGCTGGCGTTGTGGACTAAATACTAGTTTTGCATGGTTTGCAGGGATCGTTAAGTGTTCCCGAAACTCAAGCCCCTCGCTGGACTTGTCTTGTAGATACATATGGAAATGTGTCAAATGTTTCTCCTGCTCCTTTATAGGTTCTACCATTTTAAAATTCTCATGCACCTACCTGTATCTGCCCTTAAGCAGGTGATATAAAAGTACATTTGGAATCATGACGCTGTTTTGTTTGTCCGCTTAATAGGCAACTAGACCCTGCCGATGGGAAATATACCTCTTGAGATTTTGTAATGCCCCATACATATTTAGAAAACGAGATGAATTTTAATCCCTGTATGAATCATAATCTGCAGCATCCCAGAATAGATCTTCCCCTCCTTTCTGCCCTCTCTGTCTCAACGAACAGGCTATAGCTCGCGTATTCTACGTTCAAGCCTTTTTGCTGTTTGAAACAATTTGGGGGAATGCAGTCTGGAAATATTTTTTCTCTCCCTCTAGCAGTTTACTTGGTATATGCGTGGGTGGGTATAGTGGAGGTGTCTTGGGCTTGCTAATGAAGCTAAGGACATGAATAATATTTGATTGCTGCTATGTGGAGCTTCCAAGGGTGGTGCTCATTTGTCTCTTAGCCAAGAGCGAGAGCCGCCAGTGCGTGCCTAGATTCCATCCCTGTTCTCTGATTTATTATGCCACATAATCTTCAGCTTCATCTAGTGCATGATTTTAAAGGACAATGCAGAATCTACGTTTGCTTTTAAAAAATTAAATAGTGATTACCTCCGTTTGAGTGAGAATGGGGCTAAAAATAGTATGGTTGCATCGGCAGGATGGGATTTTCTGGGTGTGAACTACATAAGGATGAGTAATGTTGTTAATGTCTTTTTTTGCTAGCAGTAAGACTTTCATATGCAACTATATTTACAACTGTAGTTGCTATCTGGAAAAACAGGTTTTATTACATTTATGTTTCAGATGAGGAAGGGGAGGGGAAAAAAAGATGCCTTAGAACTTAACCTCCCCGCCACTTTCAAGAAATGGAGAATGTCATAAAGAAAAACAGATTACAAAGAGCAGAATAAATGAGAGTATGACAGCATGAAGGAAGCTTTGGTCTAATGAAGAAAAAATTGCATTAACCAGACAGACTAATTTGACTGAAAGGTAAAAGGAAAATATACAAGCTAGTTGAATTAATTAAAACGATCTTGTCTCCTGTCGTCATAAGTCACCTTGAAAATAGCCAGAGATGTAACCAGGAAGCAAAATTCGAGATTGCAATGTTTGCTAGTTAGGAGTAGTAGTTTTTAAACTTGTTTTTTTGTATGGGTCCTCCATTTCTGCCAGATGCATAACTTTGGAGAAAGAATTAAACCCGTGATGGCAAACCTTGGCACACCAGATGTTCTTGGACTTCTATTCCCAGAAGCCACAGCCCCTGTGAATCCACATGAATGGGTTTACTGCGATTCATCCGGCCCGCACCACCCTCGTCTCTCCCAGAAGCAGAAGTAAAATGCGCCTGTACACTTCTGGGAGAGATGAGGGTGGCGGATGAATCACAGTAAACCCATTCGTGTGGATTCACAGGGGCTGGGGCTTCTGGGAATTGAAGTCCAAGAACATCTGGAGTGCGAAGGTTCGCCATCACGGACATAGAGTATGCTATTTGTTTCTACCTCCTATATCACCTCAGCTAGTTCATCGAAAAACTGGCCCCTTTGTTCTTCTGTGCAGTTGTCATTACATGGAGCATATATTTGTACATATGTTTCCATTTTCTCTCCTCTCTTGACTTTCAGTATTATTATTCTGTTCAAATTGTTGTTATTGTCTAGTGTGTATTTTGCTATGTCTAGATATAGCAAGAAGCCCACTCTGTTCTTTGTTGCGACCCCTTTTTGAGTAAATAAGCAAGTATCCTCTATGGATTTTGTTATTCCCATGTCCTTTGCATTTTGTATCAGCTAGACCAGGCATTCTCAGCCTATGGCCTGTGGCCCAAACCTGGCCCTCAACACCAATTCATCTGGCCCCCAACGCCCTCACCGATCCCAGAAGCGGAATTAAAATGCTTTCTGCACATGCATGGTGTGCATTTTACTTTCTCTTGTGGGTGGGAGGAACCACATGACCAGCTCGATCAGCAGTCCAGGAGGCGTGGTCAAGCCCAAAAACTTTGAGAAAGCCTGAGCTAGACCCATTATCCCTCTTCTTTCCATCTGCAGAAGGCCATCAGTTTTAAAATGTGTATTGCCTTACCTTGTGATACCTTGTGAATCCACTTGTTCAGTATCTAATATTTTGTAATTAAATTGTATAAACCTACATTTTATTTATATGAATTTTAGGTACTGGTGAGTAACACTGTATTAGTTTATGAAGTATATACAGGTGCACCCAAAGACTAGTTATCTCCTTCAAAACAGAAGCTTTTCATTGGCATATGAAATATTTATTTCAAGTAATACATTGGTGCAACCCTATGAACTATTTGATTCAATGCAATGGGCAGGGAAATCTTAGGAAGGGGCTGTTGTTTAGGATTTCAATTATAAAGAACAGGAGAGCTGGAGAGGCAGGAGCTGCTGATGGAGGCATATACGGCCTTGCCACCCAAGCTTAAGAGTTTTAGAAATTGTCTCTGTGGAGCAAATTCCTCTATATTGTGGAAGTCCTGTTTCAGTTGATCAATATACTGTATCTTGGTTTTTATTCACATTTGCTTTCAAAGAGACATTTGGATTCTTCTTTAATTCTTTAAGCAACTCCTACTCTGATGCTGTGAAAGGAACTCGGGGAGTGCAAGATGTAGCATCCAATTTTGTTATATCACTATTGCTATTATTTGTTATATAACTATATATAGAATTTTATTGAGAAGTTTGTGTTTGCAATACCCATAATAAATAAATAAATAAATAAATAAATAAATAAATAAATAAATAAATAAATAAATAAATAAATAAATAAATAAATAAATAAATAAAGAACCAGAGAGTGTTACATTAACATGTAGAAAATGTTTTAGTGATTCTATTGCTCTTATCAACAAGGAGAGGAAGAACTGGTGGGCATGAGCCATACATTTTCAAAGCTAGAAGGAAAAAAACATTTATTCAATTTCTTAAAATAAATAAAGACTTTTGAACCTTGACTGTGAGATGAACCTTTCTTGCTTTAATGTCACAATGTGCTGTTTTTAAAAGATGCAATTTAAATTATGTGGTGAGTTTAAATTAGTTTGTAACAACAGAGAGTTACCAAGGCCAGATTCATTGTTCATGATATTTTGCAGTAGCAGACAGAGCATTTTGATATTAATAGGAATTTTAATGACAGCGTAATGTCCTGTATTTGTGGTTCAATCATTCGTACTCTTGAACAATTGAGATTTTTTTTAAAAAAAACCTGTCTCTTCCATGGTAGTGGTGCATTTCAGGTGAAGTATTAAAAAACCAACATGAATAACTCTAATTTCCCCCAATAGCTGCCCTAGCGTAGGCAGGCCGGGAAGGGAAAATCTAATAGATACAATTTCTAGTATTGGAAAGGTCTCAAACCTTCATTTTAGTATGAAGTCAGTGTTAATAGGGTCCTGTTTTTAGGGTACAGGAGCACATTGGGCAGAAGGCCTGTGGACATATGGACTGGACTGACCTACAGGTATATGGCCTGTGGACTGGATTACCAAACTGTGGAATGGTCTGATTGTGGAATGGCATTGAAGAAATCTTTGTTTTGTTTCATAAGTAGAAGAAAGAATAAGAAAAGATTGTTGTTTTAGTTCAGCCGCATTTAACTCAGGCTTCTTTGTTAAATGGCCATGTGTGTTTTGTGTTGCCCCCATTGAGGCAGAGAGGTGCTGAAAAGGACTTTTCTGATACGGATTCCATTAACTACAGAGACCTGGAAAGGATCCAACTGGACTTTATTGAGACAGGAAGTTCAGAAATCAATGGCCTGGCTGGTCCAATTTTGCTTGTGCCTGGCTTAGCAGGGTCTGTGCCCCCATGTCCCCAATGTCTGTCTGCCCCCAGGAGAGTTCAGTTCAATGTTTTTGCCTCCTGTTATCCATGCCTCCAGTTGGGTTTGAGTTTTCATCACTAGTTCCCACACTGTCCAAAATCTGTAGCTGGCTTGAGTTCTTGGCACTAACTCTAGCAGCCTGACATCCCTTAATGAGGATTGATTGTTTCTGGCTAATGCGGGCCTTCTTGGCAAAGCTGTTCTTCTTGCTCCCAGGCCAGCTAGACAAGATATTGGTGTTGACGGCAACACCTCCAATGTCTCTTCTGGGTCTGCATTAGTCTTCCTGTTTGAGGTTACTTGGGGCAATTCAGGTGGTGTCTTGGTGGGAGAGAGACACATGCTCCGCTGCTATGGGCCCACTCTGGGGCAAAGTTGACAATTCTCACATCCATGGGTCATGAACATCCAGCAGCTGGTTGTTCCTCAGGGGCATAACAAAGAAAGCAGAAGATGAATTGCTCTGGATTCTAATATCACATAGCAGTTCCTCTTATGCTACAGCACTCTCCCTGTCTCTCTATTTTCTCTCTCCTTCCGGTCCCCTAGCCCCACCTGTGGCTTCTCGTGGTGGCAGCTATTCCTCCTTCTCTTTTCTCCAGCACCAAGCTCAGGCTTCACTTAAGCAGCATCCAGTGTCCTCTTTGCTGATCCAGAACATGAAGCAGGAGGAGAGGCTTTTGAATAAAAATGGTGATGGCCTTTGTGTTACAAACTTATCTTTTGCCTTTGGCTGTAAAAATATATTCAAATAGCAAATTATACAGTTTTATAAGGTTAATATCTACTGTCCCTCCTTGATAGAAGTCCAATTCCTTTTAAATGACATCTTTTATGTAATATTTTATTTTCTCCTAATTTAACAGATCATTATTGAATATTGTAATATGGCAGTATTAATGGTGCAAGCAGATTTTGGGGTGAAATCTTGGCTGTTCAAAAATTAGGAACGGTTTAACTTATTTCAGAGATGCCACATTCCAGTTCCATCAGTCTAAGCTAAAGAACATATGTAAAATTTTCAGAGGCAGTTACAGAGAAACATTTCAAATACAATCCTTTTCTGGATATTTTCACATCAAGAGATTCCTGTACAAGCAATGGAGAGCAAGTTGTCAGAAAGCAGCTTCAATTATCCTGCACAATTGCTGACTAGAACTGATAACAGTTGCTGTCCAGAAAGGTACTAGCTCCCCATTTCTCCCATATGGCCCATTAATACTGGATCTGTCCCTGTGGATATTTTCAGAAGATTCTATTTTGATGAATTTCTAGAGAATGAGAGAACTTGGTGTGCCCTCCACCAGACTTTTAATATCTTGAACCATGCAAAGAATAGTGATATGCCTGTGGTCAGAGCAGCAGGGTGGCTCACCCCCAAATACTGGAGTTTCCCCTTCCTGATTTGAAAGAAGAGCCATCCATGACAAAAAAAAGTCTTGATAGGATGCAAGCGCGGCGCCAAAATGGCCGCCGCGCCCTTTGCGGGCCCCCCCCACAGGACAGAGAATCCGGGTAGTTAGGGGCGTGGCCAGCTCCCTTATAAAAGGGGTGGCCACGAGGCAGCCGCGCTGCCATTTTGCCTCAGCGACGGAGCGGAGAAGTTTTTTCCCCTGCGCCTCCGTCGCTCGTTGGTATTGCCGGGAAGCCTTTGGGTCGATTTTGTTTAGCTAGCTTCCCTTTTTGCTCGAGATGCCTTCCAAGAAGAAGGCTGCTGCGAATTCAGCTCGGGCTGTTAGGAGGCGCAACCCAGGTCGGAGGACCGTGGTGCCGCCTCCTCAACAGCCACCTTTGCCATCCCCGGCCGGGGCTAGTGGCTTGGGGTCTGTTGCTCCTTGGCCCGTTCAGAGTGCGGGCGCGGAGGGCGCTCCGGCCCGCGGCCCGCGAGCGGTGGACACCGCTCCTCCTTCCGCCCAACCTGTTGGGCCGACTACTTCTGGGCCGCAGCCTCTCCCGGGGCCCTCTAGCCTCGGGGGGTGGCCCGGTGCCCCGCCTTGGCAGGTTTCCTCATCAGCCCTACCGGGCTTCGGCCCTGGCCAATGGCCATATCTGGGCCATGGGGTGCAGGGAACTGTCCCCATGCAAGGGTCAGGTGGGCCGGCCGGCTCTTTACCCATGGTTACTGTAGACACCTTACTGGCCCGTATTGCGGCCTTAGAGGAGTCTTTGGCCCGGGCCAGTCAGGCAGGTGCCCCTTTCGGGGTACCTTTGGAGGCGCTATCGGCAGCAGGACAACGGCCGGCGGGGGGGGGGGTTGAGCTGCTGCAGGCGGGTGGCGCGGCTCCGGCCACTGCCTCGCAGCTCCCCAGCCAGCAACCTGGCGCGGGTCAAGCCCCGGTGATGAGCTCTACATCGGTCGTGAGCTCCGACGCCCCCAGTGGGCCGGAACCCCCGTTGGGGGCGGCCCGCGGGGGTGCAGGATGTGAGTATATGGTGCAAACGAGTACATCCACACACATTCCCAATATAGGGGGGACCTTTCAGTGGCCTTGGCCTCGCGCGGGTGGTGCAGGGGCTACGCCGCTGGCGACCCACCCGGCGACAACTACTGCCACCATGCCCGCTGGGGTGGGCATTGGTTCTTACACTGCTGGGAACGTACTTGGGGTGGCAGGGTTAACTCAGGCCCCTTTGGGTAGGCCAGCTATCCCCTTTTCGGCTTTGCCGACGGCAGGGTATTCCCTGCCATTGGGTGATCACTTGGCTCAGGCTACCAGAGAAAAGATATGGCGAGGGGAGTACGTGGATATCTTCTCACTCCTGAACAGAGAGCCCACTAAGGAAGAAAGGGAGGGTCAGGATGAGAAGGACAAGGAGCAGGCACGCCGCCGTAAGCCGCCGCGTACCTGGGCTAACTGGCTCCCCGCTTATTTGATATACATGGCGGTGTATTTGAGGGCGCGGCCGGATCTAGCTATTCCCATGGTCCAATATTTGGACAACATATACAGGGCGATGGTAGATTTCCCGGGCCCCTCATGGCTAGCATATGATGAGGAATTCCGTATGAGGATTCCCCTGCACCCCGAGATGAGATGGGATGAGCCGTGCCAGAGACTGTGGCTCTTGTATATGACACCCACACGTCCTGCCCCGGGGGATAGATACCATTGTGGACATGCGGTCCAGCGAGCAGCTCCAGCGCAGGTTACCCGCCAAATGGCGGGGCAGGGGGTTCCAGCCCGCCTGCTGTGCTGGACTTTCTCGTCCAATGGTTCCTGCAGTCGGAAGAACTGCAGGTATAAGCACGAGTGTCCCACATGTTCTGGTCCCCATGCAGCCTCTGCTTGTCCCAAGCCTGGGGGGGTGCGAGGCAGAGGGAGGGGTGGACAGTGGGCTGGCAAGCCTGCCACGGATGGAGCTAGTTCTCCGAAAGGCTCCCTCCCCAATTAAGGTGGACATGCTGGAGCGCTGGCTCGCATCGTACCCAAGGGGAGAGGACAGGGAGTACCTCATCCAAGGTTTTAAGCAGGGATTTCGTATCCCTTTTATGGGTGATAGATCTCCTCAGGATGCTCCCAACCTTTTATCCCTCAGAGGAAGGGAGGAGGTAGCCGAGGCCAGCATTAAAAAGGAGTTAGACGCGGGCAGGGTCGCCGGACCTTTTCCCGCACCCCCTTTTCCCAACCTTAAGGTTTCACCATTGGGTTTGGTTCCTAAAAAGTCCCTAGGTGAGTTTCGCCTTATTCATCATTTGTCCTACCCAGCCGGCCGATCGGTCAACGATGCGATACCTGATGACCTTTGTTCGGTCAGGTATACATCGTTCGACCATGCGCTGCGCATGGTGCGCTCGTGTGGCCCGGGTGCCTTGCTGGCCAAGTGCGACATTAAGTCAGATTTTCGCCTCTTGCCGGTGCACCCGGGCGACTTTGAATTGCTGGGTTTTAAGTTTAGAGGGGAGTATTATTTTGATAAGGCCATGCCTTTTGGCTGCTCCATATCATGCTCGGCTTTCGAGCGTTTTAGTACCTTCCTAGAGTGGGCTTTCGTCCGCAGGTCAGGGTCCCGGTCTGTAGCCCATTACCTGGATGACTTTTTATTCGGGGGTGAACGGGGCTGGGACACGTGTGCACGTCTCCTCAATACATTTCAGACGCTAATGCAGGAACTGGGTGTCCCTTTAGCGCCCGAAAAGACCGAGGGCCCGTCGACCAAACTAGTATTCCTGGGGGTTGAGATTGATACAGTAGTACAGGCTTCTAGGTTACCGGGTGATAAGGTGTCCAGGATAGTGACCCTTATCTCGGAATTGCTGGCTAAGCGTAAGGCATCCCTGAGGGAACTGCAGGTGCTACATGGGCACCTCAATTTTGCCTGCAGGGTGGTCGCACCGGGCAGGGCTTTCGCCCGGCGCTTATGCGACGCCATGGCAGGGTTATCCAGGCCCCACCACAGAGTCAGGCTTACCCGGGGTATCAGGGCAGACATGTTTGTCTGGTTGCAATTCCTGAGGGAGTTTAATGGGGTCTCATTTTGGAGGTCTGACCTCATGGCATCCCCCAATTTCCAGATCCAGTCTGATGCCTCAGGATCCCTGGGTTATGGGATGTACTTCAATGGGAAGTGGGCCTATGGTGGGTGGCCACCGGCATGGGCAGGCACAGGTCGCCTGCGGGATCTCACATACCTGGAATTTTTTCCCATTCTGGGGGCTTTGATGCTATGGGGCGAACAGTGGGCTAATTCGGTGGTGCATTTCTGGTGCGACAATGCTGCCGTGGTGCACATTGTCGATGCACAGACTTCTAAATCGCCCAGGGTCATGGATCTAGTGCGCCATTTTGTGCTGCGCTGCCTGCGCCTCAACGTCTTGTTCAGGGCCAGGCATGTCCCAGGGGTTAATAACGATATTGCTGACGCTTTGTCCCGCCTGCAGATCTCCCGGTTCCGCGCCTTGGCCCCGGATGCGGAGGAATTTCCCTCGCCACTCCCGGACGAGAGGTGGACTATTGGCAAGGAGAGGTGAACCGGGCGATTGGCCTGTCACTAGCGCCACGCACGCGTAAGGCGTATCAACAAGCATTCAATTTGTATAGGGCTTTTGCTACTCGATTTCAATGGCCAGAGACCTGGCCCATCCCGGTGGACCATGTTCTGCGGTTCATGGTTCACCTGCATGCACAGGGCCTTGCACCTCGCACCATAGCATCCAAGCTCTAGGCGTTGGCTTTTATGGCCAAAGTAGGGGGTCATGTGGATACCACCTCTGACTTCCGTGTGAGACACGTTTTGGAGGGGTGGGTGCGCGAGCGCGGGCGTTGCCCGGACGACCGGCACCCTATTTCCCCAGGGGTTCTTACCCAGTTGGCCCGGGGCTGGCCAGGCCTCTGTTTTGATCATTATGAGGCAGCCCAATTGCATGCAGCCACAACGGTGGCATTTTTTGGAGCGCTCCGCATCAGCGAACTCGTGATGCTGTCTAAGGCGGATGCAAGTGGTAGGGCACTGGAACGCGGAGATGTATATGTTGCCAAAGACTGGGCCCAGTTGAGGATTCGCTCCTCTAAAACAGATCAGCATGGCGTAGGCAGTGGAGTAAGACTGCTACGGTGTTCTTTGGCAGACATCTGTCCGGTTGGTGCCCTACAGGAATACCTGGCACTGCGTGGCATGCACCACGGCCCGTTTTTCTGTCACCAAGATGGGTCTCCCCTTACTAAATTTCAGTTTTGGAAGGTGACTGCCAGAGCCCTCACCAGGGTGGGACTACCGGGTGCCCGTTCTGGCACACATTCGTTCCGTATTGGCGCAGCCTCTACAGCGGCTGCTTTTGGGTACTCTGGGGCTGACATACGTAGCAGGGGGAGGTGGGGCTCACAATGTTTTCAGTTTTATGTGCGCCCACTCCCGCCATGAGTACCAATCCAGTCACCTTACCTTCCTTTTTCTCAATTTTCTTACAGACCCTGGGTGTCGTATTACACCGGTGACAGTATGGCTGGTGGGCCACAGCTATGTGCTCAGGGCAGCGCGTTACGCTGCGGCGACAGAGTGGGGACCCCGACTGGGACTGGGTGACCACGCCAGTCTCTCATGGCACGGTAGGCCTGGGATGTTATGGCGGGAGCTGCGGCCTTTCCTTTTTTCTGGCCTGGGGGCTGACCCGCCTGACATTCTAATCATCCACTTGGGGGGCAATGATTTGGGCCAGGTCACCGGCTTATCGCTCAAGCATGCGATTTGCGAGGACCTCGCCTACTTGCATTATGTCTGGCCTGCCACAGCCCTGGTTTGGTCGGACATTGTTCCGCGCCACTCTTACAGAGGGGGCGTTAACCTCCTGGCCCTTGACCGAGCTAGGCGCGCGGTCAATAAGGCAGTGGCGCGGTTTCTCACCACCAGGGCTTGGGGACGGGTTAGTCATCACCCCGATATTAGTCTACAAAATTGTGACTTGTATGCAGGGGATGGGGTCCATCTGTCGCGAGGAGGTATGGACCTCCTGTTGGGTGACTGGCGAGCAGGCCTGTTGACCGAGCTGACGGTCTGGGGGGGGCGTCAGGTCTTCTGTGAAGCCCCTCCGTGTGGCGGGTAGCACTGGTAAGGTAAACAGTATGACCCACAAGTATCCGGCAGGTTCGCAATTGACTGGACAACACTAGACAGGAATAAAGTAGTTAAACGTTGTCCGGTCAACGACGAATCAGGCGATGGGGTGATGATGATTGCTAACCAGCATGCATCACCCCTGTGATTTCACGGATACGCGTCAGAGGGTGGGGTCATGAGTTAGTTATTGACTACGGTCAACAATTTGTTTGTTGTTAACAAACAAATTGATACAATTTGATACATTGTAACCAATTGCCGTTGGCAATTTTGGGGTGGTACCTTACCAGTGTTACTTCGGCCTGCTTGCCTTAGGAATTATGATTGGTCGTTTTACCAATACAAATTTATAATTCGGACTAGGGCATTGAATCAATAAATGTGGCCCTTTGCTGTTATCCACTTTCAATGTTGTCTGTGTCCGTTATTGGGGGGGTGCGCCTGCAATGCAAGCGCGGCGCCAAAATGGCCGCCGCGCCCTTTGCGGGCCCCCCCCACAGGACAGAGAATCCGGGTAGTTAGGGGCGTGGCCAGCTCCCTTATAAAAGGGGTGGCCACGAGGCAGCCGCGCTGCCATTTTGCCTCAGCGACGGAGCGGAGAAGTTTTTCCCCTCCACCCCCTCCCTAGTTAACAGTGTGATTATGGTCGCTTCGGGGCCGGGTGGGAATTTTTGGTTGGGACCCACATTGGCTTCGGGTCCTGGCTTTTTTGCCCATCCCACACTGTTGCTATGGTTTGATATAGGGGTCTTTCTTCGTTCCTACTGTTGACTTTGGTCACATGGGCGGGTAGCACTGGTAAGGTAAACAGTATGACCCACAAGTATCCGGCAGGTTCGCAATTGACTGGACAACACTAGACAGGAATAAAGTAGTTAAACGTTGTCCGGTCAACGACGAATCAGGCGATGGGGTGATGATGATTGCTAACCAGCATGCATCACCCCTGTGATTTCACGGATACGCGTCAGAGGGTGGGGTCATGAGTTAGTTATTGACTACGGTCAACAATTTGTTTGTTGTTAACAAACAAATTGATACAATTTGATACATTGTAACCAATTGCCGTTGGCAATTTTGGGGTGGTACCTTACCAGTGTTACTTCGGCCTGCTTGCCTTAGGAATTATGATTGGTCGTTTTACCAATACAAATTTATAATTCGGACTAGGGCATTGAATCAATAAATGTGGCCCTTTGCTGTTATCCACTTTCAATGTTGTCTGTGTCCGTTATTGGGGGGGTGCGCCTGCAAAGATGGGCAGTATATATTATCCCCTTTCCTTCTAATTCTCTGGTGCATTCCTTCCACATATATCTATAAAAATGTGTGAGGCAGAATAGAAAGGGAAGAATCTCAATTTTATGGAAACTTTTTGGAAAGAATTAGGACCTTTCAAAAATAGCAAAACCTCTATGTTTGTACAGTAGTATGAAGTGTTAACTGCATTATCCCATATTGCCATTTGGAGTTTCCTTTGGAGTTCTTTAACATTCTGTTTATGAAAATCTTTTGAATGTTTCCTGTTAGACTGTATCACAAAATAGTGGAATGTAAATGTTCTTGGTTTTGTATGTATTTTAGACAGCCCTTCTTGGGTCAACCTTTATGTTTATTATATGTGACAATTGAGTAGAAAGTAAGGTCTCTCTCTCTCAGCCTGAATCCTATTAGCAGTTCCCTCTAGTAGAGACCTGTTTGTACAGCAAGGGATTTATTAAGTATTCATCCATCCATCCATCCAATGGGTGAGTAACAATGATAAAGAACATACACAGCAAAGATACCTCATAGAAACAAGACCATAAGTGCATATAAAATCAATGAACAAGAAAACATTCCATAGATAAAATCTCTAAAGCAAAAATAAATTCAATGGCGGACAAAATCATTCTAGGGACAGAACTTTATGAAAGACTCCTTAAACAGTTCAACTTTTGCAAATTTGCAAAAAGCTTGTAACGTTGGGGCCTGCTACAATGGGTCTGGCTCTTAGCTGGAACTAGCAATAGGTTACTGGCTCTTATCTTTATTGATTTCTTCCTTATCTTCTGAAACTCAAAGAAGAGTTAAGAAATACTTGCAAATAATGGAAAGTATTTGTTCAGAGATTGAATTGCTGTGATGGAAAGCTTTCATTTGCCCCTTGTGAAAGCACAATAAAATGTGATAGCTGTGACTTTTCTAGCTCAGAAAAGAGAAAAATGCCTTTTATTACAACTCCCACGAAGGTGTGACTTGAAGGTTAGAAGCAGTTGTGCTCTGCAATAAGTCTGGTCTGGGAGGGAGCCTTTGGAAGATGTGCATTGATTGTATTTATGGATGCCTTATGAAGGTCAGAGAAGTTGCTCCCTTCCTCCCTTTCTGTTTGCCATTGTGAACATAAAGATAAGGTTCCCTACTCCGTAGAAGAGTATAGCACAGTTCTAGAAATGCCTATGTATTTTAGTACTAAGACTTCTTGATAACAATGCAAACAGATATACTAAGGCTGCAACCCTATGCATATTTAGCTAGGAATAAGTCCCACTAAATGCTTTGGAACCCACGTCTCACTGTCTCTTCTTAAAATGTAGAACAATTTATGAATGGAATTGCATCTTCCACAATGTCAGCCATTACAATTGTTTGTCAATCAGAAGAAAAGTGTAAAATATGTACAATGAAATTAAGCATAAAAATCATTTTGATTGATTTAGAAGGATTGGATTGAATGGATACAGAGATATAATACAGATGGCATGCGAGATGAATTACTCTGGCTTTTAATACTATATGGCTCCTCAACAAGATGTCAGACACCAGTTCTAACAAGTTCCTGCCTAAGGTACAGTTAAAAAAATGAAAACAAACTTGAGAGATACTTTCCACCTAAGGTTTCCCTTCTGCTCTACTTTATCCGTATGCAGACTAGGGAAAGAATTTGGGATCAAAGTGAAATAATGCCCCAAGAACCAGACTAATTATATGTGCTCCTGTTCTATTATTTAACTTTGAAATGAGGACACAATTCTTGACATTCAAGGACATTCTTTTAATTTGTAGCCTTCTCTGAGAGATTTGTGTTCATGGAAAAGATGAATAGATTTTACATATTTATATTCAGTTCTATCGTCACATAATTTTTATTCGAGATATTGTTCTCTCTTTAATAATTCATGGCTGGGACGAAATAAAGGACAGTAATAATTGATACAACTCTGATTGGCAGACCCACGGGCTCCAGAAGGGCAGCGATTATTTTCTGAATTAAAATTGCTGCTCTTCTTCTTGAGTTAAATGAGAATGGTAGGTGGGAAAGTACAGATGTTTATTTTGCCTCATTGTGTGAGAAGGTTCAAGGATGATCTGAAGTCCAATTCTTCCTCCTGCAATACATTTAGGGGTCTCATAAGACAAGATTCTGATCCTGTATGAAGAAAGAGAGAACCCTTGAAAAGCTTTCTGTTTATTCTAATATGAGCTTGTTTCCATATTTATTTACATTTATTTAAATTTATACCCTGCCCTTTTGGTGGTGCAAGGACCACTCAGGACAGCTTAACATAAATAAATGTAAATAAATAAAATAAATTATCATATTTTTGTTTTACAGTAGCAAATTAGAAGACTTTACATGTCTGAAGTCTCAGGTGTGTATGTTTGAAAGATTTGAGTATATAGGGGGATAATGTTGTAAAAGGAGTAAATATGTATTTGTCTTAGCTTGTGATCTGACCTGTAAACAGCTAGAATTTAGTCCTGGAAATAACAAATTACATTGCCCCTGAAGAGCCACTTCTCACATTCTATACCTGGAAAGCTCCAGAAAGAGTTGGTATAAAAGTGGAATCGACTTGATGCCTGCATAGAATGCTACTTCTAATTTATCCTCGATGGACAGCTCCACTCATGGCTAGGGATTATGAAGGTAGGGAGTTGAGCAATACCTGAAGTTTCACAGGTTCTCCACTCCTACCACAGGATAAGCATTGATGCTTTCAAACATTTCACATCTCCCTCAATTTTTTAAAAACAATGTAGTGATGTTAAAAGCTACTACATCTCTGATACTTTGAGGACTGTGATCCTATATAATATTTAAAATGCATTCCTACGCTTTGAAGGGGCATTTCTCCATCACCCACCTTAGCAGAGATTTGGCTTCTAATATGTTCTTTATTATCTTACACACCAATCTCCATGTGTCCTCAATTTACCTTATCTATGGAATATGTTGGTTCATGAATACAAGCAGGCTGTGTACTCAGAAACAAGAATATGTCATCTTTATATAATTCATTTTATGGGTCTTGACCTTGAATAGGAATAGCTTTTGATTTCAGAGTCCTGCAATGTTATGTATATCAGTAGTTGCAGAGCAGGGACTGCAGCAGCTTAGTGCTTAAGAGACCCAAGTGCTGCACAATGGAGTGAGCTCCCATCTGTCCCAGGTCCTGCCTACCTAATAGTTTGAAAGCAAAAAGTTGCAAGTAGATAAAAAGTACTGCTTCAGTGGGAAGGTGACAGCATTCTGTGCACTCCGGTGTCTAGTCATGCCTGCTGTATAACTAAGGAAACATCTGCAGATACAGACAGTGCTGGATCTTTGGCTGTAAATGGAGATGAACGCCGTACCCTAGAGTCAGATACGACTTACTTTCGAGCAAGGGAGGCCGTTACCTTTAGTTGAAGAGCAATGTCTGAAAAAAGCACAGTGCATATCCCTTTGTTGTGCTTCTTGGAATTTTACCCAGAGAAGACAGTAATCTGCTAGAGGTGAACTTATATATCTTGGGTGTTTCCTTGTGTATGATGTGTGAGATAATATGATTTACCGTAACAACACACTGAAAATATATCAAATGGGTTCTACCAATTATACCTCTCTACGTCCAGAAAAAGGGTCATGCACTGATACACTTGGTCATAATATTGACCAAGAAGATTCCTTCTCTTTGGACAGAAAACCCACCCGTATTGGATGGATGGATTACATTTCCAATAATGCCTCTATCCAATAATGCCTCTATCCAAGGAAGGCAACTTCAGAACAAGGCATTTGATCCTTTGCTATATACCACCCACAACAAGCTATTCCTCACTCATTGGTCAACATCTTTTTACATACATACCTAATTGGAGGCAAATTATATCATAAGAACATAAGAACATAAGAACAGCCTTGCTGGAACAGGCCACGGCCCATCCAGTCCAGCATTCTGTCTCACACAGTGGCTCACCATTTTCTTCAGGGTATTCCCAAGGAGATGCCTTCACCTGCTTAGGATTCCCTGGAAATGGCATTGAGAGATATCTTGCCTATCTCTCCAACCCGGAGGTTGTCCTTAAGTATCCATAATTATAGCCATTGATACCCTTGTCCTCCATGAACTTGTCTAATCCTTTCTTAAAGCTGTCAAGACTGACAGCTGTCACCACTTCTTCTGGCAGGGAGTTCCATAGACCAGTAATCCTCTGGGTGAAAAAGTACTTTCTCTTATTTGTTTGAGAACTAGTACCCAAAAGTTTCATGGAGTGTCCCCTAGTTCTAGTGTTATGCGATAGGGAAAACAGTTTTTCCTTATCTACTTTGTCCACACCGTGCATGATTTTATCAAATTAAGCAATCACTGTAGACATCATCTCAGTATGCAAGCGAGATCTATGATGATTTCTCCATGTGGGACAATTGGCCTTTAATTTAATTTAATTTTTAAATTTCTATGCCGCCCACTCAGGCGAACCCAACTCAGGGCAGTTTGCAGCAGATTAAAAACATATAAAACAGATTTAAAAAATTACAGATTTAAAAATTACACTGTTTATGCTATACCAACATAGATAGGTAAGAGGATTTTAGAACATATTAGAAGCCATTGTGTATTCACTATGAGCAAAATATTTTCTCAGAGGCATGCCATCTCGTTTTGGATTTGTTTGAGGTAGCAATACATGCATTTTGGGAGCTTTAACATTCTAGGAGGCAATGGCCAGAATTCTATTACCTATGTGTACAGATGTTAAATAAATTTCAGCTGCAAATTGCCACTAATTAAGCAGTCAGCAGTATTCCTTACCACATATCAGTCATATAACTTGGTGCACAATGAAGAATGCAAACTCTAACTTCTTAATTAGTGGCAACTTGCTATTGAAGTGTATGCTCTTTTATTATTGTCAGTGTACATAAGTAATGCCAGTATGGTGGCAGATAGAGTGATGGACTTGGACTCAGGAGGCCTGGCTTTGAATTACATGGAAACTCACTAGGGGTTTGGAAATGGAAAAACACTCTTTAATTGTCCCACTTACCTTGAAAGCCCTATTAGGGTTGCTGTAAGTTGGTTGTGAATTGACAGCATGTAAAAACAACAACATAAGTAATATACGTAAATACTAAGTGAGATAGTGAGAAAAGCAAACAGAAAAAGTATTGCAGGCGCACCCCCCAATAAAGGACTCAGACACCAATGAAAGTGGATAACGGCATTGGGCCACATTTATTGATTCATGCCCTAGTCCGAATTATAAATTTCTATTGGTAATTGACCAATCATAATTCTTAAGGCAAGCAGGCCGAAGTAACACTGGTAAGGTACCACCCAAAATTGCCAACGGCAATTGCTACAATGTATCCATTTGTATCAATTTGTTTGTTGACCACAAACAAATTGTTGACCATAGTCAATATCTAACTAATGACCCCACCCTCTGACGCGTATCCGTAAAATCACGGGGTGATGCATGCTGTCTAGCTATAGCCATCACCCCGTCGCCTAGTTCATCGTTGACCGGACAACGTTTAACCAACTTATGCCTGTCTAGTGTTGTCCAGTCAATTGCGAACTTGCCGGATACCTGTGGGTCATAATGTTTACCTTACCAGTGCTACCCGCCCATGTGACCAAAGTCAACAGCAGCAGCAGAAAAACCCCTATGTCAAACCATAGCAACAGTGTGGGATGGGCGAAAAAACCAGGACCCGGAAGCCAATATGGGTCCCAGCCAAAAATTCCCACCCGTCCCCGAAGCGACCAAAATATCACACTGTTAACTAGGGAGGGGGTGGAGGGGAAAAACTTCTCCGCTCCGTCGCTTCGCAAAATGGCAGCTCGGCTGCCTCGTGGCCACCCCTTTTATAAGGGAGCTGGCCACGCCCCTAACTACCCGGATGCCTTCGTCCTGTGGGGGGGCCCCCGCAAAGAGCGCGGTGGCCATTTTGGCGCCGCACTTGCATTGCAGGCGCACCCCCCAATAAAGGACTCAGACACCAATGAAAGTGGATAACGGCATTGGACCACATTTATTGATTCATGCCCTAGTCCGAATTATAAATTTCTATTGGTAATTGACCAATCATAATTCTTAAGGCAAGCAGGCCGAAGTAACACTGGTAAGGTACCACCCAAAATTGCCAACGGCAATTGCTACAATGTATCCATTTGTATCAATTTGTTTGTTGACCACAAACAAATTGTTGACCGTAGTCAATATCTAACTAATGACCCCACCCTCTGACGCGTATCCGTAAAATCACGGGGTGATGCATGCTGTCTAGCTATAGCCATCACCCCGCCGCCTAGTTCGTCGTTGACCGGACAACGTTTAACCAACTTATGCCTGTCTAATGTTGTCCAGTCAATTGCGAACTTGCCGGATACCTGTGGGTCATAATGTTTACCTTACCAGTGCTACCCGCCACACGGAGGGGCTTCAAAGAAGGCTCGACGCCCCCCCCCCAGACCGTCAGCTCGGTCGACAGGCCTGCTCGCCAATCACCCAACAGGAGGTCCACACCTCCTCGCGACAGATGGGCCCCATCCCCTGCATACAAGTCATAACTTTGGAGGCTAATAGTGGGGTGACGACTGACCCTCCCCCAAGCCCTGTAGACAAGGAAACGCGCCACTGCCCTATTCACCATGTGTCTAGCACGGTCAAGGGCCAGGAGGTCAACACCCCCTCTGTAGGAATGGCGCGGGACCATGTCCGACCAAACAAGGGTTGTGGCAGGCCAGACGTAATGCAGGTAGGCGAGGTCCTCGCAAATCGCATGTTTCAGCGACAAGCCGGTGACCTGGCCCAAATCATTGCCCCCCAGGTGTATGATCAGAATGTCAGGCGGGTCAGCATTCTGGCCTGAAAAAAGGAAAGGCAGCAGCTCCCGCCATAACATCCCGGGCTTACCATGCCATGTGAGACTTGCGTATGCACCAAGTCCCAGTCGGGGTCCGCACTCTGTCGCCGCAGCATAACGCGCTGCCCTGTGCACATAGCTATTGCCCACCAGCCATACTGTCACCGGCGTAATACGACACCCCGGGTCTGTAAGGAAAAATGAGGGAAAGTAGGTAAGGTGACTGGGTTGGTACTCACGGCGGGAGTGGGCGCACATAAAACTGAAAACATTGCGAACCCCACCGTCCCATGCTACGTATGTCAGCCCCTGAGTACCCAAAAGCAGCTGCGGTTGAGGCCGCCCCTATACGGAATGAATGAGTGCCATAGCGGGCGCCTGGGAGGCCCACACTGGCCAGCGCTTTGCCCGTCACCTTCCAAAATTGAAATTTAGTAAGGGGAGACCCATCTTGGTGACAGAAAAACGGGCCATGGTGCATGCCATACAGTGCAAGGAAATCCTGTAGGGCACCAACCGGACAGATGTCTGCCGAGGAACATCGTAGCAGTCTACTCCACTGCCTACGCCGTGCTGATACGTTTTAGAGGAGCGTATCCCCAACTGAGCCGAATATTGTTCACTCAGACATCTTCGAGTTCCAGTGCCCTACGACTTGCATCCGCCTTATACAGCATCTCAAGCTCGCCGATGCGGAGCACTCCAAAAAAGGCCATCGTTGTAGCTGCATGAAATGGGCTGCCTCATCTTATCAAAACAGAGGCAAGGCCAGCCCCGGGCCAATTGGGTAAAAACCCCTGGGGAAATCGGGTGGCGGTCGTCCGGGCAACGCCCACGCGCGCGCACCCACCCCTCCAAAACATGTCTCACACGGAAGTGAGTGGTGCTGTCCACATGACCTCCCACTTTGGCCATAAAAGCCAACGCTGACAGCTTAGATGCTATGGTGCGAGGTGCAAAGCCCTGGGCAAGCAGGTAAACCATGAACCGTAGAACATGGGTTACCGGGATCGGCCAGGTTCCTGGCATTTGGAATTGGGTACAGAATGCTCTGAAAGAATTAAATGCGTGGTGATACACCTTACGCGTGCGTGGTGCTAGTGACAGGCCAATCGCCCGGTTCACCTCTCCTTGCCGATGTTCCATATCCCGTCCGGGAGTGGCGAGGGAAATTCCTCCGCATCCGGGGCCAAGGCACGGAACCGGGAGATCTGCAGGCGGGACAAAGCATCAGCAATATCATTAGTAACCCCTGGGACATGCCTGGCCCTGAAAAGAACGTTGAGGCGCAGGCTGCGCAACGCAAACTGGCGCACTGGGTCCATAACCCTGGGCGATTTAGAGCTCTGTGCATTGACAAAGTGGACAACAGCCGCATTGTCACACCAAAGTGGACAATCGAGTTGGCCTCCTCCTCGCCCCATAGCATCAAAGCACCCAGTATAGGGAAAATTCCAGATACGTGAGACCACGCAGGCGACCCGTGCCTGCCCAGGATGGTGGCCACCCACCATAGGCCCACTTCCAATTGAAGTACATCCCATAACTCAGGGATCCCGGGCATCGGGCTGTATCTTAAAGCAAGGGGAAGCCAGGAGCTCAGACCTCCAAAATGACACCCCATTGAAATCCCTCAGGATCTGTAGCCAGACAAGCACGTCTGCCCTGATACCCCGGGTAAGTCTAACCCTATGGTGGGGCCTGGATAGTCCTGCCATGGCGTCGCACAAGCGCCGCGCAAATGCCCTGCCCGGTGCGACGACCCTGCCAGCGAAATTGAGGTGACCATGTAGCACCAGCAGGTCCCTCGGTAATGCCATGCGCTTGGCCAGCAAGTCCGAGATAAGGGCCACTAGCTTTGACACCTTATCCCGCTGCGACCTAGAAGCCTGTGCTACCGTGTCAATCTCCACCCCCAGGAATACTAGCTGTGTAGGCGGGCCCTCGGTCTTTTCGGGCGCTAAAGGGACACCAAGTTCCTCCATTAGCGTATGAAATGTATTGAGGAGACGTGTGGACGTGTCCCAGCCCCGTTCAGCCCCGAATAAAATCATCCAGGGAATGGGCTACAGACCGGGACCCTGATCTGCGAACCAAAGCCCACTCTAGGAAGATGGAGGAACGCTCGAATGCCGAGCCCGAATTGGAACAGCCAAAAGCATGGCATCAGTGCAATAATATGCTCCCCGGAACGGGGGCGCAGGGACAGGGCCAACGACCCTGCCCGCATAGACCTCCTTATCATTGCTGGCAGGAGCCACCTCCTCCCTCCCCCTAAGGGATAAAGATTGGGGGCATCCTGAGGGGACCTATCACCCATGAAAGGGATACGTAACCCCTGCCTAAAACCCTGAAGGAGATCTCCGCATCCTCTCCCTTCGGGAACAATGTGAGCCAGCGCTCCAACATGTCCACATTAATTGGGGAGGGAGCCCTTTGGTGAACTAGATCCATCTGCGGCAGTCTTGCCAGCCCCCTGTCCACCCCTCCCTCTGCCCCGCATCCCTCCAGGCCTGGGACAGCCAGAGGCCGCATGGGGGCCAGCACAGGGGGGACACTAATGTCTGTATTTGCCAATCTTCCTATTGCAGGAACCATTGGACGAGAAAGTCCAGCACAGCAGGCGGGCTGAAACCCCCCGCCCCGCCCCCTGGCAGTGGACCTGTGCTGGGGCCGCCCACTGGACCGCATGTCCACAATGGTATCTCTCCCCGGGCGCGGGGCGCGTGGGCGTCATGTACAAAAGCCACAGCCTCTGGCATGGCTCAACCCACCTAATGTCGGGGTGCCGGGGAATCCGCATATGGAATTACACGTCATAAGCCAACCACGATGGGCCCGGAAAGTCAACCATCGCCCGGTAGATGTTGTCCAAATACTGGACCATCGAAATTGCCAAATCCGGCCGGACCCTAAGGTACACCGCCATGTATATGAGGTAGGCCGGCAACCAGTCGGCCCACGTACGTGGTGGCTTGCTAAGACGTGCCTGCTCCTTATCCTTCTCATCCTGCCCCCCCTACTCCTTGGTGGGCCCTCTGTTGAGGAGTGAGAAGGTATCCACGTAATCCCCCCGCCAGATCTTCTCTTTGGTGGTCTGTACCAAATGGACACCCAGCGGTAAGGAATACCCCGCCGTCAGCAAGGCCGACACGGGCACAACAGGAACTGCTGGCATCTGAAAGGGGGCCTGTACTAACCCAGCCACCCCCAAAACATTCCCCACAGGTAGAAAACACCCCCCACCATGGGGCCCTGAGTGGTAGTTGTCGTCGCCAGGTGGGGCGTCAGCGGCTGGACCGCCGCCCCACCCGCGCGAGGCCAGGCCATTGGAAACCCCCCCAACGTGGCCACGTGTGTAGGTGCACTAGCTTGGACCGCATACTCACGTGCTGCACCCCCGTAGGCCGCCCCCACCGGGGGTTCCGGCCCACTGGGGGCGTTGGAGCTCGCAACCGCCGTCGAGCTCGTCGATGGGGCCTGACCCGCACCGGTCTGATGAATGGGGAGCTGCGAGGCAGTGGCCCAGGTCGTGCCACGCGCCTCAAGCAGCTCGACCCGTCCCGTCGCCTGCCGCTGCCCAGCAGACGACGCGTTGAAACGAACCCCAAATGGAGACCAAGAGTGGCTAGCCCGGGCCAGGGATGTCTCGAGGGCCGCAACGCGGGCCAATAAGGCTTCCACGCTGACATGGGGCAAAGGACCAGCCGGCCCGCCTACTACAGGCATGGGTACAGGTCCCTGCACCCCGGGGCCCGAATAGGGCAACAACCCCACACCCGGGCCCGTTAGGGCCGATGTAGCAACCTGCCAGGGAAGGGGACCGGACCACCCCCCAAGGCTGGAAGGCCTCGGAGCGAGCTACGCTCCTATAAAGGGAGGCCCAGCGGAATGGGCAACACCATGAGAGGTGTCCACCGCTTGCGGGCCGAGGGCCGTAGCCCCTACTGGCCCCGTGCGTGGGCCACCCTCCTCCAGCCAGGGGGAATAGACCCCATTCCACCAGTCCCGGTGGGTGCAAGCAAATGCGGCTGCTGGGGAGGCGCAGCCGCGGTCTTCCGACCCAGATTGCGCCTCCGAACCGCACAAGCCGCGCTCGCAGCTGCCTTCTTCTTCGCGGGCCTCTCAGCCAATCGATGGGAAGCCGAAACGAGAGAATTCAGCAGCCAAAAGGCTTCCCAGTAAAAGCCAAAAGCGACGGAGGTAAGAGGGAAAAACTTCTCCGCTCCGTCGCTTCGCAAAATGGCAGCTCGGCTGCCTCGTGGCCACCCCTTTTATAAGGGAGCTGGCCACACCCCTAACTACCCGGATGCCTTCATCCTGTGGGGGCCCCCCCGCAAAGAGCGCGGTGGCCATTTTGGCGCCGCGCTTGCATTAACCTAACCTTGCAGTACTACTGAAGGTAATGTGTAGTCATGCAATGCAGAGGTGAAAGACAGCAGTTATTTCTCAGGAGGATCTTGCTGACTTGTGAAATTAAGTCACTTCATGCACCCTAAAAAAATAATAATTGAGAGAGAGATATTGGAAATGCTAAAACCTAAATGACAATTGCTTTGGTAAATTGGATTAAACAATATACAGTGCAACCTCGGTTAACAAATGGCACAGTTAACATAAAAATCGCATAACAAAAAGAAATCCATAGAAAATAGTGGCTTGGTTTACGGATTTTTTTTGAATGGATTAATTGGTTTTCAATGCATTCCTATGGGAAACTGTGTTTCAGTAAAAGTATTTTGGTTTTCAATGCATTCCTATGGGAAATTGCATTCAATGCATTCCTATGGGAAATTTGGTTAAAGTAATTTTCGCTGTAAGAAATGTCCCAGAGAACGCATTAATTACATTAACCGAGGTTCCACTGTAATTTTTTTAACCTTAAGATCTGAGCTATGTGGTTCTACTGTATATGTCTAACAAAGAAGGTATTTAATGCTGCCTTGACTGTGCTTTACTCAAGATTGCTTCATCTATAGTTGTTTCACATCTCTTACAGCATCCTTAACAATGCTCAACTGGTTCTGTCAAGTCTGTTTTCACAGCCAAGGAGCCAAGTGAAGCAAAAACAAGGATCTTTGCCATCTTAAAAAGTTTTATGGCCTTTCTCTCTCTCCTGGAGTCCTTACTCTTGCCCAGCAGAGTACTGTAAGTGCCAGACTTCAAAGCGTCTAGTTCAAAACAGAGGCCAGTGTTGTACTTCTGTCTGGAAGAAGTCTCTGGTTGAATTAGGTGTCCAAAGGCTGTGTGGGTATTTCCTTTTATGTCAGGAACCTTGATAAGACTGACATTTCCCTTGTTAGAAATCATGAGATGGGTGGAGGGTTTCAGCCTTCTCTATTAACATGGGGTGTGTGTGGTTAGAGTACAGCTATCAAACCATGCTCAAATTGTGTGGTGAGGTACCTCTCCATTAAAGCTATGAGCTGTTCCATCTCTTATACAGCAGTTTCCCCCAATAATACCTACTACTTCTCTCTCTCTCTCCCCTCCCTCCCTCCCTCCCTCCCTCTCTCTCTCACACACACACACACACACTTCAAAAATTGTTTTTATTCATATATATGTGGAAAATTTACCTTGTGGCATTTCCACATGTCTTTCCACATTGCAGGTTCACACATTTCTTTTTCCTCCTTCTTTTCTAAAGATAAATTAATTTCATGTCAGAAATTACTCTGGGTTGAAAGGATTTTTGCTGGAGAAACTCCACTCAGGGGATGCCTGAATAAGGTTCCTTTCATGGCCCCAAGATCTGTCGTGCAGCACTCGGGTATCGAACCCCGACCTTCCAGTCTTCAAGCTCAGCGTCTTAGCCACTAAGCCACCACAGTGCTGCTTTTTCCTAAATATTAGGTAAAAGTAAAGGTCTTCTCTTTCCTGCTTGAAAGCAAGTCGTATCCGACTCTAAGAGTCAGTGTTCATCTTTGTTTACAGCCAAAGAACCAGTGCTGTCTGCATCTGAAGACGTTTCTGTGGTCATGAGGCAGGCATGACTGGATGCCGGAGCACATGGAACACTGTCACCTTTCCCACCAAAGTGGTACCTATTTATCTACTTGTAATTTCTTGCTTTCGAACTGCTAGGTGGACAGGAGCTGAGACAAAGATGGGAACTCACTCCATTGTGCAGTACTCGGGTCTCAAACTGCTGACCTGCCGATCTTCCAGTTGTCAAGTTCAGCATCTTAACCACTAACCCACCACAGTCCCTTCTAAAGATTTTTGTTGTTGTTCAGTCGCATAGTTGAGTCTGACTCTCTGCGACCCCATGGAGCACCGCAAGCCAGGCTCCTCTGTCCTCTGTCATCCTCCGCAGCCCAGCCAGATATACACCCATCGCATCAACGATGCCATCCAGCCACCTCTTCCTCTGCCGCCCCTTCTCCTTTTGCCTTTGATCTTTCCCAGCATCAAGGCCTTCTCAGGTGAGTCCTCTCCTCTCAATTGGTGGCCAAGTACTTGAGCATCATCTTCAGTATTTGTCCATTCAAGGAACAGTCAGGGTTGATTTCCTTCAGGATTTACTGATTTGATCTCCTTGCAGTCCAGGGGACTCTCAAGAGTACTCAATTTTATACAGTACTGCTCTGTTTCCAAATAAACATTGGCTGCTTATGAATGTGCATTACTCCAAACAGGAGCTGACTAGCTTTTGCCGCATCTCCAAAGCACTCCTCCCTCAAGTCTTATATGATATGCATTTGCCCTGCAGTCTGATTTCAAAAATGAGTGAGCTATATGCAGAGCAAAAAAAGAGCAGCAAAGCTACATCAAGATGCAAAGAAATGCCTTTTACACAGGAGAAGGGGAGTTTAACGTATTTTGTTTCGGGAAGCTGTGGTGGCTGCAATTTTATTTGTATACAAATATGACTAAAGAAAGGAAAATAAAGCAAAGGGAAAAAATTGAAGCAACAATACATTCAAATTGAGGTTACACTTGTGTAATTTAAAGTGTTAGTTCCTGGGGAAGAGGTGGTTCTTCTTCTTCTTCTTCCTCTGAATATTGACAATCTTCATGGCAATAAGCAATGAAGACTGCCCTGAGAATATAATGCAGTGGCCTTTCACCTGCCTCCCACATCGCAGCATGACCACTGAACACTGATCCGGTTTTACGAGTCACTTTCTGGTCCTGAGCCCTTTCGGCATGCAAAGTCCTCCTCAGCCCCAGGCCAGAATTGATGAAGCTGCTGCCCACCATCAAGATGGATTCAAGAGGAATTTAACCCACTGGGAGCCATCATCCTTCTTTATGGACTTGGGCACCCAAGGCCGTTAGGTCTCAGGGTGGTTAGGTTAGTTAAACACCACCTGACGCTCAACACTGAGTCGCTGCTAGTAAGGTCTACTCCAGGGGTTCCCAACCTGCAGCCTGTGGGCTGAACCCAGCTCGAGATGCCATTCCATCCAGCCTGTCACTACCTCTGCTGCTCCCAGAAGTGGAAGCGGGCATGTTTACATCAGCCATAAAACACGCCCGTGCATGCACAAATGTGCCCACTGCTGTCATAGAAGCATAAACAGGTGCATTTACTGCTGTCGCAAATGTGCCCACCTCCGCATTTACCACAGCCACGGGTGCGTTTGCACCTGCTTCTGGGGGACATGGTTCAGCCAGCTCAGCTGTCCCGGGGTGTGGTCAGGCCCATGGTGGAAAAAGATTGGCCACACGATCTACTCTATTACCATAGCAGGATAACCTAGCCAGACTAAGTATTGCTTGGGAAATAAAATTATATTTTTGGGGGCAAAAGGGAAAACAAAGAGGTAACAATATCTTTAGAATGAGATTAGTATCATGAATATGTTGATACCACTAGATGTGTAGTCAGATTGGACATAACCCTACAGGAAGTGGCAATTGGGAGCACAGAGAAATGTCCCTCACTAGGAAGCCAAAGCATACATGACAGTATCGCTGAAAGGAAAAGAATAGATGCTGGGAATGTATTGGAGGTGTGACAGGTCTGGATGGTCATCTAAAATGTCACATTGGCAACAGCACTTCAGAAACACCTTACTGCATGTAGACGGAAATTGGGAAATAGAGAGAATATTAATCATAATGAAGAGCTAAATAGAATTGATTGGGGAGGCAAAAGTGATGACTTCACAGGGGAAAAGAACATGGTTTACTTATAGAACAAGGATGATGTCATGCAAAACCCATTCTCAAATCATGAAGTTCAAAGATCAATGGTCCATACTTTAGCAGCACATGAAAACCACGTGGAAAAAATAAAGCCACTTGCAAGTTGATTAAAGAAATATAACTTCATTAATTGTGTGTTTTATTTCTTTATTCTTTAGACCAGGCATGCACAAACTATGGCCAGTAGGAAGTAAAATCCGGAAGTAAATATGGGTGCTTCTGCACATGAGTGAAAGTGGCCATTTTGTGTTCTGGCTTGGCGCATGCTTCACGCATGTGCAGAAGCATCCATGCCAAACCAGGAAACAAAATGGCCACCTTCATGCATGTGCAGAAGTGTCCATGAAAAACAGGAAACAAAATGGCCACCCTGCACATACGCAGAAGCGACCATTTTATTTCCTGGTTTGGCATGAACGCTTCTGCGCATGTGTGTAAGTGGCCATTTTGTTTCCTGCACCAAACCAGGACACAAAATGGCCACTTTCATGCATGCACAGAAGCGTCCGTGACGTACATGCGCAAACATGCCATGTTCTGGGGGCGTGGTCTGGCCCGCTCAGCTGTTCTGGCCTGAAAGATTTGGGCACCCCAGCCTTAGACCAATGGTTCAAAAAGTGGTATATAATGTGCAGAAGCTGATGCAGATAAATTCCTTAGTTTTATAGGTTCTACAGTATTTGTTTTTCTTCTTGTCAGTATGAGGATTATATGCGAAAGAAAACTGACAATGGGATCAGGAAACAATTCTTCATGCAATCCCCATCTACAAAAAGTTCAATTAGGAATCTGTCACTTGATGCTAAAATAATATACTGTACTTTACAGATGAAGAACTGATGTATTGCAACATTTCAAAACAGCACAGAATAATGTATGGCAATAAGTGGTGGCTCAGTGATTAAGAAGCTCGCCTTGCTAGCTGGAAGGCCGGCAAGTCAGCAGTTCGAAACCGGGTACTGCATGATGGAATGCGCACCCGTCTGTGTCCCAGCTCTTGGGGACATGAAAGGAGCCTGATTTGGGCATTCCCTGAGTGGAGTTTCTCTTGCAAAAATCTGTTCAACCCAGAATAATTTCTGACATCAAATTCTTATTCTTATATTCTTATTCTTGTTTCTGTTTTTGTTCTTATTGCATTAAGCCAGATCTTCAAGGAATTAAAAGCAAGCATACTGGAGATTCCTGAAACTCCCAGAGTAAGGTAGGAAAAGATCAAACCTCTTTGGGTGAGAAAAATAATAATCTTGGACCTGAAAAGAGAAAAACTATGGGAAAGAATGTATGCAACCTTTATTTGCTGGTCATGAAACTTGCAACTATTATTATTAGTATGATAACATTTTGTTTGCAAGTTAACACTCTTTGTGATTTTATACAGTGTTTGCTTTGTTCTAATGTATTTGCTTTTATACAGAATTGAAGAAAATCTATCTAGTCACTTTTGTTTTAGATTTCTGGATGGTCAGGCAGTAAGGCTTCTTTCCTTTCATAGTGACTTGAAATGTACTTCCTCATATTTTATGTCCATCCAAGAAGATATTTCTTCAGTGGTACAGAGACTGAAAATAGTATGTTAGGATACGGGCTTGCTGTCATCATTCATGCTTTTTTTTATCACTTCCCGATTAGACTTCTGCAATATGTTCTGCATGAAATTGTACCTTAAATCAACCCAGAAATGATATGGAAATAGCCATCTGTCTAGTAAAAAGTGTGACTCAGTGGGCGTCCATGAAATGCCCATGTAACCAATATGATAGCAATGAAAGATTGGTAGCCCAGTAAGATTTCTCATAAAAATCCAATTTTAGGAAAATGTTACAAATGTAAACAATGACACTGAGAAAAGGAAACTGGAAGGCTGTGTGTGTGTGTGAAATTTTATTGTGATGTTAAATATCAAATTCATCTGTTGTAATGTAGCACATCAAATATCAACCAATTGACAGAATTCTGATGTCAAGGTCTAGCACAGTGAATGAATGAGAAGGGAGAAACACCTTTATTTTATTGCTTCATCAGAATCTAGAATCAATACCTGGTAATGAACAAAATTAGAATCTAGCTGACATCTTTTACTCAGTTTTTAAAATAAATGGCATTCTGATTTCTGCAGCTTGGCACTTGGTACTAGAAAATGTTATGAACATTTGCTGTGCTTCTCTCTCTCTCTCTCTCTCTCTCTGTATGTATGTATGTATGTATGTATGTATGTATGTATGTATGTATGTATGTATGTATAGTTATTTTTATTTGTTGTACTTTTGGGAGGGGTTTGATTTTTTTTGTCTGTCTAAAAATATATTTTTTAAAAAGCAGATAGTTCATGATCTAAGTGTATACTTAACTGGATTCTGTTGTTTCTGGAACCTAGATCTTCTTTCTCTCCCTATCCACTGTTGCAGAGTTTTGAATTTTTGCTAAAATTCCCTAGAGCTGTGCAATAGAAATGCAGAGACTCAAAGAACAGAATAGCTACAAGTCTTCTAGGGTCCAGAACGTTCTCATTAACTGGTACTCAGGACTCTCAACAGCTCACTCTGAGACTGTTGTAACCATGTGAACTGGCGAGCATATTGCGGGAACATATTCTTCAATATTGCGTGACCAAGTAACACAGGTTGTTCATTCCCTAAAGGTAAAGGTTTCCCTTGCTCGAAAGCCAGTGCTCATCTCTGTTTCTAAGCCGAAGAGCCAGCGCTGTCTACTTCTGCAGACATTTCCGTGGTCATGTGGCAGGCATGACTAGACACCCGAGTGCATGGAACGCTGTTACCTTCCCACCGAAATGGTCCCTATTTATCTACTTGCAATTTCTTGCTTTCAAATTGCTAGGTTGGCAGGAGCTGGGGCAAAGACGGGAGCTCATCCCGTCCTGCAGTACTCGGGGATCGAACTGCTGACCTATGCTAGTCATATGATATTTATTCATTCCCTATGATAGTGAAAATGTTCCTTTTCTTGGACTATCCTGAACTTATGATCTAGGAACATTTCCTTCTTGATATTGTAAAAATATAGATGTAAGGGTGCATCATATATTAGGCATTGTCTACCTGTGAAGCTGAGGAACATAGCGTGGCGGTATGGTGAAGGATGATGGATCATGTAATTGTACTGTCATATGCTGTATGCTTGTGTGAAACTGTTAATAAAAAAGAGCTACTGGGAGAAGGAGAAGAGGAGGAGGAGGAGAGGAGCGGAGGAAAAACTCTGAAGTACCCAGCTAACACCCCACAAATCTTGTGTCATCATTCTTCTGGTCAGAATCCCATGTAGTTTACTACATGAGACATTTTTAGGAGGAGGAATACATTTTTTTTATTGCTTATAGTTACTTGGAATTACAGATGTGTTTGGTTGCTAGAATGTATGCAGGAAAGAAATAAGATCAACAGCATAAAACAACCGAGTCAATTTATGAAGAGATGGAAAGAATGCAAGGCAGAGAGAGGTGAGGCTGTCTTTGAATTCAAAGGTTGGAATGAATTGGTTAGTGCTGGATAGATATATACTTACTGCAATCCAGAATAGTCTCCCCTGCAGTTTTTCTGTGGGCAATATGCTAAGTTAAAAAAGACAAAAACAAACAAACAGAAACTCCTCTTCTCAAACCTCTCTTTAATCCCATCTTGCTTCACAAGTTATGAAAACTATCTCTTGAAAGGTTGTCTGCTGTCCTCTCCTCTCTGTGGTGGGACAATAGATCATCTTGATGGTACCTTTCTCAGTCAGGTCATGGACCAATGGGTATCTCCTGCCACTGTGTTCAGTGCATTCATCTTATCATTTTGTGACAGCTTAATGCAGCTCTGGTTGTCTTTCATCACCTATATCAGCTTCTCTTCCTCTATCTCAAGTCACTTAGCAATTTCTCCTGCCATATCAGTTCTCCACATTCTTCTTCTGCATTCAGATTTTGAGAAGACAAAGGTACACCATCTTGTTTGTGACCAGCCAATGAAATAGGTCAATCATTATGATGCATGAACAGGAAACTACTAGTGGACTTATGATTTGTGCTATCCTGTGCCAAATCTGCATCACAGTACCCTTGGGCTTTTACTAGTTGATAGTCTGTGCCCTTCATCTGTGTCCCCTTCTCTTGGTGTGTTGGTCTCAGCTTGAGTGTGATCATACTACATAGGATAGTCAAAAAGAGGAGGGGCAGGATCTGCTCTTGATCATCTCAGAGTGCAGGACACATAATAACAGGCTCAAACTACAGGAAAAATAAGATCAGATAAGATGTTTTTCCTGACAATGGAACTAATTACCTTGGAAACTGGTGAGCATCCAGCGCTGGAGGCATTCAATGGACAACCATCTGCCAGATCCACTTTGACTTGGATTCCTGCATTGAGTAGGGAATTGGACTTGATGACCTCATAGGCTTCTTCAAACTCAATTATTCTATGATTCTATTATATTCCTGCTCTATATTTGGCTCAGGTTGTAGAGGCATTGTCACAGTTACATTCATAAAAGGTCCAACATATGGGTCTTCCTATTCTAACTAACATGATTCCTTTTTGGTCAGCTTTCTTTTGTTCACAAAAACAAACCAGATGTTTTACACCAACTTCATCTGTTTTTAAGTTCAACCACTTTATGTCCTTTGCTGCTGGGGACATGGCCAAGCGAAACAGTCTGTTCAGTTCTAGAGTTCAGTTTGTGCTTTTTCTGTTTTGATATATAATCATATGCCAGGCTTCCAAAAACTCTGAAATGTTTTACACTTGGTACTTTGCCATGCCATAGCTCAAATTGTGTTTTTTGTGGTGCCTTTGACTGGCAATCTGTTCTGGAGATATATTGTTATAATGAATGCATCCCTCAAAATTTATACAACACTCTGATAAATATAAAGAATGACAGACAGACAATTGATTGAGTTTCTTTTTTTTCTGAAGAAATCAACAATAAAACTTTTCTTGAACTAATCCAAGCTACGATATGTAGGAGGAGGTTATGTCATAACATCACAACCTATTAATCTAGAGTTCATGAATACATACCTTAGACTTGAGTGAACAAAGTCTTCTCCTGAACACCAGGCAGCCATTTTCTGACAAATTAAGTTATTTCTGTCAACACTTCTCCTCCTTCCTTTTCTTCCTCCACTTGCATCAGCAACTGTACATTTCGGTGCCACCTGTGACTTAACTCAAACGTCTCCCTGTTTTTAACAGAAAAGTTTCATAATTGGCTGGTTGCTGGCTGGAATGGAGTGGTAAGAATGCCACTGTATACATTATTATGTCTGAGGGTGGACTCAAGCATCCTAAAGAGATAATGAGGAGAGGATGTGTAATTGAGTTGCATGTCCTATCTTCATTGCAGAAGATAACATGGAAAACAATAGTTGACCATAGCTATATTTCAAAAAGTATAAGAAGTACAGTGGTACCTCGCTTAAAGAGCTTAGTGCGTTCCATGGGATTGCTCTTTAAGTAAAAAACCATTGTAAGTGACCAATTGTGACTTCTGGTGTGTGTGTGGGATTGCGAACCTTGATTTAGATGTTAAGTGAGTTTATGGTTGGTTTTAGTTGTTAAGTGAAAATTCTGCTCTTTAAGAGAGTTAGTCTCTAAGCGAGGCGCTCTTTGCAGGCGCACCCCCCAATAAAGGACTCAGACACCGATGAAAGTGGATAACGGCATTGGGCCACATTTATTGATTCATGCCCTAGTCCGAATTATAAATTTCTATTGGTAATTGACCAATTATAATTCTTAAGGCAAGCAGGCCGAAGTAACACTGGTAAGGTACCACCCAAAATTGCCAACGGCAATTGTTACAATGTATCTATTTGTATCAATTTGTTTGTTGACAACAAACAAATTGTTGACCGTAGTCAATATCTAACTAATGACCCCACCCTCTGACGCGTATCCGTAAAATCACGGGGTGATGCATGCTGTCTAGCTGTAGCCATCACCCCGTCGCCTGGTTCGTCGTTGACCGGACAACGTTTAACCAACTTATACCTGTCTAGTGTTGTCCAGTCAATTGCGAACCTGCCGGATACCTGTGGGTCATAAATGTTTACCTTACCAGTGCTACCCGCCCATGTGACCAAAGTCAACAGCAGCAACAGAAAAACCCCTATATCAAACCATAGCAACAGTGTGGGATGGGCGAAAAAACCAGGACCCAAGAGCCAATTGTGAGTCCCAGCCAAAAATTCCCACCCGGCCCCGAAGCGACCAAAATATCACACTGTTAAGTAGGGAGGGGGTGGAGGGGAAAAACTTCTCCGCTCCGTCGCTTCGCAAAATGGCAGCTCGGCTGCCTCGTGGCCGCCCCTTATATAAGGGTGCTGGCCACGCCCCCTAACTACCCGGATGTCTTCGTCCGGTGGGGTGGGGGCCCCGCAAAGAGCGCGGTGGCCATTTTGGCACCGCGCTTGCATTGTGTGAGGTTTTACTGTATTTCTTTTTAGGGTTGAACAGCTATATTTTTAAAATGAAAACAGAACAGAAGCTAACAAAGATTAGGCTATAATGCCAGTTGCTTTCTGTCCTCTTTTGTTTGGCAGTGGGTCTTTGTATGCAAGCAGTATAGTCATTTGGCTGGAAAAAAGATATACATTCCATGTGATCTAAGAGTCCGCTGGGCAATGTCACTACCTGTTTACCCTTTACAAAAATTCTGATGTCAATGAGTGGAGTGGAAGACCTACTTCTCCTCCTTGGATCTAGTCCAACCTTCTGAAAAAAGAGATGGATTTGTATCAGAGGAAAGGCTAAGAGTATGATCGAAAGATCGGTCAATAGAAAGATAAGATCAAAGTTAAAAGGATTTTTTGGAAGTCATTTTCTAGGCCGTTTGTAAGGTAAAGGTAAATGTTTCCCTTGCTCGAAAGCCAGTCGTATCTGACTCTAGAGTTTAGTGCTCATCTCTCTTTCAAAGCTGAAGAGCCAGCGCTGTCTGCTTCTGCAGACGTTTCCGTGGTCATGTGGCAGGCATGACTAGACACCGGAGCGCACGGAATGCTGCTACCTTCCTACCGAAGTGGTCCCTATTTATCTACTTGCAATTCTTGCTTTTAAACTGCTTGGTTGGCAGGAGCTGGGACAAAGACGGGGGCTCATTCTGTCCTGCAGTACTCGGGAATCAAACTGTTGACCTTCTGCCTCCCAGTCAGCATCTTAGCCACTTGAGCCACTGCAGTTTGTATAAATTATAAAAATTGGGACTAGAGCACCAACAAATGTAACAAGTGCTCTGTGATAGTGCACAGGTTGGCACAGGGGATGGACACAAAAAAAAGTAAAATAGGCCCAAGTGTTTTAACCCCTCTTCACTTTCCTCGATCTGTGGGTAGACTGCTATTCTTACATCTCCTTCCTCCATTGAGACCACTTCATGTTTCTTCCTGCTCCCAGCTAGGAAGAGGGAGACTGCACAATGGCTACTCACAGCCCATGCAAACATGGTGGCCAGCTTTTGTAGACAAATGTAATGACCTTCTCTTCTCTTCTATGCATGACTGGATTTCCACCACATAATAAACAGTAAAGTCTCCCTTTCTTCCTACCCTCTCTCTCTGAATGCCCATTTCCTTATTATTTCCATGCTTTTGCACTCTGCTACCCATATTCTACCTAATAAGTAAATGGCAGTTTGTCCTTCTGTTCCCAAAGATAGAGTCAGGGTCTTGAAACAGAGTCTTACTGGAGATTAAGGTAAGCCTACAAGGGTTATCCAAAATCAAAGTCCAGAGTCTAATCAGCACGCAGACAAGGACATTCCAAGAGGTGAAGTCTAAACATGGTCCAAGGTCAGGCACCAGCAAATCAATCATGTCACAAACTCACAGAAAAGTATCTTTAAAATCAGCCTTACATTTCCACACTGAGGTTACTTGGCTAAGCTTCTGGGGACACTTTCTGCTCATATAAGGGCATTCTTAGAAATTGGTGTCCTTCAGAAATGCAGCCTGTTGTCAAAGAGGTCTCTTTCACCGAGGAAGCCTATGGTCTTGAGGCACTCTCTTTTGAAGTCCACACTTCCCCTACTATCTGTGCCTAGAGTGTGGATCTTGTTCTCAAGGACAAGGATGGGGCCTGACCCTCCTTCTCCTGTGAGGTTTTGAGTCTGCAACAGCAGCGGCAGTTCACTTCATTTAATTTCATACCCTGGAGGTTCAAAATTGATCCTCACTAGAAGAGTCTTACAGCAGGGCTCTGAAACCATTTGTGCAATCTTGTTGTTGTTCAGTCGCACAGTCAATTCTGACCCTTTGCGACCCGTTGGACCATTTTCCTCCAGGCACCTCTATCCTCCACCATCCTACTCAGCCCATCCAGCTCTGTGCTCATTGTGTCCACAATACCATCTAGCCATCTCATCTTTGGATGCCCCCTTCTTCTCTTGACCTCCACTTTTCCCAGCATCAAGGCCTTCTCAAGTGAGTCCTCCCTTCTCATTTGATGTCCAAAGTACTTTAGCTTCATCTTCACTATTTGTCCCTCCAATGAACAGTCAGGGTTGATTTCTTCTAATATTGACCTATTTGTTCTCTTTGCTGTCCAAGGGACTCTCAAAACTCTCCTCCAACACTACATCTCAAAGGAATCTATTATTCTGTGCCCAGCCTTCCTAATAGTCCAGCTCTCACACCCATACATTACCACCGGAAATACCATTGCTTTGACTATGCGATTTTTTTTAAGGTGATGTCTCTACTTTTCACAGGTTTCTCATAGCTTGTCTCCCCAGAGATAATTGTCTTTTTATTTCATGACTGCAGTCACCATCTGCAGCAATCTTAGCTCCTAAGAAGATAAAATATGTCACTGCTTCTACTTCTTCCCCATCTATTTTCCAGGGACTGATGGGACCTGTTGCCATTATCTTGGTTTTCTTGATATTGAGTGTCAAGCCAGCTTTTGCACTCTCCTCTTTCAGCCCAATCAATGGATTCTTTAGGTCTTCCTCACTTTCTGCCATTAGGGTGGTATCATCTGCATTTCTCAAATTGTTGATGTTCCTCCCAGCAATTTTGATCCCATATTGTGATTCCTACACACCTGCATTGAGCATTATGTGTTCTGTGTATAGGTTGAATAAGTAGGGTGACAAAAAGCAACCTTGTCTTACTCCTTTTCCTATTCCAAAACACTCTGTCATTCCGTGTTCTGTCCCAACTGTTGCTTCTTGATTCATTTACAGATTTCTCATGAGGCATTTGCAGTGTTCTGGTATACCCATCTCTTTAAGTACTTGACACATTTTGTTGTGGTCCACACAGTCAAATGCCTTGGTGTAGTCAATAAAACAGAAGTAGACTTGTTTCTGATATTCCTTTGTTTTTTCCATGATCCAACGTATGTTGGCAATGTGGTCTCTAGTCCCTCTGCCTCTTCTGAAACCAGCCTGCACCTCTGGTAGTTCTCTCTATACGTGCTACTAAAGTCTATCTTGTATTATCTTGAGCATCACATTGCTGGCGTGTGGGATGAGCGCAATTGTTGGATAATTTGAGCATTGTTTGGCATTGCCCTTTTTTGGGATTGGAACGTATACTGATCTTTTCCACTCCTGTGGCCATTGTTTTGTTCTCCAAATCTGCTGGTATTGATGGAAATGAGCTCCCGTCTTCGTCCCAGCTCCTGCCAACCTAGCAGTTCGAAAGCAAGAAATTGCAAGTAGATAAATAGGGACCACTTCGGTGGGAAGGTAACAGCGTTCCGTGCGCTCCGGTGTCTAGTCATGCCTGCCACATGACCACGGAAACGTCTGCAGAAGCAGACAGCGCTGGCTCTTCGGCTTAGAAACAGAGATGAGCACTGCACCCTAGAGTCGGATACGACTGGCTTTCGAGCAAGGGAAACCTTTACCTTTACCTTTACTGTAAGCAGTAATTTGATTCCATCATCTTTTAGGGCTTTGAAGAATTCAACTGGTATACCATCATTTCCACTAGCTTTGTTGTTTGCAGTGCTTTTTAGTGCCTTTCTGACTTCACTCTCCAGAATGTCTGGTTCAAGTTCAATTTCCTCCTCATTGTTATTATCAGGGGTGTTGAGGCCCTTTTTGTAGAGTTCCTCTATGTACTCTTGCCATCGTTTCTTTGGTGTCTTGCACGGAAGACAAAGAAGGAGCCGCAGTAAGGGCTAAAACACAACTTTATTGCATGGTAGTCAGAGTGAACATGAGGTAATGGTGGACCAAACAGCTCTATTTATAGCACACTGTACATTTTGAATAACCCGGGTAATAACCCGGGTAATAGTCCATTGGTTACTGTCTGCATGACGTCATGGATCGTCACGCCCATCTTCTCCAGGTGCGGTGTGGCGGGAAGGTTTCCCGCCCTTCAGGTATTCAGGGGAATCTGTATCATGTGAGCTGGATATTGCTACTGCCGCTGGCAGCAGCATTCTCAACAGCTTGCTACAATGTGTCTCTCATTATTTACAATGGATACAATTGCCGGATACAATCAGTTAAAGAGTACTTGTAACATTCTATTCAGTACATAACAGTTTCTTTATCTTTTGTGCATCAGCTAACTCCTTTCCATCTTTGTCCCTTATCATGGTCATTTTTGCTTTAAATGTTCCCTTGATTTCGCCATTTTTTTGGAAAAGATCTCTAGTTCTGCCTCTTGTGTTGTTTTCCTCTATTTATTTTCACTGTTCATTTAGGTAGCTCTCCTTATCTCTCCTTGCTTTTCTTTGAAATTCTGTATACAAGTGTATTTTTTCCTTTCTCCTGTGACTTTTGCATTCCTTCTTTCCTCTGCTATCTTTAGAGCCTCATCCGACAACAACTTTGCTTTCTTACACTTCTTTTCCTTTGGTATGGTTTTTCTTGCTGCCTCCTGTATGACGTCCCACATTTCTGTCCATAATTCTTCTGGCACTCTGTCTACCAGGTCCAAGCCATTAAACCTGTTCCTCACCTCCACCATGTAGTGTATTCTTTAGGGATATTGTCTAGGTCATATCTTTCTGGCCTGGTTGTTTCCCTTATTTTCTATAGTCTGAGCCTGAATTTTGCTATCAGTCGGTTGTGATCTGAGCCACAATCTGCTCCATGTCTTGTTTTTGCTGCCTGTATGGAGGTTCGCCATCTTTGACTGCAGAGTACGTAATCAATCTGGTTCTGATGTTGTCCATCTGGTGATGTCCATGTGTACAATCGCTCTTGTGTTGCTGGAAGAGGGTGTTTGCTATGACTAGTGTGCTATCCTGGCAGAACTCTATCAATCTTTGTCCTGCTTCATTCTGTGTTCCAAGACCAAACTTGCCTGTTATTCCATTTACTTTTTGATTTCCTACTTTGGCATTCCAATCTCCTAATATAATGTGTACATCATTTCTTGGTGTCTGTTCCATGAGGTGTTCTAGGTCCTCATTGTACTGTAAAGGCAAGAATGTAACCACTCCAAATACAAGGTATCTCAGCTGTAAAGGAATGCGAGCAGGCAGCCCATAGAGGGCAGCTGCGAGCGTTCAGTCTCACATGGTTCACATTGCTCAATCACGGACAGCCGCGGGAAAACCTTCCCCGCATTCAGCAGCAGGAGAAAGATCTGCATTCAGCAGCAGGAGAAAGATCTGCATTCAGCAGCAGGAAGAGAGGCGTGCCTGGGCGAGGCCACGCCGGTAGCAGCCAATGAGCTACCGTGCTACAAGATTCAAATGTATAGGGCTACTGTATATATTGAGATGTATCACCGCTATTACCTCATGCTCCACCGGATCATCATGCAATAAACCTGTGTTAAGCCAACCCTACGGCTGTTCTGTTGTCTTTGGTCCCATACACGAAACCTTTACTAACCAATGGGCGATGAAGACATTTGGACACTTTGTAAAATGCCAGAAACAAAACAGGCCTTTTTGGGAAGCAGTGCTACTTCTTTGAATGACACTTTTCTAGTGGCGGAATAACACACACTGCAGAATATTGCAGATGGTCTTCACACCTTTTCCTTCTTCATTTTACATGCATTTAAAACAAGTCCGTCAATGGGAAATAAAGGGCAAAATTACTAAGCAATGCAAAACCACATAATGTCTCTTTGGTGGAGAACCATCCCAAATTATTCATTGGTCTTGCTAAGGAAAATATCTGTCTGATGCTGGTTTCTTTTTAACTGCATAGCCAGGCACTTAAATACTGGCTAATAGCATATCTCCATTTACTTGACAATGGTTTTATTATATGGGTGAATGGGTTAGGGAACTCTGAGTGCTCATTGAACTCATGAATTAACACTGTAATTTTACGGATGGAGGGAAAAAGAGACTCTTTTCAAAAGTATCTGGATCTGATATCTTCTTAACTGATAGTTAAGATAATGCAGTTGCACAGAAGCAGGTCATGTGTAATGTTTTACCCTGATAGCTGATGGGGAAGTATGCTAAGTAAAATGGTTGCCACCTGCTGTGAGCTCTTTGAAGGGGTGGGGAATTCTGAGCCATACTTGGGGGCAGTGAATGAGACAAAGTCACTACAGATGACACCACTGAAACGTGTGGTTGTAGGCTGGATAGTTATTAATTGTGATATCTTCAAACTGTGTGTATATGAGGAGCAAATATTAAATCAGTAACCATGGGTTTTTGCATGATTTGGAAATCCTCTCCCCTATCAATGAAACACATTGTTAGTGAGCAGCTTTGTTGATAGACTATCTTGCTAGTCCACTTGCATCATGGGTCCACTGGCAGGGCTATCTTCTATAGCTCCTCAAACTCACCACCATTTTTCTCTTCAAGTGAATGAGCCCAAGAAAGGATCAGATGTCATGATGATTATAAAACCCTGCCCGGCATCGTATTCTCCCAACACCACAGTCTACTTTGGACTTTGCAATGCTCCAGGAAGTTCAAAATTAACAAAACCCACTAGGCTAGGTTATTGGTATTAAACGTATGTGATACCCTCACAAGAGTATTGCTGCCAGCAGACCTACTAAAATTACCAACATCTCCAGTAGTTGATCAAGTCAAGACCAGAATTAAGGTAGTCAACCCTCACATAACAACGCGTTCAGATAGCATCATTTTCACGTAACAACGCATCATTATGCACCACTTGTTCCCCCACATAACAATGTTATTAGTGTTGTTGTCTGGACAATAACGCTAAAATAACTGTCATTATCCAGACAAAAATGTCGTTATGCGGGAAACTTCATAGAAGCCCACATAACAACAAAAATCGCTTAGCAACGTTACTTGGGGAACCAAGTAACGTCGTTATGCGAGGGTCTACTGTACTACAATCCTCTGAGCCAAGAATCCAGACAGTTGCTTGAAATGATTTTTTTGTATTTTATTAAAAGAAGAAGGCAAAAGGATAAGAATGCAAAAAATATATATGCAAATTAAACTGCTTATTTACTGCTTCCATAGCTCTAAAGCACTTTCATGGGGTTTTTGATTTACCTTGTAAGTAAGGGAAATGAGGCTGCTCCTGGAAATGGAACTAGGACAGCTTTTGAGATCAGCTTCTTTTTGTGACAGCCAAGAAGAAACCAAAAAGTTTGGCAATGGAAAACAGAGCATTTGCTGACCAAAATCTAGGTATTCATTTTACTGACCTTGGAAAGATAGATGTCTGAGTCAGCCATGAGCCCATTGAGATTGAACTCAGAAAACAAAGAGTTCCACAAACCAAAGGTTTCTCAAAATAATGGAGCAAAGTTCAGAACCATACATATGAACATTCCAGGAGAACACACCAGAAAATAACAAATAGTCTATGTGATACGCATACTCATACAGGTAAGTCTGGACATGTACAACATGTCTCTTCCTGGGAGAGCATAAAAAATGGCAAAATGGACAGTGGATCAGCCAGCATTCCTCTTAAGAGGCAAGTTTGGCTCAGGAACAACATCCCCACTCGTTCTGAGTGAGACAAAGACAACTTGTTAATTTACTAGTTTCATTATATACAGTTCATATTATATGCCTTATGGAATCATTCAATTTAATGAATATTTCTGAGTTGTATAAAGAAACAAATATTTGTTTGGCCTCTTCCTTTCACAGTGCATTAATCTATTGCCCAATTTGCATGTCTCTGGACAAAGAAGACAGATGGTCTTTGATACCACAGATAAGCCTGAAGTGGTAGCCCATCTTTGAAATCCCTTTCCTGCAGTATGTCAATTGAAGATGTTAAATGTACCTTTTGTTCATGGCACACACTGGCTTTCAGCTCGCACCTGGACAAGCCAGCTCTTCCTAGTCATGTACACGATAAATTTTCTCAATTCCTTCACAGCTAATATTAAATTTAACAGATTACTGAATATACAAAGCAAGACTTTGAGGAGCGTATAGCTAAAAATACTCAGAGAAATAACAAAGACTTCTTTAAGTACATTAGAAGTAAGAACCCAACTAGGAAGGCCATTGGACCATTAGATGACAATGGAAGGCAAGGGGTTATTAAAGAGGAAACAGAGATTGCAGAGAGACTCAATGAATTCTTTGCTTCAGTATTCACTGAAGAAGACAGAGACCACATGCCCAAAACAGAGCCTATCTTCGTAGGGAGGGAAACCGAAGAATTAAGCAAGATAGAAATAACCAGGGAGGAGGTCCTTGCATGTCTTGTTAAGCTAAACACTAATAAATCACCAGGACCAGATGGCATCCATCCACGAGTTCTCAGGGAACTTAAAGATGGAATTGCTGATCTCCTAGCCAAAATATATAATCTTTCCCTCAAATCAGGCTTTGTGCCTGATGACTGGAAGGTAGTGAATGTAACACCAATTTTCAAAAAAGGATCCAGGGGTGATCCAGGAAATTACCGACCTGTCAGTTTGACATGTGTCCCAGGTAAAGTGATGGAAACCATCCTAAAAGATAGAATTAATAGGTACATAGAAGAGAAGGCGCTGCTAAAGGAGAGCCAACATGGCTTTTACAAGGGCAAATCATGCCTCACTAATCTGTTGGAATTTTTTGAGAGTGTCAACAAGCATGTGGATAAGGGGGATCCAGTTGACATTGTTTATCTGGACTTTCAGAAGGCTTTTGACAAGGTCCCACACCAAAGGCTCTTGAATAAACTTACCAGTCATGGAATAAAGGGACAGGTCTTGTCCTGGATCAGCAACTGGCTAAGGGACAGGAAACAGAGGGTAGCACTAAATGGACACTTCTCCAAGTGGAGGGAAGTAAAGAGTGGGGTCCCCCAAGGTTCAGTACTGGGACCCCTGCTTTTCAACCTCTTCATAAATGATCTAGAGGTAGGAGTAAAAAGCAAGGTAGCCAAATTTGCTGACGACACTAAATTATATAGGGTAGTGAAAACTGTGAGAGATTGTGAAGAGCTCCAGAGGGATCTCTTGACACTGGGGGAGTGGGCAAAACAGTGGCAAATGAGCTTCAACATTAGTAAGTGCAGAGTGATGCATGTTGGGGCAAAAAAACCCAATTACATTTATAAACTGATGGGGTCTGAACTCTCTGCGACAAACCAGGAAAGGGACCTTGGTGTCCTGGTGGACAGCTCAATGAAGATGTCAACCCAGTGTGCTTCAGCAATGAAAAAAGCAAACTCAATGTTAGGTATCATTAGGAAGGGTATAGAAAATAAGTCAGCAAGTGTCATTTTGCCTCTTTATAAATATATGGTGAGGCCCCATCTGGAATATTGTGTACAGTTCTGGTCGCCATACCTCCAGAAGGATATTATGGAGTTGGAGAAAGTACAGAGGAGGGCAACCAGAATGATTAGGGGACTGGAACACCTTCCTTACCATCTGAGGCTGCAATGGTTGGGCCTTTTCACTCTTGAACGACGGCGTCTAAGAGGTGACCTGATTGAAGTTTATAAAATCATGCACGGTGTGGACAAAGTAGATAAGGAAAAACTGTTTTCCCTATCGCACAACACTAGAACTAGGGGACACTCGATGAAACTTTTGGGTACTAGTTCTCAAACAAATAAGAGAAAGTACTTTTTCACCCAGAGGATTACTGGTCTATGGAACTCCCTGCCAGAAGAAGTGGTGACAGCTGTCAGTCTTGACAGCTTTAAGAAAGGATTAGACAAGTTCATGGAGGACAAGTGTATCAATGGCTATAATTATGGCTACCTAAGGACAACCTCCGGGTTGGAGAGATAGGCAGGATATCTCTCAATGCCATTTCCAGGGAATCCTAAGCAGGTGAAGGCATCTCCTTGGGAATACCCTGAAGGAAATGGTGAGCCACTGTGTGAGACAGAATGCTGGACTGGATGGGCTGTGGCCTGTTCCAGCAAGGCTGTTCTTATGTTCTTATGTACTCAATCTCATTGTTTTTCACGATAGCAGCATAGTCTACGTCTGTAATTGGTTCTTAAGAGTCTCATCTCAATAGTCAGTAGATATTTGTTTATTCCAGCATAGTATCCACACATGACTATATCCCAGGCCTTTCAGACCCTGTGTGCCATAGATGGACTACATTAAAGTTTACCTTGAATGGGATATAACATGAATGTTATGGAGGCAGCAAGAAATGCCACAGATAGCAATACCTCCAGTGCATTGAGGGAAATGAAATTGCTTTTCGGGATTAGTTTCTTCTTGGGACAGCCAATAAAAAAAAAACAATGCTTGCTGATGGAAAGCAGACAACAGTACTGGGCCATCAAGACCAAGGATGGATGTTTCCATGATATAGTGAGACAGCCAAAAGTTCTGGCCCTGGAATGGGGGATGAATATGTATATCTATCTGATGTCATGCTTAAATCAGTGAAGTGCTTTAAGTTATTGGAGTTTATTTAGAACTTTGCTTGTTGCCTAGACTGGCAGGGTCTTTTCTGATCTGGGATGATTGTCTATCTATCCAGTACTAACCATTTTTTACTTCCATCTTCTGAATTCTTTCCTTCTCTTTGTTGGTTGATGTCAGTTATTTTCTGGGATACATTGAATTTGTATGTGAAGATACTTTGACATCTGAGCTAAAAAAGTGGGGTTGCATTTTCCTGTCCTATAGTGAATGAATCTGGCCAGGTTATCCTGCTATGGTAATAGAGTAGACCATACTGCCAGTGACTCAACGCCGAGTGTCAGGCAGCAGTTAACTAACCTGACAACCCTGAGGACTAATGGCTTGGGTGATTAAGTCCACAGGGAAGGGTGATGGTCCCCAAGTGGATTAAATCCCACTTGAATTCATCATGATGGAGGGCAGCAGCTTCATCAATACTGGTCTGGGGCCGATGAAGACTTTGCGCGCCAAAAGGGCTCAGGACCAGACAGTGACTTGCAGAACTGGATCAGTGGTACAGGTATCATGCTGTGATCCAGAAGGCAGATGAAGGGCCACTACATTATATTCTCAGGACAGTCTTCATGACTGATCACCATGATGATCACCAATATTTGGATTCGAATATGGCAGAAGAAGAAAAGTGAATGAGGTGTGGATTGAAATACTTTGAGGAATTCTCTCCTTTATTGGAATGAATAGGAAGTAGGCAGCGTTTTTGTGACATGGCATTTGTATTCTTTCCAATGGGGCACCTACAAGGGAATGTTCTGGTAGATGATGCTTTATGGACCTAGATCTGTTGTTTGTTTTCCATTGTGGTGCGCTTAACAATGCTCATGATCAGCTTTGTCTGAAGACCATTCCATCTTACATTTCCCCTTATGCCTTGGTTTCCCATGGCAGTGCATCTTTGCAGGCGCACCCCCCAATAAAGGACTCAGACACCAATGAAAGTGGATAACGGCATTGGGCCACATTTATTGATTCATGCCCTAGTCCGAATTATAAATTTCTATTGGTAATTGACCAATTATAATTCTTAAGGCAAGCAGGCCGAAGTAACACTGGTAAGGTACCACCCAAAATTGCCAACGGCAATTGTTACAATGTATCTATTTGTATTGATTTGTTTGTTGACAACAAACAAATTGTTGACCGTAGTCAATATCTAACTAATGACCCCACCCTCTGACGCGTATCCGTAAAATCACGGGGTGATGCATGCTGTCTAGCTGTAGCCATCACCCCGTCGCCTGGTTCGTCGTTGACCGGACAACGTTTAACCAACTTATACCTGTCTAGTGTTGTCCAGTCAATTGCGAACCTGCCGGATACCTGTGGGTCATAAATGTTTACCTTACCAGTGCTACCCGCCCATGTGACCAAAGTCAACAGCAGCAACAGAAAAACCCCTATATCAAACCATAGCAACAGTGTAGGATGGGCGAAAAAACCAGGACCCAAGAGCCAATTGTGAGTCCCAGCCAAAAATTCCCACCCGGCCCCGAAGCGACCAAAATATCACACTGTTAACTAGGGAGGGGGTGGAGGGGAAAAACTTCTCCGCTCCGTCGCTTCGCAAAATGGCAGCTCGGCTGCCTCGTGGCCGCCCCTTATATAAGGGTGCTGGCCATGCCCCCTAACTACCCGGATGTCTTCGTCCGGTGGGGGGGGCGCAAAGAGCGCGGTGGCCATTTTGGCGCCGAGCTTGCATTGCAGGCGCACCCCCCCAATAAAGGACTCAGACACTAATGAAAGTGGATAACGGCATTGGGCCACATTTATTGATTCATGCCCTAGTCCGAATTATAAATTTCTATTGGTAATTGACCAATTATAATTCTTAAGGCAAGCAGGCCGAAGTAACACTGGTAAGGTACCACCCAAAATTGCCAACGGCTTTTGTTACAATGTATCTATTTGTATCAATTTGTTTGTTGACAACAAACAAATTGTTGACCGTAGTCAATATCTAACTAATGACCCCACCCTCTGACGCGTATCCGTAAAATCACGGGGTGATGCATGCTGTCTAGCTGTAGCCATCACCCCGTCGCCTGGTTCATCGTTGACCGGACAACGTTTAACCAACTTATACCTGTCTAGTGTTGTCCAGTCAATTGCGAACCTGCCGGATACCTGTGGGTCATAAATGTTTACCTTACCAGTGCTACCCGCCACACAGAGGGGCTTCAAAGAAGGCTCGACGCCCCCCCCCCAGACCGTCAGCTCGGTCAACAGGCCTGCTCGCCAATCACCCAACAGGAGGTCCATACCTCCTCGCGACAGATGGACCCCATCCCCTGCATACAGGCCATAATTTTGCAGACTAATGGCGGGGTGATGACTGACCCGCCCCCAACCCCTGCTGACAATAAACCGGGCAACAGCCCTGTTTACCATGCGTCTAGCCCGGTCCAGGGCCTGGAGGTCGAACCCTCCCCTATACGCGTGCTGCGGCACCATGTCTGACCAAACGAGGGTTGTGGCGGGCCACACGCAATGCAGGTAGGCGAGGTCGCCGCAAATCGCTTGCTTCAGCGATAGGCCGGTGACCTGACCTAAATCATTGCCCCCAAGGTGTATGATCAGGATGTCAGGCGGGTCAGCACTCCGGCCCGAGAAAAGGAATGGCAACAGCTCCCTCCACAACATCCCGGGCTTACCATACCATGTGAGACTTGCGTATGCACCCAGTCCCAGTTGGGGTCCCCACTCTGTCACCGCAGCGTAACGCGCTGCCCTGTGCACGTAGCTATGGCCCACCAGCCATACTGTCACCGGCGTAATACGACACCCAGGGTCTGTCAAGGAAAAAACGAGTAAGAGAAAAGGTGCGGTGACTCAACTGGTACTCACGGTGAAAGAGGGCGGACATAAAATTGAAAACATTGCGATCCCCACCGCCCCATACGGCGTATCTCAGCCCCGGAGTACCCAAAAGCAGCCGCCGTGGAAGCCGCCCCTATTCTGAATGAATGGGTGCCGTAACGGGCCCCTGGGAGGCCAACACCAGCCAGCGCTCTGCCGGTCACCTTCCAAAATTGAAATTTAGTAAGGGGAGACCCATCTTGGTGACAGAAAAACGGGCCATGGTGCGTGCCACGCAGTGCAAGGAACTCCTGTAGGGCACCAACCGGACAGATGTCTGCCAAAGAACACCGTAGCAGTCTTACTCCACTGCCTACGCCATGCTGATCCGTCTTAGAGGAGCGTATCCTCAACTGAGCCCAGTCTTTGGCCACATAGACATCTTCGAGTTCCAGTGCCCTACGACTAGCATCCGCCTTAGACAGCATCACAAGCTCGCTGATGCGGAGCGCTCCAAAAAAGGCCACCGTTGTAGCCGCATGAAACAGGGCTGCCTCATACCTATCAAAACATAGGTCCTGCCAGCCCCGTGCCAGTTGGGTAAGAACCCCTGGGGAAATTGGGTGGCGGTCGTCCGGGCTACGCCCATGCTCCCGCACCCACCCCTCCAAAACATGTCTCACACGGAAGTCAGCGGTACTGTCCGCATGTCCGCCTACTTTGGCCATAAAAGCCAGCGCTGACAGCCTGGATGCTATGGTTCGAGGTGCAAGGCCCTGGGAATGCAGGTCAACCATGAATTGAAGTATATGGGCCACCGGGATAGGCCAGGTATCTGGCAGCCGGAATTGGGCACAGAATGCTCTGAACGAATTGAATGCGTGTTGATACGCCTTACGCGTGCGTGGCGCTAGCAACATGCCGATCGCCCGGTTCACCTCTCCTTGCCAAAGGTCCATATCTCGTCCGGGAGTGGCGAGGGAAATTCCTCCGCATCCGGGGCCAAGGCGCGGAACCGGGAGATCTGCAGGCGGAACAAAGCGTCAGCGATATCATTATTGACCCCCGGGACATGCCTGGCCCGGAACAACACGTTAAGGCGCAGGCTGCGCAATACAAACTGGCGCACCAGGTCCATTACCCTGGGCGATTTGGAAGTCTGTGAGTTGACAATGTGGACAACGGCCACATTGTCACACCAGAAATGAACGACCGAGTTGGCCCACTCCTCACCCCATAGCATCAAGGCCCCCAGGATGGGAAAAAATTCCAGATACGTAAGATCCCGCAGGCGCCCCGTACCTGACCAGGCTGGTGGCCACCCACCATAGGCCCACTTCCCATTGAAGTACATTCCATAACCCAGGGACCCAGAGGCATCGGACTGTATCTGGAAACGAGGGGAAGCCAGAAGGTCAGACCTCCAAAATGACACCCCATTAAACTCCCTCAGGAACTGGAGCCAGATAAGCATATCTGCCTTAATGCCCTGGGTTAGTCTCACCGTATGGTGGGGCCTGGATAAGCCTGTCATGGCGTCGCACAAGCGCCGAGCAAATGCCCTGCCCGGTGCGACCACCCTGCAAGCGAAATTGAGATGACCATGCAGCACCTGCAGTTCCCGCAGTGATGCCTTGCGTTTAGCAAGCAAGTCCAAGATAAGGGCCACTATCCTTGACACCTTATCCCCTGGTAACCTAGAAGCCTGCGCTACCGTGTCAATCTCCACCTCCAGGAAGACTAGCTGTGTAGATGGGCCCTCGGTCTTTTCGGGCGCTAAAGGGACACCCAGTTCCTCCATTAGCGTCTGAAATGTATTGAGGAGATGTGTGCACGTGCCCCAGCCCTGTTCACCCCCGAATAAAAAATCATCCAGGTAATGGGCTACAGACCGGGACCCAGACCTGCGGACAAAAGCCCACTGTAGGAAGGTGCTAAAGCGCTCGAAGGCCGAGCACGATATGGAACAGCCAAAAGGCATGGCCTTATCGAAATAATATTCACCCCGGAACTTAAAACCCAGCAACTCAAAGTCACCCGGGTGAACCGGCAGGAGGCGAAAGGCAGACTTAATGTCGCACTTAGCCAACAGCGCACCCGGGCCACATGAGCGCACCATGCGCAGCGCTTGGTCAAAAGATGTATACCTGACCGAGCAAAGGTCATCAGGGATAGCATCATTGACCGATCGGCCGGCCAGGTAGGACAAGTGATGGATCAGGCGGAACTCGCCCGGTGACTTCTTGGGCACCAAGCCCAAAGGTGACACTTTAAGGTTGGGGAACGGGGGTGCAGGGAAAGGGCCAGTGACCCTGCCCACATCAACCTCCTTAGAAATGCTGGCGGCAGCCACCTCCTCCCTCCCCTTAAGGGACAAAAGGTTGGGGGCATCTTGGGGGGACCTATCACCCTGGAAAGGAATACGGAACCCCAGTCGAAAACCCTGAAGCAGGTAAACCGCATCTGCCCCCTTCGGGTACGATGCGAGCCAACGCTCCAACATGTCCACATTAATTGGGGAGGGGGTCTTTCGGCAGACCAGCTCCCTCTGCGGCAGTCTTGCCAGTCCCTTGTCCGCCCCTACCTTTGCCCCGCACCCCTCCAGGCCTGGGGCAGGCGGAGACCGCATGGGGGCCAGCGCAAGAGGGACACTCATGCCTGTACCGGCAATTCTTCCTACTGCAGGAACCATTGGACGAGAAAGTCCACCACAGCAGGCGGGCTGGAACCCCCTGCCCCGCCACCTGGCGGGGTGTCTGTGCTGGGGCCGCTCGCTGGACCGCATGTCCACAATGGTATCTTTCCCCAGGCGCAGGGCGCGTGGGAGTCATGTACAGAAGCCACAGCTTCTGGCAGGGCTCGTCCCACCTCATCTCAGGGTGCAGGGGAATCCGCATACGGAATTCCTCGTCGTAAGCCAACCACGACGGGCCCGGGAAGTCGACCATCGCCTGGTAAATGTTGTCCAAATACTGGACCATCGGAATTGCCAAATCCGGCCGGGCCCTGAGGTAGACCGCCATGTATATGAGGTACGCCGGCAACCAATTGGCCCACGTACGTGGCGGCTTACGACAACGTGCCTGTTCCTTATCCTTCTCATCCTGCCCCTCCCTCTCCTCTTTGGTGGGCTCTCTGTTAAGAAGGGAGAAGATGTCCACATACTCCCCACGCCAGATCTTCTCTTTGGTGGCCTGGGCCAAATGGTCCCCCAGGGGCAAGGAATACCCCGCTGTCGGCAATGCCGACACCGGCACAGTGGGAACCACGGGGATCTGGAAAGGAGCCTGGACCAACCCGGCCACCCCTAACACATTTCCAACTGAATAAGAGGTACCACCCAAAACGGGGCCCTGGGAGAGAGGTGAAGTCACCGGGTGGGACGTCGGCGACTGAACCGTCCCACCACCCATGCGAGGCCACGGCCACTGGAATGCCCCCCCCAACGTGGGTAGGTGTGTGGGTGCACTAGATTGAACTGCATACTCACATGCAGCACCCCCGCGGGCCGCCCCCACTGGGGGTTCCGGCCCGCTGGGGGCGTCGGAGCTCACTACCGCAATTGAGCTCGTCGACGGGGCCTGACCAGCATCAGCCTGATGAGTGGGGAGCTGCGAGGCAGAGGCCGAAGCCAGCCCACGCGCCTCGGGCAGCTTGACCCGCCCTGCCGCCTGCCGCTGACCGGCAGACAAAGGATCAACCTGCACCCTAAAAGGCACCCCCGGTTGGTTGACCCTCACAAGGGATGCCTCGAGGGCCGCAACGCGGGCCAGAAGGGCCTCAACACTAACGTAGCCCCCTAAGCCAAGTGGGGGCAAAGGGCCAGCCGGCCCACTGGCTGCAGGCGCCGGTCCAGGTCCCTGGACCCCGGGGCCCATATACGGCCACGACCCCAGGCCCGGCCCCTGCAGGGCCGGGGGGTACCCTGCCAGGGAAGGGAACCCAGCCACCCCCCATGGCTGAAACCCCCCGCAGGAAGCTGCGCACCAACGGAAGAAGGCCCCGCAGAATGGGCCATGCCAGAGGCAGTGGCCACTGCTTGCGGGCCGGGGGCCGCGGCCCCAGCTGGGCCGGTACGCGGACACCCCGCCTCGGGCCAAGGGGCAATTAACCCCATCCCACCGGTCCCGGTGGGCTCAGTCAAAGGAGGCTGCCGGGAAGGCGCAGCCGCGGTCCTCCGACCCGGCTGGCGCCTCCGTGCAGAACGAGCCGCGTTCGCAGTCGCCTTCTTCTTAGAGGGCATAGCAGCTACACGATGGGAAGCCGGAAAAGTCAAGCAAATCAGCAGCCAGAGGCTTCCCTAAGAAAGGCAAGAGCGACGGAGGTAAGAGGGAAAAACTTCTCCGCTCCGTCGCTTCGCAAAATGGCAGCTCGGCTGCCTCGCGGCCGCCCCTTATATAAGGGTGTTGGCCACGCCCCCTAACTACCCGGATGTCTTTGTCCGGTGGGGGGGGCGCAAAGAGCGCGGCGGCCATTTTGGCGCCGCGCTTGCATTGTTGCTGTTGCTACTTGTTTGTTTAAGAGTGATGGGTAATATCCAGAAGTCTCGGGGTCACATATGTCCACTCCTTGACCTGGGGGATTACATCGGAACTCACTCCTAAGGCCTTTCTCTCAGTTTCTTACAAATAAATTGATGTTTTAAGCAGCAAAAGTCCTCTTGGACTGCAGTGGCTTAGAAGTTAAGATGCTGACCTAGAAGACTGGAAGGTCAGAGTTCGACACCCGAGAACTGCATGATGGAGTTCTTGCTAATTGTCCACATTTTCTGTTGCTGCCACACTATTATTAGCAGGCATAGGTAAAGGGGGAATGCAGTGGCTCAAATGGTTAAGATGTTGAACTCGCTGACTGAAAGGTTGGTGTTCAGTTCCCGGGTACTGCATGACAGAGTGAGCTCCCATCTCTGTCCCAGCTCCTGCCAACCAAACAGTTCAAAAGCAAGTAATTGCAAGTAGATAAATAGGGACCGCTTCTGTGGGAAGGTAAACAGTGTTCCATGCACTGCAGTGTTTAGGGATGCCTTGAAGTGATGCACTGTGAAAAATTTTATTATCCACTAGGTGGGTGTGGCTATCTGTGGTCGTGGCCTCAACCCCCCCCCCTGAAAAAAAGAAACTACCTTGCTCTCTTGCTTCGCGGAGATGAGGAGGAGTCCCAGAGCAGCCAGGCACTGCTGGCGGGTCAGCCCCACACCGCCCAGGCACACTTTCACCAGCGGCGCTGCTGGGAGGTGAGTGGGGTGGATTGGTGGCCTGACGCTGGTCTCCCCCTCCCAGCGCCATTGGAAACACATCCCATTCGCCTCGCCCAGGGCCGAATGCGCATGGGAAGTGCGGTGGTGAAAGCGTGCCTTCGGCCCTGGGCTCAGTGCATGGGAAGCATTGCCGGCGGCACTGCTGGGAGGTGAGTGGGGCTGGTTGGTGGGCTGGTGCCGGCCTCCCCCTCCCAGCGCCACCGGAAACACGTCCCTGCTGGTGGTGCTGCTGGGAGGTGAGCGGGGCTGGTTGGTGGGCTGGCGCCGGCCTCCCCCTCCCAGCACCGCTGGAAACACATTCCATTCGCCTCTCCCAGGGCCGAAGGCGCAAGAGAAGTGCGGAGGTGAAAACGCGCCTTTGGCCCTGGGTGAGACGAATGGGACGCGTTTCCGGCGGCACTGGGAGGGGGAGCCCAAGAGGTGGGTGTGGCTGGCCAAGTGGGTGTGGCCTGGAATTTCCACTACCGGTTCTCAAGAACCGTTGAGAACCGGCCACAGTACATCACTGGATGCCTGCCACATGTCCATGGAAATGGCTGCAGACGCAGACAGCGCTCGCTCTTTGGCTATAAACAGAAATGAGCACTGAACCTTAGAGTCAGGTGCGACTGGCTTTCGAGCAAGGGTGACCTAGGGAAAAACGGAATGTAGGAATGGGAAGGGATCAGAATTGTCAGGAGTGTGTACAATTTACAATTACCTAAAGCAGGATTTCACAAATTTGGGATTCCAGATGTTCTTGAAATTCAATTCCCAGAAGCCTTGATCAGCAGGTGTAGTGAGTTGGGCTTCTAGGAACTGAAGTTCAAGAACACCTAGAGGCCCAATGTTAAGAAGCCCTGACCTAAAGCATTAATTCTCAAATGGGGGGGGGGAGGAGAGAGAGAGAGAGAGAGAGAGAGAAAGTGACCGCCTAGGGGAGAGTGAGACGTTTGAGGGGGAGGGGTGAATGAGACTGTGAGATTTCTCAATAAATTATTTTTGCAGCATATACAAATGTTTTTATTTCCAAATTTCATACCACAAAATCAAGACAATTTTACTAGGGTTTTGTGAGTAATTTTTTAAAATAATAAATTGGTGGCTGTTGTTGAAAGGGGCTAGAAGATGATAAAGGAGAAATGTGAGGATGTCTCAATAAATGAAAAGCAGGCATGATGCCAACTTTTTTGGAACAACTGTCTTAAAGCTTTATATTTAGAAGATTAAAACAGGTCATAACCCAGCAATGATATAATGCACATCTACTGTAATATTATTAAAACCAACAGGTTTAGACATGCAGCACAGATCTGGCTGGATTGCCTTGGATTGTGGCTGAGGTCCTGTAATATTTAGACACTAGCATTGAATGCTTAAACAGGAAAAATGTGGTATAAATGACAAATGTGTTCCGTACAAGAAAATCTCTGTGTATATAATAATTTCCACCAGAGCTGAACAAATAATGATTTTGAATAATTAATCTGATGAGTTTTTCTTCTTTCTCCTTGTAAAATATCTACAAACAGATCAGCTTTCCCCACTTCTATTTATTTCTCTAAATTAGTCTTATATTTTGTGATTTTGGAAAACATATTTCAGATTAATTGTAATTATTTCTTGCAAGATTCTCTTATTCACTTGGTATAAAATCTGTTCCAAGGCAGTAGTATCGTTAAATCCAAATCTTGGCAATCTTATGAATTTGGCTACAAATGTTCAGCTACAAAATAGAGGAGGGAAGATCCTATGCACATCTGCTTAGAAAGAAAGAGAAGACTTCAGACTTAGACCCAAAAGTACTTTTAGGACTTAGAGGAGGAGTTCCCAACTTTTTAAAGCTGGGGGGCAGGGTCACACTCCCTCATATTGCTTTGGGGGCCGGACGGCCATTTTGCCCTTCCTCCATCACATGGCACTTCCTGGTGTGGTGGAGACTGGGGGGGGGGCATGAAATGGTGCTGTGGGCTGCATCCGGCCCATGGGCTGCAGGTTGAGAATCCCCGACTTAGAGTTTAACTATACTGAGCACGAATGTAGGAACTATTATAGGTTTGGGGCAGTCTGATCTGCATTTTTCACATTGACTACCTTACCTTACCTTGGATACCTTGGAGACGTTATTCAACAAGGAGTCCGTGCATTGGTAGACATCTCCACGATGACATTCCGCACATGCAAATAGAACTGAGAAATCCAGTTCATTTGCATGCGGGGCTTTTTTTAATCAATTGGGATGTCATATGTCACCCGCTGGCTGTGTCGACCATGATGTGTGCCCTCCGCTTTCACCTTGGCCAAGAGACACAATAGAAAATGTGAATCAGCCTAGAGTCCTAATCTGTAGCTTTTCTACCTACCAGTGACCTTTCTACTTTTAAAAAATTGAATCCTTTCACTTCCATTCAAAGTGTGTGATTGCTTTAAAACAATGCAGAAAGGAAAGACCAAGGGATTTACTGTGCACAAACACACAAATCATTGCTTTGGAAAAGCAACTTTCCCCTGCCTCTTGCTTGTCAAGTGAGGGAAATGAGCTCTTCTTCTCTCCCTCTCCCTCCCTCTCCCTCCCTCCCTCTCTCTCTCTCTCACTCACTCACACACACACCCACCACCACCACCACTAGGACTCACCCCTCCCCACAAAGCCTCTCCTCCCCCAAACCATACCCATCAAGCGCGGCAGTAACCCATTTGTGCATATGCAGTAACCCATTTGCACTTGTACACCATGGGCGTGCATGCATGGTAAAAAATTGTGCATGCGCACCATGGGCATGCATGCGCAGTAACCCCTTTCCCCACCATTCAAATACGGGACGGCAGTGGGAAAGGGGAGGAACGAGCACTGAAAAACAGGAAATCCCAGCCAATACGGAATACTTGACAGGTATGCCCCAAACTCTTCTCTTTTTTAAACAGCTACCTTGGAGTGCTCAGCCCTGTTATTGTATTTTATGTGTTTTTTGTGTTTCATTAACACTAGCAAGATAAAATAAAGAAGTGAGAAATGAAAGTCTTTGAACTCCCCTGCTTGTGTGACTACTTATAGTGAAGAGAACCAAGTGCCCTGTTGCCACTTCACAGTGATTTAATTTGCATTTCCCTTGTTGTGCAGTCACACTCTTACTTCCAAGTCAATATCTCTATAATTCTCCTTTATATTTATTTCCTCTATTTCTCCATCTTTTAATAGAATAAAAAGCAGAAACCCTTGCTTCATACATTTCATATAAATAGTGGAACCCTGGTGGCGCAGTGGTTAAACTACTGTACTGCAACATTGTGAGCTTGTTTCTGATGGGACACAAGGTTGACTTGGCCTTCCATCCTTCTGAGATTGGTAAAGTGAGTGCCCAGTATGTGTGGGCAAAATGCTGATTAACTTGTGAACTGCTCAGAGAGTGCACTAAGCATTATGGGGCAGTATATAAGTGTAATTGCTATTGCTATAGAGCGGAAAGGCATCATACTATAAGCTATGTGTGTATAGTGTCACTTAGCCCAACAGGCTACAATTACTAGCCACTGAGGGCTAGTACATTGTTAGAAGCTGAAATCCATTGATGGTTCAAATGATTCAGAAATGTGATTCCGGCAGTGAAACTACACACCCTTTAACTATAGAAAGTAACTGAAACAAAAAAGCCTCCACCGCAAAAAAAAGCAACAATGCAAGCGCGGCGCCAAAATGGCCGCCGCACTCTTTGCGGCCCCCACCCCACCCGGACGCAGACGTCTGGGCTAGTTAGGGGGCGTGGCCACCCCTCTATAAAAGGGGTGGCCATGAGGCAGCCTGGCTGCCATTTTGCGAAGCTACGGAGCGGAGAAGTTTTTCCCCTCCACCCCCTCCTTAGTGGACAGTGTGATTTTCTGGTCGCTTCGGGGCCGGGTGGGAATTTTTGCTTGAACCTACATTGGCCCTTTGGTTCTTGGCTTTTTCGCCCATCCCACACTGTCGCTAGTGTTTGAGATACGGGGTAAGTTGGTCACTTTTGGCGGGTAGCACTGGGTAAGTTAAAGATTTATGACCCATAGGTATCCAGCAGGTTCGCAATTGACTGGCCAACACGTAGATAGGTACAGGGGAAACAGGTTTGGCCGGTCAAGGGCGAACTATGAAAGGGGTGATGTCAGGAGCTTCACAGCCTGCACCACCTTGATATTTGAATGGATACACGTCATAGGGTGGGGTCAGTAGATAGTATATTGACTCTGGTCAACAATTTGTTTGTGTCAATAAACAAATTGATACAAATTGATACATGTAGCCAATTTCCATTGGTATTTAGGGTGGAACCTTACCAGTGCTACTGCGGCCTGCTTGCCTTAAAGAATTACAATTGGATGATACACCAATTGAAAGTGATAATTCGGACTAGGGTATTATTCAATAAAAGTGGCCCAATGCCTTTAATCCAATACCGGTGTCTGAGTCTTTATTTGGGTGGGTGCACCTGCAATGTCCCTTATTATGTTTCAACCCTACTTACTGAATGATGAAATTTAGTTATGCCTAAATTATTGTAAAATGAAATTAATTTCAAACCCTGTTAATTACAAGTGAGGTGGGTGGGTTTATTGACATGGGTGGTTTTTTAAAACTGCTTTTACTGTATGGGGTTTTAAATTATGTAAGCCGCCTTGAGTCGGGCTTGCCAGAGTGGGTGGCGAACAAGTTGAAATATTAAATTAAATTAAATTAAAAAGCCCAGCTGTGGAAATAGCAGGAAGCCAGCTACATAGCCTCTGACCCAAGACAAGGAAGAATAAAGAAACCACTACCCTGGTCCCAAACACTGCCCTCCCTAGTACCAGAAACTCAAGCCTGCTTTTAACCAAGGCCTTGCTTGGAAGCATGAGCTATGGAATGAAACATCTAATTGGTACAATTGGAAGTTCTGCCTGCTGGATACAAGGAGAGAAATGGTAAAGGAAGAAGACTGCCTGTTGACATGCACATAGAACAAGCTTGGAGTCAAGAAGGGGCAGTGCAAAATTTGGTTTAGCATCTTTGGTTTAGCATCTTGTACCCATTTTATGTGTATTAAGAAAATATTAACAAACAATATTGAGTCAAAGTTCACTATGTAATACTGAATTGGCAAAATCTCTTATGATGCATCTCATTACCCGACCCTTCTCAGGAAGCAAAAGTAGCCACAAGCATTGGTCATTGTTCTGTTCTATGGTTTAATTCAGGATTTCTCAACCTTTTAAAGCTGGGGGCCGGGTCATGCTCCCTCAGACAGCTTTGGGGGCTGAATGGCTATTTTGCCCTTCCTCCACCACATGGCACTTCCAGGTGTGGTGGATGCAGTGCTGCAATCAGTGGGGGACAAGTAGGACTCCCGTCCCGGGCCTGGAAATGATGGGGGTCTGTTGGTGCCGGGAAACAAATGATGTGCACATGTGGAAACAGACCATGCATGCACAAAAAAAACCATGGGGGTTTGGTGGTGACAGGAAACCACTGATGTACGCATGCACAAACAGACCACACATGCGCAGAAACCACGGTGGGCATGGCCAAAATGTGGGGGGACCCCACATACTTGGCCCAGAAATTTCTGATGTCAGCCCTGGGTGGAGGCAGTGGGGGGGGGCACATGAAATGGTGCCATGGGTTGCATCCGGCCTGTGGGCCATAGGTTGAGAATCCCTAGTTTAATTTTACATTTCTCTCTCTCTCTTGATCTCCCTCTTTAAAAAAATAAGTGTCCAATTCACAAAGAATTGTAAATAGAAATTATAATTAATGTTTGAGAAGTGGTTCCAAATCTTTAGATGAAAAATGTTAAACCTGAATAAAATATGAAGCATTCCTAGGAGCTTCTTAAAATGCACGGCATATTTTCCCACAAGAACAATAAAAACTAGTTTAGTTTGCGTCCTTTTGGTAGCTATTTACACAAAATAGTTGATCATCCTGTGCTAAAAAGTTGTGATATGTGAAAAATTAAAGAAAAAGGAACAGCCAGACACTGAGTCTGTTTTGACTGCAGTAGCACGGAACAAAAGTGGAAATGGTTCAAAATGTCTCCTTGTGCTGCTTAGGGGACATAGGGACAATTTTACAATGCTTTGAGTGGGGAAGTGCTCCTGCATCCCAACACTCCCCCACTTTTAAAAAATCTGGCAATCATATAATAAAGGTTACCCTTGCTCAAAGGCCAGTCATATTCAACTCTAGGATTCAGTGCTCATCTCTGATTGTGATCCAGCCCTTGTCAGACTCTGAAGATGACCTGGATCAGGAGACACTTCCTATGCCCAGCCCAGTTCTGCCTGCACCTGAACCTGAGAATGTCTTGAACCAGGAACCTCAGCCTGGTTCTGGCCCAACTCTAACTCCACCGGTAGATGATCTGTCAGATCAGACGTCTGACTCTGACAGCAATCAGCCCTTAGCCAGGGAATGGTGCAGAAAGGATCTGCAGCTGAGATGCAAGAAAGCTAGAGCTCATTATCAGAGAAGGCTCCCAGCTGATATCTATTAGCTAGGAGGCTCTTAAGCAAGCTTGTTCCAGCAGTCAAACATCTGTGCAAAGAGCAACACCCTGCTTGACTTTGGATACCTCTTATGATTGCCTGCTGTGATCCTGACTTCTCTGCCAACCCCGATGATGCCCTAGGACATGCTTTGGACTAGATGCTTGCTTGAATTACTAGTAACCAGACCTCGCCTTATTCTTTGGACTTTGCTATTTGGATTCTCCTTGAATAGACTGCTGCCAGGACTCTGTGCAGTGCCGCTGTTTGGCAACCGACTGCTGGGGTAGGTCAGCACACCAGCGCTGTCTGTGTTTGCAGACATTTCTGTGGACATGTGGCAGGCATGCCTAGACACTGGAGTACATGGAACGCTGTTTACCTTCCCTCCGAAGTGGTACCTATTTATCTACTTGCAATTTCTTGCTTTTGAACTGCTAAATTAGCAGGAGCTGGGACAGAGATAGGAGCTCACTCTGTCATGCAGTACCCGGGAATCGAACACCAACCTTTCAGTCAGCGAGTTCAACATCTTAACCATTTGAGCCACTGCAGTCCCCTTTTATCTATGCCTGCTAATAAGTGTGACAGCAACAGAAAATGTGGACAATTAGCAAGTGTATAGGGCAGGAAGAACACTCAGATTGTATTTACATCTGCCCAATTCCTCTTTTAATACTCAAGGTTTTACTTGTTGGAAAAATCACCAGTGACACTGTGGGTATGTAGGTTTCAATTTCAGTGGGTTTTGTGACCTCTTACTAATTCCTGTCAGACTGGAACATTTGAGATCATGGTAATATACAGTATATGATGGAAGTTATAGTCATGTCAGGAGCTTGATAGGTATTGACATTTACTGATGATTCTTAAGATGTATATGTATACCACAAAAGTGTGACACACTTTATAAAATGAATATAAAGTGAATATAAAGTGAATTTGTTGCACAATTTTGGAGGACTGGGTTTGAATTACACAGCCCCCCTCCCTCCCGCCACAGAGAAAGCTCTTAGCTTTGGGGAGGGCAATGTGCAGATCCCAGATTTCCTGCCTTTGGATTGTAGAAAGATCTAGCCTGCTGTCTGTTTTCCCATGTAACATCTAAGCCAGGTGTTCCCAACCTAAGGCCCATGGGCCAGATCCAGCCCGTGGTGCCATTTCATGTGGTCCCCCACCTCTCCAAATGTATTCAAGAAACAAAATGGTTGCCCCTTTGAAGTTGTTGGGACAAAATGGCCACCCCCATCATGCAGGCAGGGAAAAATGGCTGTCCGGCCCTCGACGCTGACTGAGAGAGCATGACATGGGCCCCGGCCCAAAAAGGTTGGGAACCCCTCATCTAAGCTAACCAACCTGGCTTTAACACCATGCCATGATATTTTGCCTGAAGAAGTGACCTTTTAGTCATGAAAGTTTACAATGTTTTATTTTTTAAATGACCCTATGAAAAGGTTATCGCCTCAGTTCTGCATTTGTTTTGATTTTATAAAATGAAGTCATTGTTGTGTATATCAGGTCCGCATGTTGTTAAACCCTAGAATAAGCCATGGAAGGGGAGCCTTTTCCACCTTTTCTCTGCCAATGTGCTGCAAAGAAACAGTATTTCTTTCTTTCCCCTATGATCACTGGCTGTAACATTGTCTGATTTGCATTCTTTCTGGTAAGCAGCAAGAACGCTTGAAATCTCGAACATTCTTCTTCAGTTCAGAAGATACAGGTAGGAAGAAATGCATTGATCTCATGGAGATTTTGTCCTACAAATAGGCAAGGACCAGAAGAGACTATGCTACTATGGCAATTGTTTCTTAGGTCCATTCCACACTAATCCTATCCCCCCCCCCCAAAAAAAAGTATTTTGTGTCAGTAGAGAAGTTTTTCATAAGCCCATAAAACTATCCAAAAGAAACATGCTCTTTTAACTTTGAAACACTACAAAAATCTCCCAGCCCCCCCACCTTATATTTCCACAAGGTGTGGCTAAGACAATTTAGTATTGAAAAATGGGAGCAAAATTGTTCTTTGGAATGTTTTTACAAATACAGTTAAACCCTGGGTTACGACGGCGGTCCATTCCAACAGCCTCTGTTGTAACCTGAAAAAATTGTAAACTGAAAAATCCATAGGGATGCATTGAAAAATAAAAAATGGCCCTGAATTGATCGTTTTAAACAAAAAAAAAAAATAAATAAAAAATTTTGTAAAGCGGGATGGCATTTCCATAGGATTTGCTGTTGTAAACTGCAGCAAACTTAAACCAAGGCGGTTGTAACCCAGGGTTTTTACTGTACTTTGCAAGTACATGTTTATCAGTTGATGTAATAAGACAGTTCCTACATTTAATTATGAATAATCAGCTTGAACATTTATGGGCTAATCAAATCTATACTTTTGGCTTTTAGAAAACCATCACGGGATAATATTTACAAGAGTAGAGATGCTGGGCACCTGATGGAATAGTGTTTAGCTTTACCATTTCGCAAAGCCTCCATGACGGGAGAAGAAGCCCAAAATCCAGGCCAGAATCAGAGTAGGGAATTGCTTTCATTAGAGGAAAGACGGGGCAGGATACAGAACATTTGAGAGACGGAAACAATACGTGTCTTGCTTTTCAACTGAGATGTGTCTCTACAACCAATCAGGTTGGGCTTATTTCTTGTCATTGTTGTAAGCCCAAGGAAAAATATTTTCTTTGTTTACCTTTGAAATGTAAATGCAATACTTTGGCTCAAATCTTATTAAATATTTATACTAGCGTAACTCCATTGGGATAAATTTCAGCAGCAATTCCCAGAAGCCTAAGTCAGAACATTGGCTGATCAGTGCTTTGGGGAATTGACTTAGGCTTCTGGGAATTGAAGTCCAAAAACCAAAGTTGGGAAACTGGTCTAGACACTGGCTAATGCACACTGGCACATGCTATTTTTGTGTCGATTTTTAAAAAAAACTTGCAGCAACCCACTGCTGAAATTTATGTGTCGCTAACAAGAGTCTGGCTGTTCTATTTGAGAAAGAGGATCAGCTTATAAAATGAGCCTGGGGAACGATATGCAATAATTGGAAAATATGCAAGAATTTTTTTAAATGTGTGCTTTATTTTTTTAAACCTGTATAAATAAATACAAAATGACAAAGAGGTTTATGTTTACTAAACATTGCATTTGATTGTATGACATTACACAGTGTCTGTCACAACAGGTTGACTTAAAATTGTGTCCTTTCAGCTGTTGGTGCATAATTACATACCTTTGTAGGATACAATTAGTCCTGAAGCTGCATCCAGCCACCCTTTTTCAGTGAAACCCCTGAGTGCTTACAATTGCAAAAGAGTGTTAGGGGAGCCATTAAACCACAGTGGCCGAATTCTGGGGATTTTGCAAAGAAAAACAAAGAAAGGAGAGAAAATATTCTTTTTCAAGACGTAAAATAAACAGCAAGCTTTCAAACCTATTATTTTCCTCTTAGAATACTGTTTCTTCCCCAGTGATTGAAAAATCCTCAATAAGTTGTAAATACATCATCATCATCATCATCATCATCATCATCATCATCATCATCATCATCATCACCACTTTCATTTTATTACATCACCGAGTCACCTGAGATTCCTTTTGTCCCCTCCATGCTCATAGAAAGCTTGATAATATTAATATACCAATTGCACAGATATCACACTTGTACTCTTGTCATTGATTTAAACTTCCTCCTAGGTCTGTCCAAACTGCTACTGTGCAGAATTTGCTTTGACAAGTCAGCATGGAGGGAGCATGGTAATCAATAGGCTAAGCCTAGACTTTTCAGAGAGGCTTAACTATATCCTATCACTTCTCCGAAACATGGCCCTATACTTCAAGTTAGATGGATTTGGCTGAGCATGCATTGCATGCAAGAATCCATTTAGCATATGCTTTTCATAGAGCATGAGGAGGAGGTATATGATCAGCCACTAAACAGAGCCTATGATTCTTCAAACATATCACCATTCTTACCATGGAAGGTCAACTGCCAAGGTTCTAAGTGTGTACAGTAGAACCCCGCATAACGAAAAAACTCCGTTCCATGGAGCTCTTCGCTATGTGGATTTTTCGTTATGTCGTTACCTATGGGAGATGCTCTGCATAACGGGGGAAAAGTTTGTTAACCGGGGTGCCCATTAAGCGGGTATACCCGTTACCAAAAACCACGTATAACAAAAAAAAAATCCGTTATGCGGGGTATCGCTATTGCATAACGAACGCTTCATTGTGTGAATTTTTCGCTATACAATGTGTCCGTTGTGCGAGGTACCACTGTACTTTTGTTCCATCTCAAAATTAATCACGTTCATGAAATAGAATCACTTTATAAGCAGATCTTTCTATCTCTACTTTTCCAGTAAGCATTTCATGTTTTTCACCGGTTCATTTGTTGGATGTCACTTCATATTTTAGCAGAATAGCCCATAATCGTGAAAATGTCTGATCTGTCTTGTAGAAGGCTAGGACTGCTCACTAGAGAAAGCAGCTGAAGATTGTGGATGGTAAGAGGAACTTAATTCTGACTAGTTTAGAGAATAGTTTCAAGTTACCAAAAAACAGCAGGTGTTAATCACCACTGTTCTGTGACTTTTATGACTAGCTGCTAACATCACCTTACATGAAAGGTGGGAAGTGTATGGTCCTTCAGATATCCTGGACTGCAGTTGTCATGGTTCCTCAACATGTGTTATGCTGCCTAGAGTTAATGGGAAAGTATTTGGAGGTGGAACACACATTCCCGTCGTCATGCCTGTAAAATGACCAATGAATCAATTCATTGTGAAAGGAAACAAGGAGCATTGTAGAAGAAAAAGTAAGCAATATCAGCATGGTATACATTCTGCATAATTTAAATATTTTGTTAGTCAATACTTGCCTTATAGTTAATTCATAATTTATTTCTCCATTACAGGCAACTTATGAGATATTACCTTTAAAAAAATCCACTTAGAAGCAGAGCATAGAAAAGTTATTTTTTTGATTGCATCTTCAAGAATCCCCAAAGAAAAAAGCATATTATCCAATGAAAAGTTGCAACCACACTTTTTTAAAAAAATGGCCATTATAACACCTTGGACAATTTAAGGTACATGTTCCTACAGTAGTAATTTTGGAAACCAAGGATTATTCCTCAAAATTTACTTGCCTATCTTGCTAAAATGGGGGGGGGGAAGAGAACTTATGCCCAAGGTCATCCTAAAATGTTTCCAGAAAGGATGGAGGTTATTGGTGTAAGAGTTTGGGTTTAGTTTAGACAACTCAATATTAAAAATGTGTTACACCAAGTAGATATATAATTTTTGGGATTAACTTTCTCATTATGAACCTACTCAGATTAGAGATCTACAGGAGACCGACACCCCCTTCCCCTGATAATCTTCTGGGTCACTACCAAACTATGTACAGAATTATGCCATCTCCTCACTGTGGCTGCTTTTCAGAAAGTTTTTAAAACATGTTTTTATATTTGCCCTTTGACATTGTTTTAATTGTTTTATTCATTTTGGTTTTAACGTTTCATAATTTTGTTGCTGTTGTATGCTTTTTCAAGAGTCTTTATGCAAGAATGGTACATAAATGTAAATTAATAAATATAATTAAAAAGCTGCACAGGCACCAGGTTTACTCCTACATCTCCTATTTGTATGGTGAGAAAAACATTATCTGCACCTCTGTTTCCACTTTGCTTCCATGACACAAGTTCTTTGACTTCCTTGGCATAAAACTGTTGGAACTAGGCTTCAGTCTTTTAATTAGTTTGTAGTGTGAAGGTAGGATCCTAAAATATTTCAAGTTAACAGCAAAAGAAAACATAAAAATATTTGCAATGCCTTTCATAAGCGAAAGAAAGAAACTCAGTATAGGTATGGCTACCCAGTAGGCTTTAGTATTGGTGCTTTTTTTTTATTTAAAAAAATGGCTTTAGAAAGATGATGGCCAAGAAGTAAAACTGATAGAACTTTGTATATATCTATTGTTATGTACAATATTTTGTTAGATGTTATCATTGGTAGAGTGTGCTCCAGAGTTACTGTAAGACTCTGTTATTTCTTCTGCAACAGACAAATAAGGCTATTCTGTTAAGAAAATCCTGCTATATTAGACTGAAATATTACATTTGATAAAATGCAGAAGTCAAAATAGGAAACCTTCCTTTCCTCCTGAAAGATGAGAAAAAGTTACAACTAGATTTATTGGCTCTTCTTTGCCAGGTTTCACTGTTATTTTTGACTGTCTGATTCTTCAAAATAAGGTGCTATTGCTTATCAATTTTACCCCGATTTTTTTTTTAGAAAATGGAATTCATCTTGTGTCCCCTCAAGCAGTTCCTTTCAATCAAACTGACAAAGGACTCTGTGGAGGGAGAATCATACACCACTGGTTCCAATCTCAGATTGCTTCACATGGAGAGCAACTTCATGGAAAAAACGAATCACTCCAATTCAGCTTTGCAGTGATTTGATTTGCAGCTGGCATTACAATGGAAATCAGTCAGTGCTCACATTGGGGCTGTGGAGTGAGATGAGAGTTCACTGTTTGTACTCCATGCAGTGCTAATTGCATTCTAGCTCACAGTCCCCCACTAAGGAAAAACAGTTGGAGCTTTGAAAAACATGTACACAAACACACCATGCTAAATTGGGATCCCTATTTAGATCCCTATTTACAGGCTGAGGACCATAGAGCTCTGTATCTGTCTTTCCTCTCAATAAATGGAAAAGTCCCTGGAAAAACTATGTCCAATTTCTTGTGCTTTCCTGGCCTGCTTAGTTAATGACCCAGGAATAAGGTGAAAGGGTGCTCTGGAGCTAATGACAAAAATTAAATTAAATTAAAATTTAAAAAGTGGAGGACAAGGAGGAAGAGTGAAGTCAGTCCTGATCATCATGCCCCAATTGCCAACCTCTCTGAAACATCATTTACAGACACACCCCATCTTTAGACCATACCTGTCAAGTTTTGGATTTGAAAATAAGGGACATTTTGGACCATGCCCCCTCCCCACCAGGCCACACCCCTCCCCCTACAATCCAGGCACATCCAAGAGCCTAGAAGAGGAGGAACCACCAGAGCCAGGGAGGAGGGATGTTGGGCTCCACCGGGGGGAGGAGGAAGCACCCCCTCAACACTTCCCTTAGCACCACTGCTGCCCCTCACAGGGAACAATGCAGCAAGCCACCCCCATAGGCAAGCCTCAGCTGCAGTGGAAGATATGAATACTGTAATTTTAAGTCCCTCTCTCCACTCGCTCCCACATCATTTCATAATATGGTGATTTTTTAATGGAACTGTTTTTTACACATATCAGTTAATTGTCTACTGTCTTAGCCTTGTGTACCTCAATACAATTTTTAAAAAATCTGTGTTTAAGACAGGACCATGGAAATATCCTCTTTATGTTGTATGCAAATATACTTGAAGCTAATTGGCTCATTGTCTCTTCCCTTTAACACCCTCTTTCCCAGGGGGAGCCCAACACTCCTCCTCCCTGGCTCTGTTATGAGAAACATACCCCATGACACCTTGGTCTCTCTCTCTCTCTCTCTCTCTCTCTCTCTCTGTGTGTGTATGTATGTATGTATGTATGTATGTATGTGTATATATATATATATATATATATATATATATATATATATATATATATATATATATATATATATATATATATATATATATATATATATATATATATATATATATATATATATATATATATATATATATATATATATATATATATATATATATATATATATATATATATGTGTGTGTGTGTGTGTGTGTGTGTGTGTGTGTGTGTGTGTGTGTGTCGGGAAAGAGGGGTAAAATATGGTAATTTCCCAGCCAAAATGGGATACTTGACAGCTATGCTTTAGACACACCCAATCTTTACAAGGAATCACAACTGACCACATGAAAAAAAAACAGATTGTTATGATAAAAAGGTAAAAGTCAGCAGCAGGAAAGAAAGAGACACCCCCCCCCCCCAGCAAAAAGCACTGGATGGAATGGATATGGGCTTTGCATCATGTGGTCAGCAAAATAATAAAACAAATTTACTTGTTTTATAAGCAGAGCAAATCCCAGTTTTGGATGTTGTAATCAGGATCATGGGAGATGTAAACTGAGAATTATAGCTGGAGTGTGATGTTCTTCCCTTTATATCCATTCAGAATGAACGGAAAGGATTTGGGTAAGCAAACATTCTTTCATTGTCGTTCGAAATAAAATGTTGTGAAAAGATGGATTAAGTGCTTACTTTACTCTTTATGATTTTCTCACTGGCCATTGCACTTTGCTTGAATTCTGAAGGAGAGCTTTTAGTTCCACTTGCTGAGTAGCTATTCTATATTTTCCTCTTTAATTGGATTTGTTGGCCATAAGTGCAGGCAGGCAGGCAGGCAGGCACTTTCTATGCTAAAAGGAAGGCTACGGAGATTCAACAGCAAAAGTTCTGCTTTGCACTTCCCCCTGGTGCCTTGATTTGATTCTTATCTTCACAGGCCTCTCCTATCAGAAGCTAGACACCTATTTTGACTTTGGGTGTCACAGCATTGAACCAAGATGCTACAGTATATTGTATCTAAACCTGTCTTTTGGGTTCTTCAGCCCAAACGTTTTCCTTCACCTGAACTTCTCCCCATTTATTTGCTTGTGATTTCATCATACAGTATTTATGATTATTTATGATTTTATTCTCAGCAACCACATGGTGCTATGGGACCCACCATGTAAAGATGTTGTAGGGCTTTATCCTTCCTACGAGCCATGTACAGGTATTTATTCTCCATCCCATAAAAAAGAGACCCATAGCCCACATGCAACCCCCCTTCCAGGCCATTATGCAGCTCTAGTGGATAAAGTGACAGACTAGGATGTGTGAGACCTGGTTTTGAATCACTGCTCAGTCATGGAAACTCACTGGTATGTTTGTGCGTGGCACTGGTGAAACCACTCCTTAAATAGCTCATGTACTTCAAAAGCCCTGCCAGGGTTGCTATAAGACAGAAGCCAATTGACAGCAGGTACCACATAACAGGCCTCTTCTAGAATTCCAGAATACCCCTTCTAAAGATGGAAAAAATATTTGGTCTTTCGCAAGTCTTTTAGGAGTGAAATTCCAGAAATTCTGCTCCACAGCAAGGTATAAGGTCTTGCTTTAGGATGAGTGGGCTTTTGTGTTTTCTCTCTCCCCAAAACAGAAAGTGGCTATACAATTTAAAAAATACAGCACCTGTTTTTTAAAAAGAGATTAAGTAGGAAGGAGGGAAGGGCCAGGAAATGCCTTTACTTAAGGCCCTTTGAGCCAGGAACAAGCCCAGCAGAGACAGACACCCAAAAATAAACTAGTGAAAACACAATTTCCTCCTTAACAATGAACTCAACAACAACAACAACAACAAAACCCAATCTATCTGTTGATGAAGATGTTATTAAGCCAACAAGAACAAATCTCTCCATTTTTAAAGTTTCTTTACACGTGCACCAAAATGCAACCGAACTAGATGGGGATGAATTACTATGATTGTAATTTGATGAATAGCAGTAATTTTGCCTGTATTGTTCCCAATAGTTCTAACGAGAATATTGATTTGTAACCCAGGATGAAATGAATTTGTATCCAATGTGAATATTTAAGAAACCAACTGAATAGATAAGCATTTGATTTTAACCTCTTCGAATCAAAGAAACGTAAGACAACAGGTGGTAGTGAATGCAATTTTTTTTGCTGCAATTTTTTTTGTAATCTTTTCAAAATACATTATCACTTTTCTTTTCTCTCTCTCTACCTAGCCACTGTTTTGTGTTTTCATGATCTATCACCTGCAAATGATACCTTTATTTTTGAAAAACCTTTTACAGTTTGGACGGTCTTTCCTATTTGTTAGTATTACTTCTGGAGTGCTAACTGGTTCCCTCACTGCCTTGAAGCAAAGGTCGCCCTTGCTTGAAAGCCAGTCATATCTGACTTTAGAGTTCAGTGCTCATCTCTGTTTGCATACCTGTCAAGTTTTGGATTTGGAAATAAGGGAAAATTCCTGGCAAATAAGGGATACTTGACAGCTATGCTTATCCTGTGCTGCCCTCCAATGGCGGCAATAGGGCATTGCAGTCTAATTAATAAGGGATGACGGCGGGAAAGAGGGTAAAATAAGGGGTTTTCCCGGCCAATAAGGGATACTTGACAGCTATGTGTTTGTAGCCAAAGAGCCAGCACTGTCTGCATCTGCAGATGTTTCCATGGATATGTGGCAGGCATGCCTTGACACCAGAGTGCATGGAACACTGTTTACCTTCCCACCGAAGTGGTCCCTATTTTGTTCAGTCGCACAGTCGACTCCGACCCTTTGCGACCCCATGGACCATTTTCCTCCAGGCGCCTCTGTCCTCTACCATCCCCCTCAGCCCTCCCAGCTCTGTGCCCATTGTGTCTATAATACCATCTAGCCATCTCATCCTTGGCCTCCCCCTTCTTCTTTTGCCCTCCACCTTTCCCAACATCAATGCCTTCTCAAGTGAATCCTCCCTTCTCATTTGATGTCCAAAGTATTTTAGCTTCATCTTTACTATTTGACCTTCCAATGAGCAGTCAGGGTTAATTTCTTCTAAGATTGACCTATTCTCCTCGCTCTCAAAACCCTCCTCCAGCACCACATTTCAAAGGCATCTATTCTTCTGCGTTCAGCCTTCCTAATTGTCCAGCTCTCACATCCATACATTACTACTGGGAAAACCATTGCCTTGACTATTCTAATTTTTGTTTGCAATGTGATGTCTCTGCTTTTCACCATGTTCCCCAGGTTTCTCATTGCTTGTCTCCCAAGAATCAGTCGCCTTTTTATTTCATGGCTGCAATCCCCATCTGCAGTGATCTTTGATCCTAAGAAAGTAAAATCTGTCACTGCTTCTACTTCTTCCCCGTCTATTTTCCAGGAACTGATGGGGCCTGTTGCCATTATCTTGGTTTTCTTGATATTGAGTCTCAAGCCAGCTTTTGCACTCTCCTCCTTTATTTATCTACTTGCAATTTCTTGCTTTCAAACTGTTAGGTTGGCAGGAGCTGGGACAGAAACGGAAGCTCACTTCATCATGTAGTACTTGGGTATTGAACTCTGACCTTCCAGTCTTAAAGCTCAGCATCTTAACCACTGCAGTCCCTAGCCTTAAAGTAGCAATAGATATTTGAAATGCTACTTATACAAGTTATATATTTCAGTCACTAATATAATCCACAGGTTTATCTTTTTAGTTTCTGCCTGAGGGATCAGGTTGGCAAGAGTTGAGCGATCAGGTTGCCAGGATTTGAGCTCCATAATGCCTCAACTTCATGCAATAATGTCCTGCTTGGAAATTCTTTCTGAGACCCCCCCCCCCCCCCCCCCCCGGCTGTATTTGGAGGAACTGGAGGTTGCAGCTGCCAATGCTTTCAATTCCCAACCCCAGCCAAGGATCAGAGAGAACATCTGTGAAGCCTTGGTTCTTACCATGCTGAGACTCAGCGTGGTGTCTGGCTCCTTCAATAACACAACGGGTGAGGAGATCACTTTGAGGGGCATCCAACACTTTAACTGGGGACTAGTTGTCTTTATTAACTGGAACAGTGGGAGAGGAAACAACTCCAGTAAGAATCCAAGCTTGGCACTGCCTCTCAAATTTGGTCACCTTGCATAAATAAGAACAATTTCAAAAGTGGCCCAGTTCTTCAGGAGTTCATGACCTAAGTACATCTACATGCACAATAGCTTAAAATTATTTTGAGAGAAGCAGAGGTGACCTTAGGCATTTTCATGCATGAACCAAGACAAAATTCCCATCTTGCTGCTAAGCACATTCTCTGTTTAATGGCTTCGGCACTGATGATGGGACAGCATCTTCTACTACATCTGAGGGCACCAGGCTAGCTTGGAGGGTGCAGGACAAGTCATATTGTACAAATAGCTTTGCCCCTAAGCAGTTCCCTGGCTTTTCCCATTTTTCAGCTCCTAAGGACTGCTTCACACTTACTTACTCACTCACTCACTCACTCACTCACTCACTTACTTACTTACCTACCAACCAACCAACCAACCAACCAACCAACCACCTACTCTTGGTGATCAAGTGGTGATCAGGTGCAAACAATAATCTGCATCAAACTCAACATAAATAATTAAATCCCACCCAACACATGAGCCACAAATAACAAACAACTAATAAACTAACAATTTGGTGGTGGAGATACTCCTGTTATTTAGAAGAAGATTGGGTGCTCTATATTCTTTTGAAGGGAGTATTATTGATATGTATTCATACTGATAATGGTTTTGTTTTGTTAAGTTGTATGTTTTTGTTTATCTGATTTGTGGCTTTATATAGAAAGATATTCAGAATTTTACACATGGAGGAAAAGGAGTTGCCTCTGCTGTAAACTATATTGAAGATATGTTGAAGAAATCAACATTATCAAAATTATCAAAATAATTTAGTCATACCCTAAAATCCTCAGCCTGTATTCTTGGCAGTCACTTTCCCAGGCAACAGAAATAAGAAGGACAAGGCTATCCATGGTTACAATTCATGATGGTCAATAGCAGAGGTAGTCTGCTGGTAAATATGAGTTAAGCAGGGATCATATTGTGCCCTTGTCTTGTTTGTAAACTTTCCGCAGACATCTGGTTGGCTTCTGTGGAAACAGAATGCTGGATTAAATAGGCCTTCAGTCTGATCAACCACGGCTGCTTCTTATTTTCTAAATCTGTGTAGTCATCATTCTCCATAGTAAATATGCTGTACACTCTACATAGAGTACCGTTCCATGTGTACATGCATCAAATAAAATAGTTACTCTTAGGAGGCAGGAGATACACTGCTTTCCAAGTTTTCAACTTTAATGCAGGCATCGGTTTTAAAACATACTTCAATATAGTTCTTACGTTTCTCTTTTGTTACTTGCTGTATTTGGTCTTTCTGCATCTAAATGTTGACTCTCCTTTCTTTTTTAGGTAAAACGTTTTTGACACTGATTTTACATCTATCTTTCTAAAGAAATCAAATCATTGACTCCAGTTGGCTGGAAGATAAACACTGGCATTGTAGAATAAGAACCAGTTATGAAGAAGAAAAAAAAGGGGGAAAGTCCTCCAAAAACTTCATCTTTCTGCATCTGTTGGTGTCACATGGAACCTTCAGAGATGTAAAGAGAATTTGGCACTGTTTATTATAACATCAGCCTACGTTGGATGCCTGTAAGCTTTTACAGGTCTCACCTCATTCAGTAAGACGGCTGGCATTTAGGAAAAACATCCGTATTTCTTTGCCAGATAAATTTTTTTAGGTTTTTGAGTGCCAGAACTCATTTTAATTTGTGCTGTTTCCAAGAAAGTTCTGAGGATAAATTTTGGAACTGAACTGTTTACAGTGAATTTGTTCTGGTTGGTTCAGCTTTTTAACTCCTTCATTTCCCCTTAAACATAAATTACAGTGGAACCTCATACAACAATTGCCCTGTATAGCAATGAAATCGCGTAACAATTAGGTTTTGGGGGGAAATGGTGTCCCGCATAACAATTTTCCCTATGGAAAAAAACATACAACAATTTTTCAATGGGAAAATGTTTCCAAAAACACTTTAGGCAGCATGAATGAAAGCCCTCTTCCTCCAAACTACTCAGATCAATGTATTTCACTATTAATTGTTTATAGTAATCACTGCCTTTTTACTTGTATACATTTAATCTAAGTAAATGGTAATTTGAAACTATCATGGCTGTCCATGTAGGATTATTTATTTATTTTATTTATTATTTCAATTTCTATACCACCCACTTGGCCAAGGCCAACTCAGGGCAGTTCACAATCATAATAAAAACATGATTAAAAACTGCTTAAAAACTACCCTCCCCCTAAAAAAAGGGTGCAGGGACCGAGGGGGCCGGAATTTCACTATACTAGCCACCCGGATTTAAACTGAATGACCACAATACAGCACAGATAGAGATTACAGTCCAAATTAATAGATGACATTGAGCATGACAACCCTAATGATGATAATGTTTTAAATTTCCACCAAAAATGGGGAGGGGTTATGCTCCGTGTCCATTTGAATTATCCCACATGGCCTAAGTTTGGAGTGGAATAAATTGATGAATGAAGAATGGACATAAGTGCACATCCATTTAAACTAGTTTGTGCTCTCCATAGCATACCTGTTTTGTGTGAAGAGCAAAGATGCTTAATTTCATTGAAGTTTCTCAAAAAGAACTTACACCACAATTTATGTCAGTTGTTATAGCTGATAACATGCATATAGCTGGTCTTTGCTATCTATATAGCTAGAAATTAAATTCCATTTGTTGACTTTCACAATGATCCCAACAGCCATCTATGCCTACAAGACTTGGAAGGCATCAGCAAGTATCAACAAGAGACTTGATGTCTTGCAGCAGAGGTTCCTCTGTCAAATTTTAAAGATTCACTATTTTGACCACATTACCAATGAGGAGTGCTTTGATGGAGTGGCCCGTGTAAATTACATAACATTGTTGCATGAAGAAGATGCTAAAAGGCAGACCATATGTTTTCTATGGAGAAAAACAGAATCCCCAAGGTGGTATTTGATAATTTATGTACTGTTTTAGGTCCTTGAAGGCATTGGGGGGCAGGGGAACCTGCATAGAACACTTCTACATAATATATGAAAACAAAAGCTCCTGGTTTTTCCCCCCATGGCAAGGATATTATATTTTATTGGAAGAATATTTGCAGGAATGAGCCAGTTAACTTAGCTTCTCATCTGTGGTATTACTGTCCTGTGGTATTACTGTCCCAGTACTCTTCTCAGCAACAGACCAATTTAAAGGATTCAGTGCTAGCATGATAGAGGTGTCTGTGTCTAAGTGTGTAAAAGCATTCTAACACAATCCTTGGGCTACTGTCTAGTACTGGAATGGGCAATACTTGGCTCATGGACTGTATGAGTTCCACCCAAGGGGCCCAGATGTTATCCTCAGAACTTTTAGCTCCTTTAATAACTATGTGCCATCAAGCTAATCTTGATTTATGGTTATCCTTTCCAAGACTTTCTAGAGAACACACAGAAAGGGTTTACAATTCCCTTCTTATGGGGGCATCCTGCGACTGTACAACTTGGCCAAGTCTACACAGGCTGGCTCTACTCCTGGGAGGTAAAATGAAGAATTGAATTCCCAACCTCTGGCTCTGCAGACATATACCTAAACCACTGAGTTGTCTGAATAGCTTCTAGATCCTTTTCACCTTTCATTATTTTTTTTTGGGGGGGAGTAATTTCAAAAGATCCTTTGTGGCCTTTAGGAGGCTTGATAGAGCAATTTTGCCATGTTTTGTGAGTCTTCAGCATCTTTGCCCACAACACCTCCCAATATTTTAATAATATTGCCTGTAGAGGGTTCAAGGTTTTTTTTTTAGTTGTAAAAACAACTATGTTTAAGCAAAGGTTTTTGAAAAGCAAAGATTGCAGAAATTGGTGCAGCCTTTCAAAGCCTGGAGATCGGCATATATGGTCCCTGACCAATCCTTTTTCTAGCATCCCCCTTGTGCTAAAAGCCTGACTAAAGGGCTTTTCCTGTACAAATAAGGGACTGAGGGGGGGGAGGGGAAATTGAGTGATTGTGTGGTAGATCCAAAGGACTGACAACCTCCCCAGTGTCAGTGCAGGTACGGAGGTCTAAGGCATGTCACTGCCTGATTCTGATCCACATACTACAAACAATATCTCACTTTGCCAATATCTGTGGCAAAACATGGGTTTTGCCACAGTTTTGCCACAGAATGTAAGGTAGGATCATAAGATCTGGTGGTCATTTCTTTATTAAAAGACCATCATAATTATTTCAGTTTGTAAGCTTTGAGCATTGTAATATCACAGTTAATGATGCCGCTTAAGATAATACAACTAAAGAGACCAAAACCATCAAACATTTGGATTTTCCTGGCAGGGATAACTACAAAAATATTAAATCTGTAAAACTGGTTTCCACCTGTCTTTGGAATCTATATCAAAGTATTCTTTTCCTCCAGGAAAAAGATGGGGTCAGTAGTGTTCAATTATTTTTAGGGCTTCTACTTCTAGCATTGCCTTAGGGCCGATTGCAGTATTTAGAGTTCAAAAAACCAGGCTTTTGCAGAGTAGCTCCACTCACTTCCATGACTCATGGCCTACAGGGGAGATGACAAAAAACGAAATTACTATTGGTGGTTGTGGCCTGTGTTATGTGTTATGTAATGTAGCTGACTGATCCTCTTAGCATTTATTACTAGTGAATGGCTTGGAGTGTAGGCTCTTATTTTCTAAAAGTGCCTTAACATTCGCATTTGTCTGATGAAATTTAGGCATCTGAGGCTTGCTTCATGGATTTTGGTGGTTAAGTGCTTAATATATTCCTTCTCTAATCTGCCACTGGATCCCCTATGATATTCAAAAGATTGCTACAAAATCTAGCAGGTCTCACAAGCGAGACAAACACATTCAGAGCTTTTTTTTTTAAAGAAATGCTATAAAATCATGTTATATGAAAATATACTGGGGATTAATTGCATTTTAAAATATTTGTTAATTCAGAAATAAAGGCAACTGCAACATGACCAAAACATAACAGCGATAGCTGTATTTATCATTGTGTAATTCAATTTTCTTAGCCTTTGTTGTTCCATTTTGTTGTTTTAAATGTTTGCATATATGTTCCCATTTGGAAAAAGAAAAAACAAAGGGAAAGGAAGTTAGATGTGATGGCTAAGATCCATAATAGCTGACTCACTGACTTGAATTATTGCTAGACTGAAAATTTTCTGTAGCCTCTACATCCAAAAAGGTACACTTACTGCTCTTCTAACCTTGACAGTTGACCTTTCAGTGTGCTGGCAGACTGCTACAAAGGGGAGCAGCATCTGCAGGATAATCCACCTCTGTTATCTCAGATAAGAAAACAAAAACAAATCAACACTTGCTTTGTATTGGGTGAAAGTAAATTTCACTGTACCTTTTGTGTGAAGGCCAATTGATGTACAGGTCCCCTGTCCCCTTCACAAGCTGCTTTGGATGTTTGCAGTTTTAATCTGAAAACAGACATCCAACTTCCCTCTCCCACTGTTATAATCAATATGATTTTCTTCTCTTGTTAATATGCAGGGTGTTAGGAAAAAAAAGACAAACCCATTAGTCAGACTGTGGTAATTTGGTCAACCACTCGGGTACTATCCATATCTACCATTTCAACACATTCTATTTCCTCCCGGTTCTCAGGAGATTTCTTCTCTTTCCTCTTTTTCTTGGATGGTGGCACAAAAGTCAGTATCACAGGTAAAATGGCAAAGCAATGAAAGAAGGTGACTAATGCTATCAAAAACAAGCACCTGAACAGTGTACGGGTCAGATTTGAAGGCACAGCTGCAAGAGGAATCAGACCAACAATGTAGCAGAGGTAGCTCTGTAAAATAGCTACCCCATGCATTTCCAGGGCATTCTTTACCCATTTAGTTCTTGTGAAATCTCTGCCCAGGACAAATGTTGACAAGAGAGGTGCACAGTTATCAACTGTATAATTAATCCCATAAATTAAGCACAACACAGAAATACAGTCCAACTCTACTTTCCACAAGGTCATAAAACCTATAACTCCAAATTCGACTGAGGCAACGGTGAGCGTGAGCCATACGTTGATGAGAGAGTCTGCCACCAGAAATGCAGAGAAGAAGAGCAGGAATAAAGCACTAATGCAGGAGTTCTGTAAGGGGGCCTCCACGTATGAGGCATAACGATCCATGTAGACAAATGATGGGTTGAAAACAATGAATTTAACCTTTGACTTGAGAGAGAGTTTTCTTAAGGTTTCCAAGAGATGATAGAGCTCTTCTCGTTTGGTTTCCATTGTCTTAGCCACCAAGAATATTCGCGAAGCCACAACATCAACTTCGTTGTTGTACTTCTTGGAGAAAATGATATCCTCTGAAAAATGGGCAAACTGGGGGGCTCTCAGGAAGGAGTTCCTCAACATATCTGTAAAATTCTTTTTGGGTAACCCAGTTGATATGTTGAGTTTTCTAAGGTAATTTAAGTAGCTCTCAAACCAAGATATCCTCACGAACCCCTTGGTGTACTCTAGCATGTCATCTTGAACGGTCATGTTCCAGTATTCAATGGATTCGTAGATATAAAACCCAATGACTGGGCTATAATTGCTGAAGTACTTCTGCTGAGCAGCAGTGTATTCCATGGTTCGTGTCGCTGTTGCTACAATGTTACTAAGGTCTGACTCTTCGTTGACCTGCAGGTAGCCCATTAAGGCAAAGGAGATATAAATAAGGTAAAAGAGAACTACAAAAGGTTTGACATAAGTGTTCGTTATCCAGTCACTGTAATAACGCTTGAGGAAACACACCAAGAGGTGACTTTCATAACTGTTTGTCTCCTCCGACTCTGCAGTGTCCTCACTAAATTTGGCTGTCAGAAGAAACCTATACCAGGCAGGCTTCTCTTGCAATACCTCTGGCTTTGGTACCTTTCTGCAGAAGATACTATGCTGGTAGTTGTTTTCTAAGTAGCCAGTAAACACAAGGCTGGAACCATAAAAGGAGAGGACATAGAGGTAGTTGAAGAAAATTGCAATACAAGAATTGCAGCAGAAGATCCTGGCTGCTTCAATGTTAGTGAAGGGGCTGGCACCTATTCCAAAAGTGACAAGATACATGGCAGTGGTGAGAGAAAAGGAGAGCATGGAGTCTGCAAACACAGCTGCAGTTCTCTCTTTCACGTGTTGGTCTTCTCTCGTCTTCCTCCAGGAGGACAACATTTCAAAAGTTCCATACAACCCATGACCTGGAAGAGAGAAGAAAACAACAGTTGAAGTGTTGTTGCAACTGTTAGTAAGGAAGGGCCAGCTAATGAAGATGAACATTCCCTATAATAATAATAATAATAATAATAATAATAATAATAATAATAATAATAATAATAATAATAATAATAATAATAATAATAATAATAATAATAATAATAATAATTCGTGTCAGGTGCTGGTTTTGACCTTTAAAGCCCTAATGGGCCAGGTTACCTAAGAGAACGCATCACTCTAAGGATGTCTGTCCATCCAACCAGAGCGGACTGGAGGGGCTCTCTAGTTGTTCCATCAGCCAGAGGGGCTCACCTCTTTGGCACAGGGAGGAAGGCCTTCTCCGTGTCCGCACCGGCCATCTGGAACCACCTGCCAACAGAACTGCGCTTCCGGACGGAGTTGCTGCCCTTCAGAAAAGAACTCAAAACCTGGCTGGTGGGCCATGTGTGGGGGACAGGTGGAAGGGTGACCTCCGTTGGGTGGGTGGTATAGAGGATTATTCCTTCCCCACAGTCCCTTTGGTCCCTGTACCCTTTTTAGGGGGTGGGTTCTTAATCTGTTTTTATCTGTTTTTATCTATGATTGTGAACCACCCTGAGTCGGCCTAGGTCAAGTGGGCGGTATAGAAATCCAACAATTAAATTAAATTAAAATTAAATTCTGGATTGAAAGGATTTTTTTTTCTGGAGTAACTCTTATCTGTCATAACTGAAAAACAATTGTCCTCCTGCAGGGAGAATGAAAACAAAGACATACAGCCAAGGTCCTTTGAAACGACGGAACTACAGTAATCAGTGCTCTATAGCTAAACTGTGCCAGGAAAAAAGCAAAAATTGGCTGCTGAAAAGAATTATGCTAGGAAATTCAGTTCACCAAATTAAAACAGAAGAAGACATTTTTCACGCCGCCACCCCCCCCCCCCACTCTGTGTAGATGTAAATGTTAAGAAAAACTAAGGGGTACTTTATTGATAAGGAAATAAAACAGTATTATCTATGAATATCACTTTATGCAAGATGCAGTGGAGTTTAATAAATGGCAGTTAATTATTCCTCCTCCTCCACCATTTTTGCATGTAACAGAGTAACTCAGAATATTAGGGTCAAATCAATGCAATTTAAACTAGTGTTAAATATTACTGATGAAAAGTTTATGGATGTTTTAGTAATATAGTACAGCCTTTCCCATAATGTTGCAGTGAAAGGAAAGTGCAAGGAAAATCTTCAGAATTTAAACCAGGTGTTGTTTTAAAGCAAATACCTAGTCTTCATGATTGTATAATAAAGATAAGTAATGAGGCCAAATCAGGGACTGCTTCATGACTTTGAACTCCAGTTAGCTCCCTAATAACACAGGCTAGAAATGTGGTTTCAGTAACATGCTTTTGGCTGGCAATTAGTCATGCGAAGAAACAATAAGTTCTGGGTCCATGCTGATTTTACAATCAATGAAAAGAAAGAAAAGGAGAGAGAGAGAGAGGTTATTTTTAATAATCTCTTATTCAAGAAGCTCCTTCTCTTGTCTGCTATGGCATGAAACCAAAAACGTTTATCAGTCTTGACAGTAACATAAGATGGCATGGGCAACTTCTAGAGCTATGGGACCACCCATGTCAGATCTCAGGAGAATGCTCAACTCTCATATCTTCTCCACCCTAGTGTTACTAGTGTTGCCAAAAGCCTCTCCTTTCTTAAAACCTGCTCCTAAAAATGAGGTGAAAATGCTAATCTTCGATCCTAGAAGGTGGGACTGGCATTGAGTGGGAAAATTATGTAAAGGGTATTGGAGGGAGTGGGACTGCAGTGGCTCAAGTGGCTAAGATGCTGAACGGGAGGCAGAAGGTCAGCAGTTCGATCCCCGAGTACTGCAGGACGGAATGAGCTCCCGTCTTTGTCCCAGCTCCTGCCAACCTAGCAGTTTGAAAGCAAGAAATTGCAAGTAGATAAATAGCGACCGATTCAGTGGGAAAGTAACAGCATTCCATGTGTCTAGTCATGACTGCCATATGACCATGGAAATGTCTGCAGAAGCAGACAGCGCTGGCTCTTTGGCTTTGAAACAGAGATGAGCACTGAACCCTAGAGTCGGATACGACTGGCTTTCGAGCAAGGGAAACCTTTACTATTGGAGGGAGTATAGATTCTGCACTTGGATAATATGGCACACAAATAGCATTTTGCCAGCCTTGATCTAGAGCAGTGATTTCCATCCTTCATGCCCCACCTAGGCATCTCTAAAATCTTGATGCCACCTCTTGTGACATATCATATATATTCACGTGGAGGAAGCCATTGACTTGGTCTAAACAAGCTTCCAAAGAACATGGCATCCATGAGAGAGAGAGAAATAAAAGAATGAAAGGATAGTTGAAGTACTAAGGAAGAAATCACTCTTAATAACTTATTCTCGAATTGCCCCCCTTAAAAATCAAATAGCTCCCCTGTGGGGCATGTACAGTGGGAACCATGGGGTGCTCAAACTTTTTGGGCCATGTGCCGGTCATGTCATTAAGCATGCCAGTCACATGGTTCCTCCTACTGGAAGCAGAAGTAAAATGTGCATGCACGTTTTACTTCCGGGAGTGGCACATGTAGCACGGGCTGGATGATTTGGCACCATGGGCCATAGTTTGGGCACCTCTGATCTAGAGGATGGACATGAGCTAGTCTAAGTACAGTCTGGGTTTTAAAGCTACAGAAATTTGGGCAGTTGTTGAGAACCAAACTGAATCTTATACTAAACATGCTTTCCTCATCTTTTTCTCCCAATCAAAAATAGTGAACTTGCACCTGTGAATGTGATTAGATTGGGACCACATCATAAAGGCTACAGGAGTCCAATCCTTTTCAATACAATGGAGCCATAACATTCACCCAGTCTACCTCTCAGCTCCAGGACAGAAGTTCTTATGGTACCAGCATCCTTTTCCTTCAGCAAATAACTGCTTGGTGATGTTGTAAGTCAGGTTGTGGGGAAAGGACTTGAACCCACAATTTGTCATAGGATGGATGCCCTGCTTGATTACTAGATCCTGATACTGATTCCATGTGAAAAGCTGTGTTGTTGGATTAGTACAGGGGAAGCCCACAGGTGGGAGAGAGAAATAGCACCAAGCTTGCTTGTGTTCACTAGGGACTGCAGTGGCTTAATAGTTAAGATGCTGAACTTGATGACTGGAAGGTTGGCAGGTCAGCAGTTTGAGACCTGAGTACGGCATGATGGAGTGAGCTTCTGTCTCTGTCCCAACTCCTGCCAATCTAGCAGTTTGAAAGCAAGAAATTGCAAGTAGATAAATAGGCACCACTTCGGTGGGAAGGTAAACAGCGTTCTGTGTACTCTGGTGTCTAATCATGCTTGCCACATGTCCACAGAAACATCTGCAAATGCAGAAGCTCTGGCTCTTTGGCTATAAACTGATGAGCACTGAACCCTAGAGCCAGATATGACTGGCTTTCAAGCAAGGGCGGCCTTTACCTTTACCAGCTCACACTCCCTAGTTACTAGTACTGAGAAATACTCTGGCTTTTATACCAGAGATAATATATAGCCATATGGATGGTTTTCCCAAATGTGAAAAAGCACATCCTTGCATTTGTCCTAAACCTCTCACTATTTAATTTGACCTCGGTTTCTAGTATTATGGATGCATAAGAGAAATGTTTTCCATTCTGCATGATTTTTCTTTGATGTTCCCCCATACTTGTCTTAATTTCTGAGCTAAGGAACTTCAAACACTGTGGCTGCTCCTTATAGGGCAGAGCTGCTTTAAAACTGGATGACCTAGGAAGTCCCTATGCAAGTAAGAGCTTGAGAATATATGCCAGAGGTTCTGCATGGTGGCCTCCTATGTCTCTCTGGGTAGGAGTTCTTTCTCAGATAATACTGGAGCTGAGTTTCAGGTAGGCATTCTTGAAACCCCTGGCAAGATCATGCAGCAGCTAAAGCAGGGGTTCTCAACCTATGGCCTGTGGGCCAGACCCGGCCTGCAGCACCATTTGGTGTGGGCTATGCCGCCACCACCAGAAGCAGATGCATCTATGACAGTCGTAAATGCACCCATGGCTGTCGTAAGCTCATTTAAAATAGCCATAAATGTGTCTTTGCGTAAACACATTTACGACAGCCACAGATTATTATTATTATTATTATTATTATTATTATTATTATTATTATTATTATTATTATTATTATTATTTATTCAATTTATATCCCGCTCACTCAACACAAGGCCGACTCTGGGCGGCTAACAACATAAAAAGTAACCCCAGGGCAACCCAAGGAGTTTACAGACAATATTAATAATCCTAAAAACAGTTAAAACAGTAAAAAAGTTAAGACTACCCACCCCCTAAAAAGCAGGGGCTGCAGGATCGAAAAGGCACCATGGGGAAGAGTTCCTCTACACCAACCACCCCATGGTGGTTACCCTTCCACCCGCACCCCACACTTGACCTGCCAGCCAGGTTTTAAGATCCCTTCTGAAAGGCAGCAACTCCGTCCGAAGACGTAATTCTGTTGGCAGGAGGTTCCAGAGGGCCGGTGCAGACACGGAGAAGGCTCTCCTCCTTGTGCCAGAGAGGCGAGCCCCTCTGGCTGATGGAACAATTAGAGAGCCCCTCCGGTCCGCTCTGGTTGGACGGACAGACGTCCTCAGGGCGATGCGGTCTCTTAGGTAACCTGGCCCACTACCATATAGGGCTTTAAAGGTCAAAACCAGCACCTTGAATTGCACCCGGAGACATACTGGCAACCAGTGCAGCTCCCGGAGCAGTGGCGAAGCATGAGCATAACGCCCACACCCCATCACCACCCGGGCAGCCGCATTTTGGACCAGCTGTAGCCTCCGAATGGTCGTCAAGGGCAGCCCCATGTAGAGCGCATTGCAATAGTCTAGTCTGGAGGTAACCAGAGCATGGGTGACCATGAGCAAGGAGTCCCGGTCCAGGAGTGGGCGCAACTGGCGAATCACCCGAAGTTGGGCGAAAGCCCTCCTGGTCACAGCCGCCACCTGTTCTTCTAGCAGTAGCCGTGAATCCAGGAGGACCCCCAAGTTGCGCACCGGGTCTGTCTGGGGCAAAATAGCCCCATCCAGAACCAACGATGGTAACTCCCGGATTAACGCAGGACCCCCTATCCATAGCCACTCAGTCTTGCTGGGATTCAGTTGTAGCCCGTTAGCCCCCATCCAGACCCCCACAGCTTCCAGGCATCTGGAAAGGACTTTGATGGCATCACTGGGGTCCCCATGGGCCGAGATGTACAACTGAGTGTCATCCGCGTACTGATGGTACCGCACCCCATGGGAACGAATGATCTCACCCAGCGGTTTCATGTAGATGTTAAATAGGAGAGGAGAGAGCACCGAGCCCTGAGGGACCCCCCATTTGAGGGGCCTAGGACTGGACCTCCCACTCTCCAACCACACCGACTGGGACCGACCCCTCAGAAATGAGGAAAACCAGGACCACACAGTACCCTGGATTCCCAAACCTCGGAGCCGTTCCAGAAGGATACCGTGGTCAACGGTATCGAAAGCCGCTGAGAGGTCAAGAAGAGCAAGGACGGATGGATGACCACCGTCCCGCTCCCGCCAGAGATCATCCATTAGTGCGACCAATACCAATTAGATGCATTTTACGGCAGCGTTTACGGCAGGGGGAACCACCAGTCCAGCCTGCACAGCTGTCTAAGGGGCATGGTCTGGCCCATGGCTTAAAAAGGTTGAGAACCCCTAAGATAAAGCAATCCTACCTTTTAAAAGGCTCATGTGGGGGAAGTACAGAAACGGTTGGGTTGTGAAAATAGCCCCAGCATGAACCATTATAACCACCTGATATTAACAAGAGCAAGGACTTGGTTTCTGTTTGTTTTGGATGCAACAGTGTCATCATCATTTATAGTCTTGTGCCATAAAACACAAACAGACATGTAAATAATATTTGCATCCTATTTGCGAGGAGACATTTGCAATTCATCTTCATTTTCCAAACTGCTTTATAGTTTCTTCCGCCAGGCAGGTCAAGATTGTCAATTTGATAACTAGCACAGTTTCCACATTAGCGCTAATAGAGAGCCCTGAAACTCCCCAGACATAAAAATCTAGCAAAGAGTACAACCCATGACTGACGTCCTATTGTTAATTATGTTTTAAATAGTTATGTTCTATTCTCTGTAGGGAAAACTGTTAGGCTTTTCTCACTGCCTTTGTAAAGGCATACTGACCGTTTCAAAAAAGAAAGAAAAAGAGATCACTTGCCAAAGTGGAAACAGATAAGTTTAATCTTTTTATAGCTCCCCCAAGTGTTGTATCATCCCCAAGAATCTGGCTTGTATTCTACAAATCACTGCATATCGATACCATAAGATTTAGTGGTGGCTTCTTATACCTTTGTACACAAACCTCCCATTTTAAGACTTCACTACAGATGAGACAAAGGTTGGCATTTTTATTAGATAAATCTGTGGAGTTGGGACTTTGCTATCTGGTGTAGTGTCTCTTCCAAAATCAACTACAGTGATACCTCATACAACGTCCAAACTTGGTTCCACAAGTTTGGACTTTATACGGATTTGGACTTTGTATGAGGCATGCAAAATCCTAGCCGCAATGCCTCATACAACGTCCAAATCTTTGCTGTGATGCCTCGTACAATGTCATTTCCATAGAGATACATTGTACTGCAACAGCACAGACTTCAGGGCAAAGTCAAGGAGACAGACAGGAAACTGACAGAACTTGAAGAAATCATTGTCTAAAGGCTAAATACATTACAAAAACATGTCAAACAACCCTGATTGTCCAAGAACCTGAAGAATGCTGCAAAAATCCCAGGAATGCTTCTAAAAATTCTGATGAAAAAATTCAAAAAAATCCAAAGTCACGCTCAAAACCACTCCTAAACACTCTTCGCCTCATGCAAAACCCACAGGAGCAATGCACGCATGCGTCGTCCTGCCTTTTATCCTGCCCAGGCACTATGCAACTTGGGAAAAACCCAGTGCCTCATACAAAGTTGCACGATGTTGTATGAAGCGGACTTTGTATGAGGTATTACTGTATCAGGGTCGCCCTGTCCTCCTATAGTTGCTATCATTCATCAAAGTTGCCAACAAAACAGGTCAAAAGAGCCTCAATGAAGAAACTGGCCTTTTTGGTGATGGCCTTATCTTTATGGAATGGCCTTCTATTAGAGTGCATCAGGCTTTGTCCCTTAGTCTTTGCTGAAAAGCTATTAAAGATGGAACTATTCAAAGAAGCTTTGAACAACATCCTACCCTTGAGGGATTACTCCTGTGACCCACAACGTAAAGTTTTGTCTCTGATGTTGTCATATGATATAATTATTTTTCTTTATGTCATTCTTTTTTGTCTGTTTAGTTTGATATTGTTGATTTTATGAGTTGGTATTGCGTATTTATGTTCACTTTATTTGTTCAGCACTCAGTGAACAAAGTCATGAACATAACTGGGTAAGTATATAAATCTAATAAACAAACAGATTACAGTAATAGTTATAAAAGTGTGTGTCTGTGCATGCATGTGTTCAGAATATATATATATATATAACATTTTATGAAGTTTGCGTTTGCAATACTCATTTAATGTGTGCGTATGAGAGAGAGGGTGTAGACCAGTGGTTCCCAATGTAGGGCACACGCCACACAAGGTGACTTTCATCCCAGAAGCCTAAGGCAGTACATTGGCTGATCAGTGCTTTGGGGAACTGAAGTCCAAAAACCAAAGGTTAGGAATCACTGGTGTAGACAAATAGATGAATAGAACCAATTGTTATAGCTACACCCCACCATTGCAACTAGTGAGAACAGAAAGGAATGAGGCAATGCATAATCAGTTGAGTTTTGACCCAACATTGAGTGCGTGCCTCTCTAACTTCAGGCTTACTAGGAATTCACTGGGGTGGGTGGGTCCAGAAATCAGTTTGGTACACCAGCCTAATGTTCATAGTCCACAAAACCAACCCCAATCAAAAATTGTCTCACTATTACCAACTGTCAGATGATAAAATTTTAAGGAACAACTGTACAAATCAGAATTATTATTATTTTTTATTTTTGGAATTGTAGCTGTGTTAGTCTGTGTTTCGAGCATATCAGAGAATAAACAAAACAAAAACATTGTAGCACCTTGAAGACTAACTGTTACATTTTAATGTGATGAAGTGGACTTGATCCATGAAAGCTCACATTAAAATGTAACAGTTAGTCTTCAAGGTGCTACAACTTTTTTGTTTTGTTCTGTTTATTCTGTGATATGCTTTATTTTTATTATAACTGTTTATTAGTACTAAGTTTTTAAAATGGATTTAAGAGAACAATTGTGTGAAAGCATATGATTTTAAAAATAATAACTGAATTAAAAACAAGACAAAATAAAACCTTGAATGCATTGAATATGTTATAGCATCATTAATTTACATGATGTTTTGAATGGTAACATAAATAAAACAAGATTTATGTTCTTTGCTCATACATGAACCAATGCTTCGAGGTATGTTCAAGTAAAGAACTTTGAGAAGAGAAGACAGCTAGATTAAAAAACCTTAGAAATCTGACACATTTACCTCTTTTGTTATGCCTTTGGCATCAATAATTTCCCTTGTCTCAAACCTGAATAAATCAGTCAGTTCCTCCTGAAAGAGACAGTAAATACTGAGCAGTAAAAGTGAGAAAAGTACACCTTCAGGAATTAGAGAATATATTTCATAGATTCCAAGTCTGCATTATTTTCTTTTGAAGCAGACACATTCTCTAATAATCAATGAGTGATAAAGTAAGTCTTTGATTAAGACTATAATCTAAGTCTGGGGCAGTGGGAGGGCAGAATGCAATGCTGGTAACCAGAAGCCACCAAAATGCTTGTATTATTTACAAAAAGCTACAGGATATTTTCTCAGCTGTTTGCAGCTGGCCATTAAAATAAGCGGAATCATAATCACAGAGTTGAGGATGATGCATGAGTGTGGAAACACTGTGGAACAGAACAATGTACCGAACTTTCCTACATATTATTTCCAAAGAATTCTTATAGGCTATCATGGCCCACATAAATGGCTGAAATCTTAATGAATGAGTGACTTGATTAAGTACAGTTGAGCATGGAACAGTGTGGTTTAGAAGGAGATATTTACTCAAATGAAAGAGCTATCAGAGACCAGATGTTTTTTTTATCACACATCTACTTTCCTTTGTTAGGAAAAACAATAATGATTTACAAGAACAATTGTAATGATTTACAAGAAAAAAATTTTTGTAGAGAAAAACAGGAGAACGGGAAGGCAAAGCACAAAAATCAAAATGTGATTTCCTTCAGCAGTAAAGATGGAACATTTTGTTATAAGTAGAACATAACCTAAGGAGTTTTTTGGGATGAAATTCAACATTTCACACGCACATAGACACCCCTCCCCTCCACGAGCCAATTTAGTTTGATGCCTCTTTCTCATAGGAAATGGTATTTATACAAGAGTTAGAATTTTTTTGGACTGAATTGTCTGTCAGCCTGAATAGTCACTGACTATGTCAGAACTGTGGTCTAAGAAAGATGTAGTCCAAAGTATCTCTGCCAATTTCTGTTTCCCAGTAAATAATTGTGATTAAATTTCCTATGCATATTTACAGAGTCAAGTCCATTTTGTTCAGCTATAATGATAGACAAATACATGTAGAATTAGTTCTTTGAAAAGGATATTATAATTTCCTTATCACTGTTCAAAACCTCTTCTCATAAATGTAAGGTTTAAATCATCATCAAATAGAAGCTTCTAACAACTTATACTCCTCCTCTCTTGTCTATGCCAACGTCTTCCTTTCCTGAGAGCAGCACCTAACGGTGCAACTACACAGTGAGGGAAATGTGAATTCAATTGTATTCGGTTGCTGTGAAGCAGTGATGCACTGCAAAAACTTTTACTACCTACTCTGTGGGCTGGCCAAATCTGTGGGCAGGGCCAAATCTGTGAGTGTGGCCAAACATCCTGTATTATGGGCTATGGAGGTGGGCGTGGCCAACCAAGTGGGCATAGCCTGGGGGAATTTCCGCTACCTGTTCTGCAGAACCTGACAGAACCTGCTGCAGTGCATCACTGCTAGTGTGAAGTCACACTGGCATACCTGTCAAGTATCCCGGATTGGCCGGGATTTCCCGTATTTTCACGCCGGTTTTTGCCATTTCCCGCCTGGACCTGCCGCTACCCCGTAATTTGGCAGCGGGGGAGAAATGAGTTACTGCGCATCCCTTTTGTGCAGGTCCTTTCTACGCATGCGTAGAACTCTTCTATGCATGCGTAGAACCCTTCTATGCATGCGTAGAAGGCTTCTGTGCAGAAGGGGATGCGCAAAAGCCTTCTACGCATGCGTAAAAGCCTTCTACGCATGCGTAGAAGTGAGCTGCGCAGAACGGTTCTGCGCAGGTCCGTTCTACGCATGCATAAAAGCCTTATACACATGTGTAGAATGGACCTGCGCAGAACGGTTCTGCGCAGGTCCATTCTACGCATGCGTAAAAACCTTCTACGCATGCGTAGAACAGACCTGCGCAGAAACATTCTGCGCAGGTCCCGTAATATCCGGAGCTGCACTTGGCAGGTATGCACTGGGGAATTCGGGTCTGCCTGACTTAAGTGGCCACACAGGCAACAGAACAAACTCTTTTTTTTTGGGTTGCTTGCTTGTAGTTCTGCCTATATCCCTGAAGGTGGCACCCATACAAAGAACTGCCTTAAACAAACGTTAAAAGAGCTTCTTTCCGCAATTTCCTCATTTGGGTACTCATACTGTGTACTCATCTGCGTGCATCTAGTTATACAGTACAGTTTTATTATTTTTAAAAATATTTTTAAAAAAGTTTCCCAGATAAATACGAGCCCCGTTCGTAAGCTGTAAATACAAACAAAACAACAAAACAAAAGCCAGGAGTATTGCTCATTGAGAAGAAACTCCTAAAAAAAAGAAGAGACAAAGAGAACAGTCTAAAGAGAGAGGCTTTGTGAGGGGAGGAAAGAGGGAGGGGGAATGAAAGATGGAGAGGAAGAGACTGACTCACTCATCCCCCTCAGGAGGAAAGATGATAGAAATGAGAGGAAAGATGTTCTCTGAGTTGGGATGGATTTATTTGCTTATGGATTCCCTCTTTAGCCACTTAGTCACAGGACCCTGTTGATCTTGGAGTGAGTGAGTCCAGCAGAGCTAAGTTTGGTCCTAGTTAGGAAACCCATCTGGCCCCAGTATCTCCTTACACTTTAATCTCACCCCACTAAGCAGTACTTTCGGGGAATTCTAATAAAAATCTGCAAGGTGAGGTAATCAGACTCTTAGCCATATCTGCAAGGTAGAACTGCCATCACACCCACAAAATGCAAGAGGCATGACCTGGTACATAGGCATGACCTGGTACATAGGTACCACAAACCCTTTGAGCCATGAATCCACTGAATGGAAAATTCTCAAATATTTTATTAAAGACGGTAAAAAAAAGGAGAGAGGCAAAAGTTCAAAAAGGTCCCAACATTATTTACAGCAAACACTCAAGTAGACTTTAGGGCTGTCGGAGTGCAGAGAAACACACCAGAGAAATGCTAGATAAGCTACCTAATGCTCACACACTAGCATAGTATCAGCTGGGGCTTGGAGCATGCACAAAGACTTCAACCCCACAGCTGGAATTCCTCCAAATAACTTTGACTGTGCTCTTTCTGGAGGCAGCTCTGCAAACAGATTCCAGCGGTTTGCAAACTAGCTAGAGATAAAGCATCTCCACAACTGTAACAACTTTGCAGAGTTTTGAGTTTATATAATCTCTATGAAGCCCAATCAAACTCTGAATGCCTTCACTCATTGGCTAGTCAAAGAGAAAGGCTAGTTTCCTTCCAGATAATTGGGTAAAATGGTGACTGCACGTTTTGCCTTGTATCTTCAGTTTTATAAGGGCTGGAAGCTGAATTTTTCTTTACACATGGAAGCTTAGATTAGTTGATGGGTTAAATCAGGGGTAAGCAACCCTTTAAAGTTGGGGACTGGGTCATGCCTCCTCGGACAGTTGAGGGGGCTGGACTGGTGGTCCCCCTTCTGTAAACGCTGCAATAAATGTGTCCATGGCTGAAAACACGTCATCAACCACCCCACTTCCCATGGCGGTGGCAGCTGGAGCAAGGGCATGGGCCAGATGATTTGGCACCATGGGCTGGATTCGGCCCATGGGCTATAGGTTGCAACCCCAGGGCTAAATGGTAGTGGTGTGTATATCTAAAACCCTGGCAAAGTCTATCCAGCCATGTAATATGGCAACTCTATTATTATTTTTGGTTGTTCAGTTGCACAGTCAATTCCGACCTTTTGCGACCCTATGGACCATTGACCTCGAAGCACCCCTGTCCTCCACCATCCTCCTCAGCCCGCTCAGCTCTGTGCCCGCTGTGTCCACAATACCATCTAGCCATCTCATTTTTGGCCACCCCCTTCTTCTTTTGCCCTCCACCTTTCCAAGCATCAAGGCTTTCTCAAGTGAATCCTCTCTTCTCATTTGATGTCCAAAGTACTTCATCTTCATCTTTACTATTTGACCTTCTAAGTAGCAGTCAGGACTGATTTCTTTCCACTGTCCAGCGGATTCTCAAAACTCTCCTCCAACACCACATCTCAAAGGCGTCTATTCTTCTGCGCTCAGCTTTCCTAATGGTCCAGCTCCCACAACCATACATTACCACTGGGAATACCATTGCTTTGACTATATGGATTTTTGTTTGCAAGGTGATGTGTCTACTTTTCACTATGTTCCCCAGTCACCATCTGCAGTGATTTTTAATTCTAAGAAAGTAAAATCTGTCACTGCTTTTACTTCTTCCCCATCTACTTTCCAGGTGCTGATAGGACCTGTTGCCATTGTCTTGGTTTTCTTTATATCCAAGCCACCAATAAATCTTTTCAAAGAAGTCAAAAGGCCCTGGTACAGTAGAGCACCAAAAGGTAACCATTTTTCAATGCCAGAAATAGATTTTCAGCTGTTTTGTTTCTTCTCTCCCTCGCCCTCATATTTCTGGTGGTCTTTGTAGTCTTCTGAAAACTGCCTCTGAACTCATTGAAGTTGTCCACCACTGACGTATTGTATTGTTCAGTAGGAGGTGGATTAGACCTAGCATGTGGAAATAATTTACTTACTGTAGCTGCTACAGTATGTCCTCTACATATATTTACAAACACATGAGCAAAATATTTCCCATTCCTAACTTACAGTGACACACATATTTGTGCTCCTTGCCATTTTTTTCTCTCCGCAGCTACAATACTCTAGACTTTTTGTACAAATAGAGAATGCTCTCTGTGGTAAGTTGTCTAACAAAGAAAGCCAACATGAAATCAATGTGAACTGTTATTGTAGACAAATGGCTTGTGGTGTGAATAACGGTTGCTTACTTGGTTGATCTGTGTTTCACACGTCAGGTTGACGTGGTGGATCGAAGCATCATCTTCCACTGTTTCTGATCCCATGCCAGTCTTATCCAGGGCCTTGGGAACGTTGCTCTGAACTGGTCTTCCCATCTGGTTGCTGGCCTTCCTATTGGTCGCTTTATGTCAACTGGTATCTATTCTGTGATAGCTTTCATCCACTCGCCATCTTTGAAGTGGCACACTTGCCCGGCCCACCAATGTCTTGCAAACTCATCAATGTTGATGCTTGTTTTGCACCTGATCTTATACAGTTCTTCATTTGATATTCGGTTAACCCATCTTATGTGTTGCATCCTGTGCTCAATTGCTTTTTGTGTTACATCAATTTTTTAATGTCAGCTTTTGTAGGTGCCCATGTTTCACTGCCATATAATAAAAGCAGGCAGAATGGTGGTGTTGACGAGATAAGACCATAATTTTCTTGTTTTTGCTTCATAAAGCACATCCTTTATGTTGTTAAAAGCTGTTCATGCTGCTGCTATCTCTTTTCCACATCTCATATCTATGGCATATGTGGAGGCATTCCGTATATATTTTGTGGGGGCATGCCGTATTATACAGGAAACAACTTTAAAAAATTTCAAAATGTTTGTTTGATTGAATTCGGCTAAAGTACAGTATCTGGAAAACTTGTAGTTCACAAACCACAGAAAGTTAGAATGGGAATATCTGGGGTAAAGTAGAATCTCTGCCTCTTGCAGTGTAATTGTATGCATATTATCTCAGAAATAAGTCCTACTGAGTTAAACGAAGCTTACTTTTAAGTACATATACATAGGATTATAGACATAATAAAGCTGCTATTCCTTTGTTTTTCTGCCCAACCATGGAGCCCTATACAACAACAGCAGCAGCACAGTTGAAGGAGTCTGTCTGATTCCATACCCTCCATCCTTGCTTTCTCTACAGAAGTGATGATTATGTAGAGAAGACCTTCCTGCTTGTATATATGTACTAAATGTGAATTTTTCCAGCTCCTCATTCAAGCAAAATGTCCTCTGATGTCATTGGATTACTAGGCTATCATTTTGCTCTGGTAGATGTATCAATCAGTACAGGAAGCTGGGTCTGTGAATGCCCATTTAACTTTTCCATAATGTTTCTTTCCCATTCTAAATAACTGGATACAATTTGGAAGCATGGATAGCTTTTTTGTTCGTGCGCCTACAAAAAAACCATCCCTTCCTCCCTCTTATATCCTGCCCTACATCATAAGATATTTTGCCACACAAGGCACCTAGTGATGAAATGGCTGTTGTTTTTGTCAAGAGATGGCAAATATTGCAACAGATCATGAGCATACCAAGGGAATCCCCATAAGTGAGACAATGTCAGCTTATTTGCAGGGGGAAAATGCAGGGGAAAAGGAAGGCAAATTGCAGAAAACAAAGTCATTTCCCTCAGAGATATAGACTATGTTATTATAAGCAGAAGATATCCTAGCTCAGCTTTCTTAGCCATATATACAGTAACTTCATGCATATAAAGAAACAAGTGTTAATCCACTGCAGTATTTATGTGGTGTCTTCAAAACTCCACAGCCAACCCACTAGCTGTTGTTTCGTTTCATTTCTATGGACTGTTATTGAAGACAAATGGCTTATGGTGTGAATAATGGTTGCTTCAGGGAACAACTTTAAATGACTTCCAAATGACTGCTACTTTGTTTGATTGAGATTCATACCAGAAATATGGCATGAGATTTGGAATGAAATTCAGTCAGAAATTTGAAATTTTACTTTTAGGCTTACACCATCCAGAATGCCACATCCAGTAGAATCACTAATCATATTAGTGCTGTAACACAAGAAGGCAAGGGTGTGACTATTATCATAGGCTGGACCGGGCTAAACAGTGAAAGTGTGGCCTGAGACTTAAAACAATCCTTCCATCCATATGGGTGGTTTCAGGAGAGGTTACATCACATCCCAAAGTTATCCTACTTAGCACATTTCTCCCTCTCAGCTCCCAATGCCCCTACATTCTCTCACCCTGAGGTTATCTGCTCGTCCCACAAGAGCGGACCGGAGGGGCTCTCTAAAAGTACCATCTGTCGGAGAGGTTCATCTCTTGAGTACGAGAAAGAGGGCATTTTCGGTACCTGCTCTGGCCCTTTGGAAACTCCTGCCAACGGCACTTTGTCTTCAGCCAGAATTGTCAGTTTTTAGGAAAGGGCTGAAGACATGGCTGGCCCAGCAGGTATGGGGAGCAGAGAGAGGAACAGCCGCCCCCGTTGGCTGATATGAATCACCATCTGGGTTTTTAGTCTATTTGTTTAGTTTGCTGCAAAGATTTTAACAATGTGTTTCATGTGGGGTTTTTAATGATGTGTTGGGTTTTTTTATGCAGGGTCATGTGCAATTGGATTGTGAGCCACCCAGAGTCGCTTTGGCAATGAGACGGCTATACAAATCTAAATAATAAATAAATAAATAAATAAATAAATAAATAAATAAATATCTTCCCTCTCTGTCAGGAGCAGGGAAAAGCTGGATTATTTATTTGTTGGTAAATGACATAACACTGCATTGGCTTGCCACCAAAGTGAAACAATAATGAAAATATAAAAGAGATCTCCTTCTGCTTCCTTGTCTGTCTCCCCTTTCCAGCTCTTCTGGATATGATTCCATGCAGGCATTATTTCTGCTAGAGACTTTGGGAATTTTATTCTAACTCATTCCGGCAAAATTGTCAACTTTTAGCAAGAGCTTAAGTGCTCCTTACAGCTTGCTCCTTGACACACTAACAATCTTTGGTTTCTGTGTATCTAATATATCTTATATAGAGATTTGAAATAACCAGCAAACTGCTGAGGAGTTCTGACACACACACACACACACACACACACACACACACACACACACACACACACACACACACACACAATTGAATCTCAGGTTGAGCAATATAGTATGTCAATGTTCTTTACAATTACTACGTTATATATATATATATATTAATGGGGATGTCGGGAGGAGCTAGTGTGAAAGGGTGGGTTGGTTTACATAGCTTGGGCCACTGGTAGATTTGGCCCAGGGTGCTAAACTTATATAAGGAAATACTCCTTCCCCAAGACCTTCAAGATTGACCCGACAGTCTGCCTAGTCTACTGCCATAGGAACAGAGAAGAACAGGCAGGGTCTTTGAGGACTGGTTTTCAGTAGGCCATTCTGCCAATATACCAGGTTTGGGGGGGGGGGATAATAAAGGGGAAATGATTGTAGGCTAAGGCTTTGTAGACCAGACCCTTTGCCCAGTATTGGAAGAGGAAGCAATGTTAAGATACAGGGCTGGCTTACCTGGATTATATGGAGACATCAGGCCTACTGTCAAGAGGGAAAAAAACCATTTTGGAATTAGTAGACCAGACCTCTAGGCTGAACTTGAGCAAATGAACTTATCAATATACATGGTGCACTCAACTTTATATGTCATATTTTGATTTGTTTTTATAGCTCTGTCAGCACTGCTCATCTATGGTGAAGGAGGGCACTTGCTGGAAAGGTGGTTCAGTGTTTTCACATAATGAATGACAAATTAGACTTGGAGACAAAATTTGCGCTGCTTGACCCAGGTGCCAAAATTGCTTGCCACTGCTCCGTCAAAAGAATATGGGTTATATTATTTGCTTTTACTCTGCTCAGGCATACAGTACCAATTTTTATATTCACTTGCAACATAAGAAAGTACAAAGCAAAGGTGTGCATTAACAGCATCATTCTCTTCCAGGGTTTACAGCTGCTTGAAAAGAAGGTTTTTTTCTTTCCAAAATTTAGGGTGTATTCTGCAAATCAAGAATGCAGGTGCTTCCCCTGTCAATGAGGCCCCACGTGCATGCAACATGCTACAGGTCCATATCTGTAACAGACCCATATTCAGACAGGGAGGAAGAGGAAATTTTCTGCACCGGCCATGGCTTCTCATCGTTGCTGCCATTCTTTTCGATCTCTAGTCATAATTGCACTCCTGACTTAATGTAACTGAAATATGTTTTGGAGGTATATAGTATTCTGTGTATTCTAGATGATGATATGGGTGAGTTGCCATGTTAATGGATATATAGACAGAAAGTTGGGATAGGACACTGCAGCTGAGATGGATGAGACCATAAAATGCCTAAGGTTTGGAGACATATGTTGTTCCCTAACAAATGGGTAAGCAACATGGAACAAGGAAAAGAAGTGAGTTGCTAGGCAACTTGAGCTGGGAAGGAAGACACATTTCAGATTCCTGCTACCGTAGAAGGTTTCATTTCTCCCCATTTTTCAGGTGGTTTTCTTGTATTTGATCAAGGGGGAAGGAGATTTGCATGGGTACTTCAGCAGAAGTTAGCTGGGGACTGGTTGCATAGGTGCTTTAGTAAAGATATAGTATGGGTAACTTTTCTAATTTCAATTTAAGTGGTTTCATTAGGTGCTCCCATCTCTGAAAATGTCACATAGAAATGGATTATCTACTTCAGCATTTAAATCAGAGAAATCCTTCAGAAGTGATTTCAGAAGGTTTTGCTGAAGTAACTGATGCCAAAGCCCTGTAACTGCTAGGCTGTTGGCTTTGTACCATTGAGATCTGGGTTCAAATCTTCACAGTCATGAAACTTAGTAGGTGTTCCTGGGAGAAGCAAGCCGTGCCAGCCTAATCTACTTGCCATGACTGTTGCAAAAGAAATAAAATAAAATGAACTCATTTCATGTAATCATCCCGAATCCTTGAGGCAAATGCTAGGAGGTAAATATAACACTAAACTGTTTTATAACACAGGAAGTGACTCCAAGGAAGAATCAACCTTGCTTATAAAAAACCCTGTAAGGTAAAAGTAAAGGTAAAGGTTGACGTTGCTCAAAAGCCAGTCGTATCAGACTCTAGAGTGCGGTGTTCATCTCCATTTACAGCCAAAGAGCCAGCATTGTCTGCGTCTAGAGACATTTTTGTGGTCACACGTCAGGCATGACTAGACACTGGAGAATTCGGAACACTCTTACCTTCCCACTGAAGTGGTGCTTATTTATCTACTTGCAATATCTTGCTTTAGAACTGTACTCGTGTGCAAAATGCTGATTGCAAATTTAACAAAAAAATACCAGTTGTTTAAAGATACAGGTAAATGGACTACATTGGATAGCTTGAGCTGTAAAGTGAAGCTTTTCCTAGTGGACTGTAACAAAATTCCTATAAAAAACCCTTAGCCAGGTGTTTTGCCTATGCCAGTTGACTTCGGAATGTTGACCCATTGTCAATAGTCACATATACCTTGAATTTTTATTTGAATTTAGTTATCAAAAGCAATGTAAGACTACTTCTGAGAATTTTAGATATGGTTTTGTCACACTGAATGACACAAACATGTCCCTAAAAATGGCAACCCAAAACAAACAAACAAAAAAAGCGTCAAATCATTACTTTGAAATGGTAACATTCAGCTCTGGCATAGGAGGTTCTCCATGTGTGCTGAAGCGATCAAATCCCCTAATATCATGGAATATATAATATAACTTCAGATTTGTGTGGATAAAATTCATGCCAATATAGCATTAGGAAGTAACCTTTAATGGTCCACGAGGAGCATGGAACTACTGCGGTTGTCTATCTGTTGTTTTCATTGACTTTTGTTATGAGCTGCCTTTTCGATATTTTTAGATAACAACTATTTTCACTGAGCCTTGGAAGATTAGGAATGTAAATACATTTTAGTCAACAAACATACAACTCCCACATATGATTCCCAATAGTCCTGTTTGCGCTGAATTAGTTTACAGCATAAATAATATTTTTAATTGACTAAGGGCTTATCCAGACTATTCTCTGAAGGGAGAATACTGCTAAACACTTGTTGTTGCTTTTGTAAAATTCGTCTGCAACCCGCTTCAGTGTTTTATCAATTTGCTAAGGGTCAGAAACCAGGAGATAGTTTCATCTAGGAGGCTGTCAGTTGCATTATCCTGTTTGCAAAATTGTAAGACGTGACACAGTTGACACACCAGTCCCCTCAAAAGTTCCATAACCCTGCAGGCAGCAGCGAGGAGGGGAGTGTACAAATTCAACAGAATAATGGATAAAGAAGAGTAAGGAATTTTAATTTGCTTGTGTTCCACCATTATAGAGACCTAGAAACATGGCTCAGCATACAATCAGGAAAATCAGCTTTAATAATATGAAACTGGGTGTGGAAAGTCAACTTGCTAAAGGCCACCATCTCACCAAATTTTACAGAAAGCTGTTAGAGAACAGCTGAGTTACAGTAATTTAGATATTTGCTTGTTTGAATTATATTCCCAATCTACATTCCTTCTTCACTGCCCCTACACCTATACTTTGGAATTTCAGGTTATGTTAAAAAACAATAAACAAAGTACCTTATTAGGGCTCTCCTTCAGTGATCGGCCGTCCCTACCATTCCAATCAATGAGACACAAACAAATGTCAGGTTATTGAAGCAGGATATTCTTTGAGATAAAATGGCAGTACAGTAATTGGATAAAGCAAGTTGTAGTTATAATAGCTATGCAAGGAAGGCAGTTTCTTTTATGTCTCTGTTATTAGGTGGTTGGTTGGTTGGGGGAAACAGACTACAGTACTTGTGCTCTGCATAGCTATGTTTATACATAAACAGGAGTGCATATATCACTCAGATAGATTGTACAATATTTTGATGCTGCTGTATATATGTAGGATATGTGCAGAAAATCTTCTGTACATGCCTATGTTTGTGAGAAAAAGAGGGGAGTTACTAATTGGTGCATTGCACAAGAGAGGTAGTATGTATGAAAGGAAGGATGGGTACTACTGCAGAGAAAAATGATTAGGGTATGTGTTAAAGGGCTGGGGAAAATGCAAGTGCATTTTATAGTGTGAGCAACTGAAAGATGTGAGATGGCAGAATATGGTCAGCATCATGATTGGGTGGGTGAAGCATAAAGTCCACCTGCAGAGCTCTCATGATCAAACCCGTTCTTGCATATGCTGGAGATCGTTTGTGGAAGATCTGGAAAAGCCCTACTGTACATACAACAGAGAAAGGCATATGAGGCAATTAAATCTAAGCTTGTGTTGTCTGCTTAGATTACAGGAGGGCTCCTCAACCTACAGCCCTTGGGCTGGATCTGGCTCAGGGCACCAAATCATTCAACAAGGGCCCTCACTCCAGCTGCTGCTTCTTCCACTGCCATCTCAATCCTTGTCTCCTCCACTTGGCTTGGTGTGTCCCTAATGGTGCTCCATAGCAGGGCAGATGTTGTAAGGCTCACATCTGCCCTGCTATGGAACGCCATTAGGGACACGTCAAGTCAAGTGGAGGAGACAAGGACAGAGGTGATGTTTCTGGTGGCCATGGGCATGTTTCCTTCACCCACACGATGCAACTCCTCCAGGCTAGTATGCAAGGGAGCAGTGGGTGGGGAGGGGGGGGCTTTTGTGGTGTGTGGTGGGCTCAGGGTGGTTGCTGCTACTGCCTTTAGTGGTGGCGGTGACAGTGGGGCCACCAGTCCTACACCTCAACAGTCTGAGGGAGTGTGACCTAGCCCCCACCTTAAAAAGGTTGAGGACCCCTGGAATACAGGAATGTCAAGGTGGACACACAAATCCTTATTTTTAATGGTCATAGTTAATTTTTGCCACCTTAACTACATAGAAGTGTAATTGATGGGGACCAAAGAAATATGCACTTAAATTTTGGTTTCTTTGCCCCAGCAAATTGCTGTATTACCCTCTCTCAGTCTGTTGTTCAGCAAATACCTTTTCTTTTCAGACAGATATTTGCAGCATGAATTTAATGAACCTTTATTATACTTTTCTCTTTTTTATATAACAATGATGTGTTGGAATTTTCTTCTATTTCACATTGTTTTACATGGTATATGGTATGAAAATACTAGGATAGAGCATACGCTCTGAAGACCAACCAACCAGTCAGCCAGTCAATCAATTCCCATGTTGAAAATATCCTATTTTCCAGCAGCAATATTTTGTGGCATTGTGGTAAATGTGATAATGTCGGTTGAGCAAACATATATGCTTGAGAAGTGACCCTATGTGTTTTCTTATTGACACCACAAACAGTAATCCAGAAGGATCTGAAATTGCAGATAGAGCTCCTCATAGTCAAAGAAAGAATCTTTCAGCATTTTAAATCTCTCTGTGAATAATTTTGTGCCAGTCACTTTGGACCTTGTCAGGTTGAAAGGTAAGTGTGCTTATCTTACCAGGAGTGGTCTGTGACAGCAACAAGAAAGCTGACAGGAGAGGAGTACTGATTGTGAATAGAGAAATGACTGGGAAAACTCAGGAAGCAGATAATAGGGATCTCAGCAAAAACTGGCAGTCACAAGAACAGATATCATCCTTCACCCTACACTAAGGGAACTACGAGCATCTTTTGAGTGCATTTTAATCCCATTTTACTGAGGATTAGTAGTTTGGTGGACAGTACGACTGGATTAGCTGGAGAACTCCACTGAGAGTCCTAGCACCAGACCTATGCGGCCAACCTACTGAAGACAAATTATTTATTATTGCCTTTTGGCATCATAGTTCACTGGAAAATAGCATTTCATTTCAATCTAAGTAGATCACAAGGGCTGAGATGAAAAACTACTTTAGTGGCAAAAACAAAACATTTTATAGACAATTTCTATCTTTTTTTGATCTGTAAATAACAAATTTGAAACTTTAAGACCACCATATTTTGTTTTATATATTTTATATATATTTTATATTGAGAACAATGTGGGAACAGGATTTAAACATAGGAATTCTTGAGTTAAATTGGAAAAATAAATGGAAAAGAAGAATTATGAGTTTATCGATTAGATTAAAAGAACATAATTTTAAAATGCTATGGAGGTGGTACTTGACTCCGATTAAACTACATCAAATGGATAAAAATAAAATGAGGAATTATAAAAGCAATCTTGGAACATATGAGCATATGTGGTGGAGTTGCAAAGTGACAAATGCTTTTTAGAAACAAATTGAGAAGGAGGTATCAGAAATTTTGAAAATCAATTTAAAATTGGAGTCAAGTGCTGCCCTACTGACAGAAATAGATAATATAAACGTGAATACAAATAAAAAAAGAATTGTTATCTATAATGTTAACAGCGGCAAGATTATGTATAGCAAGAAATTAGAAAAATGATTTGATTTTGAAAGTAGAAGAATGGTATAAGAAAATGTGGGAAATTGCATTGAATGATAAACTGACATGTGAATTGAATATAAAGAAAGGTGTAATGAAAGAAAATAAGTTTTGGGAAATATGGAGACCATTTGTAGATCATGTATTAGTAGAAGACAAAGGAGACAAACCAGTACCACATCACACGAGTTTTTGGAAAGATTAAACTATCAACAACTGTGATCCTCAAGGCTTGTATAAATCACTGGGTGATAAGATTATTATTTTGTACTAGCATATTTTGCCTGGTGGTGCCGGGCTTTGTAAAATTGTGTTGAATAGTAAAGGGTTTTGTTTTTTCCCCTTGAACCAATGGTGCTGGGCTGTTTTAAATGGTGTTGAAAGGTTTTGTGATTTTGTGGATTTGAGGCGCTGCGTCCGCCTGTGGCGGACTTGCGCTCCCAGTGTGTGTTTTATTTTTATTTTTTGTGCACGGGCTTCCTCAGTGCCGGGCTCTTTAAATTGTTTTTGGAAGGTTTTGTTTTATGTTTTGTTGTTCAGTCGCACAGTCGACTCCGACCCTTTGCGACCCCATGGACCATTTTCCTCCAGGTGCCTCTGTCCTCCACCATCCCCCTCAGCCCTCCCAGCTCTGTGCCCATTGTGTCTACAATCCCATCTAGCCATCTCATCCTTGGCCTCCCCCTTCTTCTTTTGCCCTCCACCTTTCCCAACATCAATGCCTTCTCAAGTGAATCCTCCCTTCTCATTTGATGTCCAAAGTATTTTAGCTTCATCTTTACTATTTGACCTTCCAATGAGCAGTCAGGGTTAATTTCTTCTAAGATTGACCTATTTGTTCTCCTCGCTGTCCAGGGGACTCTCAAAACCCTCCTCCAACACCACATTTCAAAGGCATCTATTCTTCTGCGTTCAGCCTTCCTAATTGTCCAGCCCTCACATCCATACATTACTACTGGGAAAACCATTGCTTTGACTATTCTAATTTTTGTTTGCAATGTAATGTCTCTGCTTTTCACTATGTTCCCCAGGTTTCTCATCGCTTGTCTCCCAAGAATCAGTCGCCTTTTTATTTCATGGCTGCAATCCCCATCTGCAGTGATCTTTGATCCTAAGAAAGTAAAATCTGTCACTGCTTCTACTTCTTCCCCTTCTATTTTCCAGGAACTGATGGGGCCTGTTGCCATTATCTTGGTTTTCTTGATATTGAGTCTCAAGCCAGCTTTTGCACTCTCCTCCTTCAGCCCAATCAAGAGATTCTTTAGGTCTTCCTCACTTTCTGCCATTAGGGTGGTATCGTCTGCATATCTCAGATTATTGATGTTTCTCCCAGCGATTTTAATCCCATATTGTGATTTCTCCATCCCTGCACTGCGCATTATGTGCTCTGTGTATAGGTTGAATAAGCATGGTGACAAAATGCAGCCTTGTCTTACTCCTTTTCCTATTCCAAACCACTCTGTTATTCCATGTTCTGTCCTAACTGTTGCTTCTTGGTTCATGTACAGATTTCTCAGGAGGCATATGAGGTGCTCTGATATTCCCATCTCTTTAATTGCTTGCCACATCTTGTTGTGGTCCACACAGTCAAATGCCTTAGTGTAGTCAATAAAACAAAAGTAAACTTGTTTCTGGTATTCCTTTGTTTTCTCCATGATCCAGCGTATGTTGGCGATGTGGTCTCTAGTCCCCCTGCCTCTTCTGAAACCAGCCTGCACCTCTGGTAATTCTCTCTCCACATGCTGCTGAAGTCTGTCCTGTATTATCTTGAGCATCACCTTGCTGGCATGTGGGATGAGCGCGATTGTTCGATAATTTGAACATTCTTTGGCATTGCCCTTTTTTGGGATTGGGACGTATACTGATCTTTTCCAATCCTGTGGCCACTGTTTTGTTTTCCAAATCTGCTGGCATATTGAATGCAGTAATTTGACGCCATCATCTTTTAGCGCTTTGAAAAATTCAACTGGGATACCATCATCTCCACTAGCTTTGTTGTTTGCAGTGCTCTTTAGGGCCTTTATGACTTCGCTCTCCAGGATGTCTGGCTCAAGTTCAATTTCTTCATCATTGTGATTATCAGGAGTGTTGAGGTCCTTTTTGTAAAGTTCCTCTGTGTACTCTTCCCATCTTTTCTTAATTTCTTCTGCATCAGCTAGCTCCTTTCCGTCTTTGTCCCTTATCATGGTCATTTTTGCTTTAAATGTTCCCTTGATTTCCCCAATTTTTTTGAAAAGATCTCTGGTTCTGCCTCTTTTGTTGTTTTCCTCCATTTCTCTGCACTGTTCTTTTAGGTAGTTTTCCTTATCTCTCCTTGCTTTTCTTTGAAATTCTGTGTTCAAATGGTTGTAGTTTTTCCTTTCTCCTTTGACTTTTGCGTTCCTTCTTTCCTCTGCTATTTTAAGAGCCTCATCAGACAACCACTTTGCTTTCTTACTCTTCTTTTCTTTTGGTATGGTTTTCTTTGCTGCTTCCTGCATGATGTCCCTCATCTCCGTCCATAATTCTTCCGGTACTCTGTCTACCGAGTCTAAGCCATTAAATCTGTTCATCACCTCCACCGTGTATTCTTTAGGGATGCTGTCTAGGTGATATCTTTCTGGTCTCCGTGTTTTCCCTATTTTCTTTAGTCTAAGCCTGAATTTTGCGATCAGTAGGTTGTGATCTGAGCCACAGTCTGCTCCAGGTCTTGTTTTTGCTGACTGTATGGAGGTTCTCCATCTTTGGCTGCAGAGTATGTAGTCAATCTGGTTTCGGTGTTGGCCATCTGGTGATGTCCATGTGTAAAGTCGCCTCTTGTGTTGCTGGAAGAGAGTGTTTGCTATGACCAGTGCGTTCTCTTGGCAGAACTCTATCAATCTTTGCCCTGCTTCATTTTGTGTTCCAAGACCAAATTTGCCTGTTATTCCCTCCACTTTTTGATTTCCTACCTTGGCATTCCAGTCTCCTAATATAATTTGGACATCATTTCTTGGTGTCTGTTCTATGAGGTGTTGTAAGTCCTCATAGAACTGGTCCATTGTGGCTTCATCTGCACCAGTGGTTGGTGCATATATTTGGATCACAGTGACATTGAAAGGTTTGCCTTGAAATCTGACTGACATCATTCTGTCATTTTTGAGATTGTATCCCATTACTGCTTTTCTCACTCTTTTATTGACAATTATGGCTACTCCATTTCTTCTAAGGTTTGTTGCCCGCAGTAGTAGATATGATGGTTTCCAGAGCTGAATTCACCCATCCCTGTCCATTTGAGCTCACTGATGCCCAAGATGTCAATGCTTATTCTTTCCATCTCATTTTTTACCGCTTCCAGTTTTCCTTGATTCATTCATAGACCTCACATTCCATGTACCTATGCAGTATTGTTCCCTGCAACACTGTATTTCTCCTCCCCCTTTCGTATCCCTCCCCCTTTTCAGATCTGCTGTGCTGAGCATCCCCTTGTTTTGCCTTTTGTTTTGGTCCATAGGGTTCTCTTGGCAGACTTTGTGGCGTGCCTTGCCGGTCTCTACGGCAGTCTTTTCCCATCACACATGTTATCACAGTTTAAACAGTTTTAAAACAAAGTATTATCATGCACAATATCACAGTTTATCACATAGTATCAAAGTAAAAGTTGAACTAATTAATGAAAGGGAAAGAAAGAAAGAAAGAAAAAGTCCACTATATCAAGTCTCTATGTAAGTCAGTTTCTTGTACAGTCACTATGTCAGTTGCCATAAGCCATCTATGTTTAGTCAACTATATTATTTCAGTTCGATTACTTATCCTTTGCATGCACACAGCAGCTCCTGCCTCTCTTCGGCCGCATGGAGTCGGTCAAAGGTGCCGGCTCGGGCCTCGCTGTGATGGTGGTTGTGGATGGTATCTCCTGGGGGTAGTCAGGGGTCTCCGGAAGTGTCCTTCTCTCTGGCCCTAGGTCTTTGGATGGGGAGGGAGGGGCAAGATCCTTTACTCCCCTCCCCTGTGGGCCTCTCTGCATGGAATGAGCAGTAGAGCTGGGCCTTGCTGATTCCTTTTTCTTCCTCTCTGGCCCCAAGTCTTTGGATGGGGAGGGAGGGGCAAGATCCTTTACTCCCCTCCCCTGTGGGCCTCTCTGCATGGAATGAGCAGTATAGCTGGGCCTTGCTGATTCCTTTTTCTTCCTCTCTGGCCCCAGGTCTTTGGATGGGGAGGGAGGGGCTGGATCCTTTACTCACCTCCCCTGTGGGCCTCTCTGCATGGAATGAGCAGTACAGCTGGGCTTTGCTGATTCCTTTTTTCCGTTTTATGTTTATGCAAATTTTATTTTATTTTAATTTATTTAATGTAAATTAATTTTTAAAATTTTAAATTTAAGTTTTTTTAAATCTTTATTTGTACGCATTTTTTATTTTTTATTTTGGTTTTTTGGTATTTTTTGAGTGAAAAGTGATTTCTGGTTTTTTTGGTATTTTTTGAGATTAGTGTGAATATTTTTGAATGTTTTGATAACTTTTTGGATTAATTTGGGAATTAATCTTAATAGTTTCAATATTTTTGAATGTTTTTTCTCTTGTGGCCTCTGGGTGGGGGTGGTGAGCTTTTCTTCCTCTCTACAATTTTTCTCTTCTGTCCTCTGGGTGTCGCTTCCAGTGAGTATTCTCTTCATTTTCTCAGTTGAGTTCCGGTCATCATGGAATGAAGGCATCTCTTGGTAAGCTCCCTGTTTTGTTTTGTTTTGGGGGGGTTGTGTTGGTTTTTTTGGGGGGGTCTTTGTGATGTTTTTGTGGTAATTTTTTTGGATGTTTTTGTGTTTCGTTTTGACTGTTTTTGTGACTGTTTTCGACTGTTTTGGTGTGTACTTTTTTTTTGGTGGGGGGGTCTTTTTCTTCATGGGCCAGGCTCGATTCCTGGCCCGTTGAAAGTAAGGGCAGTGGTGGCAGGTTTTTTAAAAATTTTATTTTTAGTGCGCCGGCTGCCTCCGCGTTCTGCGCGCTAATGGCGTGCAGGACGCTGGCGCTTGTAGTTTTGCCTGCGCATGTTAGGTTACTGCAGCGGTTTTATTTCTGCGGCTTTTTTTTGATTGGCCGCGGCGCGTTTCCGAACGTTCCTTTTGCCACGCCACTCAGCCTGATTGGCTGTGATGCAGCGCGGCGCAAGGAATGTTGGGAATTGAAGTTCCCTTTTTTTTTTTGCGTCCGGGGGGCTCCTGCTCCCTGGCCGAAAATTTCAACCCGACAGTTACCTGCGAACCGGGTTTGGGCAACTGAACGGAGGCCCATTACGGGCTAGTGGGGCCTGGTGCAACATCCTTTGTCACATTCTAATGGTTAACACGCCATTTTATAGGTATAGATTACTTATGAGACTGAATCCTCCTTGTTTTTACAATTTTAAGGATATGTTTAGATCTAATGAAATAATGAAAATATAATTTATTATAAGTGATGAATAACATAAATTTTGTTTATAAAAAGATGTATTTTGTAAATATAAATGTTCAAAAAAGGGGTTTATATAATAGGAATATGATTAGTATTGTTTATATAACGCAGGAATATTAGAATATATGTAATTACAATGTATTTTTATTTTTATTCTATTTTTGTTTTTATTTGTATTAGAAATGTACTGTTTGATAATTCTTTTCTGTAATGTTTATTTTATGTTTGCTATTTTTTTTGAAAATTAATAAAAAAAGTATTAAAAAAAAACCTTTAAGACCAACAAAACTATGCATGCAAGATGCTGAAATTGTCTCTGAGAACTGTTATCCTTCTACCCAAACTCTGTATGAAAGGAAAACACCAGGGTAGGAAAGAAGGAGGGAAATGAAAGGTTGTATTTTTTGTGATTCCCAGGTCTGGCTTCCAATAATAATGAATACTTCTTCTTCCATGTCTAGACCAGGCATGAAACTGTCAAAATGAAGGCACTTTTTTGAGAGTTCATTCTGCTGTTCCTTTCGCCTGACCTAGTGTGAGAAAGATTAGCCGGCAACACAAGGTTGCCGTTACCAGGGTACGCCCGATTGTGGTTCAAACATACCACAATCTTCGAGGAGGCTCTTTCTGTGTACCCCAATACTTCTACTGAGGGACCAGGTTGTAGTCCACGAAAGCTCACACTGAAATTAATCTATTTATCTTTAAAATGCAACAAGTCTTCGTTTTTGTATTTGCAATACAACCTGCAGTATATTACAGTATTTCAACTTCATTCCTGCAAATCATTGGGATTGGAAAATACTTCTACTGGGATTTTCCAATCCCAGTGATTTGCAGGAATGAAGGTGAAACAATATCATGCAGGTTTTATTGCAAATACAAAAAAATAAGACTTGTTGCATTTTAAAGATAAATAGATTAATTTCAGTGTGAGTTTTCATGGACTATAAACTGATTCAGTTGTTTTTTTTGGGGGGGTGAGGTGTTTCCCCTCTTCATTTTATCTTCTAAAATAAAGAATACTAATATTGGTTTAGTATAGTTTTTAAGATTAGGATGGTGTAGCATTGGAAGGCTGCATGAAAAATGCAGGATTCTGATATGCATTTCCTCCTCAGCCTCTCTATATTCCACATCTACCCTTTATCTTTTGCACTTTCTAAGACTTTGCTGCCAACTGAAAAGAAAACAAACAGAAACATTTTTCATTTCATAGTAACACCTTACCCTCTGCATCTGCCCTCTGAGATTTTTCAGGTTTTACGTTTAAGGATGCCTCTGATATATTCCACTTTTATATACATTGCCACTACAATGCCAAGCCATAAGTGATAAGGGGAAATACTACTTCCCCAGTTAGAACACTATTCGATATGTCATTTTCATAATAATTACTTATAAATGAGCTTCCTTTTTATGAAAAACTTATAAAATCTTCTTGCACAAAGCTCCTTGTACCTAGTCTTCTGAAATCTGGAAAAGTTAACCTTTTTGAGAAATAGCCACTAATCCTTTAAATTCCATGCCATTATACCTCCAAGAAGTTATTGGTAGTTTTATTTTATTTTTTCTTATTATAATAATAATAATAATAATAATAATAATAATAATAATAATAATAATAATAATAATAATAATAATAATAATAATAATAATAATAATAATAATAATAATAATAATAATAATAATTATTATTATTATTATTATTATTATTATTTAACAGCACTCATTTCACCAACCTATTTTTCTGAAATTTGGGGGGACACAGTTTGCTCTAAGGAAACCCATGCCTGAAAAGTTTATCTTCTTCTGACAAATGGGAAAAATATTATAGCTCTTTGCTGGTTTATAATGATAATGAAAAGAAAGGTTATGCAGATCTGGATTTTTGAATCCAAATTTGGATTTGAATGAGAGTCAAATACAAAGTCCAAAATGCTGAATTAGAGAACAAACTAAACACTGTACTTGTTGCACATTACCAGTGAGGGTCTCTTTCTTTGGCATAGAACTGTCACCATTGAGTGAAGCCAAAGGCACTTTGACCACTGCATAGTGCAGGGGTGCCCAAACTATGGCCTGTGGGTTGGATCTGGCCCCCAACACGAATTCATTTGGTCCTTGCTGCATCTGGAAGCGGAAGTAAAACACACCCATGTACCTGCATGGGCACATAATGATGGGGGCCAGATCCAACTCATGGGCTGTAGTTTGGGCACCCCTTCCTTAAGCAGAGAAAATGGAAGCATAAAAATCTATCTCATCCTGTTGCAAAACAGATTGCAAGGCATGTTTTACTTCCACTTCTGGTGAGAGGAACCACGTGACCGGCCCGCTGAACCTCGTGACCAATCTGCGGCCCAAAAGGTTTAGGCACCCCTGGAAACAATATCCCCACCCCACCCCGTGTGCCAACCAAACAATGTTTGATCAAGCCTGGCACTTCATGTTGCCTGCCTCCTAAAAGAGAGAGGGCAAACATGATTAATCTATAACAGAATAAAAACAAGCAAATAAGTACCCAGGAACATAAACTTCTCGAGCAATTAGGCAGCCACACATTCCAGTCTTATATCTGCTTCCATAAGATAATATCGTATATTGGAGACTTGTACAACTGTTCAGCTTTTACTGTGCCATAAGAATAGCATCAGTAAGTACAGTACTGTACAAAATTTGCCTTACACTGAGTCATACTGGCCCATCCAGCTCAAGCCTATTGCTTCTTTGTGGCAATAAACCTCCAAGATCCCAGGCAACACCTCACTTCTTGTTACTTTCGACGTCATTGAAAGTAACAAGGATTAGCCTGAGAAGCAATTATGATAATAATTTCTCCCAAGGCAACTAAGTGCTTGTCCAGATGTGGGAATTGGGAGCTGTCTTTTTCATGCTGAAAAGGTTCTTATCTTCATTGTGATCTAGTTTACCTCTCAAGTGAGTGATCCTTCTGTTCACAGTGGGGATTTCTTTTCTCTCACAATGACTGTCCAGACAGTACTTCAGAATACTCCAATCTATCCCGTTTGATTGTCTCTTACCCATCTTTTTTTAACAGCTAACATTCACCAGGCCACAATGATTTTCCTTTTGTTTGTAAAATATGTGGCAGAGTGCTACTGCTAGGCATGTCCCTAACATGGTACACAAAATATTTTATATTTATACATATAGGCCATCATCAACAATTTCCCATTGATTAGTTCTGCTGATCATATGAATTTTCTTTCCGGCTAATCAGTGTTGCATTGCATCAGATACAATACAAGTACCAAAGGGCATCTCCAGTATATCTAGAATTGCACTGCATTTGTTATCTGGTTATGGAGACATTATGTGTCCAGAGAGAAGAGCCAACCTGTATGGTCCTGGGCAAACTGCACAGACCCAGGGTGTCCCTAGAAAAAGGGAATGAATAGCCACTTTCATCTATTTTCTACCTACAAAACCCTGAAAATGTCTGCCAGAAATCAAAATTGACTAGATGGCAAACAGTTTTAATTAGAGAAGAGCATGTAGGAAAATAAAGGAGCTTCTCCATCATCCATTCAAATGTCACAACCTAGTGTATATGTCACATGGTTGTCACCTCAGATATCACCACTCATAGCGTTATTATGGTGTGAACAAAGCATCTGCTCAGGCTACAAAGCAGAATAATCAGGAGGAGTCTGAAAAGAATAAAGCCCTAGCACCGTCTCAAAAAGGAGTGAAAGAATGTTAAAAGGGGTGGCATAGAGTGTTTTATATGAAAACATGTGTGGATGCTATAATTTGAACAGACCGGCACCAAGAGTGAGCCTAATAGTGAGCTGCATGCTTGTCTAGACAGGCTCTAACTCACCCAGTGTCACTGTCAATACAACAATATACTATGGATATAAAATTGATTTGTTTCTGGACAAAGTACTTTTTAAAATTGTGTCAGAAACACACAAAGGTGCTTTCTGGGTTGAAAAGATTTTTGCTGGAGGAACTGTGCTCAGGGAACATCTGAAGGAGGCTCCTTTCATGCCCTCATAATCTTTTCCCACTGAAGTGGTCCCTATTTATCTACTTGCAATTGCTTGCTTTCGAACTGCTAGGTTGGCAAGAGCTGGGACAGAGACGGGCACTCATTCTGTCATGGAGTACTCGGACAAAGTACTAATCTGCAATTTTCTGAACATACAGAACCTTCTTTATATATGGGATCTAAACATGCTACACAGGTAGGTGAAAGAATATTGAAGGATCATTCCTGTCTGAATTTGGTATGCTTGGCAACATAGGCCATAATTCTTTCAACATCTGAACACCACGGAAGAAAATGATAAATGTGGGATTCTTCTCACAAGTCACAACAAACAGCACTGAACCATTTGTTTCTTTTCTATTATTCAAGCTACGGCCTACTTCTCATTTATTACCCCATTTGCTATTCTCTCTGGACCACCCATCCCACTTTGTCTATATATTTGATACTGGCTTGGAATTGAGGATGGAAACAAACAACATAACCAGATTAAAGGCAAAATCTTTTAAGATCAAACTGCTAAAGCTATTTGTTTTCAATCTTTTCTTTCCTCTCCCTTTCTTCTTCTTCGTTTTTTTCTTTACAAGGCTTGTGGATTCAGACATGAATGTGCTTTGAAAACTAACCCTATCTCTGATGTTATGCATGCCCCACATCTGAGGTCTATGCATTCAACGTGCACATCTATAACAAGGATACCTTCATATACATATCTAGGACTCAAAAAATTAAATAGAACTTGGAAATTTTACTTTTGTGTATTATAGTTTACAGAATTCTCTAGCCAGTGTACCATGTGACTGTGGGACTCTGGGAGCTATAGCTCTGAACTGAAGTATATTTTCCAAGCACTATTTTGTTTTCTGAGCTCTAGCTGTGAATATGAAGGTATCCTTAGATCAGGTGTGCCCAAGCTTTTCCGGCTGCAGGCCGATCACGTGGTTCAGGGAGTGCCTTTTACTTCAGCTTCCAGGAGCGACAAGGGCTTTGCGGGTGGATGAATTGGTGTTGGGGGCTGCATCCACCTCCCGGGCCATAGTTTGGGCACCCCTGCCTTAGATAGTATGAATGGAAAAGGGAAACAAATTATTAGGGACAACTCACACAGCGTTATTTAACAGTTGGAGCTGTTTGAATAAGGATATAGAGTTAAGAGCATTCAATCCTCACTAGAGACTTAAAATAAACAGCTAACATTGTGTTACATAGTTATGCACAAGTATAACATTCAGTGGCAAATTTCCCTAAGTTCTTCAACTTCTTTTTGTCCCGATCAAACCTTGGAATGCCAAAATGATGCCACCTTCTTGGCTTTATTGTTGGTCAAACTTAAGTCCTCATCGGTGCATGTTTCTAGCAGTAATCAGAAGACCAATAAATGAGCTGGATTCTGTATCTCTTCACATTCACATAGTGTATTGTTGTCCACCAGCAGCCCTCACTTGAGTATGCTGGTCCTGCATTTAGGGACTCCAACACTCAGCCTAGTCAGGGTCCTCCAGATGATGCAGGGGAGGTTTAGTTCCATAGCTATATCCTCCTTTAATGTTCTAATTTGGTTTTGCTCTTGTGTATGCTCAATGTTTGTTCTTGCCATAAAGCTTTTAATGGATCTGAGTTGATGGACCTGAGGCTCATATCCATTCAGAAGATGTCAAGGGTCATTCTCTTGCTTAGTTCTCTCGGTGTCCATTGCTACTTCTCTCCTTATCTTAGGACATATTTTCTCAACTGTGTAGGTTAGAGGCATCCTGTCACTATACACATGGTTTCATTAACAGTGATGTCAACTTGTTTTGCGTGTGTGGATGTACGCCATACTGCAGCAGCATACTGTGTTGCGGAGACACTCAGGGCCAATGCTGATATATGCAGTGTGGATGGTTGAGTTCCCCATTTATTGTTTGTGAGTTTCCTGATAATGTTGTTTCTTGTACTAACTTTGGCTTTGGTATTCAGCCACTGCTGCTTAAAAGTGTGTCCAGTCAATGTTACAGTAAGGTATCTTCTTGCTGAACAATGCTGTAAATGGTTCCCCTGATTTCCCTAAGTTAAAACATTTCTGTAGACATAGTCCATTACACTGCACTTCTTGCAATTCAGTATGGAACAGATGACACCAGTGAAGATTTTTTACTTACAGTAGATCAGTTTGCTGCTAAATTTTATGGTTTTTGCTTAACTGTGCAATACAATTTCAGCCTTTACATCACATCTTGAAACTAGTACCAAACATTACATTTTGTAAGAGTGATAAATGTATTTCCCAAAGTGAACTGATTCTCATTAATGGTTCTTAGACTATGCAGTATGTCAGTTCTTCACTCTGCAGACTAGGTTTTTGTCACTTTTATTAAGTCATGCCAACTGTTGGAAGGATTCAAATGAACTGAGCATTTTTTTCCTGACAATTATTTAGAGTTGAATTACTTGCTTGAAACCCATTTGTGTTGAGAACAAAACCATCTTTCTATCTGTTGCTGAACAATGGGATGCTCAATACTGTAATTGTAAAGACTATTACAGTCAGTTGTAACCCACTGAAAAGTAAACATCAGAAGATAGTCACTGGTAGTCAATTAAAATGTGAAAAGCTGCCCTTAGGCAACAGGTGTTTTCATTCTTTTAACTATCACTTCAAAAATAACTCTATCGGTGGAAGAGTACATTTAATTCCTGCAGTGAATATTGTCCTTTTTCTCAGGTAAACTGTATTTAGGCCTGGAGAATATGGATTTATGTTTAATTTTTGCCAGAGTTTTGGAAAGTTACTTTTTTGAATCACAACTCATTGGTCATTACTATAGCCAAAAATGTAATTTTGTAATTTTGATTTTGCAACGTAACACATAATCTAATTTATGGGGAAGGGCAAAATATCTGTCCCAGGCAAAACACACTCTAGGAGTGTCCTGGAGGTGTTTTACATTGTGGATGCAATTTTGAAATGGAGTAAAACAATATTTGCCTTCAATTTAGATTGTCTCACCTTCCTTAAACCTGCTCTGCTTGCAGGATGGATAGTACTAAAGATGGATCTGTACTATTTTCTGACTGAGAATACACAAATGGGCCTCACATATCACGTGTGCCCATCTTAGTGGGACTAATGTTCAGTCTGAATGTACTCGCTTAAATCAGAAAATCCACCTGAGAAATGTATAACATGGAAAGAAGATTTGATAAAGCAGTATGGATTCGTTTATGCTAAAACAGAAGCAAGCACTGGGAATTAAATTTCACTTGCAAAGCCTCTTATAAATCAATGTGTTGAGCATTCTGCAAAAAAGTACTGTAATGCTGTAAAAAAAAGAAGTGCCACTTTCTTGCTGTCTGTTTTCCTCCAGCATTTATGAATAAAACAGTATTAAATTATGTTACTTCTAAAAATATTGTTTAGGGAACAAAAACAAACAAACAAATGTAACATCACCCAAACCTCCTTCCCTGTCTGGTGCAGGAAATCCTATACCCAAGAGAAATGATCTTTATAGACTCAGTTCCTCAAAATATCTCTTAGCAGTTTCTTTTGCCTTCTCTAATTGTTATGGCTGTTGCCTTCCTTCCAGACTCCCAGGAAAGATGACATAATTTGCATATGTTAATTCATTGGCCTATATTACAGTATTAGCAGCAGGATTTAATTCAACTCTAGAGAGCAAAGACTTTTATTTTTCCAGATGGAATCTTCCACGACTCATTACAGACAAGTTAATCCAGAAGGTCTTTTCATTAATGGGGGTATTTCCACCATTGTGAAATGCAGTCCCATTACTTGTGAAATAACTCCTTTGTGCAAAAGCTCATATGAAGCATTGCAGTTGAAAGCAGTGATTTGTTATTGCTTATAGTATCAGCCTTCCACATTTTCTATTTGCAGAATGGATCTGATATGGAAGAGGAGGCCTCCCAGTTGACCTTCCATCTTACTGTTATTCAACCCCGGTAAGTCATAGTGCTCCGGACTGCCTTAATCAAAAAAGATTCCCTCATCCAAGATCTCCAAGGAGACATAACAGCTACTTGGTCCCAGAATCTGTCTCTCAGAGCTGAATTAGTCTGCATAATCTGTGCTGCAGAGATGCCTGTGCTTTCTTCTTTTCTTTGCTTTAAAGCAAACATCTTCAGTTCAGCAGAGCCTCCTTTTGTTATGTGAGGCATTAAATAAATCCATGATTCCAAACTGAAAATCAAGCTAGGACTACTTATTATTGCTCCCAGGGCATATTCTGATTAAAGTTAAAGCTAGGCTAAAAAGCAATATGTACTACAAAAAGAACATAATGATAGTGTATTGTATGCTATGGATGAGGGGGAAAATGGTATCTGTGTGTCTGCTGTTATTCACCAAGGCAACTGATACTTTAAGTTTTAGTAACAGGAGGTAGACAATATTTTGTTTTGATGGCAAATACCAAAGCCAGCCATACACTCTACAAAGAAAAATTCATTTGATTCCCCCCTCATCACTTTCACTCTCTTCAGTCCCTAAGCTAATGGTACATTATGCATAACTGTGAACAAAACAGTGTTATGTAGTAGCTCTTGTTCCTTTCCTTGGGCTAAATCTAATGTTAGTCCATAGCATATCTACTGAAACACATGGGAATGTAAATTAATTATAAGTAACAATTTTCAGTCATTTCAAAGAGGTCCACTTTAAATAGCAACAGCATTGGATTAAGCCCCATGTTAAACTGGCTAGATAGTTTAGTGCAGGAGTTAGGCAATCTATGGCCCACGGGCTAGATCTGGCCCATGGCACCAAATATTTCAGCCCCTACCCCTGCTCTAGCCGCCGGAATCAGCTGCAGACTCGTTTGTGACCAGCTGTAAATGGTGGGGGGGGGGGACCACCAGTCTGGCCTCCTCAACTGTCTGAGGGAGTGTGACCTGCCCCCTAACTTAAAAAGGTTGGCTACCCCTGGCTTCGTGGGTAAGGTATTCGGAGCTTTTCCCCACTATTCCCTTTGGGAACACAATTTGCCTTTGGCAAGCTCCACAGTCCCAGAGTCCCTCAAGAAGAAGGGAATGGTACACCACCTCTGAATACTCTCTACCTAGAAAACCCAGGAAAGGGTCTCCATAAATCAGAATTAACTGACAGCACACAATTATTATAAGTAAAAATGTCCAAGATTCTAAATCTTAATGTGCTAATGGGTGTTCTTAGTCATATGTAGAATACAATGTGATATAACTAGAAATGGTTGAGTGATACCCAATCTGTGGATTTATTGACTACAAAGCAAGCACATATTAATTCTGAATCATTATTAATGCTTAACCTTCATCTACGTAGATGGAACATTGTAGTACCCAAGAGTCACAATTTCTTGCAACTTTGACTCAATTTACACATACAAATTAGATGTTTTATAACATTATCACTTGAAGAACTGTAAGCAGTGTCCCCAAGTTATTTTTTTAAGGGAAAAATTATTTCAACAAATCTATCTACTCCTACTGCATTTTGCTAATGGTATACTTTTTGTTCCAGCCAATTAAATGTAATGGAAAAACAAAAACAAAACTACCACACTACTTTTAGTGACTTATAATGCCATCAAGCAGAATTTCTGGTTGTGAGGATGTCCTGATTAGAGGGAGACACTGGAATTTTTGGTTGGTTCAAGAAGTACAAGTATAGCTAACTGTTAAAGCCAACTTCAACTGTAACACCAATGCTATCTTTTCTTCCAGTTTGAGCTCCCATAGGGCCAGAAAGTATCCTCCAAGTCCCTCACTGGATGCTTAAAAAAATTTATCTGCCATTATTGGCACCTTGAAAGGGCATCTTCAGATGGACTTACATTTTAGATAGACTCATGGTAATAATAGAATAAGAGGCAGTTACCTAATACGATGAAGGGAATTCCTAGGAAGGTAGAATTGTATTTCCCACCAGTCAGATTAATGATTCCAGCTGTGGTGAGTGTGGCCAGACTCACAGTTAATAACCCAAGGAGGCCAAGCCAGGGTTTGCTGCGGACACAGTCTTGCATGGAACAGCAGAGCATGGCCAAGGTTACCATAAGGACCAAGCTTGTAGTCAGGTAACGTTCTGACACCCTACTTGTCTTTTGGAAATCCTCTTGAAGCGATGATGATGTGAAGGGATACATTGTGACATTCTGGTTGGATTTCTGGAAAAGTTCAACAGTGTTGCAAAAATTGGATTCCCATTTTTCTGCTACCATGTCGTTCAGGGAGTTGATTGCCTGCAAGTAGTACGTGAGCTGAACAGCTTCGGCAGACTTCACCCGGTCTTTGCTGTGCACAGTGACACCGCCAAGCTGATGCCCGTTATACACCTCCCTGCCATCCTTTAAGTGTGTGATTGGATATGTGATAGCAAAATTAGTCTGATTAGACAAACGAGCAGCCTTCAGTTCCTTCAGAACATGTACAATATCATCCACTATGCATGACTTGTCATTATTTAGAATGCAGATATGGGCAAATGTGTAGTTGAAACCTGGTCTCTGCACTTGGATCCTGGTCACCACAGAATGCAGCTACAAGGGAGAGAAAAATAACACTTATTTACCATCTGATCATCTTAGTTTCAAGCAAGCAAAACAGCACCAGCAGCTTCCTCTACACAGTCTGTTTCTTCTTATCTAACCAAATAAGCAGGTTTTAATAATTGTAACAATAATCAGAAGTACTATCTGAAAATAAAAACAACAACAAAGAATTAAAGTACTTTTTCAAACTGATCAACAGCATATCCCATAATTTAAGTATGCTTTTGGCATACAAATACACTTTATGTCTCAAATGTTTGCTCTCTCATATGACCAAATACACTCATCCCACACCTTATATAAGGGGCTGTGCTTCAATTTACAAGTTGTCTGTCTAGTGCAGGGGTTCTCAACTTTTTAAAGCTGTGGGCCAGACCACACCCCCTCAGACAGCCGAGCAGGCCAGACTGGTGCCCCCCCCCAAATAAACACTGCCATAAAATGGACCCGTGGCTGTTGTAAATGCATCCATGTCCACTTTTGGTGGCAGAGATGCAGGCCACATGAAATGGCTGAGTCTGGACTACAGGCCATAGGTTGAGAACCTCTGGTCTAGTGCAAGTAAAATGGAACATAGGTTTGCAATCAGATCAAAATTTGATCTTAATATAGCTTTGTAATAATCAGATAAAGATACTTTCCTATCTGATCAGTTTAATTTAATAGAATTTTTTTCCCTGACATGCCTGAATCATAGACTAACACAGCTACTATTCCAAAAGATGAACATAAGGTTCCTAAATTGTAGAGACAGGCTAGCGTTGTTGCTTTATTGAAACCCAGTAAGGAACCAGATGACCTGAAAAGCTACCAACCAGTGTCACTCCTTTTCCACCTTTATAAGACACTGGAAAGGATGATTCTCAATCATATTTCCAAATTTATTGATGAAAAGATAATGAAAGAGCAAGCAGGCTTCAGACTGAGTAGGTAATGTTTTGGCCAAATTCTTAACCTTACACAACAAATTTCTTCGAAAGAAAGCTAATTATGGGATTGGTTTTCATTGACCTAACTGTAGCTTAAAATACTATCAGTCATAGGATTCTGCTCCGTAAAATAAATAATCTTACCATTGATAACAAGCTTACTAGGGACATTGGCAGCTTCCTTCACAACTGGAGATTCTATGTGACGATGAATAGAAAGAACAGCAGATGGAGGTTGCAGAAGAATGGGATGCCCCAACACTATATATACAAATGATCAACCAGTTCCTGATAATACAAAACTGTTCATCTGTGGACGACACAGCAATGGCAGTACAAGGATCAAGCTTTGACAAGTTAGCTGGAAAATCTACTGGAGCATGTGAAGAATTTGGACAGCATTACAACATCAACCATTTGAAGCCTAATCCAAGCAAGACTCAAGCATGTGCTTTCCACCTTCAAAACCAAGAGGCAAAGCTTGAGTTGGATGTTATGCGGGAAGAGAGCTGATTACAACATTGTTCAGCACCAAAATACCTTGGCATGATGTTTGGCAGGACAGTCTCTTTTAAGCAGCTCTGCCTGAATACCAAAATCAAAGTTGGTACGAGGAACAACACAATCAAGAAACTCACAAACTATAAATGGGGAATTCAACCATCCAAACTTCATACATAAACTTTGGCTCTGAGTGTCTTTACAGCACTGCTGCTCCAGTATGGAACACATCCACACAGGCAAAACAAGTTGACATTGCTACTAATGAAGCCATGTGTATAGTGACAGGTAGGGTGCAATAATTCTCTCCCGCCAAACCGGGACAGCCATTGCATTCTTCAAACTGTGCATGCATTGGACGGGGCTGTCAGGGAAACCGTGGCTCAAAGCCCCCGCAGAATCCCTGTCCAGGGCAGACAGGGAATACCGACCCTATGCAATTAACCCTTTGCAGACACGTGAAGAAGGAATCCTCCGTCCCAGTATACGGTGGAGGTTTGGCTTTTTAGATATGGGTATTTGCAGGCGCACCCCCCAAAGAAAGACTCAGACACCGGTATATGGATAAAGGCATCGGGCCACTTTTATTGAATAATGCCCTAGTCCGAATTATAACTTTCAATTGGTGTAATCATCCAATTGTAATTCTTTAAGGCAAGCAGGCCACAGTAACACTGGTAAGGTTCCTCCCAAAATGCCAATGGCAATTGGCTACATGTAACTATTTGTATCAATTTGTTTGTTAACACAAACAAATTGTTGACCGGAGTCAATAAACTATCTACTGACCCCACCCTATGATGTGTATCCGTTAAATATCAAGGTGATGCAGGCTGTGAAGCTCCTGCCATCACCCTTTACCTGGTTCGCCCTTGACCGGCCAAACCTATTTCCCCTGTACCTGTCTACGTGTTGGCCAGTCAATTGCGAACCTGCTGGATACCTATGGGTCATAAATGTTTACCTTACCAGTGCTACCCGCCACACGGGGAGGCGTCCATGATGACTCACCGCCCTCCCCCGACCGTCAGCTTGGTCACCAGGCCTGCTTGCACCTCATCCAAAAGAGGCACATACCTCTAGCCGACAGGTGGACCCCATATCCTGCCTACAGGTCAAATTTTCTGTAAGCCTATCCTCAGATATCTAATGGCTATCCCCCAAGCCATTCTCAGCAAGGAGCCGGGCAACAGCCCTGTCCACTGACCGCCGGGACGGTCCGAACTGCGGAGATCCACGTCTCCTCTAAATTGGTGTCTCGGCATGATGTTAGACCATAGCGACCGTGTGTAAGCCATAAATGGTATAAAACGCCAGGTCACTGCACCTCAACAGTGTAAGTAAAGGTCAGTGATCCGTGTGAGATCATTGCCGCCGAGGTGCAGAATAAGAACATCAGGCGGTCCAGCATCCCTGATGAACATCAGGAATGGCAACAGTTCCTGCCCGTTCATGCCGCGCATACATACCACCGCATACGTGCGGATGCACGCAGCCCGAGCTTGGGTCCACACTCTATTGCCGCAGCATATATTGCCGCCCAGTGTACATAGCTGCGGCGCACCAGCCCCACTGCCACCGGTGTGCAGAGACACACAGGATCTGTAAAAGAGGAGAAGGGGTTAAGGACATAACTAGGTACTCATACAATGAGGGGACGTACATATAGAAAAATTACGCGCAGACCCCCATGTGCCCACCTATATCCGCCTCTGAGCACCCCAAACGCAGCCGCGGTCAATGCGACGCCTATTCTAAGTAAATGGGTGCCATAACGGGCCCCACACTGGGAAGCGCGGTACCGGTCACCCTTTGGAACTTAAATTTGGTAAGTGTAGACCCATCGTGGTGGCAGTAAAACAGGCTAGGGTGCGCAGCAGGCACTGCCAATCGCATGTAGGGCACCAACCGGAACGATGTCAGCAAATGTACGTCATGGCAGTATACACCACTGCCCACTCCATGCTGATCGGCCTTCGAGGGACGAATCCCCAACTGAGCCCACTCTTGTTTGATATAGACATCTTTGAGTTCCAGTGCCCTACAAAACACGTCCCCCTTTGATCATGGGACCAGCTCGCTGAGTCGTCGAGCTCCAGAAAAAGGGTACATTAGTAGCTGCATGAAAAGAGACTCCTCCTGCCTACTGTGATACAGTCTATGCCAACCTCGTGCAAGGTGGATCAGAATATCTGTGAGAATAGTGCGACTTGTGCCAGGCGGCAGCCACGGACACATGTCCACCCCCCTAATACATGGCTTATTCAGAAGACCCTAGCATAGTCAGGGAAGCCCCGTGCTTTGGCCATGAGTATCAATGCTCAAAGCCTGGTGGCTATGGTGCGTGGCGCCAACCCCAGATCATAGGGCAGACTATACAATTTAAAACCCAGTCGACCAATGTCGGCCGCATATTGGGCAATTGCCTTTACCAACAAAAAGGCCCTAAAGTGAAGGATTGGATGCCGATGCGCAGTGCGCGTGCGAGTTACCAATACATGGAATTCACCCGGTTCACGTCTCCTAGCCAAATGACCATACCACAGCCAGGAGTGGAGAGGGTGGCCACAAGCGTCTGTAGCCCAGCCGCAGAACCGGGCGATCTGCAGGCGGGGGAAAGCATAAGCAATATCGTTATAAATGACTGGCACATGTTTAGCCCAAAGAAGCGCCTTAAAGCGCATGAACCCCAGAACAATATGCAAGCTGAGGCCATGACTCAGGTGATTTAGACATTCGGGCCTTGATAATGTGCACCACCGCAGCATTATCACGCCAAAAGTGAAGCACAGAATCAGGCCACCTGTCCCCCAGAGCATAAAGGGTACCCAGAATTGAGAAGATATGGTAGAAACATAAGATCGCGTAAACGATCCGTGCCCTGACATCCCTGGGGCCAATGACCATAGACCCTTGTCCTGAATTAAATCCCACCCACCTGGGGAGCCGGAGGCATCCGACTGTACTTGTAACTGGGATGGAGAAGATATGTTAGAAACATAAGATCGCGTAAACGATCCATGCCCTGACATCCCTGGGGCCAATGACCATAGACCCCTGTCCTTAATTAAATCCCCTCACCCGGGGAGCCGGAGGCATCCGACTGTACATGTAACTGGGGCTGACCAGAAGCTCAGGCCTCCCGATGCGATAGCATGGAAGTCCTGCGGTAATGTGAGCCAAACCAACAGGTCCACTCGCAAACCCCTAATCAGCTGTACCCTGCAGCTTTGTTTAACGAGACCTGCCCTAGCGTGACCCAGGCACTAGGCGAAGGCACTGCCTGTTATTACCACTCTGCAGGTGAAGTTGATGCGGCCCCGCATCACATGTGACTCTCATAGAGGCACCTTCCACTTGGCAACATTGCCACCTTGCAGCAGGGGCCGCTCACACTGACCGACAATTCGGTCACCTGGCCCTCTTGCACGTCATTCAAAAGAGAGGTGTCTAGACTTGTTGACCGGTGAACCCCATCTCCAGAATACAGGCCAAATTCCTGTAACCCTATCCCCAGACTACAAATGGCTATCCCCAGGCCATTCTAGATAAAGAACCAGGCAGCAGCCCTGTTCCCTGACCGTCGGGCACGGTCCAATCGCTGGGACAAAGTGTCAGCCATGATATTGCATCGGCATGATATATGACCATAGCAATCGTGTAGATGGCCATAAATGGCCAAGAAACGCCAGGTCCCTGCACTCGGAAGTCTTTAAGTCTGGGCCAGCAATCCGGTAAGATCACCGCCTCCGAAGTGCAGCATTAAAACATGTGGCGGCCCAGCATCCCCAATGGACATCAGGAATGTCAACAGTTTCCGCCACCTCTATGCCATGCACTCATGCCACTGCATACGCGCAGTTACGCGTCGTCCAAGATGGGGTCCCCATTCTAACAAAGCGGCATACGGCGCCGCCCCAGTGCACAGAGTTGTGTCCCACCAGCCACACTACCACCAGCGTGCGGGAACACACTGTGTCTGTAAAATAAGGAGGAAGAATAGAGGGCAGACAAGGCACTCATTCAGTGCAGGGACGAATGGACAGAGGAAATTGGGCAAATCCACACCTGCCCCTGCAACATATGTCGGGCTCTGGGCACCCAAACGGAGCTGCAGCTGATGCAGCGCCCAACCTGGAGGAATGGGTACCAATTTCAGTTCAGTCAGGGTAGACCCGGCTTGGTGGCAGACGACAGGCCGGGAAGCGAACCAAGGGCTGGCACAAACACCTGTGGGGGAGCGACCAGACATATGGCAGCGCCAGGCTAGTAGCCTCTCCCGGGTGATCGGCCCCTGAGGAGCGAAGCCTCACCAAAGCCCACTCCTGATCACACAACCCGTGATCTAGCACCAGTGCCCTGCAAAACATGTCCCCCGTTCAAGGTAGTAGCAGCTAACTCAATTTGGGAGCTCCAGATCAAGGTACAAGGGGTCACCCGAAAATGGACTCTCCGCACGCAGCATAAGCGTTGCTGCGTAAGAGTCACATACAGTAACCACACTCGCTAACAGGGGTCGTCGCTGGCCTCATAGGGGAAGGGGCCGCCCTAAGCCTAAGGTCTTGACATATGCTAACCATGACGGGCCAGGGAAAACAACCACAGCCCTGCCATCATTGTCCCAGCACTGCACCATTGGAACGGCCAAATGAGGACGGGCCCTCATACATCCTGCCATGGATGCTGAATAGGCCGGCAACCAAACGGCCCGATGGGGGGGGAGGGGGAAGGTTGTGGCGACGGGGCAACACCTTGACCCTGTCATCCTACCCCTGATCTCCTGATCAGTGTGTTCACAATGCAGGAGGGTGAAAATGTGAATATATTCCCCAGACCACAGTGCCCAGCTAACAGCCCAGTACAAGAGGGCACCCAGGGGCATAGAGCAAGCGGCCAACAGCAGAACCACCGTTGGCACTGATTGTAGTGATAAACACATAACTGGCCCTACGGGCCCAGGGGAAGTAAATAAAGGCATAGGGGCAGTAACCCCAATAAGAACCAGAGTGTAATTGCCTTGCTGCAACTATGGCCACTACACCCCCCCCCAGCGTGACAAGCTAGTGTCAGAGGTGTGCTAACTTGACCAGGATACTCACTCGGTGCACCCCCAAGAGCCGCCCCCACTGGGGGTTCCGGCCCGTGGCGGGCGTCGGAGTCCGCGATGTCCCTCTAGCTCCATGTTCCCATGCATCCCGGGCCGGGCGGGGAGCTGCGAGGCGCCAGCCTACGCTGGCCTGAGGCCTCCGGCAGCTCAACCCTGTTGGCGGCCCACTGCGTAGCCATGGCCGACATGTGGACCAGGGATGCCTCCATTGCCGAAGTGGAGGCGAGGGAGCATCCGCAACACCTAACCCACCAATGCGAGGTGGGCCGGATGGGCTGGATGGCCCACCGGGTAATTGATACGGGGGGCCAATAAGCAGCAGGGGTAAGAACCCCAGCGGGGCAGGCCTGTGCCACCCCCACCCGAGCCCACAGCCTGGGCTCATGGGACCTGCGGGGTTGCCATCCAAGCCCTCCGGCCAAGTGGAACCTCCGCAAAATAAAGGGGTGGGCAGAGCCCACCCCATTGAAGCATCCCGTTCTGCAGTGCTCGGAATCGAACAGCTGACTTTCAGCCTCTCAGTCATCCTCTTAGCCGCCCGAGCCACTGCAGTCCGGAACGAATTCAAGCCTCTTGCAAAGAGGCAAGCAAAGTTCTATGAAGGGCAGAAAGCCCTTCCCCTTGGCATAGCTTAACCGCTGGAGACCGCCTGAAGGATCCCTGGCCAGGGATCAAATCCTGAGCCCTGAGTACCGCAGTAGCGAAGAGAAGGTACGAAGGGCAAAACTTCTAAGCAAAAACGCAACGGAGAAAACCTCTCCGCTCCGTCACGTTTCTAAAATGGCAGCTCGGCTGCCTCGTGGCCACCTCTTTTATAGAGGCGTGGCCACAGCCCCTAACTCACCCGGATGTCTGAGTCCGGGTGGGGTGGGGGGGCTGCAAAGAGCGCAGCGGCCATTTTGGCACCGCGCTTTCATTCTTGCTCCCTCCCAGCTTTCAAGGAAAAGGGCTGAGGATGACTCCTTTCCCCCCAAACTTCAAGGTGAGCCAAGGGATTTTTGCAAAGAGTTATTTCACTGCCTCCGTGCCTTTCTTTCAATTATCTCACTTGCAAGTGTCTCTTCTCCTCCGCGGGCTTCTCAGGGTGCTGTTTTGCCTTCACTGCTTTCAAGCAGGATAACTGAAAGAAAGGCAGGGAGGCAGTAAATTAACTCTTTGCAAAAATCTCTTGGTAAGGGGTGATCTTACTTCCTTTGTTCAAATTTAAAAATCTGGGACTTTTACATGTTTTTTCTTGAACCGTCTGGGACAGCTTGAATTCTGGAAAATCCTGGAAAACCAGGACATATGGCAACCCTAGTGACAGGACACCACAAGACTACACCAGTTGAGAAAATATCCCCTCTTGTTGGTATTGCTCTACCTAAGAGAAGGAGAGAAGTAATAGTAGACACTGAGAGAACCAAACAAGAGAATGACCCTCAACATCCTTTGAATGGATATGAGTCTCACTGGACAAGGAACAACATTAAAGGAGGATGTAGCTGAGGAACTCAACCTCCCCTACGTCACTTGGAGGACTCTGAATAGGTTGGTGGTTGGAATGCCTAAATGTAAGACCAACATGCTCAAATGGGGCCTGCTGGCAGACAACAACACTCGGTGTGAATGTGGGGAGAAACAGAATCCAGCTGATTTAGAGGTCTGCTGATTACTGCCAGAGACATGTACCAAAGAGAACCTAAGTTTGTCCAATGACAAAGTCAAGACAGTGGCTACATTTTGGCAGTCCAAGGTTTGATCGGAACATGAAAGAAGCAGCAGCTTCTTTTAAAAGAAAAATAAAATCAAAAGAAATAATTTCATCTTGCTTTGTCATTTGGAATGGTTGCATTACCTGATTCACGAATGGTATGGCTACCACACCAAGCATCCTCAGCTAGTTTCTTTGGATGATTATATAAGGGCAGCTATTTTGATGCACTTAGATGGGGATGGACAGACCTCAAATATGCCAAATCAACTTTGTTTTTTCACTAGAACTGCAATGCCTTCCAACTAAAGTTAGCTGCAGAATTCTGAGTCAGACACATGGCAGCCCTCTAGAATTTAAGGCAGGAGGTTATACTGAATGTACAATATACACATCAATTGATGGTCAGTACCAGAACCAAGCTCCCAAAACCCTTCTGTTCATAATGTGCTTTCCTGCTGAGCAACAAAGAAAAGGTGATGAAGGGGTGAAACCTATCTCTGATTAAATACCTGTGACAGCTGAGTGGATATTTCTGATCCTGTAGCACAGATAAAATAGAGAACATAGCATATGAAAAGTGAGGTCATTTGTTTATTAATTATAATTTGCCTTTCTCCTGATGAGAAGACCTAAGGCAGCTCAAAATATTAAATCATGCACCATAAATTACAGATTAAAAGGCAATTGAATGTGCAATGAAAATCAAGAATCAGTCAATTAAAAAGCATTTACAACTTTTGAAAGCAGATTTAGGGGGGAAAACAGTACCAGGGGCTGAACTGTAGTTATTAAAAGCCTCCCTAGAGTGGACCTTCAACTGTTAGTGGAAAGGTAAAATAAAGGGCACGGAAAATTGGAGGAAGAAACTTTGATAACTAACATACACAGGTCTCACCACATTAATAGCAGAACATAGCAATGGCTTGAAATCACTACTGGCAAAGATAGTACAAAAACAGAAAGTGCAAAAACAGGGTTATACAGTAATACCCTGCATAATGTTAAAGCTTGGTTCCACAATCCTCAACGTTATGAGATATTTAATGTTGTGCGATACATGTATCGTACAACATTAAACCAAAGCCCAAGGTGACCGTTTTGACTTGGGAAGGGCCAGGGAGCGTGCCTAGAAGCTGCCGTGCCTGGTGCTGGGTTCCCCTTCCCAACTCAAAGTGACCCGCTCATCTGCCTCTTTGGAAAGGGAACCAGGGATCGGATGCTCCGATGCCCGGTTCCTTTTCCGAAAAGGCAGGTGACCCACTGGCCTGCATACCTGTCATGTATCTTGTATTGGCCAGGATTTCCCGTATTTTGGCGCTCATTCCTCCCCTTTCCCGCCGCCATCCTGTATTTTGAACGGTGGGGAAAGGGGTTACTGCACATGCACGCCCATTGCAAAGGGGTTCTGTGCATGCGCACATGTGTTCTGTACATGTGCAAATGTGTTCTGCACATGCACAAACGGATTCTGCGCTTGCATGCCCGCGTAGTAATTTCCCGTATTTTCAGGAGCAGCGCTTAATGGGTATGCTCACCTGCCTCTTTGGAAAGGGAACTTGGGGTCGGATGCTCTGATGGCCATTTTCCTTTCCAAAGAGGCAGGCGACCTGCTTGCCTGCCTCCACGGAAAGGGAACTGGGGATCAGATGCTGGGGTCTATTGAGGCCCTTGGGTCTATGGTGGCCGCTTTGACTTGGGAAGGGTCGGGGAGAGTGCCTAGAAGCTGCCCTGGCTGGTGCTGGGTTCCCCTTCCCAACTCAAAGCGACCAGCTTGCCTGCATCTTTGGAAAAGGAACTGGGCATTGGACACTCCAATGCCTGGTTCCTTTTCCGAAGAGGCAGCCGACCCGCTCACTTGCCTCTTTGGAAAGGGAACCAGGGATCGGATGCTCCGATGCCTGGTTTCCTTTCCGAAGAAGCAGTCGACCCACCCACCTGCCTCCTCGGAAAGGGAACTGGGGATCGGAAGCTTGTGTCTACGGAGGCCCTTGCTGTTAAAGTTGCCATTAAAGCTTGGTTCCACAATCTTTAACGTTATGTGATTTTTAACATTGTATGATACATATATCACACATTAAACCAAAGCCCACAGCAGCCGCTTTGACTTGGGAAGGGCCAGGGAGAGTGCCTAGAAGCTGCCCTGGCTGGTGCTGGGTTCCCTTTCCCAACTTAAAGTGACCCACTTGCCTGCCTCTTTGGAAAAGGAACTGGGCATCAGACGATCCCACTTTAATGTTATGCAGGCAGCCTCTGTAGACCCAAGCCCCAAAACCCACAGGGCTGCTCTTCCCCTAGGAAGGTGCTTCCCAAGCAGAGAGCAGCCCTGCGGGCTTTGGGGCAGAGATCACTGGAGGAAATCTGGGGGAAAACGTGATGCATTGCACAACGTTAACTTAATGTTGTGTGGTGCAAATTTCCCTCAAATTTCCTAATGTTACGTGGTTTTAACGTTGTGCAGTACACACGTTATCCCGGGTATTACTGTAGTTCAATAATACAGTTGAAGGCAAAAATAATGACTGATGAAGGACAGCATGAATGTTGTAAATTTAAAGAGATTGTAAAAAGATTTTCTATTCATTTGTTCAACCATAAGTCCAAATGGAAACAGGTGCCAAAAACTGAAACTCAGTAGGAAAGATATTAAGAACCTAGAAAATATCCTAAGGAGTAAAGATGCCTAACCGGAAACCAAGGATAAGCTCATCCATAATATGGTATTTCTCAATGCTACTTATTGATGTGAAAGGTTGATAGAGAAAGCTGATAAAAGAGGAAAAAAAAGATTCATTTTGAATATGGTGTTGGAGGAGAGCTTTTTGGGTACCATGGTTTGCTAGAAAGACAAATGTAGATAAAATCAAGGCTGAACTCTCTCTAGAAGTAAAATGATTAAACAAAACCTATTGTACTTTGGACACATTATGAAAAGATAAAACAGTAACATTGGGAAAAGTTGAGGATAGAAAGAAAAGAAAACTGGATATAAGATGCATTGATTCAGTAAAGGAATATACAGCTTTGAGTTCTTCAAGCCCTGAAGACCATGATTTTGTTAATGGAAGGATGTTTTGGAGGTCAATAATTCAGAGATTTACTGTAAATTGAAAGTGACGTGGCAGAACCTTATCATAATGCTTAGTGATATGTGAGAAGAAAATATTACATTTATTTCCAATTCCTGCTTCAACTTCAATATTTTACTCTACCTTAAAATAACTAGCTTTTCATGCCTTCAAAATTTCTGAAACTTTTGCAACTTTAACTGAGATTAAAAGCAATTGGAAATTTGGGTTTGCCTTACAGTACAAAAACTAATCTATGACAATTGGCACTAACACAACCTTATTCTTTGTCTTTAGGTGAAGTTAGAGAACACATTCCTCTTGGGCCAACTTAATAAACCAGCTGTAAATACATGATGTGTGTGTGTGTGTCATATCTCTTCTGACATTTGCTGCATGGTATAAACTTCATTACACCCTCCTGAAAAAGAAGATAAGACTCCCATCTGAACTTTGAAAGCTAGGCTTGTCCTGGTCAGCAAGACTGCTTATATTGCATCCGCACACATATTTTCAATGTACATTGCTCCTCAGCACAATTGACTAAATCAAAATGCTACTACCAACTAGCTATATACTTGAATTCTTTAAGTTATCACTCTGGTCTAATCTCTTTGATTCAGTGAATCTACTCTAGTTTGTGAGAGACAGTGTATTACATGTTGGGTTATGACTCAGGAGTCTGATTTCAAATGCTCACTCACCCATGGAAACCTTTTGAGAGGGAGCAATGGTAAAGCACTTATGGAACATTATATGTACCTTGAACAGCCAATTAGGGTTGCCATAGGTTGGAAGCGACAATTAAATTTAGCTAAGCACAGGTCTTAATTCTAAAGCTCGGCTTCAGTTTGACTTAGTATTAGACTTTGTTCGGAGATACTGTTGGTCTGCTAATTTAATCCTTCTAGGTTGAGCAGATCTTTGATCATAGGAGGTTTAGAAATAGCAACTTAGAATGTGCAAAAGCCATCTAAAGCTGCCTGTTAGGCGTGTTCACTTGACTGAAAAACAAAGCAACTAGCACTATACTCTTGGGAAGTACCAGTATTTATTTGAATCTAAGATACTTATTTGGGAAGGGGTGCAATCCTTGAAAACTGAGACCGAAATAAATGTATTAGTCTTTAAAACATACAATAGAGTTCCTTTTGTTTCTTTTTGCTGAAACAGACTAACAGATACTTTTTTTGAAAAAATACTTCCAGGCAGATAATATTTTTTGTTTTCTTTCTTTTCTCTTTTTACTATCTATTTTCTAATTCAAAAAAGAAATAAAGAGAACACATCTTTTTTTTTTACAGAAAACACTGCAGAATAAGAAAAATTGGAATATAAAAATGGGAAACATAAAAAATTGATAGCAAACGCAACAGTGCACCCACCACTAGAAGCATTAGAAATATTATAATTTCCATTTTAACATCAGATTTTTGCATACCTGTCAAGTTTTGGGAAATTTCTGTCAACCCCCCGTATATTACACTCTTTCCCACTGTCATCCCGTATTAGTTAGACTGCAATTACACTGGAGTTAGACAGGAGGCCAGCACAGGATAAGCATAGCTGTCCAGTTTCCTGTTTTAGCCGGGAAATTTCCCTTATTTGACAGAAATTTCCCGAAACTTGACAGGTATGGATTTTTGGTTGTCCCGTACCCCTTTCAAAATACATTAAATCTTTTGCGGGCATTTGGTCTTTCCCTTTCACCAATGCAAACTCTAAAAAAAAAAAAAATCTTCCCATTTAATATAATTTATCTCTCTCTTTTACATTTTAATACTGTATCTTGTTAATTGCTAAATCCCAAACTTCATTATACCATTTACCCTCTATTTACCAAGGAGGTGACAGGTAGCTGGGTTGGAGCAATAATAAATTCATCATTACGGGAGGGAGTGTTTCCAGCACCTCTGAAGCATACTTTGGCGCGCCCCCTCCTGAAAAAACCATCTCTTGATCCAGCGGTACCATCTAACTATAGGCCAGTCTCCAACCTCCCCTTTTTAGGGAAGGTCTTGGAGAAAGCAGTGTTACGTCAGTTGCAGGGTGCCCTGGGTGAAGCAGATTCAGGCCAACTGGAAGGGGTACGGAGATGGCATTGGTACGGAGACGGCATTGGTCGTGCTGATGGATGATCTCTGGCGGGAGCAGGACGGCAGTCATCTGTCCGTCTTTGCTCTCCTTGACCTCTCAGTGGCTTTCGATACCGTCGACCATGGTATCCTTCTGGGACGGCTTATGGGGTTGGGGATCCAGGGCAATGTGTTGTCCTGGCTCTTCTCATTCCTGAAGGGCTGGACCCAGTCGGTGTGATTGAAGAGTGAGAGGTCCAGCCCTAGGCCCCACCAATATGGGGTGCCTCAGGGCTCTCTCCTCTCCTATTTAACATCTATATGAAGGCGTGGGTGAGGTCATCCGTTCCCACAGGGTGCAGTACCACCAGTACGCAGGTGACACTCATTTGTACATCTTGGCCTGTGGGGACCCCAGCGTTGCTATCAAAGTCCGATCTGGGTGCCTGGAGGCTGTAGGGGTCTGGATGGGGGCTAATGGGTTACAACTGAATCCCAGCAAGACTGAGTGGCTGTGGGTTTGGGGTCCTGCACTAGTCTGGCAGCTGCCATCCTTGGTCTTGGATGGGGCTACTCTGCCCCAGACAGATCCAGTGCGCAACTTGGGGGTCCTGCTGGATTCATGACTGCTACTAGAAGAGCAGGTGGTGGTCATCGCCAGGAGAGCCTTTGCACAACTCCTTTTGATATGCCAGTTGCGCCCGCTCCTGGATAGGGACTCCTTGCTTACGGTCACACATGCTCTGGTCACCTCCAGACTTGACAATTGCAATGCACTCTACATGGGGCTGGCCTTGACAACCATTCGGAGGCTGCAGCTGGTCCAGAATGCGGCAGCCCGGGTAGTGATGGGGTGCAGGCATTTTGCCCATGCCTTGCCGCTGCTCCAGAAGCTGCACTGGTTTCCAGTTTGCCTCCAAGTGCAATTCAACATGCTGGTTATGACCTTTAAAGCCCTATATGGTAGTGGACCAGGATACCTAAGAGACCGCATCACCCTAAGAACATCTGTCCGTCCAACTAGAGCAGACCGGAGGGGCTCCCTAGTTGTTCCATCATCTTGGGGAGCTCACCTCTCTTGAACAAGAAAAAGGGCCTTTTCCATGCCCGCACCGGCCCTTTGGAACCTCCTGCCAGTAGAGCTATGGCTGCAGATGGAGCTGCTGTCATTCAGGAAACAACTTAAGACCTGGCTGGCAGGGCAGGTGTGGGGCCCTGAGGGCAATGTGGCAGCTGCCCGTTGGCTTTTTCCATAAGAAGCACCTTCTCTCTCCTGCATAGGGTGGGTGGGATTTTAATGGGGGTGGGGATTTTAATTGTTTTATTATGTGGGGTTTTAAATTATGTAAGCCGCCCTGAGTTGGGCTTGCCTGAGTGAGCGGCGAACAAGCCGAAAAATGAAATTAAATAAAAATTAAAATTAAAGTCATGGTTAAACTACTCTATTGCAGCCAGAAGGTTGTGAGTTCAATCCTGACCAGGAATCAAGGCTGATTTAGCCTTTTATCCTTCCGAGTTCAATAAAATTAGATCCCAGCACTTTGGGGGCAAAATGCTAATTAACTTGTGAATCACACGGAAAGTGCACTAACTGCTATGGGGTGGTATATAAGTGTACTGTAATTGCTATTGCTATTTCATTCATTTCTTAACAATTAATTCCCTAAATTTCATAATTGATCCACATTCTCACCACATATGGAAATAAATGCCCACAGCCGGACCACATCTCTAGCACATAATGGAGCAATTAGAATCCATTTTTAGTCTATAGGTTCTTCCACAATTCAGCTCTTATTTCCTCTTACAAATCTGCTTTCCATAATGTTTTAAGAATTTATTGGTGATTCCCTAGTAGCTCAACCAATATACATTTTGCTTATTTTTCTTTTTGTTGACTTATTTTATTGTTGCTCCTCTCTCTGAACTATTATTTCTTCAATCTTTGCCAATTTTCAAGTCACCATTTTCCTTCTATTCCCTAGTCCATTGATCTAACTGTAACACATTAGTCTACTTTAATATTTTCTGTATAATTTATTTTTCCTAGCCAATCTCTTAAATTGTTTTTTTAAAAATATTTTCTGCAAATACTTTTTTATGTTTTCCAGAAATCTCTCCAGTTCCACTATTGGAGTTAAAGAAGTTAATGGACTACCTACCTACCTATGCTTACTCCAAACTAACAAAAGTTTTTTTTAATGTTTCTCAACATGGATGATTGAACCAAGATGTACAAATACTTGTACGGGAGAGAGCAGGCACTAGGCACCCTTTTTTGTTCCCAGGGCTGGATTTCTTCCAAGGCCAAACTAGCAGGTTGTATGGTATCAACGGAAGAAGCCCACTCAAGGAGGAGAGGCCACATTTCCCCAATCCATCCCAATTATTTTTATTTAAACGTTCATTATGCCAAGAGAGGTATGAAGTTCCATTGGCCATGCTGAGTGGGGAATTCTGAGTGTTATTGTGCAAAAAAATAACTTTGTTACTTGTTATTTGTTAGTAACTCAAACAAATTATTTCTTTCCTTAGCTCTAACAAATCATTACTTTTCTCCTGCAAGCTTTGATATAGCACTGATTTGAAAGGACAATTCTGAATCTTAGAAAATGGGCCAAATGACAATATGGAACAGCAGTACAGTAATACCTCATACAAAGTCCGCTTCATACAACATCGGATTCATACTACATTGCCTAATTCCTTGAAAAAAGTTGCCTCATACAAAATCATGTGACGTTGTATGAGACATTGGGGTTTCCCCAGGTTGCATTGTGCCTGGGCAGTATAAATGGCAGGACACATGCGTGCATTGCTCTTGTGGGTTTTGCATGAGGCAAAGGGTGTTTAGGAGTGGTTTTGAGCGCGAATTTGGAACTTTTTGAATTTTTCCGTCAGAATTTTTAGAAGCATTCCTGGGATTTTTGCAGCATTCTTCAGGTTCTTGGACAATCAGGGTTGTTTGACATGTTTTTGTAATGTTTTTAGCCTTTAGACAATGATTTCTTAAAGTTCTGTCAGTTTCCTGTCTGTTTCCTTGACTTTGCCCTGAAGTCTGTGCTGTTGCAGTACAATGCATCTCTATGGAAATGACGTTATATGAGGGATCGCGGCAAAGATTTGGATGTTGTATGAGGCATCACGGCTAGGATTTTGCATGCCTCATACAAAGTCCAAATCCGTATAAAGTCCAAACTTGTGGAACCAAGTTTGGACGTTGTATGAGGTATCACTGTATACAAGAAACTAAAAAACAATCAGCTAACTCTCCATCTAAGTCAGGAGTTCCCTACCTTTTCAAGCTGGGGGCCAGGTCATGCTCTCTCAGTCAGCTTTGAGGGCCGGATGGCCATTTTGCCTTGCCTGTACAATGGGGGTGACCATTTTGTCCCAACAGCTTCAAAGGGGTGGCTAGTTTGTTTTTTGAATGTCCCTGGAGGGGTGGGGGCCAGAAGAAATGGCACCATGTACCAGATCCATCCCACGGGCCTTAGGTTGGGAACCTGTGATCTAAGCCATCACAAGGAAAGCATATCCATTATAACATAACATTGATTTGCAAAAGAATCTCTTTCCTAGCATGAGCATATAAACAAATGATAGGAAAATAAAAACAATGGAGAAAAAGTCCTAAATTGCAAAACTTCTAAAGTGCTAAAATGCAACTGATACCTGACCAAACTTGATCACCCAGCAGTTTGCTCTCTTGACATTTTGTTGGTGCAGCAGTTGTTGAGGGGAACAAATCAAGACATCAACAATGTCTTGCTGCCATGGCAGTTTGTTGTCATTATACTTTGTGGAATGGTGGTTTGCTGAGTTGGCAAAGCCAATGTAAATTCTCACAGACCTTTATGAGATGGGTTACATAGGAAGGCGGTTTGCTCTATCAGCAAGTCTTGACTATTAACAGTTGAAAGGAAATGTAATCAAATGAGAGAAATATAAATACAGGGAAGTGAGACACAAATTCACTCAATACACACTGGATACCAACAACACAGATAACAGATACTAAGCACCAGACATTAAAGAACAGGAGGGAATGACACAGCAGTGAACTTCATTTCCGGATGCCAGAAATGCACACAGATAAAGAAATCATGGACTTTTCTCCACAGATGCAAATTGGCACATGGCTGGTTTGGTTGGGTGGGAACATTGTTAAAATGATTTTCTTGTGTATCTCAATATGCTAAAAGGCTAAGAAATGTATGTCTACTTTAATAGATTTTTACTTTTTAAAGACAAGCGCCTTTTAAGGATATAAACTCCTGCATTTTAAAAAAAAATATTGTATTTACTTGGAACATTCTATTTATTTTTGTACTAGGGTTGCCTGGCGTTGCCGGGCTTTTCCCCCCGTGTTTTTTAATTAAAAATGAGCCAAATTTTTTTTGCAATAGTGTTACATTGTGTTGGAAGGTTAAATTGTGTTGTTTTTTTAAAAAAAATTGCTTAGTCTGTAATTTTAATTTTTTTAATGTTTATTTATGTTAAATTTGTTTGGCTTGGCTGTTATTAACTTTGATCTGCTTTTTTTTTTTTGAGGATTAATAAAAGAAGAAAGTATGATATAATAACTCAGCACAGGATTTTTTAAAGTTTCTATTGTATTTTATTGACATATATTTGTGATTTGTGTGAAAGTGTGTTTAGTGTAATTTTTTTACTTGTTTTTTTGGTGTGACCTTTTGTGTAAAATTGTGAGTTTGTGTTTTGTTTGGGGCTGTTGTGTGTTTTTGAATTGTTTTTACTATTGTGGCCAGCAGGTGGTGCTGGTAGGGGTTATTGTATTTTGACTTTTGTTTCTCTCCTGGCCTCTGGGTGGAGCTTCTTCTGGTAAGTAGGGTCTTTCTGTAATCATTTCTTTTCCAGTCCTGGTGGAGGTAGCACCTGTTTTGGTAAGTTTGCTTGTTTTCTTTCTTTTGTGTGTGTGTGTGGGTGGGGGGGGAGGGGGGGTTGGAGTTTGTATTTTTTGTCTGTTTGTTTTGTTTTTGATTGTGTCTTTGTTTACTTCGTATTGTTTTTGGTGTTTTTGTTTTTGTGTATTTTTGGCTGTGTTTGAGTGTTTTTAGTAATTTTTTAAAAATTATTTATTTGGTGGTGGGGAAGGTACGTGGTCATTGGGGTTTGGAAGGGTGGGCTAGGTGGTGGGGAGGGGGGCATGGTCGTTGGGGGTTAGGAAGGGTGGGCTAGGTGGTGGGGAGGGGGGCATGGTCATTGGGGGTTAGGAAGGGTAGGCTAGGTGGTGGGGAGGGGGGCATGGTCGTTGGGGGTTAGTAAGGGTGGATTAGGTGGTGGGGAGGGTGGCTTTATTGTTTTATGGTGCTTTTTTGTGTGTAGTTGTGAAAGTAGATCGGGGTTTCCCCTTTAATATCAGTGGGTGGGGCTTGTGACCCCCCCTCTCCGCTTGCTCCCCTGGGGTTGGGAGGTTTGTGGGGACAAAAGAGGTATGTCCCCCCAACTCTTCTGGACCCAGTAGACCAGGCACAGCGGATCGATTCCCTCCCCCCCTCCTTAAAACAACTCCGTTTTTAAAGAGTAGAAAAGACGGAGTTTTTTTAAGGAGGGGGTGGGAATCGATCCCCTCTCCCTGGTGTCCTGAGTCCAGAAGGGTTTGGGAAACATTCCCCTTTTGTTCCCACAAACCTCCCAACCCTAGGGTAGCCAGCGGAGAGGGGGATCGCAACCCCCACCCACTGATATTAAAGGGGAAACTCCAGTCGAGTCCTTCAGGCACCGTGGGTGAGGGATAGAAAGCCGGCTGGTGTGTGTTTGGCTGTGACGCGGTGAGTTGTTTTTCTTTTTAATTTTTTCGGGCACCATTTTCCTCAGCGTTCTGCGTGCTCATGGCGCGCAGGACGCTGGGGCTTGTAGTAATGGGTTGGTGCTTTCTGTTTGTGCTGCGTTTTTTTAAAATGGTTTTATTTTGATTGGCTGCGGCGCGTTTCCGAACGCTGCCCCGTGCGAGAGCCTCTCAGCCTGATTGGCTCTGGTGCGGCGCAAGGAATGTTGGGAAGTGAAGTTGTTTCCCTTTCTTCGCGTTTGTGGGGCTGTTGCCCCACTGCCGGTTTTTTCAATCCTTCGTTGACCTGCGTACCCAGATCGGCCGTGTGCACGAAGGGTGAGTGCAGGCAAGTAGGGCGAGGCATAGCAACCTATAGCCAGTTCCAACGGTTAACCCTTGGATTTATAGGTTAAGATTTTGAACATTGTATCCTATATGTAAGCCCCTTGGGTTGCCATGGGGTCATTTATATGTTGTTAGCCGTCCTGAGTCGGCCATGTGTTGAGTAGGGCAGGGTATAAGTCGAATAAACATAAACAACATAAACATATCATCCTGCAATCTTAAAACATGACTATAATATGATTTAAGTTCTGCCTACAACTTAGGTTTTGCTTTTGAATGTACTTCTGTTTGCAACTTTTCATAGTTGTAAGAATTTTTGATGGCAGTCATACCTGCAACTTTTTGCAAGCTGCAAGAATGGCATTTTTGCTTCCAGGCCCCACCCCAATAATTCTAACACTCTTGGATGTCTTTCACATGATTTAAGTATTTGTACCCACAGATTTTTCATTACTATAAGTTTAATTTCTATACAGTGGAATCTCATACAATAATTCCCCGTATAGCAACGAAATCGCATAACAATTAGGTTTTGGGGGAAAATAAGAATTTTCCCTATGGAAAAAATCGTACAACAATTTTTCAACAGGAAAAGCTACTTAGCAAAAAAATCGTTGTACGATGCATCCCATAGGGAAAACCGCTATACGATGCATGTATCGTATAGCAATTGTTTCATACAACAACGAGCCCCGTGCAACAGATTAAAATAATTGTATGAGGTACCACTGTATAATTGAAATGTGCCTGTAATTTCTCAAAAGTTACATGTTTTCAGTAATTTAGGATTTCTGTGAATAATGTAGATGAACCATACACATGAATAAAGCTTGTAAAATTAGGCAAGGTGGAATCATTTCACGAATGAAACTTCTTCTTTTTCTGCCATATACGAATCTGGACATAGGCGATCAGCCATGAAGATTGTCCCAAGAATATAATGCAGTGGCCTTTCATCTGCCTTCTACATCGCAGCATGACCCTGTGCCACTGGTCCAGTTCTGTGAGTCACTTTTTGCTCCTGAGCCCTTTTAGCATACAAAGTCCTCATCAGCCCCAGGCCAGTATCGATGAAGCTGCTACCCTCCATCAAGATAGATTCATGTGGGGACCATCACCCTTCCTTGTGGACTTCGGAACCCAAGGCCGTTAGTTGTAAGGTTAGTTAATCGCTGTCTGACACTCAGCGTTGAGTTGCTGGCAGTATGGTCTCCTTTATTACAATTGCAGGGTAACCTGGCTAGACTGGGAAACTATTTATACAATCAATATACATTCCATTCCTCAAGAAACGAGATGGCAAGGAGTGCAGTAACTATAGGACCATTGCTGTAATTTCCCATGTAAGCAAGGCGATGTTCAAATTGCTGCAAGAAAAGAGTTATACCATATGTGGAATGAGAAATGCTTGATCTTCATGCTGGATTCTGACAAGAAAGAGGCACCCAAGTGCAAATGGATGTTGGAGCACTCCAAAGAATTTCATAAGTATATCAGCCTGTGTTTTATTGACTGTAGCAGAGCTTATGACTGTATGGATGATGAGAAACTATGTACAGTATGGTTCTAAAATAACCTGGGGTGTCTCAATACTTTATTGTCCTGATATGTAATCTTTATTTTGGGAAAGACACTAGTTAGGACAGAAAAATTATTACTACAAAAGAGCTATATAGCTTTAAAGTTGACAATGAAGAAATTGAGGTATTGAAAGATTTTGTACATCTTGGTTCAATCATCAACCCAAATGGAGACTGCAGACAAGAAATCAAAAGATGACTGAGACTTGCAAGAGCAGCAATGAAGGAATTAGAAAATATCATCAAGTGTAAGGATGTTTCACTGGAGACCAAGAACAAGACCACCCACACTAATGTGTTCTTGATCAACATTTATGGGTGTGAAAGTGGGAGAGTAAAGAAAGCTGATAAGAAAAAAAGAATTTCATTTGAAAAATGGTGCTGCAGGAAAGCTCTGCAGATATCCTGAACTGCCAGAAACATGAACAAATGGTTCCATGAACAATTCAAGCCTGAACTGCCCTACTTTTGGGCACATCATGAGAAGGCAAGACTCTCTTAAAAAGACAATGCTGGGAAAGGTGGAAGGCAGTAGGAAAATAAGAAGGCAAAGCATGAGATGGATTGATTCCATGAGGGAAACCATGAGCTTGTGTTTGCAAGAGCTGAGGATGGTTGTTGAAGACGGGATATTTTGGATATCTCTCATTCATACGATTGGCATGAGTCAGAGATTACTTGATGGCACATCACAACAACATACCTTGATATCCAGATGTATTTTGATATGATTTGAAAAGGTTATCTGGTATAACTCTTTCAGTGATAAATATCAGCTGTGAAAAATCACCACAGACTCCAACTACCAAAGTGTATTATTGTATATAGTTTTATAGTGCCCTGAGGTCTTTGTCCCAGTGTCGTACATTTGACTTTGACATCAGTATTTGAGGAAGTGGATCTGCACTGGACATTTGAGATCTTCGGTTCCAGAAGTCCTGGCAAAAATGACTATAGGGGAGCCCTAAGTACATTAGAACTACTGTCCTCTCTCAAACAGCTTTGCTGTGGTATAATATAGCCCAGGCGTGCCCAAACTATGGCCATTGGGCCAGCACTGGCCCTTGAAGCCATTTCATCTGGCTCCCGACGCCCTCACCAAATCAGGAAGTAAATACTGATGTCTCCGCACATGCTCAAAAGTGGCCATTTTGTGTCCTGGTTAGGCGCAGGAAACAAAATGGCAACTTTTGTGTATGCGCAGAAGCATCCATGCCAAACCAGAAAACAAAATGGCTGCTTTTGCACATGTGCAGAAGTGGCCACTTTATTTCCTGGTTTGGCACAGACGCTTCTACGCATGGGTGTAAGCAGCCATTTTGTTTCCTGCACCAAACCAGGACACAAAATGGCCACTTTCACGCATGCACAGAAGTGTCCGTGCCATGCATATGCAAATAAGCCGTATTCCGGGGGCATGGTCTGGCCCGTTCAGCTGTTCCAGGGGCATGGTCAGGCCCCTGGCCTGAAAAGTTTGTGCACCCCGGATATAGCCTATCAGCATTGTAGAAATCCTACTGCTAATGGTCGCCAATGCCTACTGAATTATTATGGCTAGCAAAGCCTAGTAGATTTGAGACCTGAAGTACTATCACTATACCTCCTCCCAGCACAAAATCCTTCCACTTGTGAACAGATGTAAACCTCATTTAGTTTCCAATCATTATTTTCTTTTAAATAATTCATCACCTCTACCCTCAAGGAATATATTTCAATGATATTAAACATGAAAGGTGCTATAAACATGAATCACTACAAAACATGTTAATTCAGTTGGACACAGTATATTAAAATAATTCCTAAGGAAACTTTTTAGTTTAATGACAATGAAAGATACTTAATTGGGACCGCATTAGGGTACATTTAATTGAAAAAGATTTGCTAAATGTGAAGGCAGGATTTCCAAATGGTGCAGCAAAGCAACTTGGCATGATGGAGAGAAATATTATTCCAAATAATTGTTAAGAAAACGTTTCTTAGAAAAATAATGTTGGAAAAGGTAGATTAAATGGATAATATAATCTGTACAAGGAATCTGTAATGCAAAAAAGAACAGCTGGCACTGCTTAGTCATTGCTTATAATTTAGGAGCTTACTCAGTATAAATAACTTTAGACATAGGGACACTGCATTCTCACTAAAACACTGCAACAGTAAAGACTGGACAATGTTACTATTTGCCTGGGTGCAATACACATTCCACCCTATTCCCAAATTCGACAAAATTTATTCCTTCCTGAGTCGCTGTGGCGAGTGGCCGGCGATATAAATCTAGTAAGTAAGTAAGTAAGTAAGTAAGTAAGTAAGTAAGTAAGTAAGTAAGTAAGTAAGTAAGTAAGTAAGTAAGTAAGTAAGTAAGTAAGTAAGTAAGTAAGTAAGTAAGTAAGTAAGTAAGTAAGTAAGTAAGTAAGTAAGTAAGTAAGTAAGTAAGTAAGTAAGTAAGTATAAAACACAAAAACAGCCCATGCTGTAAAAAATATATGTGCTTCTTGGTGAGACAGTAGGTACAATTGTCATGTCAAACCTCTTATATTTTTGTATGGCTTAGTGATAGAGAACTAAAAGCACAATGATCAAATCTGGTCATTTGGCTGCTGATTCATTAGTTATCTATTCATGTAGCTGTTGATTCATTAATTATCTATTTCTTTTCAGTGCCTGGAAGGAAAGTCTAGCAACAATCTTTTTTCCTAGCTTCTGAAGAGAGACAATCTGGTGAAATCATAACATGATATTGATCAGATTTTCCTCTCATTATTTGTCCAATAAATTTATATTGTTATGCATCCTCAAACAGGTTATTATTTGATTAAACATTTCAAGCGTTCAAATTAATGCAGACTCCCTTTCTTTGAATTTTGGCCATCTGGCCATCTGGCTCAAGTGACAGCTATAGGAAATGGTAACTTATTAGTTCTGTGAAATAAGCAAGCAGGATGCCATTCTAAGTGACTTAATTTTGGATTGAATGTTGGGGAATGGTTAGAAGCAGAAGGCCTGAATCCAGTACTATGCTTTGAAGCAAAAGACTACTCACCATTAGTTTTTTTACCTAAGCAGGTAACTTTACAAACAAAGACCACTCAAAAAGGTTATCCTTGTTCCAATAAATCTGGACCTAACTGTATATCTATATTTCTACTAACACCAGGATATTGCCAGCTGAACAGCTTATCTGAGAGTCCTCCACAGGAGACTTTAAGGGTAGAGGATGTTGAGATAGATATTAAAATAAGTTGGTTGGAACATGGTACATTAGTACTTGTATTTGCATGTCAACATTAATAAAGCAAAATGCAGATCAAAATTCAGAAATTTTAGGGTTGTATTATAAAACATGTATCACATTAATAAAGCAAAACGCAGATCAAAATTCAGAAATTTTAGGGTTGTATTATAAAACATTTGTCACGTTTCCAACAAAACGTGATTGCAAAATACTCCAACTAGTAGTACTAATAATTATCCAACCCTGGTTACAGAATCAAGGCCACTAACATTCACTCTTGATATGAGAAACGTCAATAATCTATTTTTCAACTATAAGAGTAGGGGCTGTGGAAGCTCAGTGGTTAAGAAGCTCACCTTGTTAGCTGGCAAGTCTGGACCAGGTACTGCATGATGGATTGAGTGCCAGTCTCTGTCCCAGGTCTTGGGGACATGAAAGGAGCCTCATTTGGGTGTTCCCTGAGCGGAGTTTCTTCTGCAAAAAATCCTTTCAACCCAGAATAATTTCTGACACAAAATTATTATTATCTATAAGAGTGGTGAACCTAATAAGCATTAGTGATTCTAAGTGATTTCTATGATAATTAACTGACACAGATCTACACAGGTTTAAGTGAGAAAGACACAGAATATGTACAAATCTTTACCATCAATCCTATCAAAGAAACTCGGTGGAGTTCCCAACTAGCTAAAACTATGGTTCAGTTCTTTTGCATTCAATTGGGCAAATGTCTGTAGGGCAAGGCCTCTACTATCTCCACAATTCTCCACTTTCAGATTGAGCAGTTTTCAAAGTTAATAAACCAAAAGTGGAGAATTTCTGGCTGTTCAGATGTTTAGACTTCAGCTTTCAGAAACCCCAGTCAGAGGCCAATAGCTAAGGGTTATAGGAGCTACAATTCAAAACACCAGCAGGTTCAAAATCCGGACCACAATGGAAGGAAATATCATGAAACAAAGTCCAGAGCTGTCCTTGAGTTGTGGCTCTCTTCTGTGAATGGCCTGTAACAGACTTACAGTATCTGTCTGTTAGCAGCAGCACTCTAAACAGTTACCAAGTAGCTCTTCCTAGCCATTTTTTAAAATGTCCAACAACAACCCAGGAAGCGGCTTGGCTGGAAGCACCATGGGAGAATAGCATAAGTAGCTTCAGCTATTTAGTGCTTCTCGGTGTGCCAAGTCTGAAAAATAAGTCAAAAAACAATAAATCAAGGGGTGTCAGGGCAGATATAACAAGTGGACTGTACTCAAATGTGTAGATCTGAAAGCTCCTAGGCCTGTGATGATGAACCTTGACACTCCAGCTGTTCTTGGACTTAAGTTACCAGAAGCCCAAGTCAGCACTCTTACTGATCAGGGCTACTGGGAATTGAAGTTCAAGAACAGCTAGAGTGCCAAGGATCAACATCATTGCCCTAGGTGTTCCAGGTATAGAAGCTGGCCTTGCAAACAAGTCTTGGGAATTGGTAGCTACCTCCCGATAATTTTAATACCTTGTTGTGCACAGTTACCCTAAAAGAAAGATTATGGAAGAACAGGAGCTCTAAATACCCCTACCCTAGTTAGGAAGAATCCTGGAAGAAATTTATAAATGATGTTTCATATTCTTTCCCTGATGTTTTACATGCAGGTTCTTACATCCATTTCTCTCTCACCTTTTGGTACCTTCTTCTCCCAACTACCTTCAACCAGTAGTACTTATTTAGGTATTTTCAAACAGCTTGTTTTCATATACAACTAGGATAAAATCAACCCCATTTTTCTCAAACAAAAGCCTCTCCTAGACTAGTAAGTCACAAGTAAAGTCATTTCCTCTAATGGGCCTCTTCTTTTCTTAATGGGCTCTGTTGCATCCATCTGTTTGGGGATGGCAGCTATGCAGAGGTATGGTAGGAAACTGAAATGGTAACCAGATCTAATTGGCTAGCACTGGATTCCTGAGGACTGGCCAGAATATTCAAAGTACAGTACTGACTTTGGCCCCGACACTAGGAAATGTTACCTAGGTAACAATTTAAAACAACATCAACAAAGGAATATATGAGCTTCAGTATCCTGACACATATATAGGTTAAAAATGGCATACCTTATATACTTGAGTATAAGCTGAGTTTTTTTTAGCCCAAAAAATGAACCTCAAAAAGGGGACTCGGCATATACTAGGGTCAATGACCACGAGGGTCCCAAGACAACATCGGATTGAGCTGTGCCAACAATTTAATTAATTTTACCATATTTTCATGTATTTTGATTATTGAAACTCACTAGCAGCTGCTGCATTTCCTACCCTCGGCTTATACTCAGGTAAATCTATTTTCCTGGGTTTTCAGGTCAAAATTAGGTATCTCGGCTTATATTCGGGTCAGCTTATACTCAAGTATATACAGTTTAAATAATCTTGAACATTCAGTCATGGGGGAGAGAAAGAAGCATTAGTTCTGATTCACGTGAACAGACTGAGGAGCTGCTGACTGAGGGACTGCCTATACTTTCTTATATCTCACTCTTCTGGGTATATTTGTGACAGGTCAATCTGTTCTTTCTTCCAGCATCTAGACCTGTTGGATGCTGGAGCAGAGCAACTCACCACAAAGTGCCCCATTTTTCTTTGCTCTCTTTTATCCTATTTCCAACATATGCAAACACAGGAAATTGGATAAAAGAGAGGGAAGCAGATGTCAGACCTTCTTCCAATATAAACAGCCAGCGCCATTCATCAGCTGATGAGCCAGTGTTTGATGCTGGCAAATTAAGTTTTTTTCTTGTTCCATAGATGATCGCTGTAGCAATACAATGATCAACTAGGGAACAAGAAAAAATGCCTTTTCCTGGCTGTCCCCAGACAATTGGGAAGTGCTCATTTTGCTGCAATTATACAGCCACAACAAAAACATAAATTGTTTATTTTGCATCTATTGCAGCAAAGTAAACACCTCTCTCTTTTCTTGGGGATTACCAGGGGAAGTGTAATTTTTTCTTGAGTTCCTTAAATGATTTCTACAGCACAAGTGATTCTCTAATAAACATAAGAAAAAACCTACACTTTTCTTAGTCATACCCAGCAAGCAGGGGAAGTGTTTACTTTGCTGCAATAGTAGACAATAGCTGCAAAATAAACAATTCATGGCATTGCTGCGGATGCATAACTATAGCAGATTAAGCATTTTCCAATTGTTTGGAGAAGTATAATTTATAGCAGCAAAATGCCATTGGGACACAGGGATCACATCAAGCGGCATTTTGCGTGTTCCTGTCCCCTTTCATCCTGTACCACAACACCCTAACATTGGGCAGTGATGACAGGCTTTGAGTGCTGTTGGAAGCACTTTTCCATTATGAGTAAAAGTCTACAGCAACAGTCTCAATATAGAAATCTTCTGGGTAAGGATAATGCTGTGACTCTTGACCATCAGATTACTGCCTGGTCCCACTTCTTTAGTTCCATATTAAGATGGGAACCCACATAGGACTTTGCCTTGGGCAGTGGATCATCTGTTACTACGAGCATAAATTTTGTTTAAAAAATTCATTCCTAAACAGCCTGGCATCCTGCTTGGAGGAATCCAGGCAACTGTAGTTCATATTTTTTCTCCTAGGATCTGCACTAAAAGTAGACATAAATCATGCTCAAAACAAAGAATAAGAGATAACATTAATAACCTTGCAAATTCACAATTACTTCACAAAGTTCTAGGTCCAGACATCAGTGCTTCTATAGAAAGCTTTTCATTCTTCTTCTTAAGGCTGATTTTCATTCCAGGTGAAAGAAAAGAGAAAGTCTACATGATCCAATCTCTTTGTTGCATTATGTGAGCTAAATATTATTTTCTATAGGCAGCTTAAGATAAAGGTGTGGGAATGACCCACAAATTCTACTCCAGTCTCTTCAACACTGAACAGATGATGAAGATTGGTTGGTTTGAAGATTATGTCATGGATTACACAGGTCTGCAACCAAAAAACAGCATAGGATTTTTTTTACTGTTTCTTATAGATTTTTACTTAGTGAAACAAAAAAAAACACTTTAAAAAACCAATCTCATCAAGTTTTCTTGCAAAACTTGTGTTTTTAGTTTAATTTAGCATGTTTGCCTTTAACCCAAAATCTGATATCCAATTCTTGATTCTAAAAACCCTATCCAAAAATTATTTCTTAATTTCATTTAATATTTATTAGAGCTAGAATCAAGATTAATGCAGAGAGAAAATAAGAGCAATGGTGGGGGTTGGGGGAATAGTCAGTGGCGGGCATCAGCAGGTTCACACCAGTTCACCAGAACCAGTAGCAGAAATTCTGGCTGGCCGTGCCCATCCAAATTTTGAAATAAAGTAGTCCTAATTGGGGTGCAATGCAGGGCTTTCCACCTGGCCACGTCCACCATACCATGCCCACAGTGTGGTAGTAAATTGTTTTGGAGCCCACCACTGGGCATAGTGTAGGTTTAGTGGTGTGAGGAAGCTCAGATGATCATGTCCCAACAGGTTTATTTTGTTTGTAGCAAAAGTTGAACATATCCAGGAATCTTACTGGCTGGGTTTAGCATGTTTTGACATCTGAGGCATTATAAATGAGTATAAATAAGTTCAGGATCTTGGTTGCTGTATGAGCCACACTCAGTTTATATCCTGCATTCAAATGTGACTGTGCTCATTTTTAGTTCTGTATCATGGCTCCAAATACAATAAAATTAATTATTTTAGTGATTTTTAAAAAACTGTATTTGCACCACCCACCAGTGGTGGCGCTGCAGATAAAGTGGGTGGACAAGTCAATTGCACTGAGGCAGGAAGTGTTGCTATAGCCTAGCCTCTTGCTCCCCCTACAAGGAAGGAGAATGGTTTCTTCCCTCCATCTTGGTCACATGGAGCAGGCATGAAGGTAAGTAAAATCCTTTCTTTTTCCACACCAGTTTGGAAGGGAACACGATTGCATTGTAGAGCTTCTTTCTTCATCCACGGTTTTCCATAGGAATTAGTTGAAAACAAACTTCAGAATAGGAGAACTTGATTTTCAATGCATTCTAATGGAAAATTGCAATTTGTGCCATCTCGTGGCTAGTTGTGTAATTGCACCTCAACTTCTTTTGTCGTGGAAGTCCCGAAACGTAGTTTTAAAATGCCTGAATCACTCAAAAAACCATATTTTTAGACCCTTGTTGACCCGTGTATAAGCCGAGTCCCTTTTTGGAGCACATTTTTGGGGTTAAAAACTCGGCTTATACTCAAATATAAGTGATTTTGTGAAGAAAGTGTATTTTGCTTACTTCAAGTTGAAACATGGGGATCAAGACAAAGCACAGGCTCATCAGAAGGTGTGTAGAAGGTGCGAAGATCTTCGTTTGTGGTTTAAAGGTAAGAAAACCTCATTCTGTTTTGGCATTCCTATGATGTGGCGTGAACAGCAAAGCCATACTACCAACTGCTATTTCTGTTTGGTAGATGTGAAAGGCTTTAATACAAAAATTAAAATTAAAAGAAGATGTCTTACTCAAACCTTAATTCAGCTATTCATCCAGTGCTTCATAGCTCTGAAATACCAGTTCCACACCCACCTTCCAGTTTGGATAATATCCTGAATGACTCAGAGGACAGAGACACATTGCCTTCCCAGGATGAATCTAGCTCAGATTTTTTTGTTAATGAGGTTCCTCAACTTTTTTCTCTGAGTGAATTCAATGAACTAGTTAGATTTAGGCATTTCCAAAGATTCAGCCGAATTGCTGAGGTCAAGACTAAAAAATAAAAACCTGCTGTCACCTGGAACATCATTTTCGTGGTACAGGCACCGAGAAATAATTCACTCAGTTTTTCTCCAAAGATGGAAGTCTTATTTATTGTAGTGATGTTCAAGGGCTAATGAAGTGCTTTGAAATAGAATATGATTCATCTGAGTGGCACCTATTCATTGATTCGTCTAAAACAAGCCTCAAAGCAGTCTTGCTGCATAACAGAAATACATTTGCATCACTTCCTATAGGATACTCAGTGCATTTGGATGAACACTAATGATTTAACTGTGATTCTTGACAAAACCAACTATCAAGAATATTGCTGGATGGTTTGTGGAGACTTTAAAATACTAACCATGTTGTTAGGCCAGCAGGCATGTTATACAAAATATCCCTGCTACCTATGTTTGTGGGATAGTCGAGCCAGAGACCTCCATTGGACAAAAACTGACTGGCCACTTCGAGACACCTTAATCCCTGGAGAAAAAACATCATTAATACGACCTTGGTTCTAACACAAAAGGTTTTATTGCCACCTCTTCATATTAAATGAGGGCTTATGAAGCAGTTTGTTAAATCACTGCCAAAAGATGGGAAATGTTTCAGATACTGTATCTGTGTTCCAAGTTCCCAAAACTGTCTGAAGTCAAGTTGAAAAATGGAGTTTTTATTGGCCCTGACATACGGAAACTGTTATCCGACCCCCTCTTTTTAGAAACCACTGCTTCGGGAGCTGCACTGGCTTCCAATTTGGCTCCGGGTGTAATTCAAGGTGCTGGTCATTACCTTTAAAGCCCTACATGGTAGTGGGCCAGGATACCTAAGAGCCTGCATCACCCCAAGAAGTCTGTCCGTCCAACCAGAGTGGACCGGAGGGGCTCTCTGCTTGTACCATCTGCTAGAGGGGCCCATCTCTCTAGCACAAGAAGGAGGGCCTTCTCTGTGTCTGCTCCGGCCCTATGGAACCTCCTGCCAGTGGAACTAAGGCTGCAGATGGAATTGCTGCCCTTCAGAAAAGATCTGAAAACATGGCTGGCATGGCAGATGTGGGGTCCTGAAGAAGTCGTGACTCCCACCTGCTGGTTGGTTTAATATCAAAATAACTTTCTTCTTTTTTAATATGTGTGGGGTTTCTAGCAGGGCAATTTGTTTTAATGGGGTTATTCTTGTTTTAAGGGCTTTAAGATTGCCCAGAGTCTTCGTGAGTTGGGTGGCTGTATAAATATTAAATTAAATTAAATTAAATTAAATTAAATTAAATTAAATTAAATTAAATTAAATTAAATTAAATTAAATTAAATTAAATTAAATTAAATTAAATTAAATTAAATTAAAAAGGAAGCTTGGGACTTTTTCAAAGATGTAGTTAACAAGTTTTTAGGGAATATTAAAGACCCTCACTACAAAACCATTGTACAACGCATGTTGAATGTGTATAAAGCTCAAGGATGCAAGATGAGCTTAAAAGTTCATTTCTTACACTCCTATGTCAACTATTTTTCTAAAAACTTGGGAGCATACAGTGAAGAGCAGGATGAAAGATTTCACCAGGATGTCTTTGATATCGAGAGATGCTACCAAGGAAGATGGAATGTCAACATGCTAGCTGTCTACTGTTGAATGCTCAAATGGGAAACAGAAAATGGAAAGTGAAACCGTGTTTGGAGGAGCATAAAAGAGAAGAAGAAAAGGTTTCACAGACAAAAAGAGTGAACATGGAATATTAAGGTATATTGTGGGAAGGCATCTGGTTTCCGTCTTCCTGTCTGCCTTCACATTGTGTAAACAAAAGTCCTCTTTGCTTGCATGAGAGACAACGCTTCTTATCTCTCCTTATTTGGGTTCTGACATTCTGATTGATTATGTAGGTTAAGTTTCATTTCTAAGATACTCTGCTTGAATAAAGAGAAGCCATTAGTATCCTTTGAAAAGCCAAAGATTGCAGCCGTGTTTTCTGTCTCTCTCTGTTGCTTCCTTACTCTGAGCCTAATGAAGATGGACTTCGTGGACTCTTAAGTTTCTATCTTGAAAGATCTGATGATATAAACTGCTGCTTCATGAGACTGAGTGAGAAGAGATCTTTACATGAATCAGATTCCTACAAGTGGCGCTCCGTGTGACGCTTTGAACTACAATGACAGAGCCTTCTTTGAACTCTGCTGCAGCAATTAGCACCTAATTATCACCTCATCGACCGGGAAGGTCTCATTCACCTACGACCGGGAAGGTCATAAATCGAGCGTTCGAGATTCATCCAAAGTCAACTTTGGGTCCCACACTAGGTGAGTGACAAAAGAAAAAGAAAAATATTATTATTATTTTTATCATGGGGTGCGTGCTTACTTCGCAAATGCAGGAACTTTGTAAAGATATCTCAGATCTTTTGAATAACAATGGGCAAAAGGCTGATGAGAAGCAGATACAAAAGCTAGTCAAAGCTATAGGGAAAATCAGTCCTTGGGTTAAATTTGATGAATGCTTGGACTTAAAACAGTGGAAACAGATTGGGAGAGAAATGCAGAAGCATAATGGAATTTCTGTATCAGTGCTATTTACATGGGAGGAAGTTAGAGTCTGCCTTCAAAGACTCACTCCAAAGAATATTCTGTTGTCTCAGGGGCTTGCTGGCTCCCTCCCAAAGCTTTTGCCACCAGACAAGGGAGGGGCTATGGCAACTGCCCCTCCATCATATGAGAAACAACAGCCCCCTGATGGGGGTGGAGGTGGAAATGGAGATGGGACATTATATCCTGCCTTGCAGCGATCAAGCACTTTTAGCCCTACAAAAGACCTGTTCTCTGCTGCAATACTGCCTGCCGAGTCTAAAAAACAACTAGTGCCAGCTGATGGGGAACAAATGGTGGGGACCTCATCACAGATTGAAGCTGTTAATGCATGCAGAGTGGCAGGAAGCAAGAGGTGTTATTCAAAGAGCAGCATAGGGGATCTCAGCCCCCCCGTGAAGCAACCCTCATCACAAAAGCAGGAGAAGCTGAGTAGTAAACTTGATACCTCACGTTTGGGCAGGAAGATCCTACAGAAGTGGAAGGATGGCCCAAAGGAGGAATGCACAAAACCCAAGACCAGAAAGGGGTGCAAGTACAAACTAACAGATGCAGTTTGTCATAAAGTTGAGATTCAGAAGCTGCAGATGAAAGAAATGCAGAGGAAAAGGGGCGTGGATCCGTCCTGTATGGACAGCAGGCTGTTGCAAAAATACAAGGAGGGAGAAGACATACAGTTTTTGGCTGATTTTGAACTGCCCAACCCTCAAACAAAGAGATCCAGAGTGAGCTGTCCCAAGTTTCAGCATCAGGATTGCAGGGAAAGCAACTTGGACTTCCCTGTGATTTTCTTCTGTGTGAAATTACTTGCAACTTCTGGAGAATTTGTTCTTTGTGCCTTCACACCTCTTCGCCTGCCTTAATGCAGATGGGTGTGGCTGGAGCATGAAGGAATGTGTGTTTGCCTGAAAAGCTGAAAAGGGGGGTTGTGTGGGATTGTCTTGTGAATTCAGTGAGACTTAATTTATGGCTTAATTTCAACCTTTGCCATGCCAAGAACTGTGCTGGAGAGAAGAGGGTGTTTAAGGAAGCTTCAATCAAGATTTGGACTTTTAATTTGGACATTTTAATTGGACTAAAAAGAAAAAAAGTTTGTGTGGACTTTAAAGAAGAATTGTCTTTGTTTGCATTATAAAACCTGACAGCCTTTTTAAAGAAATTGTCTACCTGCTCAGGCTATGAGTGTGAAATGCTTTAATGAGATTTGTACTGTATTTGAGTTACCATGCTATGCTGATTATAAGTTATTGAATGCTTCTTTCATTTACACCAGTGGGAGAAGAAAAAATTTAATGCCTTACTCATGTACTTGGGGAGTGATAAATGCTTTCTAGAATGCAACCAGACCTCCTTCATGTAAGGAAGAAAAGAAATGTTCATGTTTTGTTTATGCTTAAATGTTTGCTTATTCTCTTGCAGGAGAAAGACCTGTCTTTGCTTATGTTATGTATTGCTTTATGAAACTGCATATCTCAAGGTACCTTCAGAAGTACATGGCAGAGTTTTCAGTACCCTACACATGTAAATGGGTTTGTGATATTGCATTTGTGTTATACATCAGGCATGTTTCATATCTAGTTACATGGTACTAGTAATAACAGGGCATGCTCCTGTTTCTTAGGGGAGTGTCTTCCTAAGCCATTGGTCATTTATTGGCAACAAGGGGATCCTGAGTGGAAGGGTCCTGTACCTCTAATCACCTGGGGACGAGGATACGCAGCGGTTTCTACGACCTCAGGACCTGTGTGGATTCCTGCTCGAGCGATCCGCCCATGGAGAGAGAAGAAGGTTACTCAGCTCCAGGATGGTGGTTCACCAGTAAACTAAATGTGCTGACATTTGTTCTTTTCTTTCTTACTGTGCTTCCAGCTGTGAGAACAATACCTCATGGGGCAACCCCAACTTTTGGATTCGTCATGCTAACTATATGTTTGAGGTTCATGGTAAGAATGCAACGTTATACTATGAGCATCCACTGGCAGTGTCTCAAATGGCCTTTCTTCCGGCATTGTTCAACACGCCAGAGTTGGTTATTGGACATTTGCAACATCTTGATAGATCTACACTCTTCTCTAATCCTCCAGAACAATTTAACAACACCCGCTGGCGAAGCATGACATTCAAGAAATACACTAAAGACTTTGTTTCTGCTGTCATAGTTCTGGAGTCTGGAATAGTAAATGGAAGTACTGGACTCAAGCACAAAGGGTTTTGAGGAATGTAGGCAATTATACGGGTTGTGATGATTATTTTTGGTTATGGGGTAGTTATAACAGTTCTTATAAGCTTAATTATACCTTGTTTAACACTACTATTGAAGATATATATGATGTGTTTCCTATGTTTACTCCTGATTATTCTGCTATAGATAGTGGTTCAATTTGCAATGGATGGCAAGTCAAGGATCCTAACATGTGGTTCTTTTTTAATGGAGTTGCCACGAATTTCCATCCAGGACAATATCAATGTGCAGCATTATTTTACCTTACCCGTACAAGTGGAAATGCCGCTTCAGGCAGATGCACGGCGCCGGAGAGCTACTGCCGGCCCGATGGGTTCTGGTTGCAATGATGAAGTGATAATCGATGTTCAGCTTTCTGATGGTAGCTCCTGGGGGAGAGCTATAGGGAGTGCTATCACTGGAGCACTCACCTTGGGATCATACCCAGGTGTCATTTCCCAGGAGAATAGAAGGTCCATTTTGGGACTCACCTGTAGGCTGGAGAAATCAATCAATGCCACAGGGAGGGTCATACGGGATCTTCAAATGGAAATCACTGAGCTTCATCAAGACCAAATGCAGGACAGACTGGCCATAGATTACCTGTTAGCAAAATCCGGAGGATTTTGTAAACTGGTCGGGAACCAGGGATGTCGGGTAAAATTCCAGGATCTGAATAATACTATTGAGACAGAACTTCAGAATTTACAGGAGAGCATTACTAACAATGTACGCACTGATGTTAATCTCTTTGATTGGGTGACTTCTTGGTTGCCTGATTTATCTGTCCTTAGACTAGTTTTCTTTTATGGGTTCATTATTATTATCTGCCTTATATCTTTGTGTTTTTGCATTATTAGTATTCCTAACCTTATTTCTATGTGTAACGCATGTCCACTGCGTCGAAGGGAGACATCGAGTTTTGCACGACGGCAATTGTACTCAATGAGGTATCATCCTCCGGGACAAGGTACCATGAGTCAGGAGGGGTACGATGTCCAGGAGGACAGTGATGATGTATATGGAGGAGTAGTTATGGAGTATGATGACATGCAGGGGTATGATTAGCCGTCCCTCTCTCAAATTTAAATGAAAAAGGAGGACATGTGGGAAGGCATCTGGTTTCCGTCTTCCTGTCTGCCTTCACATTGTGTAAACAAAAGTCCTCTTTGCTTGCATGAGAGACAACGCTTCTTATCTCTCCTTATTTGGGTTCTGACATTCTGATTGATTATGTAGGTTAAGTTTCGTTTCTAAGATACCGTATTTTTCGCCTTATAAGACGCACTTTTTCTTCCCCAAAACTGGGGGGGAAAAGTTGGTGCGTCTTATAAGGCAAATATACGGCAGCCGCGCTCTCCGCGCCCCCACCATCGGCGGGGAGATAAAGGGAGCCGAGCCGCGCCGAGCCAAGCCGCGCCGCGCGAAGCCGTCCCTCCCCGCCCCCTGCCACCGGGCGGGGAGGTTAAAAGGGCTCCAGGGAGCCCTTTTAACCTCCCCGCCCGGTGGCAGGGGGCGGGGAGGGACGGCTTCGCGCGGCGCGGCTCGGCTCCCTTTATCGGCGGGGAGATAAAGGGAGCCGCGCCGCGCCGCGCCAAGCCGCGCCGCGCGAAGCCATCCCTCCCCGCCCCCTGCCACCGGGCGGGGAGGTTAAAAGGGCTCCAGGGAGCCCTTTTAACCTCCCCGCCCGGTGGCAGGGGGCAGGGAGGGACGGCTTCGCGCGGCGCGGCGCGGCGCGGCGCGGCGTGGCTCCCTTTATCGGCGGGGAGATAAAGGGAGCCGAGCCGCGCCGAGCCAAGCCGCGCCGCGCGAAGCCATCCCTCCCCGCCCCCTGCCACCGGGCAGGGAGGTTAAAAGGGCTCCCTCGGCCAGGGAGCCCTTTTAACCTCCCCGCCCGGTGGCAGGGGGCGGGGAGGGACGGCTTCGCGCGGCGCGGCTCGGCTCCCTTTATCGGCGGGGAGATAAAGGGAGCCGCGCCGAGCCAAGCCGCGCCGCGCGAAGCCATCCCTCCCCGCCCCCTGCCACCGGGCGGGGAGGTTAAAAGGGCTCCAGGGAGCCCTTTTAACCTCCCCGCCCGGTGGCAGGGGGCAGGGAGGGACGGCTTCGCGCGGCGCGGCGCGGCGCGGCGCGGCGCGGCGTGGCTCCCTTTATCGGCGGGGAGATAAAGGGAGCCGAGCCGCGCCGAGCCAAGCCGCGCGAAGCCATCCCTCCCCGCCCCCTGCCACCGGGCGGGGAGGTTAAAAGGGCTCCAGGGAGCCCTTTTAACCTCCCCGCCCGGTGGCAGGGGGCGGGGAGGGACGGCTTCGCGCGGCGCGGCTCGGCTCCCTTTATCGGCGGGGAGATAAAGGGAGCCGAGCCGCGCCGAGCCAAGCCGCGCCGCGCGAAGCCATCCCTCCCCGCCCCCTGCCACCGGGCAGGGAGGTTAAAAGGGCTCCCTCGGCCAGGGAGCCCTTTTAACCTCCCCGCCCGGTGGCAGGGGGCGGGGAGGGACGGCTTCGCGCGGCGCGGCTCGGCTCCCTTTATCGGCGGGGAGATAAAGGGAGCCGAGCCGCGCCGAGCCAAGCCGCGCCGCGCGAAGCCATCCCTCCCCGCCCCCTGCCACCGGGCAGGGAGGTTAAAAGGGCTCCCTCGGCCAGGGAGCCCTTTTAACCTCCCCGCCCGGTGGCAGGGGGCGGGGAGGGACGGCTTCGCGCGGCGCGGCTCGGCTCCCTTTATCGGCGGGGAGATAAAGGGAGCCGAGCCGCGCCGAGCCAAGCCGCGCCGCGCGAAGCCATCCCTCCCCGCCCCCTGCCACCGGGCAGGGAGGTTAAAAGGGCTCCCTCGGCCAGGGAGCCCTTTTAACCTCCCCGCCCGGTGGCAGGGGGCAGGGAGGGACGGCTTCGCGCGGCGCGGCGCGGCGCGGCGTGGCTCCCTTTATCGGTGGGGAGATAAAGGGAGCCGAGCCAAGCCGAGCCAAGCCGCGCCGCGCGAAGCCGTCCCTCCCCGCCCCCTGCCACCGGCCGGGGAGGTTAAAAGGGCTCCCTGGCCGAGGGAGCCGAAGACGCCGCCGCTGCCGCGCTCTCCCCGCCCCCACCATCGGCGGGGAGATAAAGGGAGCCTTCCGTGGCCCGGGAGGCTCCGAAGACGCCGCCGCTGCCGCGCTCTCCCCGCCCCCACCATCGGCGGGGAGATAAAGGGAGCCTTCCGTGGCTCCGAAGACGCCGCTGCTGCGAAGCATCGTGCCCTCCCGGCCCTTTGTTCCTCTTGGAGGTTGACTAAGGCAGGTAGATTTTGACTTTGAGTATTTTTGTGGTGGCTTTATTGTACCTGGACATGTGGGGTTTCTGAAAAGATGTGTTTTTTTTCTTCCCTTTTAGTACAGTATTTGGTTCAGAATCTTTTTTTCTAGATTTCCCTCCTTTAAAATTGGGTGCGTCTTACATGCCGGAGCGTCTTATAGGGCGAAAAATACGGTACTCTGCTTGAATAAAGAGAAGCCATTAGTATCCTTTGAAAAGCCAAAGACTGCAGCCGTGTTTTCTGTCTCTCTCTGTTGCTTCCTTACTCTGAGCCTAATGAAGCTGGACTTCGTGGACTCTTAAGTTTCTATCTTGAAAAATCTGATGATATAAACTGCTGCTTCATGAGACTGAGTGAGAAGAGATCTTTACATGAATCAGATTCCTACAGTATATATTATGAAGAAATTGTTTGTTTAATTATAAGAATTAATATGTTTAGTTAATTGTAATAAAATAGTGGTTTTCTCAGCGCTCTTATGCTTTTTTAATGCAAAACCCTCACATTTTGCGAAAATACTGTACATGATGGGGGAAAATCAAGATCATTTTTAGATTCAGCACACTAGAAAACATAAAATTTACCAAAAATATCCTATGCAGCTGATTTTTTTTGCAGACCTGTGTTATTTTAAGGGTTGTAACCAGATTGGTTGGCAACTATATAAATGAATACCAATGTTTAAACATCCTTTTGAGTTCAGTAAAATAACTATCCAGCATGTTGAGGGCAAAAATGCTAATTACATTGTGAATCACCCAGAGAGTGCACTAAGCTTATGGGGTGGTCTATACTTTAAGTCTAATTACTATTGCTATATTTTGTAGCAAGCGCATTTTACAAGCAGTATTTCGATAAAGAAAGAATAAGACTTCTTTTAAGATGGCACATCCTATCTACAGTTCATACCTGTCAACTGCGGCTCCGGACAATCCGGGACCTGCGCACAACGGTTCTGTGCAAGTCGTGTTCTATGCATGCATAAAAGGCTTTTACACTTGCGTAGAACCCTTTTATGCTTGCGTAGCCTTCTACGCAAGCGTAGAAGGGTTCCACGCATGCATAGAACGTGACTTGTGCAGAAGGGATGCGCAGTACCTCTTTCCCCCCCGCTGCCAATTCTAGGGTTTTGGCAGCTGCGGGCGGGAAATGGTGCAAATCGGCGCCAAAAATCGGAAAATCCCGGCCAATCCCGGAAGGTTGACAGGTATGCTACAGTTTCTTTAAATATTTTTATTTTTAAAGAAATTTTAAGAATCTCCTTAAGCAACCTGTGACAACCTTTCAGTACAATGTCTGATTCATAAGTTTTAACCAATTCATTAAAACATCACATCCCTACAGCCTTTCATAAGACAGCGAAGGTTTATTTTCAAAGGGAGGTTACTAATCTTGTGATGAAAATATAATGTCTATATGGATTTATGGAAACTACTTAAACTAATCAGAAATTCATTGAAAAGGAAAAGGTTGAGTCAGTTTCTGCACATTACCTTCCTCCAATGTTTTCTTTGGTGGCTTACAATGTGTGGTATCAAATGTCTTTAAAAAATTAAGATTACCACCTGTCAACAAAAGCACTTAAGAAATTATAATTGGTGGAAATAATTTGATCAGTTTTTTTTTACTAATTCATCCCATGTGTCAATATTTTTTCTTATTTATCTCTGAATGTCATGCAGCTTGTAAAGTAACATCCATTTTACAAACAGGTAACTAACCGATCCTAACTCCTTTTGGCTCGGTAAGTCCATGAAGATAACTCATTTTTGACTATATACTTTCCCACATCTGCCTCCTGAGAAATAACAATTCTCAAGGCACCCTTTGGTACATAACATTGCTGAAATATCATCATCAAACCTACCGAGACAAATTTTTATCTGTTTACCTGAAATAAAAGATGAGTAAATAAAGTTGATAAAAAAGATGAATGAAAATTATCCTTGGCTCTTTATGAATAAATAAGGATAGTGGTGTAGTGGAGTAGAACTCAGGAGACTTGGGTTTGCACCTGTACTCAGCCACACAAACATACTGGAGGGTTTGTGTGTGTGTTAGATCCAGCCCTTATAAGCAGGACAACGATGAACAAACAGCAACAGGCTTTATTTAACAGTCAATTAGAGATGAGCTTACAAGGTGTTCCGGATCCTGAGATGGCTATACAATCCTAGCGGAGTCAGTCCCTCCTGACTCTTACCCAGCAATGGGCAATAAACTAGCTACCATAGAAGCATAGCATAATGGAGGGACCCAGGCATAGCGCTACCCGGCCACCTGTATGGAGTAGGAAGTATAGATCTGGTCCGGCACCACCCTTGTTTACCCGTGGGGTGTATATAGTGTCTCCCCAGTGGTGGCTCCTGTATACAAGGTAGCAACCCGCCGGACAAATGTAACTAACCAATCATAATAGGGAATATATGAAGTTAGCCAATGAAGAACAGGACCAAAAACTGTAACCAATCACAGGGCTTGGTTTAGCCTAACAAGCAAGGCCTTTTACATGGGTTTCGCGCCACTTTGGGCTTCTGGTTAGAATGGCGGGAAACTGCCATTTTCCTCTTTGCAAGAGCGCTCCCTGCGCTCCCATTTCATTCTGGGAACTAAGCAGCTTACCCAAGGCCAAGCAGGCTGGCTCCTCTGGGTGGCACAGTGAAGAATCAAACTCTCAGCCATACCTAATCCACTGAACTATCCAGGCAGCATACAACAACATTCCTTAAATACCTTAAAATCCTACGAGTTCACCTTAAGTGTATTAGGATAATTGTACATCAGTTCCAACACGATAGCACCTAACATAAATATGTAAAAAGACATGTGAATCAGGGCCTGGTTACTGGCTTCTCTCTTACTCAGCTTGAGTTCTGCTCAAAATTCCCTCTTGCAAAATACATTTGACAAACATAAGGGCCAGCAAATCAAATGGATCAATCTGCTTCATCATTATGCTGTCCTTCATCATTATGCTGTAGGGATATGAGCTGCCTTTATAGAAGAGGCCACTTGTATGAGTATTTAATAAAGACAGTTTTGTTTTCTCTTCAAATTTAACGAAACACCAAAGTATGATTTTAAAACCTTCAAAAACTGCTTTTTGGGAAACAGAACATACAGATTAGTGAGTCCCAGCCAATATGTACTACACCGAGCCAACATCTTTGTGTAATTGTATAGGATCAGTTTCTTCTGAGTTCAATCCGTGAGAATAAATGGCATTTCAGAACATAATAAGACTGTGCTCTCACAATGCCCTTGCTTCTCAAATTAGTTACACTTGTATACACCTTCATGGGTATAACTCTGTAGCTAGTTATTTTCATCATTCTCTTAATAAGTTAGTCTTTCAAGAGGTTTTTTTTTTTGAACCAGCAAGGCAGATACTAAAGATAAACAGAGAATAATAGGGAGTTTGCAGGAAAAATGGGAGAGGGGGCGTATTAGCTGTAGTAGATGTTCTTACCAGATTTATTAATAGGATCCTTCAAACATAAAAAGAAAAATGATCTCCAGACATTCATAAAAGGCCAAGAATATAATCCACAAAGAAATATCATCTGAAAAACTGATAGACTTTAAAAAACAGAAACAAATCACAATACAGCATATATTAAAGTCTATTCTGTCCCTTTTAACTAAATAAATCACATTCCTTTCCTACCATAGAAGGTCGGGAATATTTCTTTGCATAGCTAACGTAATATTTTAAATTCTGTGAATGTGGTTGTACCACATGGTGCTGGCTGTGACCAAATTCATGGATGAAAAAGCAAAAAAAGAATATAACTACAACTCCATCACCCATGTCCCTGGGCAACAAGACAAATCTGACCAATTTAAAAACAGGGTTCAGAGACTAAGCCTTCCATGGAAAAGTTTACACCCAAAAAGAAAAAAATAAATAAATGAATACAGGGCTGATTCAAACCAGAAGATTTTTCTGAAAGTTGGAAGTTCTGTAACCTGGAAACCTTTTAATTCCCTTTGTACTTCCTCATACAGAAGCAATATAAATTTAATATGTATATGAATATACATATGCATGCATATATAAAAGTGTGTGTGTGTGTGTGTGTGTGTGTGTGTGTGTTTACACAGTATATTAGAGGAAAGAAAATTTGTGGGCAGAGAAAGGTACCTTGAGCATTCTTAACTCCTTTTAAGGAGTTGTATACCTCCTATTAAAGCCTCTGCCAGCAGGAAATCCCCATGGTCTACTGTTGCTCATTTTGCTGCCCTCACTCGGTCACTTAGATTGCAATGCTGGCTCAGAAGCCAGCAGAAACAGTGAGGGGAAAGCACCTTGCTTATGTGTAGATTCCTTCAGGAGGTTTGGAGCGGGGTGGGCGGGCGCAGCAATCTGCAGGGAAGGTAAGAGGGGTCATTTGCACTTCCTGCCAACTTGGGACTGGCATGGCATTACAGGAATTGGGCTTTGCAATTGAAAATACATTCCCCAGCCAAATCCTGGCCTCATTCCAGCATTATCATTCTGGAATTAAAGGCTCAAGGATTAGGACCAGAGCATCATTAATACATGGTTTCAGATACATTATCCCAAGCTAATTTGAGCAGTAGTGGAGTGTGTAAGAGATTTTCTGTCCCTAAAGATACAGTTTTCCTATCCTTAACCTGGCAGGTTACCTATTCTGAAGAAGAATATGGATATTTTTCTTTTGTTTTCAGACTATTCTATGTGGCCTTTGTAGGGAAATGCAGCACATCATTACTCCACGTTATGCTGTGTCACTAGACGTGTGGTAATAAATAGTTCACCATATAAAATTAGTGTGATGGATATATTTTGTTCCAACAGAGTGAGTAATCTGACAAAAATAGAAAAACATTGCCAATATGACAGCCTGACACTTATGACACAACCGCGGAACTATAAATTCTGTCCTCTGTTGTTTACAGATTGACATTGAGGCCAAGGACAAAGAGCAACCTGTGGTTTGAAAAACTAAAAAAGATGCTACGTGTAGGTAGGGTTAAAAACACTCATAACAGAAGACATTTTTCTTTACAAAGTCTGAGCCCCCTGGAGCAATGTCATTATGTGAGAGTTGTTACAGAAGGACCCCAGGTTATCTTATTAAAGAGAAAAATTATCTCCTTGGAGCTCTGAGGGGAGAAAATGTTGCAAATGTCAGTGGCATACATCCCAGAAGGCAAAATTTAGAGTCTGCTTCAAAAACAATTCTATTTCAGAGATTCTGCCTTTGTGATTTGTGAACACCTGCGATCAAGAAAGGTTACGTGGGTTACTGACTTCTTAGGAACTTTTATTGAAGTGAAGAGAGTACTAAAGACAGGTTACTTAGCTTCTTTACATGAGGTACTTTGGAACCATGGAATCCAAAAGAACATAAATCCATCAAACATTCTAATACTGACTTAGCATAGATTTCCCCTATGTCACTAGGAGGGACCATGAATAGGCTGAGGGTTGGAGTCCCTAAATGCAAGACCAACATGTTCAAATGGGGACTGCTGGCGGACAACAACACACAGTGTGAATGTGAAGAGATACAGAATCCAGCTCATTTACTGGTCTGCCGATTACTACCAGAAACATGTATCAATGAACATTAAATTATGGCTAACAAGTCAAGAAGGTGGTTTCATTTTGGCAGTCCAAAAGTTTGATCTGGACATGGAAGAAGAAGCATAGATTTTATTTGTTCATGTATATTTTTAATCTAAAAGAAAAGACTGCAGTGTATCCTTATTAGAAAAAATATTTTTTTCTGTTCATGGCTTTATCACATCTGGAAATGAATGGAATTGGGGCTATAATTTTTTGTCAGTGAAGGTAAAAACATCCCCTTTACCCCATCACCGCCACCTTAAGCTCTCCTCTGCTAAACTATTTAGTGCTAGATTTGGGACTGGCTGCCAGTGAAGAATCAGAGCATTTCTAGTTACAGGTGATGGTGGTTTGGAAAGCAGGGCTGCTAGGTCAGCAGCTCCCCACTCCCTGAGACCTTAGGGCCAAGATTTTAGGGTCAAGCCCTGAAACAGAGGATAGATCTGTTTGAACTGCTGGGGTGGGGCTGAGATGAGCATCCAGGCATTAAAGCTACTTGATACAATAATATTCATAAATTATACAGTTGAGTCTCCTGCTTTGGGGAAATTACAGGAGTCAACACACCTGGAGTGTAAAAAAAGAGGTTCATCTTGGGAAAAACCTTCTCTTTCTCCAACATACAATTCTCCTGAAGCTCTGTGTAGGGAAAATGTGACACTCTGCTGAGAATTTGACAGTGGACTGAGGCCTAGCAAATCTACAACACACACACACACACACACCACACATGCACACACGCAGAGTAATGGAACAGAAGCCCCTTTTGCTTTCATACTCCCTGAAATATCCCTGTGAATTGGGGGGAAAGGGCAGGGGGTTAATAACATAAGAAAATTAAGTGGCTGGAAGCTCAAATTGACAAAGTCCCTCTCTCTTGCCCTTACTTCCATATTTATCCCACGAAGGCCACTTCATTGTTACATACATCCTTGAAGCTAACATGTCCTTGTCATGCAGTTATTCTTTCCTCACTTTTCCCTTTTTATATTACACTCTTTTATTTTCTTCATATACGGGAGCTCTCTTAGCATGTAGAAACAACCATCCTGTTCTGAACTCAGGTAACTGAATGAATAGGCATTCCGTCACCTGGATTGTTCATGTGAATACTCAAAATCCGATGAACACCAATCTTCACATGCAAATATTAATAAACACAACAAAGGTCTGAAAGGCTTTGTGATGTCATACTTCGAAATACTGTGCCTTTAACAGACAGATTGTATTGCGAACAGATGCTCTAATGACTTTAAATGCTAAGCATGAATTCTAGCAGCAGTATCTCTACAACATCTATACCTATAAGGAAGAGGTGTGGCCGTATGTATGCAGAATACGTTTCCACACCCCTGGAGCAAATCCCACACAATTACCTTTCACAACTGGGGTCAGCACTGCAATGGTCCTGACGCTGAGGGTGGGGCCTGCGCCCCACAAATACAACAAAATGTAAAAACTACAACTCCCAGCAGACACTGCAGTGCAACACAGCCAATCAGGGAGGCCGGGCCGAGAGCGAGAGACGCGGGGTGCCGGTCACACGCGCACACACAGACCAATTGCTGCCCACAAAGCATAGTGTGGCCGAGAAACACAGCGGCACCCATGCCTGGAACGCGCAGGGCTGCAGGACAGCAATGGGGGCCAAGGAGATGCCCCCAAAATAGCCGGGTGTGTGCCAAGTATCATGGGATTTGCTCCAGGGGTGTAGAAACATTAAGTGGCTGGAAGCTGAAACTGACAAAGTCCTTCTCTCTTGCCGTTACTTCCATATTGATCCCACGAAGGCCACTTCCGCATACATACGGCCACACCTCTTCCTTACAGGTATAGATATATAAACACACTTTTGAAGCGGCTATCATTTTTTTCCTACACTCATCTGCTTTGTCATCCATACTGACTCCCAGTCTATTTTTTAGCCCATTTCAAAGAGTTTATAATAAACTCAGAATTAATTCATAAGGCTTTAATTTAAAGCCATGTGATTCTCTGTGCTAATGTAAGCAGTGTGCTGCTGCTGCTGCTGCTATTTAGTAGTGCTTGCAAATAATTTCACTTCTGGTCTCCTTCTTCTTCTCCTTCTTCTTCTGTGTCTAGGCCGGACGTGAAACTGCCAAAATGAAGCCACCTTTTGGTGAGTTCACTCTGCAGTTCCTTTCACCTGACCTAGTGTGATTAGCTGGCAACACAAAGTTGCTGTTACCAGGGTATGCCTGATTGTGGTACAAAAATACCACAATCTTTGAGGAGGCTCTTTTTGTGTACCCCGCCAGTGTGCTGTATTAGATGGAGTGGTGGAATATGACCCTGGAGGTCAAAGTTTCAATCCCCACTCAGCCATGGGAACGCACTAGGGCAGGGATGCCCAAACTATGGCCCATGGGCTGGATCTGGCCCCTGATGCCAATTCATCTGGCCTGTGCGACACTTGTTGCTCCCTGAAGTGGAAGGAAAACATGACAAGTGTGGTGTGGGCTGGATGAATTGGCATTGGGAGTTGGATCCGGGCTGTTGTGTTGACCCCACCCCAGCAGGCATGGTTGCCGCTCAGCGGTGCTATACAGAGAGTCTATTCGCGGAGAGTCCAGATTACAAAGTCCAAAGAGCAAGCTGAGGTCTGGTTACTGGTAGTTCAAGCAAATGCCTAGTCCAAAGGATGTCCAGGAGTGTCATCAGGGTTGGCAGAGATGTCAGGGTCACGGCAGACAGGTCAGGGTCATGGCAGGTTATCCAAAGTCAAGCAGGGTGTCAGTCTTTGCACTGAAGAATTGTACCGATGCTGGAAGACTTCAACAAGCTTGCTTACAAGGCTCCCAGCTAATCGCTATCAGCTGGGAGCCTTCTCTGGTACTTAATTCTAGCTTGCCTGCATCTCAGTTGTCGCTGCCTTCTGCATTTTTCCCTGACTGAGGGCTGATCACTGTCAGAGTCAGACCTCTGATCTGACAGGTCATCTGCTGGGTGCAACAGACTTGGGCCAGAAACAGACTGAGATTCCTGGCTCAGGACATTCTCAGGTTCGGTTGCAGGCAAAACTGGGCTAGGCATAGGGAGTGCTCCCTGATCCAGGTCATCCTCAGAGTCTGCCGAGGACTAGATCACAGTTTGGGTACCCCTGGTTTAAGCAGAGAAAATGCCAGCTTAAAATCTATCTCATCCTGTTGCAAAACAGATTGCAAGGCATGTTTTATTTCCCCTTCTGGTGGAAGGAACCACATGACCAGCCCACTGAACCATGTGACCGGCCCATGGACCAAAATGTTTGGGCACCCCTGCACTATGGTACTGGAACTGGTAAAATCATTCCTTGGATATCTCACTTATCTTAAAAGCCTTCTTCAGGTATAACTAACTAACCAACTAACCAACCAACTAACTAACTAAGGTCTCTGTGTTAGACATACTTTAAAAAAACATCTTATGTCTCTACTTGTATTTTAAGATCATATTTAAAACCATTCTTCAGGGTCCTTCTTCATTACATGAGGCAAAATGGGTGGACCCTAGGAGAAGGACTTTTTTGTGGTCTTTCCCCCAATTGTGAAAAGCCCTCATCAGAGAGACTCAGATGGTGGCAAGGCTGCAGTGCTTCTAAGTGCTAGAAGTTTTTATTTTCTCAAGTTCTTAAAGCTAGTAGTCGGCAGCTTTTAAACCTTGCACTCTTGACATTGTGTTCTAAGTTTTTATTCCAGTGAAAATATTTATACATCACAAAAAGTACAGGAAAACGTTTGTTACAAATTACCACCGAATGAAATAACACTAAAAAGTTTCCCTGAGATGCTCAGTTTGCATCACGGTTGGACTATATATTGTCAGGTTGTTGTCCAGAGTTGTTTTCCAAATCTTGCTTTTCCAGGCTGTTTGTCACTTGATGCAGAGTGGCTTAGGGGCTTATAGGTCAAGACCAGATCTTTGAACTGAGCCTGGAAATCAAATGGCAGCCATTGTCAGTGAAAAAACACAGCCACAGATAGCGAACATGACACAAGCAAAGCAGCCAGGTCCAGTCAACAGTGGTGCTGCCCAGAGTTTTCTGTGAGATTTTCAAAGGCAACCCTATGTACGGTGAATTGCAGTAAACCATGCAGAAAACTGCTGGAGCAGGGATGAATGTGGAAAGTCTATCTCTGTCCAGCTGGAGCTACATTTAGTATACTAACCTTGGCTGATAAATTGTGTTTTGCATCACTGAGGCTACCTGTGTCACAATAATGGATTTAAAGCTACCATGGTTTATGTGCTGAAAGCCTTCATGGACTGGACTCCACAATAATAAATACAGAAGTACTAGAATTCTTCAGATGAGGGGTACATCCCAAGATACACTCCTGCTGCCATGTTGCAGGAAACTATGAACAAACTGGGGCATCGGAATTTATGTAACAGATCAGAATAAAATCTTTAAAACAAACAGGAGACCCTTGTTTTAAAGCAGGGGATCCCAACCTAAGGCACCACTTCATGTGCCCCCCACCCCACCAAGGGCATTTGAGAGACAAAAAGCTGCCTCACCACCACCGCCATGCCAGCGGAGTTCACCTGGAGATGTTGTCCAGGAGGTAAGGTAGGTGTGGCCGGCTCATTACAGGATGGGCTGGATGTGTGCGGACACGCATGGCCCAACCCTCTGCTTACAGGTATAGATAGCAATAGCAATTATACTTACCCTGTTTCCCTGAATATAGGACCTCCTCCCATAATAGGACACACACACCCCTTTTCCCCCTGCCTTTGAAATATAAGGCCCCATCCAAAAATAAGACCTCCTTACCTCCTGGCTGTGAGGCGGCCGGCGTGGCCCATAAGAAAGCCTGCCGCATCACAGTCTCGATTGCCTCCCCGCTCACAACCAAGGGAAGTTTCCCCTGGTGAGAGCGGGAACGAGACTCCGACGCGGCAGGCCTTCTTATGGGTCACGCCGGCCGCCTCACAGCTGAGGCCAGTCTCGATCGCGCTTCCCCACTCGCAACCAAGGGACGCTTCCCTTGGTTGTGAGTGGGGAAGCGCGATCGAGACTGGTATTCTTCTTCATGGAAAAATAAGACATCCCCTGAAAATAAGACCTTGTGCTAATTTTGGAGTTTTTAAAAATATAAGACAGTGTCTTATATTTGGGGAAACACGGTATATACCACCCTATAGCGCTTAGTGCACACTCACAAATTAATTGGCATTTTGCCCCCAACATGCTGGCTACTCATTTTACCGACCATGGAAGGATGGAAGGCTGAATCAGCCTTGGTCAGGTTTAAACTCACAACCTTTTGGCTGCAGTACGGCAATTTAACCACTGCACCACCAGGGCTCTTTAACCAATTCTTCAAACTTGACTGCAATGGATCTAGAAAATACATCTCAAAAATGTCTAGGGGTGATCAGCAACTACCTGCTGTGAAGATCATTATGCATTTATTTATATTTATATTTATTTATTTATTAGTCATATTTATATATGCCGCCCACTCAGGTAGAACCCGACTCAGGGCGGCATTACATCAAGTTCTAAAACAGATAAAAACACTTTTAAAAACCCATATCCCACCCACTTTAAAAGACCCACCCATCCCACCCACTTTAAAAAGAAGAGAGAGTTCTTAGTTGTTTACATAAGCCAGCAGGCGGGGACCATGTTCCCATTAGGGCCCCACACCTGCCCTGCCAGCCAGGTCTTCAATCCTTTCCTGAAGGGCAGCAATTCTCTTTCAAGTCTTAGTTCTGTTGGCAGGAGGTTCCAGAGGGTTGGTGTGGACACGGAGAAGGCTCTCCTACGGGTGCTGGATAGATGTGCACCCCTAGTTGATGGCACCATCAGAGAGTCCCTCCGGTCTGCTCTGGTTGGACGGGCAGACACTCTTGGGACGATGCGGTCTCTAAGGTATCCTGGCCCACTGCCATATAGGGCTTTAAAGGTCAAAACCAGCACCTTGAATTGCACCCGGAGACAAACTGGTAACCAGTGCAGCTCCCGAAGTAGCGGTGAGGCACGGGCATTTCTTCCAAACCCGATCACCACCTGGGCTGCCGCATTCTGGACCAGCTGCAGCCTTCGAATGGTCGTCAAGGGCAGCCCCATGTAGAGCGCATTACAGTAATTTAGTCGGGAAGTGACCAGAGCGTGAGTGACCATAAGCAAGGAGTCCCGATCCAGGAGCGTGCGCAACTGGCGAATCACCCGAAGTTGGGCAAAAGCCCTCCTTGCCACAGCCGCTACCTGTTCTTCTAGCAGCAGCCGCGAGTCCAGAAGGACCCCCAGATTGTGCACCGGGTCTGTCTGGGGCAAAACAGCCCCATCCATGACCAAAGATGGTAGCTCCCTGGATAACATGGGCCCCCCTTATCCTTATTCAGCCGAAGCCCATTTGCCCTCATCCAGACCCCAACGGCCTCCAGGCATCCGGATAGGATTTCAACAGCATCACTGGGGTCCCCACGGGCCGAGATGTACAACTGAGTGTCATCTGCGTACTGATGGTACCGCACCCTGTGGGAACAAATGATCTCACCCAGTGGCTTCATGTAGATGTTAAATAGGAGAGGAGAGAGCACCTTTACTTGTGGGCAGAAGGGGGTGATATCTGCTGCTCAACCTCACAACTTATGTTGGGCCTAGAAATAACATAACTTGAGAGAAGGCAGTGAGTCTTAATTCAACAACCTGAGTCTCAGAATCTAGTTGGGGAAAATTTAAATGGTGCAAGTCACCAGTGAATTGCTGCTAGTGAGGTGTCAGAAGTGGTGGGAACCTGCTGCACTATTAGGTAACTGCCTCATAACACCCTGTTAGTTAGTAGCAATTTGCAACACAATTTAATGCACACACAAATGGATTTTGGTGAAATCTTAGGTGAATGTTCAGCTCACCCATCACTTTGGGTAAAAAAAGAAAAAAGAAAGGCCACACCAGATGAACACGATGTCACCCAACGCCAGAGAAGATGGGATATCTCTACCTGGATCCTGTAAGGCTATATAAAGAATTAGATGCAGTCACCTATGAAGTATACTAGAAAAGACACCAGAAGGTATCTTCACTCTGCCTATTCAGCTGTATGGGATGTGGATCTGAATAGGTCATGATGCAACATTTCCCCATATGGTTGAGATAGGGGTTATTTTTATCCCAGAACTTCTACGTGGTAGCAGAAAGAAAATGTTGGCACTGAGAAATATTTGACTTCTTCTCCAATGATGACCATTTACTTTCATATGTCTATCTCTAGTGTGATTAGGGAACATTTAAAGCAAAAATGACCATGATAAGGGACAAAGATGGAAAGGAGTAAGCTGAAGCAGAAGAGATCAACAAAAGATGGCAAGAGTACACAGAGGAACTCTAAAAAAAGGACCTCAACACTCCTGATAATAACAATAATGAGAAATTTGAACTTGAACCAGACATTCTGGAGAGTGAAGTCAGAAAGACCCTAAAAAGCACTGCAAACAATAAAGCTAGTGGAAATGTTGGTATCCCAGTTGAATTTTTCAAAGCCCTAAAAGATGATGGAATCAAACTACTGCATTCAATATGCCAGCAAATTTGGGAAACAAAACAGTGGCCACAGGATTGGAAAAGATCAGTGTACGTTCCAATCCCCAAAGAAGGCAATGCCAAAGAATGCTCAAATTACCGAACAATTACGCTCATCCCACATGCCGGGAAGGTGATGCTCAATATAATACAGGATAGACTTCAGCAACATGTGGAGAGAGAACTACCAGAGGTGCAGGCCGGCTTCAGAAGAGGCAGGAGGACTAGAGACACATTGCCAACATACGTTGGATCATGGAGAAAACAGAAGAATACAAGAATACAAGAAACAAGTCTACTTTTGTTTTATTGACTACACCAAGCCTTTTGACTGTGTGGACCACAAAAAAATGTGGCAAGTAATTAAAGAGATGGGAATACCAGAACACCTCATATGCCTCATGAGAAATCTGTACATGAACCAAGAAGCAACTGTTAGGACAGAACACAGAATGATAGAGTGGTTTGGAATAGGAAAAGGAGTAAGACAAGGCTGCATTTTATCACCCTGCTTATTCAATCTATACACAGAGCATATAATGCACAATGCAGGGATGGAAGAATCACAATATGGGATCAAAATTGCTGGGAGAAACATCAACAATTTGAGATATGCAGACGATACCACCCTAATGACAGAAAGTGAGGAAGACCTAAAGAACCTCTTTATTGGATTGAAGGAGAAAAGTGCAAAAGCTGGCTTGAGACTTAATATCAAGAAAACCAAGATAATGGCAACTAGTCTGATCAGTCCCTGGAAAATAGATGGTGAAGAAGTAGAAGCAGTGACAGATTTTACTTTTCTAGGATCTAAGATCACTGCAGATGGCAACTGTAGCCATGAAATAAAAAGACGACTAATTATGGGGAGACAAGCTATGAGAAACCTGGGGAATATAGTGAAAAGCAGAGACATCACATTGAAAACAAAAATTTGCATAGTCAAATCAATGGTATTCCCGGTGGCAATGTATGGGTGTGAGAGCTGGACCATTAGGAAGGCTGAGCGCAGAAGAATAGATGCCTTTGAGATGTGGTGTTGGAGGAGAGTCCTGAGAAGTCCCCTGGACAGCAAAGAGAACAAATAGGTCAATACTGGAAGAAATCAATCCTGACTGTTCATTGGAGGGACAAATAGTGAAGATGAAGCTAAAGTACTTTGGACATCAAATGAGAAGGGAGGACTCACTTGAGAAGGCCTTGATGCTGGGAAAGGTGGAGGGCAAGAGAAGAAGGGGGTGTCCAAAGATGTGATGGATAGATGGTATTGTGGACACAATGCAAAAGCACAGGTACACAGAAGTGGCCAAACGGTGTGGCAATGTTCAAAGATAGGAAATCCGTTTGAGGCTTGAATATGTAGTAATATAATATAATGTTTTATTCTGGTAGTTAATATATTCAGTATCTTCCAGTAGAGCAATACAACAAGTCCAATACATTGTGAAAGTCAACCGGTATGCAGACTCTTTCAGGAGAATTTCCCTTCATCAGACAACTTGACTTGCTAACTTTCCAATATCTGAAAATATATACAATATATATATAAAAATTAATTCTGAACTGGAATATTGCTACTGAGCTAAGTATAAAAGAGAAACCCACCTGGATATATAACATTTAGTTTTCAAAGGGTATCTTGTTTTCATGTTGCATCCAAACCTCTTTTCGTTTATTCATTTTGGGCTGTGGATGTTACTGACTCAAAATATTACTCCCCTTATAAATCCTGCTGATAGGAAACCAGGTGTGCATAATCTAGCATTCCCCTCCCATGCCTCCTAATTGACTAAATATATTTATACATTTTTATATTTTTATACATTTTATATTCCAGGGCTACAAATTGACCTAATTGTGTAAAGGGGGACAAAAATATATATCTACAGAAGTACATTACACCACAATGCTTGAACTCTTAACAATCTCAGAATTGTATTAGCCAGGATAACGCTGGCCATGTAAGTAATTAGTAACAGCTGTGGGAAGAGGTCTCATGCTTGTGGAATCCCCACTGTTTTATAGTCTTTGTAAAAGCCCTGAGTAAACAGTTTGAAACATCAAAATAGAGGTGCCATTGGAGGATCTGCCCATTCTCAAATGCCATAAAGCCAAGAAATGCAAAAGCACAGCCTGGAGGAAACTGGTCCATGGGGTCGCAAAGGGTCGGAATCGACTGTGCGACTGAACAACAACAACAACAACAACAACAACAACAGTGTGATTAGAGATGCCCATAAATATGAACCATACTTCCATGTTGAAAATACCATGCAATAACTAGTCCTCCTTTACTGTTCAGATGGTCTTTTTTTTTTTTGCAATCTCACGAATGCTGTATTAATAAACTTGGTGGCCCATATATGATCATTTCTAACAGAAAGATGGTTAATAATAAGCACACAGTACCTTTTATTGTGAAGTTTTGAGATTGTTACAGTTAATCTTATAGCAGGATATTGAATTTAATTTACTGTCGTTTGAGATCTGAGCTTTCATTAAACGCAAAAATAAATTTCTAACATTCTTTATTTCAGGAGACAGCTTGACAATGGCTGAAGCAACCCAAATTGTAAACCCTCTTTCAGGAGGAAGACAACTCAATTCTAGTGACAAAACACCCTGCTAACTTGTAATTCAGTTAGAATGTCCATCCTGAATTTCTCTGTCTTGGTTGGACAGAGCCTTTAGTTTTGAGTTGTTTCATCTCTTAGGGCAGTGATGGTGAACCTTGGCACTCCAGGTGTTCTTGGACTTCAATTCCCAGAAGCCCACGTCAGCACTCCTGCTGATCAGGGCTTCTGGGAACTGAAGTTCAAGAACACCAGGTGTGCCAATGTTCGCCATCACTGTCTTAGGGGCTTGTCTTCCACGAGAAGGCCATTGCTTATGTACATGTGATTTCAATGACACAGGATTGTTTTCCAAGGTCAGCACTTGGGCAGAGAAGCATAGCTGCTGTTTTTGCAGTGGACCTGAGAAACTTTTCCATTGTTGCCATGGAGCACACATTCTTACTGTAGTAGAAATGAACAAAAGAAATCTGACAAACCTTTAAAGACTATGGATTTCCGAGCTAATATAACCCCTTTCATATCATGGTTACTCAGCGTCTCAGCATGTTATCACGAACCACAATTTTTCAATTTTCATATTCATGCCAATCACAATTAAGCTTCCTTAGTCATGATGTGGTGTGATATCAGAACTGATAAGGTAAAATAATCCTCATTGTTTGATGTTTAAGAGCTGCTGCACCTAAAGATAGGAGAGCTGAACAAACATGAACTGAAAAAAATGGTGGTTTGGGGCAATATCCGAACAGAACCTAAGAGGATCTGGCAATGAACCTTCATGTTATGATACACTTGCAGGACCGATGTACGATAAGCAAGCTAACTAGCACCTGTGCTTTCAATTCATCTGTGCCTTTTTATATCCTGCTTCAAATGTACAAATGGGCATGCTTAAGTAGGAGTCCAAAGGGAGATCTGCTGTTTGAAGATCAGTCACTGTTAAAGTACTTGGCTCTTTTCAACAGCAGTCAAAGCTGTCATTGGAGCCTGAGATCAAACCTCTAACCCAAAATTACTAACCTCTCAAATTAAAAAGAAAAACACATTCTGGGGCTAAGAGCAAACTCTCACTGGATCTTGGGAATGCTAGATCTCAAATTTATTTATTTATTTATTTATTGGATTCATATAACCGCCCTTTTCACCTGAGCGACCCAAGGCGGCTCACAACATCAGTTAAAACCAATACCCAATACTAATTAAAACCAAATACTATAAAACTATCTAAAAACACCCATAAAACCTCCCCAATCTCCTTAAAAAAGAAGGATACCCAGGCAGGAGTAACAGGCATAATGCTCGCACCCCATCACCACCTGGGCAGGTGCATTTTGCACCAGCTGTAGCTTCCAGATGGTCATCAAGGGCAGCCCCATGTAGAGCACATTACAATAATCCAGTCTGTAGTTGCCCAAAAGTTTTCCAGGAGCGGGCATAACTGGCGGATGACACAAAGTTGTGCAAAAGCCCTCCTGGCCACAACTGCCACCTGCTCTTCGAGCAGTAGTCGTGAGTGCAGGAGGACGCCCAAATTACGCGCTGGGTCTGTCTGGGGTAAAGAAGCCCCATCCAGCACCAAAGATGGTAGCTCCTGGGATAACACGGGCCCCCGAACTCACAGCCATTCAGTCTTGCCAGGATTCAGTCTTGTCAAGGCTGGACAACTCATCCTTCAATGACACCGACTGGATCTGGCCCCTCAGAAATGAGGATATCCAGGGCCACACAATGCTCTGGGCTCCCAATCTTTGGAGCCAATCCAGAAGGATACCATGTTAGACGGTATCAAAGGCCGCTGAGAGGTCAAGAAGAGCAAGGACAGAGGGATTACCCCTGTCCCACTCACGCCAGAGATCATCCATAAGTGCAACCAATGCAGTCTTGGAACAATATCCGGGCCTGAATCCTGACTGAAAAGGGTCCAGATAATCTGCATCATTCAGAACCCCCTGGAGCTGCTGTGTCACTGCTTTTTCCAGTACCTTCCCTAAAAAGGGGAGGAAGGGGAGGTTGTATACAGGACTGAAGTTGGCCAACATTGTTGGGTTGAGCGATGGTTTCTTCAGTAGGGGGTGCACCAGTGCATGTTTGAATGATGCCGGAAACACATCCTCCCGTAAAGAAGCATTTACTATTGCTCTGACCCAACTGCCTGTCACCGCCTTGGCAGATTTAACCAGCCAGGCGGGGCATGAATCTAACAAGCAGGTGGTATCACAAACAGCCCCCAGGAGCCTATCCACTTCTTCAGGGACAACTGGATCAAACTGATCCCAGATAACACGGCTAAACTGTGATCCTGTCATCTCCAGACCTTTTGTCTCCATGTCGGGGTTAAACCTCAAGCGAATCTGAGCAATTTTATCTGCCAGATAATTGGCAAAATTGTCAGCTGAGCCCTGCCAACCAGACTCCACCTCCCTTACCAAGGAGAGACCTGGTCGCTGAACGATTATCCACAGAGGCAATAAGAGTGGTGAAGTATTGATGCTTCACCATCCTCATCTCCACGAGATAGGCTCTAACAGCGACTCTAGCATGTGTTTGGTCGTGTTCTGCACATGCGTGGGCAAATTCTGCAGGCACACATGTGCATTTTACTTCTGCTTCTGGGAGCGGCGAGGTCTATGGGGGACAGATTAATTAGTGCTGTGGGCTGGATATGGCCTGTGGGCCCTAGTTTGGGCACCCCTGGGCTAAAGCATCTGAAAAGAAAAACAAAGCTTTTGAAATGTGGATCTACAGACAGCTGCTAAGGATATTAAGGGTTGACCATGTGTCTAATGTAGAAATGTTGCACCGGGTAGATGAAGAACAAGAACTGTTTAAGACAATTAAAAAAAGAAAGCTCCAATGCCTTGGCCATATCATGAGGAATGACATGAAGTATAGAATACTCCAACTCATCATGCAAGGGAAGATCCTTGGGAAGAGAGGCTCTGGGCGTAGATGGACTTCATGGCTAAAGAACCTGAGAGATTGGTGTGGCATATACTATATTCAGAAGAACTGTCCCAAGGAGTTAAGAACAGGAAGACTATCACCATGATGACAGCCAATATCCGGAACAGATATGGCACTTGAAGAAGAAAAAAGAAGAGGAGGAGGAGAAAATCATCCTTATCCTTTCCATTTTTTTGTGACATGTGGCTCCAATTCCAGGCAATTCTGGATGCAATATTCTCCAGTGTCGAGGATCTGGGTTTAGCATCATGATCAAGGGAAACAATGGTGCCAAAGATGACAAAGATATTAAATCATCTGAAATTCAAGTCTTATAAAGTGTTGCATATATTTAGCCTGGGGAATATTGAGAGATGATAGAAACCAATGTTTAGATAACCAAAGGGATGTCACATGGAGGATGGAGCAAAGTTGTTTTGTTTGGCTTGCTTATGTAACACCCAAACTAATGATTTCTAATTATAAAATTTATTTTAAACAATAAGAAGAATTTCCTAACAGTAGAAGCTCTTCAACATATCAAAGAAGGTGGTGGATTCTTCTCCACTGATCTATTAGAGATGCCTCAGCTTTAGATTGGATTTCCTGCACTAACAGGTCAGACTCACAATCCCTTTCAATTTGGCAGTTCAGGTTCTATGATAGGTACATCTGAGGTACCGAAAAGGAAGATTAATGAGCAAAGATGAATGATATAAGAAATCATTTTAAAAAGGGATGTCCACCAAATTATACATTTTAATGTCCTGTAATATAAATCATGTTCAACTTATCATTTCCCCTGTTTTCTCTGATATTATAGCATAATTTCCTGTACATTCCTGAATCAGACTTACACCTAGCCAGAGCAGACACATTAAAAAAATGGTACTTAGTCATTACTCATTTAAATTCCATTGTTTTTAACAGAACTACTTTATATACAGCTAAGTATGGATTCAATCACAGAATGGAAGCAACATGTTGCAAATAATTGTTTCATTGGAACACATTACTTTGGAGGATAATAGTAGTTTCACAAAATAACAAACCAGATGGTATCTTAATTACTTTTGAGGTATTTGATGAGTCACGTTTTATTGTAGCTTTTAAACTGTTTGTTTCAGGGGATGGTATTTTTGCTATTTATGTATTTTTAAATATTAATTTTTTAAAAAAATGTATTAAAAAGCAATGCACCTGTAAAGTAGTAAATAATGATTAACTTGTAATAATGGAAACAAGTTAACAAATACAAAATTAGTTATATCTATGCAATTTTTAAATAAAATTTCAAATTCTGTATCCTATCTAATTTAGACATTTCTGCTGGTATATGTAACAATCTAAAATAATTGCCAAGAGATAGCCATATTTATTTGGATAAGAACAAAGAGTGTTGCAGCATTTTTAAGATAAGGTTAATTTTGCATAAGCTTTTATGGCCTACATTCTATTTCATCAGACCTATGGAGGCAACCAGAATTAAGATTAAAATTAAGGGAATCACTTTATCATGAAAACTATTGCACAAGAATTGGAATGAAAAATGCTGATCCAGTGTATATAGAACTGAAAGAGAAGCAAACTAAACCTTATTTTTTTAAAGGTAGTTCGACTCTTCAAGATGTCAATATATCTTGCATATTAAGGCAAAATGCAGCGGTGGCGGAGGCTGCAACTCATATCTGAAAATGCATTTTTTCCTGAACCAGGGGAAACGCCATTAGCATGAATTTGTTTAAGGTGGACTTTATATAACTTTGTTTAATTGGGAGTATATATAACTAAGCATATTTAAAATTTCCAAACATTTATTTACTAATTGAAATATTTTTGGCTTGTTCATAGTTTAAAAACTGATTAATTGAATACAGTGAAACTTTAACAAAGATGCGGTTTTTGAAATTAGAGAAAGTATAAGACAATAATTAGGTTAGGGAAAGCCATTGTCAGAAGCAAAGCCAATCTTTAGTATTTTATTTCTCATAGTACTAACTCTATTGTTCTGGTTACTATGAATTATTATCTACATTCTCTTCTATGTCTTGGCCTTCCAAGCTAGATTGCAAAAGAGAGATGGCACTCCCAAACCAGTGCTTTATATTCATATGGAGCATAGGTTCCGAACCTGTGAGTCACAAACCCAAGAGGGTTCAAAGTGTTTTCTCTCTGTGTGTGCCTCTCTGTGTTTTTCCCCCCTCTCTCTCTAACTCTGTGTGTCACTGAGTTAGACTAAACCCAAGCAGAGGACTCTATCTCAAAGCAACGGCACAACACAGCTAGAACCACTAATCACCAAAGGACGCAGCAGTGGCTTTCAGTCCATAGATGCCACCAATGCCACCACCACTTTCCAGCTGCCAGAAGAGCATGCCTCACAGCAACTTCCCCACGCAGGACAACCAAATAGCTTAGCATTCATTATGCCATTGATAAGAGGTTCACGCCCTCCCAAAGGAAACACACACAATGGTCAAAGTGCTGCGTCAAGAGAAGAGAAAAGAACATAGATTCTGGATTCGGCCCCCCCTCTCCAATGATGTATTTAAATTGGTTTGCAATATTTTGAGGGGCACTGCAGTGGCTTAGTGGTTAAGATGCTGAACTTGATGACTGGGAAGTTGGCAGGTCAGCAGTTCAAGACCTGAGTGCTGCATGATAGAGTGAGCTCTCGTCTCTGTCCCAACTCCTGGCAACCTAGCAGTTTGAAAGCAAGAAATTGCAAGTAGATAAATAGGTAACCCTTTGGTGGGAAGGTAGCAGCATTCTGTGCACTCAGGTGTCTAGTCATTTATTTATTTATTTATTTTTCACGCTTATATACCAACCACTCAGGTACAACCCAACTCAGGGCGGTTTACATAGCGGACAGTAAATACATAAAAAGACACATAATAAAACAAAGTTAAAAGTTAAAAAACCCACCCCTAAAAGGTGTGCAAGTACCGAAGGGACCTTGGGGGAAGGCACACTTCTCTATACCAACCACCCAACGGTACCCCCATCCCCACCCGCACCCCAAACTTGGCCCGCCAGCCAGGTCTTTAGTTCCTTCCTAAAGGGCAACAACTCCGTCTGGAGATGCAGTTCCACAGGCAGGAGGTTCCAAAGGGCTGGTGCGGACACGGAGAAGGCCCTCCTCCTTGTGCCAGAGAGGCGAGCCCCCCTGGCTGATGGCACAATTAGAGAGCCCCTCTGGTCCGCTGTGGTTGGACGGACAAACGTCCTTAGGGCGATGCGGTCTCTAAGATACCCTGGCCCACTACCATGTAGGGCTTTAAAGGTCAAAACCAGCACCTTGAATTGCACCCGAAGACAAACTGGTAACCAGTGCAGCCCCCGAAGCAGTGGTGAGGCATGGGCATAACGTCCACACCCCATCACCACCAGCATTCTGGACCAGTTGCAGCCTCCGAATGGTCATCAAGGGCAGCCCCATGTAGAGCGCATTACAGTAGTCTAGTCTGGAGGTCACCAGAGTGTAAGTGACCATGAGCAAAGAGTCCCGGTCCAGGAGCGGGCGCAACTGGCGAATCACCCGAAGTTGGGCGAAGGTCCTCCTGGCCACAACCGCTACCTGTTCTTCTAGCAGCAGCCGTGAATCCAGGAGGACCCCCAAGTTGCACACCGGGTTGGTCTGGGGCAAAACAGCCCCATCCAAAACCAAAGATGGTAGCTCCCGGGATAACGCAGGACCCCCTATCCATAGCCACTCAGTCTTGCTAGGATTCAGCTGTAGCCCATTTGCCCCCATCCAGACCCCAACAGCCTCCAGACAGCTTGAAAGGACTTTGACTGCATCACTGGGGTCCCCACGGGCTGAGATGTACAACTGTGTGTCATCCGCGTACTGGTGGTACCGCACCCCGTGGGAACGAATGATCTCACCCAGCGGCTTCATGTAGATGTTAAATAGGAGAGGAGAGAGTACTGAGCCCTGAGGCACCCCATATTTTAGGGGCCTATGACTCGACCTCTCACTCTCCAACCACACCGACTGGGTCCGGCCCCTCAGAAATGAGGAAAACCAGGACCACACCGTGCCCTGGATCCCCAATCCTCGGAGCCATTCCAGAAGGATACCGTGGTCAACGGTATCGAAGGCCGCTGAGAAGTCAAGAAGAGCAAGGACGGACGGATGACCGCCATCCCGCTCTCGCCAGAGATCATCCATCAGCGCGACCAATGTAGTCTCAGTACCATATCCAGGTCTGAATCCTGACTGGAATGGGTCCAGATATTCCACTTCATCCAATACCCCCTGCAGCTGACGTGCCACTGCCTTCTCCAGAACCTTCCCCAAAAAAGGAAGGTTGGAAACAGGTCTGTAGTTGGTTAGGATTGCTGGATCGAGGGATGGCTTCTTCAGGAGGGGGTGCACAAGAGCATGTTTCAGCAGTGCAGGAAACATCCCCTCTTGAAAAGACGCATTAATTATAGCCCCGACCCAGCCACCTGTCACCGTCTTAGAGGCTTTTACCAGCCAGACGGGACAGGGATCCAATGGACAATTAGTGGCACGGACCGCTGCAAGGAGCCTGTCCACTTCATCCGGGGCAACTGGATCAAACCGATCCCAGGTAACACCACAAGACTGCGCACTGGCTCCCCCTGGACCCTCCCCATCCACACCAAGTTTGAACCCCGAGCTTGCCACATGACCATGGAAACATCTGTAGATGCAGATAGCGCTGGCGCTTTGGCTGTAAACCGAGATGAGCTGGATATGACTGGCTTTTGAGCAAGAGCGACCTTTACCTAACCTGAGGAGTCAGGTTGTTTACACTGAATGGTATAACAACTGGATGGAGAGAATGCCTGTTTGAGGAAAGTTGTATGTGCTTGGATCTGAGAAAAGCACTATCTGCCATTGATCAAGGATTGGAAAGACAATGTGTAGGGAAGCTGGTTTTATTTGAGTGAATGCTTAGCAATGATCTTGTTAGACCTGAAAAATCTATTTTAATGTGTTTTCTTTACTCCTTTAAAATGCATTTTTATGCAAATCTGGTGTGGGTTACAGGTTACTTGGCTATTATAAAATGAGGTCATGAAAAAGGTTGGGAAATACTGTACTGGTATATGGCATTCTCCAAGCATTCTGTCTCCACTCCCCCCTCCCCGATCTAGGCTGTTTCCAGAACTCCAGGCATGTGGAGTTTCTTTTATGGCTCTTCCCTGAAGCCCATGGAGTTTGTAAGCATAGCAAAAATTAAGCTCTATCATTTTTCATATTCTCACTTGCACAGAAAATATAATCTTCACATAGGGAGATTTTAGACTTGTCTCATTTCTCTTCATGAGTTTTATAAGCCTCCTGTCATACAAGAAATGAAAAATGTATAATCCTACCAGATCCTTACAAACTTAGTAAGGATCACCTGACTTAATCACCTCTTTTAATAATAAAAAAAGATTGCTTATGTTTTCCATTGACCTCAAAAGAATATGGTGCCTTTACTAAGAACCAAGCAAATTGTTAATTATGTCAAAGAATCTTGATGTCACTTAGGATCTCCTTTGGGAATTCTACTGGCTTCATATAATTACATCTTCTTCTTCCGTGTCTAGGCCAGACATGAAACTGCCAAAATGAAGGGAACTCCTGGTGAGTTCATTCTGCAGCTCCCTCCGCCTGTGCACAGTTCCCTTAGTCGGCAACATAAGGTTGCCGTTAACAGGATAAGCCTGATTGTGGTTCAAAAATACCACAATCTTCGAGGAGGCTCTTTCCATTATTTTGCCTGTCAAGAAAGGAAGCCAGCTACACAACAGTAGCCCTCACATGTATCTAAATGTATGCTCAAGTGGAAGACTAGGAGTTTAGCAAGACATTTTATTGTTATTTAAACTAAGATAAGGTTAACCACAAATTTAAAATAATGAGAGTTCAAACTAGTGTTTATTTTTTTAGGTTGTTTTAGAAAGCCTTTAAAAAAAAATGAAAACCCCAAGCCCAGCAGTGTCCAATCTAGGTTTGGGATGTATAGTGCATTTTAACTCCAGATTCATGATGACAGATGTACAATTTCTCTTCATTTTGTAATGTTAAGTTTCTGTGGACACTAGAGAATGACCAGCAGATGCCCCATTAATGGTTGAAGTCCTCCGTGGCCTGAGGAGCTTTCAGTGACTGACATAGGTTTTATTTCTACTAGTTTCCACCATTTTTGGCACAAAAATAGTCTTTCCATTGTGTACCAAAACCAACACCCAAAGACAGGAAACAGTGCTGAAACCAAACAATCGACATCCTTAACTAAAACCATTTCACTTTTCCATATTGATAAAGACACAATGGCTTTGCATTTAAACAGTGTGGGGCAAATTAGGAACATTGGAAGCTGGCTTATATTGGTCCATGTAGCTCAGTACTGTCAGTTTTGACAGGTACAAGGTGTCCGTGAATTAAGAAAGGATTCTTTACTAGCCTTATGTAAGTATTCTCCATCCAAGTACTAACTAAGCCTAACCCTACCTAGCCTCCAAAATTAGAGACAAAGTGTGTTAGGGTGATTTGGTGGTATTCTTCTAAGTCTTATACTAGCGGGTAAGCGGGTAAGATTTCCCAAACATCAAATCTGCTAGACTTGGATAGCTGGAACCATCTATTCAAGATAGTAAGATAGTCCATTAGTTAATAGGTTGTAGCTGTAATGCCATGAACATTTCCTTTGGAGAAGTAAAATAAGGAAAAAAGATAGATAGAACTATTCTAGATAACTATTCTAACTAGATATTCTAGATAAACTGAATGCACAGATATAGTACAAGTAAATCAACATCTCCATTAAATTTCTGTCCATTAGCTTCCTTCAGGTACCTTTGCCGATGGAAAGGTTATAAGTTTTTGTTTCATTAGATATTCTAATATTGCTACAATGCGAAACATTTTAAGAACTTAAGAGTGCAACATAACTGTAAGCATACCATACTTGGGAATGCGTCCCTCTGGCTTAATATAGCCTGCTCCTTAGTATGTGACTTATTAATTAGCCAAAGTCCACAGCCACACTCACATATTGCTGTCTAACTGCTACCTCATTTCCCAAGACCATATAAATGCAACATGTCAAGAACTGCATTTGCTGTTTCTGCTTGAGTAAACCCAAGCTTCTGCACCTTTCAAAAGGCTTTGCCACATGTTTAGCCGAGGAGGTGCATAGGCCTAAAGTAAAACAGTTAAAACACAGGTAGCAGTAAAACGAATACATGACTTCTGAATGGCAACAGAGGACATCTGGTGTGCCTGATGACTTGGAGCTAACTGCACAAATCCGTGATGTTAAAATTATAATAAGAGTGTGGTTTACCATAATCTCACTAAATGAATAACAACTAAACAAATTTCTGTGGCCATTTTCTGATTCTAAAAATTAGACCATACAACATACCAATGGCACTATCCATCTCTTATGATGGAATAATTGATTCTCTTCTGCAATGATATAGAATGTTTCACATTATAAAAACGTTTTCCAGAGGTAGAAAACTGGGAGAAAATATTTTCAAATCTTATGCCTACTTCTAAGGGAATACCTGTCAAACAGAATTTCTGGAGCTTTATTTGCCAGAAATTTGTCAATGGGAAGATACTAACAACTTCTGCTTGCTGATCTTTCTGTGCCAATGCTAATATTACTTACTGAAGTGGGGTGGGGGGGTGGGGGAAGAAGCCCATAGAAAGTTTGCATTTTTTTGGTTGAAAATCCCGTACTCTGCATGAATATGTATTTTCTTATTTGAAAAGAAAGACACTAAAGGTCAAAACATTTGAGATTACTTTGCAGTGTGTTTTGGGCACTTGTCAGTGCCCCCCCTTTCAGAAACTCCCAGTCTGGCACTTTCCAAATAAAACAATGTAAACATTTTTTCTAATGCTAAAAAGTGTGTGGTTGCACACAGCTACACCTTTAACATGTTTCTCCATGTCACAGAGAGGTATTTCCCTTCCTTATATCAACTTGATCAGATACTTCCTATGCACATCTTCTTGTCATGCTTTTATTCAACTTGTATTCAAAATATTGCATCATACACTTTAAAGCAGACATGAACACAATTTCCTAAAAACTATGGCACTATGGTGGAATACACTGTGTTGCATATAAAGGGAGGAAGGTAACATCTACCAAAGTTTTTCCTATTCATTTATGCAACAAACATTCACGGTGGACCCTATTTTAAAGATTACCTTTCTTCTCTCTCCTTCGATATGTGTTAACATAAATGCATGGGAAGAGAGAACTGTGTGCGATCGTGTTCAAAATGGTACATTTGTGATGCCACAGAAGAACTAGATTTCAATCAAAGTGAAACCTATCTTCGGTTTAAGTTAACTTGTGAGGCCCCTTATAATGTCAGCATTTTTGCTCAGAGGAGGAAAGTCAGGAGAAACCCACACATCTCCTTTCTGCAGATCTCCTTCATCAATGTTGAAGTTTAGGTTCCATTGCAGATCAACAAAACTAGTTGTGGTTGACTCGGTGTGCCAGGCCAGAACAACAGCAAGGATATGTGTAGACTGGTGGATTGTTTCTCAAGTGTGATTCCTCCATTCACAAAATCCTAACCACCACCATCACCCCTCCTTTGCTAGGTTACCACCTTTCAAGATGAGAGAGGATCTCTGTTCTCCTCTGCAACCAACAGTCAGCCCAACTGTTGCAAAGCTGTGACTTAAGAAGCTCAGGACAAGAGGCAGCTCTTAAGAAAGACACACATTATCCAAAACACACAGATCAAGAGGACGCCCCCCCCCCACCCAACTAGTCCCATTGAGTAACAGAAAGACCTGCCCTGGGAGAGAATGGAGGGGGGGGAGGAGGATTGGCGGTGATTCAGGTGGGCAAAAGGGAGACAGACCAGTCTCCCTTCGGGCTGGTGCCAGGAGCGGCTTACCTTCAAGATCAAGTCGGTGTGGTGCTGGTCCAACATGTTCGCCTTGACGAAGGAGGTGATGATGACCCTGCCGTACCTCCCCGGGGTCTGCAGGTCGGAGTAGAGGCGGTGTTTGGAGCGGTTGACGGGGAAGAGGCTGTTGACCAGGTTCCTCTCGATCTTGGCCAGGCTGTGTTTGGGGGCCAGCAGGTGCTCGACGCTCTCTTCCACCTGGTACCTGCTGAAGCTGGCGCCCAGCAAGATGGAGAGGAGGACGGGCGCGGAGGCGAAGAAGACCGGGTGGCTGGCGATGAAGTGGCCGAGTCTGGCGAACGACGTCCTCAGCCCGCTGTGCAAGACCTGCCGCAACATTCTAGGGCAGCGGCAGCGGCGCAGGAGGAGGGCGAGGCGCGCGCCACCACGGGCTCCTCGGAGACGGAGAGGCTCTCCCACAGCAGCAGCCCGGGCGAGAGAGACCACATCGGGGAGAGCTCGCGCGCAGGAGGGGGGAGGAGGGAGGGAGGGAGGGAGGGAGGGGGAGGGCTGGGGGGGGGGAGGGAGAGCAGCGGCCCCCGCCGGGATGCAGCCGGCCAGGCGGTGGGGGGGCGGGGGGGGGGGAAGCAAGCACCGCCGCCGCCGACTCCTCGCCCGCCCCTGCCCTTGTGCGCGCGGCGGGGGTACTAAAAACCCGCTTCGCCCCACTGCCGGCGGCCGAGGGGAGTTTCCCAGCGGCCCATTGTCTGACTTTCAACAGCGACAAAAAGACTGACTCTCACTCTGAGGGAAAACAGGGAGGCGGAGTTGACCGGGGGTCGGGACGGCGGCGGTGGTGGTGGGAGTGAGGGGGGGAAAACAAAAAAGGCAAAATGGGCGGGCCGCGGGTGGGCGGGGGGAAAAACGCGCCCAAAAAGGTGACGGGGCGGGTCGCGTGTGAGGGAGGGAGGGAGGGAGGGACAGAGAGGAGGGAGGGGGGGATGGGAAAGAGCGCGCGGGGGGGGACCAAGATTTTATTATTGGGAGCGACCCACCCTTCTCTCTTTGTTTCTTTCTTTTTTCCTGCCACGCCAAGTGGGTGGGTGGTTATAGGTGGCTTCGGGGGCTGGGGTAGAGGGTTTGTTCTCCTCAGCCGCAGTCTACAAGTATGGGGTGGGTGTGGGGTGTTAGACACACACACACACACACACACACACACACCTGCTGACTAATCTCCGCCGTGGAAGGGTAAGGTGGGGGAGAGGGTGGGTGTGGAGTAGTGGGGGTGGCCCCCCTCGCGCGAGAGCTTGGAGGCGCCTCTCGGCCGGCCGGACCCCAGCGCCGCCAGAGACCCCTGCTTCTGCCGGTGTGTGAGGGGATTTGGGCACGTCGTAGAGATGCACAGGCGGAGAGCTCCCGCCGGGGAGCTACGGCTGTGGTGACACACCTGCAGACTTGGGAGGGAGGCGGGGGGCTTCCTCTCCCCGTCTGCGCCCCTTTGGCTGAACGAGGGCAGACAGGGGGATAGGCGAGCCAAAAAGCCCCAGCAGTGAGCAAGCAGGAGGAAAGGGAAAAGCAGCCGTGGCCGCCGCCGCCGCCACTACGGCCGCCGCCAGAGTGGAGGGGCGCCTGCTTTCATGCTGTTTCTCGTCATGTGGAGTTCGACACGCGACAAGGCGCTGCGAGCCGGGCCGGGCGGCGAGGGTAGGGCAGTGGCGTCGCGTCTCTCCCGGCTGTTTTTTGGCGCGCTTTTCCCCCGGACTCCCCGAGCGGGGCGTGTCGCATCCAGTCCCAAGAACCGGAGGAGACCCCAAGCCAAGCCCTTCGCGGGGGATCCAGGAGCAACTTCGCTGGAAGTCCAGCTGCAAATCAACGACGAATCATACCTGCCTCGCGGATGGTATGGAGTCTTTCTCTCTCTTTCTCCTTCCTTCCGCCTTAAAGATCCGATCCCGCGCTTGGGAACTAGGACTACGTTGCTGCTGCTGATTATTTTATTTTATTTGAATAGGAAAAAAAAAAAACACCTCAAGACAGACGACCTGTTCCTCGGTGTCGTGTGGCATCCAAACGAGAGAGAGCTTCGCATCCGTGTCGGAGGATTGCCACCCAGGGAAAAGGGGGAGCCTGGCACGGAAAGGGCACCTGGCGCATGGCAAAGTTTCCAACCAGCCTCACCTTTTAAGGAGTCTCCGAAGAAGGCAGCACACGTTGGAGAGAGGCGGACTTTCTCCTCGCGCGGGCGGCCGCCGCTCCCGTTGCCTTCCCGGCGGGATCGGCGCAGAGATACAATTTGGTGTATTTCATTAGTGGGTCAAGCCGAGCGATTGCCTCCCTTTGTCAACGCATTGCGAGGAATCGCGGCCGGTGGCTCACACATGCCAGGAACCAGAAACATACTAGGCGATTCCTCCCGCCCCACGTCTCCGATTCCCTCCCTCTAGCTTGGTCTGCCTGTCTGGGCTCTTATCTCGCTCCCCCACCCACCCTCCTGGCGACTCTGTCTCTCTCCAGATCTCTCTCGGTACGATGCTGCTTCAATGGGCTTGCTGGGGCGAGAGCAGAAAACTGCCCAGTCTGGAGCCTAAGTGGGCATGTGCGAATGCCACGCACATGCCCATTATGATCGTGAAGCCACGCGGAAGAAGCTGGTGCCCTTAACCCTTTGCCCGGAGCTTGCCTGAAACTCACATTTCTCTCTTTGCTTGGTTTGGCGGGGGAGGGATTCATTGTCTTTCAGATTGACGGGGAGTGGGGGATGTTGATGTTTAGCTGGGGGAAGTGGAGAGCTTCAGAAAAAAGGGGGATAGGGAGATAACAACTGCAGCTCTCCCATGAAAACCAAGTTTGTGCGTATATGTGGATGGGTGGAGTCAAGTTTTGGATTTGGAAATAAGGGAAATTTCCCGGCAAATGCGGGATACTTGACAGCTATGTTTATCCTGTGCTGCCCTCCAATGGCGGCAATAGGGCGTTGCGGTCTAATTAATAAGGGATGACGGTGGGAAAGAGGGTAAAATAAAGGGTTTTCTTGGCCAATAAGGGATACTTGACAGCTATGGTGGATGCCCTTCGAGAAAAAGCAAGAAGTTGTATAAGTGATATGCTTATCTAGAAAACTCCAGTGTGGGTCAGAGGTTAGAATGATGACCTCCAAAATCCTGGGTTGAAATCCCTACCTGACCCATGAAGCTTTACTTGGTTGCATTGTGGCCCAGTCACAATGTCTCAGCTTGATCTACCTTACAGGGCTATGGTGAGAATAAAAAGGGGAAGGAAGCAGTTTTGTACAATACTCTGAATTTAGGAATCTAGCAGATAACAAACAGAATCTGTAAGGGGGAAACAATCTTAACCAGGGCTTAACCCCATAGCCTGGTAGTGCCACAGGCTAGTTCCAGATCAAAGGCAACATGCCTGGATGAGGTAATGCATTTTTAATGAGTCTTGTCTTGCTTCAAGGTCTCATCAAATAAAGAGGGAGAGCAAATGGTCAGTAGAGGTGGAATGTTCTTCTGTTGGGCAGTGGGTCCAGTGTCACTTGGTCTGGAATAGTGGGGGAAAAACCATAGACTGCTTATAGTCCTGGCAGGCTCATTCACTTCGGTTTGGAGCACAAGGTGTCTATGGTGAAAAAGTGGCACTGGCCACATCTATTTGCTTACTCATGCAATGTCTGTTTGCTTCCTTGCAGTGTCTCCCATTATCCTAGATACAGGGAACCAAGAGAATAGCAAGCATGGGTACAGGTGGGCAGTGGCATCTGCTGCTCATGTGAGGAGCATTTCTCACACCTCTCCTTCCCTTGCCTCCAGGAAAGGCAACTGTAAGGACCAGGTTCAGCAAGCTCAGTTTTTCCTTCTGTGGCTGCCCAGGCGGAATAAAGTCAAGGATTAGCAAGCAGAAGTTGTAGTTGCTGTCAAGGCTTCTACATCCTGAGTTTGGCTTGGTTTGTTTGGCCAAATTGCACCTTCATAGCATGCTGCAGAAGGATGAGTACAGGGAGAGTAGAGCCCACTAGAGTCCTGCTGGCTTGTAAGCTTTATCTCAGCCTGGATGAACCTCCTCCTTCAATTTGCCACCAGAGATAAAATGAGTAGGGAAAAACCTAAGAAGAGGTTCATCACCTCTTCTTCCTAGCACCCTCACTTGTACTTTCCCTCTAGGAAGGGTGGAAGTCCTAGCTCTTATCGGTGGACCCAGAACGTAGTGTGCCTTGTACATGCCTACTTTGGTGGGCAGATGAAGAGAAGATGCCTTGTCAATGCCATTTCCAGGGAATCCTAAGCAGGTGAAGGCATTTGCTTGGGAATCCCCTGAAGCAAATGGTGAGCCACTGTGTGTGACAGAAGGCTGGGTTGGATGGGCTGTGGCCTGTTCCAGCAAGGCTGTTCTTATGTTCTTGTGCCATTTGAAGACTAAGTGCAAGAAAAAGCTGTGTAGCACAGATGGGACTGGCTCCCTAATACTGCTGTTCCTGCTAGTTCTACCCTTGAAACCATTTTTGTGTGCATCTTTTTCATTTCAGTGAACCTCTAGGTTTTAATTTAAAGAGTGAGTGAGAGTACCCAAGCCTGATGTCCACCCATACCTAATGATCCAGAAAAGAACAATAGCATACGACAGTTTTAATCTAGCCAAGTGTTTTCCAATCTTTGGTTTTTGGACTTCAAATCCCAGAAGCCTAAGTCAATTTCACAAAGCACTCATCAGCCAATGTACTGACTTAGACTTCTGGGAATTGAAGTCCCCCAGAGGGGCATGGGACCCACGTTGTGAACCACTGGTCTAGCCTGTTCCTTTTCTTCTTTTCTTCTATTGATAAGAATTTTCCTTTATTTTGTAGGGCTCTGTTCAGCTTTAAGTCCCCAAGGAATCCACAGGGACTGGTGATGCACAGGTGTAGCTGGGACCAACAGTTGATTTTAGCCCCTCATCTCAAATATATTTAAATCATGTGGTAATGCTGAGATTTGATGATGGCTGCCAAGGATGCCACTCATCCCAGCCTTCCAGGATTACTGGCAGTCTGGAACATGTTTCCTCGATTTATTTACACTTAGCTGTCCACACATGATCTTATTCAACCCATATCTGGAAAGGACAGACAAACCTTGGGAATCTAATTACTAAAGAAATTTTAGGAAAGACAAGGAAGTCAGCTTAGCTACCGTCCCTTTTAAACTTTCCTTTAGCCAACTATAAACTGTACTGTACAATGAATGATCCAACCTGCAAGTGGAATAAACCCTGGCACCATGGAACATTTGCAGTCAGCTCCAGTTCCCAATCAGAAAAGCTTGAAGTGGGACACAGCAGAAACAAGAGGCAACACAAAGGAAATATAGCCATTATAAGGCTAAATAACTCAGTAAATGTACTTGTAGATGCAGATGACAGATAGCTATTCAAAGGAAAACCAGCCCAGATTTATCTCCCTTGAGTAAGAGTTACAACTGATCACTCAGATTTGATTTAAATTCAGCAGATAGCCTTGGAGATCTCACTCAAATATATCTTCAAGACATATAGTTTAGATCAAAAGATTTGTTAAATGTTGATTTAAATGTACTCTAATGCTGACTACAAGGCATTCAGAAACCGTTATATCCAGCCTGAAAGTGATAGGAGGTGCTTGTATGCTCAACCTTATTAGTAGATAGGCTTTGAAAAAGTAACTTTTCAGATTACCAGAATCCCTCCCCAGCAGAATGAAACTTAAAAAAATATTCTTGGCCTTAGACAATGCTGGATAACACATGCTTTTCTAAACTCTGTTGATAGTTTGCTGTTGTTGCTCTTGCCGATGCAATAGAATGCAAACTATTGCTTCATGTAATATATTCTGCCGTTTTAATGGATTGTGCCCAAGACTGCAAGTACATTTTGTCTTAGTTTAAATTTCAGCAAATGCTCTATCTCAGGATTATTTTATAAGGAACAAGATAATCGTGTGTATGTGAGTGTGCCAGCCTAGGTATCTTTTGCTGCAACATTTATGGGAAGTTGGCTCAAGTGGCTAAGATGCTGAATGCGATGACTGGTCTGAGTTCAATTCCCGAGTACTGCATGATGGAGTGAGTTCCAGTCTCTGTCCCAGCTCCTACCAACCTAGCAGTTCGAAAGCAAGAAATTGCAAGTAGATAAATAGGGACCACTTGGGTGGGAAGGTAAACAGCGTTTTGTGTACTCTGGTGTTGAGTCATGCCTGCCACATGTCCACAGAAACGTCTGCAAATGCAGACAACGCTGGCTCTTTGGCTATAAGCAGAGATGAGCACTGAACCCTATAGTCTGATACAATTGGCTTTCGAGTAAGGGCAACCTATTGTTAATTACACCTTTCCCAAGAGTTAATATGGCACATGAAATTTCGTGTTAAAATGTATTTGTTCTGTTTAAAAGCTGACCCTATCATTTGGCAAAGTGTGGTGCTACTGGATGATGTGTGGTGGTGATGTCTTGGAGGACAGAGCTGGATGTACAGTGTATGTCCTGAACTCCTATACTGTATGTGAACACACCATTAGAACAACACATAAGACAGAAACAGCTGTTGTCATATGCACTGGTCTTGCGCCACCTCTTGCAGTTTACTTGTAGCATACATTCTTTTAAAGTTAGCATACTTTTTATTCATCCTATTAGTTCATTCCTTAGAATGTTTCATTTCGTCATTTTCCAGTTCCAAACCCACAATTTAGAACAGTCCCCATGAGACCAGTTTGCTTTCTGACAGGTAACAGAGGCAGTTTTACTCTCAGAGGCATTGGCTTGTTGTTTTCAATTATGATTTGACTGCTGCTGCTTTTATGAATTGTAAATTATTTTAAAATTCTATTTTATGCTTATTCTATTGTTGTTTTTATGGACGTCTGCATCACTTTTTGGACTGTAAACAATTTTAATTTTTCTTTCTTTTAGAAAGGTGCAGTAAGAGTATCAGAAACAAATACATAATAGCAACCATAATCCTAGGTAGCCATTACTTTCTTCTTCTGTTCTTCCAATTACAATCAAATCAAAACTTACAGAATGCTGAGTTATTTTTCAACCTTATGTAACATTAGGCTATTCCAGTCTTAGACAAAGCAATTGTTAACTCATAAGAACATTTGTATACAAATTATATTATCTACTTCTAATCAAACGTTGACATTTCAGCTATTTGTTTTACACCCATTTCCGTAACAGGTTGGATTCAAGAGTTTCCTTCCTTTAGTAGAGCAAAGCTTTCTCTGATAAAGAAAGGGAACCCTTTTATTATTAATCTGAATATTTGCTGAAAAATATTTTAAACACACAAAAAAACAAGTGCTTAAGCACTTCAATAACATATCTATACTAGAGATTCTCAACCTGCGACCTTGGGATGGATGCAACCCACCGCACCATTTCATGTGGCCCCCCACTGCCTCCACCACACCAGGAAGTGCTATGTGGTGGAGGAAGGGCAAAATGGCCATCTGGCCCCCAAAGCTGTCTGAGAAAGCATGACCCAGCCCCTCGCTTAAAAAGGTTGAGAACTCCTGATCTATACTGCTCTAGTCAGCAGCTGTACATATGATAAATACATTTTCACTTTCTGCTTGAGCTTTTTCATATACGTATAGCCAATCTGACCTTAACCACATTGTTTGGTAACTTCACTGAGCTTGTGGAATTTACTTCCTTTTTCACTTAGTTGCATTGGCATCTGTTGGCTCAACAATCTGATTTGGTTTCCTTAGTATGGCTTATTTTTGCGGGTGTGAGTGTGCGATATGTCAGTACAACTACTTGAAAAAATTTCTGCAGAGATGCCCAAGACTCTGCATTACTAATGAATGCCAGGATGCTGTATTATGCTTAGAATATATAAGACAGGCTTAAAGTGGTTTAACAGCCATTCCTTTTTTGAAGGAAATTTACTGCAGTGATACTGAGGAGCTCAGAGATCTCTTTTACTCAAGCTGCAATTTTTCCAGTTCCTTTTTGAAAGTGGAAAGCTGTGGCCACACTCAATACTGTAGGTATAGAAACAATATGAAATGTGCTGAGTTCTAATAATAATAACAAGAGTGGAGCAGAAGAGATATGCTGTAACCCAGGCATCAATGATCTTAGCAGTACCAAAATCTAGTTTTGAGTCTGGGCAGTGGCCTAAAGGCCACAACCTCAAAGGAGTATGGGTAAAGAAGGGGGTATGACCAAAGTGGCTAATTTGCATATTTTCCTAGAAATATTTTCTATAAAAATCTTGTTAAAGATTTATAATTTTCTTCAGTAAAATCATTATCAAATGCCACCCCCAATTCATTCCTTTAAAAAGCCACACATACTTAATTTTACATCAGCTGTAAAACACGCCCATGCATCTGCAAATGTTCCTGTGGCTGTCATAAATGTGGAAGTGGATGTCAGCTGTTAATGCGCCCGCTTCTGCTTTTGGGGGGCGTGGTCTGGCCTGCTCAGCTGTACAGGGTGTGTTGTCAGGCACACGACGGAAAAAGTTTGGCCACCCCTGCTCTAAAGTTAAACGTCTATTTTAGATATACAGTGGTACCTTGGTTAATGTAATTAATGCGTTTTCCGGGATGTTACAGTGAAAATTACTTTAACTGAATTTCCCATAGGAATGCATTGAATGCAATTTCCCATAGGAATTCATTGATAACCAAAATACATTAATCAAAACACTTTCCCATAGGAATGATTGAAAACCAATTAATCCATTCTGAAATAAAATCTGTAAACCAGAATTTTTCTGCAATTTTTATGTTAATTGAGCCATTTGTTAACCGAGGTTCCACTATATTTTTTAGAAAAATGTTTGTTGGGATCTGAAGAGCCAGGTGTGCTGGAGTCCTTAAAATATGGCAAAATTGCTTCTTGCCTCCAAGGGGTAGTCTTTTGTTCCAGGATGAATATTCTGGTTGTTGGTGCCTTTGGGGGCACAGGGATGGAGAACATGTGGCTATTTATATGCTGTTTGGCTGCAACTCCTGTCGGCCCTTAGCTAGTGAAGTTGATAGTGAAGACCGATGGGAGTTGAGGTATAGTATGCCACACAATCCCAAGCATATCTACTGTACCTGGAATTAGGTCCCAATGAACAGCTTAGAGAGCTCAGTGTTTCAGGTATCTGACTATGGCATCAGTGGTTGGGAGTTTGATTCCCTGCTGTGCCTCCAGAAAGAAAAGCCAGCTTCTGTAGTCATGGATAAGCTGCACAGGTAGCTGGAAGGTCGGCAAGTCGGCAGTTCAAGACCTGAGTACTGCATAACGGAATGAGCTCCTGCCTCTGTCCCAGCTCCTGCCAACCTAGCAGTTCGAAAGCAAGAAACTGCAAGTAGATAAATAGGGACCACTTGGGTGGGAAAAGATCTTGGGAACATGAAAGGAGCCTCCTTTGGGCGTCCCCTGAGTGGAGTTCCTCCAGCAAAAATCCTGTCAACCCAGAAAGCACCTGTGTGCTTCTGACACGATAAATAAGCTGCACAGTCCTGGGTTATCCCCATAAGAAGGGAATGGTAAACAACTTATATATATTCTCTACTTAGAATACCAGAAAATAGTAGACTTAACTGCACACACAGAGAGAGGTCTGACTGGGATCTATTTCCCTATAAATGTACATATTGGATATTGGCTTGAGTAATTGAGATTTGGATTTTTCTGTGTCTGAAGCAAAGGTAGACATTGGGAAGGATGAGGATAGGGCAAAAGAAGGACTGCAGAAGAGGAAATGATAGGGAAAAAACAGAATTCTTGCAAAGAATGAATCGGAAGACAGCTAAGGGAATAATGCAGAAACAGCATCAGGTCTGCTCCATAATTGTTCCCATGGACATGGTTGATCCATCTGTCAATTCTTCTCAAGGGTTCATCCAACAATAAGGCACTAGGAGACAATGCTGTAAACAAATGAAACCATTATTATTTCCCAAGTACACTGACATAGTTTAGTCTCATCAAATTAAGATACATCATATTGAATGTCAAATCCAATACCTATTAAAGTCATTCACAAAATGACTGCTGATTTGAATGGCACAACTTTTGTCCCTTGCATAGGGGAAAATAATGTTTTTCATTTGACAATCCCTTGCAACCATTCAACAAAGGTCTAATAGCCAATCCATTTCTGAATTACTGGGCTCTAATGTTCTGCGTTAGACACCTTTAGTTTATAAATTTTCATAATTAATTCATAGTTATTTCTCATTATCCTCTGTATCAATATGCTAGTTTATTTTCATAAATTTCTACTAACAAGCCTAGACTTGGATAGGGATAAGCAAGTCTTGGAAAAAGCAGCCTCAGAAGTCAAGGATACAGACCTTTCCTTTTCTGAAAAGTCACAGGAAGAATTGCTGTCTTAGGATGCATTATTCATTCATTTCACTGTGCAATTTATGGGGTTGAATTAGCATACTTTTAAAGAAAAACAATAGTTCAATGTGAAGCTGTTGATTTTTATAAGATATATAACTGTACAGTTCAAGGATTATGGCCTCTCTGCTGTTCTTACATTCTGTCAAGTCATCTCCAACTTATGGTGACCTTATCAATGAATGACTTCCAAACTATTCTGCCCTCTATTTTTAGGAATGAAGACAGTCAGTGGCCAAAATCTATGATGCTACAGTGCTAGCATAGATGATGCTATCTTTGTGGATGTCTAATTCTGGACAATGTGCATGAAAGGTATGCAGTGCCATTTTCATTTATGCATCTGGTTATGCAATTGGTTGTGCAAATAGTACTGGCTCCATAAGCAATAGTATGCCGGAAGAGCACAAGGAGCAATGCACTACCTCTTGCACAACTGGAAAAACTACCAAAGCACCACTAGTGTATTCTTTACTTCCACTCAGTGGTGAGATTCAGCAGGTTCGCCCCAGTCCGCCAGAACCGGTAGCAAAAATTCTGGCTGTCCCCGCCCATCCAAGTTTTGAAATAAAATACAGTAAAACCCCTACTAAAGTTGCAGACATCACAAGAAATCTAGATAGATTGTTAGAGAGAACTGGGAACGAGCCAGTTTTCATGGTACACATTGGTACCAATGATGTTGGGAAGGCCAAGCGGTCTGTCCTGGAAGCCAAATTTAGGTTGTTAGGAAGAAGATTGAAGTCCCGGACTTCCAAGATAGCATTTTCAGAAGTGCTGCCTGTCCCTCGCGCAGGACCTACCAGGCAGGCAGAGCTCAGAAGCCTCAATGCGTGGATGAGGCGGTGGTGTCGAGAGGAGGGCTTCAGATTTGTCAGGAACTGGAGAACATTTTGGGACAAGCCAAATCTGTTCAGGAGGGATGGGTTGCATTTAAACCATGATGGGACCAGATTGCTGGCACTCAACATCAAAAAGGCTGCAGAGCAGCTTTTAAACTGATAACTGGGGGAAAGCCGACAGGAGCTGGGCAGCATCCGGTTCGGGAAAATGTGTACTTGAGTAGTGAGGAGGATGCAAAAATTACTGAGCAGAGCAAGGAGGTAGTCACCAGCACTCTAGCAGAAGGATGCAAGAGGCAGTATAACAATGCAACTGGACTCAAAAGACTGTATCAGGAAAGCATATATAAATGCTTGTATACAAATGCCAGAAGCCTCCGGAACAAAATAGGGGAGCTGGAATACTTAGCAATAGATAAGAATATTGATATTATTGGTATCACTGAAACCTGGTGGACGGATGATAACCAATGGGATACAGTTATCCCAGGCTACAAACTGTACAGGAAGGATAGGAAGGGGTAAACAGGAGGTGGTGTAGCCTTCTATGTCAAAGAAGTGATAAAATCGTATGAATTGGAATATCTAGGTGATTTAGAGTCACCATTAGAAGCTCTATAGGTAAGAGTACCAGGCCACAAGGATGGTCTAACAGTAGGCATATACTATCGGCCTCCGACCCAAACTCTTGAGGGAGACTGGCAGTTGGAGAATGTTGTAAAGGAGGCATCCAAGAAGGGAAGCCTGGTTATAATGGGGGACTTCAATTACCCTCACATACACTTGGTGAACTGTTGTTCAGCACATGATAAAGAGATAAAGTTCCTAGATATGCTAAATGATTGTTCCCTGGGACAGATGGTTGAAGACCCAACTAGAGGTACAAGAATCCTTGACTTGATGTTAACGTAACTGATCCAATAGGGAACAGTGACCACAACTCAATTATGTTTAACTTGATCATAGATCGCAAGTCACTGATAAAATCAAACACAGAGACCTTAAATTTTCAAAAAGGAAATTTCCCAAAGATGAGGAAACTAGTAAAAAAGAAACTGAAAGGGAAAATTGAGAGAGTCCAAACACTCCAAGAGGCATGGAGGTTGTTTACAAAAACAATAACAGAGGCCCAATTGGAATGCATACCCAAAAAGAAAAAGGGCACTGCCAGGTCCAAGAGGACTCCGATGTGGCTTACAGGAGCTGTTCGGGAAGTGATCAAGAGCAAGAAAAGCTCATTTAGAAGATGGAAGGCTTGTCCAAATGAGGACAGCAGGCAGAAACATAAATTCTGGCAGAACAAATGCAAGGCAACAATCAGGAAAGCAAAGCAAGACTTTGAGGAGCGTATAGCTAAAAATACTCAGAGAAATAACAAAGACTTCCTTAAGTACATTAGAAGTAAGAACCCAGCTAGGAAGGCCATTGGACCATTAGATGACAATGGAAGGCAAGGGGTTATTAAAGAGGAAACAGAGATTGCAGAGAGACTCAATGAATTCTTTGCTTCAGTATTCACTGAAGAAGACAGAGACCACATGCCCAAAACAGAGCCTATCTTCGTAGGGAGGGAAACCAAAGAATTAAGCAAGATAGAAATAACCAGGGAGGAGGTCCTTGCATGTCTTGTTAAGCTAAACACTAACAAATCACCAGGACCAGATGGCATCCATCCACGAGTTCTCAGGGAACTTAAGGATGAAATTGCTGATCTCCTAGCCAAAATATATAATATTTCCCTCAAATCAGGCTTTGTGCCTGATGACTGGAAGGTAGCGAATGTAACACCAATTTTCAAAAAAGGATCCAGGGGTGATCCAGGAAATTACTGACCAGTCAGTTTGACATGTGTCCCAGGTAAAGTGATGGAAACCATCCTAAAAGATAGAATTAATAGGCACATAGAAGAGAAGGCGCTGCTAAAGGAGAGCCAACATGGCTTTTACAAGGGCAAATCATGCCTCACTAATCTGTTGGAATTTTTTGAGAGTGTCAACAAGCATGTGGATAAGGGGGATCCAGTTGACATTGTTTATCTGGACTTTCAGAAGGCTTTTGACAAGGTCCCACACCAAAGGCTCTTGAATAAACTTACCAGTCATGGAATAAAGGGACAGGTCTTGTCCTGGATCAGCAACTGGCTAAGGGACAGGAAACAGAGGGTAGCACTAAATGGACACTTCTCCAAGTGGAGGGAAGTAAAGAGTGGGGTCCCCCAAGGTTCAGTACTGGGACCCCTGCTTTTCAACCTCTTCATAAATGATCTAGAGGTAGGAGTAAAAAGCAAGGTAGCCAAATTTGCTGACGACACTAAATTATACAGGGTAGTGAAAACTGTGAGAGATTGTGAGGAGCTCCAGAGGGATCTCTTGACACTGGGGGAGTGGGCAAAACAGTGGCAAATGAGCTTCAACATCAGTAAGTGCAGAGTGATGCATGTTGGGGCAAAAAACCCCAATTACATTTATAAACTGATGGGGTCTGAACTCTCTGCGACAAACCAGGAAAGGGACCTTGGTGTCCTGGTGGACAACTCAATGAAGGTGTCAACCCAGTGTGCCTCAGCAGTGAAAAAAGCAAACTCAATGTTAGGGATCATTAGGAAGGGTATAGAAAATAAGTCAGCAAGTGTCATTTTGCCTCTTTATAAATCTATGGTGAGGCCCCATCTGGAATACTGTGTACAGTTCTGGTCGCCATACCTCCAGAAGGATATTATGGAGTTGGAGAAAGTACAGAGGAGGGCAACCAGAATGATTAGGGGGCTGGAACACCTTCCTTAGCATCTGAGGCTGCAACGGTTGGGCCTTTTCACTCTTGAATGACGGCGTCTAAGAGGTGACCTGATTGAAGTTTATAAAATCATGCACGGTGTGGACAAAGTAGATAAGGAAAAACTGTTTTCCCTATCGCACAACACTAGAACTAGGGGACACTCGATGAAACTTTTCGGTACTAGTTGTCAAACAAATAAGAGAAAGTACTTTTTCACCCAGAGGATTACTGGTCTATGGAACTCCCTGCCAGAAGAAGTGGTGACAGCTGTCAGTCTTGACAGCTTTAAGAAAGGATTAGACAAGTTCATGGAGGACAAGTGTACCAATGGCTATAATTATGGCTACCTAAGGACAACCTCCGGGTTGGAGAGATAGGCAGGATATCTCTCAATGCCATTTCCAGGGAATCCTAAGCAGGTGAAGGCATCTCCTTGGGAATACCCTGAAGGAAATGGTGAGCCACTGTGTGAGACAGAATGCTGGACTGGATGGGCTGTGGCCTGTTCCAGCAAGGCTGTTCTTATGTTCTTAATGAAAAAGTCAGTTCCATAGGCTTTTGCTTAAATTGGGGTTTTATGTAACTCAAAGCAAACCCATAGGAAAATTATTTTTTTACATAACTTAAAGCAAACCAATAGCAAAAATGAAATTTTTATGTAAATCGAAGCAAACTCATAGGGAAATGAATTTTTACGTAACTCGAAGCAAACCCATAGGAAAAAGAATCTTTATGTAACTTGAAGCAAACCCATAGGAAATTGTGTAAATCAGGACATGGTTTTAGCACAAAATCATTATGTAAGTCAGATTTTATGTAACTTGAGGCATATGTAAGTCGGGGTGTTACTGTTGTTCTATTTCGAGTGCAACATAGGGCTTTTCCCCTGGCCACGCCCACCATATCACGCTCACCATATCACGCCCACAGAGTAGGTAGTAAAAAAAATTGAATCCCACCACTGCTTCCACTGATTTTACAATGGATTTATTAAAGTAGATTAGTCTACTGATTTGAGTTGTATTTCATGTAAGATGTGGACCACAAAAGCTTTCAGATTATACAAGAAACTGCCGCATACTAGATCAAACAAATAGTTGATCCAGTCCCGTATTATCTACCTTGAAAGGCAGCAGCATTTCTCTTCATGATCCCAAGCAAAAAACCTTTCCCATTATTTGCTTTGTGAACCAGGGATCTCCCTGCTGTGTGACTCAGGAATTGAGCTTGCATTTTGCGGATCTATACTCTCTGCCGCTGAGTCATGGTCCATCCCTTCTCAACATTCTTATATGCAGGTAAAGTGTTTGCTGCATAGTACTTCACAGTGAACTCTTGCATTAATGTTTTGATAGCCATTTTGTGAAAAGAAACAGATTCTTCTGTAGTTGTTTATCAGCACAACTGGCCACATGCAAACAAATTTGCAAGCTCATTCTCCTGAAGCACACACATTTCTTTCTTTCTTTTCCACCTCTTCCCCCAAGGCAGGGTTATTGATCTTTTCTCTGTGTGCAGTCTGACCTTCTAGGAAGTTATGTGAGTGAAATTGACATCTCATAAATATAGTTCGTACTCTGCACATGGATGAGTATCAATGTATGGGAAAGCAACATGTATGTTTTCCTCAAAGGTAATGTGTCAGTGTTCTATGGTAGCATGAGGGCCAAAGAGAGAGAAACTATTGGGAAAGAACCCTCCAGCTTTTCATCTTGGCATGTTTTTAAGAGGGTAACATGCTATGCACTCCAGATGAAGTACATCCCTGTGCTATAGCAGATGAGAGTAGAAGATTGATCTTTAGGACTAAAGGAAGGTTCCAGAATGTTCCAGACAAGATAGGCAAAGGCCATACTGGGTGGTTTATTCTGAAAGTTGTCCAAAAATGTAACTATACTGTATGTGTTTTCAATTGTAAAGGTGTGTGTGTGGGGCTTTGCATTTATAGAGTAAAGTAGTTCTTGGAGTTCTTGATTCCCGGGGCAGAGCTAAGGAATTCGACCTTCAAGGCAAGTGTTGGGTGGTTTACTGTACATGTAGCCATAACAGGCTGAAAACTGTGAAAACTGAACTAATAAGATGGTCATTGGGCTGTTTTGAGCATTCACCCAAACACATAAGTGCCTCTTCAGCCTTTATGCCAATTGTGCAAAGGGCTAATTGACATCTGTGTGACATTAGATCCCCAACCATCCCTTCCTTTGGAGTCCTCCTTGCTTCCAAGCTATAATGCCCAAGCAGGGAAGTCATTAATATGTAGATATACAAAAGAAATTCATCACTTGGAAGGGTGGCCACCAGATAATAACAAGGAGTTTTAAGCAGGAGGAAAAAAAAATCCCACCTAAAACCTCAGAGAGCTGCTGCTAGTCAGAACTGGCAATATTAGATTAACTGACCCAGTGGATTCATTCATTGTAAAGTGTGGCATTTTCCAATGTGCCTGCTTTTTAAAAATTAAAAATAGTATCTAACATTCAGTGGAATCCTCTGTTTATTAAATTTTAATGTATTACAATAACGTTGTTTGCTCTGTATTTTTTACACAAAGGTACCAATTTTAGAGATTAAAATGCATGAAAATTAAAACTGATTCAATTAATTAATTACTCAAGATGATAAATCAAATGAAAACATTGAAATGGCAATTGTCCTAGATTTAACTAGAACTGTATTACTTATTCATTGTATTGCTTAACAGCACACAGTGTTTTACAAAATACATAATGACATCTCCTGTTCCTAGAGACCTTACAAACCTAATTAAGAACATACAAACATGGAGGTGCATTGAGACAAAGGGATGGGAATGATGGAGGCTGACAACACCATGATGAATGGGGTAAATGATGAAGTGGTAAATAATACAAAAGAAGGGAATACGTGATGGGGTATTGAAGAAGCAGGAAAATATCAGCAGTCAGAAGCATAAGACCTTTAAAGAAGGTTTACCAGATGCCAAAATAATGTTTTATTGGATTGTGGAATAACAGCATTGTCGAGTTAGAGTTCTGTGGTACACAGTTCTGATGTAAGATGTGTATTTTTCAAATGTCCATTCTTGGGGATAAGTCAGCCATCCCATGAGAATAGCTTATTCATGTTTGTTTTCTGTCTTGCTCTTGCTAAGAGTACTCAGGTGCTAAATGCTAACAACTTAAGTATCCAGAATAGAGCTACTACGAAACAAGAGGGGAGATCAGCATCTTTGTGGAAAATGTATGGTTTGCAAACAACACAAAAAGGCTTTCTTTAAAAAACAAACAGGAAGCTTTAAAACAAAACAATGAGGATTGAGTGCACTCATTGTCCACACAATACAGCATCTGTTTGGGACTGAAGATGGAAAACCACAAGGATGGGAGAATGCACCGGAAAGAGGGCAGGATTCTGAACCCTCAATTCAGCACCTGTTCTTATACAGTATTATAGGCATACTATTGTCTGCATTGCAAGGGGCTATACTCTTTATACAAGTATTGCAAAAACAATGAACTTTTCAAAAATGTTGTACAGTATATGTAAAATAGGCAAATCAGAAAACAACCACCATAATGGAAGCACTGCCCAAGCTGACTGGTCGAAACCATGCCTTTAAGTTCCATTCACCACCATGCCAGAACAGGAGTTGCTTATAAGAAAAATGAAGTATGCAAAGCTCTCAGTGAAGCAAAGTGAGTCAGGAACAAAATACCAACATCTTACTGCCCAAGGGGCATGTGATCAACAAGAGAAAGAAACAGCTGCAGGTATACAATCTTTCAAACCCTAAAATAGTATCCAACCTCAGAAACAAATACATACTATCACTATTAGTGCACCTCCTGTACAAACTGTTGAATTTCTGTTACCTAAAACAAGGTGATAAGGTTTATATATCACCCCACAGGGAAACAGCTCCTTCTCTATCTCTCTCCTTTTAAAGTATAAATTTGAACCATAGCTCCTTCCTAAAATTTCTTTACCCACTGGGCTGAATCAAAGTTCATAGTAGTTACAAGCATGTCTATCGTGTATATGGCTGTATTAACAGTACATGATATTTGTCATTTATAGGGTAACACATTGGGAATATTTACATACTAGCAGGGGTGCCCAGCTTTGACCGCATGGTCCCAACCTGGCTAGCTGAGTGCCAGTGTTGCCCAGAAAACCCACTGGCCAGGGGTGGACCTGTGATGTGAGCTCGGCGATGACATCACAATACCCCCCCCCCCCGGTTGGCCTAGCACTGGGGCAGAAACAAATTCTGTCGAATATACCCCCCTTTGTAGATAAAGTTAGGGGGCAAACCCCCCCCCATGGGCTTTGCGACCCTAACAGTGACCTGCTCACGTGCACAAGGTACGTATGTGCCGAATCTCATGGGGTTTGGTCAAGGGGTGCAGCAGCCCATTCCGGACACCAAACCCATGAGCATAGCAGCTAAACAATAATTGCTGGGGATTTCAGCACCATGGCCTACAATATGTGAACTTTCTAAGCAAATCTGTTTGGTTTATCAGGGTGCTTCTGAAGTGTGCTTCTTAGTGAAGTACAGTGATACCTCATACAATGTCCAAACTTGGTTCCACAAATTTGGACCTTATACGGATTTGGACTTTGTATGAAGCATGCAAAATCCTAGCCGCGATGCCTCATACAATGTCCAAATCCTTGCCTTGATGCCTCAGACAACGTCGTTTCCATAGAGATACATTGTACTGTAACAGCACAGACTTCAGGGCAAAGTCAAGGAAACTGACAGAACTTTAAGAAATCATTGTCTAAAGGCTAAATACATTACAAAAACATGTCAAACAACCCTGATTTTAGGGGATGAACCATACAACAAGTTTTTAACTTTTGAAAACTTTATGAAGTACAGGTTTAAAAGTTAACATGTCCCATCATGCAGCACAGTGTTAATCTGCAGCCATGCGGCCAATCATCCATTTTGTACAAGCTACTGTAAACAATTACTGGATGGAAGCAAGGACAAAATAGATGCCAACATGTCCCATCATGCAGCACAGTGTTAATCATCCAAACAGCAGCAAACACCAAACAATTGCCCACCCCACCAAACAGTGCCCTGCGCAAAAAGACCAACATAAGAAAAATTATGGAGCATGCAATCTGTTTTTAAAAAACCCAATGCCTCATACAAAGCCGCAGCAACTTTGTATGAGGCAACTTTTTTCAAGGAATTAGGCGATGTATGAATTTGATGTTGTATGAAGCGGACTTTGTATGAGGTATTACTGTATACTGTCAATTTTATATTGACAGTGCAGCTACCTAGAGTTGAGCTTATTATTAAATAGAAGCATCCACTCGGGGAGGCAATGTTCAGCAAAAGAACAAAGATTCTTAGTCTTAATTATTTAAAGAAATCCATTTACAGATAGAGCAAGTTGATCTATGCTAAAACATTCCTACAGAAGCCTTTAGGGCTGGTTACCCATGTGTGCAAGTCTGATGGCAGTCATCATAAGAAGGTATGCAAATCTGTCATTTTCTAGCCAGAAGGAAGAAGAATCAGGACATTGCCTCATCTGTATAGAGAGGAAAGACACAAACATCCTTCAGATACCTGCTATTGATAATACCATCACTTGTTATGTGCATTGCTGCTCCATTAAAAATCCATTTTACTTGCACATCAGGCACTCTTACATTGAAGATTCTGGCCCCTAGTATCTTAGTATTTCACAGTACTACTCAGCAGAATAAATAGGACAGCTCTCAATTCGATGAGCCTGAATTACCTTATTTTAAAGTGACTGGAGAAACACACTATCTTTTAAAGAACTACCCCTCCTTGCAAGAACACTGAAACCATGGGCCCAAAGAGCTTATGGGTTCCATTGTCCTTACCAAGGGGTTAAAATTTCTGAAAGTGACCTGTGAGTTAGGTTTGGTATGTGGCCTTTCTAGGCAGTTCTTTCTGAGAATAAGATGCAGGCATACTTCTGCACTACAAAACAATAATGCTGCAAGAAGCCTAGGTTGAGAAAACACCCTAGAAGAGACTTGGGCCTACAAAGCTCTTTACATTTGTATCTACATTGTGACAGTATAGCTAATTAAACCTAAACTTGTAGAACAGAGAAGAACAGAGGCTGCTATGGAAACCAAAACAGATCAATCTTTTAGTAGCTGGAAAAAATGCTTTGCTGATCACATTAGTAAATTAGTCTCTGTGACAACAAATGGCTGAAACCCTGTGAATTGTGCAACCCTCCAACCAAGCAAGAAGCATGGAGACTCACCAAATCCACACTGATTCAATACGCCTTCACTAGCGTGACTCACAACCAATCAACCAGCCAACCAGCCAACCAACCAACCGACTGACCGACCGACCAGCCAACCAACCAGCCAACCAATCAATCAATCAATGACCAGCACATTGACAGCCATTGACAGGCAAACTAATACTAAATAGCAGAGTTTCTTTCTTTCTTTCTTTATATTTATTTATTTTCTAATTTGTATTGCCACCCAATGTCAGAGACTCTGGGCGGCTCACAGAAAATAAAACCAATTGCAGTTTAAAAAGCAATAAAAGCCCATTAAAACTACTGACAAAAGTTTTAAAAAGATTAAAAGAGAGAGAGTGTGTGTTCTTACTAAATTAGCCAGCAGGCCAGGGTCAGCATGTTGCTGGTACCCCACACCTGCCCTGCCAGCCAGGTTTTTAGCCTTTTCGTGAAGGGCAGCAACTATGTCTGGAGACACAGCTCAATTAGCAGGAGGTTCCATAGGGCCGGAGCAGACACTGAGAAGGCCTCTTTCTGGTGCTAGAGAGATGTGCCTCTCTAGCAGATGGAACTATTAGAGAGCCTCTCTGGTCTGCTCTGGTGGGATGGACAGATGTTATTGGGGAGACGCAGTCTCTTAAGTATCCTGGCCCACTACCATGTAGGGCTTTAAAGGTAATTACCAGCACCTTGAATTGCACCTGGAGACACACTGGCAACCAGTGCTGCTCCCAAAGCAGTGGCGAGGCATGGGCATACTGCCCGCAACCCATCACCACCCAAGCAGCTGCATTCTGGGCCAGTTGCAGCCTCTGAATGGTCATCAAGGGCAGCCCCATATAGAGCACTTTGCAATAGTCAAGTCTGGAGGTCACCAGACATAGATGTCAAGTATCCCATTTTGGCCGGGAAATACTGTAATTCAACTCTCTTTCCTCCTCTTTCCCGTCGTCTTCCTGTATTAGAACAGCCAGAAAAAGGGGTTACTGCACATGCATGCCTGTCAGAGGCAGTGGTGCGCATGCGCAAATGCCCAGAAAAGGGGATACTGCACATGCACACCCATCAGAGGCAGCGGTGTGCATGCGCAAATGCCCAGAAAAAGGGTTACTGTACATGCGCGCCCATCAGAGGCAGCGGTGCGCATGCATGAACGCCTGCGCCTGGAAAATTTCCCTTATTTCCACAACCAAAACTTGACAGGTATGTCACCAGAGCATGTGTGACCATGATCGAGGAGTCCTGATCTAAGAGTGGGCATAACTGGCATATAACACAAAGTTGTGCAAAAGCCCTTCTGGCCACTACTGCCACCTGCTCTTTGAGCAGGAGTCATGAGTCCAGGAGGACCCCAAGATTACACACCGGTCTGTTTGGGGCAAAATAGCCCCATCCAGAACCATCCAAAACCAAAAATTGAACATTCCCAGGATAAAGGGATTAATCAATTAAATGTTAAGCAAAACGTTTGCCCATAATATCCTACTGAACTGAGAATCACTTCACTTTCGTTTTGGCCATAAGCTCTCCTGGAGGTCAGGCAGATGTTCAGCCCAGACTTTATTCCCATTTGTTAAGGACATAACTCTGTATCATTTCTGATATATCATTTGTTATTATTGTTGCTGTTATTAATTGCAGCATTTTAGCCTCCATCAAGCAGGATTAGTCACTTATGCCTCTGTTGCAGTCTGGCCAGGTTATCCTGCTATGGTAATAGAGTAGACTATACTGCCAGCAACTCAACACCAATTGTCAGGCTGTGGTTAACTAACCTATCAAACCTGAGAACACTTAAGCCCATCTTGATGGAGGGCAGCAGTTTCATCAATACAGTCATGGGGCTGATGAAGACTTTGTGTGCCAAAAGGGCTCAGGACCAGAAAGTGACTTGCAGAACTGGATCAGTAGTACAGGGGTCATGCTGCAATGTGGAAGGCAAATGGAAGGCAACTGCATTATATTGCTTCCAGGACAATGTTCATGGCTGATCACTATGAGGATAGCCAATATTTGGAATAAGATATGGTACTTGAAGAAGAATGCTATTGTTAAGGCCTTATGAGACAAAACAATTTTGTGGATTTTTTTAAACATTAACTATGCTAGAAGCAGGTTGTTAAGGAAGAGGTGGACACAGTGTGAGTACAGGTAGATTGATCAGGAGAAGGACAGACCGTATGCAAAAATTTAGAAAAAGAGAGCTTAGAAGCCATTTTTTAGCATTATGAGGGGGGAATTGACTGTTTTCTGCATGTATCCTTGAAGAAATAACTGAATCATGGCTGTGCTAGCCATTTGTCAGAGCCACCACTACTATCCATTTTCTGCTGCCTCTGCAGACTGCTGCTCCCATCACCACCCGCTTTATCCCCCCCCCCCATTGCTGCTCCTATCTCATACCACCTAGAGCCACCTGAAAAGAATAAGGAAGGCGAGAGTGGTGTTTTTCGCCTAGTCACCACAACCTGCCGGTATAGCCAGGCTGCCTCTTAGCTAGCTATGTGAATACTGTCATTGGCTTAAGTGTTCTTGATGCAGCAGCCTTACAGGGTGGCAAAAAGTAAAATAAAATTATTTAAAAATGTTCTTCAGGCAGTAGAAATGCTTGACATGCCATGGTTATGAATTTGAGGAGGAAATTCTGCCTTGCAATGTCACTGAAATAATTTGCAATTCTTTGTGTATGTGGAACTCACTCACAACTTTTTCCAGATTTACCTGAAATTACTGTCTGAGCCCCTATACAAGATTTAGCCAAAGTCCTGTTAGAATAGCCTTTTCTTCCATGGTTACAACACACTGAGGACAGCAAAAGGTTCAGACAACCTGGCGTTATTGAGGAAAGGGGGGGGAGGGATGGCTGTGTCCCAAACAGTCTCTCATATGCATGAACTAATGTCCATTGTGGGTAAGTAGTTGCCTCACGGCTACCTGCCAGTTACACATGTCCTCCTCATGTCCTTTTTCCTATGGGTTGTCAAAACCAGCAGACATATCACCAGAGTTCCAAGGAGCCCATTGAGAGACTCTTTGCTACCTCGCCCAACATTTCCAACCCCCCCCCCCAATAGGATAGCTTCTTGGGCGTCCTTATGGGGCTTGTTGGTCAGCATCCTTCTGGGGCACATGGAAACTTATCTTTCCCTCTGAGTTCTTTTTGCTCCCTTTCCAGCACAGCTTTTCCTCTTTTTCCTTGTCTATGATGTCCTCCAGCTCCACAGCTGCAATCCCCTTTTCAATCTCTGCTATTAGTTCCTCCTCCCATTCTCATAGAGGCTTCTCCACCCCAGCTTCAAATATCCCGGTGACCTTAGTGTCTTCACTCCCCCCCCTTGAAATACTGGGGAGTTACAACTCAAGGAACCTCAGGTTTGGGTTTCCAGGGGGTGACAGACCACCCTTCTCCTGTGGTGCCGTATCATATTTGCCTCTAGGCTCTGATGTAGCCTATGTTCTTTTGGGGCATCTGTCTAAGATTTCTCTTTTCTTTGCATTGTCCTGACTAGAACTGCAGTGTTCCCATACTCCTTCAGGAAAGCCCAATAAAACTAAGCTCAGATAAAGCCTGCCGGAAGGAATGGGCAAACGTTGTAATTGAAAGCCTTTCTAGGGACTGTTTTCTCTTTTCCTTTGGTGTATTTTTGTCTTGGGAAAAGCTTCCCTACTCTTTTATGGACCTCTTTCTTTACCCCTCCTGTGGCAATCTCTACATCTTAGTATGCTTTGTGTCACACCTTGTCATTTCCAACAGTCTGAATCCACCCCTCTGTAACATCCTTAGGTTTCTAAACTAGCGGCCCCTTAGAACCCTCTTCGGCTAGCAGATCTGCTTCTTTATGAGTGTGTATCTTCTTATTCCAAAGAAAGTGTACTTTAATATCTACTTGCTATACACATGAATCATTTTGTATTTGCTGTAATCTTTGTTATTCTCCAATGCAAATAATTCTGCATATTTTAATTCTAATGTACAGTACTATTAAAACTGTGTATTAAATTCCCCCTGTTGAATAGTTCTGTATGACTGTGAACTCATGGGTTCAATTTACAGACTACTGCCAGAGTCCAAATATTGCCTATGGGCATTTATTCTCAGAGAGTATATTTCATAACTGTAATGGTAGACATAGCTCTTTGTTTGGAAAAGACAACACAATAAATTGTTGGTATAAAAGCAATCTTGCATGCACTAATACTGGGTATTAGTGGGAGGGTTTTTTGCAGCCTTCACCACTAAGTTGGTTGATAAAACTCTTTTCTTGCTTCTGATATTTGAGCAAGCCTCTCATTCTATTTATTTTCTTGCTTCCATTGTTTTGTTGATAGTTCTTTTTAATTCTTCTTCTGGCCTCGAACCAAGCAAGAAGCATGAGGATTTAGTCCATATGCTGGTGACTCAATTTCCCCTTTTTTGATCTTCTTATTGTAACTACAGATGGTAATTGTAAGTAAATATACTTCTTTCTATTTGCTTTTAGAGCAGTGTTTCCTAACCTTTAGTTTTTGGACTTTGATTCCCAGAAGCCTAAGTCAATTCCCCAAAACACTGATCATCCAATGTACTGACTTAGACTTCTGGAAATTGAAGTCCCCCTGTGTGTACCCCACATTGGGAAAACTGTTCTAGAGTGTTTTTATCATATACAAAGTGCTAGTTAGTGTGAAGGAAACCAAGTGGCGGGTGATGCAGAGATGAGACTGTACTTTAAAATATCCAAAATACTAATCTGAACCAGAGTTGAGTTTTGGCCTTGCTGACTACAGGGTGCTTGGTGTTGTAGTCTAAAAAAATGCAACCTTCCTAAGGTTTTCACTCTGGTAGAATAAAAGCATTATCTATATATACCATAGGCACTGAACTGTTTGAAGGAGAAATTTTCTGTGTTGCTGTATTTTTTTTTTACAGCCTACTCTACTAATCAAAAAGGAATGACCAAAACTCCTCAATATAAAGGAGTGTGGAGCAGTACACACTAATTTGCACTATGAAGAGAACAGAAGGGTGGAGTCTGTACTTGCAGCATTATTTATTGTACTAATGTGTCCTCTATTTTCAACTTTATCATTAGTATTTTCAGAGAGCAGGGAAAATTGGTCAGAAAAGGAAAGCAAACATACACCCCCCCTTCCCCTAAACAATTCCCTTATTTTCCAAACAATATTCTGTGCCTGGCTTTTTCTGTTGCTAAGTAGAAGTCATTGTCAGTTCAGACAAAAAGGCTATGACTACTTTCCATTTTGTAACCTTGGCACACATTTTAGGCTATGCATTCCATTTTGATAAAACATTTGTGGAGATTGTGCCGGTTGTGGAGCCAGATCCCAACTTTAATATATCCAAAATACTAATCTGAACCAGAGCTGAGTGTTGTCCTTGGTGACTACAGGGTGCTGGGTGTTGTAGTCCAAAAATGCAACCTTTCTAAGGTTTTCATTCTGGTAGAATAAAGGCATTAGCTACATATACCATAGGTACTGAACTGTTTGAAGGAGAAATGTGCCACTATTATGCACTCATCAATCATTTGTAGGTGTTTCTTGCAGACTGATCTTGTATTGTATTATATTGCATTATTCAACTTATATGCCGCCCCATTCGCAGAGCAGCTCTGGGCGGCTTACAAAGAAACAATATACAGATATTACAATTACAGAATATCACAAAATATCACAAAAACATTCGGAAACATTTCAATAAATCCCCAATCCCAATTACAAAATATCACATCACAAATTAATTCAAATTACAAATCTTGGCTCTTCAGCCACAGAATTCAAAGAAATTTCCATTGTGTTTTTTTGTTGTTCAGTCGCACAGTCGATTCTAACCCTTTGCCAAGAAAGCATGGCCCTGGGGGATTTTCGCTACTAGTACACCAGGACCGGGGTGAACTGGCTTCAGAACAACACTGGGGCTAGACAAATTAACATTATTTGTTCAAACACTTTGCATAAATGGCATAATAGGGAGACTGGCCAGTAGCTCTTGGGATTTGATGGTTCTTTGCCTAGTTTCAGTATAGCAATTTCTTTTGTCTTCTTCCATATTTTTGGATTTTTTTATTTTTATTTTTTGCTTTCCTGGAAGTTATTAAACATTCAATAGCTATATAGATGTGTGATCTGCAGCACTGACATCAGTAGCAGAATTAATTTCTTTGAATTATTTAATCAGGCGGTGGAGGTGGGGCATATTTTTAAACACATGAACAAAGTTTGTTTTTTTACAAACATATAATTACCATCTTGAACCTGGCTTCCCCTTCACACTAGCACACATGCCCTGAATGCACATGAGCACAGGCACAGATCCATGTAGGCCTAGGGGATCCTTCAAGGATACTGCAGCACAACAAGAGTTCTTGGGAGTTCTCAGCTGAGCCAGTCTCTTTGCGAACATTTGTTTTTGTTTTGACCATAGACAAAATTCCAGGCCAGTGCTTTTTAAAGACAACTGAGATGCTGAAAGCAGAGCCAAAACTATAAAGTTAACACCCATGGATGATCAATATGCATAAATCACACCTTTTAGTCTTATTCAGCACCCAATTAACACATAAAAATGGAACTCATCCCTTGAGAAGCGGACCGTGCCTCAGTTGTTCCAGTATTAATTTGGCATCCCAGAAGGTGAGTGGCAATGCAAGCGTGGCGCCAATATGGCCGCCGCGCTCTTTGCGGGCCTCCCACTGGACTTGGACATCTGGGTAGTTAGGGGGGCGTGGCCAGCCCTCTTTAAAAGGGGTGGCCACGAGGCAGCCGAGCTGCCATTTTGCGAAAGCGACGGAGAGGAGAAGTTTTCTCCGTCGCTCCCTCCCCCCTTTTCGCCTCTTTCCTACCTTCGTTTTAATAGGCTTGATTTTGCTAGCCTCTGCTCGAGGCTTCATTTTCTCTCGCCTCTGTGCTAGAGGCTTGATTCTTTTAGAAGCGATGGGGCGGAGGAATTTGCTCCGTCGCTTCCCCCTCTGTCAGCCTCTGTGCGAGGCTTCCTTTTACCTTGCTTGCCTCTTTGCAAGAGCCTTGATTTCGCTCCTATTGGTTTCCTTTTTGCCTGTAACTGAGCAGAACTGCTGGATAGCTCAGTGGTTTAGGAATCTGGCTGCAAAGTCAGAGGCTGGGAGTTCGATTCCCCATGGTGTTTTCTTGCTTGTAAGGGGATCGCGGTGGCTCAAGTGGCTAAGACACGGAGTGTTAAGTGCCTGAGACGCTGACTGGGAAGTGGAAGGTCAGTGGTTTCACTTCCTGTGTACTGCAGGACAGAATGAGCTCCCGTTTTCAGCCCCAGGCCGGCCCTTCAGAGGATCCGGCCCTCGGCCCACGGCTGCCGGCCATGGGCCGGAACGATTGGGGGGAGGGCTTTGTGCTGGCTCACAGCATGTTTTACCCCATTGGGGGCCAGAGTTTTGGGCATGGCCCTATTCTGGCCTGGGCTCTCAAATTAGGGCCTCTGGCCCAATACCTAGCGGGCCGTCCGGCCCACCTATTTATTGTGTCTATCAGATAATGTTTCCTGGTTGCTCTAGAGATTCTCAACCTGTGGCTCGTGGGCCAGATGTGGCCCACATGCCATTTTATGTGCTCTCCCACTGCCTCCACCCCACTAGGAAGTGCCATGTGGTGGAGGAAGGGCAAAATTGCCATGCAACCCCCAAAGCTGTCTGAGGGTACACGACAGCTGGGTCGAGCTTCTCGTGACACGTCGGCCTGTGCCCGCCGCTGTCTCGCAGCTCCCCGTTTGTCTGGAACTGCGGCTGGAGTGCGTTGGAGGTCGCCCCAGAGCTCGATTTTGGTCGCGAGCTCCGATGCCCACCATGGGCCGGAACCCCCCAGTAGGGGCGGCTCACGGGGGTGCAACTTGTGAGTATTAGGTTCAAGTTGAATGCACACACATCACAGTCCATTTCCAGCAGTGGGGGCTCAGTGCTCTTTGCCTCACTGATTTGAGGCTGGGGGGCATCACTAGCCATCCTATCCCAGTGCCCCTTGGTTGCATTCTGGCACGATGTTGGGGGTGGGGGTTTACGCTCCCGGGGCGGTACGTGGCGTCACAGGGGCTGTCCAGGTCCTGCTGTGTATGTCCGGTGTACATCATGTACCGGCAATGGCATTGCCGACGACTGGTTATTCATGGCCCCCCAGTGATCATCTGCCCCAGATCATGAGGGAAAAGATTTGGTGGGGGGGAGTACCTCCCTATGAACTGAGATCCCAATAAGGATAGGAAGTACGGACAGGAGGATAGAGACATTGTGTGGTCCCGCCGTAGTCAGCCACCACGCACTGGGGTGTCCGCCCTCGGGACAGTGCTGAGCATCACAGGGGCTGTCTGGATCCTGCTGCATAGGCCCTTTATACAGAATGTGCAGTCCATGGCTTTGCCGATGGCTGGCTATTACTTGCCCCGGTTGATTATTGGCCGCCGGCCATGAGGGGTAAGGGCTGGAGGGGGACATGTGGATATTCTCCCTATTGAACTGCGAGCCCACTGGGGGGAGAGAGAAGGACAGGACGGCTGAGACAAAGAGATGTCCCATTGTCGTTAGCCACCGCGCACCTTGGGGCCAACTGGTTGTCGGCATACCTTGTACGTATTGTGGTATGCCGCAGGGCTTGACCTGTTCGGGCCATCCTGATGTCGATCGGATGGGCCCATGACGGTTGGCTCATGGTGAGGAAGGTGGACGAGGGTGGCTCTATATCCCGAGGGGAGGTGGGATGAGTCCTGTCAGCAAGGGTGCTCGTGTACATCATTCCCACGGGACTGGTGCCTCGTGATTGGTACCATGGTGGTCATGCTGAGCAGCGGGCTGTTCAGACATTGGCTCCATGCAAACTGGTCGAGCGGGGGGTTCTGGCCCGCCTACTGTGTCCGGCCTGCTCAGCTGACGATGGGTGTACTAAGCACCACGGTCGTTACCGACTTAGTGCCCCCTTTTTTGCGCTGGCCCTCACGCCGCCTTCGCGTGCCCGTGGGTTGGTGGGTTGCGGGGCAGAGGTGGGGGTGCACAGGGGCGAACAGAGCTCCGTCTGAAGTAACTAACTTTGTCATGAGCCCCCCCGCCCCAATTATAGTCAGCCTGGAGGGATGTCACTCAGTTCATCCAATACGGGATGGGGCGGGAGACCTGCTGGAGGGTTTTCAATGGGGCTTTTGTATCCATTCGGGGGTGTTGGGGGCCCCAGGATGCTACTAATCTGGTTCCCTTCCAGGGTAACGGGGAGGGGGCTCCACGGTCCACAGTTATGGAAGTTGGGGGCCATGAGAGTAGTGGGGGCCCTTCTTGGAACCACCTTTCCTTAGTCGAAGGTATCCCCCATGAAGCTCATACTGAGCTAGAAAAAGGGTGAATGTAATATAATCCTTCATTCAGCTCACCCTGTGGGTGTTCCGTTCAGGGATGACCTTCCTGATGACCTTGTTCGGTCAGGTACTCGTAGTTGCCTCGGCTACTATGGGTGGTGTGCTCACACAATTCTGGTGCTGTTTTGGCACAGTGTGATATGCACTCGGCTTCCAGCTTTTTGCCAGTACACCCCATGATTTAGACCTATCGGGTTTTTAGGTTTTGGGGGAATTTTAATTAGATAACGCCGATCCCTTTCTGAATGCGTTAATTCAGGTTCAGCACCCGACCGATGTGGGACTTTCACTCAGTGGGCATTGGCTCACAGTTTGGGGTCTCGGTCTCCAGCCCATTACCTCGACGACTTTTGGGTCCGGGGTTAAACGGGGCTTGGACACGTGTACGCGTCTCCTCATCCCGATTCAGATACTCAGGTGGGAACTGGGTGTCCCCTTGGCGCCTGAATAGACCAAGGTCCCATGTTCTAACATCACAATTTTGCCTCGATGCTGTCACGCGGGCATCCAGGTTAACCGGTGATACGGTGGCTTGGATGTCCATGGCGATTTTGGCATTGATTGCCAAACATCGAGTGTGCCCTTGGGAATTGTAGTTAATTCATTGCCCCCCCCCTTAATGGGTTTGCTCTGGCTCAAATTACTCCGGGGTTTAGATGGGTATCTTATGGGAGATCAGACCTAGTGGTCTGCCCTAGATATCTAGTACGATCAGATACCTCCGGCTCCCAGACTGATGGGGTTTACTCCGAGGGTGGGTGCACGGATCGCCCCGCGATCTTACCTGCCTTGCGTTTTTCCCATTTGGAGAGCACTGATGCTATGGTGCAAGGGGTGGGCCTACTCAGTGGTCCAATTTCGGTGTGACAATGCGGTAGTGGTGAACATTGTCGACACCCAGACATGCAAATCCCCCAAGGTCATGACATTAGTCCGTCTACTCTCTTGAGAAGCCTACGCCTAATGTGCTGTTCTAGGCCAGACATGTTATGGGTATTTATGACATTCTGCTGCTCTCCACCACCGCAGATCACCTGGTTCCGTGCTGTACTCTGGAAGCAGAGGGATTCCACTCGCCACTTTTGGCTGAGGGTTGGACGTTTGGCAAGGAGAGGGGAACCGGACATGTCGTTGGCACCTCGCACGCGTAAGGCGTATCACTCTGCATTCAGGCGTCGTGTTTGGGAGGGGTGGACACGGGAACGTGTCCGCCGCCCTTACGCGCGTCACCCCTGTTCCCAGAGTTTCTACCCACCTTGCACGAGGCTGGCATTGCTTATGTACAGATAGGTGTGAGGTGGCTCTTGGCCACGCAGCTACCACGGTAGCCTTTTTTGGAGCGCTCCGCATCAGTGCGTGGGTGCCAGAGTTGGTGCCAACGGTGTAAGGCGGATGTGTCTCGTAGGGCAATGGAACTCGGAGATGTCTCTGTCACACATGAGTGGGCTCGAGTGGGGATGCGGTCCTCACGGGTTATTCAGCACGGTGCAGGCAGTGGTGTATACTGCTACTAAGTTTTTGAGACATCTGTCCGGTTGGTGCCCTACCTGAATTTTCGACAGTGCCACCGGGTTGGGTCTACCCTTACCTTAGTACAGTCCCTGAGGGTGACCGTTTCGCGGTGTGGTGCCCGTTTTGGCACCATTTACTTAAGATAGGCATCGTGTTGATCGCGGCTATGTTTGGGGTACTCGGAGGTGGATATGCGTCTACGCGCAATTTCAGATATGTACGTCCCCTCACTGTATGAGTACCTAGTTATGTCCTTCACCTTTTTCTCCTCTTTTACAGATCCTAGGGGTCTCAGCACACTGGTGGCAGGGGGCTGGTGGGCCGCAGCTATGTACACTGGGCAGCAGTATATGCTGCAGTGACAGAGAGTGGACCCCGGCTGGGCTGTGTGCATCCGCACGTATGCTATGGTATGGTATGTGCGGCACATGGGGGCGGGAACTGTGGCCATTCCTGCTGTCTGACAGGGATGCTGGACCGCCCGATGTTTTACAGGCGCCTCGGCAGCAGCGGTCTTATACGGATCACTGCTGTTATTAAATTGTCGAGGGGCTGTGACCTGGCATTTTGTATCATGTATGGCTTACATATGGTCGCTATGGTCTAACATCGTGCCGAGACACCAATTTAGGGGAGACGCGGATCTCCCTAGTTCGGACTGTTCCGGCAGTCAGTGGACGGGGCTGTGGCTCCGGCCCGTTCTGAGCATGGCTGTGAGACGACCATTGGAGTCCGGATGATCGGCTTACAAACAAATTTTGCTGGTAGGCAGGAGAAGGGGTCCACCTGTCGGTCAGAGGTATGTACCTCGTTCTGGGTGTGATGCAAGCAGGCCTGGCGACCGAGCTGACGGTCTTGGGGGGGGGGGCGGTGAGTCATCATGGATGCCTCCCCGTGTGGCGGGTAGCACTGGTAAGGTAAATATTTATGACCCACAGGTATCCGGCAGGTTCGCAATTGACTGGCCAACACTAGATAGGCACAAGTTGCTTAACGTTGTCCGGCCAACGACGAACCAGGCAATGGAGTGATGGCAAGAGCTAGGCAGCATGCATCACCCCGTTATTTTACGGATACGCGTCATAGGGTGGGGTCAGTAGTTAGTTTATTGAATACGGTCAACAATTTGTTTGTTGTAAACAAACAAATGGATACAAATGGATACATTGTAGCCAATTGCTGTTGGCAATTTTGGGAGGAACCTTACCAGTGTTACTGCGGCCTGCTTGCCTTAAGAATTATAATTGGTTGAGTACCAATCGAAAATTATAATTCGGACTAGGGCATGAATCAATAAATGTGGCCCAATGCCGTTATCCACTTATACTGGTGTCCGAGTCCTTTTGTGGGGGGTGGGCCTGCAATGCAAGCACGGCGCCAATATGGCCGCCGTGCTCTTTGCGGGACCCCCACCGGACTTGGACATCCGGGTAGTTGGGGGGGCGTGGCCAGCCCTCTTTAAAAGGGGTGGCCACGAGGCAGCCGAGCTGCCATTTTGAGAAAGCGATGGAGAGGAGAAGTTTTTCCCTCCACCCCCTCCCTAGTAAACAGTGTGATATTTTGGTCGCTTCGGGGCCGGGTGGGAATTTTTGGCTGGAACCTACAATTGGCTCTTGGGTTCTGGCTTTTTTGCCCATCCCACACTGTTGCTATGGTTTGATACAGGGGTTTATGACTGTTGACTTTGGTCACATGGGCGGGTAGCACTGGTAAGGTAAATATTTATGACCCACAGGTATCCGGCAGGTTCACAATTGACTGGACAACACTAGATAGGCACAAGTTGGTTAACGTTGTCCGGTCAACGACGAACCAGGCAATGGGGTGATGGCACGAGCTAGGCAGCATGCATCACCACGTGATTTCATGGATACGCGTCAGAGGGTGGGGTCAGTAGTTAGTTTATTGACTACGGTCAACAATTTGTTTGTTGCCAACAAACAAATTGATACAAATGGATACATTGTAACCAATTGCCATTGGCAATTTTGGGAGGTACCTTACCAGTGTTACTGCGGCCTGCTTGCCTTAAGAATTATAATTGGTTGAGTACCAATCGAAATTTATAATTCGGACTAGGGCATGAATCAATAAATGTGGCCCAATGCCGTTATCCACTTTCACCAGTGTCTGAGTCCTTTTTTGGGGGGTGCGCCTGCAAAAGGTTTTTGGTTTCTATCTTTTTGAACTGTTGTGAAGGAAGTTGTTTTGCTGTTCGACTATCTACCAAAGAAACATAAGCAATCTACAAGTACCTATCTGAACTGTTTCTAGTTAGCTTCTCGAAGGACCTTGAAAGTTTCCAACGTTCTTTACTGCTGAGGAAAAGAGACTGTTTATTTCGTGTATAGATGTTTTGCAGAGACTATATCTATATTTACGCTTAACCACTGTAAATATACTAGCACAAGAGAGTAAAGCTGTTTTTCTGTTGCACAACACTGCCGTCTTCCTCGTGTATGGGCAGTCCATTGGCACACCACTCCATTTGCGTAATGCATACCCACACTCTGCTAACCCACACCAATAATAACCTTAACAGCCATTCCATTACCTCCTTGAAAAGTAGTTTCCAGATCGGGCGGATTTCAATTCCAATGGTGTTTGGGCCTTAGATCAGCTTCCTGAGCTCCTTCTCTTTCCTCGTCAGCCCATCTCCAAATTTGTGGTGTATGTCATAACAGGTGTTGCTGTCTTCAAGGGAGCCAGCTCTGACAAACTCTTTTCCAAAAGTGTCCCACACGTAACGGATTTTCTGAATCAGGATGTGTCTCACTTTCAAGCTAGGCTTCGCAATGGCTTTGTTGATGATGGAATCCTTGTCTTCACTGAAAGATGTGGTCCAGTTTTTCATTCTCCAAGACATTCCCCACATCAAGGAAGATCACCTTCTTCCAAATGTATTTTTGGAATTCATTGGTTGTCCGCAGCAGGACAGTGTCTGCCTCTTCCAGGGCGCATGGCCGGCAGGAAGCCCAGACGCCCCACTCCGGTTTCCAGTAAAAGTGCAGCAGGAGGGCTCCGCATGAGAGGATGCACCCGGCAATGCACAGAGCCTTCCAGATGCCATGGGTTCGGTAGCCAAAGATCTCCATCTCATCCTCCTTGCCCTGGCTGAGCAGGGCATGGTGCCCATCTCCCGGGGGCTTCCTTGCCATCCGGCTTGGCCTCTGTCACTCTTTCCCTCCCAGGTCCTCTTCCTTGGAGGCACAAGAGCCACAGCAGCTGCAGCTGAACTTAATGGATGGCCATATGAGAATAAAGAACATTTTGATTTTGAAAACAATAATCTGTGGGTTTCATAAACGTTAGGGTATAGCAAGCATGGATAATGTGTCAAAAACAGAGGTTTGCAAATTTTCATTAGATGAGTATGAGTATGTTTGGGTATAATGAACACAAGACTATTTGTGTATTTTACTAGTCTTTCCACACCCTCATTGGCTTACTATGCTACTTTGATGACTTCTGAATATTGAATCTTTGGATATGTTCTTTGGGGGCATGTCTGCTTTTAGGAACGAATTCTGATTAAGATTGTTTCTAACTCTTCCTCCACAAGCTCTCTCTCTCTCTTAAAAAAGAGAACCAAACCTCTGCAGAGAAATGAAACTTCCAGCCTATATATTACATCTCTACATCCAATAATTTCTAATATATCAGATGACATGTTATTACACTTACATCTTCACACCTAATGTCATAAGGGCTATCCAGTTTTGTAAAAATGAAGTGGCACCCAGGCACTCCAGAAGGTGCTGTCAGATGTGTTAACTAAATCTGCACCCAAACATTTATGGAATAGGAGGAAAAACATTTTATCCTCCCATTCTTGCTTATCTGCTGACTCTTATGTTATGGCTTTGGAATTTTACAGTACTATTTGATCTAGTTATCCCTTTGTAAAGTAAGGACATTTCCCCATTCCAAGTGACAAATGTAAAATTCTGTGCTTTCTTTTTGTAAAAAAAAGTATAAATTGTGGACAAAATACAGTCATCCAAGATTTCTAGAATTCCAAATGCACAGAAAAACATCCTGATCTCTAGAGTTTCTATGTTTCAAGGTGTTGACTAAAGTTTCAGATAATTCATGTTTCCCTGGAAAGACAGATCTCAAGACTTACTGTGCTGGAAGAGGTGAAAATTTTAAATTTCTTATGCATGGTGACTTTCATGCTTAGGTGTCTATCTTCTCATCAACTCCAATTGGCACTAGAACTCATTGGTTCAGCTTTGATTCAAGGTGCTTGATGCACTATTCAGCATGCACTATTTCCGTGGTGGTGAACCTTGACATTCCAGGTGTTCTTGGACTTCAATTGCCAGAAGGCCAAGTCAGCACTCTTGCCAAGGTTTGCCATCGCTGCACTATTTGTTCAGGAGATAGGGTGAGAAGTCTACATTCTCTGTTTTATTCTCTCAAATGCATGCTTATTTTGTAATTATTATGCAATTCCCCACTTCCTATGATATCACAGGGGCTATCCCGTGGGCTCAGGTTTTAGGCCCAAAAATTCAGGGGATGGGAAGCTGCTGACCTGGCAACCATACATGTTGTTGTCTACACATTACAAGTATTAAAATAAAACATTAACATACAGGGAAGGTCAAGATTATCTATGTTGTATCTTTACCTATAAGGAGAGGCTACCTTGGTGCATGTCCAGCAATAGCGGCCACACTCAGCCCAACCATCCTAAACAGAGCCAGCCACACTTACCTTTAAACTGTCCGAGGGTCGCCACGAGGGTCTAGTCGCAAAGAGTGGGGCAACCGCCCCAGAAACCAGAACAAAAAAAACTACATGGCCCAGCATTCTCCGTGCCGTGCTACCCCTCAGCCAATCAGGCTGAAGGGCGTGAGCGCGGAGAACACTAGGAAGCTGGCGTGCACATTTAAAAATGCTAACCAACCACTTCCCTGCGGCCATGGTGATGAAGGCCAGTGCTGGCATCGCTGCAGCTTTGCCAGGGTTGCGGGGAGGAGGGGGAGACCCTCTTCTCCCCACGGCTCCAGCGACGGAGGCCAGTGCCAGCCTTGCTGCAACTTCAGCGGGGAAGCAGGGAGAAGAGGGGGAGACCATCTTCTCCCCGCACACCTGCCACTTTCCTCAGGGAGATGAAGGCCAAGAACAGGGCTCTAATTGCTGTCTTTGCCTCCTGGAGGGAAGCCATTACTTTCTTGTGGGACGGGTGGGTGAAAGCACTGGTGCCTTCGCCACCCTCCAACCAAGGAAAGTGAACAACTTCCCTGGGAAGCAAAGGCAGCGAACGGAGCTCCGTTCGCTGCCTTTACTTCCCAAGGAAGTGTTTCGCTTCCAATGGGGAGGGGGGGGGGTCGAAGGTGCCTTCATCCTTTTGATGTTCGGGAATTGAAGAGAAGCAAGCAGCATGAAAGGACCAAACACAGCTTTATTGTAAGCAAACCGAACATGAACAGCAATGGTGGAACATGTCATTATATACACTGTACAATGGATACATTTGGGTGGGAAACAATATGATTGGTTAGGAGAGGAGTGGGGTGATTGTAGGGTTACCGGACCTGAGTGAAGACTTAGTGTGTCTTGTTACAAAGGGCGGGAATGCAAGTCCCGCGATAGTTCAGTACCAAGAAGAAGACAAAATGGAGGATCACCCCGATCTCATAATAACAATTACACAACGTTACAGCAATAATTAAAGTTACATACACAACAGTCCTCCTCCCACCGAGGAAAGTGAGCCAATTCCCTGGGAAGCAAAGGCAGTGAATGGAGCTCCGTTCGCTGCCTTTACTTCCCAAGGAAGTGTTTCCACTGGTGCCTTTGTCCCCCTCCCACCAAGGAAAGCAAACCACTTCCCCGGAGGGTAAGCCATCGCTTTCTGCAGGGGGCAGGGGGCCAAGGCACTGGTGCCTTCGCCACCCTCCCACTGAGGAAAGCGAACAACTTCCCCAGGAAGCAAAGGCAGTGAACGGGGCTCTGTTCCCTGCCTTTGCCTCCCGGAGGTACTCACCCAGTTGCAGCCTCCTCAACTGCAGCCTCCTCTCTCTCTCTCTCTCTCTCTCTCTCACACACACACACACACCTTACTGGGCTGCACATTTCAAACCTGCCCAGTGTGTGTGTGTGTGTGTGTCCACACACACCAAAACCACCCCTAACCACCAACACACACAATAAACATGCCCGGCCTGCCGGGCAAAAAATGCTAGTTCATTATAAGAATGGTAATCACTTTCTGATTGAAAGATAAAATTTAAAAATAGTGAATCCCCCCCCCACACCTTTAAAAAATAAATTTGAAACCCTATTTTTATTAAGATGTCTGACTTCACCACTCACAGACAAGGTATATAATATCAATCAAATTGATACTTCAGAACACCAAAAAAAAAAAAGGAGAGAGAGAGAGAGAGAGAGAACATTGAAATAATTAGCGATGATTCCCAGATAGCTATTATGTTTCCTATGATAATTGGGTGTTTGTTGCACTTAATAATAGATCCATCAGTCTGAAATGCACTGAGTCCAGCTCGAGGAAGCTTCAGAGCCACTGCTTGGGCAGGAGGAGTTCAGCCTTATCTTTTAAGGTATAGCAAAGAGAGGGCCTGCAGAAAAATATTTGCTGTGAAGTTATCCTGTATTTGTCATTTTCCCAGACACTTTCCTTGCCTCTGTGACTGGCTGTTAATAGCTATAGCTATCAATGATTGATTTTTACTCTACTAAATCTTGTCCAAAGAATGGTCAGATTCTCGGCTGAGTGAATTTTCAATCTCTCTTCAATTTCCTTTGCTCCCAAGACTTAGTTAAATTATTAGAAAGATGCTTAAGCTTTTTTTCAGTTGGAAAACTCAACAAAATCCCAAGCATCCCAAGCATAGTTTTCTTGAACATTAATTACAATGCATGCATCAAGATAGCACTTGTAGTTCCGTAACATGGATGCCCTAAACTTGTTTTTGGCTAGGATAGAGGGCTAACCCACTGCAGTGTTGAAATGTTATTCAGCTGCAACTCTGGACAGTTAGCTTTTTGCATTTTGCTTCAAGTAGCAAAATGTCTCTGTTTCCCTTTGCTCTCAGTGTGGAAACAGAGCCTGCTGAGGTGCTTATACATGCCACATCAAAGCTTCTTTCTCTCAGTGGCTACTACTAAGGCTGTTTCAGACAGATAAAAATGTAACTTTTCCTTTTTTAATATAAACATTAATTAAGAGTAACACAAATATGATCCTCAGTACCACAACGGGGAAAGGGGCCTGTTGGAATATTTAGGGATGATTCCCAAAGACCTACTCTCTTTCTTGTGACAAAACAATTTCCCCCATTATTAAAGGTTTTGTTCCTTCATTCACTTAAATATGTGCTGTATGCTGAACAGATAAAAACCACAAAGACATAGTGTGACAGTGTCTTTTTTAATTGATTGCCCCCAACAGACATCCATAGGTAGCTCTTTAACAATTAATGCCAATTGCTAAGAGGAAACAACGTCTGACTTACCACTTATGAACAATAACGGTGTGTGTGTGTTTAAAACAGCATCACACATAGCTAGAAATGTGTCTTCATGGTCTGCTTTGGAGACAGTTCATTAGCCTCCTCTTCTGACAGCAACCATGCTAAAATGAGTTTGGAAATCCTCTGATTACATCATTAACAAGAACAGACAGAAAAGACAGACCAAAAGGAAAACATACCCTGGAATGTGACCTTAGTGCAGGAGACATGAGAGTGATTGCATTTATGAACAAACCAAGGTAGAAAGCATGTTTGTGCTTCTGGGTAGACTATTTTTTAGTAGCTTTCCCCATCTGCTTCTGGGTGGACTGTTTTTTAGTAGCTTTCCCCATCTGTCAACATGTTATTATAAAGGAAAGCTGCAGTTATCTTGATAATTTTGTTGCTCAGTTCCAGAATTTCAAAAATATAAACCAATTTCCTTATGTTTCAAGGAGAGAGAGGAACTCTCAGGTTCTTTTCCTTCTCTTTGTCTTGGCTGGCAGCTGCTCATCTTTCTTCAGCTGTAGTTGCTGAACACAGAGGTGGGGTACCTTAGGCCTGGGACCAATATGGCTTGTTGGCTTTCCCCAAATGACCCCCCCCCCTTTCCTGGGTATCACTGTTTGATAGTTTCCCATCTTTTGAATATTTCTTCTCCCCTATTTGCTAGTTACTATACCTAGAAAACCATAACAAGGTTTACCATAAATCCAAATCAACTTGATGGCACATAATTATCATAACAAGGCACTGTATATATATGTCATCTGCTTTTGTGAATCTGTGAGAAAACAGCAACATGTTGAGAAATCCCATGCTAGCCACATTGTTGAGCTGTGAAGGCACAGGGGCAGCATGATTGGGGGGGGGGGAGAGGCATATAAAGGGGATGACCTCTGCAGAGAGACATTCCTCCCCAAACTACATGCAGTAAGAGCTTTCTGTTAAAATGCATTGGCAAAATACCCTTTTGCCTTTGGCCTTTTCCTAGAACACAACTTCAAGCACTCTTCTGAAGTTGAATTCAGCCCTTGCCTTCTGGCAAGGTTATAGATACAAAACAGAATCTCCTGGTAGTGCTTGGAATGAACCCACTCTGAAACCTCGGAAAAATTATGCTAGTCATTGGAGAAGAGATGAAGCAAGGTGAGTATCCTAAGCAAGATGGGCTAGCCCAGTTGTGGGATTCAATTTTTTGTACTACCTAATCTGTGGGCATGGCATGATGGCCATGGCCAGGGGGGAAAGCCCCTGTGTTATTTCAAAACTTGGATGGGTGGGGCTAGCCAGAATTTCTGCTACTGGTTCTGGTGAACTGGGGCAAACCTGCTGAATCCCACCACTGGGCTAGTTCAGATAAAGGCAGCTTCCTATGTGCCTTGGTCCAGGTGGAATTCAGAAGTGCTTCCATTCCCTAAAATTAGTTTGCTTAACTTGATTTCAGTAATTTCATTGTGGCAAGACACATGCTTTATGAGGGGGAAGGGCTACCCTCAAGCCATATTGATAAGGCAGTCAGTCCACTTGTTGTTGTTGTTGAGTTGCACAGTCAATTCTGACCCTCTGCAACCCCATGGACCATAGCTGTCAAGTATCCCGTTTTGGCCAGGAAACTCCCATATTTTACCCTCTCTCCCACTCTTCCTCCCATATTAGTTAGACTGCAATGCCCTAAAGTCGCCACTGGAGGTCAGCACAGGATAAGCATAGCTGTCAAGTTTCCCGTTTTGGATAGGAAATTTCCCTTATTTTCAAATCCAAAATTGACAGGTATGCCATGGACCACTGCACGCCAGGCACCCCATCCTCCACCATCCTCCTCAGCCTGCCCAGCTTTGTGCCCATTGTGTCAACAATGCCATCTAGCCATCTCATTCTCTAATGCCCCCTTCTTCTTTTGCCCTCAACCTTTCCCAGCATGAAGGTTTTCTCAAGTGAATCCTCTCTTCTCATTTGATATCCAAAGTACTTTAACTTCATCTTCAATATTTGACTTTCCAAGGAGGAGTCAGGGTTGATCTATATATATAAAGCAGAGGTGTTGCCTTGTGTGTGCTGAATACAAATCTACACCCATGTGCCTATCAGGCTGTAACTTGGCACACAGGTATCTTTGGTGTGCTGGATTGGCACTGCGGGGGTCCGGCATCCCATTTCAGGTTTTGTGCCCTGAAAATAGGGGAACAGAGTGGGAACTACAACCCACATGGTGCCTTGGGCACAGAAAAGAGCGGGAACTACAACCCCCATGGTACCTTGGGTGCAGAAAAACCCCATGGTGGGTGGCATAACAGAGTGTGTGTGCACGGTGGTGGGGCAGGAACCGTGGTCTGAGCCGCAGCTGCAGCCGGCCACAGCTTCCTTCAGCACAGGTGTCTCCGGGTTAAAAACTAGGAGAGGGAGAAGGAGCAGCAACTGCATGGCTGGCTGGCCTTAAAACCGCTGCCACCACCACCACCACTACCAGATGACCCCTCGGCCAGCCCCGGCCTGGAGGGGGAGAAAGAGCAACAGCGGCATGGCCGGCCGGCCTTAAAACTGCCACTGCCACCACCGCCGCTGCTGCTGCCGCTGCCACTACCGCCACTGCCACCACAGCTGCCACCACTGCTGGCACCACCGCCATCGCCATCGCCACTGCCACCACCACTGCCACCGTCACTGCTACTGGATGCCCCATTGGCCGGCCCCGACCTGGAGGGGGAAAAGAAAGGAGCAGCAGCTGCACGGCTATCCGGCCTTGAGACCGCTGCCACCGCTGCCACCAGATTCCCCCTCGGCCGGCTCCGGCCTGGAGGGAGGAGAAGTGCCATGGGAGGCTGAAGATGCCACCGTGCCCTCCTGGCCAGGTGACTTCACCATCACCGCCCCTGGACTTTGCCTGTGGTCGGGGTGTAGAGGTTGTGGCAGCAGCAGGCACCAGGCCCTTCTATTGCTGGTGCTCCTGGGCTGTGTCCCTGGTCGGGCCTTGAAAACGTTTCTATGGCGGTGAGCGGCAGGACTTCGCCACCGCCATCCTCAGACTTTGTCTGCGGCCAGGGCAGAGAGGCCTCTGTAGTGCAGTATTGTATTATATTGTTATATTATTATGTGTTATTGCATAATTATTTTGTATATTGTATTATTGTGTATATTGTATAACTATTGTATTGCATAACTATTGTGTGAGCCTCCCTGAGTCAGGTTTCCTGATTGGGAGGCATACATGTGTGAAAATTAAATTAAATTAAATCTGCATGCAACTGTATAGCTGAGTGATATAGACATTGTGATGAGGAGAGATAAAGAGAGCTGTACAGAAACGTTACTAAAGTGTTAGAGATACAAGAAAGGGGAAAAAAAATGTTGTTGAATGATTTCCAGACTTCCAGTGCTGTTTGTATGATTAGTAGGGAGTATTGGAAGAAAAGCCTGTGTAAAAATGAAACGTGATCCTTTCAGATGCAAAGGTTATGGTATTTTAAGTTGACAAGGCAGGAAAATTATAGGTAATAATTATGAAAAGGAACATATGCTCTAATAGTAACCTTTACCTCACATCAATCATTCTCCTAAATTACAATGTTGACTATTAGCTAGAGCACTGCAGACTGAAACTATATAGTGAAAGCCTCTTCTTAAAGATTCTTCTGTCCATTGAGTTGAAAAAGGTAGTATCCAGAAGTTACATATACTGTACATCTTAAATGCAAAGGATGCCAAAACATATACAAATTTTAAGAGATGCTATCTTGCTTTTTGTCTTACTTTTTGAATTGATTTACAATAGCAATGTGTAGTACAGTATGACATTTACTCCAAAAGAATTAATACTAGCGTCACCATGCGACAAGCAAGACAGACAAAGAAAATGGCGGAAGTACAGTTGTCATTTGAGGACATTTTGGCCAACATTGCTCAAGTAGTAGTTGGCTGTAATCAGAAGGGTCTGGACACTGATAGTAACCACTTTGAGCACCTCTTATAATTGCAGAAGCCAAACATGACTTCTCTTCATCTTTGTTATCAGTATACTGTCAACCCTCACGTAACAACACGTTCAGATAGCATAATTTTCGCTTAACAAAGCATTGTTGTGCACCACATGTTCCCCGCATAACAACGATTTTAGTATCGTTGTCCGAACAACAACGCTAAAATAACCGTCATTATCCGGACAAAAACGTCGTTATGCAGGAAACTCCATAGAAACCAGCATAACAACAAAAATCGCTTAGCAACGCTACTTGGGGAACCAAGTAATGTCGTTATGCGAGGGTCTACTGTATATTGAGTATTAGTATATTTTCGCCCAGCCTTGCCGGGCAGTTTTTTTTGGTGTTTTTTTGGTGAGGGGTGTTTTGGGTAGTAGTGTTTTGAATTTGTGGTTTATTTTATTTATTTTTTATTTGCATTTTTAAAATATTTTTTGAATGTTTTAATTTAATTTAATTTAATTTAATTTAATTTCCGAAGACGCCACTGACGGTGTGGCCGTGCTCTCCCCACCCCTTCCATCGGCGGGGAGATAAAAGGGAGCCTTCCGCGGCCCGGAAGGCTCTGAAGACGCCGCCGCCGGTGTGGCCGTTCTCTACCCGCCCCTTCCATCAGCGGGGAGATAAAAGGAAGCCTTCCACGGGCCGGAAGGCTCCGAAGACGCTGCTGCCGGTGTGGCCGTGCTCTCCCCGCCCCCTCCATTGGCGGGGAGATAAAAGGGAGCCTTCCGCGGCCTGGAAGGCTCCGAAGACGCTGCCACCGGTGTGGCCGTGCTCTCCCCGCCCTTCCACCAGCGGGGAGTTAAAAGGGAACCTTCCGCGGCCCGGAAGGCTCCGAAGGTCGTTCGGCTGCGCCGAAGCTCTCCTGGGCCCCCGCCATCGGCCCAGGACGGGAGCCACCTGCGAACACTGGCCCCGCCTCCCTCTGGCCCTGCCTTGACTGGAGGGATAAGAGGATACCGCGCCGCAGCCGGGATGCTGCGCCAAAGTTCTCCTGGGCCCCCGCCATCGGCCCAGGATGGGAGCCACCTGCGGCTCTCTCCCCGGGCCAAGTTGGTCAGGGGAGATGGGAGCATTGGTGCAGCTGTGCCTTGTTCTCGGCGGGGACTTTGGAAGCTGCTGCCACCGAGACGCTGAAGCCGACACACCACCTCGGCTCTCTCCCCTGGTCTGTGGTGAGAGTGGGGGGTGGGGCAGGGAGGGAGACAGAGGGACTGAGGCTGATGCTTGCCGCAGCTGGGGAAGTTGGGCTGGGCACCATATGGGATGTGAGCTGTGCTTCACCCCTTGGGGATTTTGTTAATATTGATATTGATATTGATTAATACCAGAAACAAGTTTATTTTTGCTTTATTGACTGTTGTTGTTGTTCAGTCGCACAGTCGATTCCGACCCTTTGCGACCCCATGGACCATCGTTCTCCAGGCGCCTCTGTCCTCCACCATCCCCCTCAGTCCTCCCAGTTCTGTGCCCATTGTGTCTACAATACCATCTATCCATCTCATCCTTGGCCTCCCCCTTCTTCTTTTGCCCTCCACCTTTCCCAACATCACGGCCTTCTCAAGTGAGTCCTCCCTTCTCATTTGATGCCCAAAGTACTTTAGCCTCATCTTTACTATTTGACCTTCCAATGAGCAGTCAGTGTTGATTTCTTCTAAGATTGACCTATTTGTTCTCCTCGCTGTCCAAGGTACCCTCAAAACTCTCCTCCAACACCACATTTCAAAGGCATCTATTCTTCTGCGTTCAGCTTTCCTAATTGTTTTATTGCTTTATTGCTTTATTGACTACACTAAGGCATTTGATTGTGTGGATCACAACAAGATGTGGCAAGTGATTAAAGAGATGGGAATACCAGAGCACCTCATATGCCTCCTGAGAAATCTGTACATGAACCAAGAAGCAACAGTTAGGACAGAACACGGAATGACAGAGTGGTTTGGAATAGGAAAAGGAGTAAGACAAGGCTGCATTTTGTCACCCTGCTTATTCAACTTATACACAGAGCACATAATGCGCAATGCAGGGATGGAGGAATCACAATATGGGATCAAAATTGCTGGGAGAAACATCAACAATCTGAGATATGCAGACGACACCACCCTAATGGCAAAAAGTGAGGAAGACCTAAAGAATCTCTTGATCGGTTTGAAGGAAGAGAGTGCAAAAGCTGGCCTGAGACTCAATATCAAGAAAACCAAGATAATGGCAACAGGCCCGATCAGTTCCTGGAAAATAGACGGGGAAGAAGTAGAAGCAGTGACAGATTTTACTTTCTTAGGATCCAAGATCACTGCAGATGGAGATTGCAGCCATGAAATAAAGAGGCGGCTGATTCTAGGGAGACAAGCCATGAGAAACCTGGGGAACATAGTGAAAAGCAGAGACATCACCTTGAAAACAAAAATTAGAATAGTCAAAGCAATGGTATTCCCAGTGGTAATGTACGGATGTGAAAGCTGGACAATTAGGAAAGCTGAACGCAGAAGAATAGATGCCTTTGAAATGTGGTGTTGGAGGAGAGTTTTGAGGGTACCTTGGACAGCGAGGAGAACAAATAGGTCAATCTTAGAAGAAATCAACACTGACTGCTCATTGGAAGGTCAAATAGTAAAGATGAGGCTAAAGTACTTTGGGCATCAAATGAGAAGGGAGGATTCACTTGAGAGGGCTGTGATGTTGGGAAAGGTGGAGGGCAAAAGAAGAAGGGGGAGGCCAAGGATGAGATGGATAGATGGTATTGTAGACACAATGGGCACAGAACTGGGAGGACTGAGGGGGATGGTGGAGGACAGAGGCGCCTGGAGAACGATGGTCCATAGGGTCGCAAAGGGTCGGAATCGACTGTGCGACTGAACAACAAAATTATGTGATGTATTGATATTGTGTGTTTTCCCCCCTGAATTTCTCTTGATGTAATTGAACTGTATTATTATGTGTCATTGTATTATTATATTGTATTTATTGTCTGCCATGTAAACCGCCCTGAGTTGGGTTGTACCCGAGTGGGCGGTATATAAGCGCGAAAATTAAATTAAATTAAATTAAAATTAGTGATTTTCATTGTTTTTCAGTAGCCTTTGGTTTTTCAGGTGTTTTTTGTTGAGTTTGTTGTTTATTGTTTTGTTGTTACTGGGTTATTTGAATTATTTGTTTATTTATTTGTGTTTTATTATTGTTGATGCTTGGTGTTCTGTTTAACTGTTTTGTTTTGTTGTTGTTGTGTTTTATGGGGTGAAGAATGGCCTGTTTGTCATTTCCTCTTTCCCCCATTGCTGTTTCGAAATTAGGTTTTGATGCAGCGATGGGGAAAAGAGCTGGCAGTCAGCTCGCTCTTCGTCCGGTAAGGTTCGTTAGGTCAGTCGTGGGAGAAGGAGGCAGAGAAGAGCTATCTGCTTCATGATGGTTCTCTCCTCTCGGCCTCCTTTTCTCCAGGCTTACCTAACGGGAGATCGGCAGGCAACAATCCGTAAGGGGAGGTGCTCTTCCTTGCGGATTGCTGCCTGCTGCTTTTGTATTCCCTCCACCGCTGTTTTGTGCTAGTTCTCAAAACAGCGGTGTGGGTAGTACAAAGGCAGCATCCAGTCATTCACCAGGGAGTGTTCTTCTCCTGACGAAGTGCTGCTTGCTGCTAGATTTTTTGCACCCTGGCTCAACTTACCTTGAGGCCAGCGGTGGTCTCATCGTGTCTTTGGTGGGGTAGCGTGGAGGAGAGGGAGTCCCTCTTTTCCCCGTTGCTCCAGGAAAGCAGGCCGGTGGTTGTCTCGCCATGGTTTTTTGTGGGTTTGGGTTAGCGAGGCCGTGAGGCACTGTGCCCGCCTGCGGTGGACTTGTGCTCCTATTGTGGGAGGTGCTGCATCTGCCTGCGGCGGCTTTGCATTCCCATTGTGGGAGGCGTTATTTTATTTTATTTTTCATGCACCGTCTTTTCCAGCATTCTGCACGCTCATGCCCTTCGGCCTGATTGGCTGAAATGGTCACGGTGTGGAGGACGCTGGGACTTGAAGTTTTGTTTCTGTTGTTTGCGTTCATGCAGCGGTTTTTCCCTGTGGCTCATTTTGCATTGGGCGCATCAGCTTTCCCAACGTTCTCCTTGCACTCACCTGTCAGCCTGATTGGCTGAGAGGTGGCAAGGTGCAGAGGATGTTGGGACTTGAAGTTGTTTTGTTTGAGTTCGTGGGGCAGTTGCCCCACTGGTGACTGCTGGACCCCTGTGGCGATGGTCGGGCCGGGTAAAGGCAAGTGCGGGCAGCTCGGTACGGGATAGTAGGGATGGGTACTGGAGCCTTTGCCGGATTCCAATGGTTAACATCCCTCCTTATAGGTAAAGATAACAATTTTAATATAGTTTTTTCCCTTTCTTAAATTTGTATACAATTTGGCACCTTCTGTATTTGTGCAAGTTAGGTTCTTGACTGTTCTTACTCATTATTGACAGATATATCTTTTGAATAATAAACTTTCAGGCCAAATTACTGTTAGGAAGAAACATGTTTGCAATGGCAGTTGTGCAGTGGTTTTTCCCTTCTGTGTTGCTGTCTGTTGGTCATATGAGCATACAACTTGGTTCCTAACACTTTCTCTGATCCAATGTAAACAGTAAAGCATGGTGAGTGGATGGCAACATAGGTAGGCTCAGATGTTTGATTGCCTATGAACACTGCATTTTTCCTGAGCATTAATGATTTGTATATTAATGAAACAAATTATACAAAATTATAGCAATAAAAGTAAGCAACAATTGATGAATGGTCTTTAGTTTTTACAGCCATAAACTGCCATTATATGCTGAAATGTAATAGCTAATCCACAGAGAAGAGACAATTTAGAATTTTCACATACTTGGGAAGGATGAAGAACTGTGGTTGAGTTAACATCATACATTTGCCTGAAATGCAGCCCATTCTGGCTAATATTAATGAAACAGAGTTAAGCAAGAGAGAGCGGAAGGAAAGCGCTTACTAGAAAGTTATATCTGCAAATATTTTGTCAAGGGCATGCATTTGTATCAAGCAGCTGTTCATATATTTAGAGAGACTAATTAATCTAAATAAAGACATCATGCTTTCAAGAAAAGTACAATTCTACATAGACTGACACACAGTTGGGAAATATGCATTCCCAATCTGCATTTCACCTAAAATAGTTTGTAAAAACTGTAATCTTCTATCTATTGGATAAGTATGAAAATAGCTGATTAGAACCCTTTGTCTAATTCTGTCATTTCTTGCTCAACTTTTAAAGAACTGTGTAAACAACTACATGAATCCTTCAGTGCTTTGTGCATGATTTTGTGCATGACAACATTTTTGAGGATGAAGAGACATTCAGCAACAGTTCTGTTGCCTTTCCTAGTGTCCCTTGAATTACCTTTATTGTAATAATAGTTCATCCTTCATTTTTAAACATGACCATCTCCAGCAGCTTCATCATTTAGATAAAAGAGGAAAAGTGAATGGTTAAGGTTGAACAATAGAATGTTGATGGACACTCAAATGACCTATTAGTCCAAAACAAGCCTGGAAAAACTGGAATCAATGAAGGCAGCTTAGCTGATCCTGGGCTAGTAGAGATGTTAAGAAGTTAAGTCCTTGCCTTCTCATTCCTTATAAGGCACTCCCATACCTGGCTGGTACACCAATACCATCTTATCAGCATTGATCGTAAGCCCAAAATGTGTAGTAATCTTCGACTGACTCTATAGTTTGTCTGTTAACAGAGGAGCCATTGGCTGAAAACCTGTTCCTTAGTCCTGTAACTTGCAACTAGAGTGGACCAATTGAATTAATGGAATTTACAGATGAGTTGACTTATCATATTCCTCTCTATTTGTGACTTACTACACTAAACAACAGGATTTCGGCCAATATGGAGTATGGCTGAAAAGCGCAGTTTGGTTGTAACAGACTCAAGCACAAGTATACTTGGTTATGAAAATTAGTGTGGCTAAATCATCTGATAGTGAAGTGGTTGGGAGAACGGAAGACACTGTGGGCAATTGCAGCCCTTGGGGCATTTTTGTTGACCACAACAAAGATTTCCATAAAAAAGATGCAGAGTGCTGAAGCTTGGGGATATTTCAAGGTCCCCCCTTTCCCTAACTTCTTCTTCTTGTTGTGGTATATACAATTCTGAATATTGGCAATCATCATGGCGATCAATCATGAAGACTGACTTGTGAATATAATGCCATGGCCTTTCGTCTGCCTTCTGCATTGCAGCATGACACCTGTACCACTGATCCAGCTCCGCTAGTCACTTTCTGATCCTGAGCCCTTTTGGCACGCCAAGTCCTCCTCAGCCCCAGGTCAGTATTGATGAAGCTTCTGCTTCCTTCTGGAAGCTTCCTTCTGGACTTTGCCAAGGCCACTAGTCCTCAGGGTTGTCAAGTTAGTTAACTGCCACTTGATGGTCAGCATTGAGTTGCTGGCAGTATGGTCTACTGTATTACCATAGCAGGATAACCTGGCCAGACTCTATTTCCCTAACTAAAGAATCAAAACTGGAAGTGCTGTATAAGAGCTTCTTCCTTCCTTCCTTCCTTTAGTTGTTTTCAGTCAGTGCCAAAGTTAGTGAAGCATTGAGGGGCTTAAATATGACCTCCACTCCCACTGCAGTTTCCCATCCCTTATTTAAGGATACTGAGAAAACTCCTGGTGAAAGATTAGATCACAAAGATAATGAGCAAGTATGCATTTGCATCATTGGATGAATAGGATTTACATACTGTAAATAATAACTCACCATTCAGCAATTGATTAAGTGGGTCTAGTAATCAGAGATTTTTTTGGACTTTCGCAATGCTAATAAAGTGCATGAATTCCTTTTCAAGGCACTCCTCACAATGTACTGATAGCATTTTCCAAAAACCATTGACCATTTTTGAAAGCACTTGAGAAATGTGTCCCCATCCCCTGGAGGGTAGAATCATATACCTTTTATACACTTTTTGGAATTATGGTTCTGATATCAAAAGGTATTGAATCCCTCATGGAAGTTGTAATGATTTTAGTGTTATTGGAACAGAAATAGTGGATGCTCAGCAAACAGCAGATAATTTAGCAATATAAATGGAGCTGTTAGGGAATTTGCTCTAAATGGTGGTTTCACAAAGAATTCTTGCTTCTTGACCTGCAGTTTTCTTGTTACGTTCACAAAATCTTAAAATGAATTCTTGATATGTCAGTTCTGCCAGCAGAACATTGGCTTATACCAGATGGAGGCAATTAAACAGTTTTAAGGGCCATCACAATTCATCATGGCATATATGAAAGTCTCATAACCGGTTTCTTCGAGTGGTTTGAGGATTGATTTTTTTCCCTCCCAAGGACTTTTCCAGTGCCTTTTCAACTTTCTCAGAATTGTCAACATGAGTTAGTGGAAGTCGTCAAGAACATGGCAAGAGATATATAACTCCACTTTACAGCTTTCATGGAAAAAAAAGAGGAACAATGAGTTTAACATCCAGTAATAAAAGCTGAGAGTGAATTTTAATCTTGTGTCCCACTAGCCCTCACTAGGAGGTGCAGCAATGGCATGAGTTGTTACGAAAATGTACAAATTCTATATTGCTGGCTTAGATATAGAGGTTGACTACATGGACATTTAGCCCACCGTTGGTCCACTGCAGGGATGGGCTGGGCTGGCTTGGTCGTAAACATCGTGATCAAATTATGTTTTTGCTGGAGTGAACTGGCCCTTCTCCAGAGTGCTATTACCCAACCTTTCTGGCTCCTGTCAGGTAGCATTTCTCTAGTTTGGTTCATTTCTAGTGCATGTGATCAGTTGAAAGGAACCAAAAATGAGCCTTTTGACTGTTAATGCTACTTTAAATGTAAAATGCAGCTGCTCACATAATGTCCAAGAGTGCTAAAGCATGTAATTATGTAAATTACAGTTTACAACAAGCAGAGTACTCATTTTGCCAACATTGGAAGGGTGGAAGGCTGAGTTAATCTTGAGCCCATTGGGATGATGAGCAGCTTTGATTGCACTATTGCATCTTAATTAATGGGCTCCTTCCAGTGGGAATTTCTGATACCATAAAGTCAGCGGTGGGCATCGGCAGGTCCGCACCAGGTCACCAGCAGAAATTCTAGCTGGCCCCACCCATCCAAGTTTTGAAATAAAGTAGTCCTAATTTGGGAGCAACACAGTGCTTTCCCTAGGCCATGCCCACCACATCACAGCCACAGTGTGGCAGTAAATTTTTTGGAGCCCACCACTGCATAAGGTGGACTAATTAGAGAGCCACTTCAGGATATTGGCAAAATAAACACTTCCTCTGCTCTTTGGCAGAGAGCAGAAGAAGTGAATTTTTTTAAAGACTCTACGGCAGTGAAAATGAGCTGCATCACTTTTAAAAAAAATTAAAGTCTTTGCTTTGCCTTAAAAGGCTGGCAGAGAACCTACCCACAGAAGAATCTATGGCAGTAAATTTGGCTGCGGGCAGTTCCTTTTTTCCAGCTGAATTAGAGGTGTCAGTGAAGAGGTAGGGGGAGGTTCTCTTGCTGAGTGGTAGAATACCTGAGTAGGTCTTAAGCTTATGCTTCTTGTTTGCTTCCTCCTACAAAATTAGAATAACACTGTTTACTTAATGTGCATCTTGGCCATGCTAGTAGCTTGATTACTAGATTATTTTACTGTGTTTTATGTATCATATAATGCAAAAGAGATTACAAATCTCAATTAGTCTATCCTTCATGTAAGTTTGATCACATTTATATTCATTGGAAGTGAAATTATGTAAAATGGAAGCTTCAATCTACACCTACAGCTGAGCTGATAGTAAAAGAAAGCATCTCTGGATATCTGCATGAAATCAAAGAAAGAATTTTAAGGCAACGTCACGGCAAAGTGAGAGATTTGGTAAATTAAATTTTGGTAGTCAGGACTGCTGTTGAAAACTTCTTTAGCCTGTTCATCTGTAAAACACATATAGCTTTGTGTAGAATAACTTGCTTTCAAAGAAGAAATTGGCAACTTTATATATATATATATTCTTATTCTTCTGCCATATCCAAATCTGAAAGAAAGAAAGAAAGAAAAAGAAAGAAAGAAATATAAAAATTGAATTGAAGTACTAAATAAAAATATTATGAGGATTCGCATGAATTTTTCACATTTATGCTATGACTCAGCAAACACAAGTACTGAAACAATATATTTTGAATCCTGCTCCATCAGAATCAGGGTATTTTAAATCCTGATGCATTTTTCATGAACTTAGAATGGAAGATAAATAGTATCAGTAAAGAGAAGAGTGAAGTAATGGCAATTGGAAGGAAACAGCCTACTTTAAATATTGTAATAGAGGGAACAAGTTTAAAGCAAGTGGCAGACTTCAGATATGTAGGAAAAACATTCACTGAATACAGTGATACCTCATACAACATCCACACTTGGTTCCACAAGTTTGGACTTTATACGGATTTGGACTTTGTATGAGGCATGCAAAATCCTAGCCATGATGCATCATACAACATCCAAATCCTTGCTGCGATGCCTTGTACAACGTCGTTTCCATAGAGATACATTGTACTTTAACAGCACAGACTTCAGGGCAAACCCAAGGAAACAGACAGGAAACTGACAGAACTTTAAGAAATCATTGTCTAAAGTCTAAATACATTACAAAAACATGTCAAACAACCCTGATTGTCCAAGAACCTGAAGAATGCTGCAAAAATCCCAGGAATGCTTCTAAATATTCTGATGAAAAAATTCAAAAAAATCCAAAATTGTGCTCAAAACCACTCCTAAACACTCTTTGCCTCATACAAAACCCAAAAGACCAATGCATACATGTGTCCTGCCTTTTATACAGCCCAGGCACAATTTAACTTGGGAAAAACCCAATGCCTCATACAAAGTCGCTGCGACTTTGTATGAGGCAACTTTTTTCAAGGAATTAGGCGATGTTGTATGAATTTGATGTTGTATGAAGGTATTACTGTATGAGATATTACTGTATGGCAAAATGGATAATGAGATTAATACGGTGTAGTAAGGCAAACCAAATATTGGGACAGTTAACTCCTCTCTTACAATGTAAGGCAATACCGACCAGCACAAAGCATACCTGTCAAGTTTTGGATTTGGAAATAAGGGAAATTTCCTGGCAAATATGGGATACTTGACAGCTCTGTTTATCTTGTGCTGCCCTCCAATGGTGGCAATAGGGCATTGCAGTCTAATTAATAAGGGATGACGGCAGGAAAGAGGGAAAAATAAGGGGTTTTCCTGGCCAATAAGGGATACTTGACAGCTATGGCACAAAGAAACACCGCATACAAAGCATATTCATTTCCACATTACGTTACCAATGCCAAACATGGATATTTAAAACAAAACATAAATGAAAGTTGGTCACCATGGAAATGAGATGTCTTAGGAAAGTTGCTGTAGTGATTAGAAGGGATAAAATCAGGAATGAGGTAATAAGGGAAAGAATTGTAACAGAACCAATCTTGCACTACAAATACAGAGACTACAAATAAAGTGGTTTGCCCATTTGGAGAGAATGTCTTGGAATTCCATATCTTACAAGGCATATGTGGAAAGAGGAGAAGGACAAAGACAACAAGGCAAACCCAGAGGAAGGTGGAGAGGAAACATCAATGACATATTACTAGAACACCAAATAATGCTGGTGGAGGCTGCTAGAAGTGCCAGAGCAAGAACCTTCTATCTCCCTCAAAGAAGAAGTTAGACGCAAAGATGAAGTTGCATCCGTTTATACAAAAGATCTATTTTTGTGGTTAAAAAAATCTCACTGTGAAATATGACACATGCTTTCTCAGACATAAATCCCACTACATCCAGTGGGATTTACTACCAGTTATGTGACTGTAGGATTACGTTTAAAGGGACTTCTAGTCACAGCCTCCTTACTACCATGCACATTATCTCATGAAATGTAGATTTAATTGAAAAATAATAAAGTTTACAGAAAAAATAAAAAAATTAAAGAAAGGAAATACTCTGTATGTAGCTAATAAGTAGCTCAATACATGGGTGTAGAAACACAGTGGGCAAAATCCTATTGCATAACTTGTGCTGGTGTAACCCATACTGGGTGCAGGAAATACTTAAATTTCTTCCTATTTTTCCAGTTTAGTTTATGAGGCTCTCCTAGGCCCCTGATGGTGAACCTTGGCACTCCAGATGTTCTTGGACTTCAATTCCTAGAAGCCCAATCCCCCGTGAATTCACACGAAAGGGTTTACTGCGACTCATCCGACCAGCACCGCCCTCGTCCGCTCCTGGAAGCGTAAGTAAAACACGCCTGTATGGGCATGTTTTACTTCTGCTTCCAGGAGCGACAAGGGCAGTGTGGGTCGGATGAGTTGCAGTAAACCCTTTCATGTGGATTCATGGGGGCTTGGGCTTCTGGGAAATGAAATCCGAGAACATCTGGAGTGCCAAGGTTTGCCATCAAGGGCCTAGGAAACCTTTTATACTGGACAAAACGTTGGGAATCTTGGCAATTGGAAAAGAGGACTTTACAAGTAAAACATGACTGCTAGTGTGCCAGAAGTGGTCCCAACCTTATCACAGACAATCTGGCAAGGAGTTTTGACTTTTAATGGCTTGCCCTGCTGTTTTCCATGGTTCTGAAAGGCCTCTTCCATGCAAAAGGGAGTTCTAGGAAACCTTGCAAAATTAAGGGGGCAGGAGAGAAAGCTTTTTATAAATATAAATTGAATATTTCTGGTGCCTGATGTTATGCTAGGTTTTGTTGGCATAGATTTGGGTAATAGGATTTAACTGTTAGGACAGGAGTTCTCAACCTTTTAAAGCCAGGGGCCAGATCATGCTCCCTCAGACAGCTTCAGGGGCTGGATGGCCATTTTGCCCTTTCTCCACCACATGCCATTTTCTGTTGTGGTGGAGGCAGTGGTGGGTCGCATGAAATGGTGTCATGGGCCACATCCGACCCGCAGGCTGCAGGTTGAAAATCCCTTTGTTAGTGTTTAGATAAAGCTCTTCCTTGCTCAAAAGCCAGAAGTATCCAACTCTAGCGTTCAGTGTTCATCTCTGTTTATAGCTGTTGTGTTCTGATGGTTTTATCTGACTCATGGATTACAATGTATCATAGCAACAATGTAACCTTCAGCTGTATCATATAAACCCTGTAATAGGACGCGAGCTAATGACCACCAGCGGGCAGCAGCGAGCGTCCAAGCTCTCTTGGTCCGAACTCATTAAAGGCAACAGCGCGGGAAGTTTTCCCGCCACCATCTACACCTGGACAAGAAGGGCGTGACCCGCAATGACGTCACGCAGACAGTAGCCAATGGGCTACCACGGCACCACGTTTGAATGTATTACCACTGTATATAAAGAGCTATCGATCCGCCATTACCTCATGTTCCCTCTGTCCACGATGCAATAAACCTGAGTTAACCCAGCCCGAGGCTGTGTCCTGTGTCTTGGTTTGCATACACCAAATTGGCGACGAAGGTGGGATAATGGATCCCCACGGAACAGCCAGGGCACAGAGCGGGTTCAACATCACCAAACCGCAAGACTGGGAGCTGCTAGAGATGGACTTCCAGGCGGCACTGGTGGAACTCAGAGTCAAAGAAGACGACGAGGAGAGGAAGAGGGCCATCCTCACCAGAATGCTCGGGATGGAAACCAAGCGGACGCTGGTGGGCATAATCGCTCCGAAGAAGGTGAGCGAATTTAAGGCGGGCGACATCATGAAGCTGCTGCGAGAGCGGTTCTGCCCCTCGAGGGCAATGTTTCCCGCTCGGAGCGCGTTTTGGAGGCGAGTCCAAGCGCCGGATGAGTCGGTTGAGGCATTCGTGGCCGCCATGAGGATAGCCGCCGCCCCCTGTAAATGGGGCGACATCCTGGAGATGGCCCTCAGGGACGGCGTGTTGTGTGGCCTGAAAGACAAGGAGGTCCAGCGCAGCTTGATGAATAAGGAACCGCCACCCACGCTGGCAGAGGTCGTAGAGGCCGCGGAAGCCGCAGAGTCCACGAATGCTGGAGTGGACGAGATGCACCAGTGGCGTGAGTGGCGTCCTAGAGCCGGCAAGGCGGAAAATTCGGTGCACGGGAAGTCCGGACAGTCGGTGCACGCAACTCGACGGGCCTCAAAGTCGTCTACGGAAGGCAGCGACGGCGAGGAGGTCCAGAAGGTCCGAAAGGGTGGTCGACGCTGCGAGGGTTGCGGAGCGGCCCATGAGCGCGCGAGATGCCCGTTCAGGAAGGCCGAGTGTTACACCTGCGGCCGTCGGGGGCACATCGCCAATGCATGCAGAAAACGGAAGGAGGGCCGGAGGCAGTCACAAGACCGTGCGGCCAGACCGGACCGTCCAGCGAGGCCCAAAGATGGCGCCCAGACCACGAGGAAGCAGGATGGCGTGGGCCGCGTCTCGGACGACAGCGAGGACGACGCCCCAGTGTTCAGCGTGTCCGCGGGACAGTCCCATTACTTCGTTGAGGTATTAGTACAAGGGGCCCCTATTAAGATGGAAATTGACTCGGGGTCCTCCTATTCTATAATTCCCCAGAAAGAGTTTTTGAAAATCGACCCCCACGTGCGGCCCAAACTTAAAGCGTTGAGGTCCACGCTACGAGACGTGCAGGGGAACAGCATTCCGGTGTTGGGGGTCGGGAAATTTCGGGTCAATTTTAAGAGACATTCTGCGGAACTGCCCCTAGTTGTCCTCAAGGGGGGAAGCTGTAGCCTCCTAGGGACACAGTGGTTTCAGCCCTTAGGTTTGTTCATAGGGGGAGTGCATACCGTGGGGGGGGGACCCAATACAAGCGGTTTGCGATGCGCATCCCGCCGTTTTTAAGAAAGGACTCGGAAAGTTCAAGGGACCCCCTGTAGCTTTCGACATAGACCCGGAGGTCCGCCCGATAAGACTCAAACCGCGCAGGGTGCCGTTCGCACTCAAGGACAAGATAGAGGCGGAACTGGACAAACTGGTGGGCCAGGGGATTCTTATTCCTGTTGATTCCGCGGAGTGGGAAACTCCAATTGTAACGGCTCTAAAGGCTAACGGGGAGGTGCGCATTTGCGCTGATTATAAGTGTACAATTAACAAGGCGATCCGCCCTAATGCATACCCGGTGCCAGTGATCAGCCACCTTTTGGCCAGGCTGAATGGGGGAAAGTGTTTCGCCAAACTCGATTTGGCACAAGCCTATCAGCAACTTCCTGTGACCCCCGCCACGGCCGCGGCACAAACGATAGTTACACACAAAGGAGCGTTCCAGGTGTCGCGGTTACAGTTTGGCGTGAACTCGGCACCCGGCCTTTTTCAGTCGCTTGTGGAACGCCTCCTGAAGGGACTGGAGGGGGTGTTGCCTTATTTTGATGACGTGTTGATAACAGGGGGGAGTGAGGCTGAACTGGCAAAGAGGTTGGACAAAGTATTGACCGTGTTCGAGAAAGCGGGGCTGAGATTGAGGAAGGACAAATGTGTCTTTTTCGAAACCGAGGTCGAGTTTTTAGGGTTCCGGATCACACCCGAGGGGATTAAACCGTCTAAATCCAAAGTAGCAGCCATTAAAAAGGCCCCTCGCCCCACATCCAAAACCGAGCTACAGTCCTTCCTGGGGCTCCTCAATTTTTACCATACATTCCTCCCGCGGAAGGCGTCCGTGGCCGAACCGCTCCATCGGTTACTTAAAAAGGAGGAGACATGGATGTGGGGTGACGAGCACGAGAGGGCGTTCAAAGAGCTAAAGCAACTCCTAACATCTGAGGCAATCCTGACGCACTTCGACCCCAAATGGCCAGTGGTCCTAGTTTGTGATGCATCCCCGGTGGGGGTGGGGGCGGTGCTTTGCCACGTGTTGGAGGACGGAAGGGAGGCCCCGGTAGCGTTTTACTCAAGGTCCCTGTCCCAAGCAGAGCGAAATTACGCACAAACCGACAGGGAGGCGTTAGCAATAGTAGCGGGGACCAAAAAATTTCACGATTTTTTGTATGGCCGCCCGTTCAAAATCGTGACCGATCACAAGCCACTGTTAGGGATTTTCACGGCAAGCAAGCCCACGCCGCAGATCCTGTCCCCGAGAATGCTGCGATGGGCTATCTTCCTCAACGCGTACCAACATGAGTTGGAGTACCGGCCCGGAAAGGAGATCAGCCATGCTGATGCGCTTTCGAGATCCCCTTTGCCCTTGTCGGACGACCAAAAGGCGAGAGCAGAAAGAGACCGCCAGGTGTTGCTAATTGAGGTTTTAGACGCACCCCCAATAGTACCAGCCGACATTGCTAGGGCGACAGGCAAGGACAGGACGCTGGAGAAAGTTAGTTCATGGGTGCAGAAGGGGTGGCCGGCTTCGTCCCCGAGTACAGAGTTCGACCCATTCTTTAGGAAAAAGCTAGAGTTGTCCCTAGAGAGGGGGTGCCTTCTGTGGGGCCAACGGGTGGTGGTCCCTACGCCCCTGCGGACGAGGGTGCTCGAACTGCTGCACGTCAGCCACCCGGGCATAGTTCGTTCAAAGGCGCTGGCCCGGAGTTACTTCTGGTGGCCACAGCTGGACGCGGACATTGAGCACATGGTCGGCACTTGCGAGGCTTGCCAGGGATCCCGACCTGAGGCGGCCCGTCTCCCGCATAGGGAGTGGGACACAGCAAGGGGGCCATGGTCCAGAGTGCACGTGGATTTCGCTGGCCCATTCCGAGGAACCATGTTTCTCCTGGTGGTAGATGCGTTCTCCAAGTGGCTGGAGGTTATCCCAGTAAAGAGCACGTCCTCCGCCACGACAATTAGCCAGCTAAGGAGAGTCTTTTCCACGTTCGGTTTACCCGACACTTTAGTCAGCGATAACGCTAGTTGTTTCACCTCCGCTGAGTTCGGAGCATTCATGGAGGCAAACGCCATTCGGCATGTCACATCCGCACCGTTTCACCCGGCCACGAATGGCCAAGTGGAACGGCTGGTGCGTACAACAAAGGAGGCGCTGCGGCGCATGGGCCCGGGGGACCTGAATCACCAAGTTTGCCAGTTCCTCTTAGCGTATAGGGTAACCCCCTTAGCGTCAGGCTACTCGCCGGCAGAGCTCTTGATGCGGCGAAAACTGACCACGATCCTGTCTAGGCTAGACCCGACGAGAGTCGAGGATAAAGGGAAAAACATAGGGTTGGCAGTCTCGAAAGGTTTCGCCGCCGGTGACCCTGTTCACTGCAGGAACTATTCCAGCGCAGGGCCAGCCTGGGTACCAGGGACGGTTGTAGAACAGACGGGGCCAGTGTCGTACCGGGTCGAGACTAGCACCGGCCTCCTCTGGAGGAGGCACGCAGACCAACTGAGGCACCGAGTGAGTGGGCCAGTCAGTGGAGCTCAGCAACAGGATTCAGCGTTAGGGTTCTCCCCCACCCGCTTAACCCAAGGGGGAGACAGCAGTGGACAACAGTCCCAAGCAAGGGGGGAAGGCAGAAGCAGCGGCCCCGACTCATATCCTTTTGATACGCCAGTCCTATCAGGGGCCGGGGAAGGGGGAGAGGAGTTCGCGACCGCTGCCCCCGATTGTAATTTTGATTTTGATTTTGCGAACCGGGGGGGTTTTCAGGAGTGTTCCCCCACCCATCCAAGCGAGAAGAGGGGTTTTTCGTTAGCCCCCAGTGCCCCCGGTTCCTCCCTAAGAAAGAGCACACCTCCCAACAACGCCGCGGAGCCGCGGCAAGTCACTAACGAGTCTCCCTCTCCAATTACAGGACAGGAAACCAGGGGACAAAGAGAAGGTAGCAAACCCGGGGAGAGGCAGCCCGCATCGAGACCCCAGCGTGTTCGAAATAAGCCATCTTGGCTAAGAGACTTTGTCTCCTAAGGGGGGGGGAGTGTGTCAAGTGTGGGGCTCGAGACTTTGTCTCGTCCTAGGGGGGAGGGGTGTTGTGTTCTGATGGTTTTATCTGACTCATGGATTACAATGTATCATAGCAACAATGTAACCTTCAGCTGTATCATATAAACCCTGTAATAGGACGCGAGCTAATGACCACCAGCGGGCAGCAGCGAGCGTCCAAGCTCTCTTGGTCCGAACTCATTAAAGGCAACAGCGCGGGAAGTTTTCCCGCCACCATCTACACCTGGACAAGAAGGGCGTGACCCGCAATGACGTCACGCAGACAGTAGCCAATGGGCTACCACGGCACCACGTTTGAATGTATTACCACTGTATATAAAGAGCTATCGATCCGCCATTACCTCATGTTCCCTCTGTCCACGATGCAATAAACCTGAGTTAACCCAGCCCGAGGCTGTGTCCTGTGTCTTGGTTTGCATACACCAAAATAGCCAAACAGCCAGTGCTTTCTGCATTTGCAGACATTTCCGTGGACATGTGGCAGGCATGACTAGACACCGAAGTGCACGGAACACTATTTACCTTCCCACCCAAGTGGTCCCTATTTATCTATTTGCAATTTCTTGCTTTTAAACTGCTAGGGTGACAAGATCTGGGACAGAGACGGGAGCACACTCTGTTGTGCAGTATTTGGGTCTCAAACTGCTCACCTACCAACCTTCCAGTCATCAAGTTCAGCATCTTAATCACTAAGCCACTATAGTCCCCCTTGCTTAATGTTACACTAATGTAAATTAGAACCAGTGCTGGAAGTAATTAGAAACCTTCTTCTCCCCCTTTTCAAGTTCTGGGGGTTCTCAGGGCTCCCTTTTGCCTTTGAAAACCACACGAATTGGCAGGGGGGTGGGAAAGAAGCAGACAGGACTGGCTCTCTGGCTTTGAAACAGAGATGAGCACTGAACCCTAGAGTTGGATATGACTGGCTTTCGAGCAAGGGAAACCTTTACCTTTACCTTTACCTTTACTAGCAAAACAGAATTTCAGTAGAGGAGAAGAGGAAACAGTGGGGTGGAATTGTATGTGCATATCAAATTAAAATGTTTGCCTTGTATCAGACAAGGGGTTAAATTAATGGACTACATCAAACAGTGAGGATGTTTAAATAGCAAAGGAGAAGTTACATCCAGTGGTGGGCTTCAGCAGGTTCACACCAGTTCGCCAGAACCGGTAGCAGAAATTCTGGCTGGTCTTGTCATGGTTTCCACATGCAACCTTGTCTTGATTTTAAGGTGACATTTGATCCATGTAGTGTTAAGACACATATTATAGTTTTTGTTACAGTCATTTTTTGATAAATTTATCTATTTGTGTAGAATATTTGTAGGCTGGGTTTAAAGTTGAAAACCCTCTCAAAACTGTTTCCAGTGATCAGAAAATGAAAAAAAGAAAAAACCACAACAAATGTCACAACAAAATTAACCATTAATAAGGATCTATATTAATCCTATATGTTCAGCTGAGTAAAAATATTAAAATCCAATATATAATTACTATGAAAATCATTTCTGCTTTATTGGCAGCCTAATAGGAAACCTGTTGATGTAAAAGCCAACAAAAACAAATACACCTATAGAGTTTTCATGGAGAGTTTCCAAATAGCGAATCAGATATGTCACAACTGGCCATGCATTTCACAGATGTGCCAAAATAACTTTCTTTCCAGCATCCTTCAACTTGGTTGCTCTATATGGGTTGGAGAGTACAGGGAAGAACGTTATTTTGCTTGTGGCCCTATATCTGTGAAACATACTGCTCATTGTGACTTCTGATCCCCTATTTGCAAATGTTTAGAAAAACTCTAAAGGAATATTTTTGTTGAATTTTCTCAAAGATAGATAGGTAGATGAGTGTACTCTGTGCCATGAAGTAGCCATTTCCAGTGATGTGAAAGGCCTAGGGTTCTTTGTGTTTCTCTGTACTATATTCAGAACTAGGACATGTTGCTCTTTTTAAACTACAATTCCCAGGATGCTCTAACATGTATGGTGTTGACTGAGGGAGTCAGAGGATTGTAATCCATAAAGCAGTTTTATGCTAATCTCAGTTAGGCCAACCAACTGGCACAAATATGTCTATAAGTTTTTTGATCTTAAGATCTCTTCAGTCGGCAAAATGTTACCGTTAAAGCTGCAGGGATTTGTGGGGAGGGGCGGAGGGAGTTGATCTTGAGAGTCTTATTCATTGCATGCTGTTCTGAGATGAAATGGAGAAGTATTTTCAGATTCTCAAGAGAACCTCATTAAGTGATATGATGGTATTTAAGGTTTGCTCCAAGTTGTCTCTAGCAAAGCTAGGAGTAAAAATGCAACAAGGTTACATTTGGACTTATATCCCTTGGGTTTTTTGGGGGTTTTTTTTGCAGCAAGCAAAGTATGCAAACATTACTCCTGCTATGAATGATAACAAGATCTTTAAGTATTAACTTTAACTTTAATGCTGGAAGCTGAAGAGTAAAAGCTCAGCAGTAGAAGGGTGGTTAGGAGCAAATGCCAGAGTGTCCCAGCAACAGAACACAATGTCTGAGTCTTCTTCGTCTTCTGCCGTATCTGAATCTGAATATTGGTGATCCTCATGTCGATCAGCCATGAAGACTGTCCTGAAAATATAATGCAGTGCCCTTTCATCTGCCTTCTGTATCGCAGCATGACACCCATACCACTGATCCAGTTTCGTGAGTCCTGAGCCCTTTTGGAATGCAAAGCCCTCTTCATCCCCAGGCCAGTATTGATGAAGCTGCTGGTCTCCATCAAGATGTATTCAAGTGGGATTTAATCTACTGGGGGACCATCAGCCTTCCCTGTGGACTTTGGCACCCAAGGCTGCTGGTCCTCAAGGTTGTCAGGTTAATTAACTACCACCTGACACTTGGTTTTGAGTCACTGTCTGGCAGTATGGTTTACTCTATTACTATAGCAGGATAACCTGGCCAGAATGTCAGACAGGTAAAGATAAAGGTCGCTCTTGCTCAAAAGCCAGTCGTATCCAAAGGAGCTTGGATAGAAACGGGAGCTCATTCCATCATGCAGTACTCAGGTCTCGAACTGCTGACCTGAATGTCTGTTGTTGTTCAGTCGCAAAGCTGATTCCAACTCTTTGCGACCCCATGGACCACCGCACGCTAAGCACCCCTATCCCCCACCATTCTCCTCAACCCACCCAGCTCTTTGACCATTGCATAAACAATACCACCTAGCCATCTCATTCTCTGCCGTCCCTTCTTCTTTTGCCCTCTACCTTTCTACTTCTATTTTTGCAGAAAATGCTTGATTTAGGCAGTCTAGTGATACACTGAGACTCCACACAAGATTTTTTCCTGCAACTAGAGGAAAGGCTTTGGTTTATATGTGGAGATATATATAGATATTTAGACTGCACTTTTATGGCACAGGTTGTGGCATTTCGAACATTTCTCTCTAGCTGTTACTTGGTTTCTGCTCCTTTGCAGGGCAGTTAAATCCCCAAGCCCCATCCCTTTCAAGGCATCTTAACCTATAAAACCAAGGGTTAACCGTTGGAACTGGCTATAGGTTGCTATGCCTCGCCCTACTTGCCTGTACTCACCCTTCTTGCACATGGCCGATCTGGGTTCGCAGGTCAACGAAGGATTGAGAAAACCGGCAGTGGGTCAACAGCCCCACAAACGTGAAAAAAGGGAAACAACTTCACTTCCCAACATTCCTTGTGCCACGACGCGCCAGAGCCAATCAGGCTGAGAGGCTCTCGCACGGCGCAGCGTTCGGAAACGCGCCGCAGCCAATCAAAAGAAAACCATTTAAAAAAATGCAGCACAAACACAAAGCACCAACCCATAACTACAAGCCCCAGCGTCCTGCGCGCCATGAGCACACAGAACGCTGAGGAAGCCGGCACCCAAAAATAAAACAAAAACAAAAACACCGGGAGAGCAAGTCTGCCAAGCTGCGGGAACCAAAGCCCCCCTCCCTAAAGCTCCCGATCGGGGTTTCCCCTTTAATATCACTGGGAGGGGGGTGTTGTGCTCCCCCTCTCTACTGGCTCCCCTGGGGTTGGGAGGGTTGGGGGGGACCAAAGGAATCTGTCTCCCCAACCCTCCTGACTCCAGGGGACCTGGCAGAGAGGGGATTCGCTCCCCCCCCACACACCCCATATTAAAGAGAAGAAACCAAGCGCTTACTTCTCTTTAAAAACGGAGTGGGGGGGGGAATCCCCCTCTCTGATGGCTCTCCTGGGTCCAAAAGGGTGGGGGAGACAGACACCTTTTGTCCACCCAACCCTCCCAAACCCAAGGAAGCCAGCGGAGAGGGGGATCACAACCCCCCTGATATTAAAGGGGAAACCACAATTGAGATTTCCCTTTTAATATCAGAGGGTGGCCTGGATTCGATCCTCTCTCCTGGGTCCCATGAGTCTGGAAGGTTTGGGGGGACCAAAGGAGTCTGTCTCCCCAACCCTCCTGACCCCAGGGGACCTGGCAGAGAGGGGATTCCCTCCCCCCCACACACACCCCATATTAAAGAGAAGAAACCAAGTGGTTACTTTTCTTTAAAAACGGAGTTGGGGGGGGAATCCCCCTCTCCGATGGCTCTCCTGGGTCCGAAAGGGTGGGGGAGACAGACACCTTTTGTCCACCCAACCCTCCCAAACCCAAGGAAGCCAGCGGAGAGGGAGATCACCCCCCCCACTGATATTAAAGGGGAAACCCCAATTGAGATTTCCCTTTTAATATCAGAGGGTGGCCTGGATTTGATCCTCTCTCCTGGGTCCCATGAGTCCCAAGCCTTCCAGAGCCAGGGGAGACGGCAGAGAGGGGATCCCCCCGTAGGACACCAAAAAACACAAAAACAAACAATCAAAAACATCCAAAAATACACAAAAACAAACAAAAATGACACCAAAAACAATACAGAGTAATCAGCAACAAACATTTCCAAACATACCCAGCACCCAGCCAAACACCACAAAATCCAACCACCCCCACCACCCCAAATAAAGAAAAACAGCCAACTCACCACCAGATGACCTCACACAACAACTACTGGAAAAGAAATGAATAAAGAAAGAGACTACTTACTGGAAGAAGCTCCACCCAGAGGCCACGAGAGAAAAAACAGTCAAAATACAAGGTAACCCCTACCAGCACCACTTGCTGCCCACAATAGTAAAAAAAAATTCAAAAAGACACAACAGCCCCACACAAAAGGCCCCAAGAGTAAAAACAAGTAAAAACAAACAACACAAAATCACAATTTTACACAAATCAAAAACAGATGTCAATAAAATAAAATAAAAACCATTCAAAAATCCTGTGCTGAATTTTTACTCAAATAAAAAACAAAAACATCAATACACAGCTTAAAAACATTTATTGTGAAAAAAATGTTCTTTCACATTTTTAAAATTATTACCTACGGTACAACAATTTTAAAAAAATACATACTAAAAATTATTGTGTTAAATAATTTTTGGGGAAAAAGTATATCATCCTTTATTCTTTTTTTCATCGACAAAACCAAAACACCAAACAAAACTCATCACTGTTTATAACAGGCCACCAAAGAAATTTGGATAAATAAAATTTAAAAAAAATTCAATTATAGACTAACCTCTTCTTTACAAACATTAACAACAACAACAAAAACTTTCCAACACCATTTAAAACAGCCCGGCAACGCTGGGCAACCTCTGCTAGTTTATTATATTAGTAATCTGCTGCATGGGTGGAGCAAAGTGTGTCATTTTTGAGGAGGGGATGGGCCAGATAGTCTCCATTTAATATTCAAATACATTGTACCAACATTAGCATACTGAATAAGATGTGTTGTGGAATTCACTGCAAGAGAGCAGAAACGCATATTCTCCCAGGGTTGTGCTTCTGTTCACCAAACTGAAATGTACACTTAAAAGCTCACTCACATGTGCAATCAGAGTATAGATGAGTATACAGTGTTTTGCATACCTGTCAAGTTTTGGATTTGGAAATAAGGGAAATTTCCTGGCAAATAAGGGGTACTTGACAGCTATGCTTATCCTCTGCTGCCCTCCAATGGCAGCAATAGGGCTTTGCAGTCTAATTAATAAGGGATGACGGCAGGAAAGAGGGTAAAATAAGGGGTTTTCCTGGCCAATAAGGGGTACTTGACAGCTATGGTGTTTTGTGGCACAATTATTGTACAGAACCAAAGCTCTGAGATGCATGGATTATCTGCTATTGTAAACTAACTGCAGTTTGTAGATTTTATGCCAATTTATTGTGAAATGGTAACTGAACTTTGGAAATGGCAGTGGGCCATCTTCTGCCCAACATACCTAACTTGCTGTCCATTTCCCTGACAGCCATTCATGCTTTCTTATAATTAAATGTCTTCATTATGTTGATCCGATTAGGCACTAGCCTGCGGTTGGAATCTTTTGATCTGCTTTCAGACTACAGCACTAGTAAACCCTTACCATGATCATGTTGGCAGGGACCGGAGACATCCGGTTAGCCAAATGTTTCCTATCATGTCCTATTGATGCATGTTACACTATTATTCATAGATGCTGTAATCCAGAAAGGCATTTTGTGAAAAGCAGAAACAAAAGTAGCTTGGGCTTCTCTTTTACTTATTTCAAATGTATCCTGCTGTGTAAAGGATGCACACATTAGATTTTAGGCACAAGCTATGAGAAACCTGGGGAACATAATGAAAAGTAGAGACATCACCTTGAAAATAAAAATTCGCATAGTCAAAGCAATGGTATTCCAGGTGGTAATGTATGGTTGTGAGAGCTGGACCATTAGGAAAGCTGAGCACAGAAGAATAGATGCCTTTGAAATGTGGTGTTGGAGGAGAGTCCTGAGAGTCCCCTGGACAGCAAAGAGAACAAATAGGTCAATTTTAGAAGAAATCAACCCTGACTGCTCATTGGAAGGGCAAATAGTAAAGATGAAGCTTAAGTACTTTGGGCATCAAATGAGAAGGGAGAATTCACTTGAGAAGGCCTTGATGCTGGGAAAGGTGGAGGCAAAAGAAGAAGGGAGTGGCCAAAGATGAGATTGCTAGATGGTATTGTAGACACAATGGGCACAGAGCTGGGCCGGCTGAGGAGGATGGTGGAGGACAGAGGTGCCTGAAGGGTAATGGTCCATAGGGTCGCAAAGGGTCGGAATCGACTATGTGACTGAACAACAACAACAAAAACCTTTCAAGAGATCAAACATAGGAAAAGTCTAAAAATGGTTCATGGAATTATTTCTTGACAAAAATTGGGTCAGATATAATTTGGGAGACACATTTTCACAAGAAATCCTTGCATGATAATTTTTTGAAATTTTCTGTATTTGATCTCTTTCTGATTAGAAGGGGAATTTGGTCCATCCCAGGCAACATTTGATAAAATGACATAAGCAGTTTTATTGTTTGTGAGAATGGCACTGAATCTCATCTGCACCTTTGGGAGCAGTATAATATTACTGTATTCTAATACAGTATTGAAATAAACAAAGCGCTTGATGTCTGTTTCTTCCACTAGCTCTTTGTGATTCCTTCATCCCCCAGTTGGAACTAGCAACAGAGTCTTTCCAAGGAATATTAGCACCATGTTCAGACATTCAGAAAAGAGGTTCTGTACAGTATTCTGAAGAGGAGGGTGCTTGCTCCAGTTCCTCTGTTGTTGCCCCCTAGTATTTCAAGGTCCCCAAGCATGCGGAGGGACTCAATGTATGGCACAGAGGTTTATCCCCCACTCCTCTAGATTGTTGATCTCCAAGATAATGGAAGAGATGGAATTTGTACTCATCCTTTCTATAATACACATTTAGGTTAACATCTTTCTGATGTTGGGGGCAAAATGCTAATTATCTTGTGAACTGCCCAGAGAGTGCCCCAAATGCTGTGGAGCAGTATATAAGTGTAATTGCTATTGCTATGTTTCCCAAAAATAAGGCTTGTCAGTCAAAGTTTCTCAGGTGCAGTGGTTAAACTGCTGTACTGCAGCCAAAACTATTGACATTGTGGGTTCGATCCTGAAGGGACTCAAAGTTGACTCAGCCTCCTTCCCAGGTCAGTAAAATCAATAACCAGCATGTTGGGGGCAAAATGCTGATTATCTTGTGAACTGCCCAGAGAGTGCCCCAAATGCTGTGGAGCAGTATATAAGTGTAATTGCTATTGCTATGTTTCCTAAAAATGAGTCTGAAGAGGTCTTCTCTTTTCTTTTTGACCCCAGTTCACATTGGAGAATGTCACTCCTGACAACAATGTTCAATGAAACCCCCCTGTTTCCATTTGGATTCCCCCAAAACACAATGAAAGATCTGGGGAATCCTTGAGCCGTAATGTGTCTCTCTGTGGGTGAGCTCAGAGCTTGGACTACAGCTTTCAGAAGCCTCGCCAATGAGGGAAGAGAGTCTGGGAGATGTAGATTGAAACAGTTGCATCTTCCAAAGTCCTGGATGAGATAGAGGAACTCTTATCTAGTATTGAAATGATTGAACTGATAAAGAAACATGCATGTTGATCAGATTAGGCACTACTCGGGCTAGTGCCTGATCTGATCATGCAAGTTTCCTTGATTGCCAGAATTACATATTTTTGGTCCCATAGACCTTGCTATTGATAAAGAGCAGTCCTTGTGTCAAGTTCTGCTTCCTAATGATTGGACACATTTCCCCATGTTGCATGACATTGCAACAATTGGTACTTGACTTGGCCCTGTGGGAGTCCATGATGTGGAGCAAAGGGATGAAACTGCTTGGCATGATGACTATTATACTAGTATAATTTCCTTGACAAGCTTAAGTCTCCCAGTGGAAGTGGAAGTCGAAGAAGAGGGGTGAAGAGTTTTTGTTGGATTCCCCGTCCTCTAAGTACTTTCTAACTGTGCAAACATCTATTAATTGCTTAGAAATTATTATGGCTTAGTCACATAGCCGCTTCCTTCTCCTCCTTAAAAACCAGTAGATCCTTTTGCTAGCAGAATTAAGCTCTTCTCAATGTAAGAGATCAGTTGCAATCCTTTCCTACTTCATCACCTCAGCAGCACAGAAGAAAGGTGCTACATCCGTGAAAACAAAGGCATTCAGTATCTTAGATTGTCTTCCGCTTGTGGCAGCAAATGCACAGCTAAGACAAAAATGCAGGACACTTCATCATGATATGGGATAATGTAATTATATGGGATAATGTAAAAAAATATACAACACAAATAGGATAACAAGAAAAATAAAATGTGTTGGAGATGTAAGAATACACTGGGAACGTACGAACATATGTGGTGGAGTTGTAACGTGGTAAAAGATTTTTGGGGGGAAATTGAGAAAGAGATTTGTGGTATTATGGGGATGGGACTTAAATTGGGGTCAAGTACTGTTTTGTTGACGGATGTGGAAAATATGAATTTAAATGAGGTTAAAAAAGAGTTACTGTCTATAATGTTGACAACAGGTAGACTGTGCATTGCAAAAAACTGGGAAAATGAAGTAATTTTGAAAATAGAAGAGTGGTATAAGGAGATGTGGGATCTTGCATTGAACGACAAGTTAACATGGGAGTTGAATAAAAAAGGGCATAGTTAAAGAAAATAGATTTTGGAAAATATGGCAATCATTTGTGGATTACTCATTGATTAGGGGGGGGGGGGTGAAGGGAGTAGGCCAGTACCAGATCAAATGAGTTTTTGGAAATAGTGAAAAATAACTGTGACATCCCACATCCTCAGGGGCATTGTATAATACACTGGGTATGTATTGTGAAAATTGTTTATTGTATTTTAGTTATTGTATTTTTGCTTTGATTTAGTAGTAGTATAGCAATGTAATAAATTATTAAGCTTTTTTTACATTAAAAATGGTAATGGAACAAATGAGTATAAAATTTGATTTTGAATACGCATTTTAGGATAATTATAAGAGTGTTATAACGTGTTGAAAGATATTGAAATGCACTCAGAGAATTATGAAGAAAGGGGGAGAGTTATATTGCTAAGTTTGTATTTCGATTGTATTTTTATATTTTTTTTGTATTGTATCTGTATTTTTGGTATTTGTATTTGTATTTTTCAGTTTTAGTTTTGTTAGTATATTTGAAAAAATTAATATAAAATTCAAACAAAAAAAAAAGGAAAGAGAAAAACACCATCCTGACTATTTGTTTGGAAGGGGAAGGTTCTTGTGAGGTGAGAAAGACTATTGATTTTACTTTCCATGTGCCCTAAACTTAGCATGACTTTCATAAGCAGAGGAGGCTCATGTCTTTCATTTTTCTGTATATATACTCCAGGTTTTAGTCTAAATTTTATAGTAGCTATTTTAGATCTAGAACATTATCCCCAAAAATAGATTTAGCATCTTTGATAACCTCCTTTAAGTTTCAGATTACATTCAGAAGTGTTTTTATGCCACCTCTGAAATGGGATGTATAATCCTTTATTGGTTACAAGAACAGGAGTTCCTGGAATCGATGAATGTTCCATGTGCACAAAGCCTTGACCGGGACAGAAGCACAAACAAATCACATTTCACCTACATTCTCTCTAATGAGGACTATTCTAGACAACTGCTGGTCACCTCCTTGGGAGCTGGAAATGTGTCAACCTCTCCTGGTGAGTTTGACATTGGCATGTTGTTTATTTTTCTCTGTTTGGTTCCTTTTGTTTTGCTCTGGTTACATTGTTCTCTTGTATGCTGTATCGTTTGCTGTTACTGATTAGTTTTCTTTGCAAATGAGTATTCATCATCATTGCATCCTGTCACAATTTTTTTTTGCGGGGCTGGGTAAGAAGGAGAGTTAATATGGTGGCCTTAAAATGGAGGGGAAGAATTTGGAGAAGGAGTTGATTGGGGAGGTTGGGAGAGTGAACTGAAAGTACAGGGCAACCTCAGGATAAATCAAAGAATTTATAAGAAGATCCTTGTAAAGTGGGCATTCACAGAAGGATATTGGACATGAACCAACTGGGATATTGTGATTGTGCACTTACACCCATGACTGGCACACAAGCTACACTTTAACTGGCAATCATGGTTTCATGGTCATGGTTTGCCACTCCTGTTACATTGTTGGGAGACACTTTATTGATACATATTGTGTGTAAATAAAGTTGTGGCCATTTCCATTCCATTCACTGGTATGGTATTTCCTCTTTGGTTCTTTATTCGTGTCAGATGTACCACCAGCATATAATAACATACAAAGCTGAAATTAACACATCTAAAAACAAAATAGAATTTAAAAGGGCTGGACGACAGCCATCCAATATTGGGCTACATCAGCAGCATTTCCTCTTGCCAGCATAAGGTCCTCCTCAGTGCACGTTGAGGGTCATCGTGTGGCCCGGCTGGAGGGAGAAGTGGCCTCAGCTGCCAGGGCTCGGTGGCTTCAAAAACTCCGCTGCCACGGCCACTGGATGCCTGCCCTTGGCCCACCCGGCTAGAGGGAGAAGTGGTCTCAGCTGCTGGGGCTTGGTGGCTTCAAGAACTCTGCCACCACAGCCACTGGACGCCTGCCCTTGGCCCACCCGGCTGGAGAGAGAAGTGGCCTCAGGTGCTGGGGCTCAGCAGCTTTAAAAACTCCACCACCATGGCCACCGGCCACCTGCTTTCGGCTCGCCCGGTTGTAGGGAGAAGTGGCCTCAGCTGCTGGGGCTCGGTGGCTTCAAGAACTGCACCGCTGCCACTGCCGGACACCTGCCCTTGGCCCGCTCACCCAGAGGGAGAAGTGGCCTCAGCTGCTGGGGCTTGGCGGCTTTAGGAACTTCGCCACTGCTTTGTAATGTCTCTGTTAGGCTTTGAAATGCTTTTCTCTTTGCACTTTTATGATGTACAGTGATACCTCATACAACGTCCAACTTGGTTCCACAAGTTTGGACTTTATATGGATTTGGACTTGCAAAATCCTAGCTGCAATGCCTTATACAACGTCCAAATCCTTGCCACGATGCCTCATACAACGTCGTTTCCATAGAGATACATTGTACTGTAACAGCACAGACTTCAGGGCAAAGTCAAGGAAACAGACAGGAAACTGACAGAACTTTAAGAAATCATTGTCTAAAGGCTAAAAACATTACAAAAACATGTCAAACAACCCTGATTGTCCAAGAACCTGAATAATGCCGCAAAAATCCCAGGAATGCTTCTAAAAATTCTGACGAAAAAATTCAAAAAAATAATAATCCAAATTCGTGCTCAAAACCACTCCTAAACACTCTTTGCCTCATGCAAAACCCACAAGAGCAATGCATGCATGTGTCCTGTCTTTTATACTGCCCAGGCACAATACAACCTGGGAAAACCCCAATGCTTCATACAAAGTCACATGACTTTGTATGAGGCAACTTTTTTCAAGGAATTAGGAGATGTTGTATGAATCCGATGTTGCATGAAGCGGACTTTGTATGAGGTATTACTGTATATTGTTCCTACGATGACATGACATTGTGACTTATGTATTGTTGGTATATGTTACTGTATTCTATTATATTTTGTACTTTATTATTTTACTTGAGCGGCAGAAGAGGTCCCGCCTTGAGGCTGAGGATGCCTGCCACCCCACTGTTGTTTGTTTGGGAACTTTTCTATGTGGTTGTAACTTTATCATTATATTATAGTATTGTATTGTGTTGTTGAATATTATTATGTGCTGTTTTTGTAGAATTAATTTTGTATATTGTATTATTGTGTATTTACTGTGTATATTGTTTAATTATCTTGTGAGCCGCCCTGATTTGGGTTTCCTGATTGGGCAGCATACAAGTACGAAAATTAAATTACATTAAATTAAATTAAATCTTCTATATGCTGTGTAAGGTTAAGAATTTGTGGTGTACAATCTTTGCCAGGTCTGAAACCAGCTTGTTGTGATATAAACAGAGCTGCTTTAGAGGCCTTCACTAATTTAAATTGATAATTTAAACTGCTGAGAGCCACCTCTGTTCAAACAGAGAAAGCAGTTAGAAGCTTCCAGAAGCAGGGGGCAGAGCCACACCTGGCCCTTCCCTAAACTGTGACTCATAGGGGCGGAGCCACACTAGCCTTTAAAAGCTCTGAGCTCTTCAGGGTCAGCCCTTTTGACTCTGCATGTGCTCTTAAGCAGAGCTGCTGCTGAGGAGAGCCAAACAAAGGAAGTGAGCACTGGTAAGTTTTGCAGTTGGAGTAGAGCTGCTTTAGAGGCCCGCGCGCCTAACGGCGTGCGAGATTGCAAACTAGTAACAAAGGAAGAATATAGTCTTACTAGGTAGAAAGGTAGTAAACGTGTACATTTTTGAGGCCCAGAATACTGCACTTGTTAAAATGGATTCTGAGAGAACAGTTGTAGTTACCTGCAATACTTGTGCCATGTTTGTGTTCTTGCCAAAGCATATGGAGAACTACACTTGCAGCAAGTGCAAGCTGGTTGCACTACTAGAAGAGAAGGTCCAGCAGCTAGAGGCCCGCATATCTAACCATCAACAAATTAAGGAGCTTGAGCTGTTCTTGGACAGAGCGGAGCAGACTATGCTGGACAAAGAAGAGACAGGGCACAGTTCTGAGGGAGAAGGCCCTTCACTAACTCAGGAGGGAGATGGTTGGAGGAATGTGACTCAAAGGAGGAGGAGAGTAGGGGATCACTCTGAGAGTCTGAAATTACAGAATAAATTTGAGGCTCTTTCCCTCATCACACCTGATGAGGAACACACAGAGGAACAACTGGTTCCACCTGATGATCTCTCCTTCATCACACTTGATGAGATCCAGGAAGATAAACAACCGGAACAAACTGAGGTTCTCTCCCTTAATATGGTTAATGAGGTGCATGTAGATGAACAGATTGCAGGAGAGAGGCTCCTTGTACTAGGCGATTCAATAATTAGAAATACAGAGAAATGGATTTGTGATGCACATGATAACCGTATGGTGACTTGCCTGCCAGGTGCAAAAGTTGCAGACATCACAAGAAATCTAGATAGATTGTTAGAGAGAACTGGGAACGAGCCAGTTGTCATGGTACACGTTGGTACCAATGATGTTGGGAAGGCCAAGCGGTCTGTCCTGGAAGCCAAATTCAGGTTGTTAGGAAGAAGATTGAAGTCCCGGACTTCCAAGGTATCATTTTCAGAAGTGCTGCCTGTCCCTCGTGCAGGACCTACCAGGCAGGCAGAGCTCAGAAGCCTCAATGCGTGGATGAGGCGGTGGTGTCGAGAGGAGGGGTTCAGATTTGTCAGGAACTGGAGAACATTTTGGGACAAGCCAAATCTGTTCAGGAGGGATGGGTTGCATTTGAACCATGATGGGACCAGATTGCTGGCACTCAACATCAGAAGGGCTGCAGAGCAGCTTTTAAACTGATAACTGGGGGAAAGCCGACAGGAGCTGGGCAGCATCCGGTTCGGGAAAGTGTGTATTTGTGTAGTGAGGAGGATGCAAAAATTACTGAGCAGAGCGAGGAGCTAGTCACTAGCATTCTAGCAGAAGGATGCAAGAGGCAGTCTAACAATGCAACTGGACACAAAAGACTGTGTCAGAAAAGCATATATAAATGCTTGTATACAAATGCCAGAAGCCTCCGGAACAAAATAGGGGAGCTGGAATACTTAGCAATAGATAAGAATATTGATATTATTGGTATCACTGAAACCTGGTGGACGGATGATAACCAATGGGATACAGTTATCCCAGGCTACAAACTGTACAGGAAGGATAGGAAGGGGCAAATGGGAGGTGGTGTGGCCTTGTATGTCAAAGAAGTGATAAAAGCGTATGAATTGGAATATCTAGGTGATTTGGAGTCACCATTAGAAGCTCTGTGGGTAAGAGTATCAGGCCACAATGATGGTCTAACAGTAGGCATATACTATCGGCCTCCGACCCAAACTCTTGAGGGTGACTGGCAGTTGGAGAATGTTGTAAAGGAGGCATCCAAGAAGGGAAGCCTGGTTATAATGGGGGACTTCAATTACCCTCACATAGACTGGGTGAACTGTTGTTCAGCACATGATAAAGAGATAAAGTTCCTAGATATGCTAAATGATTGTTCCCTGGGACAGATGGTTGAAGACCCAACTAGAGGTACAAGAATCCTTGACTTGATCCTGAGTAAAACTCAGGATCTGGTGCAAGATGTTAATGTGACTGATCCAATAGGGAACAGTGACCACAACTCAATTATGTTTAACTTGATCATAGACCGCAAGTCACTGATAAAATCTAACACAGAGACCTTAAATTTTCAAAAAGGAAATTTCCCAAAGTTGAGGAAACTAGTAAAAAAGAAGCTGAAAGGGAAAATTGAGAGAGTCCAAATACTCCAAGAGGCATGGAGGCTGTTTACAAAAACAATAACAGAGGCTCAATTGGAATGCATACCCAAAAGGAAAAAGGGCACTGCCAGGTCCAAGAGGACTCCGATGTGGCTTACAGGAGCTGTTCGGGAAGTGATCAAGAGCAAGAAAAGCTCATTTAGAAGATGGAAGGCTTGTCCGAATGAGGACAGCAGGCAGAAACATAAATTCTGGCAGAACAAATGCAAGGCAACAATCAGGAAAGCAAAGCAAGACTTTGAGGAGCGTATAGCTAAGAATACTCAGAGAAATAACAAAGACTTCTTTAAGTACATTAGAAGTAAGAACCCAACTAGGAAGGCCATTGGACCATTAGATGACAATGGAAGGCAAGGGGTTATTAAAGAGGAAACAGAGATTGCAGAGAGACTCAATGAATTCTTTGCTTCAGTATTCACTGAAGAAGACAGAGGCCACATGCCCAAAACAGAGCCTATCTTCGTAGGGAGGGAGACCGAAGAATTAAGCCAGATAGAAATAACCAGGGAGGAGGTCCTTGCATGTCTTGTTAAACTAAACTCTAACAAATCACCAGGACCAGATGGCATCCATCCACGAGTTCTCAGGGAACTTAAAGATGAAATTGCTGATCTCCTAGCCAAAATATATAATCTTTCCCTCAAATCAGGCTTTGTGCCTGATGACTGGAAGGTAGCGAATATAACACCAATTTTCAAAAAAGGATCCAGGGGGGATCCAGGAAATTACCGACCTGTCAGTTTGACATGTGTCCCAGGTAAAGTGATGGAAACCATCCTAAAAGATAGAATTAATAGGCACATAGAAGAGAAGGCGCTGCTAAAGGAGAGCCAACATGGCTTTTGCAAGGGCAAATCATGCCTCACTAATCTGTTGGAATTTTTTGAGAGTGTCAACAAGCATGTGGATAAGGGGGATCCAGTTGACATTGTTTATCTGGACTTTCAGAAGGCTTTTGACAAGGTCCCACACCAAAGGCTCTTGAATAAAGTTACCAGTCATGGAATAAAGGGACAAGTCTTGTCCTGGATCAGCAACTGGCTAAGGGACAGGAAACAGAGGGTAGCACTAAATGGACACTTCTCCAAGTGGAGGGAAGTAAAGAGTGGGGTCCCCCAAGGTTCAGTACTGGGACCCCTGCTTTTCAACCTCTTCATAAATGATCTAGAGGTAGGAGTAAAAAGCAAGGTAGCCAAATTTGCTGACGACACTAAATTATACAGGGTAGTGAAAACTGTGAGAGATTGTGAGGAGCTCCAGAGGGATCTCTCGACACTGGGGGAGTGGGCAAAACAGTGGCAAATGAGTTTCAACATTAGTAAGTGCAGAGTGATGCATGTTGGGGCAAAGAACCCCAATTACATTTATAAACTGATGGGGTCTGAACTCTCTGCGACAAACCAGGAAAGGGACCTTGGTGTCCTGGTGGACAACTCAATGAAGGTGTCAACCCAGTGTGCCTCAGCAGTGAAAAAAGCAAACTCAATGCTAGGGATCATTAGGAAGGGTATAGAAAATAAGTCAGCAAGTGTCATTTTGCCTCTTTATAAATCTATGGTGAGGCCCCATCTGGAATACTGTGTACAGTTCTGGTCGCCATACCTCCAGAAGGATATTATGGAGCTGGAAAAAGTGCAGAGGAGGGCAACCAGAATAATTAGGGGACTGGAACACCTTCCTTACCATCTGAGGCTGCAACGGTTGGGCCTCTTCACTCTTGAACGACGACGTCTAAGAGGTGACCTGATTGAAGTTTATAAAATCATGCACGGTGTGGACAAAGTAGATAAGGAAAAACTGTTTTCCCTATCGCATAACACTAGAACTAGGGGACACTCCATGAAACTTTTGGGTACTAGTTCTCAAACAAATAAGAGAAAGTACTTTTTCACCCAGAGGATTACTGGTCTATGGAACTCCCTGCCAGAAGAAGTGGTGACAGCTGTCAGTCTTGACAGCTTTAAGAAAGGATTAGACAAGTTCATGGAGGAGAAGAGTATCAATGGCTATAATTATGGATACTTAAGGACAACCTCCGGGTTGGAGAGATAGGCAGGATATCTCTCAATATCATTTCCAGGGAATCCTAAGCAGGTGAAGGCATCTGCTTGGGAATACCCTGAAGGAAATGGTGAGCCACTGTGTGAGACAGAATGCTGGACTGGATGGGCTGTGGCCTGTTCCAGCAAGGCTGTTCTTATGTTCTTATGTTCTTAAACAGGGGTTCTACTATTGCAGACAGTCAGTTCAGAATTAAATGTTCATATGTTTTATATAAGTGGCAAAGAAGAGACATGGGCTCATAGCTTTTTGGGTCTTCTGGTGGCTTACCTGGTTTAAGTATAGCTATCACCCAAGCCTTCCTCCATATCTTTGGTATCTAGACTATATTTAGGCAGTTATTATATAGGCTAAGTAACAATTTTTCATTCCAATATTAAAATCAGCTTGGACCAGTCTACACAACAAGTAAATTTCCTAGACATCATTGTGATGTCTCGAGTTTTCATCCAGAACATGCAACAAAATCCATTGTCTTCAGCCAAGCCCTCAGGTACAACCGCATCTGCTCAGACACACATAGGGTTACCATATTTCCCTCTCACAAAAATGGGACAGGAGTAAAGGTTTCCCTTGCTCAAAATCCAGTCATATCCAACTCTAGGGTTCAGTGCTCATCTCTGTTTCAAAGCCAAAAAGTCAGTGCTGTCTGCTTCTGCAGACGTTTCTGTGGTCATGTGTCAGGCATGACTAGACACCAGAACACATGGAATGCTGTTTACCTTCCCACCCAAGTGGTCCTTATTTATCTACTTGCCATTTCTTGCTTTCAAACTGCTAGGTTTGCAGGAGCTGGGACAAAGACGGGAGCTGATACTGTCCTGTTTGTGTAATGACGCCACAAGAAAAGGCACGCAGCCCCCTTTCTTTCTTTCTTGTTCACTGCTGCTCACTGCTGCCACCTACTGGTGGTTCCAATGGAAATGCATGAAAAATGTGTGGATTCCCCCCCCTCCAAATCAAGTGGTTTTAAAACCGTGAATATTCAATGTTTTTTATGGACCCATGCAAGAATGTAATAAAATGTGAAGTTCACGGTTTTCTGTGGCATATGGCAACTCCAGACACACAAGACAGGGATGCCAAGCTCAAGGACCTACAAAATGCATTTCTTAAACTACAATGCCTATCCAATATGGTTAAAGAACAAATCAACCTGGCTAGATGAATACCCAGAAGTAACCAACTACAAGACAGACCCAGAAGAGAAAGCAATCGAACACCACTGGTTGTCACTTTCAGCCTTCAACTTAAACCCCTCACATGCATAATGAAAGATCTCCAACCCATCTTGAACATGAATACTTCACTCTCCAAAGCCTTGGTGACAGACATCTACTTGCTTATAGACAGCCTTCCAATCTCAAATAATTATTGACACACAATAGACCACACAAAAGTGAAACAGAGATGAGAACCAAACCCTGCTGGAAACCCAGATGTCAACTTGGCCGCACATTCACTCTGGAAACTCTATTACTGGACCCAATGGCACCACACACAACATTAAAGGCTGTTTTACTTATTCTTCTGCCAATGTGATTCATGCCATCTCTTGTCAAAAATGACCCTCTGCGCTCTATGTAGGACAAACAGGACAATCTTTGCATAAAATAGTTAATGGACATAAATCAGACATCTGGAATGGCAACACAGAGAAACCTGTTTCAAACCATTCTAATCTACCTGGATATTCTATCCAAGACCTGAAGGTTGTAATTCTGGAACAGAGAAATTACAAGACTAGGCTCTAGAAAGAGACAGAAGAAGTAAAATACATCCATCTATTGGACACCCATCGCAGAGGCTTGAATATTAGCCAGGGGTTTCTGGGACATTGTCATATTTGACACACAGACTGTTATATGCTGCTATACTGTATATATATCATATTTTGTTATATTTTACCCCTTCTCAAACTTTCCTGTATAATTTTCTTTCACAACATGTCTCAATGTGTTTGCACAGTAACACAAAGTTTAAACTCATTAGCAAATGTTTAATTAGCAAATGTTGCTGGGAGTAAGAAGTTTTCTATCCCACTATTTACAAAAGAAAAGGGAACATTTAGAGCTAATCTGAATAACAACCAGAGATCATCTGCTACTGCCAACTGCAGGAAGCTGTATTGATTTGCATACTTATCTGCCATGTTGATTAATCACTCTATGCATCTGTAACTGGTGTATATAAATTCATGCCTTGACGTCTCACTCCTATGGACTTGATCCACAAAAGCTAACATGAAAAATATAGCAGTTAGTCTTTAAAGTGCCACATTGTTTTTGTTTTTGTTTTCTGATATGCCTGAAACACAGACAAACACAGCTACTATTCCAAAATAATAATAATAACCATTTTTTGTTATTGGTCCAAAATGTTTAATCTTCTCAACCCGAATCTCATCCATGCCAGCTGCTTTACCATTCTTACACCTGCCTATTGTCTATTGTCTTTTCCAGCTCTCCTATGGTAAAGTGGGTAGTCAGATCACTTTTCTTCCATTCCTCATTCCTTCTTTCCTCTGTTTGTTTTTCAGTGGGTTGTTTTCCCCTGTGTTGGTATCTGGCTTCCCATTTAGAAATAGCTGGTGGGCAATTTGGTTAGCTGAGATATTGGCATGTAACGGTCATTTGGTTACATCATTATTAAGATGATTAAGTAGTCTCCATGCTTCTTGACTGCTGCGGCTTGCATCCTCTTTGGTCGCTACTAGACTTAAAAATTATAAACTATAAAATGTATATTATATTGTGTTCATAGTTTATAATTTTTAAAAAGTCCTCCCCCATACCAGGACCCACAGAGCTACGTGACCAGTTTCTACAACTTTATGGATCTTCATTCAGTTTCCTAAATAGCATTGTTTCTTGTGGAGGCATCAATCCTTTGCAGGCGCACCCCCCAATAACGGACTCAGACACCATTGAAAGTGGATAACGGCATTGGGCCACATTTATTGATTCATGCCCTAGTCCGAATTATAAATTTGTATTGGTAAAACGACCAATCATAATTCTTAAGGCAAGCAGGCCGAAGTAACACTGGTAAGGTACCACCCAAAATTGCCAACGGCAATTGGTTGCAATGTATCAATTTGTATCAATTTGTTTGTTGACAATAAACAAATTGTTGACCGTAGTCAATATCTAACTCATGACCCCACCCTCTGACTCGTATCCGTGAAATCACGGGGTGATGCATGCTGGCTAGCTATCGCCATCACCCCATCGCCTGGTTCGTCGTTGACCGGACAACGTTTAACTAATTTATTCCTATCTAGTGTTGTCCAGTCAATTGCGAACCTGCCGGATACCTGTGGGTCATAACTGTTTACCTTACCAGTGCTACCCGCCCATGTGACCAAAGTCAACAGTAGTCGTAGAAGAACCCCTATATCAAACCATAGCAACAGTGTGGGATGGGCAAAAAAAACCAGGACCCGGAAGCCAATGTGGGTCACAGCCAAAAATTCCCACCCGGCCCCGAAGCGACCAGAATATCATACTGTTAACTAGGGAGGGGGTGGAGGGGAAAAAACTTCTCCGCTCCGTCGCTTAGCTAAAATGGCAGCTCGGCTGCCTCGTGGCCACCCCTTTTATAAGGGAGCTGGCCACGCCCTAAACTACCCGGATCATTCGTCCTGTTGGGGGGGGGGGGGCGCAAAGAGCGCGGCGGCCATTTTGGCGCCGCGCTTGCATTGCAGGCGCACCCCCCAATAACGGACTCAGACACCATTGAAAGTGGATAACGGCATTGGGCCACATTTATTGATTCATGCCCTAGTCCGAATTATAAATTTGTATTGGTAAAACGACCAATCATAATTCTTAAGGCAAGCAGGCCGAAGTAACACTGGTAAGGTACCACCCAAAATTGCCAACGGCAATTGGTTGCAATGTATCAATTTGTATCAATTTGTTTGTTGACAATAAACAAATTGTTGACCGTAGTCAATATCTAACTCATGACCCCACCCTCTGACTCGTATCCGTGAAATCACGGGGTGATGCATGCTGGCTAGCTATCGCCATCACCCCATCGCCTGGTTCGTCGTTGACCGGACAACGTTTAACTAATTTATTCCTATCTAGTGTTGTCCAGTCAATTGCGAACCTGCCGGATACCTGTGGGTCATAACTGTTTACCTTACCAGTGCTACCCGCCCATGTGACCAAAGTCAACAGTAGTCGTAGAAGAACCCCTATATCAAACCATAGCAACAGTGTGGGATGGGCAAAAAAAACCAGGACCCGGAAGCCAATGTGGGTCACAGCCAAAAATTCCCACCCGGCCCCGAAGCGACCAGAATATCATACTGTTAACTAGGGAGGGGGTGGAGGGGAAAAAACTTCTCCGCTCCGTCGCTTAGCTAAAATGGCAGCTCGGCTGCCTCGTGGCCACCCCTTTTATAAGGGAGCTGGCCACGCCCTAAACTACCCGGATCATTCGTCCTGTTGGGGGGGGGCCGCAAAGAGCGCGGTGGCCATTTTGGCGCCGCGCTTGCATTGCAGGCGCACCCCCCAATAACGGACTCAGACACCATTGAAAGTGGATAACGGCATTGGGCCACATTTATTGATTCATGCCCTAGTCCGAATTATAAATTTGTATTGGTAAAACGACCAATCATAATTCTTAAGGCAAGCAGGCCGAAGTAACACTGGTAAGGTACCACCCAAAATTGCCAACGGCAATTGGTTGTAATATATCAATTTGTATCAATTTGTTTGTTGACAACAAACAAATTGTTGACCGTAGTCAATATCTAATTCATGACCCCACCCTCTGACTCGTATCCGTGAAATCACGGGGTGATGCATGCTGGCTAGCTATCGCCATCACCCCATCGCCTGGTTCGTCGTTGACCGGACAACGTTTAACTAATTTATTCCTATCTAGTGTTGTCCAGTCAATTGCGAACCTGCCGGATACCTGTGGGTCATAACTGTTTACCTTACCAGTGCTACCCGCCACACGGAGGGGCTTCAAAGAAGGCCTGACGCCCCCCCAGACCGTCAGCTCGGTCAACAGGCCTGCTCGCCAATCACCCAACAGGAGATCCATACCTCCTCGCGACAGATGGACCCCATCCCCTGCATACAAATCATAATTTTCTAGGCCAATAGCGGGGTGACGACTGACCCGTCCCCAAGCCTTGTCGGCAAGGAACCGCGCCACCGCCCTATTGACCGCGCGCCGAGCGCGGTCAAGGGCCATGAGGTCAACTCCTCCTCTGTAAGAATGGCGCGGGAGGCCAGGGTTGCGGGAGGCCAGACGTAGTGCAAGTAGGCGAGGTCCTCGCAAATCGCATGCTTGAGCGACAAGCCGGTGACCTGACCCAAATCGTTGCCCCCCAGGTGCATGATGAGAATGTCAGGCGGGGCAGCACTTCTGCCTGAAAAAAGAAAAGGCAGCAGCTCCCGCCATAACATCCCAGGCTTACCATGCCATGTGAGACTGGCGTGTTCACCCAGTCCCAGTCGGGGTCCCCACTCTGTCGCCGCAGCGTAACGCGCTGCCCTTTGCACGTAGCTGTGGCCCACCAGCCATACTGTCACCGGTGTAATACGACACCCAGGGTCTGTAAGAAAATTGAGGAAAAAAGGAAGGTGAGGTGATTGTATTGGTACTCACGGCGGAAGTGGGCGCACATAAAACTGAAAACATTGTGAACCCCACCTCCCCATGCTGCGTATGTCAGCCCCGGAGTACCCAAAAGCAGCTGCTGTAGAGGCTGCCCCAATACGGAATGAATGTGTGCCATAACGGGCACCTGGTAGGCCCACCCTGGCGAGGGCTCTGCCTGTCACCTTCCAAAACTGAAATTTGGTAAGGGGAGACCCATCTTGGTGACAGAAAAACGGGCCATGGTGCGTGCCACGCAGTGCAAGAAACTCCTGTAGGGCACCAACCGGACAGATGTCTGCCAAAGAACACCGTAGCAGTCTTACACCACTGCCTGCGCCCTGCTGATCAGTCTTAGAGGAGCGTATCCTCAACTGGGCCCAGTCTTTGGCAACATAGACATCTTCGAGTTCCAGTGCCCTACAACTTGCATCCGCCTTAGACAGCATCACAAGTTCGCTGATGCGGAGCGCTCCAAAAAATGCCACCGTTGTGGCTGCATGAAAAAGGGCTGCCTCATAATGATCAAAACAGAGGCCTGGCCAGCCCCGGGCCAACTGGGTAAGAACCCCTGGGGAAATAGGGTGCCGGTCGTCCGGGCAACGCCCGCGCTCACGCACCCACCCCTCCAAAACATGTCTCACATGGAAGTCAGAGGTGCTGTCCACACGACCCCTCACCTTGGCCATGAAAGCCAGCGCCGAGAGCTTGGATGCTATGGTGCTAGGTGCGAGGCCCTGGGAATGCAGGTGAACCATGAACCGCAGAACATGATCCACCGGGATAGGCCAGGTCTCTGGCAGGTGAAATTGGGCAGAAAATGCCCTATAAGAATTAAAAGCTTGTTGATACGCCTTACGCGTGTGGGGCGCCAGTGACAGGCCGATCGCCCGGTTCACCTCTCCCTGCCAATGGTCCATATCTCGTCCGGGAGTGGCGAGGGAAATTCCTCCGCATCCGGGGCCAAGGCACGGAACCGGGAGATCTGCAGGCGGGACAAAGCGTCGGCAATATCATTATTAACCCCTGGGACGTGCCTAGCCCTGAACAAAACGTTGAGGCGCAGGCAGCGCAGCACAAACTGGCGCACTAGGTCCATAACCCTGGGCGATTTGGAAGTCTGTGAATTGACAATGTGGACAACAGCAGCGTTGTCACACCAGAAATGCACGACCGAGTTGGCCCATTCCTCGCCCCACAGCATCAAAGCCCCCAGGATAGGAAAAAATTCAAGGTATGTGAGATCACGCAGGCGACCAGTGCCTGCCCATGCCAGTGGCCACCCACCATAGGCCCACTTCCCATTGAAGTACATCCCATAACCCAGGGATCCTGAGGCATCAGACTGGATCTGAAAATTTGGGGAAGCCAGGAGGTCAGACCTCCAAAATGAGACCCCATTGAACTCCCTCAGGAACTGTAACCAGACGAACATGTCTGCCCTGATACCCCGGGTAATCCTGACTCTATGGTGGGGCCTGGATAACCCTGCCATGGCGTCGCATAAGCGCCGAGCAAAAGCCCTGGCCGGTGCGACCACCCTGCAGGCAAAATTGAGGTGACCATGTAACACTTGGAGTTCCCTCAGCGATGCCTTGTGCTTGGCCAGCAAATCCGAGATGAGGGCCACTAACTGGGACACCTTATCCCCCGGTAACCTAGAAGCCTGCGCTACTGTGTCGATCTCCACCCCCAGGAATACTAGCTTGTTAGATGGGCCCTCGGTCTTTTCGGGTGCTAAAGGGACACCGAGTTCCTCCATTAGCGTCTGAAATGTGTTGAGGAGACGTGTGCACGTGTCCCAGCCCCGTTCACCCCCGAATAAAAAGTCATCCAGGTAATGGGCTACAGACCGGGACCCTGACCTGCGGACGAAAGCCCACTCCAGGAAGGTACTGAAACGCTCGAATGCAGAGCATGATATGGAACAGCCAAAAGGCATGGCCTTATCAAAATAATATTCGCCCCGAAATTTGAAACCCAGCAACTCGAAGTCGCCCGGATGCACCGGCAGTAGGCGAAAAGCCGACTTGATGTCGCATTTAGCCAGTAGGGCACACGGGCCGCACGAGCGCACCATGCGCAGCGCGTGGTCAAAGGATGTATACCTGACCGAACAAAGGTCATCAGGGATAGCATCATTGACCGATCGGCCGGCTGGGTAAGACAAATGATGAATAAGGCGAAATTCGCCTAGCGACTTTTTGGGAACTAAGCCTAGGGGCGATACCTTAAGATTGGGGAACGGGGGTGCAGGGAAAGGGCCAGCGACCCTGCCCGCATCAACCTCCTTCCTAATGCTGGCAGCAGCCACCTCCTCCCTTCCCCTAAGAGATAAAAGATTGGGGGCATCCTGAGGGGACCTATCACCCATGAAAGGGATACGGAACCCTTGCTGAAAGCCTCGAAGGAGATACTCCGCATCCTCCCTCTTCGAGTACGATGTGAGCCAACGCTCCAACATACGCACATTAATTGGGGAGGGGGCCTTTTGGTACACTACCTCCATCTGCGGCAGTCTTGCCAGCCCACTGTCCGCCCTTCCCTCTGCCACGCGTCCCTCCAGGCCTGGGACAAGCAGAGGCTGCGTGGGGGCCCGCACAGGTGGGACACTCATGCCTGTACTTGCAATTTTTCCTATTGCAGGAACCATTGGACGAGAAAGTCCAGCACAGCAGGCGGGCTGGAACCCCCTGCCCCGCCACCTGGCGGGGAACCTGAGCTGGAGCCGCTCGCTGGACCGCATGTCCGCAATGGTATCTCTCCCCTGGCGCGGGGCGCGTGGGCGTCATGTACAGAAGCCAAAGCCTCTGGCACGGCTCGTCCCACCTCATCTCGGGGTGCAGGGGAATCCGCATACGAAATTCCTCGTCATAAGCCAACCCGGAAAATCGACCATCGCCCTATAGATGTTGTCCAAATATTGGACCATCGGAATAGCCAAATCCGGCCGCGCTCTCAAGTACACTGCCATGAAGATTAAATAAGCCGGCAGCCAGTTGGCCCAGGTACGTGGTGGCTTGCGACGACGTGCCTGCTCCTTATCCTTCTCGTCCTGCCCCTCCCTCTCCTCCTTGGTGGGCTCTCTGTTTAAGAGTGAGAAGATATCTACATACTCCCCCCGCCATATCTTTTCTCTGGTGGCTTGTGCTAGGTGGTCACCCAGTGGCAAAGAATATCCCGCCGTTGGCAAGGCCGAAACCGGGACCGCAGACAACGCGGGCATCTGAAAAGGGGCCTGAGCTGGCCCCGCCACCCCCAATACATTCCCGGCAGGGTAGGGAACACCTGCAACCCCAGGGGTCTGGGTAGCAGTTGTCATCGCCGAGTGGGGCGCCGGCGGCTGGGCCACCGCACCACCCGCGCGAGGCCAAGGCCATTGAAAGGCCACCCCCGTAGTGGCAATGTGTGTAGGTGTATTGGCTTGTACTGCATACTCACATGTTGCACCCCCGCAGGCCGCCCCCACCGGGGGTTCCGGCCCACCGGGGGCGTCGGAGCTCACGACCGCCGTAGAGCTCATCATCGGGGCCTGACCCACACCTGCTTGCTGGCCGGGGAGCTGCGAGGCAGTGGCCGAAGTTGCGCCACGCGCCTGCAGCAGCTCGACCCGTCCCGTCGCCTGCTGCTGCCCGACCGACGGCGCCTTGAAACGAACCCCAGAAGTAGCCCCAGCATGGCTGGCCCGAGCCAAGGAGGCCTCGAGGGCCGCCACGCGGGCCAGTAAGGCCTCCACGCTGACCTGGGGCCAAGGGCCGGCCGGCCCGCCTGTTAGAGGCGCGGGTACAGGTCCCTGTACCCCAGGACCCGAATAGGGCCATTGTCCCGCACCGAAGCCCGGAAGGGTCGGTGCAGGCACCTGCCAAGGCAGGGGGCCACACCACCCCCCAAGGCTAGAAGGCCCCGGGGGGAGCTGCGCCACAACTGCTGCAGGCCCAGCAGAATGGGCAAAGCCAGGAGCGGTGTCCACCGCTTGCGGGCCGTGGGCCGCAGCCCTCACCGAGCCCATGCTTGGGTCTCCCGCTTCCGGCCAAGGGGTGATCGACCCCATCCCGCCGGTCCCGGCGGGTGCCGGCAAAGGCGGCTGCTGGGGAGGCGCCACCGTGGTCCTCCGACCCGGATTGCGCCTCCTACCCGTGCGAGCCGCACTCGAAAGCGCCTTCTTCTTCGGAGGCATCTCACTCAAGGCAAAAGGAAGCCGAAAGAGAAGATTCGCCGCCAAAAGGCTTCCAATCTAGGTAAGGAGCGACGGAGACACAGGGGAAAAAACTTCTCCGCTCCGTAGCTAAAATGGCAGCTCGGCTGCCTCGTGGCCACCCCTTTTATAAGGGAGCTGGCCACGCCCTAAACTACCCGGATCATTCGTCCTGTGGGGGGCCCCCCGCAAAGAGCGCGGCGGCCATTTTGGCGCCGCGCTTGCATTCTCCTTTAACAAAACATAATCTATAAATTCTCCCCAGATATCTTTAAAGTTATTCTAATTCTCTTAGCTTCCTCTTAATATTTAATATTACAAATTGGTTTGTCATTAATAGCAATGTCCCAAACTTCTTTATACTGTACTATTCATTTAATTGAAAATAATACTACATTTTCTATTGCTTAGCAATCAATAATTTTGCTGCTGTTAACAAATTTGAAATTATTTCTTTACTTGAACTAAATGCAATTTATCGTAAGTGTGATATTTAAGGAATAGTTTTACCAGTTTCACACTCTCAGTGAGCTTCTATGACTGTGTTGGGATTTGAACCCAGTCTTCCTAAATTCTAGCCAGTTATTCTATGTACTACTAGACTATGTATACCTGGGGTTCCCAAACTACAGCCTGTGGCACCTAATAATTCAGCCCACTGTGCTCTCACCATTCCCAAAAGCGGAAGCAAAATGTGCCTGCGCCTGTGCAAAATGCTGCCGTAAATGCACCTGTGGCTGTTGTAAATGTTCATTAATAATTTTATGCCTGACTGATGAAGAGACCTTTTGATCTTGAAAGCTTGCAATGTTACTTCTTTTTTTTTAGTGATCCAATAAAGGTATCGCCTCCCTCCTGCATTCCTTGATTTTTTTATGATTTAAACATGGACCACATGGCTTTGTTTGCTTATGGAACTACCTGATATTACAAAATAGCCACATGGACTTTTCAATTAAAGAACAGCAACACAAACTCAAGAAATGGCTAATTTCCTTTGTTTGCCTATGGAAATACTAGGTAAGGTCTTCTTTGCTCAAAAGCCAGCCATGTCTGACTCTAGGGTGCAGTGCTCATTGTCATTTACAGCTAAAGAGACAGGGCTGTCTGTGTCTGCAGACATTTCTGTGGTCATGTGGCAGGCAAGACTAGATGCCAGAATGCATGAAACACTGTTATCTTTCCAATCGAAATGGTATCTATTAATCTACTTGCAATTTAGATAGATAGATAAATGGATAAAATTTTATTGTCATTGTCCTGCACAGAACAACGAGATTTGGGGGAAAAACCACTTATCAACTCAACAAAACCTAAACAAAATACAGCTATACAAAATTATCAACATATTCCCACCCCACATATACACATTTAACCCCTAAAAAGCTCTAAAACTCTAAGGCTCTAAAAACTCTAAAATTCTAAAAACTCTATACAGAAGCTCCCTCATAGACTGCATTGCACTGCATTCAAAGCCAGAACCGCTTTTGGGTAGAAACTATTTCTCAAGCAGCTGGTCCTGGTCTTTATGACCCTATACCTTCTTCTAGAAGGCAGAAGCTGAAAGAGATCATTTCCGGGGTGCGTACTATCTTGCACAATCTCCATAGCTTTCTTATAACACCTGGTGGCATAGATTTGATATAGAGTGGGAAGAGTACGCCTGATTATCCCCTCTGCAGTCTTTATGACCCTGGACAGCATTGTTCTTTCCCTAGCTGTACAACTCCCAAACCATACACAAAGACCATAGGTTAACACACTCTCTATGGTACAGTGGTAGAATGCCAACAACAGGTCCTTTGAAAGATTGTTCTTCCTGAGGATTCTCAAGAAGTATAACCTTTGCTGTGCTCTCTTCATCAGATCTTTGGTGTTTGCTCCCCATGTTAGATCATCCCTCAGCATTCCCAGAAATTGAAACAAACTGGTTTCAAACTGCTAGGTTGGGAGTAGCTTGGAAAAACAATGGGCGCTCACTCCATTGTGCAGTACTCAGGTCTGAAACTGCTGACCTGCTGACTTTCGTTTATCAAGCTCAGTATCTTAACCACTAAAGCCACTGCAGCCTACTGTACTGTAAACATCGTGTACAATTTGGGTGTCAATTTCTCTTATAAATACATTATCTCTCCCTTTATTTTCTGTTACCTCATCCAACTCATCTTTGGCTCACAGGGTTGCTGAGGAAGCTAATGTGTACTCCAGTGTAATATCCAACTGCTTTAAAAATAAAATCCTCTTTCTTTGTTTTTCTTTATCAGTACGCTACCGAGGGCAGCTGCCTGAGTCATCTTTTGCTTTGTGTGCATCTCTGATAAATGAATGAGTTGCTTTCCATCATTGAACAGGATCCTGTTTGATTGGAAATGGTCAGGTTGCCTAGTACTAATAAATGTCATTTTTATGACACTCAAATGAAAATAACAGCAGATGTTTATTTTTGATTCTTTTTTTGCTTGAAATCAGCACAATCTGGAAGTTGCTTAAATATCCAAATAAGCATTTTGGAGATGTGGTATCATCATCCTCCCCTCCATTTCCATGAAATTCAGTTTTCTTCTCCTTTAGTCAAATTATTTTAACACTATCTTAGTGGTGTTAGATGCACTGCCAAGAGAGTATCTCTCTCTACTGCGAAGAATAGTAGTGGGAAGATTGTTGTGGAATCCAGGTTGTGGCTCGCATTTTAGCTGTCTTCACAAAAGAGAGGATAGAGCTGTAGACATCTGCTTATCTTATTCTCACATGCAAGAATTAGGAACCCACTGTGCTCTTTAACTCCTTGCCTAAAAAGGCTATTTCATGACAGTGTTGGTTCACATTTTCACATTTGCAAGAACATTTCTTGTGCAAGTAATTTAAATAACACAAATTGCTCACAGCTACAATAGCTTCCACTAGCCATGTAGTAGGTGCTGCTGAATTATATATATATATATATATATATATATATATATATATATATATATATATATATATATATATATATATATATATATATATATATATATATATATATATATATATATATATATATATATATATATATATATATATATATATATATATATATATATATATATATATGAAAAATGTGTTGATGTTTTATTTGCTCCTTTTGAGCAACCACTCCCACCCATTTTTCTGTGCTGTTTTTGCTTCTTTGTGGTTGCTTAACACAACATAAGGAAAAGATGCAAATTTTGCGCAGACACATTTTGTCCAACTTTCAGAAACCATTAGTGACAAAACACATTCCTAAATGGAAATCCTATTGCTTGGTGTAGTAAGTCACAACTAAGTATGACAATCAAAGCAATAGAACTTATGAAGGAGCTAAGATCCCTATTGATTAATCAGGTCTACTCTAGTTACAATTTACTAAGCTAAACAACACAGAATTAATCCATATGCTGTATATGGAACAAATGAGCTTATCCTCCAGTATTTCTATGCAGTGAAGTGTTTTTGACATATATTGTGACTCCAGCTCCATATCTGCCCTTTATTCAAAAATTTATATCATTCAACTGCTGTGTAAGAATATATTGTCTTGCACTAGAGGTGAGTAATATGGGGCATGAAAACTCCTCATTGAGATGCTGTGGTGGTTAGATGGGGGAGAAAGAGGAATTAGCAGTGGAGAAAGAGACATCAATAATATAGAAAGCATTATTTACATGTTAAACCTTTTATAAGGGAAGGGAAAGAATAACTAGCTCACTTGGAGAGAAGGTTATCATTAGCTATTGTCAAAAATTTGTGACAGTTGTGTGAGCCAAATCTATCTATTGCTTGGAAGATTCCTATGCAGTTAGTGCTATCATTTTTCAGTGACAATATCAGATAAAACCCAAATGACAAGATAAGTATTATGTGTACATATCTGTAAGAGGAAGCTATTTTTGATCTAGTTTCCCCAAGATCAGGCTTACTGATCCATTTAGCACAAGTCATGGTTTGATCAGAGCTTGAATAAGAAAAAAATAATGTGCTTGTGTTACTTTTTGAAACTGATTAACTTAATATTTATGGCTTATTACTTTGTGAATACTACTACTATTACTACTACTACTACTACTACTACTACTACTACTACTACTACTACTACTACTACTACTACTACTACTACTAATAATAATAATAATAATGCAGTTGCAATAGTCCAGATATCTTCTATTGAACAGATAAATCAGCTTGCCTATATTGCAGCAGTAATAGCAATGGAAGAACTCGGGATTTCACAACTGAGGTCTCCTAGAAAATTGTTTAAGAACCCATGGTGAAAAATCAGGCTGGAGCTTAAAATCAAAAGATTCGAAGCAGATGCGAGTAATCTAAAAAACATGCAGGAGAACAAGCTGAAGAAGAGTAAGACCAAGAAATACCTGATCAAGAAATATGGGCTAAGTATAAAAACAATCAAAGAAGCTTCAAAAATCATGAAGCAGCAAATAACAGCAACAGCTAGAAAAATTGAGAGGTATGAAGCTAGGGTCATCCAGTATAAAGACAACCAGTTGTTCCAATCAGATCAAAGAAGGTTCTACCAGAGTCTGAATCAGAAGGTAGGTGTAAAGGCCGAAAATCCTGAGAAAATGACAACCACTCAGTTCTGGAAATATATATGGGGGACTGAGAAAATTTACAACAGAAATGTGAGATGGATCCAAGACTTTGAGAAGAAATTCTCCAAGAACATAATGGATCAGATAGAAATAACAACTGATATGATCAGTAAAAGAGTGCAAAGAGTCAAACATTGGTCATCACCTGGCAATGATCAACTGCATGGGTTTTGGCTTAAACACCTAACCAGCCTGCATGGAAAAATAGGTGAACAGTTCAATGAAATGCTGCGGACAGGTCACATCAGTGAATGGTTAACAACTGGCAAAACTTATTTGATTCAGAAGGATTTAACAAAAGGAGCAATACCTGAAAAGTATAGGCCAATAAGGTGTTTACCGACTATGTTTAAACTACTGATGGAATTCAAGACTACCTAAAAGCAAATAACATCATACCATTAGAACAGAAAGGGAACAAATGGGGAAGTAGAGGCACAAAAGATCAGCTCCTCATTGATAAAATGATCCTTGAAAATTGCAAAAGCCGGAAAACTAACCAGTATATGACTTGGATTGATTACAAAAAAGCCTTTGACTCACTGCCACATAGCTGGATTATTAAGTGTCTAGATGTCATTGGGAAATGTAAAAGAATAAGTACCTTTATTGAAAGTGCAATGAAGAACTGGAAAACAGAACTGTTTGTTAGAGATGAGAGTTATGGATTGGTTAATATCAAATGAGGGATTTTTCAAGGTGACTCTTTATCACCCTTGTTGTTCAATATTGCCCTGATTTTGTCAATAATTGTGCAAAAGACAAATCTGGGGTACCAAACTGCCAAAAAATCAAGAAAAATTTCTCACCTGTTATACATGGATGACCTGAAACTGTATGGGAAATCAGAAACCGAAATACAGTCACTGACCAACACAACCCAAATTTTCAGTACTGACATTAGCATGGAGTTTGGATTGAATAAATGTGCCACAGTGGCAATGAAAAAAGGAAAAATCACAGAAAGTGAAGGAATTGAAATGCCAAATGGACAAGCCATTAAGTGTTATCAGTCTGAAGCCTATAAATATCTGGGCATATTACAATTGGATAACATCAAGCATGGGCAAGTGGAAAGTGTGGTCAGTAAAGAATACACTCAAAGAGTCAGAAAAGTTCTGAAAAGCAAACTGAATGGAGGCAATACCATCAAAGCCATTAACACCTGGGCAGTGCCTGTTATCAGGTATACTGCTGGCATTATAAATTGGACTCAGGTAGAGCTAGATAGTTTGGATAGGAAAACAAGAAAACTTATGACCATTCATTATGCATTACACCCACGCAGTGATGTGGATAGGCTGTATTTACCTAGAAAATCAGGGGGTAGAGGTCTCTTGCAAGTGAACAGACAGTTGAAGAAGAGAAGCATGCGCTAGCAGATTACATAAAAAACAGTGTAGAGCCAGCTTTAATGGAGGTCAAGAACAAGGAGTTGCTTAAAGTGAAGCAAACAAAGAGTCAATATAGGAAAACAATGATGCAAACACGGGCTGACAGCTGGTACAACAAGGCATTGCTCGGGAAGTTCCTTGAAAAGATCGAAGGAAAAGTAGATGAGGAAAAGACCTGGTCATGGCTTACTAACGGAACACTGAAAAAAGAGACAGAAGGCCTGATCCTGGCAGCTCAAGAACAAGCCATCAGAACAAATACAATTAAGGCTAGAATAGAAAAATCAGGTGATGACCCCAAATGCAGACTCTGTAGAGAAGCGGATGAAACTATAGACCATATACTGAGCTGCTGCAAGAAAATTGCTCAGACTGATTATAAACAGCGCCATAATACAGTTGCTCAAATGATTCATTGGAATTTGTGTCACAAATACCATTTGCCCGTAGCAAAGAACTGGTGGGATCATAAGCCCGAAAAAGTGATTGAGAATGAACATACAAAAGTACTCTGGGATTTAAAAATACAGACTGACAGGGTTTTGGCGCATAATACCCCAAATATTACGATTGTGGAGGGGGGGGGATATGGATCATTGACATTGCCATACCTGGTGACAGCAGAATCAGCGAGAAACAGCTTGAAAAAATTACTCTATATCAGGATCTGAAGATTGAACTGCAGAGACTCTGGCAAAAACCGGCACAGGTGGTCCCAGTGGTAATCGGCACACTGGGTGCTGTGCCCAAAGACCTAGGCAGGCACTTAGAAACAATTGGAGTTGACAAAATCACCATCAGTCAGCTGCAAAAGGCCACCCTGCTGGGATCTGCTCGCATAATTCACCGATACATCACATAGTTCTAAACGCTTGGGAAGTGTTCGACTAGTGATTTATGATACAAAATCCAGCATTGTTATCTTGTTGGCTGTGTGTTTGAGGATAATAATAATAATAATAATAATAATAATAATAATAATAATAATAATAATAATAATAATAATAATAATAATAATAATAATAATAATAATAATAATAATAATAATAATAATAATAATAATAATAATAATAATAGTGAGCCACCTTGGATTCCTTCATTGGAAGAAAAGTGACATAAAGATGCAAAAAGGCAGACAGGCAGAAAGACAAATAGATGGAACATCCCCTCTCAAAATAATAAGGTAAAAGTAATGATTACTTGTAAAATACTAAGTTTTAGGTCCCATTGACTCCCAGAGTAGTTATGCCCCACCATATGTACAAAAAAATGCATGACAGCATAATTTTATGTAGCTTTATCTTTAGGCTTGGCTGAAGTAAGATCCTCCTCTGAGGTAAGGCCTGGGCCAAATGGCCATGCTACCACCAACCCCACGTGAAGTCTGATTTTGCTGCAATTAAACTCAACTACTGATGTCCAGAATGGATGATATTTTGCATATTTCATTTATTTATTTTTTGTATTTTTCACTATGCATTTTGCAAGGTGTGTTGTTTTGGTTCTCCATAAGTTTAGCCAAGCCTTTTCTTGTTTCATATTAGAACTTGAGAGGTGTACAGAAGACATTTCCTTGATTTCATCCATCATCCATGAGGTGGATGGCTTTGGTGCTTTATTACCTCATTTCGTTCATTGTTTTCTAGCAAATGTCGACATATTTCTGGACATGCAATGCCAATCAAAATAGATTTTTTTCAGTGGGGGTAGGTTTCAGGCAGCCAGTAGTAATTCTGCAGGATTCAATAAGAGCTGCATTCACTTGTTTGCAATCTGATGATTTATGCCATATGGCGCTAACATATTCTGCTGTGGAGTAGTACAAAAACAAAGCTGTTGTTCTTATTGTTTGAGAGTGTGCACCCCAATCTGACCTAACTATGTTATTTCTGGTGGTAACTTTCTGTTTGGTGATTAGAAAATGTTTTTTGTACAATCAGGGTTTGATCCAGAGTGATGCCCAAATATTTTGGGGTAAGGCAAGTGCCAAAATCTTGTCTTCTCAGCTAACCTGTAGCTTATTGTCTACTTTTCTGTTCTTTAATTGGAAGGTATGGATCTGTATTTATAAAGTTTTAGGTTTCACTTGTGTAATTATGCAATTGAATTTTAGCTAGCATTTTTCTCATGAGCAGCATAGGTAACTTAACACACACCCACACCCCATTCTCTATGTTCACAAAATCCAAAATAAGTCAGCTTCTTTAAATAAAAAAGGTCAAAAAGGGAGGAAAAAATACAAGAATGTTTGTTGCACACATTTGATAACTGTTCTTTTGTTATGTGATGAAGCATAATCATGAATATTACTGGATTTACATGCCTCATTCAGTGGGGATGTTCTGTACCTACTGGTGATTTGGATGGTAATCTGAATAGGTACTATTAAATTAGATACCACCTATTTAATGCATTATTGCACACAGTGGTGTGAACATGGATAGAGGAGAGTACCATGTTTGTAATACTCAATGCAGTCACACCTGAAAAGCACTACAGCTTCATAGACACTGCAACAAGGTTGGTAACTTAATTACATTAAAGAATTATAGTGTAAATCTATGATGGATTTGTTCAAATTAAAGGTATATCTGCATCAGTTCATTTTGATAGCAGTTGTCATTAAAGGGAAAGGGGTAATCTGAGTTCTGGATTTTTGTGTGTGTTTGGGCTCCTTTTCCTAGTTTGTTCTGCAAGGCCATTGAATTAATAGGAATTCAGTGAGTCAAGTCCTTTGTAAATTCTGTTGATTCAAATGGGCTTACTCTAACTGCAACTTACTTTACTATAGTAAGTCGCAGTTAGTGTAGGCCCATTTGAATCAATGGAAGAATTGTACAGCAGAAATCTATATTTAATGCAGTGTATTGAGAACAGCTTTGAAACCAGGAAGATTACAAGGACAGCCTTTTGTCCACCTATGACAGTGGTGGCCAACCTTGGCATGCCAGGTGTTCTTGAACTTCAATTCCCAGAAGCCCATATCAGCTTGGAATTGAAGTCCAAGAACACCTGGAGTGCCAAGGTTGGCCACTGCTGACCTATGATATTACTTATTCTCAAGGAATTGTATAATCTAACCTAGAAGTATATATACAAACTAAGGCAATAAAAACCATTTTGCATTATAAAGGACTCAAAGAAAAGTCTTCCCAAATGTACTGGCTCCTAAGAAAAATGAGTTTATAGATATTTTGGGAAAATTTATTGAACATCTATTTTATAAATCCAAAGGAGTTAAGCCTGGTCAAGAATCAGGGCCATAGCCAGGGGGTGGCTAGGGTGGGCTTTGCCTACCCTGAGTTAGCAGATTGCCCACCCTCAAACTCCCTGCTGCTTATATATATGACATACAAATATGACATTGTTGCCCATCCTGAAAAAACATTCGTCCGCCCACATCTAGAATCCTGGCTATGGCCCTGTCAATAATATTTAACATTTTGGAAATAGGGGATACGATACTTATAAATGAACAGATACCGTATTGTACTGTGACTGGTTCTCACCGGGTTTGGCGAACCAGTAGTAGAAATTCCAGGCCATGCCCACTTGGCTGGCCACACCCACCTCTTAACCTTCCCCTCCCAGCACCACCAGAAATGCGTCCCATTTGCCTCACCCAGGGCCGAAGGCGCGCTTTCATCTCCGCACTTTCCTTGCACCTTCAGCCCTGCCCGATGCAAATGGGATGCGTTTCTGGCAGCGCTGGGAGGGGGAGGCAGAGGCCAGCCAGCACCAGCCCACCAACTTGCCACATTCATCTCCCAGCTGCACCACCGGCTGGGATGCATTTCCGGTGGCGCTGGGAGGTGGAGGCGGAGGCCGGCCTCCACCAGCCACCAACTCGCCATGTTCACCTCCCAGAGTGCCGCTGCTCTGGGACTCCTCCTCATCTCCGTGATTCCCAAAGCAAGAAAGCAAGGTAGGTTTCTTTCTTTTTTTCAGGGGGATGGGTGGGTGTTGAGGCCATACCCACAGATAACCACGCCCACCGATAGCCACACCTACCAAGTGGGTAGTAATTTTTTTTTACAGTGTATCACTGAACAGATACTGTAGGTTTGTTTAGAGAGGTATGGCTAAGAGAACAAGGTCCCATGGTGGAGGGTGCTAATTGTAGATGTATTATTAAGTGTCTAGATTTGTATGATTATTTTTCTGTAATATTGAATTTTGTTTTAAGTGATGTGATATGTTTGTTTTATGTTTTAATTAAATAAAAAATAAAAAATATTACTTATTCTCAAGTAATTGTTTAATGTAACCTAGGAGTATACACAAACTAAGGTAATAAAAGCCCTTTTGCAAAATTGAAATTTTTTCCATTAACTTTCAAGGACAATGAAGGACTCTAATAAAAGTCTTCCCAAATGTACTGGCACCTATTTTGTTTAATGTATTTACCAATTAACAACCACTTCCTCAAGGCACCCAAAATGTATGACAATCTCATACTTGCTGCTCAATAAGCAATAAGCAATAGGTAATGATCTCTGGTTTAATTGTAAGTGGGACAGAATTTAAGGCTCATGAGATTTTGTTATACAGGTACTATCATTCTATCAGCTATGCTATAGCAAGCATAATCAATGGTGAGAGATGGATGTGTGTATGGGAAGGTGGGTGGGGGTGGGGTTGTAGCACAGCAACATCTGGAGGACTGCAGGTTCTCTACCCCAAGTCTGCATTGGCTTTTAATGGAAACTGGTCCTTTAATATTTGAAGCCATTATTGCATCACTTTTAAACATCTCTATTTTCTTTCAACTCATCACTGTTCTAAGTATACAGTAATCAGTGTTGCTGTTTGCACTGGGAAAGGATCTAACCTACCCATTACTGTTTATGAAGGCCATAAGCATCTGTTTTATATGTTTTCAGCAGAATCTATGGTGACCGACAGCAGTAAGAGCTCAGATCAACAAAAGCATAAATTGTAGACCAAGGATAGAGAGATAGGTTGCAGGGAAATATAGGTTTTATAAGCATATAAAGTAAAAGGTCACACATTTCTTAAATTAAGAATTACTCTAGAATTGAGTGTCATTTAAAGAACCACTATATTTTTAAAGCAGAGAGCCAAAGATAATGTTTGAGAAGGAGACATAAGTGAAGCAGGAGATTTAATGTACTTCACCCATATAATATATTCCATGCACTTAAATTATGTTGACAGAGAGGGACGTGTGCTTAATAAGGAGCAGCAGGGTGAATCCTATATCTGTCAGATACAAGTTGACTAAAAAAGTAGCATAAGACTACTTAGGTTGTATTCGGATGATAAAGAACTCAACAACAGTAAGTGGGGGGGGGGGGGATGTTGTTTATGTGTCAAGATTGGTTTGAACTGGAAACAGGATGGGAGTTAACACTGTATTGCACTATGCAAATTTGCTCCTAAGTAAAGGTAAAGGTTTCCCTTGCTCGAAAGCCAGTGGTATCTGACTCTAGGGTTCAGTGCTCATCTTTGTTTCAAAGCCGAAGAGCCAGCACTGTCTGCTTCTGAGGACATTTCTGTGGTGCGCAGAATGCTGTTATCTTCCCACTGAAGTGGTCCCTATTTATCTACTCTCCATTTCTTTCCGGCTCCTAAATTTCTTCAATTGAACGGAGGTTGCAAAAAGCACCCTTTCCTTTTAATTTTGCTGCTGCCAATGCTTTTGAAACAATTTGACTTGGAAAATGAAGTACACAGGGAGCATGCACCTTATTTTGAAACTAATTAGAATTTCTGAAAGCCTCTGAGAAAATAAAATCACCTTTAAAACAAGGGGCAACAAAGTAATTTTTTCTAGGCTGTTGTAAGTGAAAACTCACAAACCAAAAGGCAGGCTATATAGGAACTGTGAACCATGTGAGACAGGGCAGTGACAACACAAAATATTTTGCATGAATACAACTCAGTCTATTTATTTCCTCTTGTAAATAAATAAAGAATTTCACTGGTGTTCTCTTTGTTCTAACCCTTTTCACTCCTGTTTCTGAGATTTGAAAGATAAGCTTATCTGCCTTACTTGATTACTTGGTTGATCCGTGTTTCACACGTCAGGTTGACGTGGTGGAATGAAGCATTGTCTTCCACTGTCTCCGATCCCTCTGGAACTTTTCCCTGAACTGATCTTCTCATCTGGTTGTTGACCTTCCTAGTGGTTGCTTTTTGTCAAGTGGTATCCATTCTGTGATAGCTTTCATCCACCTGCCATCCTTGAAGTGGTTGGTATACATGCCCAGCCAATTGATGCCTTGCAAACTCAATCAACGTTGACACTTGTTTTGCACCTGATCTTATACACAGTTTTTCATTTGATATTTGGCCAAACCATCGTATGTGTAGCATCCTTCGCTCGATTGCTCTTTGTGTTACATTGATTTTTTTTGATGTCAGCTTTTGTAGGTGCCCATTTTTCACTGCCATATAATAAAGCAGGCAGAATGGTGGTGTTGACGAGTTCAACCTGCAATTTTTTTTTGTCCTTACAACCAGATTTTAGCCAGTTCAGCTATCATAGATACCTTGTGTGTAAGTCTGAGATCCTTAGCACCCTATACTACTGGCAGGGTGATAAGAGGCTCAAAAGGAGCCTTCCAGAATTCTCAAGATACACTTCACAGGATTCTTTTGACAGAATCCATCAAACACACTATGAATCTGGTTGAAATGCACATTAGATTGTATTGCATGGCAATTTCTATTTTGGTTGTCAAAGGCTTCCAAGGATGTGGAGATTAAATAAATCCAGATTCTTTGAATATGGCACATATTGATCCTCTCGGCTTTAGGTGGACACCATATGTTCCCAAGGCAACAAAGAAGCCATCTTATTCCAACATGCTCGGTACAAAAAATGGCTGCCAGAAATTCTCTGTCCTTGCAAAACAGCCCTCCACTGAGACCTCAGGCCTCCATGGCCCAAACAATTATGGGTTTTGACTAGGGTTGCCATATGTCCCATTTTCCCGGGATTGTCCCGGATTCAAGCTCGGGAAAATTCTCCCAGCCAGTTCAATAAAAAAACATATTAAAGTCCTGGAGTCAGTGGTGGGCATCAGCAGGTTTGCACCAGTTCACCAGAACTGGCAGCAGAAATTCTGGCTGGCCCCGCCCATCCAAGTTTTGAAATAAAGCAGTCCTAATTAGGGTGCAACACAGGGCTTTCCCCTAGCCACGCCCACCATACCATGGCCACAATGTGGCAGCAATTTTTTTTGGAGCCCACCACTACCCAGATTTGCACCACAATGCACCACACGCATGACACACATGGAGGGAGGGCCAGAGAGTGCATGAAGCTAGCTTTCGGCAACTGGTTTCCTTGCTCTCTCTCCTCTGTCTGCCTGCCCACCTGCCAGGGAGACTGTGAGCCAGTGCAAGGTCTGAAAAGCTAGGAGAGAATGGATCATCAAGGCACCATGCACAGCCAGGCGGGCTGCCATTGGTGGAGCCAGAGGGAGCGGCGCAATGGGGAGTTCAGGCTTTACCAGATTTGCCTGACAGTCACCAGATGGGAGGAGGAGGCAGAGGTGCTTTTGGAGTCCGTGTCTTCCAAAAAGGGTTCTCAGAGGGAGAGAGGGGCTGAAGCAAACCCTTAACTCCCCTCCTGTTTCCCTGGGATGCCTGGAAGGAGGGGGGCTCCCCACCAGTAAGGCACTATGGGGAAAGTTGAAAGTTGCCTCTTGACTTTGGGTGGACTTTTCCTGGCAGCCAGAGCAGAGACCATCACAGGTAAGAGGCTCAGGACTCCATACCCCCTTCTTCCCCATCTTTTCATGTCCTCTTGAATTTGGCTGTGCCTCCCCCATGCTGGGGACTCATTTGGTGAAACCTTGGAAGGTTGGGGTGGCAGTGGTGGGAGGGGGGCTTGTCTGGGTCCTGGCAAGTTTGTGCGGACTTCGCCGGGGGTGGGCAGTGTAAATTGTGGGTGTGCATGCACAGTTTGAAGAATACAATGACGTCACGTGGCTGTCCTGTTTTTGTGGAAGATAATTATGTCAACCCTAGTTTTGACATATGAGAGTAAAGGTTCCTGTAGTGTGGACTTTAACTAAGCTATGTGACCAGAGTTCAGAAAAATTAATTTGAGGATGATAATTCCCAGCATTTCCCAGCCAATGGCCATGTGAATTCTGTGAATTATTTTGACTGACGGTAATCTTTCTAAACTCAGCATATGATACATTTGTTTCTTTTTAGGTCATGATGGATTACAAACCTCTTACACATTCTTTGCAAATGTAATTTCCACTGCTTTGTTAATAGCTGGCCAGACAACTCCTGTGCTAGCATACACATTGATTTCTAAATGCATAATACAGGTCTCTTTGCCTCTGAAATATTTTCATTTATTCTCCCATGTTCACTGTCTTGCTTTTCATTTTGCCTCCTATAAAATTGGCTATGATTTTTAGTGGAAAAGACACTTGCTACTTAGCAAGGTGAACGTCACTGTCTGTCAATTCATCTCAGCCATGGAGGGTCCAGTGATTTAGATCATTTTACTAATACAAAATCATACCCGTGGGAAATGAGATTTCAACTACAATCACTCATGCATTCTCTCTAATACGTAGTTGGCATTAAAAGCATTACAATAGATAGATAGTTAACAAAATAATACATTATCTGTACTACGTATTTGTTTTCCCCCTTTCCTTTTCAAACTGTTAAGAAAAATACAGGAGGATCCATTCTTCAAGCTCACAGTGCTCATTTTCACACTGAGACACACTACAGGAGTCCAGCCTGTTATCTTCACTGCTGAGAAATTATATTACCCCATGCATCTTTCTATCTCATTGAAAGCATGGTTGATTTTCATTTGGCCTTGTGTCTTGCTCAGATGAGCTTAGCATCAGGCACACCTGCCTGGTATGCTTTTAGATGACCAAATAACCAGAATTCTCTTGACAATATCCAATAGATTAAAAATATAGAATACAAACAATAGGAGAAAAATGACTGAAGACAGCATATCTCCAAATCAAGAGAAATCCATCAGCAAAGGTAGAGATAATTATGGTGTATAAAACTAGCAGCAAAAGTAAGGAATGCTAAAATATGAAATTATAAAAATTAAAATGCTTAAAATATTTTAGGAGAATGAAAATAGTTTTAACTGAAGACAGGGAAGCCTTGCTAGAGAGGCCACCTTGGAAAGATCACCAGAAAGCTCTCTCATTGGCAGCCAACCATCTTATCTGGAGAAGGACCTGCTTTGAAGCAATGGCTTGGGGCAGCCCTAAGCTAAGGTTTCATTCTTCCATAGTCTCTCTGGAGGAAACCAAGAGGAAGGTTTAGCACATTCCAGCTGGTGTATATAGATGGGACATATTGCTAGCTGTTTCATTCCCTTTGCGATACAAAGTTCTGGCATAACAGCCATTAAATTCTTACAACTGCATCTGCTCAGACTCGCAAGGCAGAGATGCCAAGCTCAAGGATCTACAAAATGCATTTCTCAAACTAAAATACCCATCCAATATGGTTGAAGAACAAATCAACCAGGCAAGACGTAGACCCAGAAGCAACCTATTACAAGATAGGCCCAGAAGAAAAAACAATCAAACATGGCTGGCTGCCACTTTCAGCCCACAACTAAAACTTCTCACACGCATAATGAAACATCTCCAATCCATCTTGGACAAAAATACTTCACTCCCCAAAGCCCTTGGTGACAGACCTCTACTTGCTTACAGGCAACCCCCCAATCTCAAGCAAATATTTCCACACAACATACTATGCAACAGTGAAACATAGATGGGAACTAAACCCTGATGCAAACCCAGATGTCAACTATGCCCCCACATTTACTTGGGCAACAGTACTACTGGTCCCAACAATGCCGCACACATCATTAAGGACAATTTTACTTGTTCCTCTGTTAATGTGATTTATGCCATATTTTGCCAAAAATGCTCTTCTGCACTCTATATAGGACAAACAGGACATTCTCTGTGCAAAAGACTTAATGGACATAAATCAGACATTCAGAATGGCAGTACACAGAAACCTGTTTCAAACAAATTCAATCTACCTGAACATTGTGCACAGGACTTGAAAGTTGCTGTTCTGGAACAGAAAAACTATAAGACAAGGATCCAGAGAGAGATAGTAGAGATAAAGCACATTGATATGTTGGACACCCATCTCAAAGGTTTGAATATTAGTCAAGGTTTTCTGGGACATTATCAAATTTGATACACCACAACTAACAGGTTGTTACATACCTGTCAGCCTTCCTGATTTGGCCGGGATTACCCCGTAACTTGACGTCGATTGACGTCATAACCCAGCCCCCGCTGCCAAAACCCCGTAATTTGGCAGCGGGGGAAATGCTTTCCGCGCATGTGCGGAAGGGTTTTACCCCTTCCACGCATGCGCGGAAGCGCTACGTCGCTTGCGTAAGGGCTACGCAAGCAGCGTAGCGCTTCCGCGCATGCGTGGAAGGGGTAAAACCTTTCTACGCATGCGTGGAACGCGGCCTGCGCACAAGCAATGTGCGCAGGTCCTGTTTTTCCGGAGCCACGGGTTGACAGGTATGGGTTATATGCTGCTATATATGTTGTATGTTATATGTTGTTCAATTATACCACCCTTACAAAAACTATTTCATAGAATTCTCATCCACAGTCTCAGGCTTCCTTTCAGAACAAAGGAAGAACTTGGTGCTTCGTCTGGGCCACTCACACAATAGATGCTAGACCTGAAGGGAAAACTCATTAGCAAATGTGTAATGCCACAATATTTGTCTTGCATTCATCTACTAACTATTTGCAATTCAAAAATGTGAAGCTTCACAACTAACCTGAAGAACAGGTATTACCAGTTGTAAAAATAACTATTCTGCACCTCTGTACCTGATGTGTATAAATTGATGCCATGAAGCCTCACTCTTATGTCTGACGAAACGGACTTGATCCATGAAAGCTAACATTAAAATAAAGCAGTTAGTCTTTAAAGTGCCACAATGTTTTTTTGTCTTTTTGTTTTCTTTTGTTTACTCTCTGATATGCAGAAGCTGTTGCAAAAAGAAGTTAGAAAGAAACACGGATGTTTCTTAGGCTTTCTAAAATATTTGGACAGCTGTCTTGGAATACTGAAGCTGAAGCTCAAGTACTTTGGCCACCAAATGAGAAGAGGGGACTCACTTGAGAAGGCCTTGATGTTGAGAAAAATCAAAGGCAAAAGGATAAGGGGATGGAAGAGGATGAGGTGGCTAGATAGCATTGTTGATGCAATGGGCATAGATCTGTGTGGGCTGCAGAAGGACGGCAAAAGACAGGAGACTGGAGTGCGACAAAGGGTCAGACTCGACTGTGCAACTGAACAACAACTTGGAATGTAGCAGGGTAATGTTGGGTGTGAGATAAAAAAGGGCTCTAATGGAGGATCCCTACATCCTGTACATTATGGTTGGATTTCCCTTTAATATTTGCATGGGTAATGCCTGTCAACCTGTAAACAAAATATGGGAAGATATGGCAGGAAATGTAATAGTACAAAAAGTCTTAAGGGATAAAGGACACAGTTCTCCCTCCCTCCCCCTTTTCTTCTGTCTCTCTGGTAATTTTTACCAGACATTTAAATGATGCCAACAATCTACTGATAATAGAAATTATGTCTAAGCTAAGAATGCTAGGCAACTGCAGCTAAAAAACAAAAACAAAACCCATTTCATTAAAGGATCCAGCAACTCCACTTATTATTGTTATACCTAGAGGATCACAAAATAAACAATGTGTGTGCCATCCTTGTACAACATTGCTAATGCTGTGGTATGTTAGATTCACATGTATTATTTTCATCAAGTACATGAGGAGAAACCAGGATGTGGGTGTGTTTGAAGACTAAGGCTACCTATCGTTCGTTGAATTCCTAGGCCTTTGCCAGTTTAAATAAGGTCTATCAGTCAACATTTTAACATAGTGGGGTTTTGGAACTAGAAGTTACACCCTGCAGAGAACAGAAACTACTTACTTAGATGTTCTGCAGGAATGCATCTATAAGCTTGACAGCAATCGGCACCCAGAGACCTCTCAGACTCCTTTCTGCAGTCTTTAAAGTTTCCAGCCAAACTATAGAGAAAATGTTTTTTTCTCTAGTACTGCATCCTAACTAGGAATTATACAGTGATACTGTTGTTCCTCCTGAAGGTCCAACCATCTCTTCAGAAGATTTCTGCCTGTCAAGTCCATGTATGGGAAACCCACCTACAAGAAAGATCTAAGTCTATGTCAAAAATATGACAGGGGAAATGTTAGAATGTGAGAGAGTACAAGTGAAATCTAAGAATACAGATGCGTTGGAAAAGAGCTGGTGGGCAAGGCAAATACATAAACTGATATTTTTGTATTCTGTATTAGATATCTCAATATCACCTTCTGCTTTTTTAAAAAAAAATAATTTTATGTTACTGAACCATCCTATCTAAACCTAGATAAATGGGAGAAATATGTATACATTCCTTTAGATCTTCATATCAGACTTTAATTTTAATGTAAACTATCTGTGTACCCGGCCTTGCCCGGGTTCTTGTCGAGTAGGAAACACCAGGGACCGCCACCTCCTCTTCCGGCCTTGCTCAGGTGCCTGATTCCTCTCCTGAGGTTCCCTGGCAGCCTCTCTCCTTTCCTCCTTCCATCTTCCTTCTCCTGGGCTTACCTCTGTCCACTGTACTCCTGTCATGCCTTGGCAGCTGGCCAAGGGGTGGGGCCATGTGATGTCATGAAGTTCCAGACCTGGTCAACCATTGTGATTGGCTGAGGTTTTATTCACTGGCCATGGGGCGGGACCCTGTGATGTCACAAAGGCCCAGTCCTGGTCAGCCCTTGTGATTGGTTGGAGATCACGGTAACCTACATGAGGCTATGACATTAGCCCTACTATGACATAGCCCTACTATGACTACTGGGTCATCTCATGATCCCAAGGTAGGGCAGCTCTGTCACAGGACAACTTCATTGGATTATCTAAGCATGTCTACTCTGTTCCAAACTTAATGACTTTAGGATGTGATTGTGAACTCAAGGACAACATGATCCTTTGTGAATTAGACTTTACTGTCAGCCTGACGATTCCTATGACATGTTGCTTTCGTGCTGGTGGAAAAGCTATTTAAAATGTTTTGATTGAAGTTTTTAATGTCACCAGGCCTAGAAAATGCCAAAATTATAGTAATGCTAATCATTACTATAGTGATATACTGATTGGAAAAAGTGAATTTTTGTATCTGGTGTAACTAAGATATATTCTCTGCAAAGTACCTTTTTTTAAAAAAACCTAGTGTTTCTATAAGCACCACCATCTCATAATGCTAAGAGAATACTAAAATATATTGTTACATGTTTGGAACTCCTGCCTAAATCTCCGTAGCCATGCTTGAGTCATTTTTCACCCAGTTAAAGTCAATGTACCCAGAGAGGAGCAACTATTTACTCCCCCTCCAACATCACTTCTATACAAGAAGAGGACCATGTCTGAAGTAGAAAAACTACTACACAGTGATGCCCTGTGACAGTGAGAGGGACAGCATTTCTTTGAACCTTTTGGGTGAGGTGTGCCTTCCATTCCATGAGCCACCCATGATGTTACATATAGGTAAGAATCCTAGAAACAACAGCTTGTTAAGCTCACTTGTTTTCTTATCCTCACATGTGCTTCACTGAATTTGGTAAAGTGTACTATTAAAATGGATGGCGGTGGCTTAGTGGTTCAAATGCTAAACTTGATGACTGGAAAGTCGGCAGGTTAGCAGTTTGAGACCCAAGTGATACACAATGGAGTGAGCTCCTGTTTCGGTTCCAGCTCCTGCCAATGTAGCAGTTTGAAAGCAAGAAATTGCAAATAGATAAGTTGGTACCACTTTGGCAGGATGGTAAATAGTGTTCCATGCACTCCGGTGTCTAGTCATATTTGCCACAGGAACACGGAAATGTCTGCAGATGGAGACAGTGCTGGCTATTTGGCTATAAATGGAGATAAACACTGCATAGAGTCAGATACCACTGGCTTTTGAGCAAGGGGGAGATTTTCTTTACCATTAAAATGGCTGGAAAGTTGAGCCCTATTCAATCATTACCTTCTGAATATTACCAACACACTTAAAAAAAGAATGTCATTAAAATCTCTTCATTGTCACTTTGTCCACATAGAGAGTGACATGTCGGAAGGGAATGAACCCTTGCTTGAACGTTGGCTCTATCCATAAGCAAGACCCCTTCTAGCTGGGGGATTCTGCTGTTTGTCTTTACCTATAAAGAGGGGCATTAACCATTGGATTCCAGTATACACACCTGCACCCGATTATCGTATCCCATACCGAGCCGCCTGCACTCACCCAAACCCAGACCGCAGAGTGCTGCAAGGTTGCCGAAGCCAGCAGTGGGGCAACAGCCCCACGAATGGGAACAAAGGGAAACAACTTCAATTCCCAACGTCCTTTGCACCACGCCACGCCACAGTCAATCAGGCTGAGAGGCGCGAGCAAAAAGAAGATTGGGAAACGCGGCATGCCCAATTGAAATCGAACCGCAGAAAAAAACCGCTGTATGAATGCAAACAAAACAAACAAAACTCCAAGTCCCAGCATCCTATGTGCCATGAGCACTTCAGCCAATCAGGCTGAAGGGTGCAAGCGTACAGAACGCTGAAAAAGCCAGCATGTGTGATAGGAAAATGGTGGTGTACTGGGTGCTGAGTTCAATTCTAGCAGAGTGTAGTACTTAACTGTGAGCGACAGAGGAGGTGCTTGTTTAATTTTCTCCTTCACACCCAGTCAATAACAGCAGAGACTCAGTTGAACGGTGCAAAGCATAAAGAGCTTTTACTCAGCAGAGGTGGTGATGCAAAAAAACATAAACAATAGTATCTTATCTGTGAACAACTATGCAAACAAAGTCTTTCAGTTTCACAGTAAGTACTTGCACATAGCAAAATCTCCTGCTGCAGCCTAGCTCTTCCCTGGCTCGGCTTGCAGAGTATGGCAAACAAATGCAGTCCCGGTTTGCTCAAGTATTTACAGTCTTAAGATGGCAACCTCTCTCCCCGGAGAGTAATCTCACAGCCAGCAGTTCTTCCCTTCAGGCATGCAGTTCATTACCCAAGAAAGAACAACAGTCCATGCTCATAAGCATAAGAGAACAAACCTCTGTGTTGAGTAAACATCCAGCAGAAGGCATCAAAGCTTCTTGTAGAACATCATTATAGCTTCAAGGTATAAAATTCATGAGCATTAGTCCAGAGGTTAATTCCAGAGCATTCGGGCAGCGTGGCTACAAGATTAAATCATGAGCATTCCGGCAGCATGGCTTCAAGATTAAATCAAGAGCATTCCAGCAACGTGGCTACAAGATTAAATCAAGAGCAAAGAAGCAAACTACTTGGCTCTATTTTATGCAGTGACAAATGCTGATTCATTCCATCATTACCATCATCTGTCTACAGTTCAGTAAGTTACTCTTAAAGCTGTAGCACCACATATCATGTATTATTTACAATACCAGGGTGTTCCCCATGACATCCCTAACAGTGTGAAAAATAAAATAAAAACACCCCGGCCTCCCGCAATGGGAGCGCAAGTCTGCCGCAGGCGGACACAGTGCCTCACAGCCTCGCAAACAAATGCATAGAAACAACCATGGCGAGACCACCAACGGCCTCAAGGTAAGTTGAGCCGGGGTGGAAAAAAACACCACCAGCAGGCAGCAGTTCGTCAGGAGAAGCACACTGCCTGGCGAATGACTGGCAGCTGTGTTTGTACTACCAACGGCAGCCAGCATTCTGCAAGGAAGAGCCCCACCCCTTACGGATTGCTGCCTGCTGATCTCTGGTTAGGTAAGCCAGGAGAAAAAGGAGACAGCGAGGAGAGAACCATTGTCAGGCAGATAGCTCTTCTCTGCCTCCTTTTCACCTGACCTACCTAACGAACCTTACCGGGGGAAGAGCGAGCTGACTGCTGGCTCCTCCTTTTCCCCATTGCTGCATCGAAACCAAATTTCGAAGCAGCATTTGGGAGAAGAGGAACCGACAGACAGGCTATTCTTCAAGCAAAAAAACACAACAACAAAACCAAACATTTATCTAAAACACCAACCATCAAAATTAATAAAAAATAAATAAATAAATAATTAAAAAACACATTAACCAACAAAACAATAAACAACAAATCCACAAACAAAAACACCCAAAATACCATGAAAGCACAGAAAAAACACTTAACCACAACATGAAAATACCTAACTCAAACAACAAAAATACCTCAAATTAAACAAATAAACACAAAATAAATTAGAAACATAAAAAACAACCAGAAATAAAAAAAACAATTAAACACATCTAAAACCCAAAAAAACCCACAAAAGAAGAAACAGAAACACCTACCATGCCAACACCAAAAAAAAACCCACAAAACAAAACCCAGATAAAAAAACAACAACTAGAGAACTCACCAGCATGTCCTCCCTCCACGACTCCAGAACAGAAATGAAGAAACAAAGACTACTTACCGGAAGAACCCCTACCTAGAGGCCGGGAGAGAAAAACAAGTCAAACAAAAAAATAATCCAACACTATTACTAACAGCCCCACCTGCAGGCCAGAAGATTAAAAACAAGTCAAAAAATGCAAAGCAGCCCTCTTGCTAACAGCCCCACCTAGAGGCCACAAGAGTAAAAACAAGTCAGAAAAATAAGAAATAAATCAAAATCACAAATAAATCTAATAAAATAGATTTAAAAAGTCACAAACCACAAATGCAAAACACCCCCACCCAAACCACCCTTAACCAATTTTTTTTACAAACAAACAAACCACAAATAAAAACTGCCCAGCTGGCCTGACACAAATATGCTAGTAGTCTATAAAAGTAACATCTCGAGATTCTGAAGTTTTCCAACAGTTGTTATACGAAAAACACAGCAAAACACTTTGAATGGTTTTTTCGGAGCCTGTCTAAAACAGGCACTCACCTATAAAATGATGAATCAGCACAAAGAAATAAAGACCAGAGAATCATAAAACACATAAATGCAGGAAGCTTGAATACTTTGCTCATGTAATGAGACATGGAAAAGACATATTATTGCTGATGATCATTCAAGGTGAATCAAATAAGAAGGGTAGGAAGAAATTATGGGCTGGGGAAAAATAGTGTTCATTCAGAGAACCATGCTGAAATCTAACCTGTAGCAGCAGAGGTGGAGGAAGAGGAGACTGTGAGATGCCAGAAATCATAGTTCCCTCTTTAAAAAAAAAGTTCCATGAAGAAATTTGAGGCTCTTGGAGGGGGACAATCCTTCACTCCCTCCTCCCTCCTCTCATTATGATATCTTTCAACAGCAAAGTATCTCTCTTAGAAATTTTATTGGACCACTATCCTCAGAGGTCCTCAGTTCCCATCTCCTGGCCAGTCTGACCACCATTTACCTTTGGTCCCCGCTGCTCCAAGGTCCCCATGGAGCAGTGCAACTTAAAAGGCGAGACCCCCTGTCTCGCATTTTTCAGGGCAGTGCTCTGTAAGGATCTGAAGGACTTTGGCATATCTCCTGGCCAGGCTGGCCACTGTTCCCCTTTGGTGTCTATTGCTCCAAGGTCCCCGTGGAGCACTGCACTTTGAAAGGTGAGAACCCCCCCAAGTCTTGCTTTTTCTGGGCCAGCGCTCTGAAAGGACATTGGAGGACCTCACCCCCCCATGTCTGGGCCAGTGGGCCACATTCCCCTCCCCACTGATCTACTGCAGTCCCTTTGGAGCAACCCCCCCCCCCATGTCCATGCTCTTTGCATTCCCTTTGGAGGGCTAAGCCATGTCCCTGCTCTTGTCCCTGCTCTTTGCAGTCCATTAAGCAGCCCCTTCAGAGGGCCCCCATTTCCCTGCTCATGTCCCTGCTCTTTGCAGTACCTTCAGAGGCCCCCATGTCCTTGCTCTTGTCCCTGCTCTTTGAAGTCTCTTCGGAGTCCCCCCATGTCCCTGCTCATGTCCCTGCTCTTTGCAGTACTTTTGGAGGCCCCCCTGAGGCCCCCTATGTCCCTGCCCCTTTGCAGTCCCTTCAGAGCCCCCCCCCCAAGGTCCCGGCTCTTGTCCCTGCTGGCCCTGCTCTTTGCTGCGGCTGGAAAAGCAAGTTGTAACAAAGTAGCAGCCTCCACTATCTAGTTGTAACAGAATAGCAACCTCACACTTTCACTTATTTTTAGGAAATTCTAGTTTTAACTAAAATGTTTAGTTAGAACTAGTTTTGACTAGTGAAAACCAGTTTTCACTAGAAATGGCTCTTTCATTGTCAGTTAATTCTAGTTCTCACAAACACAGTTAGTCACTAGGGAAAAGTAGTTTTAACTGAAAAGTAGTTTTTACTGTAACATATATATCTTCTGAATTTTATATTAGCAGCAACTAATATGCACCCATCACATTTCCCAGTACTATGTGGTGCTGGGCTGTGCAGACTGCAGAAATACAGCAGTTTGCACTCTGAGAAAGCCATTCAGTATCGCAGATGAATAGTGTTATCATTATTGTCATTATCTGGGGAAGCTGCTAATCCTTTGCTATTGTACTGGTGGCAGCAATAGTTGGATTTCCCACTTGACTCTTCCATACAATGTGATTTTTGTTATAAACAAAGAATGAAGTTGGTGGTTTTGTGTTTAACAGTAGGACAAAGACATATAGCTATTGACAGATAAGGTAGAAGTATTTGCACACATAGGAAACAACCTGATGATGATGATTGTGTGCTGTCAAGTCAATTCTGGCTTAAAGTGACCCTTCCCGGGTAGAGAATATGCAGAAGTGGTTCACAATTCCTTTCTTCTGTGGGTTGTGCAACTTTCCCATGACTATTTAGGCAGGTTCTTCTCCTGAGAGCCACAGTGGGTAACCATACCCGCAAACTCTAGTTCTGTAGTGGGATACCTAAACCACTGAGCTGAACATAGGTGTGCTATAAAATGTTGCATATATACAGTAATTGTTGAAAACAGCTTGACAGGAGCGAATATTTTCATTGCTTTCTAGAATCTCTGTGATATTGTCAAGTGTATCCCACAGATTGTCAGGTATTGTGTCCTTAGGCCACCACAAATGTAATACAGTAATACCTCATACAAAGTCCGCTTCATACAACATCGGATTCATACAACATTGCCTAATTCCTTGAAAAAAGTTGCCTCATACAAAGTTGTGTGACTTTGTATGAGGCATTGGGTTTTTCCCAGGTTGCATTTTGCCTGGGCAGTATAAAAGGCAGGACACATGCGGGCATTGCTCTTGTAGGTTTTGCATGAGGCAAAGAGTGTTTAGGAGTGGTTTTGAGCGCGGGTCTTCATTTTTTTGTCAGAATTTTTAGAAGCATTCCTGGGATTTTTGCAGCATTCTTCAGGTTCTTGGACAATCAGGGTTGTTTGACATGTTTTTGTAATGTTTTTAGCCTTTAGACAATGATTTCTTAAATTTCTGTCAGTTTCCTGTCTGTTTCCTTGACTTTGCCCTGAAGTCTGTGCTGTTACAGTACAATGTATCTCTATGGAAATGACATTGTATGAGGCATCGCGGCAAGGATTTGGACGTTGTATGAGGCATCGCGGCTAGGATTTTGCATGCCTCATACAAAGTCCAAATCCGTATAAAGTCCAAACTTGTGCAACCAAGTTTGGACATTGTATGAGGTATCACTGTAGTTCTCAAATTCCAAGGAGGGCAATTGTCTCATCAAGAAAATTTGGAATGAAATCAGTTTTTGTTGAAGATATTTGAAACATTGAAGAGGAGTGTATGGTTTCATGACAACAATACTTTATTGTACTTGACAGGAAGAGATAGGTGTGCACAATTCTGAGAGAATGACAGAAAACTGGCCTTATTGCCAAGAAGGATGGTAATAGGAAGACATCTTTTGAATCCAAGACATTTTTTCAGGGTACAAGACATTCCCATTGCTGTCATTGTATTGGCAAGTATAAAATATTGAGACCCACAAGCTGACATTTTAGATCTTTTTAGGAAAAAATTCAAAAGTAAAGTGGAGTAATCATACATACTGAATGTTGGGGAGAATGCACACTATGCCACCCTTGGTGTCTGTACGTACATATGGTGCCTTGTCATAGCTTCAAACAAGAAAGACTTTTACTTTATGATGAAGCATAGGCACATACAGTGAACGTTTGGCCACATGCTGTGGTTGGGATGCTATTTGGTTCTGTTGCTTCCAATGGAAGGTTATTTAAGCTGTCCCAGGGGAAAGGAAGATTTAAACAGTCTTCCCTCTACATTATTGAAAGACAAAACCATCCTTTGCTGCTCTGAGGCTTAGAATATATCCCATTGGCACCAACAGAGCCCTGCTCACATCACTTTCATTGGGGAAAGTGAAACAACTGCCACCAGAAGCAGGGGGTAGTAAAGAGCTATAACTGCTTAGGCCCATTCTAATCAGGTTTTAGACCTTGTCATGGCACTGAAACTGCATTGGTCACACTGCATGATGACCTTCTCTGGGAAGTGGAATGAGGAGTTTTGTCTCTCTTGGTGCTTCTGGATCTCTCAGTGGCTTTTGATACTATTGACCACAGTATCCTTCTGGACTTGCTGTCAGGGTTGGATATCAGGTTACTGATCCTTCCTTGGTGACCGGACCCAGATAATTCAACATGGGCAGTTTGTTTCGACCCCTTGGACTCTCCAGGGTTGATTATCTCCCCAATGTTGAACTATATGAAACCATTGGGAGAGGTCATTTGGAGATTTGGAGTTCGGTGTCTCCAATATGCAGATACTCAATTTGGGGTTATTATGGTTTTATCATTAACCCTTAACTATTAAATTATGGCTGTGTGTAAAGCCACCTTTTGTCAACAGTTGCAATTTGGACAGATGTTCCATTACAACCCTAATCCATTTATTGGTAATCTCACATACTGATTACCGCAATGCTCTCTATGTGAAGCTGCCCTTGTACTTGATGCAGAGACTTCAGCAGGTCCAGAATGCAGCTGCCAGGCTGGTGAGAGAACAGATGACATTTGAAGATATTTCCCCAGACTTGTCAAGTCTGCACTGGCTTCCTGTTCCCTTCTGTATCAAGTACAAGGTGTCATTCTTAACATTCAAATCCCTATATTATTTGAGACCTTATCTGTTGGAGCATCTGTCCCATAGAACATCAGCCCGTAACACCCACTCATTGCAATCCATGCAGCTTCCAGGTGGTGACACCGAGGATGGGGAGAAAGATTGCAGCAAGGAGAAGAGCCTTCATGGTTGCAGTGTCTACACATTGAAATTATAAGTATAATTGTGTTATTGTTGTTCAGTCGCACAGTCGATTCCGACTCTTTGCGACCCCATGGACCATTATCCTCCAGGCACCTCTATCCTCCATCCTCCTCCTCATTAAAAACAATAAACATACAATTGACATTTACAGTAACAACAACACTTAAACAATCAATGACAACTGATGGCATTCAAGACTGGCCACCCAAATCTAGCAATAACAATAGCAATTCAAGCCTGGCCACCCAAATCTAGCAATAACAATAGCAGTCATTGATTGTTTAAGTGTTGTTGTTACTGTAAATGTCAATTGTATGTTTATTGTTTTTAATGAGGAGGATGGTGGAGGATAGAGGTGCCTGGAGGGCAATGGTCCATGGGGTCGCAAAGAGTCGGAATTGGCTGTACGACTGAACAACAACAACAACACCCATAGTGGGAAGATACCCCAGATGGGCAGTACAGTAGAACCTCAGATAAAGTCCAAACTCCATTCCACAAGTTTGGACTTTATCCGAATCAAATGGACGATGCATCGGATAATGTGCAAAAAATGGACTTTATCTGAGGTTCCTATACTAATACCTCGGATAACGTCCATTTTTAGCAGTTTTGGACTTTATGTGATGCATCACGTGTGCATGAAAACCGTGACTTTCTCCAAATTGGACTTTATCTGAATCAGACTTTATCCGAGGTACCACTGTATATAAATTAAATAAATTAATTAATAATTCTTCCAGGAAAAAAATCTCTTGGGATTTCTCTTTGTTAAAAAACGGGGCTATGTGTGCTTTTAGTCTGTTGTTATCCCTTAAACCAATCTACCGACATCAGGCAGTTGCAGCCCCCATAAGTAACATTTTCAACCTCAGGTAATGAAGTATGGTTTGTCTGGGGGGAAAGGACATAACCTTGTTCTTTGTTCCAAGCAGTAAAATCTCTCAGGCCAGCCCTGTCTCTTCCTGAATACACTTCTTGATTTTTATCTCATAGTCCTTTGAGTTTTTTTGAATGGAAAGAAACTCTGACACCATCTTATAAAGGCCTTTTATTGAACAGGAGACACCAGAAATATGCTGCTTTGGGGTGAGCCGAAAAGAAGCTAGTAAGTATCAAACAAGGCAATAGAAATAGACTGTGCTCCTTCTAGATTCGCATCACATATAATGTTCTTTGTACTGAACAAATAGCTGGATGCATTATATGAGAGCTGGGGTGAAACCATGTTGATCCATGTTGGCCATTAAAATTTGGGTATGATTGGCCTTCCTGTTAGTCTTGGTTTAATTAGGGTGTCCATGTCTCCTACTTTACAGAGAAGCACAATGCATTTGAACAGTGGGGAGATGACAGTCCTCTATTTGAAGGGTTCGATAATTCAAATATGGTTTAAAGTCTATCTTTAAAGATAATGCAAGCGCGGCGCCAAAATGGCCGCCGCGCCCTTTGCGGCCCCCCCATAGGACGAAGGCATCCGGGTAGTTAGGGGGCGTGGCCAGCTCCCTTATAAAAGGGGTGGCCACGAGGCAGCCGAGCTGCCATTTTGTGAAGCGACGGAGCGGAGAAGTTTTTCCCTCCTACCTCCGTCACTTTTACCTTTACCGGGAAGCCTTTTGGCTGCTGAATTCTCTCTTTTTCGGCTTCCCATCGATTGGCTGAGATGCCCTCGAAGAAGAAGGCGGCTGCGAGCACGGCTCATGCAGTTCGGAGGCGCAATCCGGGTCGGAGGACCGCGGCTGCGCCTCCCCAGCAGCCGCCTTTGCCTGCACCCACCGCGACCGGTGGAATGAGGTCTATTCCCCCTGGCAAGAGAATGGTGGCCCACGCACGGGGCCAGTAGGGGCTGCGGCCCTCGGCCCGCAAGCGGTGGACACCTCTCCTGGTGTTGCCCGTTCGCTGGGCCTTCCTTTATAGGAGCGCAGCTCGCTCCGAGGCCTTCCCCTTGGGGGGTGGTCCAGTCCCCTTCCCTGGCAGGTTGCTACATCGGCCCTAACGGGCCCGGGTGTGGGGTTGTGGCCCTATTCGGGCCCCGGGGTGCAAGGACCTGTACCCATGCCTGTAGTAGGCGGGCCGGCTGGCCCTTTGCCCCATGTCAGCGTGGAAGCCTTATTGGCCCGCGTTGCAGCCCTCGAGGCATCCCTGGCCCGGGCTAGCCACTCTTGGGCTCCCTTTGGGGTTCGTTTCGACGCGTCGTCTGCTGGGCAGCGGCAGGCGACGGGACGGGTCAAGCTGCTTGAGGCGCGTGGCACGACCTGGGCCACTGCCTCGCAGCTCCCCATTCAACAGACCGGTGCGGGTCAGGCCCCATCGACGAGCTCGACGGCGGTTGTGAGCTCCGACGCCCCCAGTGGGCCGGAACCCCCGGTGGGGGCGGCCTACGGGGGTGCAGCATGTGAGTATGCGGTCCAAGCTAGTGCACCTACACACGTGGCCACGTTGGGGGGGTTTCCAATGGCCTTGGCCTCGCGCGGGTGGGGCGGCGGTCCAGCCGCTGACGCCCCACCTGGCGATGACAACTACCACCCAGGGCCCCGTGGTGGGGGGTGTTTTCTACCCTGTGGGGAATGTTTTGGGGGTGGCTGGGTAGTACAGGCCCCCCTTTCAGATGCCAGCAGTTCCTGTTGTGCCTGTGTCGGCCTTGCTGACGGCGGGGTATTCCTTACCGCTGGGTGACCATTTGGCACAGACCACCAAAGAGGAGATCTGGCGGGGGGAGTACGTGGATATCTTCTCACTCCTCAACAGAGGGCCCACCAAGGAGTAGGGGGGGGCAGGATGAGAAGGATAAGGAGCAGGCACGTCGTCGCCAGCCACCACGTACGTGGGCCGACTGGTTGCCGGCCTACCTCATATACATGGCGGTGTACCTTAGGGCCCGGCCGGATTTGGCAATTCCGGTGGTCCAGTATTTGGACAACATCTACCGGGCGATGGTTGACTTTCCGGGCCCATCGTGGTTGGCTGATGACGTGTAATTCCATATGCGGAATACCCGGCACCCCGAGATTAGGTGGGTTGAGCCATGCCAGAGGCTGTGGCTTTTTGTACATGACGCCCACGCGCCCCGCGCCCGGGGAGAGTTACCATTGTGGACATGCGGTCCAGCGGGCGACCCCAGCACAGGTCCACTGCCAGGGGGCGGGGCAGGGGGTTTCCAGCCCGCCTGCTGTGCTGGACTTTCTCGTCCAATGGTTCCTGCAATAGGAAGAATGGCAAATACAGACATTAGTGTCCCCCCTGTGCTGGCCCCCATGCGGCCTGTGCCTGTCCCAGGCCTGGAGGGATGCGGGCCAGAGGGAGGGGTGGACAGGGGGCTGGCAAGACTGCCGCAGATGGATCTAGTTCACCGAAGGGCTCCCTCCCCAATTAATGTGGACATGTTGGAGCGCTGGCTCACATTGTACCCGAAGGGAGAGGATGCGGATATCTCCTTCAGGGTTTTAGGCAGGGGTTACGTATCCCTTTCATGGGTGATAGGTCCCCTCAGGATGCCCACCAATCTTTATCCCTTAGGGGGAGGGAGGAGGTGGCTGCTGCCAGCAATGATAAGGAGATCTATGCGGGCAGGGTCGTTGGCCCTGTCCCTGCGCCCCCATCCCGGGGAGCATATTATTTCAATGATGCCATGCCTTTTGGCTGTTCCAATTCGGGCTCGGCATTCGAGCATTTCTCCACCTTCCTAGAGTGGGCTTTTGTTCGCAGATCAGGGTCCCGGTCTGTAGCCCATTCCCTGGATGATTTTATTTGGGGCTGAACGGGGCTGGGACACGTCCACACGTCTCCTCAACACATTTCAGACGCTAATGGAGGAACTTGGTGTCCCTTTAGCGCCCGAAAAGACCGAGGGCCCACCTACACAGCTAGTATTCCTGGGGGTGGAGATTGACACGGTAGCGCAGGCTTCTAGGTTGCAGCGGGATAAGGTGTAAAAGCTAGTGGCCCTTATCTCGGACTTGCTGGCCAAACGCATGGCATCACTGAGGGAACTGCTGGTGCTACATGGTCACCTCAATTTCGCTGGCAGGGTCGTCGCACCGGGCAGGGCATTTGCTCGGCGCTTGCGCGACGCCATGGCAGGATTATCCAGGCCCCACCACAGGGTTAGACTTACCCGGGGTATCAGGGTAGACGTGCTTGCCTGGCTACAGATCCTGAGGGATTTCAATGGGGTGTCATTTTGGAGGTCTGAGCTCCTGGCTTCCCCTCGCTCTAAGATACAGTCCGATGCCTCGGGATCCCTGAGTTATGGGATGTAATTCAATTGGAAGTGGGCCTATGGTGGGTGGCCAACATCCTGGGCAGGCACGGGCCGCCTGCGTGGTCTCACGTATCTGGAATTTTCCCTATCCTGGGTGCTTTGATGCTATGGGGCGAGGAGTGGGCCAACTCGGTTGTCCATTTTGGTGTGACAATGCGGCTGTTGTCCACATTGTCAATGCACAGACCTCTAAATCGCCCAGGGTTATGGACCTAGTGCGCCAGTTTGCGTTGCGCAGCCTGCGCCTCAACGTTCTTTTCAGGGCCAGGCATGTCCCAGGGGTTACTAATGATATTGCTGACGCTTTGTCCCGCCTGCAGATCTCCCGGTTCCGTGCCTTGGCCCCGGATGCGGAGGAATTTCCCTCGCCACTCCCGGACGAGATATGGAACATTGGCAAGGAGAGGTGAACCGGGCGATTGGCCTGTCACTAGCGCCACACACGTGTAAGGCGTATCACCACGCATTTAATTCTTTCAGAGCATTCTGTACCCAATTTCAAATGCCAGGAACCTGGCCGATCCCGGTAACCCATGTTCTGCGGTTCATGGTTTACCTGCATGCCCAGGGCCTTGCACCTCGCACCATAGCATCTAGGCTGTCAGCGTTGGTTTTTATGGCCAAAGTGGGAGGTCACGTGGACAGCACCGCTGACTTCCGTGTGAGACATGTTTTGGGGGGTGGGTGCGCGCGCGTGGGCGTTGCCCGGACGACCACCACCCAATTTCCCCAGGGGTTTTTTTCCCAATTGGCCCGGGGCTGGCCTGGCCTCTGTTTTGATAAGATGAGGCAGCCCATTTCATGCGGCTACAACGGTGGCCTTTTTTGGAGTGCTCCGCATCGGCGAGCTTGAGATGCTGTATAAGGCGGATGCAAGTCATGGACAGCACCACTCACTTCCGTGTGAGACATGTTTTGTAGGGGTGGGTGCGCGCGCGTGGGCGTTGCCCGGACGACCGCCACCCGATTTCCCCAGGGGTTTTTACCCAATTGGCCCAGGGCTGGCCTGGCCTCTGTTTTGATAAAGATGAGGCAGCCCATTTCATGCGGCTACAACGGTGGCCTTTTTTGGAGTGCTCCGCAACGGCGAGCTTGAGATGCTGTATAAGGCGGATGCAAGTCGTAGGGCACTGGAACTCGAAGATGTCTGTGTGAACAATATTGGGCTCAGTTGGGGGATACGCTCCTCTAAAACGTATCAGCATGGCATAGGCAGTGGAGTAGACTGCTACGATGTTCCTCGGCAGACATCTGTCCATTTGGTGCCCTACAGGATTTCCTGCACTGTGTGGCACGCACCATGGCCCGTTTTTCTGTCACCAAGGTGGGTCTTCTCTTACTAAATTTCAATTTGGAGGGTGCCGGGAAGGCACTAGACAGTGTTGGCCCCTCTGGGGCTCGTTGCGGCACCCATTCGTTCAGGATAGGGGCGGCTTCTACTGCAGTTGTTTTTGGGTACTCCGGGGCTGAAATACGCCGCACGGGAGGGTGGGGATCACAATGTTTTCAGTTTTGTGTTCGCCCTCTTCAACCGTGAGTACCAGTTTAGTCACTGCACTGTTTCTCACCCCCCTTTTTTCCTTGACAGACCCTGGGTGTCGTTTTACACCGGTGACAGTATGGCTGGTGGGCCGTAGCCACGTGCACAGGGCGGCGCGTTACGCTGCACAGGGCAGCGCGTTACGCTGCGGCGACAGAGTGGGGACCCCGACTGGGACTGGGTGCAGCCGCACGTCTCAGGTAGTATGGTAAGCGCGGCATGTTATGGCGGGAACTGTTGCCATTCCTTTTCTACATCAGGGATGCTGACTTGCCCGATGTCCTGGTTATGTACCTTGGGGGCGATGGCTTGGGGCAGGTCACTGGCCTATCGCAGAAGCTTGCGGTTTGCAGTGACCTGCCCTACTCACATCATGTGTGGCCTGCCACATCCCTCAATTGGTCGGACATGATACCGCGGTACGCTTACAGGGGGGCGTTCGGCCTTGAGGCTCTTCACTGAGCCGACGCTCCGTGAACGGGGCTATTGCCCGGTTCCTTTTTGACAAGGGCGGGGGACGCGTCATTAGCCTCCCCGCCATCAGTCTGCAAATTACGAGCTTTACTCAGGGGATGGGGCCCATCTGTCGCAGGGAGGTATGGACCTCTGGATTAGTGGACTGGCGAGCAGGCCTGTCGACCGAGCTGACGGTCTTGGGGGGGGCGGTGAGCCTTTTGGAAGCCTCCCCGTGTGGCGGGTGTCACTGGTAAGGTAAACATTTATGACCCACAGGTATCCGGCAGGTTCGCAATTGACTGGACAACACTAGACAGGCATAAGTTGGTTAAACGTTGTCCGGTCAACGACGAACTAGGCGACGGGGTGATGGCGATAGCTAGACAGCATGCATCACCCCGTGATTTCACGGATACGCGTCAGAGGGTGGGGTCATTAGTTAGATATTGACTACGGTCAACAATTTGTTTGTTGTCAACAAACAAATTGATACAAATAGATACATTGTAACCAATTGCCGTTGGCAATTTTGGGGTGGTACCTTACCAGTGTTACTTCGGCCTGCTTGCCTTAAGAATTATGATTGGTCGTTTTACCAATAGAAATTTATAATTCGGACTAGGGCATGAATCAATAAATGTGGCCCAATGCCGTTATCCACTTTTACCAGTGTCTGAGTCCTTTATTGGGGGGTGCGCCTGCAATGCAAGCGCGGCGCCAAAATGGCCGCCGCGCCCTTTGCGGGCCCCCCCATAGGACGAAGGCATCCGGGTAGTTAGGGGGTGTGGCCAGCTCCCTTATAAAAGGGGTGGCCATGAGGCAGCCGAGCTGCCATTTTGCGAAGCGACGGAGCAGAGAAGTTTTTCCCCTCCACCCCCTCCCTAGTTAACAGTGTGATATTTTAGTCGCTTCGGGGCCGGGTGGGAATTTTTGGCTGGGACCCACAATTGGCTCTCGGGTCCTGGTTTTTTCGCCCATCCCACACTGTTGCTATGGTTTGATATAGGGGTTTCTGTTGCTGCTGTTGACTTTGGTCACATGGGCGGGTATCACTGGTAAGGTAAACATTTATGACCCACAGGTATCCGGCAGGTTCGCAATTGACTGGACAACACTAGACAGGCATAAGTTGGTTAAACGTTGTCCGGTCAACGATGAACTAGGCGACGGGGTGATGGCGATAGCTAGACAGCATGCATCACCACGTGATTTCACGGATACGCGTCAGAGGGTGGGGTCATTAGTTAGATATTGACTACGGTCAACAATTTGTTTGTTGTCAACAAACAAATTGATACAAATAGATACATTGTAACCAATTGCCGTTGGCAATTTTGGGGTGGTACCTTACCAGTGTTACTTCGGCCTGCTTGCCTTAAGAATTATGATTGGTCGTTTTACCAATAGAAATTTATAATTCGGACTAGGGCATGAATCAATAAATGTGGCCCAATGCCGTTATCCACTTTTACCAGTGTCTGAGTCCTTTATTGGGGGGTGCGCCTGCAAAGAACTATATTAAGGAAGAACAGGGGTTTATATGAATTGTTTAATAACAAAGCTGCACAGCAGACAGAAGTCACCTTGTTGTTCCCACTATGAAGAAATGATGAAGTGCACTGCATTTCCATGTAATCTCTGGGGATTATTTTCATATTTGTTGTTGTTGTTCAGTCGTACAGTCGCTTCCGACCCTTTGCGACTCCATGGACCATTTTCCTCCAGGTACCTCTATCCTCCACCATTCTCCTCAGCCCACCAAGCTCTGTGCCCATTGTGTCCACAATACCATCTATCCATCTCATCTTTGGACGCCCCTTCTTCTCTTTCCCTCCACCTTTCCCAGCATCAAGGCCTTCTCAAGTGAGTCCTCCCTTCTCATTTGATGTCCAAAGTACTTTAGCTTCATCTTCACTATTTGTCCCTCTATTGAACAGTCAGGATTGATTTCCTCCAGGATTGACCTATTTGTTCTCTTTGCTGTCCAAGGGACTCTCAGGACTCTCCTCCAACACCACATCAAAAATGCATCTATTCTTCTGCGCTCAGCCTTCCTAATGGTCCAGCTCTCACACCCATACATTACCACTGGGAATACCATTGCTTTGACTATGCAAATTTTTGTTTTCAAGGTGATGTCTCTGCTTTTCATTATATTCCCCAGGTTTCTCATTGTTTGTCTCCCCCTAATCAGTCGTCTTTTTATTTCATGGCTACAGTCACCATCTGCAGTGATCTTAGATCCCAAGAAAGTAAAATCTGTCACTGCTTCTACTTCTTCCCCATCTATTTTCCAGGGACTGATCGGACCTGTTGCCATTATCTTGGTTTTCTTGATATTGAGTCTCAGGCCAGCTTTTGCACTCTCCTCCTTCAATCCAATCAAGAGGTTCTTTAGGTCTTCCTCACTTTCTGCCATTAGGGTGGTATCATCTGCATATCTCAAATTGTTGATGTTTCTCCCAGCAATTTTGATCCCATATTGTGATTCCTCCATCCCTGCATTGCGCATTATGTGCTCTGTGTATAGATTGAATAAGCAGGGTGATAAAATTCAGCCTTGTCTTACTCCTTTTCCTATTCCAAACCACTCTGTCATTCCGTGTTCTGTCCTAACTGTTGCTTCTTGGTTCGTGTACAGATTTCTTAGGAAAATATGAGGTGTTCTGGTATTCCCATTTCTTTAATTACTTGCCACATTTTGTTGTGGTCCACACAGTCAAAAGCCTTGGTGTAGTCAATAAAACAAAAGTAGACTTGTTTCTGGTATTCTTTTGTTTTCTCCATGATCCAACGTATGTTGGCAATGTGGTCTCTAGTCTCCCTCCCTCTTCTGAAACCGGCCTGCACCTCTGGTAGTTCTCTCTTCACATGTTGTTGAAGTCTATCCTGTATTATCTTGAGCATCACCTTGCTGGCATGTGGGATGAGCGTAATTGTTCGGTAATTTGAACATTCTTTGGCATTGCCTTTTTTGGGGATTGGAACGTACACTGATCTTTTCCAATCCTGTGGCCACTGTTTTGTTTTCCAAATTTGCTGGCATATTGAATGCAGTAGTTTGATTCCATCATCTTTTAGGGCTTTGAAAAATTCAACTGGGATGCCATCATTTCCACTAGCTTTATTGTTTGCAGTGCTTTTTAGGGCCTTTCTGACTTCACTCTCCAGAATGTCTGGTTCAAGTTCAAATTTCTCATTATTGTTATTATCAGGAGTGTTGAGGTCCTTTTTGCAGAGTTCCTCTGTGTACTCTTGCCATCTTTTTTTGATCTCTTCTGCTTCAGCTAACTCTTTTCCATCTTTGTCCCTTATCATGTTCATTTTTGCTTTAAATGTTCCCTTGATTTCCCCAATTTTTTGAAAAGATCTCTAGTCCTGCCTCTTTTGTTGTTTTCCTCCATTTCTTTGCACTGTTCATTCAGGTATTTTTCCTTATCTCTCCTTGCTTTTCTTTGAAATTCTGTATTCAGATGGTTGTATTTTTTCCTTTTTCCTTGGACTTTTGCATTCCTTCTTTCCTCTGCTATTTTAAGAGCCTCATCAGACAACCACTTTGCTTTCTTACGCTTCTTTTCTTTTGGTATGGTTTCTCTTGCTGCTTCCTGCATGATGTCCCGCGTCTCTGTCCATAATTCTTCTGAAGTAGGGGTGAAAGAATTAAGATATTAATTCTGGTTTAAAAGTAAAAAATATTTTCTCAGTACTCTGTAAAGTTAAACAGATTAGGTTGACCTATCAAATAGAACTGATGACGAGGCTAAAGTAAACAGGAGGCCTTGTGTCCACAAGCTCAGCACACTTTGTACAGCTGACAGGAATTTCTCTTAGATTCAGAAAACCAGAATGCTGAATAATATTTGTGTGACATGATGTGACATAAGACATGTTCCTTATATGACATGATCTAAATAACAGTTACTGAATGTTCTAACCTGAACTTTATGAAAATGTCAGAAGATTAATTAATAATTTTGGCTTATCCCATAGTGATGTAATGTGTAGAAATTTCCAAATTTTATGCTATAAAAAGATGGCTCTGAAAATGTATCTTCATTCAGGGACTATTAGCTTGGTAAAGCGTTCCTGAATCTGTTTGGCTAAACAATATTAATAATAAAACTCCTAAATCTGTCTTAGCATGTGGAATGTGATTTTGTCTAATTCAGTATTCCATAACATTTTTGGTGAACTTCGCCGGGGACTGACTTGACAAATAGCAGGTGCCATTGTCACTCTAGACGGCTGTTCCTGATGGGATAAAACGACACCTCTCCAGGGATAACCTAAAATGCCGGCATAGTAGACCTTTCATCTACTCTGGGAAATCAGTGAAGTGGCAGCGAGTAACTGTCAGAAGAAACAGACCAGTCAAGGATCTGGAAGGCTAAGACAGACGGAGAACTCTAGAAGGTGGATTTTCAAAAAGCCTGCAGGCAAGTATAAAATTGTATGAAACTGTATGAAACTGTAGAAGTATACTTATGTATGCCCACTCATTTGAGGAGTGGAAGTGGAGCCTGATCACCTTCAAGGGGACAGGATGGCGATTCCTAAGTCCTTAATGAACCATGAGCAGTAACCCAGTGTTCCTGGAAAAATCAGGGCGGCGAACCTGATTTTTGTGTGTGTAAAATTTATATTGTGTGGGTGGTTAAACCATCGCGTTCCCTGATGGTAGCCCTTGAATTTTTTGGGTGCCCCAGGCCGGTGGTAGTGTTTAGTTTAGAATGGGTGGTGGTAGTAGCGTTCCAAGAACGCCACTACGGTGTTTCCTTGAGAACTTTGAGATATTTACACCAGAGACACATGAACCCCCTTTAACAAAATTTAAGTTAAGAAAGTTTTGTGAATATGAATGGCCCAGTATCCAAGTAGGGTAGCCTCCAGAAGGCTCCTTAGATTTGGGTCTTATAAATAGAGTGTTTCGAAGAATAACGCAGAATTAACATTGGGATCAGTATCCTTATATGTCTGTATGGCAGGCAACAGTTGCAGAGAAAGCCTTGACCCCCCCTTGGCTACGGAAATGCCAGGCTGAATGTGTAAAAGCATATTTAATGACGGAAAAGAAATCCAAAGATAAGAAATCTAAATTAGGAAGGAAAGTGGTCAGAACACCCAATACCCCAGAAATAGAATGGCAGACAGAAGAAAGATTGAAAATTTTAAGCAGAAATGAAAAAGATGAAATTCTGTTTCAAAGACCTCCACCTTATGTCATGCCAAAATCAGCACCACAAGATGGCCAAGTTCCACATATTTATCCAGACCTTGCATTAGCAAATGCAGGAAGCAGTCATTCTGCAGGAAGATTTCAGACCCCAGACAGAAGTGAGACTTCCCCAACCACAGAAAAACTAAGAAAAGTAACTGAGATCTTGAAAGATGTAATTGAACAGGGAGAAGCAAAATTTAAAAGGTATAATAGACCTTCACCATATAACAATGAAGCTGGTAGGGAGCCACCTCCGAACACCCCAATGGCACACGTCATGCCAATGATGAAAAAAAGAAAGGAGATAATGGCCCCACTGAGGGAGATGATAACCAGCCATATGAGGGAAGATGATGAACTAGTAAATCAGTCAATCTTCCAATATGTGCCTTTTACTACAACAGACCTATTAAACTGGAAACAGCATTATGGACCTTTTAGTACCAAGCCAAGTGAGGTGATTGAACTAATTGGAACCATAGTCCAAACACATAATCCCACATGGAGTGATATGCAGCAAATAATAAATACGCTCCGTAATATGGAAGATAAGCAAAAATTGAAACTGGCAAAAGACTAAATACTCCGTAGAAATTTTCCAGATGCAGATCAGACCGTAGTGCGTATGGCAGCAGCTGCTGAACAAAACCCAAATTGGAATCCTAATGATCGAATACACAGGACAAGTCTTCAACAGTATAGATATTTGATTTTGGAAAGCTTAAAGGAAGAAGCAAAAGGTCCTGTCAATTTTAGAAAACCTGCTAATATAATTCAAGAGAAAGAAGAATCCCCTGAAAGTTTCTTAGCCAGGTTAATTGAGGCTTATAAAGTGAACACAGGGATTAATATGGAAGATCCTGAAAACCGCCAGATGTTAAATGAAAGATTCATTACACAGAGTGCACCGGATATAAAGAAAACGTTACAAAAGCTGGAAGGAGCATTGGGAAAGAACACAAGCGAACTGGTGCAAATTGTGAGGAAGGTCTACTTTAATAGGGAGGAGGAGGAAGAGAAGAAGGAGAATATGAGAGAATATAAAAGAGCTGAGATGATCGCCCTTGCTTTGGGAAGAGGCAACAATCAGTGTGCTTACTACAAGCAAGAGGGCCATTGGCAGAGGAATTGCCCCAAAAGAGGAATGAGATGATTGAAGAAACCAGAGGAATTTGGGAAATCCCAGGAAAAAGAAACAAACAAACAAACAAACAAACAAACAGCTGAGCACTTGATAGCTAACCCCAAGATTTTGAATCCCTAGTCAGCCCCAAGCTTTAAGGCTACTAGGTTTGTCCCAACTTTTTCAGGCAGTATGTGAAAGTACGCAGAAATAAAAGTGTAAATATCACAGGTCAGTTGCTTAACTCCAGAGGAACTTGAAGGCCTGCGCAAGAAGGAAGTTTACTTTTTCTGCAGACGTACAAGTACATACTGGCCATGCCCTCCAGATGATTTGGAAAATAAGGGACATTTATGGGTTAGTAATCAAAGACTGATCAAAGCTGCCCAGGATGCCTAGATCCCTTGCAATTAATCAGAAAACAGAAGGCACAGTTGGCAAAAAGGAGCAGAAGAAGCAAAGTGAAAAACAGCTATGTTTAAACAGCCAAACAAACACAGGAGTTGTATTTGATTAAAGAATTTGAGGACTTGAAAATACAAAACATCTGAAGTATACGAAAATAAAATGAAAAGACAGTAAGGGAATACTTACTTAAAGCAGGGAGGTTTAGTGGAATCATCCTTGTTCATTTAATCCACAGATAGGAAGAGGTTGAGAAAGCAAGTGGGATTTTTGAAAGCATTGCGGAATTGTATGAAAGTAAATCAATAAGTCCAGGTTTTAGCCAATAACAATGCATGATATGAGAACTCCCTTCTGTACAAAGTATCCTATTTCCTCATTTGAATTTCTGTCCTAAACACATACAGATGGTCAGATCTGGCCCACATAGAAGGAAATTATTAACTCAGTCACTGCAGTAGAAATCAATATGTGAATCAGTGCAGGAGGCTTGCCCTCCCCATCTCCACGGCAACACATGGCTTTAAACCAGGAGATCGATTATAGTTAAACATTGATAAGTTGGATTATTGCAAAACCAAAAAGAACTATATACTGTCGATAGTATCTTTTTTCTGTTCCAGTTTAAGACCCTGAAAAGATTGGAATGCATTAAATGATCAACGCAAAAGAGAAGATGGCAGTTTGGCTAAAGACCCAAACTGGAGGCGGTCTTTTCAACGCCGAGCCAAAGCTTGAGGAATCGGCAATCAACATGATAGAAATGTTTATTTATTGCAATAGAATGTGAAAAAATTATTAGACTTTAATAATTTTCAAGAAATCAGGAGGGAATGAAGTAGGGGTGAAAGAATTAAGATATTAATTCTGGTTTAAAAGTAAAAATTATTTTCTCAGTACTCTGTAAAGTTAAACAGATCAGGTTGACCTATCAAATAGAACTGATGACGAGGCTAAAGTAAACAGGAGGCCTTGTGTCCACAAGCTCAGCACACTTTGTACAGCTGACAGGAATTTCTCTTAGACTCAGAAAACCGTAATGCTGAATAATATTTGTGTGACATGATGTGACATGAGACATGTTCCTTATATGACATGATCTAAATAACAGTTACTGAATGTTCTAACCTGAACATTATGAAAATGTCAGAAGATTAATTAATAATTTTGGCTTACCCCATAGTGATGTAATGTGTAGAAATTTCCAAATTTTATGCTATAAAAAGATGGCTCTGAAAATGTATCTTCATTCAGGGACTATTAGCTTGGTAAAGCGTTCCTGAATCTGTTTGGCTAAACAATATTAATAATAAAACTCCTAAATCTGTCTTAGCGTGTGGAATGTGATTTTGTCTAGTTCAGTATTCCATAATACTTCTGGTACTCTATCTGTCAGGTACAGGACATTAAATCTGTTCATGACCTCCACCATGTACTCTTTAGGGATGTTGTGTAGGTCATATCTGTCTGGTCTAATTGTTTTCCCCATTTTCCCTGAATTTTGCGATCAGTAGGTTGTGATCTGAGCCACAGTCTTCTCCAGGTCTTGTTTTTGCTGATTGAATGGAGGTTCTCCATCTTTGACTGCAGAGTATGTAATCAATCTGATTTCGGTGCTAGCCATCTGGTGATGTCCATGTGTAAAGTCGCCTCTTGTGTTGCTGGAAGAGGGTGTTTGCTATGACTAGTGCATTCTCTTGGCAGAACTCTATCAATCTTTGCCCTGCTTCATTCTGTGTTCCAAGACTGAACTTGCCTGTTATTCTATTTACTTTTTGATTTCCTACTTTGGCATTCCAATCTCCTAAAATAATGTGGACATCATTTCTTGGTGTCTGTTCTATGAGGTGTTGTAGGTCCTCATAGAACTGGTCAATTGTGGCTTCATCTGCACTAGTGGTTGGTGCATAGACTTGGATTACAGTGATATTGAAAGGTTTGCCTTGGATTCTGACTGACATCATTCTATCATTTTTGATGTTGTATCCCATTACTGCTTTGCTCACTCTTTTTTTGACAATTATGGCTACTCCGTTTTTTCTGAGGTTTTTTTGCCCACAGTAGCAGATATGATGGTTTCCAGAGCTGAATTCACCCATCCCTGTCCATTTTAATTCACTGATGCCTAGGATGTCAATGCTTATTCTTTCCATCTCATTTTTAACTACTTCCAGTTGTCCTTGATTCATAGTCCTCACATTCCATGTCCCTATGCAGTATTGTTCCCTGCAACACTGTATTTCTCCTCCCCCTTTCGTATCCCTCCCCCTTTCCAGATCTGCTGTGCTGAGCATCCCCTTGTTTTGCCTTTTGTTTTGGTCCATAGGGTTCTCTTGGCAAACTTTGTGGCGTGCCTTGCCGGTCTCTACGCCAGTCTTTTCCCATCACACATGTTATTACAGTTTAAACAGTTTTAAAACAAAGTATTATCATGCACAATATCACATTTTATCACATAGTATCAAAATAAAAGTTGAACTAATTAATGAAAGGGAAAGAAAGAAAGAAAGAAAGAAAAAGTCCACTATATCAAGTCTCTATGTAAGTAAGTTTCTTCTACAGTCACTATGTCAGTTGCCATAAGCCATTTATGTTTAGTCATCTATATTATTTCAGTTTGATTACTTATCCTTTGCAGGCATGCAGCAGCTCTTGCCTCTCTTTGGCCGCATGGAGTCGGTCAAAGGTGCCGGCTTGGGCCTCGCTGTGATGATGGTTGTGGATGGTATCTCCTGGGGGTGGTTGGGGGTCTCCTGAGGTGTCCTTCTCTCTGGCCCCAGGTATTTGGATGGGGAGGGAGGGGCAAGATCCTTTACTCACCTCCCCCCTGGGGCTCTCTGGATGGAATGGGCAGTAGAGCTGGGCCTTCCTGAAGCCTTTTCTTCCTCTCCAGGCTCAGGTCTTTGGATGGGGAGGGATATTTTTAGCCACATATTAAAATAACATTTTAGGGAAACTGCTGCCCTCTTTTTATCTGGTTTCTTAGGATGAACTATACCTGTAGATCTTTGGTACCTATTTGATACCTTGGGCCAGTGATGGCCAAACTTAGCACTCCAGGTGTTCTTGGACTTCAATTCCCAGAAACCCAAGTCAACACATTTGTTGATCAGGTCTTCTGGGAATTGAAGTTCAAGAATATCTGGAGTGCCAAGATTGGCTATCATTGCCTTAGGCTATCCTATTTCTACACTAACTAGTGCAGTGGGTTATAGAGCTAAAGCATTACTTACCATAAACAAGCCCTCTGCTTTGTTCAACAAGCCTAATTTTAGCTGCAAATCAATAAAACTCAACATTTAAATGCTTGTTGAATTTTCATCACCTCATTAGAATGCAGATAAGAATTGGGGAGCTATCAGCAGAAAAGGTGATTTGCAGGCGCACCCCCCAAAGAAAGACTCAGACACCAGTATATGGATAAAGGCATTGGGCCACTTTTATTGAATAATGCCCTAGTCCGAATTATAACTTTCAATTGGTACTCATCCAATTATAATTCTTAAGGCAAGCAGGCCGCAGTAACACTGGTAAGGTTCCTCCCAAAATTGCCAATGGCAATTGGCTACAATGTATCCATTTGTATCAATTTGTTTGTTGACACAAACAAATTGTTGACCGTAGTCAATAAACTATCTACTGACCCCACCCTCTGACGTGTATCCGTCAAATCACGGGATGATGCATGCTGAAAAGCTCCTGCCATCACCCCTTGCCTAGTTCATCATTGACCGGTCAACGTTATTACACCTGTACCTGTCTAAGTGTTGGCCAGTCAATTGCGAACCTGCCGGATACCTATGGGTCATAAATATTTACCTTACCAGTGCTACCCGCCACATGGGGAGGCTTCAATGAAGACTCACCGCCCCCCCCCCCCAGACCGTCAGCTCGGTCAACAGGCCTGCTTGCAAATCTTCCAAAAAGAGGTTCATACCTCTAGCCGACAGGTGGACCCCATCCCCTGCATAAAGATCATAATTTTGTAAACTAATGGTGGGGTGTCGGATGACCATCCCCAAACCCTTGTCTGCCAAGAACCAGGCAACTGCCCTGTTCACCGAGCGGCGAGCGCGGTCAAGGGCACGGAGGTCAATACCTCCCCTGTAAGCGTGACGCGGTATGATGTCCGACCATAGCAGCCTTGTGGACGGCCACACATAATGCAAATAAGCTAGGTCACTGCAAATCGTGAATTTTAAAAAAGGCCAGTGACCTGGGCGAGGTCATTGCCCCCGAGGTGCGGTACAAGGACATCAGGCGGTTCAGCATCCCTGATGGAAAAAAGGAATGGCAACAGTTCCCGCCATAACATTCTATGCTTACCGTACCAACGTATGCATGCGGATGCACGCAGTCCAAGCTGGGGTCCCCACTCTGTCGCCGCAGCATACTGCGCTGCCCAGTGCACGTAACTGTGGCCCACCAGCCATACTGCCACCGGTGTGCGGGGACACACAGGGTCTATAAGAGAAAAAAGAGAACAGTGACTTAACTGGTACTCATACCTGAAGAGGGCGAACATATAATGCAAAACGCATAGATCCCCATCTTCCCATACGGTGTATATCAGCCTCAGAGTATCCAAATGCAGCTGCAGTTGAAGCAGCACCTATCCTAAACGAATGGGTGCCGTAACGAGCCCCTGGGAGGCCAACACTGGATAGTGCCATACCGGTCACCTTCCAAAATTGAAATTTAGTAAGGGGAGACCCATCTTGGTGGCAGAAAAACGGGCCAGGGTGTGTGCCACGCACTGCCAAGAACTCCTGTAGGGCACCAACTGGACAGATGTCTGCAATGGAACATCGTAGCAGTCTAACTCCACTGCCTATGCCGTGTTGATCAACTTTTGAGGACCATATCCTCAACTGAGCCCACTCATTAGAAACATAGACATCGTCGAGTTCCAGTGCCCTATGAGTTGCATCCGCCTTAGACAGTAGTACCAACTCACTGATGCGGAGCGCTCCAAAGAAGGCCACCGTGGTAGCCGCATGAAAAAGAGCCGCCTCGTACCTGTCAAAACACAGGTTATGCCAGCCTCGTGCAAGGTGGGTAAGCACCCCTGGGGAAATTGGGTGGTGAGTGTCCGGGCGGCGGCCACGTTCCCGCGTCCACCCCTCCAAAACATGTCGTATGCGGAAATCGTTCATGCTGTCAGCAAAACCCCTCACCTTGGCCATAAATGCCAGTGCTGACAGCCTGGATGCTATAGTGCGGGGAGCGAGGCCCTGACTGTGTAGATAAACCATAAATCGTAAAACTTGTTCCACTGGAATGGGCCACACTTCGGGCAACTGAAGTTGCACACAATTTTTTAAAAATTGAACGAAAGCATGATGATACGCCTTACGCGTGCGGGGCGCCAAAGACATGCCGATCCCCCGGTTCACCTCTCCTTGCCAAATGTCCAAATCTCGGCCGAGAGTGGCGAGGGGAATTCCTCTGCGTCCGGAGCCAAGGCGCGGAACCGGGGGATCTGCAGGCGGGATAAAGCATCGGCAATATCATTATTAATACCTGGTACATGTCTGGCCCTAAAAAGCACAATCAGGCGTAGGCTGCGTAACAAAAACTGGCGAACTAACGCCATCACCCTGGGTGATTTAGACGTCTGAGCATTAACAATGTGCACTACCGCAGCATTGTCACACCAAAAGTGGACCACTGAGTCGGCCCACACCTCGCCCCATAGCATCAAAGCTCACAGGAATGGAAAGCTCCCGCCATGCTGGAGGCCATTGGCCATAAGCCCACCTCCCCTCAAAGTAAATCCCATATCCCAGGGAGCCGGAGGCATCCGACTGTACTTGAAACCTAGGGGAAACTAAAAGGTCGGATCTCCAAAAGGAGACCCCGTTGAAGTCCCGCAGGAATGTGAGCCAAACCAAAAGGTCAGCCCTCATGCCCCTGGTCAGTCGGACCCTATGATGGCGCCTTGACAGGCCAGACATGGCGTCACATAGGCGCCGAGCAAATGTTCTGCCAGGCGTGACCACCCTGCAGGCAAAGTTAAGATGGCCATGTAGAACCTGAAGCTCACGAAGTGACACTTTACGTTTTGCCAGCAAGGCCAAAACCATCGCGGAGATCCGGGTGACCTTATCAATGGGTAACCGGGATGCCTGTGCGACCGTGTCAATTTCAATACCCAGAAATGTGAGCGTAGTTGATGGGCCCTCGGTCTTTTCGGGCGCTAAAGGGACACCCAGTTCCTGCATTAGTGTCTGAAATGTGGTGAGGAGACGTGTGCACGTGTCCAAGCCCCGTTCATCCCCGAACAAAAAGTCATCGAGGTAATGGGCTACAGACTGAGACCCGGACCTGCGAACAAAGGCCCACTGAAGGAAAGTGCTAAAACGTTCAAATGCTGAACAGGATATAGAGCAGCCAAAAGGCATGGCCTTATCTACGTAAAACTTCCCTTGGAATCTAAAACCCAATAGCTCAAAGTCCCCCGGGTGCACTGGCAACAATCGGAATGCCGATTTAATGTCACATTTTGCCAGGAGGGCACCAGGACCACAAGAGCGCACCATTCGCAGGGCTTGGTCAAAAGACGTATACCTGACCGAACAAAGGTCATCAGGAATAGCATCATTGACAGAATAACCCGCCGGGTACGATAAATGGTGGATTAAACGAAATTCCCCCGGGGCCTTTTTGGGTACCAACCCCAGAGGGGAGACCTTCAGGTTGGGAAAGGGTGGTACAGAAAAGGGGCCTGCTACCCTCTTGGCCTCTACCTCTTTGGCAATACTCAGGGCAGCCACCTCCTCTCTACCCTTCAGGGACAGTAAATAGGGTGCATCTTGGGGTCCCCGCACTCCTTTGAATGGGATACGGAAGCCCCACTGAAAACCCTCGAGGGGGTACCTCGCGTCCTCTCTCCTTGGATAAGTTGAGAGCCATCGCTCCAACATATACACATTAACTGGGGAGGGGGCCTTTTGTCTGGCTAGCTCCATCAGCAGAAGCTCTGCCTGCTCCCTGTCCACCTCTACCTCTGCCCCGTGATCCACCGGCCCGCGGGCACGTGGCGGCGGCGTGGGGGCCAGCGCAAGAGGGACACTCGTGTTTGTATCGGCACTGCCGCTTATTGCACACGCCATTAGCCGAGAAGCTCCAACACAGCAAGCGGGCTGGAACCCCCTGCCCCACCGGCTGGCGGGGAGCCTGCGTTGGAGCAGCTCGCTGCACGGCATGGCCACAATGGTACCTATCCCCAGGCACCGGACGCGTGGGGGTCATGTACAATAGCCACAATTTCTGACAGGGCTCATCCCATCTCATCTCCGGGTGCAAGGGCACCCTCATTCTAAATTCCTCATCGTAAGCCAACCACGATAGGCCAGGAAAATCCACCATCGCCCTGTAAATATTGTCCAAATATTGGACCATAGGAATGGCCAGGTCAGGCCGGGCCCTAAGGTACACCACCATATAAATAAGATATGCGGGCAACCAGTTGGCCCAGGTGCGTGGTGGCTTACGACGGCGGGACAGTTCTTTGTCTCTGTCGTCCTGACCCTCTCTCTCCTCCTTAGTGGGCTCACGGTTCAATAGGGAGAATATATCCACGTACTCCCCTCACCAAATCTTTTCCCTCGTGACCTGGGACAAATGATCACCAAGGGGCAATGAATAACCAGCCGTCGGCAAGTCCGTCACCGACACATTAGGTACACGGGGCATACGCAGCGGAACCTGGACAGCCCCTGCGATACCCGGCACTGCCCCGGGGGCGGAAACCCCCACCCCCAATGTTGTGCCAGTATGGAACCAAGGGGCACTGGGATAGGCTGGCAACTGATGGCCACTCGCCTCGACTTGACGAGGCCATGGCCACTGAACCCCACCACTGGAAGTGGACTGTGATGTGGGTGCATTAACTTGAACCTGATACTCACTAGGTACACCCCCGTGAGCCGCCCCCACCGGGGGTTCCGGCCCACGGCGGGCGTCGGAGCTCGCGACCGGAATCGAGCTCTGGGGCCACACCTGACCACTCCCCGGCTGTAGCTCTGGACGAACAGGGAGCTGCGAGACACCGGCAGGCGCAGGCCGGAGCATCTCAAGCAGCTCAACCCGGCTGGCCGCCTGTTGCAGTGTGGCAGCCGTCGAGGTAGCCGGTGGACACGAAGGGCCCCCAGCAGAGAGAGAAGGGCCCCCTCCCATGGGGTTGTGTGCAATCCCCAAGGATGCCTCAAGCACAGCTAAACGCGTTAGCAACGCATCCACTGCCACAGATCCCCCAGTATAAAGTGGGCATTTGACCAGGAACCCCAAAGTGAGAGCCTGGGCCCGAATAGGGCCATGCCCAAAACTCCGGCCCATAAGGGGCTGGAGGGGGAACGTGCTGTGCACCCACACCAGGCCCTCCCCCGCTGACCTGACCCATGGCCGGCAACTGCAGGCCGAGGGCCGAAGCCCCTGAAGGGCCGGCCGGAGGCTGGCCAGCCGAGGGCCAAGCACCAGCCTGCATTGCCCCACCAGTATCAGTGGGTAAAGCTGGGGTAGTGCCCTGCCACGGGGGCACAGCCCTGGTCCTCCGACCTGAGGGCTGCCCCCCGCCCTGGGCAGGGCCCGCAAAAGTCCTCCCCTTTGGCCGCGGTTTCGTCGCCGGGGCCTTCCGTTTGGGAGGCATATCTGTTAGAAAGAGCAGGATCCCTTTCCAGGGATCAACCTGACGCCAAAAAACACAGAGCAGCCAGCAAGCCAAAGGCTCTGTGCGACTCCTTCCTTCCCAGCTGGGAAAGACCAAGGGCTAAAGAGCCGAAGAGTTGAAGGAACAGCAACGGAGAAAACTTCTCCTCTCCGTCGCTATTTTTAAAATGGCAGCTCGGCTGCCTCGTGGCCACCCCTTTTATAGAGGGGTGGCCACGCCCCCTAACTCACCCGGATGTCTGAGTCTGGGTGGGGGGGCCCTGCAAAGAGCGTGGCGGCCATTTTGGCGCCGCGCTTTCATTCTCTTGGCATTTAAAGAGGAGTTTCATCTGAATTGCAGGATACTACTATATCTCTTCGAATCTCATGCAAAGAGTGGGCTTATTTTTCACAGCCATTCAAGGCATTTCTCTCCATATCTCTAGCTTTAAACGTCAGTTAATTTGTCATGTTTATGGCAGATGGGGGAAATGATGTTGAACACAGCTGTCACCTTCTGTGTTTGGCCTTGGCAGTTTTTCAGCAAAGAATGAATCTTCTGGCTCGTTTACCCTCCAGCCCTTAGTTAGCCAAAACTGTATTTTATTCAGCAGCAGTTAAGAGAGCATCTGAGACCATGTGAATTCCTTAGCCCATTAGTCTGAACTAAGCCTAATTACACTGGGTAAAGCTTATTTCTGTTCTTTTAATTACCCAAATTTAGTTAATGCAAAAAGGGGCCCAGCTGGATTAGTTGCAAATTTTTTCACTTTAGAAGTTTCAGATGGAAGGGGGAAATCCTTATTTTTTCCTACCTATGCAGAATTTGGTTTCCTAGTAATTTCTATGTTTATATTCCTTCCCCCCCTTTTTTAAAAATGCAACTTACTGTAGCTCAAATCCTATTGAATAGGTAGGACAGGAGCAGGAGAATTAAAGTGGACAAATGATATACAGTTCTTGATGGATTATAACTGTAAGGTTCTGCTTTAATACATAAGGCATTGATTGCCCTTTTGTTTTATGACTATGACTGTACCAGTTTTGTTCATTTGTATTCATAGTGAGTCATACAGAATTGCAGTGCAGGGAATGACCTTTTGGCCTGGAAGTGTTGGTGACATGTTGGAGTTGTGTATTTGCTTCTTTTGTTTTTCAGTTTTTCCGAATTTTACAAAATATTTTTTCATGGTAGGTTTATTTGGAGTACTCTGCCTGCCAGTCCAGTCTCACGTTGGGAGGACTGTCTTGTGGTGTGAAGATTGTGGAGCTCTCTGTGTCAATCAGACATTAAGGGTGTAGAACAGTGGTTCCCAATGTGCGGCCCACTCCCCTTAGGGGGGCTTATTCCCAGAAGCCTAAGTCAGTACATTAGCAGATCAGTGCTTTAAGCCTAAGTCAATTGACTTAGGCTTCTGGGAACTGAAGTCCCAAAATCAAAGGTTGAGAAACACTGGTGTAAAATATCTCTTTGCAGGCGCACCCCCCAATAAAGGACTCAGACACCAATGAAAGTGGATAACGGCATTGGGCCACATTTATTGATTCATGCCCTAGTCCGAATTATAAATTTCTATTGGTAATTGACCAATTATAATTCTTAAGACAAGCAGGCCGAAGTAACACTGGTAAGGTACCACCCAAAATTGCCAACGGCAATTGTTACAATGTATCTATTTGTATCAATTTGTTTGTTGACAACAAACAAATTGTTGACCGTAGTCAATATCTAACTAATGACCCCACCCTCTGACGCGCATCCGTAAAATCACGGGGTGATGCGTGCTGTCTAGCTGTAGCCATCACCCCGTCGCCTGGTTCGTCGTTGACCGGACAACGTTTAACCAACTTATACCTGTCTAGTGTTGTCCAGTCAATTGCGAACCTGCCGGATACCTGTGGGTCATAAATGTTTACCTTACCAGTGCTACCCGCCCATGTGACCAAAGTCAACAGCAGCAACAGAAAAACCCCTATATCAAACCATAGCAACAGTGTGGGATGGGCGAAAAAACCAGGACCCAAGAGCCAATTGTGAGTCCCAGCCAAAAATTCCCACCTGGCCCCGAAGCGACCAAAATATCACACTGTTAACTAGGGAGGGGGTGGAGGGGAAAAACTTCTCCGCTCCATCGCTTCGCAAAATGGCAGCTCGGCTGCCTCGTGGCCGCCCCTTATATAAGGGTGCTGGCCATGCCCCCTAACTACCCGGATGTCTTCGTCCGGTGGGGGGGGGCCCGCAAAGGGCGCGGCGGCCATTTTGGCACCGCGCTTGCATTGCAGGCGCACCCCCCAATAAAGGACTCAGACACCAATGAAAGTGGATAACGGCATTGGGCCACATTTATTGATTCATGGCCTAGTCCAAATTATAAATTTCTATTGGTAATTGACCAATTATAATTCTTAAGGCAAGCAGGCCGAAGTAACACTGGTAAGGTACCACCCAAAATTGCCAACGGCAATTGTTACAATGTATCTATTTGTATCTATTTGTTTGTTGACAACAAACAAATTGTTGACCGTAGTCAATATCTAACTAATGACCGCACCCTCTGACGCGTATGCGTAAAATCATGGGGTGATGCGTGCTGTCTAGCTGTAGCCATCACCCCGTCGCCTGGTTCGTCGTTGACCGGACAACGTTTAACCAACCTATACCTGTCTAGTGTTGTCCAGTCAATTGCGAACCTGCCGGATACCTGTGGGTCATAAATGTTTACCTTACCAGTGCTACCCGCCACACGGGGAGGCTTCCCAAAAGGCTCACCGCCCCCCCAAGACCGTCAGCCCGGTCAACAGGCCTGCTCGCCAGTCCACTAACAAGAGGTCCATACCCCCCTGCGACAGATGGGCCCCATCCCCTGAGTAAAAGCTCGTAATTTTGCAGACTGATGTCGGGGAGGAGAATGACGCGTCCCCCACCTTTGTCGAAAAGGAACCGGGCAATAGCCCCGTTCACGGATAGTCGGCTCAGCCAAGAGCCTCGAGGCCGCACGCCCCCCTGTAAGCGTACCGCGGTATCGTGTCCGACCAATTGAGGGTTGTGGCATGCCACACATAATGTGAGTGGGGCAGGTCACTGCAAATCGCAAGCTTCCGTGATAGGCCAGTGACCCGCCCTAAGCCATTGCCCCCAAGGTGCATAACCAGGACATCCGGCGAGTCAGCATCCCTGATGTAGAAAAGGAATGGCAACAGTTCCCGCCATAACATGCCGTGCTTACCATACCACCTGAGACGTGCGGATGCACCCAGTCCCAGCCGGGGTCCCCACTCTGTCGCCGCAGCGTAACGCGCTGCCCTGTGCAGCGTAACGCGCTGCCCTGTGCAGCGTAACGCGCTGCCCTGTGCAGCGTAACGCGCTGCCCTGTGCACATGGCTATGGCCGACCAGGCACACTGTCACCGGTGTAATACGACACCCAGGGTCTGTCAAGGAAAAAAAAGGGGGTGGGCGAGAAACAGTGCAGTGACTAAACTGGTACTCACGGTTGAAGAGGGCGAACGCAAACTAAAAACATTGTGATCCCCACCCTCCCATGCGGCGTATGTCAGCCCCGGAGTACCCAAAAACAGCTGCAGTAGAAGCCGCCCCTATCCTGAATGAATGGGTGCCGCAACGAGCCCCAGGGAGGCCAACACTGGCTAGTGCCTACCGGCACCTTCCAAAATTGAAATTTAGTAAGGGGAGACCCATCTTGGTGACAGAAAAACGGGCCATGGTGCGTGCCACGCAGTGCAAGGAACTCCTGTAGGGCACCAACCGGACAGATGTCTGCCAAAGAACACCGTAGCAGTCTTACTCCACTGCCAACGCCATGCTGATCCGTCTTAGAGGAGCGTATCCTCAACTGAGCCCAGTCCTTGGCCACATAGACATCTTCGAGTTCCAGTGCCCTACGAGTAGCATCCGCCTTAGACAGCATCACAAGCTCGCTGATGCGGAGCGCTCCAAAAAAGGCCACCGTTGTAGCCGCATGAAACAGGGGTGCCTCATACCTATCAAAACCTAGGTCCTGCCAGCCCTGTGCCAGTTGGGTAAGAACCCCTGGGGAAATTGGGTGGCGGTCGTCCGGGCTACGCCCACGCTCCCGCACCCCCCTCCAAAACGTGTCTCACATGGAAGTCAGCGGTACTGTCCGCATGTCCGCCTACTTTGGCCATAAAAGCCAGCGCTGACAGCCTGGATGCTATGGTTCGAGGTGCAAGGCCCTGGGAATGCAGGTCAACCATGAATTGAAGTATATGGGCCACCGGGATAGGCCAGGTATCTGGCAGCCGGAATTGGGCACAGAATGCCCTGAAAGAATTGAATGCGTGTTGATACGCCTTACGCGTGCGTGGCGCTAGCGACATGCCGATCGCCCGGTTCACCTCTCCTTGCCAAAGGTCCATATCTCCTCCGGGAGTGGCGAGGGAAATTCCTCTGCATCCGGGGCCAAGGCGTGGAACTGGGAGATCTGCAGGCGGGTCAAAGCGTCAGCGATATCATTATTGACCCCCGGGACATGCCTGGCCCGGAACAGTACATTAAGGCGCAGGCTGCGCAATACAAACTGGCGCACCAGGTCCATCACCCTGGGTGATTTGGAAGTCTGTGAGTTGACAATGTGGACAACGGCCGCATTGTCACACCAGAAATGAACCACCGAGTTGGCCCACTCATCACCCCATAGCATCAAGGCCCCCAGGATGGGAAAAAATTCCAGGTACGTGAGGTCCCGCAGGCGCCCCGTACCTGACCAGGCTGGTGGCCACCCACCATAGGCCCACTTCCCATTGAAGTACATCCCATAACCCAGGGACCCAGAGGCATCGGACTGTATCTGGAAACGAGGGGAAGCCAGAAGGTCAGACCTCCAAAATGACACCCCATTGAACTCCTTCAGGAACTGGAGCCAGATAAGCATATCTGCCTTAATGCCCTGGGTTAGTCTGACCCTATGGTGGGGCCTGGACAAGCCTGTCATTGCGTCGCACAAGCGCCGGGCAAATGCCCTGCCCGGTGCGACCACCCTGCAAGCGAAATTGAGATGACCATGCAACACCTGCAGGTCCCGCAGTGATGCCTTGTGTTTAGCAAGCAAGTCCGAGATAAGGGCCACTATCCTTGACACCTTATCCCCTGGTAACCTAGAAGCCTGCGCTACCGTGTCAATCTCCACCCCCAGGAAGACTAGCTGTGTAGATGGGCCCTCGGTCTTTTCGGGCACTAAAGGGACACCCAGTTCCTCCATTAGCATCTGAAATGTGTTGAGGAGACGTGTGCACGTGTCCCAGCCCCGTTCACCCCCGAATAAAAAATCATCCAGGTAATGGGCTACAGACCGGGACCCTGACCTGCGGACAAAAGCCCACTGTAGGAAGGTGCTAAAATGCTCGAAGGCCGAGCACGATATGGAACAGCCAAAAGGCATGGCCTTATCGAAATAATATTCACCCCTGAACTTAAAAACCCAGCAACTCAAAGTCACCCGGGTGCACCGGCAGGAGGCGAAAGGCAGACTTAATGTCGCACTTAGCCAACAGCGCACCCGGGCCACATGAGCGCACCATGCGCAACGCCTGGTCAAAAGATGTATACCTGACCGAGCAAAGGTCATCAGGGATAGCATCATTGACCGATTGGCCGGCTGGGTAGGACAAGTGATGGATCAGGCGGAACTCGCCCGGTGACTTCTTGGGCACCAAGCCCAAGGGTGACACTTTAAGGTTGGGGAACGGGGGTGCAGGGAAAGGGCCAGCGACCCTGCCCGCATCAACCTCCTTAGAAATGCTGGCGGCAGCCACCTCCTCCCTCCCCTTAAGGGACAAAAGGTTGGGGGCATCTTGGGGGGACCTATCACACTGGAAAGGAATACGGAACCCCAGTCGAAAACCTTGAAGCAGGTAAACCGCATCTGCCCCCCTCGGGTACGATGCGAGCCAATGCTCCAGCATGTCCACATTAATTGGGGAGGGGGCCTTTCGGTGGACCAGCTCCCTCTGCGGCAGTCTTGCCAGCCCCTTGTCCGCCCCTACCTTTGCCCCGCACCCCTCCAGGCCTGGGGCAAGCGGAGGCCGCATGGGGGCCAGCGCAAGAGGGACACTCATGCCTGTACCGGCAATTCTTCCTACTGCAGGAACCATTGGACGAGAAAGTCCAGCACAGCAGGCGGGCTGGAACCCCCTGCCCCGCCACCTGGCGGGGTATCTGTGCTGGGGCCGCTCGCTGGACCGCATGTCCACAATGGTATCTGTCCCCAGGCGCAGGGCGCGTGGGAGTCATATACAGAAGCCACAGCTTCTGGCAGGGCTCATCCCACCTCATCTCAGGGTGCAGGGGAATCCGCATACGGAATTCCTCATCGTAAGCCAACCATGACGGGCCCGGGAAGTCGACCATCGCCCGGTAAATGTTGTCCAAATACTGGCCCATCGGAATTGCCAAATCCGGCCGGGCCCTGAGGTAGACCGCCATGTATATAAGGTACGCCGGCAACCAATTGGCCCACGTACGTGGCGGCTTACGACGACGTGCCTGTTCCTTATCCTTCTCATCCTGCCCCTCCCTCTCCTCTTTGGTGGGCTCTCTGTTAAGATTGGAGAAGATGTCGACATACTCCCCACGCCAGATCTTCTCTTAGGTGGCCTGGGCCAAATGGTCCCCCAGGGGCAAGGAATACCCCGCTGTCGGCAATGCTGACACCGGCACAGTGGGAACCACGGGGATCTGAAAAGGAGCCTGGACCAACCCAGCCACCCCTAACACATTCCCAACTGAATAAGAGGTACCACCCAAAACTGGGCCCTGGGTGAGCGGTGAAGTCGCCGGGTGGGACGTCGGCGACTGAACCGTCGCACCACCCATGCGAGACCACGGCCACTGAAATGCCCCCCCAACGTGGGTAGGTGTGTGGGTGCACTAGATTGAACCACATACTCACATGCAGCACCCCCGCGGGCCGCCCCCACCAGGGGTTCCGGCCCGCTGGGGGCGTCGGAGCTCACGACCGCAATTGAGCTCGTCGACGGGGCCTGACTAGCATCAGCCTGTTGAGTGGGGAGCTGCGAGGCAGTGGCCGAAGCCGGCCCACGCGCCTCGGGCAGCTCGACCCGTCCTGCCGCCTGCCTCTGACCGGCAGACAATGGATCAACCTGCACCCCAAAAGGCACCCCCGGGTGGCTAACCCTCGCGAGGGATGCCTCGAGGGCCGCAACGCGGGCCAGAAGGGCCTCAACACTAACGTAGCCCCCTAAGCCAAGTGGGGGCAAAGGGCCAGCCGGCCCACTGGGTGCAGGCGCCGGTCCAGGTCCCTGGACCCCGGGGCCCATATACGGCCACGACCCCAGGCCCGGCCCCTGCAGGGCCAGGGGGGGTACCCTGCCAGGGGAGGGAACCCAGCCACCCCCCATGGCTGAAACCCCCCGCAGGAAGCTGCGGACCCATGGAAGAAGGCCCCGCAGAATGGGCCGTGCCAGAGGCAGTGGCCACTGCTTGCGGGCCAGGCGCCGCGGCCCCAGCTGGGCCAGTACGCAGACCCCCGGCCTCGGGCCAAGGGGTAATTAACCCCATCCCACCGGTCCCGGTGGGCTCAGGCAAAGGAGGCTGCTGGGGAGGCGCAGCCGCGGGCCTCCGACCCGGCTGGCGCCTCCGCGCAGAACGAGCCGCGTTCGCAGTCGCCTTCTTCTTCGAGGGCATAGCAGCTAACGATGGGAAGCCTAAAAGTCAAGAAAATCAGCAGCCAGAGGCTTCCCCGAGCAAGGCAAGAGCGACGGAGGTAAGAGAGAAAAACTTCTCCGCTCTGTCGCTTCGCAAAATGGCAGCTCGGCTGCCTCGTGGCCGCCCCTTATATAAGGGTGCTGTCCACGCCCCCTAACTACCCGGATGTCTTCGTCCGGTGGGGGGGCCCCCGCAAAGGGCGCGGCGGCCATTTTGGCGCCGCGCTTGCATTCTCATACTAGGAGTGAGCTTACTGGATAAAACTAGAGCCTAGAAATATTGTTCTTTGGCACTACAATTGCCAGAATCCCCCAACACAACAGGTTGTGAGTAGCTGATCTATATGTCCTGAAACACACAGTTGCCATGGGGAACACTCTGTGATTTCTGCAATTCACTTTTTTGTCTTTCTAGTCTGAACAGAGCTAGGAATTGACCAGTATAGAATGAAGTTTCTGACATACCAGGGTGGACATAGAAATTGGAAATCTAAAGAAGTGTAAGTTACTGGGAATGATTCAGGGTACTGGGGCACATGGCTGACTAAAGAAATCAATGGCTTTCCATATATTTAGGCTGATTTATGCAAGCTAAGGTTAGCCATTATTCATGACTTTAGCTTATGTTGGCTTTGGACATCACGAACAATAAACCATTGGAAGAATGTCCATGGTTTGTTTTGTTCTATTTGCAGTGCGAGTCACTGGGCTATTTGTAAACTGATAAACCATAGCTTGCTCAGAATGCTGGCCTATTATGACATGTGATCCAGACCAGTGAATGTGAGGTTCCTGTGAACATTTCAGTACACATCCAACTTTTATCAAGACTAGAGATAAGTACAACAGGTGCCTGCTCAAATTCTTGCTTGGTTTGCTCTCAGACCAAAGTAAGTAGCAACTGTGGACTTAACTTTAAGCTTGCTTTTAGCCGCATGCCTTAATAATGACTCTTTTGTGTCCTACACTTGTACTCTATTGACATTGGTATACAAGTGAGACATCTGTATTGTGGAAATCCCATGCATTATTCACACATTTTGATCCATATAGCAATTATGCTATGACTTTACGGTGACATTTCTATAACCAGAAGTTCTAGAAACTTGCCATTTCATCACCCAAAGGTGTGATGTTGAGAATGCCAAATGTTGAGCCAGATAAGAGCTTCTTTATTAGCATGAATGCCTCATCAGTTCACACAATATCTTCAGCCCTGTATTACTTCACTAGCAGTCTTGAATGTACCCATCCATGGCATATCACACAGCAAAGACCATAAATACCAGCTAGATTCTTAATATACTTTAAGCGTTATGATAACCACAGACTGTGGCTTAGGAGTCTTATGCCTTCTCCCTCCTCATATATGCTATGGACTATAGGAAAAATGTTTTTATTTATTTAGAGTGATTCCAAGGTCACCTTTAAGGGTATAGTCCTCCCATATAAATGAGCTCTATCTGAATGAGATGGTAATGTATTCCGTGTTGTTTCTTAGAAATGGATACAAATGAACTGATGGTGTAGGCTATGATGTATTATGTTGTCCCTTCTTGCAAGAGCTATACCATTGCTCAAGCACCATGTTATTAATAGTTCAAAGACAAAGGCTAGGCAATACCTTTATTGTATTTGCTATCTTTCAAGTCCATGCATGTCTTCATCAGCCTCGATTCCACAAAGAACTGAAAAAACGTAGATGTGTTGGGGAATTTGTATTGTGTAAAAAAAAGTATTTCTAGACATTTGGTTCTTCTTTTAGTTAGCAGAGTAAAAGGCAGGAAAAAACCAATCCCAACAAAGAAGTATGGAAAGATCAGTCCAAACTATTTAGGAAAATATAAGTAGAAATAATGTTTTAAAAAGAGAGAAAGTATTTCTGAATATCATGATTATGATATGTTGTAAAACAACATTATTATCCCCCCAAAAGAGTATGTTTATAAATATTCTGGTTGTTCTGCTGTAAGCAGTTACCAATGAAATTTGAATTTTTTCACTTTGTAATTTTTCTTAAAATACAAATATCTGAGAAAGATCTGTCTAGTCTTATCTAACAATACCCTCACTGGTTTGCACACAAAACTAGCATTTAGCCTGTTTTTGTTTTTTGTTTTTAAAAAAATCCTTCTAGACCAGCATTTGCCAACCTTTGGTTTTTGGAATTCAATTCCCCAAAGCACTGATCACCCACTCTTCTGTTATCTATTTAAAGCAGTGTTTCCCAACCTTTTGTTTATGGACTTCAATTCACAGAAGCCTAAGTCATTTCCCCAAAGCAGTGATCAGCCAATGTACTGACTTAGGCTTCTGGGAACTGAACTCTCCCTGTGGGGAATGTGCCCCATGTTGGGAACCACTATTCGAGATGCATTTAAAGTAGAAAAATTAATCTTTACCTTGAATTATCATCTGTAGTTAAAGTCAGAAGAAAAATGGGGAAAGAATGGAATCCTGCTGTTTGAAGGATGGTTTATCGGTTTTATCAATAAAAACAAAATGGAAGCAAGAAATAAGCAAAAGCAAATTATCAGCAAAACAATGGAAGCCAGGAAACAATGAGTAAGAGGGGTAGGGGTTTGTCTGAAATGTCAGATATGGGAAAAGAACTTCACCAATTAAGTTAGTGGCAAAGAATATGCACTGTAATCCCCCTCTCATTGATACTCAGTATTTCTACATGGAAGATTGCTAATATCCCAACAAGAAGTTCCAAAAATCATGGCCAGATCTGCATGCTAGGCTCCTTGTTTAAAAACAAGTTTCAAAGTTTCTGACCAGACTCAGCTCTATTAGACCAGCCACTCACACAGTTCTCTCCCCCACCCCACCCCTATTTCTTCTTATTTTTTTGTAGTACAATTACTAGATACAAGGGCTGTGCACATGTTCTCTGATCAAACTTGGAGGCCATTTTAAGGCTTTGGACTATAGCCTGATTGGTCCTGAGCTATTTATGCCTCATCTGATTTGATTTGTGCCCCAGATCTGAGTAGGTGTGTAAACCTCCTATTGACTTGTACTGGAAAAGCAAAACTCTTTTTAAAAAAATAATAATAATGCAGTGACGTACTTGACATCTGGTGATGCAATAAGCCGTGGGCAAGGGAGTAAATCCTACTAAAGTTCAGACAGTAGCTTCAAGGGCTTGCATGCTAGACATACTTTAAAAGCCTGATTTTTTAAAAAAAGCTGATACAATTTGTTTCCCATATGATTCGATCTCTGTGTATCCACAAACCAATTTATCAAGTTACTTTGTTTTGTCCCAAAATCAAACTAGGACATTCAGTTCAGAATTTGGCATTTGTTGAAATCAGGTGCACAAACTAAAGAAACAAAAGCTTGGGAAGCTTGAGGGATTCAAGAAGCCCATAAAAGAAACTTTTCCAGTCTTTAAATCAGTGGTTCCCAATGTGTGGCCCATTTAATTCTGATTTAATTCTCAGAAGCCTAAGTCAGTGACTTAGGCTTCTTTGAATTGAAGTCCATAAAACAAAGGTTGGGAAACACTGATTTAGATAGATAACAGTTCTAGAAGAGTGGGAATTAAATGACTCTTGGGCCTATCTGAGGTGATGGAATGGATGGAGAGCAGAGATAAGTACTGCATTATATATGTCCCTTTCTCTGATTGTGTAATTGTCAAATAGTTCTAGGTGATGGCTATGAGCAACCTACATGCATTGAAGCATTCCTTAAAGCTAGAAAGCAGACATAATGGTTATAATCCAAAAAAGCATGTTCTGTGCTTGGGAGGTTATTGCCAGACATAATAGATGTTTTCTCTTTTGTTGTGACATATTGATAATATATAAGTTGTTGTAAAGCTTTGATGGTGATGCTAGGGTGAGCTGGGAAGAAATCTAAGTGGTGTAATATCTATATTAGACTACTAATAAAGAGAGAAGTAATAATGATTGTGTAAATGTAAGTGATGTGTTCCACACCTGAAGTAATATCTTTCACAAGCATTCCATTACTTTCAGGTTCTGAAATAACCACACTGTATTATGGTCTTATAAATTCACCTCATCTATTGTGTAATGTCACATGCTAGTTTTGTATGTAAGCACCCATATTTCCATTCCATTTCCAAATTAATCAGTATCTCATTCACTCACTCTCTCTCACAAACATACATAGACCTTTTGACATGTGCAAGGTGTTCCCAAATGCACCATGATCTTGATAATTGTCTAGATTGTTAAATTCCAATTTGTACATTAGTCCAGGAGATATGGATGAGATCATTTTATATTGGAATGTGCAAAGAATGAATTCCACACTCACGCTTCAGTGCAGTTTTACTACCTCAGGGTCAAAATGACTTAAATGCCATCAGTAAATACTCAGTGAGAATGAAACTATGCTTTGCTTCCCCAAGACTAGCTCATCCTTTTATCCATTATGAGGAAAATGTGCAGAGCTCCAGCCACTTGGTATTTGGTAACTTATCTATCATTCTGGTACTTTGGAATTAGAGGAAGCATTGATAAAAAGAAATCATCCTCACATACAGGTGACATGGGACTGGATGGGTGACATTCAGTGAATTCTAACAATCTTTGACTTCCCTCTGAGGTATTTTCGGTGAGCCACTTCACTGTTCTGAGTGTAGTGTAATTTGGATCTTGATTGGTCTAGATGATGGAGCAGTACATTTAGGAAGGAAATCTGGACAATTAACTTGACAAATTTTCCATGCCAACTTTCTTTAAAAAATGTATATGAAGTATTACCTGTCTAGTCATGAGTAATTTCCGCAGATGACAAATCAGCCCAAGACAAGCGGCTTGTGTTTAACACTTTGGTTTATGATTTTAAAGCCTCTGACATGACTGATTATGCTAAGGCCTGGAGCAATTTACTGAATTAATGAATTAATTACTAATACATGAGAGTGATTAATTGAGATGCTTCTTTGGATCTTATTCAGTGTAATGAAGCTTGCGCAATGACAGGTGCATGGTTATGGGATGGATTCTGTATTCTTGTGAACATACAGTAAAGGCAATTTGTTTCCATGTGGTAAGCATTGCTGAATCAGGCCTTCCATGATTAAATACAGGTAAATGCTTGGGGCACATTTCTATGCTCAGTGGAATCGGTTAGTTGCTTGCCATTAGGTTAATGAAGGCACGGTTTTGGCCTCAGATGGATTAATAAATACTATTAAGGTTTAAGATTGTTTTTCTCCCTTCAGAATCTGACCTTTACAGGGTCATTTCACACATTACTATTTCTGACATGGAATTAATCTCTTTGTAAGGAAGAACAAAGTGCCCCCACCCCCAAGGTGCGGAGTTTGACAAAGTAGCAATTTTGGAACATAGTTTTAAGAATCATAATGTCTTACAATCAGCAAAACTGGCTAGAGGCTTCTGGGAGTCGAAATCCAAATTAAGTAACTTTTCCAACTTCTGCCAAAATGTACAATTGCCCATGGTGGCTTAGCATCACCTTTAGAAAGCTAGGCACACTGTCTATCACTGTTTAATTTGTTATTTTGATAATAACAAGCTTCCACACTACGGACCAGATTGTTCCTACAATAGAACCCCCCATCCCCACATCTATACTGAAATATATATGAAGAAACTAGAGCTAAGTACATAAATCATCCTAAATGTAACTCATTCTTTCATATTCCGACATCTGATATAGGGGAGAGTCTATTATTTATCATTTTCTGGAAGAACGAGTCAGTTGGGGACAGTCTTTGGTGATACAGTGGTTTGAGTAACAACAATGCCAACAATTGTTTATTTTGCTTCAGTTTCCTCACTTTTCTTTCTTCAAATTACCTAAGTGCCCTTCCTATTATGAGCAACCAGGTATCTGTATGAAACCTATGTACATATCTAAAAGACAAATTACAAAACAAAAATAAGGTAGTAGATGAGGAAAGATTATACTAAGCAAAATGTATGTCTCTTTTGTTTACATGTCCTGTACTCTGGAATGACTGAAAAGAGACCCTACCCCTACTCTGTATAGACAACCATTCTACAAGAACAAGAACAACAACAACAACAACAACTTCATGTCAGAAATTATTTTGGGTTGAAAGGATTTTTGCTGGAGAAACTCCATTTAGGGGATGCCTGAATGAGGCTCCTTTCATGTCCCCAAGATCTTTCCCCACCAAATCATATCTCCCTTTGCTAGTGCATTGTTCCATGTGATGATGTCTTCTCTGCAACATCACCCTCTTGGCTGCTTATCAGTTTACAATACTGCCTTCAGCACCATGCCCAGCTTTGACTAAGCTGGATGTCCTTTTAAAAGAAACATAATTAAGTAAGACACTGTCCTCTCCAATTAGAGAGATGGAAAAGAAAGTCTGCAACTTTGCTGAGTATGCTGGACAAGATTATAAAAGTAAACATTGGCTTTCATTTATATGTTGATTGAACTTCACAGAGCACTGGTTTATTAACACAATTATGCATGGCTCAGGATGAGCTTTGGCACGACTACCAGTTTATCTGTGAGAAATTAATGCAAAGTATCCACATGCAGCAAATCCAAAGCTTTTGAAGCTCAGCAGAAAGCAGGGGTGGGGGGTGGGAGCAAAGCTTCCTGTTGGGGTACATAGGCATCTAAATAATCCAATTTCTCCACACACTGGGCATTGCCTTAGCACCAGACTACACCATTGAAAACTGCGAGATTTGCTCCATTTATAAAATGGGTGTATTTGAAGTCTAGTTTGCTGTCTACATGACACTGCCCTGGTGGTGCAGTGGTTAAACTGCTGTCCTGCATCCAAAAAGTTGTGAGTTCGATCCTAACCATGTACAAGGTTGACTTAGCCTTCCATCCTTCTGAGGTTGGTAAAATGAGTAACCAGCATGTTGGGGGCAAAATGCTACTTAACTTGTGAACCACCCAGAGAGTGGACTAAGGATTATGGGGCAGTATAGAAGTGTGATTGCTTTACTTTTTTGCTTTTAGAATCTTGTACTTTTGGCCCCCAAAGGGGCTTCTACTTTTTTCATTCTATTATGAATCAAAGGGGCATTTCTTCTGTGCAGATAGGTCTCTCCTGGTCTCTCCTCTCCATTCCTTCCTCAGCTACAGTTGTCAAACAGAAGGAGAGAGGCTGCAAGATGTGAAAGTGGGCAGGAGAGATCACGGAGTGGTAGGTTGGTGATTGGTCCTGATGCTTCCACTACCATCCCACTTTACCACACCTCCATGATAGCAATAGAGCAGCTGTTTGATTTGGATCAAGGCAGAAGAGTGAGCGAGGAATGTTAAGAGCTGCTTCAGATGTCGAGATGCAAGTACACATGGAAGGGGAGGAGAAAGAGGAAGATGAGGAGACAGGAACTGATGAATGCGGGCACACAGAACAAAGGAAAGTGGGGAAAAGGAACGGATTTATGAATGGCCGGAGGTCTTAATGGCCTCCTTTTGAACTAGCAGGGTGACTCTCATTCTGCATGAGCTCAGAGACATCTTTTGGGGTTCTCCCCAAGAGATTCATCAGAAAAGCAGCTTGCACTCTGAAACTTAGGGTGATCACTAATTACTATTTATTTATTTATTTGTATCCCACCCATCTGGAATATTTTCCCATTCTGGGTGGCTTACAAGATGTTTAAAACACTCTTTGCAATAGAAAATCACACACACACACACACACACACACACACACACACACACACACACACACACACACACACACACACACACACACACACACACACACACACACACACACACACACACACAAATCAACAGTTCGCCAGAACCGGTAGCAGAAATTCTGGCTGGCCCTGCCCACCCAAGTTTCGAAATAAAGTAGTTCTAATTTGGGTGCAACACAGGGCTTTCCCCTGGCCACGACCACTATACCATGCCCACAGTGTGGTAGTAATTTTTTTGGAGCCCACCACTGATAAAAACACAAAATAAATTACAAATAGCAGCAAAACAACAATAAACAAAAATTATTACAAAGGTAATAAAGGCTATGATTCAAATCACAGCAAAGCAAAATCATTCTGTTTTTGCTTTGTGCCCCTTCTTGACCAGTTGTAACGCAATCTTTGTCTATAGTTTTTAGTTCAACTTTGTCATAGTTTTTAGTGTTACGTTCTGTGCATTAGTGCTGAGGTATTCAGTTTTTGCTGTTTCCCCCTGTTTACTGCAATCTTCTGCACGAGATCTGTTCCTGTTCAGGAGAGTCCTCTGAGATGTATGTGATTTTAGAAGGCAATGAAGGCAGACAAAAATTTCTGTGGGAGGAAATACTTTCCCATAAAGCAACTTTACCACAGATACAACCCCTTAACACCAGTTATATTCCAAATGTAGGGCACAGCAGATATAAAGAAAATATTTTCACAAGTGTGGAATTATCTCTTAATGTACATTCACCACATTTTGTGCCTGTGCTCTGTAAGTAAAGTCCTCAGAGAAATCTGTTTACCACCAAAACTGGAGCCTGAATGTCTTCCATTAATTAAACTCAAGTATCAGAGTTGAAATCACTGTAGAGAAGCAAGGAAAGAAACGTCCTTTAAAGAGACCAATAGTTGAACTCTCACATTCCAACCCAAATGAATACCTTTCAAAATGTACCAGAGTTTACCTTTAACTATTTTGTAGATTTAGAAAACTTGTGAAACCATCTTGAGGTGGCCTATTTGGGTGATAGTTTTTTTCACATGAAAGCAATGTTGGTTCATTTCTACAGTATAAAATTAGCTGCAACCTGAATATCTACCTTGTGGTGTGGTGAAGTAGGCTACCTTATATTGAGATGCAGAGATACGTTCAAGTGGTTTTTCATATTCAAAACAACAAGTACTGAGATATCCACAATAAAAGCTACAATTGAGACCCCATGGTGTTCAGGGATTTCTGGAAATTCTACGCAGCAGGAGATCTTCTCTCATACTTTTTATTGTGTTTTGTCTGCTGCGAAGAGCTAAATTTTCAAATCTATCTTACTTTCCTATATAATCTTACTAATGTATGTGTTTCTGGTTTCAGCTATCGATAAAGATAAAAAGGATATATAAATGGACACAAATATTTTGATAATGTTGGTGACTTAGTTTTGATACTAATCTGTTTTGAGGCTATCCACTGGTATATCTAATAACACCTTTATAATTGTATGCTGTACGAATTTTTTATTGTGCATCAAAATGAATAGAATACTATTCATTTAAACAGAGTTGTGTATAAATGGCCTCTAAAAAGTATCTGCATTATTTGATGGAGGTAAATGAGATGCATTTTGCTAGATTTCTCAGAAGAAGAATAAATCCACCACCACTTTCTTATGTCTGGACCCTAACTGTTCATTTATCCTGCATGTTAGTAGGACTCAAAGTACACGTGTAAGCCCCACTCCACCCCCATACTTCAGTGGAGTGGGGACAGCGAGTGGGCCTTATTTTTCTTGGATTATCTTTGAGGGGTGGTTCAGCTAGCGTGCAGTCAAGAATAGGGCTGAATACTCTGAAATGCAGGTCCTTCTCAAATCCCATCCATCCATCCATCCATCCATCCATCCATCCATCCATCCATCCATCCATCCATCCATCTATCTATCTATCTATCTATCTATCTATCTATCTATCTATCTATCTATCTATCTATCTATCTATCTATCTATCTATCTATCTATAGCTGTTGAACAAATACTCAGGCATAGCTTTAACAGAAGAAAAAATATATGTTTATTTACAAGGATTGTGTTCAAATAGAACTATCAGGTAGATGGCAAAAATATATATGATACAGCAGTTCATTTTAGTTGCAAAAAGCAGGATGAAAAATATATCAAGCAAATGATGGTTGCAAAAGGATACTAACTTTCTGAGACTAAAACATTTTGAGTCAGAAAGAGGCTGAACAGTGGAATGACTCAGAATGTATAGATTGAACTACACACCATCCCCATACAGTGCTTACTATATGTAGACTGGATCCTTTTGGTAGGAAGAAACAGCATACTGATTGGCTGTTCAGATTCAAAACAGGCAGTGACTATTTTGTTAAATGCTAACCCTACCCATCTCTGTGTTAGTATGCAAAACAAACACAGAGCTTGATAAAATTGCTTGCTGTAAGCAGAGCAATTTTGAGGGGGCTATACATTTTGAGGGGGCAAAGGGTCAGAATCAACTGTGTGACTGAACAACATAACTCCCCAATCCTGCATCAAAGAGTTTTTATAAAAAGTAATTCTTTCCATTAATTAATGCTGTTCACTTTCTTTCAATGAATAATAGATGAAATTGAAATACTATGCTGTCCTATCATGATATGATTTTCAAATATATTTTGGCTGCAGTATATTTCCTAATTTGCCAGAACACATCAGTTGTAACACTCAATGTAACTAGTTGCAGGCACTTGGTAAACTGATAACTGATAACCACTGCTTAATTTTATTTTTTTTGGATACAATAGAGATGCTGCCCTGGCTGTATGGGTGGCTGAAGATACCGCCCCGGCTGTGTGGGCGGACGAGGGCACCACCACCTACCCTGGACTTACACCAGCTGTCCTGGGGGATAAAGTGCCACCCCAGTGGAGCGGACGGCCGAAGATGCTGTCCCGGTCATGTGGGCGGCCAAAGACACCGCCCCGGCTGTGCGGGCAGACGAGGATGCCACTGTTGATCGTTGACCCTGGACCCCCATCAACTGTCCAGGAGGGACTTCACTGCTGACCTGGACACCAACAATGGTCCAGTGGGGAGGACTGTGACTATTTTTCTGTGGTCTATTGTTATTTTACTGTTATTTGTTGCACTAATTTGTAAGCCGCCCTGAGTCGCCACAATGAGTGGGTGGCTATAAATGTGAATTATAAATGAATGAATGAATGAATGAATAAATAAAATTTCACTACAGTCTTCATGGCTGATCACCATGAGGATTGCCAATAGAGTGGTACCACATACAACCATTTTAATCAATTCCACGGGGCTTGTTGTTGTACGAAACAATTGCTTGCTATACGATGCATGCATCTTATAGCAATTTTCCCTATGGGATGCATCGTACAATGATTTTTTTTACTAAGTGGTGAAAAATTGTTATGTGGGATGCCATTTCCCCCAAAACCTAATTGTCATGCGATTTCATTGCTATACAGAGCGATTGTTGTATGAGGTTCCACTGTATTTGGATTTAGATATGGCAGAAGAAGAAGATATTTATGAGGTTGAGAAGACTATTCATATTATTTGGGTAGTCCTGACTCTTTAAGATATGTTTTGAAGGGTTTTGAATAAGTGGTCATTTAATATTGGTATCTTTTAATACAGCAAAGCCCTGATTTATGTATGCCTCTACTTACATCAAAATCAACTTATGTAAGGGTTTTCTGCATAAATCGGCATCCCAGTTTATGCAAAAAATCAACTTATGTAAGGGGTTTCACTGTCTTGTAATTCTAAGATGGCAGCGCCACCATCTTTGAATTACAAATTCCACCCCTTGCCACATGCGCCCATCACCAGAAGCCGCAAGAAATGCTTGGAAGAGTTCTGCAGTACTTTATGCTGATAGATTTCCCCCATCCCTCTTGTCTGTTTTGATTGGACACAAAAGCAGGAGTTATTGTGCAAAAGTGCAAACTTTTGCAGAGCATTACAGACAATCAGCTAGCAAAGGATGATTGAACTGAAACATTCCAGTCTTTATCTGTGTTCATTAAAAGAGGGGAAAAATATGACCAAAGATTGCATTACAACCCAGTCAAATGTTAATTTAAGTGCATCGATTCCAGAGATTAAGATGTATATAAAGAGAAAACAATTCTATACATATTTTCCCAGTTTACACTAAATGTCTAAAATACATTATGTAAAAGAAGGCTATTTTCTTGCCAGGAAGGATTCTACCCAGCTATTTAGTAGATATGTTCAATTGTTGCAACCACTTGAAGTTTATCACCATTTTACAAAAATATATGGCCAAATTTGTGTGTCTTTTTCAAAGGAAAAAAGTCTGACTTACTGACATCTCTTATTTTGATTTTGCCAACAGTCATACATAATTGTTATCTATTGGTGCAGGTTATCTTCCACATGGTACAAGTTTTTCAAATTTTAGAAATATATGTCATTATCAGAAACTGTTCCACAAGAAATACTGCAATCTCTTCTAAATGAGCATCCAATATAAACTATTCAGAGTCAAATTTTTCAGTGAACATCTGTAATCACAGCATGGTCCCAGGTGTGGATAAGCAAATCTGTTATGAGTGTATCTACTGTGCAAAATTATAGCCATTTGATACTGCTTAAACTTATTCTTTGTCTAGGCCAGATGTGAAACTGACAAAATGAAGCCACCTTTTGGTGAGTTCATTCTGCAGTTCCTTTTGCTCAACCTAGTGTGAGAAAGATCAGCCGTCATAAAGTGGCTGTTATCCAAAGTACGCCCGATTGTGGTTCAAAAATACCACAATCTTTGAGGAGGTTCTTTCTGTGTACCTCACTGCTTAAGCTACCTTCACTCCATCCAATGGAATTACAAACCTTAGAATCAAGGAGATGAAGGTGGTATTGATGTATTATAAATAACTATAAAGTTACTTTTTCAATTACAATTCTCAGTTGCATTTTCTACACTGTCAGATTTCTAAAAATAGTTAAAATGAAAATTCCATCTGTTGAACTCATGAACATATAGCACATCTGGTAAGCTCTTATAAAAATAAACTCAGTTTAATTCTTATCCATATGCACAGTCAGTAGCTATTCAAAGCATGGAGAGAAACTTATAGTACTGGTTAGCCCTGGAGATGTTAAAGAGAAATAGGGTGAGGGTGGATAAAGGGGGAGAGAAGAGATAGGTAGATAGATAAGTAGGTAGACACTCACAGAGAGATCATAGTCCTAATTCAGCACCACTAACTGGCTGAACACACAGGGATTCAAAACCAGACTTTTAAGGACTAAACCAGATTCTCAACCTGTGGCCCATGGTGCCATTTTCATGTCCCCCCCGCCCCGCACCAGGAAGTGCCATGTGGTGGAGGAAAGGCAAAATTGCCATCCGGCCCCTGAAGCTGTCTGAGGGAGCGTGACCTGGTCCCCATCTTAAAAAGGTTGAGAACTCCTGGGCTAAACACTGAACGCCCTCAATCTGTATAGGGAAATAACTACATCCTGTTCCCTTTCCTGTCTGAATTGCAAAAACCTGCAGTTTCGTCTATCAGATTTACCATTTCTTTTTTCAAGTTTGAGAAAGTTATCGTAAAAAAGGAAAATTAATTGTCTTTATTTCAAAGGAATGAGATGAAATAATCCTACTGAATGAAGCTAAATAAATCTGGGCCTTTTAAGCTTCCATGTGAAAAATGTCTGAAATTGTGATTTATATTGTTTCTATGTGGGAAGCTCTTTTGGAAAGCTTTCTGGGGCATGGTTACAGTACATTGAGTTTAATTCAGCCTGGATATTTTGCCCTTCTAAATGTCTCCTTTATCCTCTTGACCTTCTCAGTCTTACAATGTACTTGTCTTCTTTTTGACCTCTTGTATGATAGTCAAAAGGTAGAATAGTCAGTCTGACTTGGAATTGAGTCACCACAAGCTTGGTCATGCCCTCCCTTTTTTTTACCCCAAAACATTCCCAAATGTTAAATCTTTACTTGGTTAGAAGTGCGTATGGATTTGAGGAAAGGTCACTGATCTGTCTTCATGAGGCAAGTTTAAATGAATAAATAGCCTTTTGAATAACCAAGACTGTAGAAATGTAGTAAATGAGGTGTGACACATGAGTTAACAACAAAATCATTCATGTCCAGCACTCTCTAAAGGATTTTGTGACTTTGGAAAATACATCACATTGATTGTGTATGTCAGTACACCCACCCACACAAAATAGAATGCATGATAGAAACATAGCCAAGATTTTACATAGGAAACAAGTCTCCATTATGTTGTTCTGCTGTGTCTGTTGAGATGAGTACATGAGGGAGATGGGGCAAATGGTGTCTTCCTCTGGCTGCTTGGAACAATAAAGGCTGCTTTTGCTTCCAAAGCAAGTGTTGCCCTCCCTCCTCCGCATACCTGTCAAGTATCCTGGATTGGCCAGGAAATCCCGTATTTTGGTGTGTGTTCCTCCCCTTTCCCAGCACCGTCCCATATTTAGAATGGTGGGGAAAGGTGTTACTGTGCATGTGTGCACACGCAGAACCCATCTGTGCATGCACAAACATTTTCTGCACATGCGCAAAGGGGTTCTGCGCATACGCAAAGGAGTTTTTCCTGCGAATGCACACCCGAGCCAGAACAGTTCCCATATTTTCTGGAGTGGCGCTTGACGGGTATGCTCCTCCATAATGTGAAATCAGTAGCCAGACACCTCACACCATTGGACTGTTCACCCAAAAGGGAAATGGTTGTTTATCCTGCTTCTTTAGTATCTGTTCTAATGAAGGATATGGGAACATAGACATGATTCTCTTTGTTGTAGCACCACAAGAGGGTCTGCATTGCCAGAATGGGACAAAAGGATAATGGACCACTGCTAAACTTTGGCAGCAAAGGTAGAGACCCAGAGCTAAACGAAGGCCAGATTTCTATGTGAGACCTTTGCAAAATGAGAATTGTGAACATCAAGTGCAGAAAATGAGACCTCAACTTTCTCAGTACCCATATAATGGAAGCGCTTCCTTTGCTGAGAGGTAGGCAACTGGGAAAACGTCTAGTTGTAGGCATTGGCAAACATTAAATAAAATGTGAAAAGATTAGAGCAGTCACCATGCTGCTGATAAATTAAGGGGAGTGCCCCACCCCAAATATCTGTACCACACTCTAGGATAGATGACTTACTTGCTTATCTGGGCTGCAACGATGTTTGTTTTTTTACCCCGTGGAAGAGCTGACTTAACACCATCCACCCTGGAAAGCTCAGACAGGGTTAAAAGAAGTATTTTAGGGCTGAGGCTGAAATCCTAAGCATATTTCCAAGAATGTATTTCAGCAGGACACAGTCCTCAGTAGACATTTATGGGATTAAACAGCTAGGTTTGTGCTATTATGTATACCATGCTCATTGTGTAGGCAAAGGTTAATGTGAAACTGCTAGGGATGATGAAGCTGCCATAACTTTTATGATAGCTGCACTATGTACCACCAGAGTTCATATTCCTTCATGCATAGCCTAACCACATGGCAAATTTTAGGTGCTTTGCACTAGATCAAAATTTGTTTTTACTTGATAATAAACAAGGCAAAAGCAGTCAACCCATTAATGCCATATACATTCCCGTTAAACAATCAAAGTGGAAATTGTGGTTAGTGCCCCAATAAATTTAATGGGGAGTGACCGATGTTTTCTACCAAGCAGATTGGCAGTTATCAGCTGAGCCTGAAAGGCCTACTAAATGGTCTATTAAAATTTATTTAGTTACAAAGATAACCCTCAGTGGACAATAACACATTTCTCTTTATGACATACTCGCACAAATGACTTCAAGTATTTTTCTAAGTATTTATTTCAATTCAGATACAAAATGCCTAGTATCATGTGTAGCTCACTCCATAAATGAAACTGGCATTGAAAGACTCTTGTATGAATTCAGACCTTAGATTCTCTAAAGATTGTAATGAGGACCCATGAAGGCTTGGCTAAAGCCACAACACCATCCAGTTTAAAAGATGCAGTTGATGCATGGTCTCTAAACATTTGCAAATTTGCAAATTTCTTCACAAATTTGAGAGAAAGGATTTAATTTTAATAAATAATAATCTATAAAACATCTGTACAGGGGAAAACAATCCTGACAGATGTGTTTATTCCTAATGTTTACAAATGCAAGTGTCAAGATGCATTGAAACAGCTATAAGCTGTTTTCTCATGGCGATATCCCAAATGGCTGAGAGGGATCTGATAGGGCTGGCGCCATTGGAAACTGCTGATGTCTCCACTCTCTCAAGAAGCCACCACTGACTACTAACCACCTACTGCTGCCGAAAAATGTCATAACCACTGTTCTTTATCTCCAGGCAGCAGTAAGCATTGGAAGTCCTGTAGAAAAATGGACTACCCATGCCACAGTGGAGGTTTGCTTTCATTGGTGTTTGAAGATGTTCTTCTTCACCAATTCTTCTTCACACAAAGAGGTAGGTTATTGCTGCTGACGGTGCTGCTGTCTGTCACCACCACCACTGATTGTTCACTTATATGCATGAGTGGCAGCAGTGGTTATGAGCAGCAGTAATTTCATGAGCAGGCAGTAAAAATCCAAGTCTCCTCCTCCTTGGCCAGATGTTTAACTGCCAAAATGTAGGTATGTTTTGATGAATTCATTCTGCAGTTCCTTTCGCCTGAGTTAGTGTGAGAAAGATTAGGCAGCAACACAAGGTTGTCATTACCAGGGTATGCCCGAATGCAGTTCAAAAATACAGTACCACAATCTTCGAGGAGTCTCTTTCTGTGTACAGTACCCAAGTCTGTTGCTTGAGGCAGTCCTGAAACTGAGGCTACTTAGTATAAAGACTTGTGATACTTTTCATGCAAAGATGATAGTTTTCAAGGAGCTGGATGATGGGCAGAAATTCAAAGGTTTTTCAGCTGAGTTTCTGCTTTCAATTCATGTTTTCTTTAGAAAGCTCTATTTTATTTTTAGCAATATATAGAGACTACAGTTAGGACTAAAAATAAATAACATCTGAAATTATAATTCAAATTAAGTCTGCAGTCATAAACATTCTAAATTGGACATAAGTCTTGAAATCATCTTAACTTACTACTTGACAATTATGGTTTGAATTGGAGCTTTGCATATGACACACCTACCTGTTTCTTGGTGGAAAAGTTCATGTCCCTTTTCTTAGCTGGCAGGCTACTCATCACACTCCCACCCCAACCCCTGAGTTACATAGAAATATAAATAGAAGTAAGGAGCACAAAAAAATGGGGATGGGAAGGGAAGCTGGCATGACTCCAAGGTCTGTCTGGGTTGATAAACTTATTCAGTGATGATCACAGGAAAAAAAAAATAGACTGGTATTATATTCATGGTAGACTGTTGTTCTATAAGTAGTCTGGTATCTACCTAAGATGTTTCATTGTCTGAGGACAAAGATAAGATTAACCCCCCTGCTCAATATTCTATTTATAGAAGCTAAATAGCATTGCTACTGAATTTTATATCAATACATTTGGTGGGACTGCATCCTCCATCTCATCTGAGTATAGCAGACAATTTGTCTAATTCCCCAATAGACAGTAGCAGGAAAAGGGCTGCATCTGCCTTATACTCACCATCTGCCACATGAAGTGGCTACCTCACTTTGCCGAATAGTCTTATCATGTTTTACTTATTCAACTGTTACTAGTTCTGTGGTTTCTCCCTTCCTGAAGTTAATATGAACAACTGGTAGGAGTATTAGCCAGTCATAATTTCTATTAACTTGCACACTAAATTAATGGAAATAAAAATACACCTAAAAAACACAGTTCATATTCCCTGCTGATGACATGATCTCAGCCCTTAAAAACATTTATGGGGTTCTTGAGGGGACAAAATAAACTGCAGCAATGTGTATGTGGCATCCATGTGTAGATGCCTGAGGGAGAATGCAAGCGCGGCGCCAAAATGGCCGCCGCGCCCTTTGCGTGCCCCCCCATAGGACGAAGGCATCCGGGTAGTTAGGGGCGTGGCCAGCTCCCTTATAAAAGGGGTGGCCATGAGGCAGCCGAGCTGCCATTTTGCGAAGCGACGGAGCGGAGAAGTTTTTCCCTCTTACCTCCGTCGCTTCTACCTTTCCCGGGAAGCCTTTTGTTTGCTGAACTGTCTAGTTTCGGCTTCCCATCGATTGGCTGAGATGCCCTTGAAGGGGAAGGCGGCTGCGAACGCCGCTCGTGAGGTTCCCGGAGGGCCGTGGCCGCGCCTCCAAGCGGCCGCCTTTGCCTGCACCCACCGGGACCGGTGGAATGGGGGTCTTTTTTCCCTGGCCGGAGACTGCTGGCCCACGCTTGGGTCCAGTAGGGGCTGCGGCCCTCGGCCCGCGAACGGTGGACGCCATTCCTGATGTTGCCCATTCCGCTGGCCCTTCCTCTATAGGGGCGCAGCTCGCCCCGGGGCCTTCCAACCTTGGGGGGGTGGTCCGGTCCCCTTCCCCTGGCAGGTTGCTACATCGGCCTTAACGGGCCCGGGTGTGGGGTTATGGCCCTATTCGGGCCCCGGGGTACAGGGACCTGTACCCATGCCTGCAGTAGGCGGGCCGGCTGGCCCCCCTTTTTTCTCCCTGGTCAGCGTTGAAGCCTTATTGGTCCGTGTTGCGGCCCTCGAGGCATCCCTGGCCCGGGCTAGCCACTCTGGTGCTCCCTTTGGGGTTCATTTCGACGCGTCGTCTGCTGGGCAGCGGCAGGCGACGGGATGGGTCGAGCTGCTTGAGGCGCATGGCACGGCCTCGGCCACTGCCTCGCAGTTCCCCAACCTACGGCCGGTGCGAGTCAGCCCCCAGTGACGAGCTCTACGGCAGTCGTGAGCTCCGACGCCCCCAGCGGGCCGGAACCCCCGGTGGGGGCGGCCCGCGGGGGTGCAGCGTGTGAGTATGCGGTTCAAACTAGTGCACCTACACACGTGGCCATGTTGGGGGGGGGCTTTCCAAGGGCCTTGGCCTCGCGTGGGTGGTGCGGCGGTACAGCCGCTGACGCCCCACCCGGCGACGACAACTACCACCCAGGGCCCCGTGGTGGGGGGTGTTTCCTACCCTGAGGGGAACGTGTTGGGTGGCTGGGTTGGTCCAAGCCCCTTTTCAGATGCCCGCAGTCTCTGCGGTGCCTGTATCGGCCTTGCCGACAGCCGGGTATCCCTTACTGCTGGGTGACCACTTGCCACAGGCCACCGGAGAGTAAATTCGGCAGGGGGAGTATGTGGATTTATTCTCAATCATAAACAGAGAGCCCACCAAGAAGGAGAGCGCGGGGCAGAAGGGGTAGGATAGTAGCGGGCACGTCGTCGCAAGCCAACATGTACGTGAGCCAACTGGTTGCCGGTCTACCTCATAGGCATGGCGGTGTACCCCTGGGCCCGGCCGGATTTGGCAATTCCTATGGCCCACTATTTGGACAACGTATACCGGGCGATGGCTGACTTTTCGGGCCCATCGTGGTTGGCTTATGACGAGGAATGCCGTAGGCGGATTCCCCGCACCCCGAGATTAGGTGGGATGAGCCATGCCAGAGGCGGTGGCTTTTGTACGTGACCCCCACGCGCCTTGCTCAGGGGGTTCCAGCCCGCCTGCTGTCCTGGACTTTCTTGTCCAATGGTTCCTACAATGGGGAGAATTGCAAATACAGACAGGAGTGTTCCATATGTGTGGCCCCCATGCGGCCCCTGCCTGTCCCGGGCTCTGAGGGATGCGGGGCAGAGGGAGGGGCGGACAGGGGGCTGGCAAGACTGCCGCAGATGGATCTAGTCCACCGAAGGGCTCCCTCCCCGATTAAGGTGGGCATGTTGGAGCGTTGGCTCACATTGTACCCGAAGGGAGAGGACGCGGGTTATCTCCTTCAGGGTTCTAGGCAGGGGTTCCGGATCCCTTTCTGGGTAATAGGTCCCCTCAGGATGCCCCAATCTTTGATCCCTTAGGGGGAGGGAGGAGGTGGCTGCTGCCAGCTTTGACAAGGGGGTCTATGCGGGCAGGGTCGTTGGCCCTGTCCCTGCACCCCGTCCCGGGGAGCATATTATTTCAATGATGCCATGCCTTTTGGCTGTTACATTCGGGCTCGGTATTCGAGCGTTTCACCACTTTCCTAGAGTGGGCTTTTGTCCGCAGGTCAGGGTCCCGGTCTGTAGCCCATTCCCTGGATGGTTTTTATTCGGGGCTGAACGGGGCTGGGACACGTGCACACGTCTCCTCAACGCATTTCGGACGCTAATGGAGGAACTCGGTGTCCCTTTAGCGCCCGAAAAGACCGAGGGCCCATCTCCACAGCTAGTATTCCTGGGGTGGAGAGTGACACGGTAGCGCAGGCTTCTAGGTTGCAGTGAGATAAGGTGTCAAGGCTCGTGGCCCTTATCTCAGACTCGCGGGCTGAGCGCATGGCATCACTGAGGGAACTGCTGGTGCTACATGGTCGCCCCAATTTCGCTGGCAGGGTCATCGCTCCGGGCAGGGCATTTGCTCGGCGCTTGTGCGACGCCATGGCAGGATTATCCAGGCCCCACCATAGGGTTAGGCTTACCCGGGGTATCAGGGCAGACATGCTTGTCTGGTTGCGGTTCCTGAGGGAGTTCAATGGGTCTCATTTTGGAGGCATGACCTCCTGGCTTCCCCTCAATTTCAGATTCAGTCTGATGCCTCGGGATCCCTGGGTTATGGGATGTACTTCAATTGGAAGTGGGCCTATGGTGGGTGGCCACCATCCTGGGCAGGCACGGGTCGCCTGCGTGGTCTCACGTATCTGGAATGTTTCCCTATCCTGGGTGCTTTGATGCTATGGGGCAAGGGGTGGGCCAACTCGGTTGTGCATTTTTGGCGTGACAAGGCGGCTGTTGTCCGCATCGTCAATGCACAGAATTCCAAATCGCCCGGGGTTATTGACCTAGTGCGCTAGTTTGTGTTGTGCAGCCTGTGCCTCAACATTCTCTTCAGGGCCAGGCATGTCCCAAGGGTTGATAATGATATTGCTGCTGCTTTGTCCCGTCTGCAGATCTCCCGGTTCCGTGCCTCGGCCCCGGATGCGGAGGAATTTCCCTCGCCACTCCCGGACGAGAGATGGAACGTTGGCAAGGAGAGGTGACCCGGGCGATTGGCCTGTCACTAGCGCCATGCATGAGTAAGGCGTATCACCACGCATTTAGTTCTTTCAGAGCATTCTGTACCCAATTTCGACTGCCAGGAACCTGGCCGATCCCAGTGGCCCATGTTCTGCGGTTCATGGTTTACCTGTATGCCCAGGGCCTTGCACCACGCACCATAGCATCTCAGCTGTCAGGGTTGGCTTTTATGGCCAAAGTGGGAGGTCGTGTGGATGGCACCAATGACTTCCGTGTGAGACATGTTTTGGAGGGGTGGGTGCGCGTGCGCGGGTGTTTCCCGGGCGACCGCCACCCGATTTTCCCAGGGGTTTTTTGCCCGATTGGCCCGGGGCTGGCCTGGCCTCTGTTTTGATAGATGAGGCAGCCCATTTCATGCGGCTACTACGGTGGCCTTTTTGGGGGCGCTCCGCATCGGCGAGCTTGAGATGCTGAATAAGGCGGATGCAAGATTTTCCCAAGGATTTTACCAATTGGCCCGGGGCTGGCCTGGCCTCTGTTTTGATAAATGAGGCAGCCCACTTCATGCGGCTACAATGGTCGCCTTTTTGGAGCGCTCCGCATCAGCGAGCTTGAGATGCTGAATAAGGCGGATGCAAGATTTTTCCAGGGGTTTTTACCCAATTGGCCCGGGGCTGGCCTGGCCTCTGTTTTGATACATGAGGCAGCCCACTTCATGCGGCTACAAAGGTGGCCTTTTTGGAGCGCTCCGCATCAGCGAGCTTGAGATGCTGTATAAGGCGGATGCAAGTCGTAGGGCACTGGAACTCGAAGATGTCTGTGGGGACACTATTGGGCTCAGTGGGGGATACGCTCCTCTAAAGTGAATCAGCACAGCGTGGGCAGTGGAGTAGACTGCTACGATGTTCCTCGACAGACATCTGTCCAGTTGGTGCCCTACAGGATTTCCGTGCACTGTGTGGCACGCACCATGGCACATTTTTCTGTCACCAAGGTGGATCTTCTATTACTAAATTTCAATTTGGGGGGTGCCGGGAAGGCACTAGGCAGTGTTGGCCTCTCAAGGGCTCGTTGCGGCACCCATTCGTTCCGGATAGGGGCGGCTTCTGCTGCAGTTGTTTTGGGTACTCCAGGGCTGAAATACGCCGTATGGGAGGGTGGGGGTCACAATGTTTTCAGTTTTGTCTTCGCCCTCCTCCACTGCGAGTACCAGTTTTAGTCACTGCACTGTTTCTCCCCCCCTCCCTTTTTTACTTGACAGACCCTTGGTGTCGTTTTACACCGGTGACAGTATGCCTGGTGGGCCGTAGCAGCATGCACAGGGCAGCGCGTTACGCTGCATGGGGCAGCGCATTACGCTGCGGCGACTGAGTGGGTACCCGACGGGGACAGGGTGCATCCGCACGTCCCAGGTGCTATGGTAAGCGCGGCATGTTATGGCGGGAACTGTTGCCATCCCTTTTCTACATCAGGGATGCTGGCTCGCCAGATGTCCTGGTTACGTACCTTGGGGGCGATGGTTTGGGGCGGGTCACTGGCCTATCGCGGAAACTTGCGGTTCGCAGTGACCTGCCCTACTCACATTATCTGTGGCTTGCCACATCCCTCAATTGGTCGGACACGATACCGCGGTATGCTTACAGGGGGGCGTTTGGCCTCAGGGCTCTGACTGAGCCGACGCTCCGTGAACGGGGCTATTGCCCGGTTCCTTTTGACATGGGCGGGGGATGCGCCATTAGCCTCCCCGCCATCAGTCTGCAAATTTACGAGCTTTACTCAGGGGATGGGGCCCATCTGTCGCAGGGAGGTATGGACCTCTGGATTAGTGGACTGGCGAGCAGGCCTGTCGACCGAGCTGATGGTCTTGGGGGGGGGGGCGGTGAGCCTTTTTGGAAGCCTCCCCGTGTGGCGGGTATCACTGGTAAGGTAAACATTATGACCCACAGGTATCCGGCAGGTTCGCAATTGACTGGACAACAATAGACAGGCATAAGTTGATTAAACGTTGTCCGGTCAACGACGAACTAGGCGACGGGGTGATGGCGATAGCTAGCCAGCATGCATCACCCCGTGATTCCACGGATACGCATCAGAGGGTGGGGTCATTAGTTAGATATTGACTACGGTCAACAACTTGTTTGTTGTCAACAAACAAATTGATACAAATTGATACATTGTAACCAATTGCCGTTGGCAATTTTGGGGTGGTACCTTACCAGTGTTACTTCGGCCTGCTTGCCTTAAGAATTATGATTGGTCGTTTTACCAATAGAAATTTATAATTCGGACTAGGGCATGAATCAATAAATGTGGCCCAATGCCGTTATCCACTTTTACCAGTGTCGGAGTCCTTTATTGGGGGGTGCGCCTGCAATGCAAGCGCGGCACCAAAATGGCCGCCGCGCCCTTTGCGGCCCCCCCCATAGGACGAAGGCATCCGGGTAGTTAGGGGCGTGGCCAGCTCCCTTATAAAAGGGGTGGCCATGAGGCAGCCGAGCTGCCATTTTGCGAAGCGACGGAGCGGAGAAGTTTTTCCCCTCCACCCCCTCCCTAGTTAACAGTGTGATATTTTGGTCGCTTCGGGGCCGGGTGGGAATTTTTGGCTGGGACCCACTATTGGCTTTCGGGTCCTGGTTTTTTCGCCCATCCCACACTGTTGCTATGGTTTGATATAGGGGTTTCTGTGATGCTGTTGACTTTGGTCACATGGGCGGGTATCACTGGTAAGGTAAACATTATGACCCACAGGTATCCGGCAGGTTCGCAATTGACTGGACAACAATAGACAGGCATAAGTTGATTAAACGTTGTCCGGTCAACGACGAACTAGGCGACGGGGTGATGGCGATAGCTAGCCAGCATGCATCACCCCGTGATTCCACGGATACGCGTCAGAGGGTGGGGTCATTAGTTAGATATTGACTACGGTCAACAACTTGTTTGTTGTCAACAAACAAATTGATACAAATTGATACATTGTAACCAATTGCAGTTGGCAATTTTGGGGTGGTACCTTACCAGTGTTACTTCGGCCTGCTTGCCTTAAGAATTATGATTGGTTGTTTTACCAATAGAAATTTATAATTCGGACTAGGGCATGAATCAATAAATGTGGCCCAATGCCGTTATCCACTTTTACCAGTGTCGGAGTCCTTTATTGGGGGGTGCGCCTGCAAAAGATTTTCGTCCCAGCAGGTCAAACATTAAGGAATTGTTTCAGCTGCATAATGGTGGGAAACAAAAGAAATCCTGCTCTGACGAGTAAGATTTGATGTTAATGTGTTATGAATTCAGCAGTCATGAACTTGGCCTTGAATTTGATCCGGCCTGCTCCCCATCTAGCTAAATTGCTGTCTCAAATCAATCCAGTTAAATTGCAAGTGTTCCACTTCAAGAACTGGGACAGTTGCAAGTACTGAGGAAACCTTGAGACACCAGCTTGACAACACGCTCCTATTTTTGTTACCTGAATGAAAACAAAAGCCATCAGGGTTAAGTGAGTGTTCCCTCCTGCTGCTGAAGTTCCCTGTAGTTTTGGGCTGCAAATTCCCTTGCACTCCAGGCAATGCTGATAGTGTCAGGCCTTCTGAAACAATGGGAATGTTGATTTTCATTCCTATCAGGCTCTTTGCACAGAGCAGGAGAACCATGATGAGAATTAATAAATTGAGCTGCGGTACTGTAAATAAAACCATTATGGACTGTGCCCTTTCATGCTGGCAAGTTGTATCACTTTTTAATTCTTTTCCTCTCTCCCTTAAATGTCTCTTCTTGTTTCTGAGCAGTATGTGTTTGTGACTCACTAGTAGGGACTAAGGAAGTGAGTAGAAGCTGAGCCTGGGGAAATATGAAGGAAGCATTAGAACGACTTTCCTTCCATTGCCTCACTATGTAACCTTTTTGGATCATTTGGTTCAATCCAATGGGTGGGGAAATTCTGGGAATGGGCTGTGAGTCATGATTTGAGTTAGAAAGAGCGGGAGAGCTGCTGAGGCTGGAACTGCTGTTCCCAGGGAGAATGATAAGGTTCTTGTCACCTTGGTGTAGATAGTAGACTTTCAATGTTTGTGCAAGAGTGGTACCAGAAGGGTGAATTCACCTAGTGATCTTATGTATCTGTATTTTTTAGATATTTAGAGACTATATATGTTTGGATCTGATTCCTTTATGATGAGGGTGTACCTCAGCCAATAAATATACTGTATCTAGAAATTTGTTCTTATATCACTTCAAAGAAACATTTGGATTCTTTATTTCTTCAAGCTGCTGCTGTGATGCTGGTGAAAAGAATTGTACACCAATTGTAGCATCCAGTTATATCACTATTGTGTTCTATCTGTCTATCTATCTGTCTGTCCTCCTCATCTATTATTATTATTATTATTATTATTATTATTATTATTATTATTATTATTATTATTATTATTATTATTATTATTATTATTATTATTATTATTATTATTATTATTATTATTATTATTATTATTATTATTATTATTTCAAGATAGATGGATCTTTTTCTAGATACCATCAGTAATTTTTCTAGTTAATTTCTTTGCTCTAAATGTTTAATGCTTTGTTCTTGTGTGAAGGTGCAGAGCACTGCTGAATATTTTTTTTGTACTAAAGTCAATACAAGGGTCACACTTCAGGGCAGCAGGTGTAAAAAAAATCAGAATTGCAGTGCTGCAGTTGCCTGAGGGTACACGGGGATCAGTCGTGGGTCTCTGTAGCATACTGTTGGGCCTCCGAAAGGATAACAAGCTGTCTTACTTTGCAAAACTGACATATTTTCACTTCCCACCCACCCCTCCTTGTTCTTGAATTGCCTTGTGCTAGAGTTTCTGGAAGCAACGTGGTGCTGTCTTAGGAACATTGTCAGCCTTGTTTCTGGTGCTAAATAAAACCTCACTCTTAGGTGTGTATGGTGATAGAAGGAAGGGGCAGAAATAGTAGGTGAGGTAGAAGCTCTGTGGGGGAACACATTTAATTCAGGTTGGATTTGCTAACATAACCATTGGCATAGTAGACACTTAGCTGTTTGGATGGACATCCCGCTACGGTAATGGAGTAGAACATACAGCTAGCGACTCAACGCTGAGTGTTGAGCAGCAGTAAATAACCTGACTCCCTAAAGGGGCCAACAGCTACAGATGGATGAGCCCCTTTAGGTGGGGTGATGGTCCCCTCATTGGAGGAAATGGTACTGGGAACCATCTTATTGGGTCCAATGGTAAAATGAGAGGAAGAGGAACCACTTTCTGATTCCCAATGGTCATGGAGATGGAAGAGGCCATGCCAGATGGACTGGCTGTGAAGGGGCACCTTGATAATATCCTCAAGGCTGAGGCAGTCCATTGCAGTCCTGGTGTTAAATTCTGCATTTCTCATCTCATATGTGCCACAGGAGATGGCTCCAATATCATAGTGTGTGGGTCATTTCAAGGCAAGCTAGGATCCACTTTAAACAAATTCTCACCAGTGGCATTTTTCCTGCTTGTCTTAGAGGGTGAAGACAGCCCCAAGCCAGCCAGCCTTCAAGACCAGGCCTCCTGACGCCCTGGGGCAGGAAAAACCATATACAGTAATACCTCGGAAAATGCTAAAACCTGGTTCCACAGGTCTTAGCGTTATCCCTACTCTCATTGTTCTGTGCAGAACAATGACAATAAAGATTTATCTATCTATCCGATTTTTAGTGTTATACAATGCATGTATTTGGATAAGGCGAAAAAAGTGAGCCTGGCCGGTTCCCTTCCCAGAGGGCCAGCGGGTGAGTGCAGAGTCACCCTCTGGCCCTCTGGGAAGGAAACTGGCCAAGTGAAAGGAAGTGGATGAATGGAGTGCCCGTTTGGCTGCTGCCTTCCTGAGAAGGCAAGGTGGAAGGCCCACCTTACCTCCTCCGGAAGGCAGTCAGCATACAGGCACTCCATTCAGCCATTGACTTCCGGAGAATAGAGTCTCCGTACGCTGGCTGCCTTTTACCCACCGGCCCTCTGGGAATGGAAGTGGCCAGGTGCTTGGCCGCTTCCCTTTCTGGAGGGTCAAACACATATGCATCAGCTAACGCTAAAATAGCATTATACGATGCAAATCCCCCCCCCAAATTTTCATCGCTATCCGCTTTTAGCATTATCCGATGCATTTGTTATCCGAGGTATTACTGTATTTGGATCGAGTTGCAGCTGACAAGTAGACACTTAAAAATGCAGCTATGTGGAGATTGCTCCAAATGGCTAGTTATTTTCAGGAGGATTCCCTGAGTGGGTAATGAACAAGTGTGAGCATTTGGAGCTTCCATCTGGCTGTTCCCCTTTTAAAGACTGATAAAAACAATTTGCTCTCACCCCTGATGCCAAAATACCTTGGGAACAGTAGGTGGGATGTTCATAAATGAAACCAACACAATCGTTCATGGCTTTCTTCAAGTCTTTCTGTGTGGCCTCAGGGAAACTAATTAACTTCCCTCTGCTGGTGCTCTTTCATTCTTTTATGTCAGGCTAATGACATAGTCACTTCCTTTCAGGAGCATTGTGGGAGGAAATTTCATTAATATTTGTAAAACACATCAGTAGAAGCTAAAGAAAGTGTTTCAAAATTCGTTGAACAACTTTAACAAAAAAAGGACTTAAGGCCAGCCAGGGTGTTCCTCCACTGTAGCTCTCACCTCTGTCCTACTTGACATCCAAACCAGAGATGTGCAAGGAATCTATTTCAGTTGACTTTTAATGTGGAATCCCTGCAGTCTGTTGCACTTGAAATGGAAGTAGAGTACATGCACTTTGTATTCCACACTCTAAACACTGCCAAAGTGGTTGAAGCTGATAAAATACAGAATATTTGATATGTGCATAAAAAGACAGCAGCAGCATGTTTTAGTCAGGGGAAGAGGTGCATACAAACAAGGCATACGATTTGCAAACTGTGCATATAAATGGGCACATTTTCTAAACAAGTGCTCGCAAAAAGAGAATTTGGCCCACAAAAATGAACAAACAGCAAAGAAGTGAACACAGATCAGATTTTGTCTTGGGGAAAGGTGGATGGATGCCCATGAGCATAGACTTAATGAAACTGAGAACTCTAATTCTCATTATAGATGCCTACATCGAGGAAGTAGACCTGGGCCTGGAGAGGAAGAAAATGGTTCAGGAAGGCCCAGCTCTACTGCCCATTTGCCATTCAGAGAGGCCCAGGGGGAGGTGAGTAAAGGATCTTGCCCCTCCCTCCCCATCCAAAGACCTGGGCTTGGAGAGGAAGAAAAGGCTTCAGGAAGGCTGAGCTCTACTGCCCATTTGCCATTCAGAGAGGCCCAAGGGGGAGGTGAGTAAAGGATCTTGCCCCTCCCTCCCCATCCAAAGACCTGGGCCTGGAGAGGAAGAAAGGCTTCAGGAGGGCCCAGCTCTACTGCTCATTTGTCATGCAGAGAGGCCCAGGGGGGAGGTGAGTAAAGGATCTTGCCCCTCCCTCCCCATCCAAAGACCTGGGCCTGGAGAGGAAGAAAAGGCTTCAGGAAGGCCCAGCTCTACTGCCCATTTGCCATTCAGAGAGGCCCAAGGGGGAGGTGAGTAAAGGATCTTGCCCCTCCCTCCCCATCCAAAGACCTGGGGCCAGAGAGAAGGACACCTCAGGAGACCCCCGACCACCCCCAGGAGATACCATCCACAACCATCATCACAGCGAGGCCCGAGCCGGCACCTTTGACCAACTTCATGTGGCCGAAGGGAGGCAAGAGCTGCTGCGTGCATGCAAAGGATAAGTAATCAAACTGAAATAATATAGTTAACTAAACATAGATGGCTTATGGCAACTGACATAGTGACTGTACAAGAAACTGACTTACACAGAGTCTTGATATAGTGGACTTTTCTTACTTTCTTCCTTTCTTTCCCTTTCTTTAATTAGTTCAACTTTTACTTTGATACTATGTGATAAACTGTGATATTGTGCATGATAATACTTTGTTTTAAAACTGTTTAAACTGTGATAACATGTGTGATGGGAAAAGACTGGCGTAGAGACCGGCAAGGCACGCCACAAAGTTTGCCAAGAGAACCCTATGGACCAAAACAAAAGGCAAAACAAGAGGATGCTCAGCACAGCAGATCTGAAAAGGGGGAGGGATACGAAAGGGGGAGGAGAAATACAGTGTTGCAGGGAACAATACTGCATAGGGACATGGAATGTGAGGTCTATGAATCAAGGAAAACTGGAAGTAGTTAAAAATGAGATGGAAAGAATAAGCATTGACATCCTAGGCATCAGTGAATTAAAATGGACAGGGATGGGTGAATTCAGCTCTGGAAACCACCATATCTACTACTGTGGGCAAGAAAACCTCAAAAAAAAAACACGGAGTAGCCATAATTGTCAACAAAGGAGTGAGGAAAACAGTAACGGGATACAACATCAAAAATGATAGAATGATGTCAGTCAGAATCCAAGGCAAACCTTTCAATATCACTGTAATCCAAGTATATGCACCAACCACTAGTGCAGATGAAGCCACAGTTGACCAGTTCTATGAGGACCAACAACACCTCATAGAACAGACACTAAGAAATGATGTCCACATTATTTTAAGAGATTGGAATGGCAAAGTAGGAAATCAAAAAGTAAATGGAATAACAGGCAAGTTTGGTCTTGGAACACAGAATGAAGCAGGGCAAAGATTGATAGAGTTCTGCCAAGAGAAACGCCCTCTTCCAGCAACACAAGAGGCAACTTTACACATGGACATCACCAGATGGCCAGCATCGAAATCAGATTGATTACATACTCTGCAGTCAAAGATGGAGAACCTCCATTCAGTCAGCAAAAACAAGACCTGGAGCAGACTGTGGCTCAGATCACAACCTACTGATCGCAAAATTCAGGCTTAGACTAAAGAAAATGGGGAAAACAATTAGACCAGACAGATATGACCTACACAACATCCCTAAAGAATACACGGTGGAGGTCATGAACAGATTTAATGTCCTGTACCTGATAGACAGAGTACCAGAAGAATTATGGACAGAGACGTGGGACATAATGCAGGAGGCAGCAAGAGAAACCATACCAAAAGAAAAGAAGTGAAAGAAAGCAAAGTGGTTGTCTGATGAGGCTCTTAAAATAGCAGAGGAAAGAAGGAATGCAAAAGTCCAAGGAGAAAGGAAAAAATACAACCACCTGAATACATAATTTCAAAGAAAAGCAAGAGAGATAAGGAAAACTACCTGAACGAACAGTGCAAAGAAATGGAGGAAAACAACAAAAGAGGCAGGACTAGAGATCTTTTCAAAAAAATTGAGGAAATCAAGGGAACATTTAAAGCAAAAATGAACATGATAAGGGACAAAGATAGAAAAGAGTTAGCTGAAGCAGAAGAGATAAAAAAGATGGCAAGAGTACACAGAGGAACTCTGCAAAAAGGACCTCAACACTCCTGATAATAACAATAATGAGAAATTTGAACTTAAATTTGAACCTAAAAAGCACTGCAAACAATAAAGCTAGTGGAAATGATGGTATCCCAATTGAATTTTTCAAAGCCCTAAAAGATGATGGAATCAAACTACTGCATTCAATATGCCAGCAAATTTGGAAAACAAAACAGTGGCCACAGGATTGGAAAAGATCAGTGTACGTTCCAATCCCCAAAAAAGGCAATGCCAAAGAATGCTCAAATTACTGAACAATGACGCTCATCCCACATACCAGCAAGGTGATGCTCAAGATAATACAGGATAGACTTCAACAACATGTGGAGAGAGAACTACCAGAGGTGCAGGCCAGTTTCAGAAGAGGCAGGGGGACTAGAGACCACATTGCCAACATACATTGGATCATGGAGAAAACAAAAGAATACCAGAAACGAGTCTACTTTTGTTTTATTGACTACACCAAGGCTTTTGACTGTGTGGACCACAACAAAATATGGCAAGTAATTAAAGAGCTGGGAATACCAAAACACCTCATATGCCTCATGAGAAATCTGTATATGAACCAAGAAGCAACAGTTAGGACAGAACACGGAATGACAGAGTGGTTTGGAATAGGAAAAGGAGCAAGACAAGGCTGCATTTTATCACCCTGCTTATTCAATCTATACACAGAGCACATAATGCGTAATGCAGGGATGGAGGAATCACAATATGGGATCAAAATTGCTGGGAGAAACATCAACAATTTGAGAAATGCAGATGATACCACCCTAATGGCAGAAAGTGAGGAAGACCTAAAGAACCTCTTGATTGGATTGAAGGAAGAGAGTGCAAAAGCTGGCTTGAGACTCAATATCAAGAAAACCAAGATAATGGCAACAGGTCCAATAAGTCCCTGGAAAATAGATGGGGAAGAAGTAGAAGCAGTGACAGATTTTACTTTCCTGGGATCTAAGATCACTGCAGATGGCGACTAGCCATGAAATAAAAAGACGACTGATTATGGGGAGACAAGCAAAGAGAAACCTGGGGAATATAGTGAAAAGCAGAGACATCACCTTGAAAACAAAAATTCACATAGTCAAAGCAATGGTATTCCCAGTGGTAATGTATGGATGTGAGAGCTGGACCATTAGGAAGGCTGAGCGCAGAAGAATAGATGCCTTTGAGATGTGGTGTTGGAGGAGAATCCTGAGAGTCCCCTGGACAGCAAAGAGAAGAAATAGGTCAATACTGGAGGAAATCAACCCTGACTGTTCATTGGAGGGACAAATAGTGAGGATGAAGCTAAAGTACTTTGGAATCAAATGAGAAGGGAGGACTCACTTGAGAAGGCCTTGATGCTGGGAAAGGTGGAGGGAAAGAGAAGAAGGGGGCATCCAAAGATGAGATGGATAGATGGTATTGTGAACACAATGGGCACAGAGCTTGGTGGGCTGAGGAGAATGGTGGAAGATAGAGGTGCCTGGAGGAAAATGGTCCATGGGGTCGCAAAGGGTCAGAATCGACTGTGCGACTGAACAACAACAACAACAACAACAACAAAACATCGAGGAAGCTAGCATGTATAGACCTCAACATGTGTAGGCTTCTCTGGCAGTTGGAGCTTTGACTATGGAGGATTCCTTTTGATCCAAAGAATGCTCATGCCAAACCTGTGGCCATCATAGGAAAGACCAAAGGGAAGATTGCAGTCTCAGGAGGAGGTCCTGTTGTTCCAAGGCTACAAATACACAACACGTGAAGGGCTCCCATGGTGAACATAAATACTAATAGCTAAATAATATCAGTTATAAGCATCCAACTTTGGTTGCTAGAAGCCAAAACCTGATGTGAATGCTTATATATTAGATAGATCTAAACATCAAGCCCAGTGATTTTACCTGAAACAGCAGGAGATAACCTAAAGGCACTTTATAGTCCAGATGATAGTGTCACATTCCTTGGGAGTTCAGGGGCAAAGTTTTAGTGCAGATAATGAGTTTTTGTGATGATAAAGAAGTGGGAGAAGCAAAAATTGGAAGGGTGTCTACACAGCTGACTGTGGAATCATGAGCAAGTTAAGCTTGAGTGCCTGGGCCCAGAATTGGGGTAAAGCCCATTGCGGCTGGGAGGAAATGTATTTTGGTGGCCATTCAGGTGGCCAAATGTTCCCAGCAGTTGCAATGTATATACCTAACGTTCACAGGCCACACAGCCTGATGCACAATACACATGTCACTTGCTGTGTTGCTGCTCTTCCGTGGTGTGTTGTTTCCCAGGTTTTGTGCAACAAGAAGGCGCACAGATTTTAATGCTGGTGCTCCATATCCTGCTTTGTTTCTAATCATGGCACAAATGGTCTCAAGTGACTTCATTCACTGGCTTTCTTTCCAGTCGCCTCCCTTAGCTCTCATCTAAAGCCACTTCACACTCAAAAATGTGAATTCTTTTTGCTCCAGTGATGGTTGTCCTAAGATTTTTCATTCTGCTTGAACATAGGAGAAGAACAGCAGTTCCCAAAGATTTGAGTCAGCTTCCTGAGATCTGGAAATTCTATTTGTAATACTGAATGGACCCTGACTTTTCTCACCTAGCTTAATTGCAAAACTGTTACTCATAGGTTATAGCAATATTGGACTTTGTGAAGGAGATGGGTTCTGTTCTAAATGTGCAGCAGTTGTAGAACATGTGATATAATTAAATTGGTATTAAACTGATCTTAGATTGATCTACTAGGAAGACAATCACACTACTTTGAATTAATTCTCTGGTGAGGTTGCAGCCCTAGCACACCTTGGTAGGGGAGAAGAAGAGCCGTTGGGGGGGAAGAGGTGGCTTTTACATCTGCGCTGGCCCCACCCCCACCCCCGGGACTCTCACCCACCCAAGGCTTGGGTGGGCAGAAGAGGAGTCACTAGGGCCCTGTGTATATCTTATGACATGTAAACCGCCTTGAGTCGCCCCAGGGCGAGGAAGGTGGTATACAAAAATAAAAATAAATAAATAAATAAACTGCAAAATGTGCTTTGGAATGATCACGTACTGAGAAGGGTGGCCCATGTGCTTATGATCACTACCTGAGTCACTATGAAATTTTCTGTTGCTCATATTATTCTTTATTAAAAAAATTACTATACAGATTAGTCCTACTGTATTTAATAGGCTATTATGGTTATGTGCTAAATCACAAGAAGGAGAATAGATTTCTCAAAAGTAAATGGGGACATTGATTTACAAAAACTAAAAAAAAGAACATCCATTGTTATGAATGCTCCCCCACCTAGAGCACAGTATTCTGGCTTTGGGAATCCTTGGAAAAATAAAATATAAGCAGCAAATAAAAGCTCTATTTCACCTGTCCAGCTGATAATGTGAAGGGAATTGATATCAAAAGGTATTTTTTAATCCTAGGCAACAACTAGGAAGCAGGGCAGGAGCTTCAGCAAGGCTTTGCTGTCTGTCCATGGCACCGAGCAAGCCTTGATTAATATTGAGCGGAGGTATCTGTCTCGATGAGTCTGTGTCACATCTCTGATTACTCACCTTTTCTTTCTGCCAAGTCCTTGCAAGACATAGACTGAATGTCCGGTGCCAAACAATCACTTGAAATATTAATCACCAAACAGAGTGAATGAATACAGCACCTAAAAAGACACACAGATGACTGGGAGCAGGTGGCTGGGAAGTGGTCATGGGAGGCTAATTTTGTTGTGTGGCCGGAACTGAGAACTGTGGCCATGGACCCCAGAACAAGACTTTCCAGCAAGAATTTGGTAGTAGCTACAATGAAAAGTTAAGTGGATCTAAGTGGGTTTGAACAACTGGCTGAAGAGCCAGAAGCTGGGAGTTTAGTACCCTGCTATGCTTCCCAAGAGAAGACCTAGCCTGTGCAGTTTTGGGCAAGCTTTCTAGTCTCAGAATGCCAGAAGATGGTGCACAAAACAAAACAGAACAAACAAAAGTGTATACATTTTGAATGGTCTAGACCAGAGTTTCTCAACCTTAGATCCCTAGATATTCTTGGACTTCAGTTCCCAGAAGCCCAAGTCAGAACATCTGCTGGACTTGATCTTTGCTGGTGCTCTTGTTTTTTTAATCTGGATGCTGCTAATATTTCAAAAACATTGTTTCAAACACAAGGTGATGATTCATAAATTCTGGTGTTAAGGAGGCTGATAGAATAATTGACAATTGTTGCTACTCCTGTCATCTTGATGTAGATCAGCAAGTCAGAAAATACAAAAAGGTTGGGGGTGTTGATCTTGATTCAAAATATTTTTTTTTCAATCCAAAAGAGACAGTTAATCGGATACTTTACTTTAAACCATTTCTATCCTAAAGATTAAAGTAAGGCCACAGTAAGCATTGTTTTACAAAGAAAAGTGCAACTCTGTTTACCCCTGAGAGTGATTTAAAACAGGGTTTGCAACTAATTTCTTTTATTTATTTATTTATTTATTTTCTTAAATTTATTTATTTATTTTCTTAAATTTATTTTCTTAATCCTGACTTTAGCCTACTCTCAAAATGTGGATGTGTTGTGCTCCACTTTTGAGGATAAAATAATGATGGCTGGGTGTGTTGTGTTATGGGTTGCATGCAGTGATGTGCTGCCAATTTTTTTACTACCACCACCCTGGGAGTGGCTAACTCTGTGGGCATGGCTAACTCTGTGAGCCGTGCCCACTTGTCTGGCCACACCATGGCCTGGGGTAGGGAGGTGAGCGTGGCCTGGGCAATTTCCGCTACCGCTGCCCGTGCACCTGTGGGCACCGGGAGCAGCGCATCACTGGTTGCATGGGGCAGAAGCACTCCAAATTCATGTAAATTCCTCAGGGATTAACATTCCAATATGGGACTGCAGTGGCTAAGTGGTTAAGAAGCTCAAATTGTTAGCTGAAAGGTCGGCAAGTTGGCAGTCCAAGACCCGAGTACCGCATAACAGAATGAGTGCCTGTCTCTGTCTCAGCTTCTGCCAACCTAGCAGATCAAAAGCAAGACATTGCAACGAGATCAATAGGGACCACTTCAGTGGGAAAAGATCTTGGGGACATGAAAGGGCCTCATTCAGGCATCCCCTGAGTGGGGTTTCTCCAGCAAAAAACCTTTCAACCCAGAAAGCATCTTTGTGTGCTTCTGACATGATAAAAAAATTTCCAGTAACTTCCAGCTGTACCAACAGGCACTTGAGCTCACACAGTTAATAATGCGAGTCAGAATGTAGATGTTTTCTTTGAACTGATAAATGGCTGTCTCATAATATCTCATTGTATCTCATTAGACATCAAAGCTATCGGGCTGTATGAAAAGTAAACAGGCATTGGATTGGGAAAACTTACATAAGGAGAAAACAATAGTCACCAGATGGTAAAGAAAATTGACAGGAAAAATAAAATCAATTAGTTCAAAATGTGGTATTGGAAAGGAGCTTTACTGACATCCTGGATAGCCGGAAAGATAAGCAAGAAAGTTCTAGATAAAATTAAGCCTGAACTCTGTCTAGAAACAAAAATGACTGAACTGGGGCTTTTGTAATTTGAGGTCATCATGAGAGGAGAAGACTCATGGAAAAGATGATAATATTTGGAAAAGTGGAAAGCAATTGGAAAAGAGGAAGATCAAACATGATATGGATTGATTCAACAAATGAAGCCACAGCCATAAGACCTGAATAGAAATAGTAATAATAGGACCTTTTGGAGATCACTCATTCATTGGGTGTCCTAAACTGGGAACAACTCAACAGCACAAAACAACAGCATGAAGGAAAGGGTGACATTACAGGATAGCATTTGTCACATGCTTCTTTAACCTTGGAACCAGCCCTGAAACAATCACGTCTCTTGTGTGAGGATATTACAGACTTCAGTTCTTTATCAAAATTATGTTTTGGATGTCAGAACCCCATGAATATTTCATTTATATCAGTACTTTAGGTGTTGATGATGGAATGATTAAAAAATCATGTTCCTGAGTTGGAGGAGGATCTCATGCTATTCTGCTTCACTTTGATCAAGGATTCTATCAAGTCACACTTTCATGTCCAGAAAAATGTAATACTTAAATCTTATAGCTGCCTGAGTAGATAGACAAGTCACTAATGAATATCAGTTAGTCTAATAATCTGAAAGACATTTGCTTCTATGCATTTTGATTACTTCCTGACTCCAAGCAATAGATAACTACAGAACATGTTGAAAAACAGCCTTGACAATTGCTTTTTGTTTGGGTTTGAAGTGGTTAACTGATGAAAAAAAGGAGTCAGGTTTTGGGATTTCCCCCTGCTTGGTGTCTCTTTGTGAATGATGGTGAGCACAAGAGGGTATCTGGTCATCTGTCTTGGCTGCTGACATTGGTGTTGTCATCATTCAAACTGTCCTTTTCTATGTAAAGTTTGGCATTCTTTTTAATGCTGGCAATGTGGGCATGATATTTCCTGGCATTTTAAATGGATACAGAAGCACAATATTCCACATTGATAAACCATTTTTTTTAAAAAAAAGAAGAACTGGATCAAATTCTAGGAAAGGATTATTAAGTGTAAGGGAAAACCATGGGTGCAGCCAGAACATGTCAGCACAACACCAATATAGTTTGATTGGCATCTTATGCAGTGCCAGCAAAAAAGTGAAAGTACAGCAAACAGTGAAGTAACCCCAGCACTTGTTCCTCATCTTTTGGCTGATAATTTGTACAAAATAAATGAAATAAATAAGAGGAGGGAAGGAAAGAAGAAAGATGTGATTAACAGATGTGCATTTTTTATTTATTTAAGTTAGTTAAAGGCTCATTCACATAAGCTTGTACAAGGGACTACTTAATTAAAATAGCATCTCTATCTTTCCCACTTCTGCCCTTCATGAGGTTTTCCTTGATGGATCTGAATGTCCCAATTTGGGTTGATGGCCCTTATCAAAGGGGCCAAAATCCTACTGGAGGAATCTGCGTAAGGCAATCATTCAGGTGGTTGTTATGGTTTGCTGCCTGTGTGTTGTGCCCTCAGTTGAGTGACTGCCTGTGTGATTTGCTGTGCAGCCAAGATGCAGATTGGAGAGAACCCCCTCCCCAATTTTTTTATTACCTCTTGACTAAAATGTGGAATAGATTCACCACTCTTGCCAGAATTAAAGCCAGCAGCCCCTGCTGTCATGAAAGCGCGCCCAAAATGGCCGCTGCGCTCTTTGCGGGCCCCCCCACCTGGACGCAGACATCCGGGTGAGTTAGGGGGCGTGGCCACCCCTTTATAAAAGGGGTGGCCACGAGGCAGATGAGCTGCCATTTTAGAAGAAGCGACGGAGAGGAGAAGTTTTCTCCGTCGCTCCTTGTTTCTTTTCGGCTCTCCAGCCGAGTCTTCGGCTGTCGAGCCATTTTGGCGGTTCTGATCCCCGGAAAGGGATCGTCTTCTCCAGCTATGCCTCCCAAAAGGAAGGCCCCGGCGACCAAGCCGCGGCCAAGGGGGAGGCATTTGCCTGGCTCTGTGCTCACGAGGGGGCAGCAATCGGGTCGGAGGACCGCGACTGCGCCCCCGCAACAGGCCCCCGCAACGGTGGCACCCACCGTTACCGGTGGGATGGGGCAGATTGGGGCTTGGCCCTCGGCTCTCCAGCCTCAGGATGGCCCTGCAGGGGCTTCGGCCCCCGGCCCGCAATTGCCGGCCATGGGCCCAGACAATGGCGGGGGGGCCTGGTCCGGTCACGCAGCAGGGCTTGCCTCCGGCCCCTCATGGGCCGGAGTTCTGGGCATGGCCCTATTCAGGACCTGGTGCCCAGGTGGGGGTCCCGAGTGTACCACCAAGTGGGCCGTGTGGCCCACCTTGCCCGCCTTATACCGGGGGTTCTGCGACTGTGGATGCATTGCTGGCACGTTTAGCCGTGCTGGAGGCATCCTTGGGGGTCATTAACAACCCCTCGGGAGGGGGGACTGCATGGCAGACTGGGGCTCCTTTTTGCCCACCTTCCACCTCAACAGCCGCCACTTTGCAGCAGGCGGCCAACAGGGTTGAGCTGCTGGAGGCGCTCCGGCCTGTGCCGGCTGCGGTCTCGCAGCACCCCATTCATCCTGAACTTCAGACGGGGGGTGGCCAGATGCGGCCCCAGAGCTCGATTGCGGTCGCGAGCTCTGATGCCCACCGTGGGCCGGAACCCCCAGTGGGGGCGGCTCACGGGGGTGCACCCAGTGAGTATCAGGTTCAAGCTAATGTCCCCACACCACAGTCCACTTCAGGTGTTAGCTTTCAGTGGCCATGGCCTCGTTATGTCGAGGCGGGTGGGCATCAGTTCCCAGCTTACCCTGGTGCCAATGGGCACAATACTGGCACAACATTGGGTGGGGGGGTTTCCGCCCCCAGGACTGTACCGGGTATCGCAGGCACTGTACAGGCACTGCTGCCAATGCCCAGGGTGAATGCAGTGCCGGTGTCGGCATTGCCGACGGCAGGGTATTCCCTGCCCCTCGGGGATCATTTGTCCCAAGCCACGAGGGAAAAGATATGGCGGGGGGGAATATGTTGATATTTTCTCCCTATTGAACCATGAGCCCACCAAGGAAGAGAAGGAGGGGCAGGACGACAGAGACAAGGAGCTGTCTCGTCGCCGCAAGCCACCTCGCACTTGGGCCAACTGGTTACCCGCATATCTTATTTATATGGCGGTGTACCTCAGGGCCCGGCCCGATTTGGCCATCCCCATGGTCCAATATTTGGACAATATTTACAGGGCGATGGTGGATTTTCCTGGCCCATCGTGGTTGACTTACGATGAGGAATTTAGAATGAGGGTGCCCTTACACCCGGAGATGAGATGGGATGAGCCATGCCAGAAGTTGTGGCTTTTATACATGACCCCCACATGCCCGGCGCCTGGGGAGAGGTACCATTGCTGCCATGCCGTCCAGCGAGCTACTCCAACGCAGGCTCCCCACCAAGTGGCGGGGCAGGGGGTTCCATCCCGCTTGCTGTGTTGGAGTTTCTCGGCCAATGGCACATGCAATAGAAAACAGTGCAGATACAAACACAAGTGTCCCTCTTGCGCTGGCCCCCACGCCGCCGCTGCGTGTCCGCGAGCCGGTGGGTCACGGGGCAGAGGTAAAGGTGGACAGGGAGCGGGCAGAACTGCCGCTGAAGGAGCTGGTCAGTCAAAAGGCCCCCTCCCTGGTTAACATATTTATGTTAGAGAGGTGGCTCTCGACTTACCCGAGGACGGACGAGGCGAGGTACCTACTCGAAGGTTTCCAGTACGGTTTTCGTATACCATTCAAGGGGGTGCGGGGACCCCAAGATGCTCCTAATTTGCTTTCCCTGAAGGGTAGGGAGGAGGTGGCCGCCCCAAGTATTGCCAAGGAGGTAAATGCAGGGAGGGTAGCTGGCCCCTTTTCTAGGCCTCCCTTTCCTAATCTTAAGGTTTCCCCTTTAGGTTTGGTTCCCAAAAAGGTCCCTGGTGAATTTCGTCTAATTTACCATTTATCATACCCGGCGGGTCATTTGGTCAATGACGCCATTCCTGATGACCTTTGTTCAGTCAGGTGTACGTCATTTGACCAGGCCCTGCGCATGGTGCGCACTTGTGGCCCGGGTGCACTTCTGGCAAAATGTGATATTAAATCGGCATTCCGGTTGTTGCCAGTGCACCCGGGTGACTTTGAGTTACTGGGTTTTAAATTTTGGGGGAAATTTTATGTAGATAAAGCCATGCCTTTTGGCTGCTCTATTTCCTCTTCAGCATTCGAATGCTTTAGCACTTTCCTCCAGTGGGCCTTTGTTCGCAGGTCTGGGTCCCGGTCTGTAGTCCATTACCTCGATGATTTTTTGTTCGGGGGTGAACGGGGCTTGGACACGTGCACGCATCTCCTCACTACATTTCAGACGCTAATGCAGGAACTTGGTGTCCCTTTAGCGCCCGAAAAGACCGAGGGCCCATCAACTACGCTCACATTTCTGGGCATTGAAATTGACGCGGTTGTGCAGACATCCAGGTTACCGATGGACAAGGTCACCCGGATCTCTGTGATGGTGTTGGCCTTGCTGGCCAAACGTAAGGTGTCACTTCGTGAGCTCCAAGTTCTACATGGTCATCTTAATTTTGCCTGCAGGGTGGTCACGCCTGGCAGAGCTTTTGCTCGACGCCTATGTGACGCCATGATTGGGCTATCGAGGCGCCACCACAGGGTCCGACTGACCAGGGGCATGAGGGCTGACCTGCTGGTTTGGCTTAAGTTCCTGCGCGAATTCAATGGGGTATCATTTTGGAGGTCTGACCTCTTGGTCTCCCCTAGGTTCCAGGTTCAGTCGGATGCCTCTGGGTCCCTCGGATACGGGATTTATTTTGAGGGGAGGTGGGCCTACGGCCAATGGCCTCCAGCATGGCAGGGCACGGATCGTCTACGCGATCTCACATTCCTCGATATTGGGAGCTTTGATGCTATGGGGCGAGGAGTGGGCCAATTCAGTAGTCCATTTTTGGTGTGACAATGCTGCGGTGGTCCACATTGTCAATTCTCAGACATCAAAATCGCCCAGGGTCATGGGGTTAGTTCGCCAATTTGTGTTACGCAGCTTGCGCCTCAATGTGCTCTTTAGGGCCAGACATGTACCAGGCATTAATAACGATATTGCTGATGCTTTATCCCGCCTGCAGATCCCCCGGTTCCGCGCCTTGGCTCCGGACGTGGAGGAATTCCCCTCGCCACTCCCGGACAAAATTTGCACATTTGGCAAGGAGAGGTGAACCGGGCGATCGGCATGTCACTCGCTCCCCGCACGCGTAAGGTGTATCAACACGCATTTAATCAATTTACACAACTTTGTGTGCAACTTCGGTTGCCCGACGCCTGGCCCATTCCGGTCGAACACGTTCTTCAATTTATGGTTTACCTACACAGTCTGGGCCTAGCTCCCCGCACCATAGCATCCAGGCTGTCAGCACTGGCATTCATGGCCAAGGTGAAAGGTTTTGCTGACAACATGACTGATTTTCGTATATGACATGTTTTGGAGGGGTGGACACGGGAACGTGGACGCCACCTGGACACTCGCCACCCAATTTCCCCAGGGGTGCTTACACACCTAGCACGAGGCTGGCCTAACCTATGTTTTGACAGGTATGAGGCAGCTCTTTTTCATGCGGCTACCACGGTGGCCTTCTTCGGAGCGCTCCGCATCAGTGAGTTGGTACTACTGTCTAAGGCGGATGCACTGGAACTCGAAGATGTCTATGTCTCTAAGGAGTGGGCTCAGTTGAGGATACGGTCCTCAAAAGTTGATCAGCATGGTGTAGGCAGTGGTGTTAGACTGCTACGATGTTCTATTGCAGACATCTGTCCGGTTGGTGCCCTACAGGAGTTCCTTGCAGTGCGTGGCACGCACCCTGGCCCATTTTTCTGCCACCAGGATGGGTCTCCCCTGACTAAATTTCAATTTTGGAAGGTGACCGGTAAGGCACTGTCCAGTGTTGGCCTCCCCGGGGCTCGTTACGGCACCCATTCTTTTAGAATAGGGGCTGCTTCTACTGCGGCTGCTTTTGGGTACTCTGAGGCTGATATACGCCGTATGGGGAGGTGGGGATCTAAGTGTTTTGCATTATATGTTCGCCCTCTTCAGGCATGAGTACCAGTTAAGTCACTGTTCTCTTTTTCTCTTACAGACCCTGTGTGTCCCCGCACACCGGTGGCAGTATGGCTGGTGGGCCATAGCTATGTGCACTGGGCAGCGCAGTACGCTGCGGCGACAGAGTGGGGACCCCAGCTTGGACTACTGCCTCCACATGTATCAAGTGGTATGGTAAGCGTGGAATGTTATGGCGGGAACTGTTGCCATTCCTTTTCTCCATCAGGGATGCTGAACCGCCTGATGTCCTGGTGCTGCACCTCGGGGGCAATGACCTAGGCCAGGTCACTGGCCTTTCTTTAAAATATGCGATTTGCAGTGACCTAGCTTATTTGCATTATGTGTGGCTTTCCACAACGCTGCTATGGTCAGACATCATACCGCGTCACACTTACAGAGGGGGTATTAACCTCCATGCCCTTGACCGTGCTCGCCGCTCGGTGAACAGGGCAGTGGCCTGGTTCTTTGCAGACAAGGGTTTGGGGCGGGTCATCCGACACCCCACCATTAGTTTACAAAATTATGATCTTTATACAGGGGATGGGGTCCATCTGTCGGCTATAGGTATGAACCTCTTTTTGGAAGATTTGCAAGCAGGCCTGCTGACTGAGCTGACGGTCTGGGGGGGGGGGCGGTGAGTCTTTATTGAAGCCTCCCCGTGTGGCGGGTAGCACTGGTAAGGTAAATATTTATGACCCATAGGTATCCGGCAGGTTCGCAATTGACTGGCCAACACTTAGACAGGTACAAGTTTAATAACGTTGACCGGTCAACGACAAACCAGGCAATCGGGTGATGGCAGGAGCTCTTCAGCATGCATCACCCCGTGATTTGACGGATACACGTCAGAGGGTGGGGTCAGTAGATAGTTTATTGACTATGGTCAACAATTTGTTTGTAGCAACAAACAAATTGATACAAATGGATACATTGTAGCCAATTGCCGTTGGCAATTTTGGGAGGAACCTTACCAGTGTTACTGCGGCCTGCTTGCCTTAAGAATTATAATTGGTTGAGTACCAATTGAAATTTATAATTCGGACTAGGGCATGATTCAATAAATGTGGCATAATGCCTTTATCCATATACCAGTGTCTGAGTCTTTCTTTTGGGGGGGGGGGGGGCGTGCGCCTGCAATGGAGTCCTGCTTATTGTCCCAGGATGCTAAGGTAAAGGTTAAGGTAAAGTTTTCCCTTGTTTGAAAGCTAGTCCAGGATGCACTTATGTTCTATGGCTTTTGTTCTAGTGATAGTATGCTGTGGCTACTAGGTATGCATCTGATTTTAGAGTGAATACACATATAATGCCTGTTACAAACACAAATGGACTGGTCAATTTTTAAAGCCAGGGAAACATAGAACAGTGGGTTATATAGTTTCTTGAGAGGAAAAAACATAAAGAAAGCTCATTCCTAAGATGTAGGAAGTAGCCTATTTTCTAACAGAATCTATTACCTTTGTCTCCCTCTCAGTTCTCTGACAGCATTTTCCTACCCATGGCAGCTAAGCAGTTCAGAGGGTGGAGGAAAAACCAGAGAGATCCAAAGATGTGTGGGATGTTATTAATGAAGACTAATATATTGATAAGAGCAAACCTCTTTCCGAGAATAACGAGTAAGCCGATATCATTCCAATGTCCCATTTTCTCAATATTTCGTATCTTAATGTTAAATAAGACTTGTCAACATTGCTTACCCACTTAGCTCTGGCTCCGATGCAATCAATGCCTGTATCCCATCTTGTCAAAAATGAGCTTGCTCTTGCTACAATATGCAGCAAATCACTGAACTCCATTAAAACATTTAAAAGACTATTCAGTTTATTAAATTTTTTAGTGAAAGACAATAACACTTTATTTGTCGAGCAGCAGTGGCAGGGCTAGAAAAAAAAGCTATACGGTATTACATTGTTAAGACGAAATACCTGCCTGTGAAAAGTTCCAGATTTTTCTCCTTGTGTCCTCAGGTAACACTCTGAAAGATTCCTCTCTCAAGTGCCAAAGAACTACTGCCAGTCATCTGAGATCAGGACCAACTATTGTTGGATTATAACATTAGCCAACATAGCTTCAACCACACCCTGGAGGTGGAGTACATTTGAGGGTGTAGATAATCCTGAACTAGTCAGTGTATCTTTATAGAAGACCTTTATCTCCCTCTCAAATTATATAAATGTGTCGATATAATAGATATTCATGGATGCTCCTGTTACCTCCTATACTGTGAAGTCCACTGACTTCCTATCCTTGAATGAGATTGTCCTTCAGCATGAAGGTACGTCTTCTTAGCAAATGGGCCTAAGATTTCAGCTATAATATAATTTACTTACAAAGTATTGTTCAAGGAGAGACTGGCATCTGGTGAAACTTTAGTCAGCAGCAATACCCAGGGCCACCATCAGAAATTTCTGGGCCCCGTACTGAGCAATCCTATCGCCCCCCCTTTTTTTCTCTCCTTGCTTTGGGGTGACGGCGGTGGCTGGAATACACAATTTCCCAAAAGAAATCGATGGGCAGTTGTATCCAACTTTAGAGTCCAGTGCTTGTTGGAGGATGGTGAAGGCATGTGGGGATCTGATAGGGATGAACCATATGAGTTCTTCTCGAGAGATGCCCCGCATCCTTTTACTATGTTTCAATATCTCCCTGAAAGAATGTCAGCACATGTAATCAAGGTCTTTGACTTTTGCTATAGAGAGGCTGATCACGCAGACTTCACGAGGCTTGTATGCTATTTAGCTGCTTTAGCCAATCAGGACTCTAATCACGTAGCTTGCATGATTCTCACACGGTACCCTAATGTTAGAAACAATGTATGCCGAATGTAACCTGTGGCTGAATATTCTCTATTGTTCCCTATGCTACGAGTTCTGCTATTGAATGCACTATTGTTCCTGTACTCTTATCTGCTACTGAAATTTTGGCAATAAAAGATACTGGTTGAGGTTTGTTCAAGAGAGCTCTCCTCAAGCAGCTGGCTGGACCATGTCTGCTTGGGCATTTTCATGGTATCAGGATTTCCTCCCACAAGTGGTGCCCCATGTGAGGCGACCAAACGGCAATGATCACTCACCCCTCGCCTGGGAAATAGGCTTCGAGACACGTCCTTCAGCTTCGACTCCCGGGGTGAGTGACAATGGGTCAGAAACTAACTTAAATGGTCTGGTTGGTCAGAGATGGGTAGGGCTATTCTGTTGAGTCAAAGCCCTAAAATTGGCCAACCAAGAAATGGGCGAAATAAGAGAAGTTGTTCTCCAGAATTGATATGCTTTAGATATAGTGCTTGCCAGCAAAGGTGGAGTTTGTGCATTCATTCACTCACATTGCTGCATCTACATTTCTAATTTCCAAGCTAATATTACTCATACAATCAATGCCATGGAAGATATGGTTAGGGATGCACCCTTCCAAAGCACCTTTACTGATTGGTGGCAATCATTGTGGAGTTGGCTGCCACAGATTGGCTGGGTGCATCAATTGCTCATGTGTCTGATTATTGGTGGTTGTATTCTCATACTCCTCTGCTGCTGCATCCAATGTGTTCCTAATTTGTTTCTTCAATGCTGTTCATTTACACAGCATAGTGCAGCAAAATTAACTGGTAAAGAAGTCATGATGTTGAAGAGAAATTTCAAAGGTAAAAGGTATAATCTGCTTTTCAATCTGTCTTATAAAAATGAAAAGAGGGACATGTTGGAGGGTGGTGAAGGCATGTGCGGATCTGATAGGGATGAACCATATGAGTTCTTCTCGAGAGATGCCCCGCATCCTTTTACTATGTTTCAATATCTCCCTGAAAGAATGTCAGCACATGTAATCAAGGTCTTTGACTTTTGCTATAGAGAGGCTGATCACGCTGACTTCACGAGGCTTGTATGCTGTTTAGCTGCTTTAACCAATCAGGACTCTAATCACGTAGCTTGCATGATTCTCACACGGAACCTAATGTTAGAAACAATGTATGCCGAATGTAACCTACGGCTGAATATTCTCTATTGTTCCCTATGCTACGAGTTCTGCTATTTAATGCACTATTGTTCCTGTACTTTTATCTGCTACTGAAATTTTGGCAATAAAAGATACTGGTTGAGGTTTGTCTAAGAGAGCTCTCCTCAAGCAGCTGGCTGGACCATGTCTGCTTGGGCATTTTCATGGTATCAGGATTTCCTTCCACAAGTGCTCATCTCTGATTACAGCCAAAGAGCCAGTGGCTTTGATCCACAAAAGCTCACATTAAAATACAGAAGTTAGTCTTTAAGCCTTGCTTGAAAGCCAGTTGTATCCAACTTTAGAGTTCAGTGCTCATCTCTGATTACAGCCAAGAGCTAGTGGGCCTGATCCACAAAAGCTCACATTAAAATACAGAAGTTAGTCTTTAAGCCTTGTTAGAAAGCCAGTTGTATCCAACTTTAGAGTTCAGTGCTCATCTCTGATTACAGCCAAGAGCTAGTGGGCTTGATCCACAAAAGCTCACATTAAAATACAGAAGTTAGTCTTTAAGCCTTGCTTGAAAGCCAGTTGTATCCAACTTTAGAGTTCAGTGCTCATCTCTGATTACAGCCAAAGAGCCAGTGGCCTTGATCCACAAAAACTCACATTAAAATACAGAAGTTAGTCTTTAAGGTGCCAAACATTATGCCAAAAAAACAGACTTTTATACCAACATGAACATAATTAAAATGTAAAGTTTTCCCTTGCTTGAAAGCCAGTCGTATCTGACTCTAGGGTGAGGTGCTCATCTCTGTTTCAAAGCCAAAGAGCCAGCACTTTCTGCTTCTGCAGACGTTTCCATGGTCATGTGGCAGGCATAACTAGACACCGGAGCACACGGAATGCTGTTACCTTCCCACCGAAGTGGTACCTATTTATCTACTTGCAATTTCTTGCTTTCGAACTGTTAGGTTGGCAGGAGCTGGGACAAAGATGGGAGCTCATTCCATCCTGCAGTACTCAGGAATCGAACTGCTGACCTTCCGCCTCCCAGTCAGTGGCTTAGCCACTTGAGCCACTGCAGTCCTTATGACCACAGTTTTGTGCCACCAGGGCTCCAAAAGAAAGGAAGGAAGGAAGGAAGGAAGGATGGAAGAAAGAAAGAATGGAAGGAAGGAAGGATGGAAGGAAGGAAGAAAGGTAGATAGAAAGAAAGAAAGGAAGGAAGGAAGGATGGAAGAAAGGAAGGAAGGAAGGAAGGAAGATAGAAAGAAAGAAAGGATGGAAGGATGGAAGAAAGAAAGAAAGGAAAGATGGAAGGAAGAAAGGAAGGAAGGAAGGATGGATGGATAGAAGGAAGGAAGGAAGGAAGGAAGGAAGGAAGGAAGAAAGATGGAAAGAAAGAAAGGATGGAAGGATAGAAGAAAGAAAGAAAGAAAGAAAGGAAGGAAGGAAGGATGGAAGAAAGAAAGAAAGAAAGAAAGAAAGAAAAAGGTAGGAAGGAAGGAAGAGTGGATTAGTGAAGATAGATAGACAGACAGACAGACAGACAGATGGACCTGCTGGGGAGGGGGCAGGCCAAAGAACAGCAGCGGCCCGCCTGAACTGGCAGGAGGGGTGGGGGCCCGACCACCCACCCCGGCTCTGTTTCCCACCCCACACACCCCCGCAGGCAGTCAGTCAGGCTTACCTGGCAGTCATGGGGCACGTGTTTTGCCCTGCAGGTCCATAGCTGGCGGTGGGGTGGGAAGCGGATGTCTGGTGTCGGCACTGAGAAGTCATGCTGCCCACCTCACGGCTTGCTGCTGCTTGGCGGCGGTGGCTGGAGCCCCGGTGCCTTTGAAGGTGCGTGCTCCACGGCTTCCCACTGCTGCGTTCAGCCCCGGGGTCCACCCTCCTTGTGGTCTAGCAAGTCTTGACCCCAGATATCCGGGTCAAGGCAGGGGTGAGGGGGCATACGCAGTGGCGCCACGGCCATGCACCGCAATTTAAAAAAAGTTAGAATTTTTTTAAAAACAGTTTTTTAAAATGGGCTGCCCACCCCCGCGGGCCCCCTGCAGCTCTGGGCCCAGGACGGGAGTCCTGGCAGTACCCCATTGATGGCGGCCATGGCAATGCCACCATATTTCTGAACATGGTGGCATTGCCAATGATTTCAGAGAAGGAATTTGATCAGGAGGCCTTTGGAGTCTTGAAGCATGAAATCTCTAAAAAGACACCCACAGCCTTGGGAAGTAGCAATGTCAATGCCAACATCTTCTTTTCCCCCTCTTTTATCCTATCGGGTGTCAAGCGGTCAATGCCAGACAGAGGCCAAATGTAAGGTAAAGGTCCCCCTTGCTTGAAAGCCAGTCATATCTAACACTAGGGTTCAGTGCTCATCTCTGTTTTAAAGCCAAAGAGTCAAAAGTAGAGGATGCCAATTGGGCTTTGGCATGGAAACCAAAAAGCAGATGGTTATGGTCAGTTGTAGCACCAAGTATAGATGGCAGCAGAAAAGTGACACTGTAGCATTCATTTGCAGCGAGACAGAATTGTAAATAAATGTAAATAAAGCCCTCAGTCCCCAGCAGGTTTTTTAGAAGATGGATAGAGGTGCTAAGAGGAATAGAAGTTAGATTAGGAACCTGGAATGGATGAAAGCCATATGTGGCAGTAGAATATTTTTTTAAAAAATAATAACGAATGTTCAGATTTTTAGGGTGAATTTCATTTGTGGAGTGGGTTCTTTCCAAGACACTGGGTATTATTTTTGTGGTTGTTACCTACAGTAGCAGTTTGAAAGCAAGAAATTGCAAGTAGATGAATAAGTACCACTTCAGCGGGAAAGTGAAAGGCATTCTGTGCACTCAAGTATTGAGGCATGAGTGCCACATGTCCATGGAAATGTCTGCAGACTCAGACAGCATTGGCTCTTTGGCTGTAAAGAGAGATGAGCACTAAACCCTAGAGTTGGATATGACTAGCTTTTGAGCAAGAATGACCTTTACCTTTACCGATGTGCAGCTCCCCCGCTAGGTGAGAGTCTTGTCAGGGCATAGGGGCTTGAGCGGTCCAACTAGGCAATGTTGCCCATCTCTGTCAATGACGTTAGGCCAGGACTAAAACTCGCAAAAGTGTCCACGGTCAGATCCCTTGGGCCAGGTGAAGTAGAGGGCCCACATCATGTTAAGTCTAGCCAGCGAGTGATGTGATATCCAAATGGCTAAAAAACACATGCAGATGGACTTGATTTCTCAAGTCCATTTGCATGTGTGGAATGTCATCACAGAGATGTCTACCAATGTGCAGATTCCTTGCTGAATAAAGTATTCAAGGTAAGGTATGTGCAGCTAAGCCATCCTGGACTTCTAGTGACTTTATGAATGAGAGATCTCTAAAATGTTCTTTCCTCAACAGACCTGCTAACAGGGCTGTAGCCAGGATTCTAGATGTGGGTGGGTGAATATTTTTTCAGATGTACAACGATGACATATATAATATGTCATATACACAGGTATAAGCAGCCGGGAGTTTGAGGGTGGGCCAATTGCTAACTCAGGGTGGGCAACGCTCACCCTGGCCACCCCCTAGCTATGGCCCTGCCTGCTAATCTCCCATTAGCTATAACCTGAGGCTTCCCTCACAGAGTCAGTCAACCTCATAATTGGTCTTCCTCTTTTCCTGTTGCCTTCAATCTTTCCCAACATTATTCTGTTTCCAGAGAATATTGCCTTCTCGTGATGTGCCAATTTTTGCCTCCAAAGATAGTTCAGGCTTGAAATGCTTTAGGACTCTGTGTCTTTCTGGAAATCCAGGATATCTGTAAAGATATCACCATATTTCAAACAAATAATTTTTCCTGTCAGCTTTCTTTGCTGACCAGCTTTCACATCCATACATAGTGTTCTTAGTTTCCACTGACACATCCTTTCTCTTCATGATCTTTTCTAATTCCTTCATTACTATACTCCTGAGTCTCAGTCTTCTGATTTCTTGACTGCAGTCCCCAGGCTTGATGATTGAACCAAGATACACAACAAACCATCCTAAAAGATAGAATTAATAGGCACATAGAAGAGAAGGTGCTGCTAAAAGAGAGCCAACATGGCTTTTACAAGGGCAAATTATGCCTCACTAATCTGGTGGAATTTTTTGAGTGTGTCAACAAGCATGTGGATAAGGGGGATCCAGTTGACATTGTTTATCTGGAGTTTCAGAAGGCTTTTGACAAGGTCCCACACCAAAGGCTCTTGAATAAACTTGCTAGTCATGGAATAAAGGGACAGGTCTTGTCCTGGATCAGCAACTGGCTAAGGGACAGGAAACAGAGGGTAGCACTAAATGGACACTTCTCCAAGTGGAGGGAAGTAAAGAGTGGGGTTCCCCAAGGTTCAGTACTGGGACCCCCTGCTTTTCAACCTCTTTATAAATGATCTAGAGGTAGGAGTAAATAGCAAGGTAGCCAAATTTGCTGATGACACTAAATTATACAGGGTAGTGAAAACTGTGAGAGATTGTGAGGAGCTCCAGAAGGATCTCTTGACACTGGGGGAGTGGGAAAAACAGTGGCAAATGAGCTTCAACATTAGTAAGTGTAGAGTGATGCACATTGGGGCAAAAAAATCCCAATTACATTTATAAACTGATGGGGTCTGAACTCTCTGCGACAAACCAGGAAAGGGACCTTGGCGTCCTGGTGGACAACTCAATGAAGGTGTCAACCCAGTGTGCCTCAGCAGTGAAAAGAGCAAACTCAATGCTAGGGATCATTAGGAAGAGTATAGAAAATAAGTCAGCAAGTGCCATTTTGCCTCTTTATAAATCTATGGTGAGGCCCCATCTGGAATACTGTGTACAGTTCTGGTCGCCATACCTCCAGAAGGATATTATGGAGCTGGAAAAAGTGCAGAGGAGGGCAATCAGAATGATTAGGGGATTGGAACACCTTCCTTACCATCTGGGGCTGCAATGGTTGGGCCTCTTCACTCTTGAACGACGGCGTCTAAGAGGTGACCTGATTGAAGTTTATAAAATCATGCACAGTGTGGACAAAGTAGATAAGGAAAAACTGTTTTCTCCATCGCACAACACTAGAACTTGGGGGCACTCCATGAAAACTTTGGGTACTAGTTCTCAAACAGAATGCTGGACTGGATGGGCTGTGGCCTGTTCCAGCAAGGCTGTTCTTATGTTCTTACTAGCAAAGGTTGCCCGGCGTTGCCGGGCTGTTTTAAATGGTGTTGGAAAGTGGTTGTTGTTGTTGTTGTTGTTGTTGTTGTTGTTGTTGTTGTTGTTGTTGTTAATGTTTGTAAAGAAGAGGTTAGTCTATAATTGAAATTTTTTAAAATTTTATTTATACAATTTTTTTGATGGCCTGTTATAAACTGTGATGAGTTTTGTTTGGTGTTTTGGTTTTGTGGATGAAAAAAAGAATAAAGGATGATATACTTTTTCGAAAAACTCTTGGGGCCTTTTGTGTGGGGCTATTGTGTCTTTTTGAATTTTTTTTATTATTGTGGGCAGCAAGTGCTGCTGGTAGGGGTTATCTTGTATTTTGACTGTTTTTTCTCTCGTGGCCTCTGGGTGGAGCTTCTTCCAGTAAGTAGTCTCTTTCTTTATTCATTTCTTTTCCAGTCGTTGTGGTATGAGGTCGTGTGGTGGTGAGTTTGCTGTTTTTCTTTATTTGGGGGTGGTGGTGGTGTTTGGTTTTTGTGGTGTTTGGCTGGGTGCTGGGTGTGTTTGGAAATGTTTGTTGTTGTTAACTTTTTTGGTGTTATTTTTGTTTGTTTTTGTGTATTTTGAATGTTTTTGATTGTTTGTTTTTGTGGTTTTGGTGTCCTACGGGGGGGATCCCCTCTCTGCCATCTCCCCTGGCTCTGGAAGGCTTTGGGGGACAGACCCCTTTTGTCTCCCCAAACCTTCCAGACTCATGGGACCCAGGAGAGGGGATCGAATCCAGGCTACCCTCTGATATTAAAAGGGAAATCTCAATTGGGGATTCCCCTTTAATATCAGGGGGGGGGGTTGTGCTCCCCCTCTCCGCTGGCTTCCTTGGGTTTGGGAGGGTTGGGTGGACAAAAGGTGTCTGTCTCCCCCACCCTTCCGGACCCAGGAGAGCCATCAGAGAGGGGGATTCCCCCCCAACTCCGTTTTAAAGAGAAGTAACCGCTTGGTTTCTTCTCTATCAAATGGGGCGTGTGTGTGTGTGTGTTTAGTGTGAGGGACCAAAGACAATGAAACAGCCGAAGGGTTGGCTTAACACAGGTTTATTGCATGATGATCCGGAGGAACATGTGGTAATGGCGGATGAGTCGCTCAATATATACAGCTGGCTATACATTTGAATGTGGCTCGTCGACAGACTATTGGTTGCTGCCTGCGTGACGTCGTGGAAGGTCACGCCCTTCTTGACCAGGTGAAGAGGTCGCGGGGAATCTTCCCGCGCTGCTGAACCAGGTGAATCTGAGCCATGAGAGCTGGACGCTCGCTACTGCCCTCTGGTGGTCACTAGCTCGCGTCCCCTTATCAGGTTTACATTGATACAGCTGATGGTTATAATGTTGCACACAGAAAGGTTACATTGTTAACACATGGCAAAGGTACATTGTTAAAGGCACAGCTTTACAGAACACAACATCCCTCCCCCCTAGGATGAGACGAAGTCTCTCAGCCAAGATGGCTTGTTGCATGTGCGTTTGGGCCGTGAAGAGGGCTGCCCCCCCTGGGGGCGTTATTGCTTCTTTGTTCCCTGGTCCCTTGTCCTGAAATGGGAGAGGGAGACTTGTTAGTGGCTTGCCGCTGTCTGGCGGCCTTAGGGGAAGGGAAAAACTCCATTGTGGGCAGACCGGGGGCCATTGGGGCTAACGAAAAACCCCTCTTCTCGCTTGGACAGGTGAGGGACCACTCCGAAAACCCCCCCCGGTTCTGAAAATCAAAATCTAACTTAGTAGGGGTGTCCGCATTTTTGGGGACCTTCCGCGAGATATGTATGGGGTCGGGTCCTTCCTCCTCGGAAAGATCCCCCAGGGTATCTACGAGGATATCCTCCTCCCCCCTTGGTGGGGGCCCGCGGTCCCCCTTCCCTCCCCCTTGGGCTGAACGGGTGGGGGAGAACCCTAACGCTGACTTATTCCCTGCTTGGTCTGTGCCCTGCTCATCGGAGACCCTGCGTCGGAGCTGGCCCGCGTGCCGCCTCCACAGGAGCCCTGTGCTGGTTTCCACGCGGTACGACACGGGGCCGGTTTGCTCCACAACTTGAGCACCCGCGGCCAAAGGGAAGTGGGAATCACCACCCGCTGCCCCCACAAGAGGCACCCCCTCTCTAGGGACAGTTCTAGCTTTTTTCTGAAAAATGGAGCGAACTCCTCCGCTGGGGAGGACGCCGGCCACCCTTTCTGCACCCAGGAGCTAACTGCCGCTAACGTCTTGTCCTTCTCTGTCGCTTTGGCAATGTCGGCGGGCACTACGGGGGGCGAATCCAGCACCTCTATCATGAGGACCTGATGGTCCCGCTCCCCCTTGCTCACCTGGCTGGGCGTTAGGGGGAGGGGAGACCTTGATAGAGCGTCCGCATGGCTGATCTCTTTCCCGGGCCGGTAGACCAACGCGTGCTGATACGCGTTGAGAAAAATGGCCCACCTGAGCATCCTCGGGGACAGGATCTGTGGGGTGGGCTTATCTGCGGTAAAGATGCCTAGTAGGGGCTTGTGGTCCGTCACAATGGTGAAGGGGCGGCCATACAGAAAATCGTGAAATTTTTTCGTCCCCGTGACTATCGCTAGTGCCTCCCTGTCTGTCTGTGCATAGTTTCTCTCTGCTTGGGACAGGGACCTGGAGTAAAATGCTATCGGGGCCTCCCTTCCGTTTTCCAACACGTGGCACAGCACCGCCCCCACCCCCACTGGAGATGCATCGCAGGTCAGAACTACTGGGCGTTTGGGGTTGAAGTGGGTCAGTATGGCGTCGGACGTCAGGAGGCTTTTTAGCTCGCTAAATGCCCTTTCTTGGTCATCGCCCCACTTCCATGCCTGGTCTTTCTTTAGCAGTTTGTGTAGCGGCTCAGCCACCGCTGTCTTTCGGGGGAGGAAGGAGTGGTAAAAGTTGAGCAGCCCTAGGAACGACTGCAACTCGGGCTTGGAGGTGGGCGGGGGGCTTTCTTAATGGCTGCCACCTTGGACTGGGATGGTTTTATTCCCTCAGGAGTCACACAAAACCCTAGGAACTCAACCTCTGTTGCGAAGAAGACGCATTTGTCCTTTCGCAGCCTCAGCCCCGCCTTTTCGAATATTGTCAGGACCTTCCCCAACCGCTTGGCCAGTTCAGCCCGACTCCCCCCCCCCGTTATTAACACGTCATCAAAATAAGGCAACACCCCCTCCAGTCCCTTCAGGAGGCGTTCCACGAGTGACTGGAAAATTCCTGGCGCCGAATTCACGCCGAATTGGGGGCGCGTCACCTGGAACGCCCCCTTATGGGTGACTATGGTCTGCGCAACAGCTGCGGCAGGGGACACCGTAAGCTGCTGGTAGGCCTGTGCTAAGTCGAGCTTAGCGAAACACTTCCCCCCGTGTAACCTGGCCAGCAGATGGCTGACTACCGGCACCGGATATGCATTCGGGCGGATCGCCTTGTTGATGGTGCACTTGTAGTCGGCGCATATGCGGACCTCCCCATTGGCTTTTAGTGCGGTTACAATTGGAGTTTCCCACTCCGCAGAATCAACAGGCACAAGGATCCCCTGACCCACCAATTTGTCCAGTTCTGCCTCTATCTTGTCCTTGAGTGCGAACGGCACCCGGCGTGGTTTTAGGCGAATTGGGCGGACCTCCGGGTCCAGGTCGAAAGTCACTGGGAGCCCCTTGAATTTTCCCAGTCCCTTTTTGAAGACTTCGGGGTGCGCCTCGCACACCTCCTGGATTGGGTCAGACCCAATGGCGTGCATCCCAACGGCGTGCACCCCCCCAATAAACAAACCCAGGGGCTGGAACCATTGAGTCCCGAGGAGGCTGCAATCTCCCCCTTTGAGTACGACTAGGGGAAGGGACGCGGCGTGTTTCTTGAATTGGACCTGAAATTCTCCAACCCCCAACACTGGAATGCTGTTCCCTTGCACGTCCCGTAGTGTGGACCTCAACGCTTTGAGCTTGGGTCGCTTGTGGGGGGCAATTCCCAAAAACTCCCTCTGGGAAATGATAGAATATGAGGACCCCGAGTCAATTTCCATCCTAATGGGAACCCCTTGGACTAGTACCTCAACAAAGTAGCGGGGGTGTCCTGTAGACACGCTGAACACTGGGGCGTCGTCCTCGCTGCCGTCGGAGATGCGGCCCACGCCGTCCAGCTTCCGCGTGGCCTGGGCGCCATCCTTTGGTCTCGTTGAGCGGTCCTGTCCCGCAGAGCGGTCTGCGGAGCTCCTCCGGGTCTCGCGCTTCTTCCTGCACACCTTGGCGATGTGCCCGCGGCGGCCACAGTTGTGGCACTTGGCCTTCCGGAACAGGCACTTCACGCGGTCGTGGGCCGCTCCACAGCTGTCGCATCGCCGGCTCTCCTTCCGGACCCTCCGGACGTCCTCGTCGTCGCTGCTCTCTGTGGACGACCTCGAAGTTCGCCGGGCCGCCTGTACCGGAGCCTCTGCCTTGCTCGACTTTGGCCGCCAGTCCTGGAGTTCTTGGACCCCGGCCTTCGTAGCTTCTGCGGCCTGGGCCGCTCTGACGACCTCCTGCAACGTGGGAGGCGGCTCTTGGTTCATTAATGTGCGCTGGGTTTCGGCGTCGTTCAGGCCGCACAGCACACAGTCCCGGAGGGTGATTTCGGCATTCTCCCATTTGCACGGGCCGGCCGCCAGCCGCAGGGCCGCCACGAATGCAGCGACCGTCTCCCCGGGCGCTTGGACTCGCCTTCAGAACGCACTCCGAGCGGGAAACATCGCCGTGGCGGGCCGGACGTGCTCACGCAGCATCTGCATGAGTTCCTTGGCCTTGAATTCGCTCACCCTCCTCGGTGCAATCAGGTCCACCAAGGTCCTTTTGGTTTCTTGTCCGAGCATCCTGGTGAAGATGGCCCTTTTCTTCGCCTCTTCCGTGACTTCGGACTCGATCAGCGCGGCCTGGAAGTCCATCTCGAAGATCTCCCAGTCGCCCGGTTTCCTGATTTCGAAACCGGCGCATGTCTTGGTCCCGTGGGCTGCCATATCCCACCTTCGTCGCCAATTTAGTGTAAGGGACCAAAGACAATGAAACAGCCGAAGGGTTGGCTTAACACAGGTTTATTGCATGATGATCCGGAGGAACATGTGGTAATGGCGGATGAGTCGCTCAATATATACAGCTGGCTATACATTTGAATGTGGCTCGTCGACAGACTATTGGTTGCTGCCTGCGTGACGTCGTGGAAGGTCACGCCCTTCTTGACCAGGTGAAGAGGTCGCGGGGAATCTTCCCGCGCTGCTGAACCAGGTGAATCTGAGCCATGAGAGCTGGACGCTCGCTACTGCCCTCTGGTGGTCACTAGCTCGCGTCCCCTTATCAGGTTTACATTGATACAGCTGATGGTTATAATGTTGCACACAGAAAGGTTACATTGTTAACACATGGCAAAGGTACATTGTTAAAGGCACAGCTTTACAGAACACAACAGTGTGGAAGGGGAATCCCCTCTCTGCCGGGTCCCCTGGGGTCAGGAGGGTTGGGGAGACAGGCTCCTTTGGACCCCCAACCCTCTCAACCCCAGGGGAGCCAGTAGAGAGGGGGAGCACAACACCCCCGCCCCCACCCAGTGATATTAAAGGGGAAACTCCGATTAGGAACTTCAGGCGCTGATGGAGAGGGGGCTTTGGTTCCCGCGGCTTGTCGGACATGCTCTCCCGGTGTCCTCAGCGTTCTGCGCGCAGGACGCTGGGGCTTGTAGTTATGGGTTTCTGCTTTGTGTTTGTGCTGCGTTTTTTTAAAACGGTTTTCTTTCCGAACGTTCCTTGCGCCGCGCCGTGCGAGAGCCTCTCAGCCTGATTGGCTCTGGCGTGGCACGGCGCAAGGAATGTTGGGAAAGGAAGTTGTTTCCCTTTTTTCGCGTTTGTGGGGCTGTTGCCCCACTGCCTGTTTTCTCAATCCTTTGTTGACCTGTGGACCCAGATCAGCCATTTGCACGAAGGGTGAGTGCAGGCAAGTAGGGCGAGGCATAGCAACCTATAGCCAGTTCCAATGGTTAACCCTTGATTTTATAGGTTAAGACGTAACATCTTTCACTATTTCATTTCATTTTTCATTCATTATTCTGTAGTCATGACTTTTGTTTTCTTAATGCTCAGCTGTAGTCTTGCTTTATTTCTTCCCCCCTTTTAATAAAAGTCATTTCAAGTACAGTAATTGCTTCTTTACACCAGTAAGATGGTGTCATCTGCATATCTTAAGCTACGGATTTTCTTCTAAAAAATTTCACTCCTCCTTCATTCGAATTTAGTTTGGTTTTCCATATGATATTTTCCACATACTAACTGAACAGATAAGGGATTAAAATGCACCCTTGTCTGACACTTTTGCCTATACAAAACCATTCTCTCTCTCCATATTTTGTCTTAATGGTAGCTTCTTGTCCAGGTTACACATCAAGAAATGAAGTGTGGAAGCTCCCCCATTTCTTTCAGAGCAATTTATAGTTTCTCATGATTGATATGGTCAAATGCTGCTCTTCTTCTGAAACGAAACAGGTAGACAATGGCAACAACATGGTGGGGAGGGAAAATGAAAGAATGTTGATACACTCAAATTTAAAAGTATCATAGGGAACTGACAATGTGGCTATTTCAGGAAAACAAGAAAACTTTTAAAAAGTATATTGATTTTGCTTAATCCTTAATTTTTCCAATTCATGTAGACTTTTTAATTATTCTATAAATCTAATAAAACAAACTCTAGCTTTCACATTTCATAATCCAGAGTTTAATAACAAGAAGAAACTTTCTAAAAATCAAGGTGAAGTCCTGAGCAACAAATTACAGTGAGCTACAAATTACAGTCCAGCTACAAGGCACCTGAGTTCTGTTTAGATATGACCCTGGCCTAGATTATAAATAGGTAGACCTGCAAATCTGTTTCCTTGTTAGAATCCATAATAACAAAGGGGTTGTATAAGAACTTTGATATGAGACTTTAGAATCCCTGCTGATTTTAATAGACAACACTATTGCTCATTTTAGAGGCTTTTTACAATGGCATATAGCTCACTGTTTGGGGCAGGTTGGAGGTGGGTTGGGGAAGTTGATCTGATCATGTGCAGCCCCATTGGAGAAGCCTGCCTGCTGGCTAATTTAGTAAGAACACTCTCTCCCTCTTTTATTATCTTTTAATCTGTAGGGGTCGGAGTAATTTTTGATGGCAGTTTTAATAGGGTTTTTATTGGTTTTTAAAATGTGATTTGGTTTTATTTTCTGTGCGCTGCCCAGAGTCTTTGGAGTTGGGTGACAATATAAATCAGAAAAATAAATAAATAACAAATAAAATAAATAAAATCATGTCTAAATGTAAAACTATTTAAAGAAATTAAAACCAATCCCTTTCCTTTTTGTGCTAGAATGACTTCAAGCCATGATTGCCCAGAAAAGTTACAGGAAACCTGCACAGAGCAGATGATTCTCAGAAGATACGCAGAGACTGGCTAACAGGCAAATATCTGAACATCTAAAGATGCTGACATCTTCTAATATGCATACTCGGTGGCAAAGGATTAAATAGTCCATGAACAATTGATTATGTTATGGTGGAAATTTTGACCTTTCTGGTGTGAACTGAAGAATCCTATTGTCTTCCAAATGACAATGCTGAATCTTTTGTATTTATGTACTCTGTGTTGGTGTGAAAAAATAGTATTCAGCTAGAGAGTCATGGTGGCTTAGTGGTTAAGTCATTGAGCATGTTAACTAGAAGATTTGCAGGTCAGCAGTCCAAATGCTGTGTAACAGAGTGAGCTCCTATTGTCTGGTCCAGCTATTGCTAACCTAGCAGTTTAAAAGCAAGAAATTGCAAGTGGATAGGTACTGCTTTGGTGGGAAAGGTAACAGCATTCTGTGTGTCCAGCATCTAAACATGCCTACCACATGACCCATGAAAACATCTGCAGATGTAGACAGCACTGGTTCTTTGGCTGTAAACAGAGATGAACAGCATTCCCTAGAGTTGGACATGACTGACTTTCGCGCAAGAGGGACCTTATCTTTACTTACCATCATCAAGTTTGTGATGTTGTCTATGGAGAATTACAAGAGCCTAAGAAAACAAGCTCTTCTTTAAACCAGAATCCTGTTTACCAGTAGCCCAGAAGCAGGTCATGAGTGCCATAGTGTGGGAGGCTTCCTGGACTGGAATTGTTCAATAGGCTTGTATTTTCCATTACTTGCAAGCGAGACCCAACCCCCAAGGCTGACGCGGCCGGATATAGATTTCTGCGCAGGTGCAGACAGAGGTAAAAGTGCCTACTCATGCTTCCATATAAGGTTATGCTTGCTATGCTCTGATAGGCTGATGAGGCGTCTGATGTATGACCACCTGATAGGCTGATGAGGCGCCTGATGTATGAGCACCTGATAGGCTGATGAGGTGTATGACGTATGTAACCTTGTATTCAATAAAAATACCGTGCTGGGTGCGGCCGGTAGACATTTTCCTTTCTTTGTTTGAGTGCACCAGATATTCAGACTGCAGTCTCCCTTTGTTCCCTGATCGCGCCATTTTGTGCCGGAGCTGGACTCCGACAAGGGGTGCGGCCGGTAGACATTTTCCTTTCTTTGTTTGAGTGCACCAAATATTCTGACTGCAGTCTCCCTTTGTTCCCTGATCGCACCATTTTGTGCCAGAGCTGGACTCCAACAAGTGGTGCCCCGTGTGAGGCTCTTCGCATTTTATCATCTTCAGTGCTGTCTTGCTGCTCACCCACAACTGGCCAGGTCTTCAGGGCACCCTTCACATCCGTTTGGATCCCGGGTGAGTTGATTGACATGGGAAATTCCCTCACTTCCCCGCAATAGAAATACTGTAAGGATTTAGTGTATCTCTTGAATAAGAATGGCCATAAAACCGTTCCTAAAGAGGTGGAAGAATTAGTTCGTGCCATAGATGACGTCTGCCCCTGGGTTCCAGAGGGGGGCACACTTGATTTAAAAACATGGAACAAGATCAGAACTTGCTTACAGGGCCACCCAAGGGTTTCCATTCCAGTGCAACATACCTGGTGTAAAGTCAGGGTCTGCCTTCAGGGACGTACCCCGAAGAACATCATTTTGGTCCAAAGCCCGACCACCTCAATGCCATGAATATTGCCACCCACCACGGGAGATCCTCTATCCCCAACAGCACCCCCACCGCCATAAGGGTGACAACTGCCTCTGAAACCCCCTGATGAAGGTGGAACATTATATCCCTCTTTGCCACCATCAGGCACTGTTAATACTACAAAAACCCCATTCTCTGCTGCTTTAACTGCGGCTGTGCTGGACTTGGAGCCCACCACTGCTTTTCCAGTCATCCAAGGTGCCCTGGCAGCCAGAAATGCTCCAGCACTCCCTGACCGATATGAGACCCTTCATTATAAATACTTAAAGGAGCTAAAAGGTAGCATCCAGGACTATGGTGTTAATGCACCTTTCACAAAAGCCCTGTTAGAAGCCATCTCTACACAAAAACTGGTGCCGGCTGATTGGAAACAAATGACCAGGGCACTCCTGCCTCCGGCAGAAGCCATGCTCTGCATGCAGGAATGGAGAGATCTGGCTTTGGAGCTACATAACTCACGTCCTGCTCTCACCATAGACATGTTATGTGGAGAAGGAAATTTTGCCACCCCCACACAGCAATTGGCACTCACTGATGCCCAGTTGGGAGAGATTACACAGATAGTCTTACGTGCTCGGAGTAAGATTCCTTCTCAGGGTGTCAGCTCTGTTGCTGGATTTGCAGCGATCAGGCAAGGAGCAAAGGAGGACTATACTGAATTTATTAGCAGACTTATGACAGCCCTTAAATGCCAAGTTGAAAATGTCCCGGCCCGGGAAATGCTCATGAAACAACTGGCGTTTGAAAATGCCAATGAAGATTGCAAGGGTGCTCTGATGTCTATTTATAGTCGCCCAGGTATCACAATAGCAGATATGATGAAAGTGTGTCAAAATGTTGGAACCCACAGTTACAAAGCTCAGCTTCTGGCAGCTGCAGTTCAGTTGCCCACAAATCCGGCCCAAAACATGCGGTGTTTCGGTTGTGGGAAAGAAGGGCATTTTAGGGCCCAGTGCCGCTCCTCCCAAAAGCAAGCAGCATGTCCCTCCAAAAAATGCCCCATTTGCCAGAAGGGATATCATTGGGCCAACCAATGCCACTCAAATCCTAATGCCAACCCCTCGACTGTCCAGCAAAAGGACTCTGGGTCTTACCCACAGCAGTCAGGAAACTGGTCAGCGGGCCATGCCCAGACCCCGGGGAAATAACAGGGCGGGGAGAGGAGATTACAGAAGAGGATATAGAAGACGCCTTAAGGGAGGAGCAGGATATTTGGGAGGAGGTGGGCAGGATGGCCCCTTCCCAGTTGGGACGATTCCCACCTGTGGGTGGATGGCCTTTAATGACTTCTGCAGACTGTAATTTTCACACTCCGGGACTTGTGGAACCTCTATCGGTATCTGCCCAGGGGATTCTACCTAAAGGCATGGTTGGGGTGGTTTTTCCCCAAATGGACTTGTTGCCAGCAGCTGTCCATGTTCCACCAGGAACCATTTCCACCCTTGGCAATGCCACTTTCACCATTCCGGCTACTGCTTCCCATGTTGCTATGATACCACAGAGCCAGGAGATAGGGCGCATGTATGCTTTGCAGAATTTAGAGTCAAACTTGGCCACCACGGCTACGCCTACTTCCCTTGCCATGGCACTGATTACCATCACCAGGGATAGACCAACCCACTCACTAATCATGGGGGGGGGATGGGTGTCTGGGCTCATTGATACAGGAGCAGATATTTCAGTGGTGTCAAAAAAGGACTGGCCAATTGAATGGCCTACCCGCCCCACCCAGAAGGTGTATGGGGTGGGTGGGTATGAACCAGCACAACAGAGTATCCACTTGATTAGATTTGAAACCTCTGGGGGAACAACGGTCTCTCTCCAACCACTGGTCATGGACATTCCTATAACTTTGTGGGGCCGAGATCTCATGGCTAAAACAGGGTGTACCTTGCAGACAAAATTTTGATACGGGCCTCCCCTGCAGCGCCGTTGCATGCACTTCCATTGCAATGGAAAAACACCCCACTGGTGTGGGTGGATCAATGGCCGCTACCAAAAGAAAAGCTCCAGGTGGCGGAGGCCCTTGTACAGGAGCAATTAACTCTGGGACATATTCAAACAACCACTAGTCCTTGGAACTCCCCAATTTTTGTGGTAAAAAAGAAGACTGGGAAATGGAGATTGTTGAATGATTTGAGAAAAGTTAATGAGCACATATTGCCAATGGGACCTTTACAATGTGGGCTCCCCAATCCTAATATGATTCCTGAAAATCACCAAGTCATGGTAATAGATTTGAAGGATTGCTTTTATACCATCTTGTTGGCACCAAAAGATAGAGAAAAATTTGCATTTACATTGCCAGTATACAATAAGGAATGCCCTACCCAACTTTTCGAATGGCGTGTCTTGCCCATGGGCATGGCCAATTCGCCGACTTTATGGCAACATTTTGTGAACATAGCCTTGGAACCTTTCAGACAACGCCACCCAGAGGTTCAGGTCTATCATTACACGAATGACATTTTATTACATGGCCCACAAGTTAAGGAAAAACACTTGCAGGACCTAGGAGAAATCTTGCAATGGGTGGGCTTGGTGATCGCTCCTGAAAAGGTGCAGCGGATGTATCCATTTCAATATCTGGGACATAGGCTTTCAGTTACAGCTTCAACTCCATTGCTGCCAACCATAGCTATTCCAGAGCAGTTCACTCTTGTGCAGTTGCAGCAATTGTTGGGGAACATAAATTGGGCTTGTCCCTTCTTAGCCCTTAGCACTGAGGAATTGTCGCCGCTCTTCCTGGTCATACTTCCCTGGCAGACATCATACCATGCATGGAGGAGATGCGCACAGCTCTTCAATGCCTAAACGATAAACTCCATACCATCACCGTGGATCGTGTTCCCCCAGGCACCACAGCATTGGCATGCGCTCTTCTCCCCACACCAAAGTTGCCCACCGCTGTTCTCTTTGTGCCTGTCAACTCCCAGAAAGTGGCTATCGTGGAATGGCTGCATTTGGCGCACACTCCTCCAAAGAGTTGTTACCGCTTGCCGGACGCACTTGCTGACCTTTTTCTTAAGTGCCATAATCGAGCTAAGCATTTGACTGGCTATGACATTGACTTTGTTTGTTTTCCCCTCTCACAGGAGCAGTTAACGGCTTTATTACAGCATTCTCTGTGTCCGCACCAACCCTCTGGAACCTCCTACCAACAGATCTAAGACTGCAAAGTGAACTGCTGCCCTTCAGGAAAGGAGTAAAGACCTGGCTGGCAGGGCAGGTATGGGGCCCGAACGGGACTATGGCCCCCGCCGGCTGGCTTTTATAAGACTCTCTCTCTTTCCCTCTGTGTGGTAGGTGGGACGGGTGATTGGGATATGGGTTTTAAATGGGGGTGGATGTTGGTTTTTTCTTATTGGGTGGGTTTTTTATTGGGTGGGTTTTATAAGGTTTTATAATGTTTTTATGTATTTTTTGGAGTTGTTGTAATGCCGCCCTGAGTCGGGTTCTGCCTGAGTGGGCGGCATTTACAAATGTGAATGATAAATAAATAAATAAATAAATTCCGAAGTCTTTCAGATTGCCATGGCGGATTTTGTGGGGCAGATCAGGTTTAACCCCCCAAAGGATAAGCGGTTCACCTTGCTGAATCTCACTTCTTATTCTCTATCATCTCCGCTCTCCCTGCAACCTATTTTGCATGCTGTCACTCTTTTCACAGATGGGTCTCCCTCCCAGGGAGTCCTTACATGGCAGGGCCCAACTGGGGATTGGGAAACTGTGTTCATGGACACACAGACCTCAGCGCAATGGGCAGAGCGGGCAGCCGTCATTCTTGCCTTCTCAATCTTTTCTGATGTACCTTTTAATCTAATTGTGGACACTCAATATGTTTTTCGTCTTATTTTTACTTTAGCTCAAGCCTATCTGTCTACTTCTTTGGACAAATATCTTTTTACCTTGTTTCAACAACTTCAAAGGTTTCTTTCCACTTGTACTGTTCCATTTTTCATTGCTCATATACGCTCCCACACAAGGATACCAGGATATTTGACTGAAGGCAATGCACGAGCAGATTCTGCTCTTCGGGACTCTACTGAGGTTTTTTCCTTATTTGATAATCTCATTGAGAGTCATGCAATGTTTCATCAATCTGCTAAAGTTTTGCATAAACAATTTTCTATTCCTATGTCACAGGCTAGGGACATTGTATCTTGCTGCGCCTCTTGCGCGAAGTCACCTCTGTTTCTGCCCTTTGATGCTGTTAATCCTCGAGAAACGGAAGCAAATCAACTATGGCAGATGGACGTCATGCAAATATCTGCTTTGGCCCCACTTTCTAAGCTACATGTGACTGTTGATACCTTTTTTGGATTTATATGGGCTACACCTTTGAGGGGGGAAACATCCAGATATGTCATACAACATTGCATACATTCCTTTGTGGTCATGGGTAAACCTACACGCCTGAAGAAGATAATGCACCCTCATATGTTTCTTCTGCATTTCAGGACTTTTGCCGCCAATGGGATGTCAAGTTAATGCATGGAATAACCTACAACTCAACTGGACAGGCGATTGTTGAAAGGGCCCACCTGACATTTAAGAACTTATTACATAAGCAAGTGGGATATAGAGGGGTGCCTGTGGCTGAAATCCTTACAACCATTGCTAAAGTGCTGTATACTCTTAATTTTCTTCTTGCTCCCCATAACAGGTCATACTCTCCAGTTGAATTGCATTTCAAGACAGAGGAATGTCTTCCTAGACCTTTGGTCACTTATCGGCAACAACCGGATCCTGAGTGGAAGGGTCCTGTCCCACTTTTCACTTGGGGAAGAGGATACGCAGCTGTGTCTACCACTTCTGGACCTGTGTGGGTGCCTGCCCGAGCGATCCGCCCACGGAGAGAAATGAAGGATACTCAGCTCGACGACAGTGGCTCAACAGTACAGTAGCATTGCTGACGTTTGGCCTTTTCTTCCTTACCGTGTTTCCCACCATGAAGGCAATGACACATGGTGGGAACCCCAACTTTTGGCTTCGCCATGCTAATTATATGTTTGATGTTCATGGAAAGGATGCCACACTATACTATGAGCATCCCCTGGCAGTGTCTCAGATGGCCTTCATCCCGGCATTGTTCAACATGCCTGAGTTGGTCATCGGACACCTGCAACATATTGACAGGTCTACTGTCTTTTCTAACCCCCCGGACCAATTTAACAACACCCGATGGAGAAGCATGACATTCAAGAAGTATACCAAAGGGATTTGCTTCTGTTGCCATAATCCCGGGGTTTGGAATAATAAATGGAAGTACTGGCATCGAGCAAAGTGGGTTTTGCAGAATGTGGGCAATTATACGGGGTGTGATGATTATTTCTGGTTATGGGGTAATTATAACAGTTCATATAAACTTAATTATACCTTGTTTAACACTACTATTGAAGATATATATGATGAGTTTCCTATGTTTACACCTGATTATTCTGCTATAGCTGGTGGCTCAATTTGCAGCAGATGGCAAATTAAGGATCCAAACATGTGGTTCTTTTTTAATGGGGTTGCCACGAATTTTCACCCAGGAGGATATCAATGTGCTGCATTAGGTTACTTTACCTTACCTGTACAGGTGCAAACACCACCGAAGGGTAAAGTGCGACGCCAGCGGGCTGGGGCCGGCCCCATGGGTCTTGGTTGCAATGATGAAGTGATAATCGATGTTCAGCTTTCTGATGGTAGCTCCTGGGGCAGAGCTATAGTAGGTGCTATCACTGGAGCAGTCACCCTGGGATCTTACCCAGGTGTCATTTCCCAGGAAAATATGAGGTCCATTTTGGGACTTACCTGTAGGCTGGAGAAATCGATCAATGCCACAGGGAGGATTATACGGGACTTCAAATGGAAATCACTGAACTCCATCAAGATCAAATGCAGGACAGGTTGGCTATAGATTACCTACTAGCGAAATCTGGAGGATTTTGTAAACTGGTAGGGAACCAGGGGTGTCAGGTGAAATTCCATGATCTAAACAGTACAATTGAGAAAGAACTCCAGGATCTGCAGGAGACCATTACTAATAATGTGCATAATGATGTAACTCTTTTTGATTGGATGCGTCTTGGTTGCCTGATCTGTCCTTCCTCAGGCAGCTTTTCTTTTTTGGGGTCATAGCTATTATATGCCTTATACTTCTATGCTGTTGTATTCAATGTATTCCTAATCTTATTTCTGTTTGCAATACCTGTCTACTGAATAGAAAGGAAGCCTCTGGTTCTACGAAAAGGCAATTAATCTGTAAAGTATCATCCTCTTAATCAGCGTGCCAGGAGCAATGAGGGGTACGACGCCCAGGAGGATAGTGATGGTGACTATGAGGGGGTAGTTATGAATTATGCTGATATGCAGGTATATAATTGGCGGTCCCTCACTCAAAAATTAAAATAAAGAAGGAGGACATGTGGGAGGCTACCTGGACTGGAATTGTTCAATAGGCTTGTATTCTCCATTACTTGCAAGCGAGACCCAACCCACAAGGCTGACGAGGCCGGATATAGATTTTTGTGCAGGTGCAGACAGAGGTAAAAGTGCCTACTCACACTTCCATGTAAGGTTATGCTTGCTATGCTCTGATAGGCTGATGAAGCGCCTGATGTATGAGCACCTGATAGGCTGATGAGGTGTATGACGTATGTAACCTTGTATTCAATAAAAATACCGTGCTGGGTGTGGCCTGTAGACATTTTCCTTTCTTTGTTTGAGTGCACCAGATATTCAGACTGCAGTCTCCCTTTGTACCCTGATCGCGCCATTTTGTGCCGGAGCTGGACTCCGACACCATAGTATGTTCTAATATGTATCCCTCAACAATTAATATCAAAAGACATTCTTTCTCATTATGAACCTGTTTGGTTGTTGACTTATTTATTTATTTTTGTACTTCTACCGCCGCCCAACTCGACAACGACTCTGGGCGGCTTACAGAAATAAACAATATCAAACCATTAGAATGTATAAATCCCCATTAAAACCCACCCGTGCACATAAAAAGAGAGAGGATTATCAACTGTTATTATTAAACCAACCAGCAAGCGGGGGTCACCCCTCCATCGGCATTCCACACCTGTCCCGCGAGCCAGGTTTTCAGATCTTTCCTAAAGGGCAGCAGTTCCATCTGCAGCCACAATTCCACTGGCAGGAGGTTCCATAGGGCCCCTCTTATTTTCAACCTGTCATTAATCTGTTTTTAGTTGTTTAAAATAGTGTTGCACTATTCCATACTAGAAATATAGGATAGAAATCGAATAAATAAGGTAGGAATTAATTGAGCAGAAAGCCCTACTGGTACCTTTCATTTCAGGCTTCCTCAATCCCTCCAGCTGTTCTTGGACTTCAATTCCCAGAAGCCCAAGTCAGCACTCCTGTTGATCAGGTCTTCTAATTAGTTTTAGTTTTATTATTTTTTAGGATGACAGTACAGTAATACCTCATACAAAGTCCGCTTCATACAACATCGAATTCATACAACATTGCCTAATTTCTTGAAAAAAGTTACCTCATACAAAGTCGCTTGACTTTGTATGAGGCATTCAGTTTTCCCCAGGTTGACTTGTGCCTGGGCAGTATAAAAGACAGGACACATGCGTGCATTGCTCTTGTGGGTTTTGCACAAGGCAAAGAGTGTTTAGGAGTGGTTTTGAGCGTGATTTTGGATTTTTTTGGATTTTTCATCAGAATTTTTAGAAACATTCCTGGGATTTTTGCAGCATTCTTCAGGTTCTTGGACAATCAGGGTTGTTTGACATGTTTTTGTAATGCATTTAGCCTTTAGACAATGTTTTCTTAAAGTTCTGTCAGTTTCCTGTCTGTTTCCTTGACTTTGCCCTGAAGTCTGTGCTGTTACAGTACAATGTATCTCTATGGAAACGACGTTGTACGAGGCATCTCAGCAAGGATTTGGATGTTGTATGAGGCATCGTGGCTAGGATTTTGCATGCCTCATACAAAGTCCAAATCCGTATAAAGTCCAAACTTGTGGAACCAAGTTTGGACATTGTATGAGGTATCACTGTATATGTTTTCTTGCTGTTTTACTTTGTGATTGTGAACCGCCCTGAGTCGTCGGTCGAGTGAGCGGTGTAGAAATTGAACAAACAAACAACTAAATAAATAAATAAAAATTGAAGTTCAAGAACAGCTGGAGGGCCAAGGTTGAGGAAGCCTGGTGCCTATTGCCTTTACACAGATGAATCTTCCTGTTATAAATGTCTTGTGAAAGGAGACCTTGGCTGTCTCCTTGTACAAACTCCACAGCATAGCCAGTGTGCCAGTAGATTAGTAAAACAAGTTCCTGGCACACATAAAAAATTCATAGCAATCATGACTGCTAACTTTGTGCCATCAAGCCAATTCTGACTTATGGCAACCTTTTCCAGTGTTTTCCAGGTAAACAATACTCTGTAGTGGCTTACCATTCCCTTCTTCAGGGGACACCATGGTATTGTGCAACTTGCACATGACTACACAGGTTGGCTCTTCTATTGGGAGACACAGTGGGAAATCAAACCCCCAACCTCTGGCTCCACAGCAAGATACCTAAATTTCTGAAATATATTTTGGATAGGATATGTAAGGTAGGTCAGCCAGAAATATGTTATTTGATATTGGACCTTCAGAATCCAGTGAACTAAATATATTAAATAAATCAAATTTAAATTTATAATTCAGTGGCATATTTACCAATTTCTGCCAGATTGCTGAAAGTGGGAGGTATAGAATGGGATGGAATATTATATTTAATAAGAATCCCAGGCTATAAAATAATTTGGAAAATGTTTTCCTACACAAGTTTACCAACAAATAGAACTAATTGTTAAGATCCTGACCCCATGAAACACATGAATCTGCAATCCTGGAAATTTAGCTCTAATCCTCCTCTTTACATAATTGCAACGTAGTCTTTCAATAGCAAAACAATTATTTACTAGACTATATAGTTATCTCTCAGGAATTCCAAAAACATTTTTTTAGAAATACCTGCAACTGTTTCAATTATCTCAATGCAGTGAGTAGAGCTGTTTCCTCTCAGTGGGTTGTGAAACATTAATGATATTTCCCAGCAGGGTTCTTGTCGAATGAAGTAAAGGAGGAGAATTTTTGCCACCAGAAAGCACAGAATTTTTTTTAAAAAAAGAGTTTAAACTTATTTTAAGTTTTATAATCATAGCAAATAAAGTAACAACTGGTTTATCTACAAGCCAATTTGCTTTTAGCTAGTTTTTCATTACCTGCTTCATTTATAAGTAGACAATGTTTATCTTAATTTATTTTTTTCTCCTAAAGGTATGTCCTCACCCACATATTTTCATGTGGTTTGTTTTAGTCGCAGAATCATATAATATAATGTTGGAAGTGAACTGGAGGGTAATCTTGTCCAACTTTCTGCTAATGCAGAAACCAACAGCTAGGATGCCCTTGACACAGTGGTTCCCATTCGTAGTACCCTGATGTTCTTGGCTAAAACTCCCAGATGCCTTCGCCATTGGCAATGTTGCCCGAGATCTCTGGGAACTGTAGTCTAAAAAATCTAGTTACCCAAGGACTTGACATTTTACTACCATTTAAAAACCTGCATCAAATGAGAATACATCAGATTCTGAGGTAACCTGTTCCACTATTGAACATCTGTTACCACCAGCATATTGTTCTTAATATTTAGCTAGAATTCTGTCTCCTGTACTTTGAATCTGTGGGTTTGAATTGTACTTTCTGAAGCACAAGGAGACAAGCTTGACTTTATTTTCCATGTAACCTTTTTTCACATACACGAAGAAGGCTTTGATATCTTCTTTCAACCTTCTTTTTTCTAGGCTAAACATACCCAATGGGAATGGGACTTTTGTATTTAAAGGACTTCCATGCTGGTAAGTCAGCAAGAGCCATCTCAGCTAAATTATAAAAATGAAAAATAAAAACAATAGGAAGTACAGAAGTCCTTTTCATCTGATGTTCAGTACTAAATTTTAAAACACACACCCTTCTGGGTAATTCTGAGATTTTATCCATCTCTACATAAGGATGTCAAAATCAAGTAGACCAGTCTCTTCAGAAAATGCAGAATAAAACAGTATATCTGAACAATCTAATATTCTTAGTGATGCCAGAGAAGCAGCATTTTCCGGCAACTAGAACTCCTTCCCTATCAACATGGTTAACTGAGAAGGAGAGGAAAAGACTGGGCACCAGTTTTACACGACCAGGGAGAGTGCATGAGTAGGGTGTGAAAAATTCTGATGTTAAGTTGGAGTAAATGTTTCCACTGCTTCTTCTCACTATTTAAGGACTTCAGGATTGCTCAAAGAGTGCTGGCTCAGACAGTTTCAGGTTGCACACTCAAGTCACTTTGGTGCACTGCAGATAAGTTATCTTTCCTACTCATTTTTCTCTCCACTGTATGTTGGAGCAGTGCCGATGCAGTACTTGCTGTCTTTATATAGCAGGCAGCAGGGAATACAGTCAAAGCAGTTGCTACACTGCAGTCAAACTCTTAGAAAGCTAGACTGGAAACAGATGAAGGCAGGCACAGTTCAGATTTCTCCTCTATACCTAGCATCTTGTAAACAAAACTCCACCAAACTTTTCCCGTTGGCTGTATCTTCTGTCCTATTTGGTGCATCTATCATCCTCCCAGAGTAGCTGGTTTTTCCCCTGTGCTAAGGACCTGGAATACATGAATGATGATAGGGCATGTATCCTACTACTTTGCAGTGGCAGGTGGCAAAAAGCCAGAAAAACACATCTTTCCATCCACTCCTCTACCTCAGTATGGGACAGTTGATGTAACATTCATTATGATATCAACATTTGTGATGTTCTTTTAACAGTTACATGGCAGACAGTTACAACATGTTACTGTCCATTGTGGGAACAGGGATGGGTGGGGATACTTTCTTAATTTAGCTATTGCAGTTGGGTAAGAACATCACTCTGCCCATTTTGATAAGAACTTATGGTATTTGCAAATTTCTTCATAAAGCAGATGGAAAGCATGCAAGATGAAGACAACTTAAAAGTGGGGAAAGTGAAATTGGCAGAGTCAACCACCTTTTATGGTAGTGAGTAACACACAGAAGAGGGGTGCGAGAGGCCCTCCAGATGGTTTTGAATTGTACTATCCACAAATCCTAGATGGCACAGCCATTGCTGAAGAATTGTTGGAGCTGCAATCCAATAACATAAAAATCATTGATTCCTTTGCCCGACATACAATCAACGGATGATATTGCTTCACTACTACCATCTTTTCTTCTCTTTTTTGTGCCAAGCTCATAGAAGGTAGTGGACAAGAAAAAAATATGTATTTTGTCAAAACAACCCATATTCCTTGATTGTTTTCCCCTTATTTCTTCTTCACTTTCATGAGCTGTTCAGGAGCAATGCTTTAACTCCTCAAGTATAACCTCAAGAAAGACAGCACATTTGCACATGACTGCATTTAAAATGTTGCTGATTTGCACAGACCACTCCTAAGGTTGGACACAATTTTTGCATTGCACATTGCCTTTAGCACCATTAGTTCTTTCTGGGAAGTTCTACTAAATGTCTTTGGATAGGTGGCCTTGGCATCTCTCACATTAAGTTCAGGAGTAGCTATTGACAAAAGCTATGGCTGAAATTGGAGCTGATAAGTATACCGAGCCTCTTTGTACATGGCAAAGCTGTGGGAGGGAGGGTCTTTTAAACCTGAGAGAGGTAGGCTGAGTGAATTTTCAACATGATAATGTTGAGCACACAAGACACACTCAAGATCACACAAGACACACTCAATTTTTCTAGTGTATTTTAAGGGGGGAAATGGGTTTTATATGCCACAAATACGGTACATAAAACACAGGGAATGATCCTAGTATTCCTGTTGTGACTATACAGAGTTCATTTACAGTGTTGTAACCTAAAGTCATTTCAGATTAAAATGTTGCTGCTTCTGTTTTCTGTTAATCTGAACTGTTCTGAATAGATTATGTTAGTATTTGTGTCCTATCGTGTAGGAGAATGATTATTGCTGGAGTTATCAGGTTATCATGAATTCTCCCTTGTTATCATATTCCCAATCCTACTACTCTTCCCTTAGGCTGTTTACTTAACCCTAAACTCCTCAGTTCACTTCCTCTAAATCAGGGGTTCCCAACCTTTTCAAGCCAGTGGGCTGTGTCATGATCTCTCACTCAGGTTTGAAGGCTGGATGGCCAATTTGCCCTGCCTGCATGATGGGGTGGCCATTTTGTTCCTCAAATGCCCTTGGAGGGGTGGGGGCACATGAAATGGCACCATGGGCTTGATTTGGCCCATGGGCCTTAGGTTGGGAACCCCTGCTCTAAACTCTCCAGCTTCCTCTCTGTGTTTCCCATTCATACAACACTCCTGTCACAACAGCCACTCCTTGCCCACATATATTTATCTTCAGCATTACTCTCTTCCCCTTCAATAATACTCTCTTCCCCATTTTCACTGTTCCTCCTTCCCATCCCAAAAGCTCTCTTTATCTCTCACCTTCTGAGACAACCGGGATCTTTGCAGACACAGAAACAGTCCTCTCTTGGATATTGCCTGATTGAGGGGTACCAGATATGTCTCTCTGCTAGGCTGGTGTGTGGCAATTTTGTGGGAGGTGTTGAGGTAGATCCTTGCCACTCACACACAAACTAAAAAAAATCCTTGTGGTTATGTGCCCAGATGATTGCATGGAGAGAAACATACTGATTGTTTGAACCAATCCTATGGAGTGGTTGATTGATTCTAGAGGATGGGATGGTTTACTGTGCCACATGGTCTCATTTATAGAATATAAGAGGCCAGACATTTTCATCTTCAGTTTATAGCCCTCAAATCAGATAGTAAATAAAGCAAAGCAAAAAGGAAAGAATGTTACAGCACCTTAAATACTACTGTATTTTAATGTTAGCTTTTGTAGATCAAGTCCACTTCATCAGACATAAGAGTGAGACTTCATGGTATTAATTAATACACATCATGTGGGGATACAAAGGTACATAATGGTTGGTTAGTATCTATATAAATAAAACAGAAGTGTGCATCTGTGTGTCCCGAATGCATTTCCATGCCCCTCAACTGAGCCCCCTGATAGTTGGTGTATGCCTACCTTTGGCATCACAGAGTACATAGCCACAGTCTGGGGGCAGCAGGGGGGCTCTGTGCCCCACAAAACCACAAAAACTGAGAAAACTACATGCCTCAGGAACCACTGCGGCACACCTCAGCCAATCGGTGAGGCCGGCACGGGCGTGTGTGGGCGTGTATGAACAATGATCACATGCAGAAGGCAGGAGGAAGTGGTTGCCAGCCATGTGCGTGCTTAGCTGCTCCCATCCCTACCCCCTCAGAACAATGAAAGGGCCTAGCGGGCGGATCGAGGGGGATGGATGAGCTGGTGGCAGCCACGCAACCGGGGCAGCATGGTTGGTGGCCGGCAGGTGGAAGCAGCGGACAAGACCACGGACCGGGCCCAGGAGACCTCGCTGGGAACCGTCACTGCCCAGAGGAGGATAAGGTTAGGTGAGACACCCAGGCCGGGTAAGATGGCCATCTGCCATGAATTCCATGGGTGCCAGGATGCCATTGCCCAGGCGGAGCCGGGCACCCATGCTAGTAACAGATAAAGTTACAAATCAGTGTGGCTTTTTACACACTATTGTCAGAAAGTGAAGGAGATCTAAAGAGCATCTTGATGATGGTAAAAGAGGAGAGTGCAAAAATTGGCTTGAAACTCAACATAAACCCCCCCCCCCCAAGATCATGGCATCCAGCCACATCATTCCCTGGCAAATAGAAAGCGGGTAAATGGACGCTGTGACAGATTTTACCTTCTTGGGATCTAAAACCACTGCAGACAGTAACTGCAGCCATGAAATAAAAAGACATTTATTCCTTGGGAGGCAAGCTATAGCAAACCTAACCAGCATAATAAAAAATAGAGACATTATCCTGCTGACAAAAGTTCATATAATTAAAGCAATGGTCTTCCTAGTAGTAATGTATGGCTGTGAGAGCTAGACAATAAGGAAGGTTGAGCACTGAAGACTGTGCTGCTGGAGAAGACTTTTGAGAGTCCCCTGGACAGCAAATAAGTCAATCCTAAAGGAAATCAACCTTGATTGGTCCTTCAAAGGGCAGATGCTGAAGCTGAATCTTAAATACTTTGGCCACCAAATGAGAAGAGAGGACTTACTGGGGAAGGCCATGATGCTCAGAAAGATTGAAAGCAAAAGGAGAAAGGGGCATCAGAGAATGAGATGGTTAGACAGCATCATTGATGTGATGGACAAGGATCTGGGTAGACTTTGGAGGCTGGCGGGTGACAGAGGAGCCTAGTGTGCTGTGGTCCATGGGGTTGCAAAAGGTTGGACTTGACTGTATGACTGAAAACCAATTACCAAAGATCCCTGATTGATATTCAGGTTTATTTCTGTGAAATTTGCTTTTGTGAAGTAGTAAATGGTTGGTTTGTTGTTGTTGTTGTTCAGTCACACAGTCGGTTCAGACCATCGCATGCCAGGCACCTTTATCCTCCACCATCCCTCTCAACCCTCCCAACTCTGTGCTCACTGCATCAACAATACCATCTAGCCATATCATTTTCTGCTGCTCCCTTCTTCTTTTGCCCTCAACCTTTCCAGGCATCAAGGCCTTCTCAAGTGAATCCTCTCTTCTCCTTTGATGACCAAAGTACTTTAGCTTCATCTTCACTATTTGACCTTCTAAGGAGCAGTCAGGATTGATTTCTTCTAAGATCGACATGTTTGAAGTGGGCTTACTGTTCTGTTTTATGCTTGCACAGATATGCTTGCACAGACTAACAGGGCTACCACTTCAAGAGTTTCTGTGTGTTGCCATTCTTGATGTCTGATTTATGTCCATTAACTCATTTGCACAGAGATTGTAATGTTTGTCTTATGTAAACTGCAGAGGGACTTTGTTGGCAAGGGGTTGAAGAGCTGCCATGGTGGTTGGCGGCAGAGGACGCCGCCACTGACCCTGGGCTCCACCCACGACCGAGGTTGAAGAGCCACTGCAGCTGTGGATGGCAAAGGATGCTGGCACCAACCCTGGGCTCCACCCACAGCCAGGTTGAAGAGCCACCACAGCCGTGGGTGGCAAAGGGCGATGAGGAGGAGGAGCCTGGGCCACACCCATGGCTGGGGTTGAAGAGCCACCATGGCAGTGGGCAGCAGAATATGCCACCACTGATCCCGGGCCCCACCCATGGCCAGGGGTTAGGCTGTTTGGTGCCAGGGACTTGGCCGTTGGGATGGGGGGGATGGATATTGCCCCCGGCCAGTCTAGGCCTTGGACTCCTCTGTGGTCAACTTTGAATTTTTTAGATGAATGACTTTTTTAATGTTTTATGATAGTAATTATTTGTTATGCTTTGACTTACTGTGATTTATTTCTATTATTGTATGCTATTTGTATTTTATTTTATTGTAGTGCGATTTTATTTTATTGCGATATATGTATAGTGTATTAGATGGATACTGTTCTGAGCCACCCTGAGTCGCATTGTCGAGTGGGCAGCATATAAATGTAACAACAACAACAACAACAAATGTTTGGAAGTACAATATAATTGGTGTAATTAAAAATAGCCTGTATCAAAAAATATTTTTAAACTGAGGATGTCTTTATTGAGGAAGCCATCTCTATGAATGACTTTAACTGCCCCCTGCTTCTTGATCTTCATGCAAAATTAACCACAACTCATCAACATTTCATGGACTATAAACTAAGCAAGTTCAGCTTTTTACCACCCAGCTGAAATATTGAAGTGTGACCATGGCATTTAGCAATAAACCACAATGGGAAAAATAAGACAAAAATGTAGAGAGGGGGAGGGATTGAATAGAAAGCAATAGTGCAAAGATGAAGAAAAACAATTATATATAACTAGCAAAATGGAATTAATGTTCCAAGAAATTATAGAAAGCCCTGACAAATAACTCAAAGAAGAAATATCATTTAATACATTATAAATAGTCATAAATGGATTCATTAAGAATTGGACCTTAGAGTCAGAATGCAGCATTGATATGGGAAGTGTCTGCTCTGGTCTTATTATGACATTGGCTGAAATCCTGTTCACCCAGTATTTTCAGGCATTAAAACAGGAGTACTCAACCTTTTTAAGCCAGGAGCCAGGTCACGCTCCCTCAAACAGCTATGAGGGCTAGATGGCCATTTTGCCCTTCCTCCATCACATGGCATTTCCTGGTGTTAGAACATAAGAACATAAGAACATAAGAACAGCCTTGCTGGAACAGGCCACAGCCCATCCAGTCCAGCATTCTGTCTCACACAGTGGCTCACCATTTCCTTCAGGGTATTCCCAAGCAGATGCCTTCACCTGTTTAGGATTCCCTGGAAATGGCATTGAGAGATATCCTGCCTATCTCTCCAACCCGGAGGTTGTCCTTAGGTAGCCATAATTATAGCCATTGATACCCTTGTCCTCCATGAACTTGTCTAATCCTTTCTTAAAGCTGTCAAGACTGACAGCTGTCACCACTTCTTCTGGCAGGGAGTTCCATAGACCAGTAATCCTCTGGGTGAAAAAGTACTTTCTCTTATTTGTTTGAGAACTAGTACCCAAAAGTTTCATGGAGTGTCCCCTAGTTCTAGTGTTATGCGATAGGGAAAACAGTTTTTCCTTATCTACTTTGTCCACACCGTGCATGATTTTATAAACTTCAATCAGGTCACCTCTTAGACGCCGTCGTTCAAGAGTGAAAAGGCCCAACCGTTGCAGCCTCAGATGGTAAGGAAGGTGTTCCAGTCCCCGAATCATTCTGGTTGCCCTCCTCTGTACTTTTTCCAGCTCCATAATATCCTTCTGGAGGTATGGCGACCAGAACTGTACACAGTATTCCAGGTGGGGCCTCACCATAGATTTATAAAGAGGCAAAATGACACTTGCTGACTTATTTTCTATACCCTTCCTAATGATCCCTAGCATTGAGTTTGCTTTTTTCACTGCTGAGGCACACTGGGTTGACACCTTCATTGAGTTGTCCACCAGGACACCAAGGTCCCTTTCCTGGTTTGTCGCAGAGAGTTCAGACCCCATCAGTTTATAAATGTAATTGGGGTTCTTTGCCCCAACATGCATCACTCTGCACTTACTAATGTTGAAACTCATTTGCCACTGTTTTGCCCACTCTCCCAGTGTTGAGAGATCCCTCTGGAGCTCCTCACAATCTCTCACAGTTTTCACTACCCTGTATAATTTAGTGTCGTCAGCAAATTTGGCTACCTTGCTTTTTACTCCTACCTCTAGATCATTTATGAAGAGGTTGAACAGCAGGGGTCCCAGTACTGAACCTTGGGGGACCCCACTCTTTACTTCCCTCCACTTGGAGAAGTGTCCATTTAGTGCTACCCTCTGTTTCCTGTCCCTTAGCCAGTTGCTGATCCAGGACAAGACCTGTCCCTTTATTCCATGACTGGTAAGTTTATTCAAGAGCCTTTGGTGTGGGACCTTGTCAAAAGCCTTCTGAAAGTCCAGATAAACAATGTCAACTGGATCCCCCTTATCCACATGCTTGTTGACACTCTCAAAAAATTCCAACAGATTAGTGAGGCATGATTTGCCCTTGCAAAAGCCATGTTGGCTCTCCTTTAGCAGCGCCTTCTCTTCTATGTGCCTATTAATTCTATCTTTTAGGATGGTTTCCATCACTTTACCTGGGACACATGTCAAACTGACAGGTCGGTAATTTCCTGGATCACCTCTGGATCCTTTTTTGAAAATTGGTGTTATATTCGCTACCTTCCAGTCATCAGGCACAAAGCCTGATTTGAGGGAAAGATTATATATTTTGGCTAGGAGATCAGCAATTTCATCTTTAAGTTCCCTGAGAACTCGTGGATGGATGCCATCTGGTCCTGGTGATTTGTTAGTGTTTAGCTTAACAAGACATGCAAGGACCTCCTCCCTGGTTATTTCTATCTGGCTTAATTCTTCGGTTTCCCTCCATACGAAGATAGGCTCTGTTTTGGGCGTGTGGCCTCTGTCTTCTTCAGTGAATACTGAAGCAAAGAATTCATTGAGTCTCTCTGCAATCTCTGTTTCCTCTTTAATAACCCCTTGCCTTCCATTGTCATCTAATGGTCCAATGGCCTTCCTAGTTAGGTTCTTACTTCTAATGTACTTAAAGAAGTCTTTGTTATTTCTCTGAGTATTTTTAGCTATACGCTCCTCAAAGTCTTGCTTTGCTTTCCTGATTGTTGCCTTGCATTTGTTCTGCCAGAATTTATGTTTCTGCCTGCTGTCCTCATTCGGACAAGCCTTCCATCTTCTAAATGAGCTTTTCTTGCTCTTGATCACTTCCCGAACAGCTCCTGTAAGCCACATTGGAGTCCTCTTGGACCTGGCAGTGCCCTTTTTCCTTTTGGGTATGCATTCCAATTGAGCCTCTGTTATTGTTTTTGTAAACAGCCTCCATGCCTCTTGGAGTGTTTGGACTCTCTCAATTTTCCCTTTCAGCTTCTTTTTTACTAGTTTCCTCAACTTTGGGAAATTTCCTTTTTGAAAATTTAAGGTCTCTGTGTTAGATTTTATCAGTGACTTGCGGTCTATGATCAAGTTAAACATAATTGAGTTGTGGTCACTGTTCCCTATTGGATCAGTCACATTAACATCTTGCACCAGATCCTGAGTATTACTCAGGATCAAGTCAAGGATTCTTGTACCTCTAGTTGGGTCTTCAACCATCTGTCCTAGGGAACAATCATTTAGCATATCTAGGAACTTTATCTCTTTATCATGTGCTGAACAACAGTTCACCCAGTCTATGTGAGGGTAATTGAAGTCCCCCATTATAACCAGGCTTCCCTTCTTGGATGCCTCCTTTACAACATTCTCCAACTGCCAGTCTCCCTTAAGAGTTTGGGTCGGAGGCCGATAGTATATGCCTACTGTTAGACCATCCTTGTGGCCTGGTACTCTTACCCACAGAGCTTCTAATGGTGACTCCAAATCACCTAGATATTCCAATTCATACGATTTTATCACTTCTTTGACATACAAGGCCACACCACCTCCCATTTGCCCCTTCCTATCCTTCCTGTACAGTTTGTAGCCTGGGATAACTGTATCCCACTGGTTATCATCCGTCCACCAGGTTTCAGTGATACCAATAATATCAATATTCTTATCTATTGCTAAGTATTCCAGCTCCCCTATTTTGTTCCGGAGGCTTCTGGCATTTGTATACAAGCATTTATATATGCTTTTCTGACACAGTCTTTTGTGTCCAGTTGCATTGTTAGACTGCCTCTTGCATCCTTCTGCTAGAATGCTAGTGACTAGCTCCTCGCTCTGCTCAGTAATTTTTGCATCCTCCTCACTACTCAAGTTCACACTTTCCCGAACCGGATGCTGCCCAGCTCCTGTCGGCTTTCCCCCAGTTATCAGTTTAAAAGCTGCTCTGCAGCCTTTTTGATGTTGAGTGCCAGCAATCTGGTCCCATCATGGTTCAAATGCAACCCATCCCTCCTGAACAGATTTGGCTTGTCCCAAAATGTTCTCCAGTTCCTGACAAATCTGAAACCCTCCTCTCGACACCACCGCCTCATCCACGCATTGAGGCTTCTGAGCTCTGCCTGCCTGGTAGGTCCTGCGCGAGGGACAGGCAGCACTTCTGAAAATGCTACCTTGGACAAGCCTTGGTGTTGTGGAGGCGGTGGGGGCCACATGAAATGGTGCCATGGGCCGCATCTGGCCCATGTGTACCAGGCTGAGAATCCCTGCATTAAAAGGCTTCCCCTCTATCCCAAGGCTCCCAAAGGCTTCCCTAGGTTGTAAAGATCTCTAGGCAATTTTGGAATTTGGTGTGTGGGAAGAAATAGGAAATGTTTGATTGAAGAATAAAGTTTGTGCTTGATGAAATCATCCGTTTTATGCACACAGAGCTATGCAAACAGGATCATGGCCTGTAACTGAAATCTCCAGGTTATGAGAACTGTGGGAGGATGTGCATATGGGGAGGCTGAGGATGCCACCAGCACACGCTACCCTAAACTGCATGTCTTGTGAATAACCAGGTCAAGTTCTTCAGATGCCTTCCAAATATATGGTTATGTTTTTTTGAAAGCCTGGAAGAAAGATTTCTGAAAAATTTCCTAGAAACTTTGCTCTATTTATTAATCTGCTTGTTAAGCAAGATAAACACAGACACATGTCAATAAGATAAAATAAGGTATTTTTAAAAAATTCCAGCTATTGATGTTGATAAATGTCATCACCTTCTATCCTCAAAGAGCAACTGAAGCAATAGAAATCATGGGTGGCATGCCAGCTTGCTTAAACCTAGATGAAGGAGAGATTTTGTATGAGGGGTTTTGCTGTGAACTTCTCATTTTCATTAGTCTGCCTCTGAGCTCAGGGTTAGCTATCAAACCGACCACTGTCATTCTGTCTGTGTCACTTAACCTATAGGGGAGAAGGAGAAATCAGCGCAGAATTCACTGAAGGATAAATTGCAAATCCATGGTATTGTGTCGCCTTTTGTATATGTAAAACACACATAATCCACAATCTGTGGGAAAACAGCAAAGGAGCTTGTTTTCATAGCAAAAAAGGAACAGAGTACAGTATTGACTACCATAGCAAATTAACAAGTGGGAAATGGGTGTACGTCTTCCGAATGAACTGGAGCAGTCAAATATTACACCCCACTCTCAGGAGATTTAAAAGCAATTGGAGTACAAGAATAGTTTCTTATTAGGACACTAGGAGAACATTTAAAAATTATGTTAATGGTCTATATTCCAGGTCTAAAATAATTACCAAACTGTGCTCTAACTAATAACTTTTTAAAATTAAGATCCTGGAACAAAACTTTCATGAATACTTTATTTTCTATATTGCCAAACAAAATGTTACAGTGGACATTGCTTTCAATGCAATGGAAAAAAGTGCATATGGAAATCTAAGAGAACATCCCATGGGGATAAAGTCTGCTTTTAGTTGGTCCACATACATATCTCCAAATCAGGCACCATACATCTATGAACAATGTACAGCAGGAATGTCAACATGGCAGCTTAATAATAAGTGGGTTTAACTACTCATTTAATCCCCTCAAGAATCATTGCTTTGCCTTGGTGAGGAACTTGTGTAGTTAATGGCTATACCATGTAGGGCCACCCAAGACGGACACCCAAGACGGACAGGCCAATACTAAACATGATCCACTGCAGGAGGAATTGGCAACCCTCTCCAGTTTCCTTGCCAAGAAAACCCCATGGTCTGGATATCATCAACAGGCTAATATTATGCTGACATTGTTAACTTGTATATGTATGTATTTATTGTGGTTTGCCGCTTTGAGTCGCACTGGTGCGAGTAAGGCGGGGTACAAATAAATCTATAATAATAATAATAATAATAATAATAATAATAATAATAATAATAATAATAATAATAATAATAATAATAATAATAATAATAATAATAACAACAACAACAACAACAACAACAACAACAACAACAACAACAACAACAACAACAACAACAACAACAACAACAACAATATATGACACCCCAAGATGAGCCCCTCTAGTTGGAAGGTGTCCAATGTGCTACTGGGGAAAGTGGAAGCCAGGTACAGTCAACCCTCACATAACAACATGTTCGGATAACATCATTTTCACTTAACAACGCGTTGTTATGCACCATGTGTTCCCCCACATAACAACGTTTTTAGTGTCGTTGTCCGGACAACAATGCTAAAATAACTGGACAATGACGCTAAAAATGTCGTTATGTGGGAAACTCCATAGAAACCCGCATAACAACAAAAATCGCTTAGCAACGCTACTTGGGGAACCAAGTAACGTCGTTATGCGAGGGTCTACTGTACAAGTAGCCCCACAAAGAGTGAAGTGGCTGGACCAAAGCTGAAAGGACAATCAGCTATGGATGTGTCTGGTGGTGAAAGGAAATTTTGATGCTGTTAAGAACAATATCGCATAGGAACCAGAAATGTAAGATCTATGAAATGAGGTAAGTTTGCTGTGGTGAAACTGGCAAGAGTGAACATTGATATCCTGGGAATCAGTGAACTATAGTAGATGGAAAAAGATGAATTTCACTCAGGGGATCATGATATCTACTACTGTGGGCAAGAATCCCTTAGAAGAAATGGAGTGGCTCTTATGGTAATTGAAGAGTGGGAAAAGTATTAGTGGGATACAGTCTCAAAAACAACAGAAGGATTTCAGTCCGAATCCAAAGCAAACCATTCAATCCAAGTCTATACCCCAACCACCGATGCAGAAGGGGCTGAAGTCAACCAATTCTATGAAGACCTATAACACTGTCTAGAATAGACTTATACAGAAATAAGATGTTGTCATAAGGGAATGGAATGCCAAAGTAGGAAGTAAAAAGTAACTGGGAGAACAGGCAGGTTTGGCCTTGGTGCACAAAATGAAGCAGGGCAGAGGCTAATAGAATTTTTTCAAGAGAACACGCTGGTCATTGAAAATATCCTCTTCAAATAATAAAGAGGTGACTCTACACATGGCCATGAGATCATGAAATGACCAGCACAAAAATTAGACTGATTATGTACTTTGTAGTAAAGAAAATTGAGAAGCCCTATAACTGTCAGTAAAAATGAGACTTGGAGCTGACTGTAGCTCAGATCATGAGATACTAATTGCAAAATTCAGGCTTAGAATGAAGAAATTAGGGAAACCATTAGGCCATTTAAGAATGGCCTAGATCCATAATGGCTAACCTTGACACTCCAAGTGTTCTTAACTTCAATTCCTAGAAGCCTTGATCAGCAGGAGTGCTGGCTTGGGCTTCTGGGAATTGAAGTCCAAAACTTGGAGTACCAAAGTTAGCCATGACTGGCCAAGATCATACTTAATAATAATAACAGGTTGAAACTACAGGAAGCCAGATATAGGCCGAATTTTAGGAAAAAACGTTTTAAATGTTAGAGCAGTACAACAGTGGAACCAACTGCCTCACGAGGTGGTGAGTGCACCAACACTGGAAGCATTCAAGAGAGAACTGGACAACCATCTGTCATATTTTCTTTGATTCAGATTCCTGCATTGAGCAGGGGGTTGAACTCAATGGCCTAAAAGGCCCTTTCCAAGTCAATTATTTTATGATTCTATGATTCTATCACACCCCTTATGAATATATAGTGGAAGTGAAGAATAGGTTTGAGATATTAGACTTAAAAGAGTGTCTGAAGAACATCATATGAGGTTCATAACATCATATAGGAGGCAGCAATTAGTACCATCCCAAAGAAAAAGAAATGCAAGAATGTGAAGTGTCTATCTGAAGAGACTACAAGCTATGGCAAATCTAAATGGCATAATTTAATAAACTGGGAGAAGATTAGCAGCAGTGGGTAATGAAAGAATGTTGCAAAGAGGTAATTTTCATGTTTGACTGTGATTGGTTGAGAGTGAATGATTGCTGGGGAATGTGTTAGAAGCCTGATGGGAATGGATATAAAAGGAGAGAGCTGAGGTAAATTGTAGAGAATAGAAAAAGAAGAAGGGGTGGCAGAGGATGAGATGTTTAAATAGTATCATTGATGCAGTGGACATGGATCTGGACAGATTCTGGAGGATAGCAGATGACAGAGAAGCCTGATGTACTGTGGTCCAAAGGGTTGGACTTCTCCCTTTTCTCTTCCTTCCTCTTTAACCAACATTGATGAATATTTGAATTTCAAGATTGGTGTCTCCATGTAAGTAAATCTTTCTGTGCTTGGGCAATCCAGTGATCATGAAAATGTTTTTAAAATTCTGTAGTTCAAAAATTATACACAGATTTCAGAAACCTAGATTACTTAATGGCACAAGGTTTGTAAAAACTGAGTGAGTGTAATATACACAGAGATTAAAAACTGCTTCTTTATTCTCATGCTGAATTGTGGTCTGTCCAGGAGCATTGGCTGTAATTTGAAAGATTTATCAATCCAATTAATATTAGAAAACTCTGGCAAAGTTTCCAGTCAAACCACTGCAGCAGCATTTGCTTCATTCAGTTATTTTAAATTATATATTAGTATAATTAAATGCATTTCTAGACCCATTAGTTGCAATAATTAATGAATCATGAACTACTTGGATATGGAGTTGTGCCTGAATGTATTTATTACAGGTCTGCTACAAACATAAAAAAGCTGACCCATCATTTTCAGATCAATAACATTTCCATTGGCTAGAATAAGAGGAAAAGAAACTGGATAATGTTGCTGTGTTATTCCACCATTTCAAAGAGGCCAAGTCTTTTTTTTTAAAAAGAGAAAACTTAAAAGAAGTTGGACCAAGTTTTTAGCATTTGTTACACTAAGAAAAGGATTATGAACAGATCAATTCAGTGATGGTGCTTCTTTTATAAGTGGAGCTTGATTTAAAATGGCAATTTAAGTGAGAGATAGTTTGGAGCAGTAATGTTCACGTTCACATGAGCTCCAGGGGGAAAATTGGTTTTGGCAAGGTGAACACCTTCTTTCACTTTTTGAATGCAATCCAGTCCTAAAGTGGGGGTGAAATACTATTAGCCTGACACTTGAAATACACCCATCATATGCATGATGGTACTGTGTGTGTAGAATGGATAATCCAGGAGGATACCATATTCTGGTTACTCTCTGACTTTTCAGCAAAATGACTATATCTTGGGAAGCTATATAGTGTTGGGAATATTTCAGGTTTTTAAATAAGATACTCATGATCTGCATATACAATTGCTATTTTAATTGCTGTTCTTTTGGTTCAATCGGGTGTTAGAAAGATTAGCCAGCAAGGTTGTTGCTCAGGATACTCTCGATTGTATCCACAATCTTCAAGGATGCTCTTTTAAGCAAGACTCAAGTGTGTGCTTTCCAACTTTGAGACTGAAAGGCAAGGTTCTGTGGCAAGGGAACCAATCACAATATTGTTCAGCACCAAAATACCTTGGCACGACACTTGACAGGACACTCTCTTTTAAGCAGCACTGCCTGAATACCAAAGCCAACATTAATACAAGAAACAGCATCAGCAGGAAACTCACAAACTATAAATGGGGAACTCAACCATCTATGTTTCACACATCAGCTTTGGCCCTGACAGTCCCTGCAGCAGACTATGCTGCTCCACACATACAAAACAAATTGACAACATCACAGATATTGAAGCCATGTGTACAGTGACAGGATTCACTATACTGGAAACCTACACCAGTAAGAGAAAATATACCCTTTTGTTGGTATTGCTCCACCTGAGATAAGGAGAGAAGTGGCAGTGTACACCAAGAGAACTAAACAAGAGAATGACCCTCAACATTCTTTGAACCTCAAGTCCACCGGCTTAGATCCAGGAAGAGCTTTATGGAAAGAACAAACATTCTTGAGGGTACCAAGAGCAAAACCAAATTGGAAGATGGAGGAAGGAGCTCACTGGACATCGAACAGCATTAAAAGATATAGCTGAGGAACTCAACCTCCCCTACATCACTTGGAAGTCTATGAATAGGATGAGGGTTGGAGGACCTAAATGTAAGACCAACATGCTCAAGTGGGGCCTGCTGGCAGACATCAACATGATGTGTGAATGTGTCAAGATACAGAATCTGGCTCATTTACTGTTATGACAATTACTGCCAGAAACATGCACCTATGTGGACTTAAGTTTGGCTAATGATAAAGCCAGAGAGTTGCTTCATTTTGGCAGTCCAGGTTTTGATTGGGACATGAAAGAAGAAGAATTGTTATACTAAACTGTCAACTTTTTTGATTAATCTAGTCCAGTTAGCTATGTTAGGAAAATAGTTTTTAACTCTTGCCTTGATGTTTGTCCATCTCCTGCATCTAACCTCCTGTGGTTAGCTTTGATAATTTTCTAAAATACAGATCAGTAGTTTTTTCTTAGCTGAACAGTGGGCAACTTATTCATAACTTTCTTAAAAGTACAGGATACTCTCAGATATTAGGAAAGATGCACCAGAAAGGGTCCCTTAAACAACCCTTCTGTCTGTGAAAGGATTGATGTTGCCTAGCTCCAAAAAGTTGTAGCTCTACAGCTATACTAAAAAGGTCCAGTTTGGGCATGGATCAGAGTTGGTCTGGAGCACAGTTTCCCATATATTATTTTATTTGCTAGTAAATAGTTTTTACCAGATTGAAACACAAGCAGTCCAAAATATGATCTATTTCCCTATATTATTACACTCTAGGAACATATAGAGACAGGATTTATAGTCCTCTTGTTCGACTCATGGAGTCTCTTTTGCCTCCATCATCCTTGTCATTTTTCCATGTCATGCATGCTAGAGTGACCTACCTTCTCTTGAACATTTCTTTTTGAATTCCCACCAGGGGGTTCTACTTTTTGGGGCACTTCCTTAAACACTGTTCCCAGTAGTTGTGAATGCAGGAAACAGCATATATGGGAGTTTTTATCCAGTCACACAGCCGATTCAGAACCTTTGTAACCCCATGGACCAACCGCATGCCAGGATCCTCTGTCATCTGCCATTCTCCATAGTCCACCCAGAGCTATGACCACTGTGTCAACGGTGCAAAATTATTACACTTTCCCTGTCCGTCTGCAGAGGTGCAAGGAATGTGTACAATTTGCCCATATCGTCAACTACTTCACTATATGGGCAAATGTTGCTTGTGTTGTTTGTACTGGGGTGGGCTAAACAGTCATCTGCTTGTCTTTTAAAGTCCCTAGCAGAGATCCATCTCAAGTGACTTCAGAAACAGCAAGTGCAGACTGCCACACAAGAGGTAGTCTGAAAATGTCTAAAGTGCATCCCATGATGCAGATAGAAGTTTTATTTTACTAAAAATATATTTTATTTGTTTGCATCTAGTGAAAACTGTGGAAATGTTAACCCCTCCATCTCTAATGCTGTCACGTGGGTAAATCAACATCATATATTAAGCAACTCTTTTCCCATTATGTTTTAGGGACTGCAGTGGCTCAAATAGGTAAGACGCTGACTGGGAAGCAGAAGGTCAGCAGTTCGATTCCCGAGTACTGCAGGACGGAATGAGCTCCCGTCTTCGTCCCAGCTCCTGCCAACCTAGCAGTTCGAAAGCAAGAGATTGCAAGTAGATAAATAGGGACCACTTCGGTGGGAAGGTAACAGCATTCCATGCGCTCCGGTGTCTAGTCATGCCTGCCACATGACCACGGAAACATCTGCAGAAGCAGACAGCGCTGGGCTCTTCGGCTTGGAAACAGAGATGAGCACTGCACCCTAGAGTCGGATACGACTAGCTTTCGAGCAAGGGAAACCTTTACCTTTACCTTTAGCTTTAGCTTTTGTAAATATTAATCGTATGGGGCTCTGATTTCATGGTGCCAGTGAAAGTCCATTATCTCTTAATCTGATTTTTTTTTTTGGCTAGCAGCTTTCCTTTTAATGGAAATAACACCTTAAGAGTGAACAAATAATATTGGTATTATGATTGTGATGTGGAAGGAACAGTTTAAATAACTTCTCACATGGCATGGTTTAACTGGACTGGAAAGGAAGTAAGTTTAATGTAATGGGTAGCTTGGTCTTGAAAGTATGACAGCACAGGGGAATCTCGAATGATTGTGTGCCTGTCAAATTAATCTTCATGGCCTAGGTATGGCTGCCAGGCACTTTTTTTTTGCTGATTTTACCATGTTAGACAAGCCTATTTTTGCATAGCACCTTGTGGCTCAACAAAAATGCCTTTGTGGGATGTTAATGCAATTGCTGATTAGGTCACAGTGGTTAGAATAACAGATTGTAAGAGGAACATTCTCAGAAGGCTATGGGCAATGTAATGTTTCCCATTACAGACAGAGCATGACTCAACTGTTTGTCTTTTAAAGTCCCTTGCAGAGATTCAAATGTTGGTGTTACAGTTCCGACCTCCTTCTGTGAGAGCTCCAGCAAGAAAACACTTCCTTACAATGAATGCAGTGCTTAACGATCTTTCAGATGTAATTCCATGCACTTGAACAGGGCTTGGCAAATGAACGAGTAGCAAACTGTGTCTGCTCTCCTACCCAAATGCCCACCTGTCACACAAAAATGACCCATCTTTAAGAACATTCATCCTGGATCCGACAGAAAGCTCATCTAGTTTAATGCCATTGTAGTGGCTCAAAGACAGCTTCATCCATATCTATTTGAGAAGTTAAAAAACAGGATATGGGGGGGGGGGGAATCAGCCACCTTGTGCTGTACATCCCTTCATCTGGCTCCCTGCATAGAAAATGAAACATTTTTGTGAAAATGTTTCTGATCATCTTCCTATGCAATGCTAAGTTGTGGAATGACCTCTTGCTAGAGTTCCAGCTAGACAGTACTGTACTCACCCCAGTGCCAGGTTAAAATGTGACTAATCACCGAAGCTTTGGGTGACTCATAGCTTAGCCTTTATCTGCCATAGTGCTGAGTAGCATGAGGCAGTGGGCTACATGTGAGGTCCTGGGACACCAAATTCAGGCACTCAAGCATTCCCAGGCCATCTGATATTTTCTATTATTAACAAAATCTGCTCCTAAGAGTCCCTAAGTGCCCTATGGGGAGGTGTGTGTGTGTGTGTGTGTGTGAGAGAGAGAGATAGAGAGAGATAGAGAGAGATAGAGAGTGAGAGAAAAATGAGACAGTTTTCCCACACAGCACCCCTTGCACCATGTTCTTTTCTGGTTTTAAAACACCAACTTCATTTTTCTAAGAAAAAACATGACAGACTAGGACTATGGAGAGCAGGCTTCAAATCCCCACTTGGCCATATAAAGTCCCTCAAGGAATAGATCTGACAAAACTACTCACTTACATTGGATTTATAGCAAGCTACTATGTCTAGACTGGAGAGTCTTATTCTAGACTTTTGCTAAGGATGTTATGCAAGCTATCTAGGAATCATTTACCTATCACTAGAGCTGAAAGAGGAACCAACCCTGCAGGCCTGATCCAATAGCAGCAGTTTTTTCTTAACTTTGTACAAAAAATATTTTGTGTACCTCCTTTTCTCACCCCTTTATTATGTAAACCTATCCTTTATTCCCCTGTATATAGTAAAATCCATACATTGTGACAGGGAAAATTTGAATCACATCTTTAAAAAGACATTGAAAAATTATAAAGTATTATTAGGTAAATCTTTATTTTGCTTGCAGCTATTTGGTTAAATATGCTTGTGTACAAGGTTGAATCAACCTGAATGGTTTTCTCCAGCTGTCTTGGCAAAAGTATTACCTGTGGAAGCCAACAAACTGTTCATTATACATTGCTCTCACTGTGCCCACAGTGAGACCTCTTAAAATGTGGTTGAGGAGAGATTAACGATATACTTATTAAATTAGGCTGCTGTGGTATTATTATAAATGAAATTACATTGTGCTAAATGATGTGGGTTTTAAAAAAATGGTCAATCTAAAAATAAAAAAAGACTGCAGGATACCTGTCATTTGCATTTTTCATTGCTTGTTTAAAATGGAAAGGCTTTGATACAGGGGATGCTTGTTGGATTTGGAACTATCCTGACCTTAGGTTGAATCATTCATCTTCTGGCTGTTTATGATGCTTCCTCAAATGACCCAGTCTTATTCAGGAAGCTAGCAGAACCAAAGATCATTTCCCAATTGTGGAGAATTGGTGGGTGTCTCTTTTTAACTATTGCTCTGTAAAGAGACTCATGGTGATAGAAAGGAAGAATGGAGAGAGCTGGGTTGGCACACTGACAAATTCTATGGCATGTTTTGCCAGGGCCTCCCCAAATTACTGTACTTTGAAGTGTATTAGTCTAGTCTCTTTCCCCTTTGTTGAGTAGAGAGGAACATATGAGAGAAAAAGAGAGAGGGAGAATGTCCAGACAATAGTATTGCAGGCGACCCCCCAATAAAGGACTCAGACACCAATGAAAGTGGATAACGGCATTGGGCCACATTTATTGATTCATGCCCTAGTCCGAATTATAAATTTCTATTGGTAATTGACCAATCATAATTCTTAAGGCAAGCAGGCCGAAGTAACACTGGTAAGGTACCACCCAAAATTGCCAACGGCAATTGCTACAATGTATCCATTTGTATCAATTTGTTTGTTGACCACAAACAAATTGTTGACCGTAGTCAATATCTAACTAATGACCCCACCCTCTGACGCGTATCCGTAAAATCACGGGGTGATGCATGCTGTCTAGCTATAGCCATCACCCCGTCGCCTAGTTCATCGTTGACTGGACAACGTTTAACCAACTTATGCCTGTCTAGTGTTGTCCAGTCAATTGCGAACTTGCCGGATACCTGTGGGTCATAATGTTTACCTTACCAGTGCTACCCGCCCATGTGACCAAAGTCAACAGCAGAAGCAGAAAAACCCCTATGTCAAACCATAGCAACAGTGTGGGATGGGCGAAAAAACCAGGACCCGGAAGCCAATATGGGTCCCAGCCAAAAATTCCCACCCGGCCCCGAAGCGACCAAAATATCACACTGTTAACTAGGGAGGGGGTGGAGGGGAAAAACTTCTCCGCTCCGTCGCTTCGCAAAATGGCAGCTCGGCTGCCTCGTGGCCACCCCTTTTATAAGGGAGCTGGCCACGCCCCTAACTACCCGGATGCCTTCGTCCTGTGGGGGGGGCCCCCGCAAAGGGCGCGGCGGCCATTTTGGCACCGCGCTTGCATTGCAGGCGCACCCCCCAATAAAGGACTCAGACACTAATGAAAGTGGATAACGGCATTGGGCCACATTTATTGATTCATGCCCTAGTCCGAATTATAAATTTCTATTGGTAATTGACCAATCATAATTCTTAAGGCAAGCAGGCCGAAGTAACACTGGTAAGGTACCACCCAAAATTGCCAACGGCAATTGCTACAATGTATCCATTTGTATCAATTTGTTTGTTGACCACAAACAAATTGTTGACCGTAGTCAATATCTAACTAATGACCCCACCCTCTGACGCATATCCGTAAAATCACGGGGTGATGCATGCTGTCTAGCTATAGCCATCACCCCGTCGCCTAGTTCATCGTTGACCGGACAACGTTTAACCAACTTATGCCTGTCTAGTGTTGTCCAGTCAATTGCGAACTTGCCGGATACCTGTGGGTCATAATGTTTACCTTACCAGTGCTACCCGCCACACGGAGGGGCTTCAAAGAAGGCTCGACGCCCCCCCCAGACCGTCAGCTCGGTCGACAGGCCTGCTCGCCAATCACCCAACAGGAGGTCCACACCTCCTCGCGACAGATGGGCCCCATCCCCTGCATACAAGTCATAACTTCGGAGGCTAATAGCGGGGTGATGACTGACCCTCCCCCAAGCCCTGTAGACAAGGAAACGCGCCACTGCCCTATTCACCATGCGTCTAGCACGGTCAAGGGCCAGGAGGTCAACACCCCCTCTGTAGGAATGGCGCGGGACCATGTCCAACCAAACAAGGGTTGTGGCGGGCCAGACGTAATGCAGGTAGGCGAGGTCCTCGCAAATCGCATGTTTCAGCGACAAGCCGGTGACCTGGCCCAAATCATTGCCCCCAGGTGTATGATCAGAATGTCAGGCGGGTCAGCATTCTGGCCTGAAAAAAGGAAAGGCAGCAGCTCCCGCCACAACATCCCGGGCTTACCATGCCATGTGAGACTTGCGTATGCACCAAGTCCCAGTCGGGGTCCCCACTCTGTCACCGCAGCATAACGCGCTGTCCTGTGCACGTAGCTATGGCCCACCAGCCATACTGTCACCGGTGTAATACGACACCCCGGGTCTGTAAGGAAAAATGAGGGAAAGTAGATAAGCTGACTGGGTTGGTACTCACGGCGGGAGTGGGCGCACATAAAACTGAAAACATTGCGAACCCCACCGTCCCATGCTACGTATGTCAGCCCCTGAGTACCCAAAAGCAGCTGCGGTTGAGGCCGCCCCTATACGAATGAATGAGTGCCATAGCGGGCGCCTGGGAGGCCCACACTGGCCAGCGCTTTGCCCGTCACCTACCAAAATTGAAATTTAGTAAGGGGAGACCCATCTTGGTGACAGAAAAATGGGCCATGGTGCGTGCCATACAGTGCAAGGAAATCCTGTAGGGCACCAACTGGACAGATGTCTGCCGAGGAACATCGTAGCAGTCTACTCCACTGCCTACGCCGTGCTGATACGTTTTAGAGGAGCGTATCCCCAACTGAGCCGAATATTGTTCACTCAGACATCTTCGAGTTCCAGTGCCCTACGACTTGCATCCGCCTTATACAGCATCTCAAGCTCGCCGATGCGGAGCACTCCAAAAAAGGCCACCGTTGTAGCCGCATGAAATGGGCTGCCTCATCTTATCAAAACAGAGGCAAGGCCAGCCCCGGGCCAATTGGGTAAAAACCCCTGGGGAAATCGGGTGGCGGTCGTCCGGGCAACGCCCACGCGCGCGCACCCACCCCTCCAAAACATGTCTCACACGGAAGTGAGTGGTGCTGTCCACGACTTGCATCCGCCTTATACAGCATCTCAAGCTCGCCGATGCGGAGCGCTCCAAAAAAGGCGACCGTTGTAGCCGCATAAAATGGGCTGCCTCATCTTATCAAAACAGAGGCCAGGCCAGCCCCGGGCCAATTGGGTAAAAACCCCTGGGGAAATCAGGTGGCGGTCGTCCGGGCAACGCCCACGCGCGCGCACCCACCCCTCCAAAACATGTCTCACACGGAAGTCAGTGGTGCTGTCCACATGACCTCCCACCTTGGCCATAAAAGCCAACGCTGACAGCTTAGATGCTATGGTGCGAGGTGCAAAGCCCTGGGCATGCAGGTAAATCATGAACCGCAGAACATGGGTTACCGGGATCGGCCAGGTTCCTGGCATTTGGAATTGGGTACTGAATGCTCTGAAAGAATTAAATGCGTGGTGATACACCTTACGCATGCGTGGCGCTAGTGACAGGCCAATCGCCCGGTTCACCTCTCCTTGCCGATGTTCCATATCCCGTCCGGGAGTGGCGAGGGAAATTCCTCCGCATCCGGGGCCAAGGCATGGAACCGGGAGATCTGCAGGCGGGACAAAGCAACAGCAATATCATTAGTAACCCCTGGGACATGCCTAGCCCTGAAAAGAACGTTGAGGCGCAGGCTGCGCAACGCAAACTGGTGCACTGGGTCCATAACCCTGGGCGATTTAGAGCTCAGTGCATTGACAAAGTGGACAACAGCCGCATTGTCACACCAAAGTGGACAACCGAGTTGGCCTCCCCCTCGCCCCATAGCATCAAAGCACCCAGTATAGGGAAAATTCCAGATACGTGAGACCACGCAGGCGACCCGTGCCTGCCCAGGATGGTGGCCACCCACCATAGGCCCACTTCCAATTGAAGTACATCCCATAACTCAGGGATCCCGGGCATCGGGCTGTATCTTAAAGCAAGGGGAAGCCAGGAGCTCAGACCTCCAAAATGACACCCCATTGAATCCCTCAGGATCTGTAGCCAGACAAGCACGTCTGCCCTGATACCCCGGGTAAGTCTAACCCTATGGTGGGGCCTGGATAGTCCTGCGATGGCGTCGCACAAGCGCCGCGCAAATGCCCTGCCCGGTGCGACGACCCTGCCAGCGAAATTGAGGTGCCCATGTAGCACCAGCAGGTCCCTCGGTAATGCCATGCGCTTGGCCAGCAAGTCCGAGATAAGGGCCACTAGCTTTGACACCTTATCCCGCTGCGACCTAGAAGCCTGTGCTACCGTGTCAATCTCCACCCCCAGGAATACTAGCTGTGTAGGCGGGCCCTCGGTCTTTTCGGGCGCTAAAGGGACACCAAGTTCCTCCATTAGCGTCTGAAATGTGTTGAGGAGATGTGTGGACGTGTCCCAGCCCCGTTCAGCCCCAAATAAAATCATCCAGGGAATGGGCTACAGACCGGGACCCTGATCGGCGAACAAAAGCCCACTCTAGGAAGATGGAGTAACGCTCGAATGCCGAGCCCGAATTGGAACAGCCAAAAGGCATGGCATCAGTGCAATAATATGCTCCCCGGAACGGGGGCGCAGGGACAGGGCCAACGACCCTGCCCGCATGGACCTCCTTATCCTTGCTGGCAGGAGCCACCTCCTCCCTCCCCCTAAGGGATAAAGATTGGGGGCATCCTGAGGGGACCTATCACCCATGAAAGGGATACGTAACCCCTGCCTAAAACCCTGAAGGAGATCTCCGCATCCTCTCCCTTCGGGAACAATGTGAGCCAGCGCTCCAACATGTCCACATTAATTGGGGAGGGAGCCCTTTGGTGAACTAGATCCATCTGCGGCAGTCTTGCCAGCCCCCTGTCCACCCCTCCCTCTGCCCTGCATCCCTCCAGGCCTGGGACAGCCAGAGGCCGCATGGGGGCCAGCACAGGGGGGACACTAATGTCTGTATTTGCCATTCTTCCTATTGCAGGAACCATTGGACGAGAAAGTCCAGCACAGCAGGCGGGCTGAAACCCCCCGCCCCGCCCCCTGGCAGTGGACCTGTGCTGGGGCCGCCCGCTGGACCGCATGTCCACAATGGTATCTCTCCCCGGGCGCGGGGCGCGTGGGCGTCATGTACAAAAGCCACAGCCTCTGGCATGGCTCAACCCACCTAATGTCGGGGTGCCGGGGAATCCACATATGGAATTACACGTCATAAGCCAACCATGATGGGCCCGGAAAGTCAACCATCGCCCGGTAGATGTTGTCCAAATACTGGACCATCGAAATTGCCAAATTCAGCCGGGCCCTAAGGTACACCGGCATGTATATGAGGTAGGCCGGCAACCAGTCGGCCCACGCACGTGGTGGCTTGCTACGATGTGCCTGCTCCTTATCCTTCTCATCCTGCCCCCCCCTACTCCTTGGTGGGCCCTCTGTTGAGGAGTGAGAAGGTATCCACGTAACCCCCCACCAGATCTTCTATTTGGTGGTCTGTGCCAAATGGACACCCAGCGGTAAGGAATACCCCGCCGTCAGCAAGGCCGAAACGGGCACAACAGGAACTGCTGGCATCTGAAAGGGGGCCTGTACTAACCCAGCCACCCCCAAAACATTCCCCACAGGGTAGAAAACACCCCCCACCACGGGGCCCTGAGTGGTAGTTGTCGTCGCCAGGTGGGGCGTCAGCAGCTGGACCGCCGCCCCACCCGCGCGAGGCCAGGCCATTGGAAACCCCCCCAACGACGCCACGTGTGTAGGTGCACTAGCTTGGACCGCATACTCACGAGCTGCACCCCCGTAGGCCGCCCCCACCGGGGGTTCCGGCCCACTGGGGGCGTCGGAGCTCACAACCGCCGTCGACCTCGTCGATGGGGCCTGACCCGCACCGGTCTGTTGAATGGGGAGCTGCGAGGCAGTGGCCCAGGTCGTGCCACGCGCCTCAAGCAGCTCGACCCGTCCCGTCGCCTGCCGCTGCCCAGCAGACGACGCGTCGAAACGAACCCCAAATGGAGACCAAGAGTGGCTAGCCCGGGCCAGGGATGTCTTGAGGGCCGCAATGCGGGCCAATAAGGCTTCCACGCTGACATGGGGCAAAGGACCAGCCGGCCCGCCTACTACAGGCATGGGTACAGGTCCCTGCACCCCGGGGCCCGAATAGGGCAACAACCCCACACCCGGGCCCGTTAGGGCCGATGTAGCAACCTGCCAGGGAAGGGGACCGGACCACCCCCCAAGGCTGGAAGGGCTCGGAGCGAGCTACGCTCCTATAAAGGGAGGCCCAGCGGAATGGGCAACACCATGAGAGGTGTCCACCGCTTGCGGGCCGAGGGCCGCAGCCCCTACTGGCCCCGGGCGTGGGCCACCATCCTCCAGCCAGGGGGAATAGACCCCATTCCACCGGTCCCGGTGGGTGCAGGCAAATGCGGCTGCTGGGGAGGCGCAGCCGCGGTCTTCCAACCCAGATTGCGCCTCCGAACCGCACGAGCCGCGCTCGCAGCTGCCTTCTTCTTCGCGGGCCTCTCAGCCAATCGATGGGAAGCCGAAACGAGAGAATTCAGCAGCCAAAAGGCTTCCCGGTAAAAGCCAAAAGCGACGGAGGTAAGAGGGAAAAACTTCTCCGCTCCGTCGCTTCGCAAAATGGCAGCTCGGCTGCCTCATGGCCACCCCTTTTATAAGGGAGCTGGCCACGCCCCTAACTACCCGGATGCCTTCGTCCTGTAGGGGGCCCCCCGCAAAGAGCGCGGCGGCCATTTTGGCGCCGCGCTTGCAATATTGCTATTAATTGTTTCATTGTGACCTTGTCACAGCTGTATGAAAGAAGAGATAGAACATGGCAGTTAGACGCGATGCCAAGGACAGATGAAGCAGGCAAGAGCAGGGACAAGATGGGCCACTCTTCTAAAGTAATAACACCAGAATATTGTAAGGAAAAGTATGACCTACCACCCCCCCCCCCGGGAAAGATGCTCTTGCTTAAAGGTTGTTGTAACTACTAGTCAGAAACTCAGCATTCTGGACTTTGTCAGAAGAAACTACATAGTGTGCACACTTAGTCCAGTTCTGCCAAGAAACACAATGGTAATTGGCAGTTCTATTTATTACAAGCATCACATTTTGGAAGAAAATAGTACCACAATGCTGCACTTATAAGTTTGCTATGTAGTAAACATAATCTTCTCATATGGGTCTGGTATGTTTGTGAATTCACTCAGTTCTTTGGTGGGGGAGCAGGGGCAGGGAGTAATTTCTGAACATTTGGTCCAACATCAAATGGGCCATTTTCATATCATGGCCTCTAGGGCCATGATGGTAAACCTTGCCACTCCAGATGTTCTTGGACTTCAATTCCCAGAAGCCCAAGCACCCTGTGAATCCACACGAATGGGTTTACTGCAATTCATCCAGCCCGTGCTGCCCTCGTTGCTCCCGGAAATAGAAGTAAAACGCGGCCATACGGAAGGGGGTTTAGGAATTCCATGCATTAGAAATTACTACAAGGTATTTCAATTGAAGAAAATATTTTTTTAAAACTCAGTACAACTTAGATAGTGAGGAGCTGGATGAGATAGAGTTTAAATTAAAAGGTGAATTATTTCTAAACAAAAGTTCACAAAAATAATAAAACATTGAAGGAGCTTTATAACTCATGGAAAAAGTTGAAGATCAATGCTGCCCCAAATATGTCTCCGATAATAGAGTTATCAGATATATCAGAATTCCCGATAAAGTTCTTGAAAGATGAAAAGCGCATCTTATTACAGAACTAGCAGAGGTTGCCCGGCGTTGCCGGGCTGTTTTAAATTGTGTTGGAAGGTTAAATTGTGTTAATGTTTTTAAAAAATTGCTTAGTCTGTAATTTTAATTTTTAAAATGTTTATGTAAATTTTTTTGGGCTTGGCTGTTATTAACTGTGATCTGCTTTTTTTGGGTTTTTTGAGGATTAATAAAAGAACAAAGTATGATATAATTTTTTCAAATTGTTTTATGTAAGCGAATAATGTTTTAGTTTTTTGAATTAGTTGTATCGTAGGTAATAATTTTAAATATGTAAAAGTAAATGTTTTTTACATTCAATGTTTTTAAAATGTGTTTAGATGTTTTGGGTTTTAATTTGAGTTAAAACTCAGCACAGGATTTTTAAAAGTTTCTATTGTATTTTATTGACATATGTTTGTGATTTGTGTTAAAGTGTGTTTTAATGTAATTTTTTTGATTTGTTTTTATTGGTGTGACCTTTTATGTCAAATTTTGAATTTGTGTTATGTTTTTGATTTGTTTTTACTCTTGTGGCCTTTTGTTTGGGGCTGTTTTGTGTTTTTGAATTGTTTTTACTATTGTGGCCAGCAGGTGGTGCTGGTCGGGGTTATTGTATTTTGACTATTTTTTCTGTCCTGGCCTCTGGGTGGAGCTTCTTCTGGTAAGTAGTCTCTTTCTTTATTCATTTCTTTTCCGGTCCTCGTGGAGGTAGGACATCTTTTGGTAAGTTTGCTTGTTTTCTTTCTTTTGTGTGTGTGTGTGTGTTGTGTGTGTGTGGAATTTGTAATTTTTGTCTTTGTTTTGTTTTTGATTGTATTTTTGTTTACTTTGTATTGTTTTTTGGTGTTTTTGTTTGTTTTTGTGTATTTTTGGATGTTTTTGACTGTGTTTTTAGTAATTTTTTAAAAATTATTTATTTATTTGGTGGTGGGGAGGGGGGCATGGTCGTTGGGGGTTAGGAAGGGTAGGCTTGGTGGTGGGGAGGGGGGCATGGTCATTGGGGGCTAGGAAGGGTGGGCTAGGTGGTGGGGAGGGAGCGTGGTCGGTGGGATAGGAAGGGTGGGCTAGGTGGTGGGGAGGGGGCTTTATTGTGTTATGGTGCTTTGATTGTGTTGAGTCGTGAAAGTAGATGGGGTTTCCCCTTTAATATCAGTGGGTGGGGGGTTGCAACCCCCCTCTCTGCTGGCTCCCCTGGGGTTGGGAGGTTTGGGGGGACAAAAGGGATATGTTCCCCCAACCCTTCTGGAGCCAGGAGACCAGGGAGAGTGGATCGATTCCCCCCTTAAAACAACTCTGTTTTTAAAGAGAAGGAACCGCTTGGTTTCTTCTCTTTAAAGACAGAGGTTTTTTAGGAGGGGGGGAAATTGATCCACTCTCCCTGGTCTCCTGGCTCCAGAAGGGTTGGTGGGGCATACCTCTTTTGTCCCCACAAACCTCCCAACCCTAGGGGAGCCAGGGGAGAGGGGGCTCACAACCCCCCACCCACTGATATTAAAGGGGAAACTCTAGTCGGGACCTTCAGGCGCCGCGGGTGAGGGAAAGAAAGCCGGCTGGTGTTTGCTTGGCTGTGAGGTGGTGAGTTGTTTTTCTTTTTAATTTTTCGGGCACCGGTTTCCTCAGCGTCCTGTGCGCTCATGTCATGCAGGACTCTGGGGCTTGTCGTTATGGGTTTGTGATTTGTGGTTGTGGTGCGTTTTTCCCTCTGCGGCTCGATTTTGATTGGCCACAGCGCATTTTTCAATGTTCTTTGTGGTCGCGCCTCTCAGCCTGATTGGCTGTGGTGCAGCGTGACGCAAAGAACTTTGGGAAATGAAGTTGTTTCCCTTTTATCGTGTTTGTGGAACTCTTGCCCCACTGGCGCATTTCTTAATCTTGCGTTTACCTGGGTACCCAGTTTGGGCGTGTGCATGAATGGTGAGTGCAGGCTAGTAGGACCTGGCTAAGGAGCCTATGCAAAGTTCCAACGGTTAACCCTCGATTTTATAGGTTAAGATGAGCTACTTCTGGTACAAGATTAGATAAAAAATGTGGTAACCAACAGGCTAGGAAAATAATTTATAAATAGATAATTGGGATAAAAAGCAGAAAGACGTATAACTTTATTTGAAGAACTAACTTATAAGTTAAGAAGAGGTATAATAACAATGTGATGTGTGGTTAGTAAGTTATATCAAGACCTAAACCAAGATAATACAGCACAACAAACACTAAGGCAGGTTTGAGAGAATGATCTCGGAATTGAGATCAAGGAGGCCTCTTGGAACAGTACATGGAAACAAAGAATAATGAAATCACTCTCCATTAAAGAAAGAGAGCATTTTTTTTGTTCAGTCACACAGTCGATTCCGACTCTTTGTGACCCTATAACTACAAATTATTGTGGAAGTGATATATGACTCTGCTTCATATACATCAAATAAATAAAGACTTTTCAGAGAAATATTGTAGATGCGATAAGGAAATTGGTACATACTTGCACATGTGGTGGGTCTGCCAATATACTATTAGATACTGGAAAGAGATAGAAAAGGAAATGAATAAAATAATGGGAACTACAATACAATTAAGTGCAAATGCAAGCGTGGCGCCAAAATGGCCACTGCGCTCTTTGCGGGCCCCCCCCACCCGGACTCAGACATCCGGGTGAGTTAGGGGGCATGGCCACCCTCTTTAAAAGGGGTGGCCACGAGGCAGCTCGGCTGCCATTTTTTGGAAGCGACGGAGCGGAGAAGTTTTTCCCTCCACCCCCTCCCTAGTGGACAGTGTGATTTTCTGGTTGCTTCGGGGCCGGGTGGGAATTTTTTGCTTGAACCTACAATTGGCTCTCTGGTTCTTGCTTTTTCACCCATCCCACACTGTTGCTAGTGTTTGAGATACGGGGTAAGTTGACTTTGGTCACTTTTGGCGAGTAGCACTGGTAAGGTTAAAGATTTATGACCCATAGGTATCCGGCAGGTTCGCAATTGACTGGCCAACACATAGATAGGTACAGGGGAATAGGATTGGCCGGTCAAGGGCGAACCATGCAAGGGCTGATGGCAGGAGCTGCACAGCCTGCATCACCCTGATATTGAACGGATACATGTCATAGGGTGGGGTCAGTAGATAGTATATTGACTCCGGTCAACAATTTGTTTGTGTCAACAAACAGATTGATACAAATAGATACATGTAGCCAATTTCCATTGGCATTTTGGGAGGAACCTTACCAGTGTTACTGCGGCCTGCTTGCCTTAAAGAATTACAATTGGATGATACACCAATTGAAAGTGATAATTCGGACTAGGGCATTATTCAATAAAAGTGGCCCGATGCCTTTAATCCAATACCGGTGTCTGAGTCTTTCTTTGGGGGGTGCGTCTGCAAAATAGCATTGTTAGGAGAGGTTGAAGAGCTAAATCTGGACCAGAATAAAAAGGAATTGATGTTAACTTTGTTGTCAGTGGCTAGACAACTTATAGCCATGGAATGGAAAAACAGGTTCAGGATAAGTAAATATAAATGGTACTGAGAAGTATGGCAGCTGGTACTAAATGATAAATTAACGATGGAACTTAAGGGGAAAAAGGTACAGTAAAACGTAATGAATTTTGGGCAATATGGAAACTATGTAATGTATGTTCTATTGAATGAGGAGGGGATAATGCCAAGTCTGGAGACCTGGAAATTTTGGAAAGGGTAAAGACGAAATATTGGAAAATGCTAATTCCTAATGTATAGCACTGGGTGGGATTAAGGGAATAAGGGGTGTCAAGTTGTTGTTGTTTTAGGTGTTTTATGTTATATATGTTTTATGTAGTTGTATGTTTTTGTAGATAGTGTAAAATGTATTGGTAAATGGAAACAATAAAAATTATTTTTAAAAAATCAGCAAGAGTACACAGATGCCACACATCAAAATGCTCATATATCATTTGCATCTTAGAATCATGCGCTAAAGGAACCATGCAAGGGAAGAAATGCAAGCATTGCAGTCAATGGGGGAAAGCCAATCCTGAAAATCTTTTTCTGTACTAATAGTCTGTAGTGGGATTATAAAATCTGTAAAATCTTGGAAATATCTATGAAACTGGAATGCTGGTGTAGGATTTCAGCAGCAGAAGTCTAGAAAGGTAACTTTTCAAAGTGTTGAGAATCTCAACTTTTGAACCCTACAGTTACAAAGAAGAACAAGAAGAACAAGAACAAGAACAAGAACAAGAAGAGAATGCAAGCGCGGCGCCAAAATGGCTGTCGCGCTCTTTGCGGGCCTCCCCACCGGACTTGGACATCCGGGTAGTTAGGGGGCGTGGCCAGCCCTCTTTAAAAGGGGTGGCCACGAGGCAGCCGAGCTGCCATTTTGCGAAAGCGACGGAGTGGAGAAGTTTTGCCCTGTCGCTCTTTGCTTTGCAGGGAAGCCTTCCTTTTCAGCGGCAGACAGCTTGGCTCTTCGCCTTCTTCTTAGGCTTCCCACCATCCTTCAGGGATTCTGCAATGCCTTCCAAGAAGAAGGCTATGGCGAATTCAGTTCGCCCGTCCAGGAGGCGGCAGCCGGGTCGGAGGACCACGACTGCGCCCTCCCAACAGGTCCCCTTTGCGGAGGCTCCCACCGGGACCGGTGGGATGGGGCAGATTAGTCCGTGGCCCGAGGCTGTGCAGCCTCAGACCGGCCCCGCTGGGGCTGCGGCCCCCGGCCAGCAACTGCCGGCCATGGGCTTGGGGCAGGTGGGTGGTCATGCCGCGGCCGGGCCTCCGGCCCCTGGCCCGCATCCCCCGGCCATAGGTTTCAACCAGGGGGGAGGGCTGGGTACAATTCCCTGGCAAGGCATGCCCCCGGCCTCGGGGGCCAGAGTTTTGGGCATGGCCCTAGTCGGGCCCGAGTCCCTTGGCAACGGGCCCGGGACCTGCGACCGGCGGGCCGTCCGGCCCGCTTGGCCCCCTTTACGCAGGGGGCTCTGTGATGGTGGATGCTCTACTGGCCCGCGTAGCGGCCTTGGAGGCATCCCTGGGGATATCCAACCCATCTCGGACACCTTTTGGCCGACAGGTCACTGTGGTGGCTGACAATCTTCAGCAGGCGGCCGGCCGGGTTGAGCTGCTCGAGGCGCACAGGTCGGCACCCGCCGCGGCCTCGCAGCTCCCCGCGCAGCAGACACCACCGGCGGGTGGTGGTCAGATGTGTACACCGAGCTCGAGTGCGGTCGCGAGCTCCGACGCTTACCGTGGGCCGGAACCCCCAGTGGGGGCGGCCCATGGGGGTGCATCTTGTGAGTATCCAGTTCAAGTTAATGCCCCCACACCACCGTCCACTATGGGGGAGGGTCTCCAGTGGCCATGGGCTTGTCAGGTCTGGGCGGGGGGACAGCAGCCCCCGGCTTACCCAGGTGCGGCTTTGCCGCTTACAGGTCCCCCTGGGGGTGGGGGGCCTTACGCCACAGGAAATGCAACGGGGGTCACGGGGGCGGTTCAGGTCCCTTTCTTGATGTCCCGCACTGCTAACGTGCCGGTGTCGGCATCATTTAGCTCAGGCCACGAGGGAGAAGATTTGGCGAGGAGAATACGTAGACATTTTCTCCCTATTGAACAGGGAACCCACCAAAGAGGAGAGGGAGGGGCAGGATGAGAAGGACAAAGAGCAGTCCCGCCGTCGCAAGCCACCGCGCACATGGGCCAACTGGTTGCCCGCATATCTCATATACATGGCGGTGTACCTCAAGGCCCGGCCCGATCTGGCCATCCCGATGGTCCAATATTTGGACAATATCTACAGGGTAATGGTTGATTTTCCTGTCCCGTCGTGGTTGGCTTACGATGAGGAATTTCGCATGAGAGTGCCCCTACACCCGGAGATGAGGTGGGACGAGCCCTGCCAGAAGCTCTGGCTTCTGTATATGACCCCCACGCGCCCCGAACCTGGGGAGAGGTATCATTGTGGACATGCGGTCCAGCGAACTGCTCCAACTCAGGCACCCCGCCAGGTGGCGGGGCAGGGGGTTCCAACCTGCCTGCTGTGTTGGAGCTTCTCGGCCAATGGTGCGTGCAATAGAAAACAGTGCCGATACAAGCACGAGTGTCCCTCTTGCGCTGGCCCCCACGCCGCCGCTGCGTGTCCGCGAGCAGGCGGGTCTCGGGGCAGAGGTAGAGGTGGACAGGGAGCGGGCAGACCTGCTGCTGAAGGAGCTGGTCACCCAAAAGGCCCCCTCCCCAGTTAATGTGGTCATGTTGGAGCGTTGGCTCGCAACATACCCGAGGAGGGAAGATGCAGGCTACCTGCTCGAGGGTTTCCAGCGGGGGTTTCGCATTCCGTTCACAGGGGATAGGTGCCCCCAAGATGCCCCCAACTTACTTTCTCTTAAGGGCAGGGAGGAGGTGGGCAGGGAGGAGGTTGCTAAGGAGGTTAATGCAGGCAGGGTTGCTGGCCCCTTCCATTTTCCACCCTTCCCCAACCTGAAGGTTTCCCCTTTGGGGTTAGTGCCCAAAAAGACACCGGGAGAATTTCGTTTGTTCACCACCTCTCATACCCGGCTGGCCATTCGGTCAATGATGCCATCCCTGATGACCTTTGTTCGGTCAGGTATACATCATTCGACCAGGCCCTGCGCATGGTGCGCTCTTGTGGCCCGGGTGCACTATTGGCAAAGTGTGACATTAAGTCGGCATTCCGTCTGCTGCCGGTGCACCCGGGCGACTTTGAGTTGCTAGGTTTCAGATTCCAGGGCAAGTTTTATGTTGATAAAGCCATGCCTTTTGGCTGCTCCATCTCTTGCTCGGCATTTGAACGTTTTAGCACCTTCCTCCAATGGGCCTTTGTTCGTAGGTCTGGGTCTCGGTCTGTAGCCCACTACCTCGATGATTTCTTGTTCGGGGGTGAACGGGGCTGGGACACGTGTACGCGTCTCCTCAACAGATTTCAGACGCTAATGCAGGAACTTGGTGTCCCTTTAGCACCCGAAAAGACCGAGGGCCCATCAACCAAGCTCACGTTCCTGGGTATTGAAATTGACACGGTTCTGCAGGCATCCAGGTTACCCATTGACAAGGTTTCAAGGGTCACTGCATTGATTTTGGCCTTACTGGCCAAATGCAAGGTGTCACTTCGTGAGCTCCAGGTACTGCATGGTCACCTTAACTTTGCCTGTAGGGTGGTCGCGCCTGGCAGAGCTTTTGCTCGACGCTTGTGCGACGCCATGGCTGGACTATCCAGGCCCTATCATAGGGTCCGACTGAACAAGGGCACGAAGGCTGATATGCTGATTTGGCTTAAGTTCCTTAAGGAATTCAATGGGGTGTCTTTTTGGAGATCTGACCATCTGGTGTCCCCTCGCTTCCAGGTTCAGTCGGACGCATCAGGGTCCCTGGGTTATGGGATTTACTTTGAGGGGAGGTGGGCCTATGGCCGATGGCCTCCAGCTTGGAGGGGCACGGATCGTTTACGTTATCTTACGTTCCTCGAGTTCTTCCCCATACTGGGAGCTTTGATGCTATGGGGTGCGGAGTGGACCAATTCAGTTGTTCATTTCTGGTGTGACAATGCTGCGGTCATGCACATTGTCAACTCACAGACGTCTAAATCACCCAGGGTTATGGAGTTAGTGCGCCAGTTTGTCTTGCGCAGCCTACGCCTCAATGTTCTATTCAGGGCCAGACATGTACCAGGGTATTAATAATGACATTGCTGATGCTTTGACCCGCCTGCAGATCCCCCGGTTCCGCGCCTTGGCTCCGGATGCAGAGGAATTTCCCTCACCACTCCCGGACGAGATATGGATGTTTGGCAAGGAGAGGTGAACCGGGCGATCAGCATGTCGCTGGTGCCCCGCACGCGTAAGGCGTATCACCATGCATTCACTAAATTTCAGGCTTTTTTGTGTGCAATTCCGTTTGCCCGAGATTTGGCCCATTCCAGTGGCACATGTCCTTCAATTCATGGTTTACCTACACGAGCAGGGCCTCGCTCCCAGCACCATAGCATCCAGGCTGTCAGCACTGGCATTCAAGGCCAAAGTGGGGGGTTATGCTGACAGCACAACTGACTTCCGTATACGACACATGTTGGAAGGGTGGACACGGGAACGGGGAACTCTACCCGGACAGCCGCCACCCAATTTCTCCAGGGGTCCTTACCCACCTTGCATGGGGCTGGCATGACCTGTGTTTCAACAGGTATGAGGCAGCTCTGTTTCATGCGGCTACCACGGTGGCCTTTTTTGGAGCGCTACGCATCAGTGAGCTGGTGCTACTGTCTAAGGTGTATGCGACGCGTAGGGCACTGGAATTCGAAGATGTCTATGTTTCCAATGAGTGGGATCAGTTGAGGATACGCTCCTCAAAGGTCAATCAGCACGGTGTAGGCAGTGGTGTAACACTGCTACGATGTTCCATTGCAGACATCTGTCCGGTTGGTGCCCTACGAGAGTTCCTTGCACTGCGTGGTACGCACTCTGGCCCGTTTTTCTGCCACCAAGATGGGTCTCCCCTTACTAAATTTCAATTTTGGAAAGTGACCGGTAAGGCACTGTCCAGTGTTGGCCTCCCTGGGGCTCGTTACGGCACCCATTCTTTTAGGATAGGAGCCGCTTCTACCGCGGCTGCATTTGGGTACTCTGGGGCGGAGATACGCCGTATGGGGAGGTGGGGATCGCAGTGTTTCCAGTTGTACGTTCGCCCTCTTCAATTGTGAGTACCAGTGAAGTCACTGTCCTGTTTCCTTTTTTCCTTGACAGACCCTGGGTGTCGAATCACACCGGTGGCAGTATGGCTGGTGGGCCACAGCTACGTGCATTGGGCAGCACAGTACGCTGCGGCGACAGAGTGGGGACCCCAGCTGGGACTACGTGCGTCCGCATGTCTTAGGTGGTACGGTAAGCGCGGGATGTTATGGCGGGAACTGTTGCCATTCCTGTTTTCCATCGGGGATGCTGACCCGCCTGATGTCCTGGTGATACACCTTGGGGGCAATGATTTAGGCCAGGTCACGGGCCTGTCGTTGAAACATGCGATATGCGGTGACCTGGCTTACTTGCATTATGTGTGGCCTGCCACAACCCTGATTTGGTCGGACATCATACCGCGTCACGCTTACAGGGGGGGCATTAACCTCCAGGCCCTTGACCGTGCTCGCCGGTCGGTGAACAGGGCAGTAGCCCGGTTCGTTATAGACAAGGGTTGGGGGCGCGTCATCCGACACCCCACCATTAATCTCCAAAACTGTGATCTTTATACAGGGGATGGGGTCCATCTGTCGCCCGGAGGTATGAACCTCTTTTTGGAAGATTTGCAAGCAGGCCTGTTGACCGAGCTGACAGTCTGGGGGGGGGGCGGTGAGTCTTCATTGAAGCCTCCCCGTGTGGCGGGTAGCACTGGTAAGGTAAATATTTATGACCCACAGGTATCCGGCAGATTCGCAATTGACTGGCCAACACTAGATAGGCACAAGTTGGTTAACGTTGTCCGGTCAACGACGAACCAGGCAATGGGGTGATGGCACGAGCTAGGCAGCATGCATCACCCCGTTATTTTACGGATACGCGTCAGAGGGTGGGGTCAGTAGTTAGTTTATTGACTACGGTCAACAATTTGTTTGTTGTCAACAAACAAATTGATACAAATGGATACATTGTAGCCAATTGCTGTTGGCAATTTTGGGAGGAACCTTACCAGTGTTACTGCGGCCTGCTTGCCTTGAGAATTACAATTGGTCGAGTACCAATCGAAATTTATAATTCGGACTAGGGCATGAATCAATAAATGTGGCCCAATGCCGTTATCCACTTATACTGGTGTCCGAGGCCTTTTTTTGGGGGGTGGGCATGCAATGCAAGCGCGGTGCCAAAATGGCCGCCGCGCTCTTTGCGGCCCCCCCACCGGACTTGGACATCCGGGTAGTTAGGGGGCGTGGCCAGCCCTCTTTAAAAGGGGTGGCCACGAGGCAGCCGAGCTGCCATTTTGCGAAAGCGACGGAGCGGAGAAGTTTTTCCCCTCCACCCCCTCCCTAGTAAACAGTGTGATATTTTGGTCGCTTCAGGGCCGGGTGGGAATTTTTGGCTGGAACCTACAATTGGCTCTTGGGTTCTGGCTTTTTTGCCCATCCCACACGGTTGCTATGGTTTGATACAGGGGTTTATTTGCTGTTGACTCTGGTCACATGGGCGGGTAGCACTGGTAAGGTAAATATTTATGACCCACAGGTATCCGGCAGGTTCGCAATTGACTGGCCAACACTAGATAGGCACAAGTTGGTTAACGTTGTCCGGTCAACGACGAACCAGGCAATGGGGTGATGGCACGAGCTAGGCAGCATGCATCACCCCGTGATTTTACGGATACGCGTCAGAGGGTGGGGTCAGTAGTTAGTTTATTGACTACAGTCAACAATTTGTTTGTTGTAAACAAACAAATTGATACAAATGGATACATTGTAGCCAATTGCCGTTGGCAATTTTGGGAGGAACCTTATCAGTGTTACTGCGGCCTGCTTGCCTTGAGAATTATAATTGGTCGAGTACCAATCGAAATTTATAATTCGGACTAGGACATGAATTAATAAATGTGGCCCAATGCCGTTATCCACTTATACTGGTGTCCGAGTCCTTTTTTGGGGGGTGGGCATGCAAAGCTAGATGCCTATATTGTTGGGAAATCATCGGAAGAAATAAATCATGAAATGAGGTGATGAAAAAGTACAAGGAAAGAAAACAGGGGAAATGAACAGCTAATAGATCAAGATATATGATAGATAATTCATTGAGCTATCAAGAAGAATGAGAGATGGATTTACAGAAGACACAGGTTCCACTGATTGGGCCCTTGCTATTGCCAGGAAGCCAAGGAGTGCCAAAATACCAGGGGAACAACTGCCAATAAATTATTTATTGAATACTAAAGTCATTAGCTGAATAATTTATTTGATGACAATATCCAACTTGCTACAAAGAAGGGATTAGGTAGGAAATAGAAGGGGAAAAAAGGGTCAAACTATAGTCTGTCTTTTCTAATCAAATCTTAGGTAAAGGTTGCCCAATGCTTGAAAGTCAGTAGTATCTGACTCTAGGGTTCAGCGCTCATTTCCTTTTGTTGTGAAAAAGCCAGCACTGTCTGCATCTGCAGACATTTCCATGGACATGTGGCAGGCATGAATAGACACCAGAGAGCATGGAACGCAGTTTACCTTCCCACCGAAGTGGTCCCTATTTAAAAGGTAAAGGTTTCCCTTGCTCGAAAGCCAGTCGTATCCGACTCTAGGGTGCAGTGCTCATCTGTTTCTAAGCCGAAGAGCCAGCGCTGTCTGCTTCTGCAGACATTTCCGCGGTCATGTGGCAGGCATGACTAGACACGGAACGCTGTTACCTTCCCACCGATGTGGTCCCTATTTATCTACTTGCAATTTCTTGCTTTCGAACTGCTAGGTTGGCAGGAGCTGGGATGAAACCGGGAGCTCATTTCCGTCCTGCAGTACTTGGGAATCGAACTGCTGACCTTTCACTTCCCAGTCAGCGCCTTAGCGACTTGAGCCACTTGCAATTTCTTGCTTTTGGACTGCCAGGTTGGCAGGAGCTGGGACAGAGACGGGAGCTAACTTCGTCATGCAACACTCAGGTCTTGACCTGCTGACCTGACCTTCCAGTCATCAAGTTCAGCATCTTAACCACTAAACCATCATAGTCCCACCAATCAAATCTTATGCAGAACTAGTATTAATTGGAGGAATAGTGGAATGAGATTTATGCATGGTCTTTATATCGGGAGCAGTGGTAGGCATCATCAAGTTCGCACCAGTACACACGTACTGGTAGTAAAAATGGTTGGCCCCACCCACCCCTTGCCCCACCCACTCCCTCCTACTCCTAAAAGAGGCTTCGGAGGGAGATGGCTCCATTTCCCCCTTCATCAAAGGCTTTTCCTGGGCTCTTTCACCCCAAAGTGCATCCCCAGCCACTGTGGAATGGTTTGGGAGGCACTTCGGGGTGAAACACAGCCCTGGAAAAGCCTTGGCTGAAGGGGGAAATAGCTTCGGAGGGAGCTCTTTGCTATAGAGCTATGACAATAGAAACCTCTTCTATTTTTATCACACTATAGCGAACCTCTGAAGCCATTTCCCCCTTCATCAAAGGCTTTTCATGGGCCCCATTTCACCCCAAAGCACATCCCCTGCCACTCCAGAGTGGCTGGGGAGGTGCAAGGGAAATGGCTTCAGAGGTTCGCTATAGAGTGATAAAAATAGAAGAGGCTACTATTTTCATAGCTCTATAGCGAAGAATAGTCACATGGCCAACAGACCACACCCACCCAGTCACATGGCCATGCCCACAATGTGGTAGGATTTTTTTTTGATGCCTACCACTGATTGGGAGTAAATATATAGACCAGTTTTCTGATTTGCATACAGGGCCCAACTGTAGATGCTGTCATGACGGTCTGATGAGATGCTGATCACACATGACCAAGCACATAATGGACAGATGGTAAATATTAAATAGGATACTGGCCATAGAATCTGCAGATATTTTCTTGCAACATCCTGTAGAATTTGTTGGAGAGCTGCTGCAAGGGAAACCACCTCAATACTCTGCATTTGTGGCCTTTGAGTCATACACTGAAGGAGCAATAGAGAAGGATTAGGTAACTACAACAAAACTGAACATGTTCATTTCAACAGAGAGGTTAATGGGAAAATACTGATCCCAGAACTGTCCTTTGTAGATAATAATGATTCAGCCTTGTCCAAGATCACAGAGATAGCAAACAAGAAGGTCTGATACAAATTGTAGGACATGGCCCCTTCGAGAAGGAATGCACCTAAGTGTCCTGAAAACATCCAAGAATAAGCTCGTAACAAATATATATATAGCCTTGGAGCAGATTTAAAACCAGCTACCAGTGAAGAGAACTGGAGGAGAGCCACTGTTAACAACTTCATTTTTCAGAAGAATGGAATAATGTCTGGTAAATAATGCTGCCAGGGAGATGTGACATCTTATTAAATCTGGAGAAGCATTAACAACACTGTTTCTCGGATTTTATGACCTTGCACACCTGCTTTTAGACTTGCTATTTTTTCCTCTCATCCCCTGTCAGTTGAAAACCTTATCTCTGAATTGAAATGGATACTCCCATGGATATCTCTTACCATTCACATTTCTACAACTATGAGCTGGGAAAGAAGAGGATGCAGACCAAGATCTTGGTATAGGTGAAGAGAGTAGCATTAAAACTTTACATAAGTATGCAATCCCACTGAAAGATGCCGTTTCTCCCCAGTTGCTTGGGTTCAGGGTCATACCAATAGACACGTCATGCAGAAACAACTAACACATATAATTGGTTTAAAAGGAAATAGCTATGTTCCTCAGAAAACACTGGGCAAAAACACATTTTACATGTTTTACTGTAAGCTTTTATTGTAGTTTTATGGGGGGTATTTTTAATAAGTTTGTTTGTTACATGGGAGATTTTATGCTGTTAGCCGCCTCGTGTAGGGATTCATTTTTCCCTAGAGGGATGGGGTATAAGTGTAACTAACTAACTAACTAACTAACTAACTAACAAATAAATAAATAAATGCTTCTCTAGATCAGGGTGGGCATTTTTTTTTGCCTATACCTACGAAGTCACCTAAGATTCTCCATTAATTAAAAAAAGCAGCAAATAGAATAAAAGGTTTCTACATATTGAGATCTTCAGGGGCAGTGGCTGTTGTCCAGCAACTTCACCAAAACCCTTCCCCCAACAAAATCTAAAATACCTGTACTTTACCTTTGCAGAGCAGGAAGGAAGGGAGAAAGAGATTTTGGTATTAAACATCTGGAAGACAAAGTATTGAGCAGTTCCTTCTTGCTGGCATTCCTCTACTAAAAATCAAAATTGCAGTGGCAGATTTTGTTTAACAAATGAATGAACAAATGAATGGACAGCTGGATGGATGGATCAGCAAGCAAGCAAACAAACAAACAAACAGATCCTTTCAAGGGTAACTTGCACTTCAGTAGGCGTTTGTTTCTGATGTTATAGACATGACCAAATGCTTTTACTCATTTACTGAAAACTTTCAATTTAAATGCTTCTTGGTTGATGTGGATCAACACAGGTTTGCACATTATTTACAGCATAGTCACAATGTTCCTTTTCCAATGACTGTCTAGATAAGGCTGATTGTTGTGTTCTGATGGTTTTATTGTACACAAGGATAACAATGTATCTGAGCCAATGTAACCTTGCCTATAGCAACAATGTAACCTTCAGCTGTATCATATAAACCCTGTAATAGGACGCGAGCTAATGACCACCAGCTGGCAGCAGCGAGCGTCCAAGCTCTCTTGGTCCAAACTCATCAAAGGCAACAGCGCGGGAAGTTTTCCCGCCACCACCTACACCTGGACAAGAAGGGCGTGACCTGCAATGACGTCACGCAGACAGTAGCCAATGGGCTACCATGGCACCACGTTCAAATGTATTACTGCTGTATATAAAGAGCTATCGATCCGCCATTACCTCATGTTCCCTCTGACCACGATGCAATAAACCTGAGTTAACCCAGCCCGAGGCTGTGTCCTGTGTCTTGGTTTGCATACACAAAATTGGCGACGAAGGTGGGATTGATGGATCCCCACGGAACAGCCAGGGCACAGAGCGGTTTCAACATCACCAAACCGCAAGACTGGGAGCTGCTTGAGATGGATTTCCAGGCGGCACTGGTGGAACTCAGAGTCAAACAAGACGACGAGGAGAGGAAGAGGGCCATCCTCACCAGAATGCTCGGGATGGAAACCAAGCGGACGCTGGTGGGCATAATCGCTCCGAAGAAGGTGAGCGACTTTAAGGCGAGCGATATCATGAAGCTGCTGCGAGAGCGGTTCTGTCCCTCGAGGGCCATGTTTCCCGCTCGGAGCGCGTTTTGGAGGCGAGTCCAAGCGCCGGACGAGTCGGTTGAGGCATTCGTGGCCGCCATGAGGATAGCCGCCGCCCCCTGTAAATGGGGCGATATCCTGGAGTTGGTCCTCAGGGACAGCGTGTTGTGTGGCCTGAGAGACAAGGAGGTACAGCGCAGCTTGATGAATAAGGAGCCGCCACCCACGCTGGCAGAGGTCATAGAGGCCGCGGAAGCCGCAGAGTCCACGAATGCCGGAGTGGACGAGATGCACCAGTGGCGTGAGTGGCGTCCCAGAGCCGGTAAGGCGGAAAATTCGGTGCACGGGAAGACCGGACAGTCGGTGCACGCGACTCGACGGGCCTCAAAGTCGTCTACGGAAGGCAGCGACGGCGAGGAGGTCCAGAAGGTCCGGAAGGGTGGTCGACGCTGCGAGGGTTGCGGAGCGGCCCACGAGCGCGCGAGATGCCCGTTCAGGAAGGCCGAGTGTTACACCTGCGGCCGTCGGGGGCACATCGCCAAGGCGTGCAGAAAGAGGAAAGAGGGCCGGAGGCAGTCACAAGACCGCGCAGCCAGACCGGACCGTCCAGCGAGGCCCAAAGATGGCGCCCAGACCACGAGGAAGCAGGACGGCGTGGGCCGCGTCTCGGACGGCAGCGAGGACGACGCCTCAGTGTTCAGCGTGTCCGCGGGACAGTCCCATTACTTCGTTGAGGTATTGGTACAAGGGGCCCCTATTAGGATGGAAATTGACTCGGGGTCCTCCTATTCCATAATTCCCCAGAAAGAGTTCCTGAAAATTGACCCCCACGTGCGGCCCAAGCTTAAAGCGTTGAGGTCCACACTACGGGACGTACAGGGAAACCGCATTCCGGTGTTGGGGGTCGGGAAATTTCGGGTCAAGTTTAAGAGACATTCCGCGGAACTGCCCCTAGTTGTCCTCAAAGGGGGAAGCTGTAGCCTCCTAGGGACACAGTGGTTTCAGCCCTTAGGTTTGTTCATAGGGGGGTGCATACCGTGGGGGGGGACCCAATACAAGCGGTTTGCGATGCGCATCCCGCCGTGTTTAAGAAAGGACTCGGAAGGTTCAAGGGACCCCCTGTAGCTTTCGACATAGACCCGGAGGTCCGCCCGATAAGACTCAAACCACGCAGGGTGCCGTTTGCACTCAAGGACAAGATAGAGGCGGAACTGGACAAACTGGTGGGCCAGGGGATTCTTATTCCTGTTGACTCCGCGGAGTGGGAAACTCCAATTGTAACGGCTCTAAAGGCTAACGGGGAGGTGCGCATTTGCGCTGATTATAAGTGTACAATTAACAAGGCGATCCGCCCTAATGCATACCCGGTGCCGGTGATCAGCCACCTTTTGGCCAGACTAAATGGGGGAAAGTGTTTCGCTAAACTCGATTTGGCACAAGCCTATCAGCAACTTCCAGTGACCCCCGCCACGGCCGCGGCACAAACGATAGTTACACATAAGGGAGCGTTCCAGGTGTCGCGTTTACAGTTCGGCGTGAACTCGGCACCCGGCCTTTTTCAATCGCTCGTGGAACGCCTCCTAAAGGGCCTGGAGGGGGTGTTGCCTTATTTTGATGACGTGTTGATAACAGGGGGGAGTGAGGCTGAACTGGCGAAAAGGTTGGACAAAGTACTGACCGTGTTCGAGAAAGCGGGGCTGAGATTGAGGAAGGACAAATGTGTTTTTTTCGAGACCGAGGTCGAGTTTTTAGGTTTCCGGATCACACCCGAGGGGATTAAGCCGTCTAAATCCAAGGTAGCAGCCATTAAAAAGGCCCCTCGCCCCACATCCAAAACCGAGCTGCAGTCTTTCCTGGGGCTCCTCAATTTTTACCATACATTCCTCCCGCGGAAGGCGTCCGTGGCCGAACCGCTCCATCGGTTACTTAAAAAGGAGGAGCCATGGATGTGGGGTGACGAGCACGAGAGGGCGTTCAAGGAGCTAAAGCAACTCCTAACATCTGAGGCAATCCTGACGCACTTCGACCCCAAACGGCCAGTGGTCCTAGTCTGTGATGCATCCCCGGTGGGGGTGGGGGCGGTGCTTTGCCACGTGTTGGAGGACGGAAGGGAGGCCCCGGTAGCGTTTTACTCAAGGTCCCTGTCCCAAGCGGAGCGAAATTACGCACAAACCGACAGAGAAGCGTTAGCAATAGTAGCGGGGACCAAAAAATTTCACGATTTTTTGTATGGCCGCCCGTTCAAAATCGTGACCGATCACAAGCCGCTGTTAGGGATTTTCACGGCAAGCAAGCCCACGCCACAGATCCTGTCCCCGAGGATGCTGCGATGGGCTATTTTTCTCAACGCGTACCAACATGAGTTGGAGTACAGGCCCGGAAAGGAGATCAGCCATGCTGATGCGCTCTCGAGATCCCCTCTGCCCTTGTCGGCGGACCAAAAGGCGAGAGCAGAAAGAGACCGCCAGGTGCTACTAATTGAGGTTTTAGACGCACCCCCAATAGTACCGGCCGACATTGCTAGGGCGACAGGCAAGGACAGGACGCTGGAAAAAGTTAGTTCATGGGTGCAGAAGGGGTGGCCGGTTTCGTCCCCGAGTACAGAGTTCGACCCATTTTTTAGGAAAAAGCTTGAGTTGTCCCTAGAGAGGGGGTGCCTTCTGTGGGGCCAACGGGTGGTGGTCCCTGCGCCCCTGCGGACGAGGGTGCTCGAACTGCTGCACGTCAGCCACCCGGGCATAGTTCGTTCAAAGGCGCTAGCCCGGAGTTACTTCTGGTGGCCACAGCTGGACGCGGACATTGAGCACATGGTCGGCACTTGCGAGGCTTGCCAGGAATCCCGACCTGAGGCGGCCCGTCTGCCGCATAGAGAGTGGGACACGGCAAGGGGGCCGTGGTCCAGGGTGCACGTGGATTTCGCTGGCCCGTTCCGAGGAACCATGTTTCTCCTAGTGGTAGATGCATTCTCCAAGTGGCTGGAGGTTATCCCAGTAAAGAGCACGTCCTCCGCCACGACAATTAGCCGGCTAAGGAGAGTCTTTTCCACGTTCGGTTTACCCGACACTTTAGTCAGCGATAACGCTAGTTGTTTCACCTCCACTGAGTTCGGAGCATTCATGGAGGCAAACGCCATTCGGCATGTCACATCCGCGCCGTTTCACCCGGCCACGAATGGCCAAGTGGAACGCCTGGTGCGTACAACAAAGGACGCGCTGCGGCGCATGGGCCCGGGGGACCTGAATCACCAGGTATGCCAGTTCCTTTTAGCGTATAGGGTGACCCCTTTAGCGTCGGGCTACTCGCCGGCGGAGCTCTTGATGCGGCGAAAATTGACCACGATCCTGTCCAGGCTGGACCCGACGAGGGTCGAGGATAAAGGGAAAAACATAGGGTTGGCAGTCTCGAAAGGTTTCGCCGCCGGGGACCCTGTTCACTGCAGGAACTATTCCAGCGCGGGGCCGGCCTGGGTACCAGGGAAGGTTGTAGAACAGACGGGGCCGGTATCGTACCGGGTCGAGACTAACACCGGCCTCCTCTGGAGGAGGCACGCAGACCAACTGAGGCACCGAGTGAGTGGGCCAGTAAGTGGAGCTCAGCAACAGGATTCAGCGTTAGGGTTCTCCCCCACCCGCTTAACCCAAGGGGGAGACAGCAATGGACCACAGTCCCAAACAAGGGGGGAAGGAAGCAGTAGCAGCGACCCCGACTCATATCCTTTTGATACGCCAGTTTTATCAGGGGCCGGGGAAGGGGGAGAAGAGTTCGCGACCGCTGCCCCCGATAGTAATTTTGAGTTTGATTTTGCGAGCCGGGGGGGTTTTCAGGAGTGTTCCCCCACCCTTCCAAGCGAGAAGAGGGGTTTTTCGTTAGCCCCCAGTGCCCCCGGTTCCTCCCTAAGGAAGAGCACACCTCCCAACAACGCCGCGGAGCCGCGGAAAGTCACTAACGAGTCTCCCTCTCATATTACAGGACAGGAAACCAGGGGACAAAGAGAAGGTAGCAAACCCGGGGAGTGGCAGCCCGCATCGAGACCCCAGCGTGTTCGAAATAAGCCATCTTGGCTGAGAGACTTTGTCTCCTAAGGGGGGGGAGTGTGTTTAAGTGTGGGCTCGAGACTTTGTCTCGTCCTAGGGGGGAGGGGTGTTGTGTTCTGATGGTTTTATTGTACACAAGGATAACAATGTATCTGAGCCAATGTAACCTTGCCTATAGCAACAATGTAACCTTCAGCTGTATCATATAAACCCTGTAATAGGACGCGAGCTAATGACCACCAGCTGGCAGCAGCGAGCGTCCAAGCTCTCTTGGTCCAAACTCATCAAAGGCAACAGCGCGGGAAGTTTTCCCGCCACCACCTACACCTGGACAAGAAGGGCGTGACCTGCAATGACGTCACGCAGACAGTAGCCAATGGGCTACCATGGCACCACGTTCAAATGTATTACTGCTGTATATAAAGAGCTATCGATCCGCCATTACCTCATGTTCCCTCTGACCACGATGCAATTAACCTGAGTTAACCCAGCCCGAGGCTGTGTCCTGTGTCTTGGTTTGCATACACAAAACTGATAATCATTTTTTTTTGTTTAGTCACACAGCCGATTCCAACCCTTTGTGACCCCATGGACAATTGCACACCAGGCACCCCTATCCTCCACCATCTTCCTCAACCTGACCAGCTCTGTGCCCATTGTATCAACAATACCATCTATCCATCTCATTTTCTGCCACTCCCTTCTTCTGTTGCCCTCAACCTTTCCCAGCATCAAGGCCTTCTCAAGTGAATCCTCTCTTCTCATTTGATGTCCAAAGTACTTTAGCTTCATCTTCACTATTTGACCTTCCAAGGAGCAGTCAGGGTTGATTTCTTCTAAGATCGCCCTGTTTGTTCTCCTCGCTGTTCTCTTCAACCATACCATAAGTAAATATAGATTTAACTACTAAATCACAAGCACATCTTTATTTGCAACTTGTTGGTCTGGCATGCTTTTATCTAATTGTACCCTCTTTGTGTGATTGGCTGAGCAATTTGTGTCTCATTATTTGATGGATTGGGGCATTAACAAGATGAATAATTAAAAGGATGCACTCGATGTGTGGTGTGTGAAAGGATGGCTGATCATGAATGCCCCTAAACATGGTAACTATGTTCTTGCATTTTTCACATCAAAAATGAAATAGTCATTTTGTCATTAGATGCAAAAATACCAAACCTGGCAAACTCACAGTGTTGTGCCTTCTGTGATTTTGTGCAAAATGGGTGGGATGGGGAATAAAGAAATGAAAATAGGGTGAGCTTTCTCCTCTAATAGCCTTACTTTCTCATAAATGACATGTAATAACTTAAAAGAAAAACAAATAATTCAGGTGCTGTTTTGTTACTATACTCTAGTATGCTTTTGAGGCTTTAATGAAGAAGAATATACTTGATGGTCTCATCCTAGGCAAATAGTTCTATAATTACAATAGGCAGCAAAAAACATTGAAGCACCTGGATGTCATACATGAGAGGTCATCATAGCCTGGAGATTAATTGTACTGAGTGATTGGAAATCTTCCCTGCTGGTGGTTCCTCTGTCTCTCCTTCTCTAGTTTCAGCTATGCTTCCTTACATTATCAAATGCAAAGAAGTAGCAGCTTCGTTCATTCATTCATTTTTATACTGCCCATCTGGGATATTTCCCACTCTAGACAGTGTACAACAGTTAAAACAACAAACAACAGTCCCATTCGACATAATAATAATAATAATAATAATAATAATAATAATAATAATAATAATAATAATAATAATAATAATAATAATAATAATAATAATAATAATAATAATAATAATAATAATAATAATAATAATAAACCAACATTATCCGAAGGCATCTGAGGAAGACAATATCAAATATAAACATCCAACTCATTTGGAAATGGTAAGATATCTTTAAAAGCCTATTTGAAGAATAAAGTTTTAAGCTGGTTCTTAAAAGCATCCACTGGTATTGCATTCCAGAACATAGGCGCCACCCACTGAAAAGACTCTGTTTCTTGTCATAGCCTTCCTAGCCATCCTTGGAGTCAACACCTGGAGCTGGGTAGATTGTTATAACTGAGTGATGCGAGAAGTTGTTTTGAGGGAGAGATGCTCCAACAGATAATAAGGTCCCAAATCGCATTGGGCCTTATATGTTAGCAATAACACCTTGTATCTTGACATGGTAGAGAACAGGAACCCAGTGGAAGCCTGAATTTATTTGTACCCATCACCCACCTGGCCGCTGCATTCTGGATCTGTTGCAAGCTCCATATCAGATACAAGGGGTTGTGAGAGATCACCTGTCCAAGAAGGGATGCAACTGTCTAATCTTGCGGAGCTGGTAAAAAGAAACAAAACTATTGCATTGTCCATGTCTTTGTAGAGCCAATGGGCTTTCATGTCAGTGGATGTAACATATTGTTTTTGACACCTTTCAGATGTAGCAACACAGTGTGGTGTTTCTGTTGAAAAATTTTATGCTGTTGTCTACATTGCTTCCACTAAAATGTTAAGCTAATCAGAAATATTGGCAATATTTGCACACTTTTCTTGGACCCTCTGAATGCTGAACAGCTTTTCAGCCTGGAGATCAATAAATGAACAGAAATGGCTGGTCCAACCATTTGCGGTGCTTTCCTTACTTAGACAATGAAAGACAGTGTCCGTAAAATGTGATTATAATTATTCTATCATGGCAGAAAGGCCACATTTTGAGAGACCTATAAAAGACCTATAAAGGACCTATAAAGAATTACATAGTCTTGGGTTTTCCTGGTTTCTATACTTTTATATCCTACTTTCCTTTCATACTTTTTCATTCTGTGCTTTCCTTTGTAAAATGATCTTGCTCAAATGGAGGAGGAGAAGTAGTAGTAGAAGAAGAAATCTTCAAAGCATCCCGCTGTGCTGTAATGTTGTTTCTTGGTAATCCTGCAGTGCTCTTTATGCTGGAATGAGAAATATTGTTTAATCAACAGAGCAGTTCCTAATGGAATTGTTGCAAAACTTGCATCTGATGTTTCCAATCAGTGAATCGCAATGTTGTAGTTTAGGAAAAAGATTTGTTTGTTAAGCTCTTATGAAGTACATTTTGAATGCCTATTTGTGTATCATTTCACAAGCTGTGGCTGCATCGTTGTTTCCATGAATGGCAGGCTTTGAGGGATTAGTCTTGCTCCTTTCCTATGTTGCTATAATTCACTTTGCAAATCTGCTGCTACCAAAAATTAAGGATTGAAAGCCAATACAGTGGAACCGTTTGTACTTTGCTTTGTTTATCAAGAATAAATACCAATGACTCAAGGCTTCTTACACAAAATCTACCCTATAAATAGATTGCCTTGTATAATTTATGCAAGAAACAGGGATTGTTTTCAAATCATCAGATACACCAACTCTGTTTCAGTTTAGGTGGGTCATATAAATTGCCTTGTGTTCCAAAATGGAGGTGGGAGAATCATGCTAGAGCTCCTGCAATGTAATGCAAATGACAGATGACCATATGGTGTTTAAAAACTAACCAGTGTTTTGTGGCATAAGATTTAGTGTGATAATGCTCATTCTCAGTAGCACTAAATATGATCTCCCATGTCTGTCACTGAGAGTAACATTTCAGACTTCTGATGAAGTGGGCTCAGAACCATGAGAGTATGTCACAACAAACCAATTTGTTTTTAAGCTGCCTTAGAACTCTTCGGTTTGTTGATTTGTTTGTTTTCTTGCTGGCTGTTTGCAGTCACCCCTGGATACAAAGTCTGTGTTTGATTAGCATTTCTAAACAATATTGCTGGCACTTGAGATGAGCAAGGAAAACTCACAAGCAATGGAGCTATTAGAGCAAAGTGAAACTGACAATTTCCTCCATGCTGTTTGCAAAAGGTCATCTGCAGAGGAAGGCAAATATATAAATGCTGCAAGAAATAAGTTCACAGATTACAAGAAAAAATAACCCCTCAAAATATGGATGTTGAAATCTTGGTTTTAGAATAGCTGTGCTTTCATTTTGTTCCTGTAACAGGCTATGTTGGGGTCACTAAGCAGAGAAATTTATTTCTGAAAACATTGCTCCACCAATTGTACTGTAGCAGTGGCAGAAACGATAGCCAGTATTGCACCACCTTCAAGAGGTAAATACCCAATGTAATATTATAGTTGAATCGCCTCAGATGATGGTGGATGCTACTGCATTGGCGGTTTTCAAACAGAGGTTGAATGATCAAGAGCCAGGAATGCTTCACCTATGGATTCTCTCCTTTGGCAAGGACCTCATTGTACAAGCAGGGGCTTGCTTTTGAGCAGAGTGCTGTAGAATTGAATTGAAAATTACTGGGACAGCAATCCTATGCACTTGGGTACTCAGAAGGAAGTATCAATGAGTTCAACGGAACACTTCCACTATGGGAAGCTGTGTATATGATCCAAAGATGCAAAAATGAACTTTTAAAAACATTTCCTAGAGTGATCATGTTGGCTGACGTATCATGGGAGTTGAAGCAGAAAAAGTAACTTTTCCTTCCTGGATTATTGTATATAGTACATGTCCCAGTTTCTTTTAGAATGTTCATTGCTACTTGTTGGATAACAAAGAAAAAAGACAGCTGTGTGATCCTTATACAATACAAAAGCAGAAGAAAGGCTATACTTTTATTGAATTACTAAAAAAAAATCAAATATTATGTGAGTTTTCATGATTTCAGCCAACGTCTTCAGGGATGCACCAATTTCTTGGGAATAATGCAGGAAAATTATTAGCGCAACTCCCAAATGTTTATGGCAAGATGATGTGCCAGGCTTTGTTTCTTAGAGGTGAGTTGGGAAAAAGCAGGCTGTTGTGTATTAAGGCACATTTGCAAGTAGTGCGGGCAGTGCCTTGTAAGAGGAAAATGGCGGTTTCCCGCCATCCAAATTATGAATCTAAAGTGGCACGAAATCCCCCATTCCAGGGCGCGTTGATTATGCTAATCCAAGCAGTTACAGTTACAGTTTTGTATGGTTTCCCCGTGCCCCAATGGGCACGGAACAGCCCGGCAGAGGCCACTTCGGTGAGAAAGGCTCCCTGGCCCGTGGGCTCTGCGAGCACCCAAATTAAGGGGGGTGGATAAATGATAGGGTTTGATTCACCCAATTCCTTGACCTGAACAGCGGCTCTGCTGAGAGAGCAAATCTCTAACCTCTGTTACGTATTAGGCAATTACTCACTCTGAGTTAAGCTTATTCTCTGGTGCAAATAGAAGCCATATTTACCCTAGCCTTAGCCTCAGACAATGGTCAGTGTTTGTCTTAGTTAATTAACTTCCCCAAGAGAGGTTCTCAATTAACCCGGGTAAATGGGTGATGTAATTTTCTGTCATATGACCATTCTACCATGCGCAGCCTTGGACATAATATATACTGATGATTTTCCCTCAATAAATCACTGGTCTTCGCTCCATCTTGCCTCGTGTCGTTCCTTTGACCAGTCTCCTCCGGGACCTCAAGGGCCGCTTTACGGCCCCAATTCCTACATCTGGTGACCCCGAGACGTGATCTACTCGAGAGTAAGCGACCCCCGAGCGGTCTACGTGTGAGTAAGCGATCAGCACAGCCAGGTTCTGCGCTTGAACCTTGTCCCATCATCCCGGAGGACAGCGCGGCAGCCCGGTCGGTAAGCCAGCCGATCGGGAAGACAGCCCAAGCGGCGAGGCATTACAGAAGAGGCTTCCTACAGCTTGCTCCCGACTTTCGCGGCGGCTTGCGCCAAAGGGAAAAACGCGTTCCGCTCAGGGCAGAGGTAGACTCAGTCCGGATAGAGACCCAGAAAACCCCAGTGCAGTCAGAACCATCAGCCCCAAGAAGTCTCTATCCGCCATTTCAGCGTAAGCAGGGCAGTGTAGGGAGCATTCCCTCAGTGACAGCTGCAGACGTCACTGAAGGAATTCATGGCATGAGAGGCCTTGGCGCTTCTCTGACAGTTAAAAGTTCCCTGCAAAGAAAGAACTCCATTCAGCGCAGGGGTGAGGAAGATCCATTCACGGGGAAATTGCCAGTGGCACAATTAGCTAGCGCCCAACTGCTGTGCTCAGCCTATCTGAAGGCAGACACACGTTCAGGCAGGGCTGCTCAGCGCCCACTGCTCACGGAAATCTGCACGGCCCCTGGCCACGCAGGGCTCCAGAGCAGACCCATTGCCACACTCAGGCGCAGAGCAGTGCCAAAACCCCAAGGCGCCTGCTTCCAGTGTGGAAAAATGAGACACCTTAGAAGAGAAAGCCAATCTAGACCAAGCAGATCTTCAAAAGATTGTCTTCATGCCAAATGGCCACCCTGGCATGCATTTGGCCCAGGCTAGAAAGGAGGCAGCCATCGCCCTGGCTATGCCAGAGGAACCATCCCAGCAACAGTACCCCGAGTTCCCCCAGGGCACAGGCAGAAGCTGCTGGTCTCACCTTGGGAGTAGCCCAGAGAAACTTGCCCCTAAGTAGAAGCACCCAGATGGCTGTAAATAGCCAGCTGTGTATTAGCCATCTCCTCATGTGTAGTAAAGAACGCTGCAGATCAGGGGAGGAATGTGCGGATGCGTAAATAAACGTGTGTATGTGTGGTGCACCACTGAATGTATGTCTGCAAGAACTGTGTATGATTGCAAAAGCCTTGTCTCTATGACCACAGTATGACTGAAAAAGTGTTCCTTGTGTGTAACTGCGTGGTAATGTCACTGTGAAATATGTGTTAAACAATTTGCACTCTGCTCATGGGCAGGAACTATTTAAAGTTTGAGAAAGCATGATGAACAAAACCCCTTGCCTTGCCTGCTTAGCAGCTTAAGCAGGAGAGGAGGAGGGGGGGGAATCCTAACCTGCAATAGGGCGGGGTGATTCCCCCTTCCTCCCTTGAGACTTTTCTTTGTCAAAGGATTAAGCCACTCTTGGAAACCGATTCTGCAACCCTTACAGATTTTTCTTTTCAGAAGCGCGATCTGAAAACAAAAACCACTTCTATGAGTTTTCCTCACTGTATCATAAGCTATGGGGCCCCTTCCTACGTCTGTGTTCCTCAAACCCCCATCTCTGTGTTTAAGGTTTTTTGAATGTCTCTTAGCGTCTGGAAGTCGTATCTCACTAGGAGTGAGAGAATTGCATTGTCTTCCTGTGCGTATTGTGTTATCATCTTGTAACCTCGGTTCTCAACCTTTTAAAGTCAGGGGCCAAAGCTCCGGGGCCTCAGGCAGCTCTGGGGGTCCGGACAGTCATCCTGCCCTTCCTTCGCCACACAGCCCTTCTTGGCTTGGTGGGGGTAGTGGCAGAGCAACATGGGCCACTTCCGGCCCACTCGCCCACATCTGGCCGCAGGTTGAGAATCGTTCTAACTCTCCTTCATTCTCTTAGGAAAGATATTGTTCTGGTATTTTGACTTTAATCTGTGCAAAGTAACTCACTCATTGTACCCCTTTCACAGGAAAAAGTACGCAAACATTCTTGCACTCTGTATATTCAGAAAATGCTTACCTTTTTTACAGGAACAAAATTCCTTTCCAGGCCTTATTTCTACAGCATTACACTCCTTCCTTTCACAGGTTAATTACTGATAGGTATTTCTTAACAGGAGGACCCGGTTGCCTTGGTTACCTGACCTAATCTGATTTCGTTATGATAAGAGTTGTTGCATTCTCATTGTGCTAACTTCTGACTTGTCTTTCCTCCTTCCCTCCTTTCGCCAGTGGAACTCCCTGCTGGAAATGTTTAACTTGTGTGTCTTTTCATTTTTGTGTATTATTTCCTTACAGCTGGCACGTCATAGTTAGCTTGTTTTTAATAAGTCTTAGTAGGTCATTTTAAGTATGGCACCTGGCCCACAGCACCCTCTCTAGTGTGCAGACACATTTTGCAAACTCCAGAGCACAGAGGAAGGATTAGTCCCTGAGCTCCCGAGCATGTGCAGAGTGCCACCCATTAGCCAGGACTGCCTAGGACCATTTTAAGAGTGCAGTCAGGTCACACCTTCAATCAGATACAGGCATTTTTAGGCCACCCCTTCCCTTTTTGCTGCTAGTATAAGCGCAGGCAAAAGGCTAAGTCACCATCTGGCACTCTTCTAAACATGTGCACGCACGCCATGGGCGGATGTGCGCAGGGGGGCCTTCTTGAGAAATTTACCCAAGGGAAGCCTGGCGCTTCATGCGCCAAGGTTTGCCATAAGACCCCAGACTCGTCTCGCTTCAAACGCAGACAGTCACCTTGTGTGAATTTATGTCACTGGTTCCTCTTCAGGGGGCTAGGACAGTTTTCACTTATGGGGGTCGCACATATTAGGTTCTTACTTGGCAAGAGGACCAAGCTTGGCGCACGCTCCTGACTCTTCCGCAAGCGGGCAGAGTTGGCAGCCGTGAACCTCACCTTGCGCACCCTTGCCAAAGAACGCTTAAACATAATTGCTGACAGCCAGTTTCCTAGGAATTTGCTTCACAGTCTACCGGGAGCACACATCACTCCCGTGATAGACAAAAATTTGCTAAGTTTGTTTCTCACGACTCCAATTCAGAGTCATGCATTCCCTCTTCAGAATGCCAAAGCGCTCGCAAGGCAGTTCAACCTGCCACTTTCCCAAGCCCAAGGCATAGTCCGTTCCTGTCTGCATCGTGCAGGGACACTGGGGGGGCCCTCGTGGGGGGTCAACCCACAAGGGACAGAGGCCATCCAGGTGTGACAAAGGGACGTCACACATCCCCACATTTTGGCAAATGGCAGTACATGCACGTTTGCATTAATACAAACAAACAGAAAGGGGGGGAACACCGTCCCATAGTTGCACAGCAATTGCTATCCTATAAGTGCAAAAACTAATTAACTCTTTCAGAATTTTTATCTCCCAAACAAGTCTCTTCCCCATGCAGGTCCCAGAGGCCAGAGTCAGACCCGGATGATTGCAAAGAGGGCACCAATCACTGTCCTGGATGTCATCAGCTGTCCGTCTTCCTTTACTCAGTGCTACTTCTGAGGACCATGCTCTTCCCCAAAACAAGACTTTTCCAAGCTCAAGTTACACACGAAACCCCACCAAGAAGAGAAGCCTCATCCTTCGAAAAGCTGCTGAATGTCTTTTATTGCTATTGTTATCTGTAGTTGCTATTATTTATACATGCCTTGTACAATGCTCCAGTTGGGATTTGCAAGGGACACTTGAATTTCTGTATGTTGTTAATAACGGCCAGCTTCCACCAAAGGAAGCCAGACCGGCCCATGTTTTGCACCGGCCCATTGCTTGGAAAGATTGAGCACCCGGTAGCCGGTAATCCCCAGTTTATCTTCACACCTCCCCATAGGTGTTAGAAAAGACATTTGCACAATGCCAGAAGCTGCAGAGATAGCTTAGAATCAACCCAGGTCACAGTATCAATGACACATCTCATTATCTTGCCTTGCTACAGAAAGCAGTCTGAATTCAGACCCACAGCTCTGGAAAACCAGGCTGTAGTCAGTATATTCAGCGTGTCAGGCTTAGCCATAGGCAACGCTCGGAGAATTGGTCAATTGGCTTGCGGATTAGCAAAAGCCATCAACCACACCTCCTCAGCAATAGCGCTGCTCAACCAGGAGCAGGCAGAGCTTTGCCATGCCATACTGGATAATCAAGCAGCTATCGATTATCCCCTATTGTTACATCATATGGGCTGCAAGTCTGTCCACAGCATGTGTTGCTTAAATCTCACAGACAATACCCACAAGATACAGAGCCAGCTCACGGACCTCCACACCCTAGTTAGGGACATCAAGGAGGATTCTTCATGGGGGTGGTAGGACTCCTTGTGGTCGTGGTTCCCATGGGGACGGCTTCAGATGACACTCAAAGTGATTGTGGGGGTGGTAATACTGGGCACAACAGTGTGTTGTTCCATGCAATGTATTCCCTCACTGCCATCGAGATGTCCCCCATGGAGGGAACCCCGAAGCGTCATTCTCGCTCATCAGCTGGTACCTCTCTTATGCAGAGTCGCCGGTCAGGTCCTTAAATAAAACTGAAAGGGGAAATATGGTTTCCCCGTGCCCCAATGGGCACGGAACGGCCCGGCAGAGGCCACTTCGGTGAGAAAGGCTCCCTGGCCCGTGGGCTCTGCGAGCACCCAAATTAAGGGGGGTGGATAAATGATAGGGTTTGATTCACCCAATTCCTTGACCTGAACAGCGGCTCTGCTGAGAGAGCAAATCTCTAACCTCTGTTACGTATTAGGCAATTACTCACTCTGAGTTAAGCTTAATCTCTGGTGCAAATAGAAGCCATATTTACCCTAGCCTAAGCCTCAGACAATGGTCAGTGTTTGTCTTAGTTAATTAACTTCCCCAAGAGAGGTTCTCAATTAACCCGGGTAAATGGGTGATGTAATTTTCTGTCATATGACCATTCTACCATGCGCAGCCTTGGACATAATATATACTGATGATTTTCCCTCAATAAATCACTGGTCTTCGCTCCATCTTGCCTCGTGTCGTTCCTTTGACCAGTCTCCTCCGGGACCTCAAGGGCCGCTTTACGGCCCCAATTCCTACAGTTTTGGATCCTGTTTCCCATTGGTTAATTACATATATGCCCCATTATGATTGGTTAGTTACGTTTGTCTGGCGGGTCGCTACTTTGTAACAAGGAGCCACCACTGGGAAGACACTATATAAGCCCCACAAGTAAACAAGGGTGGGGCCAGACCGGATCTTCACTTTCCACTCCGTACAGGTAGCCAGCAACATGATAAGCCTGGGTCTCCTCCATTATGCTACGCTTCTATGGTAGCTAGCCTTTGCCTCCTACATGGCAAGAATCCAGAGGGACTGATTCCACTGGGATTGAATAGCCATCTCTGTGTCCGGAGAACCTTGTAAACTCATCTCTAAAAGACTGTTGAATAAAGACTTGTTGCTGTTTTGTTCATCATTGTATGGACTAGTGCTTATAAGGGCCGGACATAACACAGGCTGGATTTAATATTTTTTTATCTCCCATTCCACAAACATAGGAAGCATAATGCCCACCCACCCCTACCTGCAGCTGGCCTTCCTTTGAAACTGCAAGGTTTTTTTGGCCAGAGAAAATGGTAACAGACCAAGAGCCATTCATCAGGGAATTGGGGTTAAAATTTGGTGATACAGTACTGTAATTTTACATTGTTCGATATATCCAAATGATCCGCTGGTTATGAAATAGCAAGGGTAACACTTGTATGCCCTAATATACAGAAGGAGTATGCTGGAAATATATAAAGAGATTATGAGAAGACAGCTTAGGAGGGATATACATTACATTATTGTATGCTGCTGTCATGGAACATTAGCAAGAACAAGTGAGTAGAAGGAAAAGTGGGCCAACTGCACTCTCTGCTGTAAAAATAAGCACCCTCTGTTGAAATCTGCGTGGTTCTTTGTGCTTCCCATTAACGAGGAAACCGAGATCTATCTAAGTATAAGTTTTCTTGAACAGCTGTTGTTGTATCTAGGGAGAATACCAGAAGGTCAAACAGTGAATTACTACTATTTAATTTACATTTTGTTAACTGAAACCTTCATATGAGATTGTTCCTCTGACAATTCCCACTCTAGCAGTAAAGGAACTCATCTGCAAAGTTTAAGGCAGGGACTCTCAGCCTGCAGCCCGTGGGCCGGATGCAGGCTGCTGCACCATTTTAATTTAATTTAATTTAATTTAATTGTCACATTTATATACCGCTCACTCGGCCAAAGCCAACTCAGGGCGGTTCACAATATTTTTTTTTTTAAAAACCACATGTTAAAAACAGTTAAAACTACCCACCCCCTAAAAACAAGGGGTGCAGGATCCAAAGGCACCATGGGGAGGAGTTCTTCTACACCAACCACCCAATGGAGGACACCATTTCATGTGGCCCACCACCACCTCCACCACACCCGAAAGTGTCATGTGGTGGAGGAAGGGCAAAATGGCTGTCCAGCCCTCAAAGCTATCTGAGGGAGCATGACCTGGCCCCCAGCTTAAAAAGGTTGAGAACTCCTGGTTAAAGGAGAGGGAAGTCTCTCTGCTGGTATATTGGATTTCCCATCATGCTTGGTACAAGAAAAGGTTTCATTTCTAGCACAATGCCAGCATGACAAGCTGGTAAACGATATGATGCATCTTTCATTGTTCAGAGCATTTTACACTGCAATAATGGGCATGAATTTACAAATATTTGAGTTACAAGGATTTGTTTGGTATTTTAAATAAGCACCAGTCAAACCAGCTTCGATGAGAACACTGAATTTAACTGTATCCTGCTGTTAACCTCTTTTCAAAACAATAACAATTTGCTGCAGTATCTTAAAATATTTCGGGCATTTTGCTATACTTAACAGGATCGAGCAACATTCTCCTCAATGAATCTTATGTATAAGTAGGCTAAAAAGTAATTCTTAGCCAATGGACATATTAGCTAGTAAGTCCTGGGAACGGTACCTTGTTGTGTATTGAGATAATTATTAGTATTACTATCATTACTTATTATTGCATGTTAAAATGGCAATTCGCGCCATTCTAGTTAAAGGTAATTTTGGTGCGCCTTCCCCAGGTTAAGGAGTGCTCATATGAAAATGTCTTCCCGATTGGTTACTAGCAGGGATTTGTTGTTGTTGTTCAGTCGCAGTCGATTCTGACCCTTTGCGACCCCATGGACCATTTTCCTCCAGGCACCTCTGTCCTCCACCATTCTCCTCAGCCCACCAAGCTCTGTGCCCATTGTGTCCACAATACCATCTATCCATCTCATCTTTGGATGCCCCCTTCTTCTCTTGCCCTCCACCTTTCCCAGCATCAAGGCCTTCTCAAGTGACTCCTCCCTTCTCATTTGATGTCCAAAGTACTTTAGCTTCCTCTTCACTATTTGTCCCTCCAATGAAGAGTCAGGATTGATTTCTTCCAGTATTGACCTATTTGTTCTCTTTGCTGTCCAAGGGACTCCCAGGACTCTCCATTGCTTAAATATAGCACTACTGATTGGTTAATTAAGGTTGTCCAAAAAGGTTGCTACCTTGTAGCATTGGGTAATGGCCGCTCAGACACTATATAAGCGCCGCTTGCAAATAGGGATTTGGCTCTTGGTTCGCACGCACGCTCACACAACACACGCCCGTGTGGAGTACCTTCAGTAGGCGCAGGTGCAGGACTAATCCCAGCTAGCAGAATAGCGGAACGAGCGCAGCCAAACTCATGTATAAACTAATGTCTATTAAGCTTTAGTATTGTTTCCAAGAGTTGTGAATAAACCATTGTATCATTGATTGAAGCACCGCTTGTTGAACTCTTCTTTATAAAAGCTTAAGACACAACATACCTCCACAGCCATCAGATGACCATTGAGATGCATTAGGAATCTTCTGCTGCCAAGAGGAATAAGAATTTTGTTTGTGGCATCTAGAGGTGTCGTCTGATTACCCACAATGCACCAAATCTTGTCTTATTCTGAAAGCTAAGCAAAGTTGGGCCTGGTTAGTGCTTGAATGAGAGAACAAATACTAAGTAGGGCTCAGAAAGAACTTTACCTGAAACTCTAGACCAGTAGTTCTTAACCTACAGCACCAAATAATTGGCCCCTGATTTGGCTCCAGTCACCAGTGCCAACACTGCTGGAATTGGCTGCAGCCTCAATTATGGCCATTGTAAATGCATTTACAATATCCATAAATAAGTCCACAGCTGTCGTAAACACATTTACTACAGCTGTTAATGAGTCTGCGGCCATCATTAACACATTTACTACAGCTGTAAATGCATCCACGGTCTTCGTAAATATGTTTACGACAGCCGCTGATGTGTTTTACGGCAGCATTTACAGTGGGGGGAACCATCAGTCTGGCCCGCTCAGCTGTCTGAGGTGGTGTGGTCCGGCCCACAGCTGAAAAAGGTTGTGAACCTCTGCCCTAGAGATTCATTCAACTGAAGGCAGCTTCCTATGTTGAAACATTCCATGGGTCTTGGAAATATCCTGTAGGGCAGACAGTTCAGAAGGTGTAATCAACCTACTGGTTTAAGGTTCTGCTGAAGGCAATGCTTGGTCATGAAATGTGCCATTTTTTGGTAATGATTGCTTTGGATCTGTTAGATTCAGACTGGTTTCCCTATGAAGGTCAGGCAGGCTGCCGCAGATATTTTCTTCCCATTGATTTCAATGGTAGGGAGAATTTTAAGGGGGGGGGAGAGTGAAACTAGCAGGGGAATAGCAACTGTCTTCTCTTGTCACTTTTTTTTTTAAACTAAATGTGGGAGAAAATGAAACTGGCAGAATTTGCTTTCCACAAGTCACAGAAAACATGACAAATGTTGCTTTTTCTTAACTTGTTGCCTGGGTTATGCAGCCTACACACATTTGCTCCATATTTTTAGTTTGAATTAATTAGAATTGACACTTGTTTCTCTTTGTTGTTGTTCAGTCGCACAGTCGATTCTGACCCTTTGCGACCCTATGGACCATTGTTCTCCAGGCGCCTCTGTCCTTCACCATCCCCCTCAATACTCCCAGTTCTGTGCCCACTGTGTCTACAACACCCTCAGACAGCGGATTTCGGAACACAGGTCTAAAATCAGACATCAGGTCACAGAAGCCCCTTTAGTCTCTCACTATATTGAAAAGCGCCATACGGACAGGGACTTTCGTTTTGTGGTATTAGAAATTGTCCGACCAAAACCATTTGAACGATGTGACATTAACAAAAAATTGAGACAAAGGGAAGCATTCTTCATCCACTTTCTTGACACAATGCATCCGAATGGGTTAAACCAGGAGCTCGACTTGGCAGCGTTCCTGTAGGAGTATAATCCTCATCACCTGGGTCAGCACTAATCTAGCTATTAGCTACATATGAGTCAGCTTCTAACTGTGATAAAGGTAGCTGTTTCTCATACACCTTTCAACGTCCATATGCACCTAATAGTTGAGCGGAGGCAGGACGCGGGTTTAAGAAATCAGCATTACACGTTGGTAAGCTAGTATTCTCATTCTTTATTGTATATTTAAGTGTGCTTATGTATATTCAGCCATGTTAATCATTTTGCTTATGTGTAATTTCCATGTATAGATCTCCTTGAAGAAGATATTTTTTATTCGAAAAGTTGCAATAACTAGTATCGACTTAGAGAATAACATCGCTATTTCAGTGAAGTTCCATGCTTGTACAGTTTATTTTCTCACATCTTGGCTCATCATTCATTTACCAGTGATTAGCAACTATTTTTGTTTTTCACCCATAGAGGAAATTCTTAAGTTACTACGTTTCTGAACATATTTCTACTTATAAAGACTTTTATGCAACTACTACAGTTTTGCTTCTTCCTTCAGCCAAGGTTCCTTTTCAAACGGTTTTTTCACTAGTTGAGCTCTTCACCGTTTGCGCCCCTTTCTTCTCGTACAACACCATCTAGCCATCTCATCTTTGGCCTCCCCCTTCTTCTTTTGCCCTCCACCTTTCCCAACATCAAGGCCTTCTCAAGTGAGTCCTCCCTTCTCATTTGATGCCCAAAGTACTTTAGCTTCATCTTTACTATTTGACCTTCCAATGAGCAGTCAGGGTTGATTTCTTCTAAGATTGACCTATTTGTTCTCCTCACTGTCCAGGGTACTCTCAAAACTCTCCTCCAACACCACATTTCAAAGGCATCTATTCTTCTGCGTTCAGCCTTCCTAATTGTCCAGCTCTCACATCCATACATTACCACTGGGAATACCATTGCTTTGACTATTCTAATTTTTGTTTGCAATGTGATGTCTCTGCTTTTCACTATGTTCCCCAGGTTTCTCATAGCTTGTCTCCCAAGAATCAGTCGCCTTTTTATTTCATGGCTGCAATCCCCATCTGCAGTGATCTTTGATCCTAAGAATGTAAAATCTGTCACTGCTTCTACTTCTTCCCCATCTATTTTCCATGAACTGATCAGACCTGTTGCCATTATCTTGGTTTTCTTGATATTGAGTCTCAAGCCAGCTTTTGCACTCTCCTCCTTCAGCCCAATCAAGAGATTTTTTAGGTCTTCCTCACTTTCTGCCATTAGGGTGGTATCATCTGCATTTCTCAAATTGTTGGTGTTTCTCCCAGCAATTTTAATCCCATAATTTGATTCCTCCATCCCTGCATTGCGCGTTATGTGCTCTATGTATAAGTTGAATAAGCAGGGTGACAAAATGCAGCCTTGTCTTACTCCTTTTCCTATTCCAAACCACTCTGTCATTCCGTGTTCTGTCCTAACTGTTGCTTCTTGGTTCATGTACAGATTTCTCAGGAGGCATATGAGGTGTTCTGGTATTCCCATCTCTTTAATTACTTGCCACATCTTGTTGTGGTCCACATAGTCAAATGCCTTAGTGTAGTCAATAAAACAAAGTAAACTTGTTTCTGGTATTCCTTTGTTTTTTCCATGATCCAACGTATGTTGGCAATGTGGTCTCTAGTCCCCCTGCCTCTTCTGAAACCAGCCTGCACCTCTGGTAATTCTCTCTCCACATGCTGCTGAAGTCTATCCTGTATTATCTTGAGCATCACCTTGCTGGCGTGTGGGATGAGTGCAATTGTTCGGTAATTTGAACATTCTTTGGCATTTCCCTTTTTTGGGATTGGGACGTATACTGATCTTTTCCAATCCTGTGGCCACTGTTTTGTTTTCCAAATCTGCTGGCATATTGAATGCAGTAGTTTGACACCATCATCTTTTAGAGCTTTGAAAAATTCCACTGGGATACCATCATCTCCACTAGCTTTGTTGTTTGCAGTGCTCTTTAGGGCCTTTCTGACTTCGCTCTCCAGGATGTCTGGCTCAAGTTCAATTTTTCATCATTGTAATTATCAGGAGTGTTGAGGTCCTTTTTGTAGAGTTCCTCTGTGTACTCTTTCCATCTTTTCTTAATCTCTTCTGCATCAGCTAGCTCCTTTCCGTCTTTGTCCCTTATCATGGTCATTTTTGCTTTAAATGTTCCCTTGATTTCCCCGATTTTTTTGAAAAGATCTCTGGTTCTGCCTCTTTTGTTGTTTTCCTCCATTTCTTTGCACTGCTCTTTTAGGTAGTTTTCCTTATCTCTCCTTGCTTTTCTTTGAAATTCTGTGTTCAAATGGTTGTATTTTTTCCTTTCTCCTTTGACTTTTGCATTCCTTCTTTCCTCTGCTATTTTAAGAGCCTCATCAGACAACCACTTTGCTTTCTTACACTTCTTTTCTTTTGGTATGGTTTTCTTTGCTGCTTCCTGCATGATGTCCCTCATTTTTCTCCATAATTCTTCTGGCACTCTGTCTACCGAGTCTAAGCCATTATATCTGTTCATCACCTCCACCGTGTATTCTTTAGGGATGTTTCTAGGTGATATCTGTCTGGTCTCCTTGTTTTCCATATTTTCTTTAGTCTAAGCCTGAATTTTGCAATCAGTAGGTTATGATCTGAGCCACAGTCTGCTCCAGGTCTTGTTTTTGCTGACTGTATGGAGGTTCTCCATCTTTGGCTGCAGAGTATGTAATCAATTTGGTTTCAGTGTTGGCCATCTGGTGATGGCCATGTGTAAAGTCACCTCTTGTGTTGCTGGAAGAGAGTGTTTGCTATGACCAGTGCGTTCTCTTGGCAGAACTCTATCAATCTTTGCCCTGCTTCATTCTGTACTCCAAGACCGAACTTGCCTGTTATTCCCTCCACTTTTTGATTTCCTACTTTGGCATTCCAGTCTCATAATATAATTTGTACATTATTTCTTGGTGTCTGTTCTATGAGGTGTTATAGGTCCTCTTTATTACATTCAAAAATAAGGACCAGTTTTATTAACATGTTGGCTGCGTTCTTGCCACTAGAAAAGTGCTCATATGTAGGATTCAGGCATGGAGGAAGAAAAAATGTTACCCAAACCTAAAGGCATACATAAGAAATTTTCCTGCCACATGAGCATTGCAGGCGCACCCACCCAAATAAAGACTCAGACACAGGTATTGGATTAAAGGCATCGGGCCACTTTTATTGAATAATGCCCTAGTCCGAATTATCACTTTCAATTGGTGTATCATCCAATTGTAATTCTTTAAGGCAAGCAGGCCGCAGTAGCACTGGTAAGGTTCCACCCTAAATGCCAATGGAAATTGGCTACATGTATCAATTTGTATCAATTTGTTTGTTGACACAAACAAATTGTTGACTGGAGTCAATATACTATCTACTGACCCCACCCTATGATGTGTATCCGTTCAAATATCAAGGTGATGCAGGCTGTGAAGCTCCTGACATCACCCCTTTCATAGTTCGCCCTTGACCGGCCAAACCTGCTTCCCCTGTACCTATCTACGTGTTGGCCAGTCAATTGCGAACCTGCCGGATACCTTTACCTTACCCAGTGCTACCTGCCACACGGGGAGGCGTCCATGATGACTCACTGCGCCCCCCCCCAGACTGTCAGCTCGGTCACCAGGCCTGCTTGCACATCCTCCAGAAAGAGGTACATACCTCTGGCCAACAGGTGGACCCCATATCCTGCCTATAGGTCAAAATTTTTGCAAGCCTATCCTCGGATGTCTACTGGCTGTCCCCAAGCCAGTCTCAGCAAGGAACTGGGCAACAGCCCTGTCCACTGACCGCCGGGGATGGTCCAAACCACGGAGATCCATGTCTCCTCTAAAAGGGTGTCTCGGCACGATGTTAGACCATAGCAACCGTGTGTACGGCCATAAAAGATGTAAAAACGCCAGGTCACTGCACCTCAACATTTTAAGGAAAGGTCAGTGATCCGTGTGAGATCATCGCCGCCGAGGTGCAGAATAAGAACATCAGGCAGTCCAGCATCCCTGATGGACATCAGGAATGGCAACAGTTCCCGCCCTCTCATGCCGCGCATACCATACCACCGCATACGTGCGGATGCACGCAGCCCGAGCTGGGGTCCACACTCTGTCACTGCAGCATATTCTGCCGCCCAGTATACATAGCTGCGGCCCACCAGCCCCACTGCCACCGGTGTGCGGAGACACACAGGATCTGTAAAAGAGGAAAAGGAATTAAGGACATAACTAGGTACTCATACAGTGAGGGGACGTACATATATCCACCTCCGAGAACCCAAACGCAGCCACGGTCAATGCAACGCCTATCCTGAATGAATGGGTGCCATAACGAGCCCCACACTGTGAAGTGCGGTACCGGTCACCCTCCAGAACTTAAATTTCGTAAGGGGAGACCCATCCTGGTGGCAGAAAACAGGCCAAGGCATGCAGCAGGCACTGCCAAAATTGCATGTAGGGCACCAACCGGACAGATGTCAGCAAATGTACATCATACCAGTTTACACCACTGCCTACTCCATGCTGATCGGCCTTTGAGGAACGAATCCTCAACTGAGCCCACTCCTGGTTGATAGAGACATCTTTGAGTTCCAGTGCCCTACAAAAAACGTCCCCCTTTGATCATGGGACCAGCTCGCTGATTCGCAGAGCTCCAGAGAAAGCTACGGTGGTAGCTGCATGAAAAGAGACTCCTCCCACCTACTGTAACATAGTCTATGCCAACCTTATGCAAGGTGGGTCAGGGTCAGAATACCTGTGAAAACAGGGCGACGTGTGTCTGGGCGGCGGCCACGTACACGTGTCCACCCTTCCAATACATGGAGTATGCGGAAAACACTCGCACAGTCAGTAAAGCCCTGTGCCTTGGCCATGAATGTCAAGGCGTAAAGCCTGGTGGCTATGGTGCATGGGGCCAACCCCAGATCATGAAGGCGCACCATACATTGTAAAACCTAGGTGACCGGTATCGGGTACATTTCAGGCAACTGCCTTTGCCCACAAAAGACTCTAAAGCAAAGGAGTGGATGCTGACACGCCGTATGCGTGCAAGGTGCCAAGACAAGCCACTCGCCCAGTTCACGTCTCCCCGCCAAATGTCCATATCTCAGCCAGGAGTGGAGAGGTGAGTTCCCCTGGGTCTGGAGCCAAGTCACGGAACCGGGAGATCTGCAGGCGGGATAAAGCATCGGCAATATCGTTATTAATGCCTTGCACATGTCTAGCCCTAAGGAGCACATTCAAGCGCACGGCCCAAGAACCATGACTTGGGGGGGGGGGTTTTAGATGTTTGGCCATTAACAATGTGCACCACCGCAGCATTGTCACACCAAAAGTGAAGCACAGAATCAGCCCACCCGTCCCCCCAGAGCATAAAGGGGACCCAAAATTGAAAAACTCCAGAAACGTAAGATCGGGTAAGCGATCCGTGCCCTGCCATCCCTGGGGTCAATGACTATAGGCACACTGTCCTTAAATTAAAACCCACACCCCGGGGAGCCAGAGGCATCTGACTGTACTTGGAACTGGGGCTGACCATAAGCTCAGACCTCCAAAAGGAGACAGCATGACAGTCCTGCTGGAATGTGAGCCAAACCAACAGGTCTGCACGTAAACCCCTAGTCAGCCGTACCCCACGGCGTCGTGTATGAAGACCCGCCATAGTGTGACCCAGACACCAGGTGAAGGCACTGCCTGGTGTTACCACTCTGCAGGCAAAGTCGATGCGGCCATGCATCACCTGCAACTCTCGGAGAGGCACCTTACACTTGGCAACATTGCCAAAATCGCAGCAGGAGCCACCACCCTTGACTGATAATTCGGTCACCTGGCCCTCCTGCACGTTATTCAAAAGAGAGGTGCATCCACTTGTTGACAGGTGAACCCCATCTCCAGAATACAGGCCAAATTCCTGTAACCCTACCCCCAGATGACAAATGGCTGTCCCCAAGCCATTCTGGATAAGGAACCAGGCAACAGCCCTGTTCACTGACCGCTGGGCACAGTCCAACCGCAGAGACAAAGCCTCCCTTATAATAGTGCTTCAGCACGATGTATGACCATAGCAACCGTGTAAACTGTCATAAATGGCAAAGAAATGCCAGGTCACTGCACTCGGAAGTCTTTAAGTCTTTAAGGCTAGCAATCCGTGGAAGATCACCGTCTCCGAGGTGCAGAATTAAAACATGTGGCGGCCCAGCATCCCCAATGGACATCAGGAATGTCAACAGTTCCTGCCACCTATATGCCGTGCACACCATACCACTGCATACGCGCGGTTACGCGTAGCCCGAGATGTAGTCCCCATTCTGATGAAGCAGCATACTGTGCCACCCCAGTGCACATAATTGTGGCCCACAAGCCACCCTATTACCAGTGTGCAGGAACACACAGGGTCTGTAAAATAAGGAGGGAGAATAGAGAGCAGAACAAGGCACTCATGCAGTGAGGGGACGAACAGACAGAGAAAAATGCGCAAATCCCCACCTGCCCATGCAACATATGCCAGGCTCCGGGTACCCAAATGCAGCCGCAGTTGATGCAGCGCCCAACCGGAAGGAATGGGTACCAATCTTAATTCAGTAAGGGGTAGACCCGTCTGGTTGCAGACGACAGGCCAGGGCATGAACCAGACGCTGCCACAAGCACATGTGGGGAAACAACCGGACATATGGCAGCGCCAGGCTAGTACCCTTTTCCGGCTGACCGGCCCTTGAGGAGCGAAACCTCCCCAGAGCCCACTCCTGATCGAACAACACATCTCCTAGTTCCAGTGCCCTACAGAACATGTCCCCTGTTGAAAATAGTAGCAGCTAACTTAATCTGAGAGCTCCAGATCAAGGCACAGAGGTAGTTGCCCGAAAGTAGACTCTCCATACGGAGCATAGGCGCTGGCCACGTAGGAGCAAAGAAGCAGCCAGGCAAAGAAGCAGCGGGGCAAGAACCCCAGTGGAGCAGGCCTGTGCCACCCCCCGCCCGAGCCCTCAGCCTGGGCTCATTGGTGGCAGTGTGTCCAACAACCCTGCCACCCATCTGCGGGTGTGCTGTCCGAGCCCTCCGGCCCGGTGGCACTCCCGAAAAAGTAGAGGGGGTGGGCGTGAACAAGGGGACCGCCTGAGCCTAGGGGTCAAGAGTATTCCGCCCTGCAGTACTCAAGAATAGAACCGCTGACCTTCCGCCTCCAGTCAGCCTCTTAGCCACCTGAGCCACTGCAGTACGGTGGTCGGAGGAAGGGAAAACCTCCGATGAAAGAAGCAAAGCGAGCCTCTTGAAATAGGCAAACAAGGGAGGAGGCGACGGAGCGAACTTCTCCGCTCCGTTGCTTCGCAAAATGGCAGCCAGGCTGCCTTGTGGCCACCCCTTTTATGGAGGGGTGGCCACGCCCCCTAACTAGCCCAGATGTCTGTGTCCGGGTGGGGGCCATTTTGGCGCCGCGCTTGCAATTGGTGTGCTGCTCAAAAATTTCCCCTGAAAAAGACATTGCAAGGTAAGACACCAAAACTTAGTCCAACATAGTGGTTGGAGATGAGGTGGAAAATCATGACCTGGCAACCATAGGCCAACAGCTTGTAGTGTGCAGGTAAAAGTAACAAATATTAAATCACTGAAAGTTCCTATTGCAACAACTTCAGGGAAGATTTCAGGAAATCTTCAGGAAAGATTTCAGGAAAGATTTCTTTTTTTAAAAAAAAAGCAAAGGATATACCTTGGCTGTCAAAAATAAATAAATCAGGTTTCCAATTTGTTTAAAAATTGCTTTGTGGTCACATGGTGTGCCCAATCTGAACAGGTTTTCTTTAAATCCTACAGCTGTGGCCACCAAACAGCCTCTCAATTTCCCCCTCCCCTCCAATCCCACTTGGGCTGTCTTTCTTTTTAACTTAGCCCCACTTCCATTGCCAATCAGCTTTTAGGGTTTCTGGCTTCCATTCCAAAAGCAGGAGAATCCACTGCTGCTCCAGTCACCACCTCTGATGCAGAGACATTCTGTGCCCACTAGCTGGTACCAATTATTTTTTAAAATTATATTGAACTGTTATAGTGTTGCAACATTTCTTTGGCATGACACCAAGTGAACCACTGAACCATTGTAGCATTAGAACTGTTAGGCAGGGGTTCCCAACCTTTTCAAGCCAAGGGCTGGGTCATGCTCTCTCAGTCAGCTTTGAGGGCCGGATGGCCATTTTGCACTGCGTGCATGATGGGGTGTGTGGACATTTTGTCTCAACAGCTTCAAAGGTGTGGCCATTTTGTTTCTGAAATGCCTTTGGAGGGGTGGGGGCCCACATGAAATGGCACTGCAGGCTGAATCCGGACCACAGGCCTTAGGTTGGGAACCCCTGCTTGCAAAGCAGCTACAGTCAACCCTCACATAAGAACGCATTCGGATAACATCATTTTCGCTTAACAACGCATTGTTATGCACCACGTGTTTCCCCGCATAACAACGTCTTTAGTGTCGTTGTCCGGACAACAACGCTAAAATAACCAGACAACGTCTCTAAAAATGTTGTTATGCAGGAAACTCCATAGAAACCCGCATAACAACAAAAATTGCTTAGCAACGCTACTTGGGGAACCAAGTAACGTCGTTATGCAAGGGTCTACTGTATTTTGATTCCACAAGGACCAACTGGAACCAAAATATGATGAAGCTTCGTTGGAAGAAGACAACCCCATGGCTAGTCATAGGACCATGAGAGCATATAAGGAGTCTGCATAAAGGCACTCATAGGATTTCTTTCAAGACCACTGCCCAAGACTATGTATTACTGGAGAATCGATAATTTTAAGATATCTAATGTTTACTGACGAGTCACACATCCAGCTCCAGGCCTTCCACAATTTCCGTGGAAAAAATGGGAGAAAATATCGGAGGCAAGTGTGGCCTGGAATCTCTCTGAGCTCAGATGAGACTGTCCAGTGGCTGTTAGCAGTAGGCTTCCACTGTGAAATCCCTCTCCAGAAAAGAAATCCTGAACAAACACATGTTCCAGAAAGCAATGGAGGAGTAGGACCAGTCTTTATGACTGATATCAGCTTTCCAACTGAGCTGATCGGAAACTGCTTAGGGGCCGCTTAGCATTTGCTAGCATGGCATTTCACTGTTGGCTATTATCTGAAGTTGTGTGATGCACTGACACATACATGCCCACAGAAGAATGCAGTGGGTTCATGAATCAGTGCAAAATAAAGACTTCTCTTGGATAGTTTAAAATAGCCTGTATTTCAGCAAGATAATACATGTCTTAGCTATGTGTATTCCTCTGTCTTTGAATTGATTTCAGACTTAGTAAAACTAATGCAAATGTAGTACTTTTTGCTAATCAAGACATTTTTAGCCATAATTGCTACTTTGGGGCATTGTTGTTTTTAAAAAGTAACTTTCCAAGCTCTGACTCTTCCTGTAAATTATTAGTCCTTTCCCCCCACATGAAGGTTCCTGGACAGTGGGATATTATCACTATTTTTCACAAGAAGAGACATACAACCATTCACCCCCCCTTTTTTTGGAGTCATTTATCAAAGTCTTCAAGCAGCCAGAGGGAGCAAAAAAAAAAAGAAAAGGAAAAGGAAACTTTCCTTTGAAATTAGGCAAAAGCTGAAATTCTGTTGTCACTCATATTGTCACTAATTTAGGCTGCTATTGTGTGTAACAGTTACAGTAAAATGGACTGTAGGGGATGAAAGTCAGCTCTGGGCTTTTCCTTGCAATAATAGAGCTTTTCTCAAACACTGCTCGGGATTTTGGCAGGGCTCTATTTATTGATTGTATTTTCAGAGGGAGATTGTTGGAGGTGGGGTGGGGAGGAGACTTGTCAAATGTCTGCTAGACTTCTTTACATTTTTGCTGAAGCCTAAGAAAAATGTGGAATGGAAATTTACAGTATTGCTTAGTACCTTCTGACTTTGCAGTTTCAGTAGGTGATGAAGATGCATACACTCAATTAATAAAGAAAGAAGAGAAATTGAGCATGTTACTTTCCCAGGACCACTCCTACCTCCTCTGTGCCTCTTTGTAATCTTTTAGGGCTCCTGAATCCAAGTTTCTCATAGTATTTCTGATAGAGACGGTGTGGTGCATTGATTAGAGTGTTGGATTAAGTTTGGGAGAAGTTGATTGAAATACCACTCAATCATGAGCGCCAGTTAATACAACACAGCAAAGCAAATAAATTACATGGATATACCACCCCATAGTGCTTAGTACACTCTCTGGGCAGTTCACAAGTTAATTAGCCCCAAACATGATGGGTACTCATTTTACAAACATCAGAAGGATGGAAGGCTATACAAAATGGGAAGCTTGCACAGCTAGATAATCACACAACTTCAGATAGCAGCCAACAGTGAAATGCCACACTAGCAAATGCTAGGTAGTCCCTGGGCAGTTTCCGATCATCTCAGTTGGAAAGCTGATATCGGTTATATAAACTGGTCCTACTCCTCCATTGCTTTCTGGAGTATGTGTTTGTCCAGGATTTCTTTTCTGGAGAGGGATTTCACAATGGAAGCCTGCTGTTAGACAGTTACTGGACATTCTCATCTGAGCTCAGAGAGATGCCAGGCCAAACTTTATCCCATATCTTCTCCCATGTATCCCATGGAAACTGTGGAAGGCCTGGAGCTGGATGTGTGACTGGTCAGCAAGCATCTTGAAATTATAGATTCCTCAGTAAGATATAGTCTTGGGCAGTGGTCTTGAAAGGGTCCTATCAGTGTCTGTATGCAGACTCCTTGTATGTTGTAATGGACCTAAGACTTCGCAAGCATAAGGTCCTGCTTTAATCTTTGGCATCTCCTGCTGAAGAGTCATGGAAGAATTTTTCCTTGAGACTTTGGAGATATTCGGCTTGTCAGAGCTTTCTTAGGGTGTGACTACTTGGAAAGCTCAGTCAGAGTGATTTGACACTCTTGTGTGTTGAATCACAGACTCAATTGTCTTTGAAAGCATAATAATTGCTCAAATTTGGGCTCTCTTTTATCTCCAGAAAAAATGTGTTGGGCAAGCCATGAATGGAATTGATTCAGTCTTTTGATCATGTGAACAGCAAAAATGGATCTATTTCACCCATTTTATAAGTGGAGCTAATCCTCACGTATTTGATGGCATAATTCTTGTGTTCCTATGAAAGCTGGTAGGACAAGATACCATAAGAAAATACACTTTCCCCATGCATCCCCATACAAACATTGTGATAATTAAATTCCAAGATTCCCCACATATGACACTTAACATTTTGGACCCATAAGCCTTAGGTTTATGTAAGACAATTTCCTGGTACACTGCACTCTCCGAATGTGGTCAAATATCAAATTTAACTGTAAAGAAATACTCTAAATCTGCTCAATTGTTATTCTTTGGAAGAAAAGTAGGGTATACATCCCATACACATATATAGACAGAGTACCCTGAAATAGTCACTATTTGCTGTGATTTATTTTCCTATCAAACTCTCACTAACTTTGAAATAGTGCCATTTTTTATTAAATTAAGATGACAAATTGTAGCCTTTAATGGAATGTCATATAGATTGCACTTAAATCTTTGATATAATTGCTGAAGGTAGTGGCAGAATTGGGTTGCAGTCTCAATTATGTGCCATTATTGAAAAATGCCAGAAGTATTCAAATTGTCCCCTTTGGTTCCAGAATACAGTTTTCTCTGGATTGGAAAGAAATGTTGAACAATTGCAAAGAAATCAGTCTTTTTAAGGACACTGTCACTCAGTTGAGTACTTTGCTTCCAAAAGCAGATGGTGTCATGGTCAAGGGAATGCCACTCTGCTGCCAACAATGTAGGTACATTCAGATAATGAAGGGAAATGGTACTTAAACATAGGATCTCATATCTTGTTGGATTCCAAGAAGCTCTAACCAGCACTGCAAATAACATCTGAAGAAACCACAAATTAGAAGATATTTACTGGGAATGTGTCCCCTGCCTTTTAACTCTTGTTTAACTTCTATGTCAAACAGAGATTTGGGTAGTCATGACTCCTAATGTGCCATCCATTTACCTAGTCTGCTGCCAATCACGTTCTGGCACTAAAAGAATTACACTAGAGGCCATTAGAACGCAAAAATAGAGTTATATTTTCCTGAGGAAGAAAAATAAAAAAATCTATGAACCGGCTAGATTTTGGAATTTGATAATAAGAAACATATAAGAGAACTTGTTCAATGTGAGGATTTACAAGAGAATGTGAGACATACTTTTTGGGCACATAGAAGACTCCTTTGTTGATTGCACCTATTTCAAACATATATTTTGTCCAAGATATTGAACAAGAAATTTGAAGGACTATACAAGACCAAGTGTGTTTGTAATAAAAATTATGAACTTCTCCGCTTATAGCCAAGAGCCAGCACTGGCTGCATCTGCAGACATTTCCATGGACATGTAGCAGGCATGACTAGGTACCGAAGCACACCGAACACTGTTTACCTTTTCACAGAAGTGGTACCTACTTATCTACTTGTAATTTCTTGCTTTTGAACTGCTAGGTTGGCATGTCAAAATCTGTTTTGCTTCCAAAACATCATGGTGGTTTGTTTTTGAGCTTTGGAGAATGGCATGGTTATCTGCTCCCTATTAAGACTTAAACTGAGGACTGCTGAAGAAGCTGGTCAAGCTTATCATATGCTATATAATCTAAAGTAACAACCACTTGCAGGAAGAATTATAGGATGTCCTCTTAACATAAATTCCCATATTTAGAGGCTCCATACTTCTGAATACCAAATACAGTATCTAGGGGAAAATGTAGGCGGGGCTTGCATCCTCCTAATTAATGCACAGCTTGTGAAAAAGCTTTTCCCCAAATATGAAAAAAGTGGGTTAACTTTCTCCAGATGGTTACTTTTGAGTGTTGAAAGTGACAAAGCATGAGGTTGGGAATAATATGCTTCTATTTTGGTGTGATACTCTCAAATTGTTTCTATTCATCCCTTTGGCTTTCTCCTAGACTCTTGGCTCACTTAAATCTCCCTGTCTAGCTACTTATTGGAGAGAAATACCTTTGAATTCCCTTTGCAATTTCCTACACTGGATGAAGAGCAAATTTGAAGAAGACAACTACTGTACACATACTCCATCATGTTGATGGAAGAGAGTCTTTCTCTCTCTGTCTGATGAGCATAGCAAATAAGGACACAAACAATGCTCTTCTCTCCTTTTTTCCATTGCTCCAATGAAGTGCAGAATTAGTTGTGAGAGGAAGCATTTGTCTGCATTCCCATTATTGGAGAAAGGATATTCTATACTCTATCTTCAGATTCTGGTGTCTTCTTGACCCATGTATGTGTGGTGCTGAGCAGCTACAGAGATCATGCAGGATGGCATTGTGTTTAGGTGCTTATTCAATCCAAGACACAGTGACTGAATCCATTAAGATGGATTGCAGATAATGCCGTGTGGTAAAAGCAGCTCTTGAAAAGGCAACAAGGTACAAATAATGTAAATTGTAATGGAATTGATGGCTAATCAATAAGTTCTGCTCTTTTCTTTGAATTTGATATTCACTTCCTTTGAATATCATTTTATATAGAAATGACTGAGGGAAATGTTTCTTGGTAAGAAAAACCTACCATAATACTTATGTTTAAATCCACGAATGACTAGAAAGCATAGCTAGAAACATGATTCATATGCTATCATTCACAATGCGACAAGAGCCAAATTTCAGTCCAACTATTTATGATCCTTCTCTCAGGTGAGGATTCCTTACCTATACCTTGTCAGACATTCAGTTGCAATGACCCTAGTGGTAGTCAAATTATATGCCACATGTCTTTAGAAACTGAACTCTTAACATTCCAGAAACATGGTACAGGTGGATGTTTGTAAGTGAGCAATCATAATTGTAAACAAGCTTCATCTGAGCCAATGGGCTGCAAATTCTGCTCTTCCAAACCACAGATAGGGTCTGTTTTAGGTTCTACTAGCCTAGACATTTTTCCATCCCAAATGATCTTTTCCTTTTTTCCTTTTGGGAACTCTGGGAAAGCTGTTCCTCTACATTTAGCCAAAGTCTTGTCTCATTATTGTACAAATGAACCCCAACACAAGTCCTCTGATGTTATCAGTTTTACACCTAATATAGTGAATGTAATATAACAGTATGTATGTCAGCTAATGGAAAGTAGATACCAGCTAGTTATGGACACATTTTCAGTATCTGAACTGAGACAACTGTGTGGTTTTTTGTTTTTGTTTTTTGGCAGCACCATTTTTCTATAGCATTACCTCATACTTATTTTATACCAGGTGGCCAAACTTTTCGTGCTGCAGGCTGGTCATGTGGTTAAGTGGGCTGGTCACGTGGTTAAGCAGTCTGGTCACATGGTTCTTCCTGGTGTAAAATGCATCCATGGCTGTTGTAAACACATTTACAAAATGTGATCATTTTGGCCTCACCATAAATGCTCTGAAAACCAAGGTACTTGCACAACCTGCCCCAAGGATAGCCCTTCCAGAGTTTAGAATTACCATCTCAGATTCGACACTGGAACAGATAGACCAGTTTTCTTACCTTGGTAGCATCTCATCTAAAAACTGCACCTGTGAACAGGATGTGGTGAAGAGAATTGGTGCTGCCCATTCTGCCTTTGTTCATCTATCACACCGGGTCATCATGAACAAAGATTTAACAATCCAGACTATCAGTGCTATTGTATGGCTGTGAAACATGGACCCTATATTGCCAAGACATCAAAAAGCTTGAGCGCTTTCACCAACAGAAGCTAAGATCCATCCTGAACATCAAGTGGGATGACTATGTCACCAACATCGCAGTCCATGAGAAGATAATTCTTAACAGCATTGGTGCTTCCATCATAGACCATCATCTTAGATGGATAGGGCATGTCCGCCGTATGGATGATTCCGGGCTTCTTCAACAAATCCTTTATGGGGAACTTAGCTCCAGCACAAGACCTCACAGAGCTCCTTAGAAGCATTATAAGGACCAGCTGAAACAAACCATGAAGGTGTCAGGTAAAAATCGACAAACTTGAGAGACAGCAGCTAATGATCACTCACTTTGGTGACAAACCATCTCTGCTGCACAGAAGCTTCATCAAACTCAACCATACACCCCACCATCTATTCAATGTACTGTGTGTGCTCGCATGTTCCATGCCAGGATGCGTTAATGGAGTCACCAGAGACACATCCATCAGCTGTGAAAATGAGTTCCAGGAAAGAATGTATCCTTGGATAGGAGTAGCAGATGGCAGCGGCGAAACACATCCTAATTTGGCCACCTCTGTTCTATACCCTTTTCAGGAAACAAAACCACTTTTCTCACTTTTCTCTATAGCTAGAAAAAGAGAGAATGGGGGTAGGGAATCAAAAGTTGGTTTTGATAGCTTTTGAGAAGCTGAACCAGAGGAAGCTTTGTATTAACAGGAGTTACTGAAGACAAATGTTTGTAACAGAGACATTGTCCTGAGCTAGGGGTGTGAGTGTGTGTTCATCTTCACAACAGCAACAAAAGAATATGGGTAAAATGTCACTTATTTTTTCAGAAGTACTTTTTCGCCATTGGGCTTGAAGTATTGAAAATGGATTTCAATGTAAATGATGAATTATGACTGCCAAGAAGTTACAGCAGTTTCCCCATCCCACAAACTGATGTTAAAACAGTGATGTCTTGATGTTCATACTTTTCAATCCCTTTGTCAGATTACTCCATAATCTCACATAAAATATATAGCTCTTCTGTTGGTGTGATCCTACAGCCATGCCCACAGAGGAGGAATTGTAGAAATGAAAGTGATATATCATCAATGTGATTTGTTCAGAGCTTGAAGTCTACCAGTTTAGAATGGGGAGATGGGTGGGGAGTTAAATAAATAACATCACATAAAATGCAAGGCTCAATCTTAGCTTTCCCTTTTGCATAAATGAAGCATAAACAGCGCCGCCGCCGCCGCCGCCACTGGATGCTCTCTTGGCCAGCTCAGCCTGGAGGGAAATGGACTTAGTGGGTGGGGCTGAGTTTGCGAGATATTTGTGTATGGTTTTGAAGTATTTTTGAAGTGTTTTTATGATGACGTGATATTTTGTAATTGTGATTGGGGATTTCTTGAAATGTTTCTGAAATGTTTTTTGTGATGTGATATTTTGCGATGTGATCTTTTGTAATTGTGATACAATCTTTCTTCGTTAGCTGCCCAGAGTCACTTTGCGAGTGGGGCGGCATATATGTTGAACAACAACAATAATAATGACACTATAATAATTTCATGTCAGAAATTATTCTGGGTTGAAAGGATTTTGCTGGAGAAACTCCATTCAGGAGATGCCTGAATGAGGCTCTATTCATATCTCCAAGATCTTTTCCCACCAAAGTGGTCCCTATTTATCTACTTGCAATTTGTTGCTTTCGAACAACAGCAGGAGCTGGGATAGAGACATGCACTCAAACCATCATGCAGTACTCGGGTCTCAAACTGCTGACTTGTCGGCCTTCCAGCTAACAAGGCAACTGCAGCCCTAGCATCTTAATGTTGCCTTTCAGTTTCTCCAAAGATATGATTTGCCTAAGAAGCAGAAGTTTCCAAATTCCTCAGAACAAATGAACGTTACTTGCAGAATCTGAGCCCCCTTTGCTTCTCATTCTAAAACACAGACCTCCCCCAGGCACAGCAGAACATAGCTGTGTGTGACAGGGATGCTTTTAGCCCTCACAATGCTGGTGTCCAGTGAATTTGAATAGTAGGAATGAGCCCTCTGTTGGCAGCTTGGACATCTTGCACTTGATCCAAATTTTAATTTGATAAACAAGGTGGAAATCGGGCAATTGGGTCTGTGTCAGTGAAATAAATTCAGCTACTCTCCTGACTCCATATACTTATTTACAAAAGCATTACAATAATTTTTCCTAAAGGCAGGAAGCCTCCTGGGCAATCATACTAGACAATCAGTGGATGCTGCTGCCATTACTACTGGAATCTAAAACAATAACCACAGCAATCCCATCACTCAGAACAATTTTGTCTTGAAATTCATTAAAAACAATATTAATGGGAAATTGTTCTAGTAAGTTTAATATCATCACCTTAAGTAGCCTTGTGTTGAGAGTCATTCTTGTAGTATTTCTGGACTGCCCAATATATAGAATTCTGAGGGAGTTGCAGTAAATTTAAAACATGGGATGGAAATAGTAAACACTGGATGAAATCCTGCAGTAAGTTACAATTAGAGTAGGCCCACTGAATCAATGAAACTTATGGAGCAGATATACCAAATTTCTGCTAATTCAATGGATATGTTCTAGTTGTGAATTACTACTGGATTTCAGTCAATGACAACACCCAATCATACCATAATGAAAGTAAGGAATAGGGGTACTAAGAAAGAGCCTCCTCAAAGATTGAGTATTTTTGTGCCCTGGTAATGGCAACCTTATGTTTCCAGCTAATCTTTTTACACTAGGTGCAAACTAAGTTCATGATAACTTCCAGTGAGTTATTCAAAAACAAAGCATAGTATACAAGATATGGAGGTGAGAAAGAGCATGTGCTGTCACAAACACATATGTTTTATCACATAATTTATGGTAAATAGATTGTCTTATTTGACCCTGATAGACTAAAATAGTGTTCAAGTGACAAGACAAAACCTATGATACACATCATTTGAGTTCCACTAGGGAGAACCAGAAGGGCCATCACTTCTGGGAAAATCCTCTCTCTTGGAACCGAGAGCCTGGAGGAAGACACCAATTATGAACTTCAGGTCTCTGTAGTTCCCAAGTAATAGCTCTACAGATGGATGGAAAAGGTCAAGCTTGGGTTGAAACATGACCCAGCTGTCCTTACCAACTACAGGCTGGTCTCCAACCTTCCCTTTTTAGGGAAGGTATTGGAGAAGGCGCTGGCACGCCAGCTGCAGCGTATCCTGGAGGAAGCAGATTATCTGGATCCCTTTCAATCAGGATTCAGGCCTGGACATGGTACGGAGACAGCACTGGTCACACTGATGGATGATCTCTGGTGGGAGTGGGATGGCGGTCATCCATACATCCTTGCTCTCCTTGACCTCTCAGCCGCCTTTGATACCGTTGACCATGGTATCCTTCTGGAACGGCTCAAAGGATTGGGGATCCAGGGCACTGTGTTGTCCTGGTTTTCCTCTTTTCTGGAGGGCCAGACCCAGTCGGTGTGGTTGGAGAGTAGGAGGTCCAGCCCTAGGCCCCTCAAATATGGGATGCCTCAGGGTTCAGTGTTCTCTCCTCTCCTATTTAACATCTACATGAAGCTGCTGGGTGAGATCATCCGTTCCCACGGGGTGCGGTACCATCAGTACGCAGATGGCAGTTGTACATCTTGGCCCATGGGGACCCCAGTGATGCTGTCAAAGTCCTATCCAGGTGCCTGGAGACCGTTGGGGTCTGGATGGGGGCCAAAGGGTTACAACTGAATCCCAGCAAGACTGAGTGGCTATGGATAAGGGGCCCCATGCTATCCTGGGTGCTAGCATCTTTGGTTCTGGATGGCGCTATTTTTCCCCACTTGGGGGTCCTCGTGGCTGCTGCTAGAAGAACAGGTGGTGGCTGTGGCCAGGAGGGCTTTCGCCCAGCTTCGGGTGATTCACCAGTTGTACCCACTCCTCGACCAGGACTCCTTGCTCATAGTCATTCATGCTCTGATCACCTCCAGCCTAGATTATTGCAATGCACTCTACATGGGGCTGCTTTTGATGACCATTCGGAGGCTGAAGCTGGTCCAGAATGCGGTTGCCCAGGTGGTGATGGGGTGTGGACATTATGCCCACGCCTCGCTGCTACTTCGGGAGCTGCGCTGGCTACCAATTTGCCTCCAGGTGCAATTCAAGAAGCTGGTTTTGACCTTTAAAGCCCAATATGGTAGCAGGCCAGGATACCCAGGAGACCGCAATGCTCCAAATTGTCTGTCCGTCCAACCAGAGTGAACCGGAGAGGCTCCCTAGTTATACCATCAGCTAGAGGGGCCCATCTCTCTAGCACACGAAGGAGGGCCTTCTCCGTGTCCGCACCTGCCCTCTGGAACCTCCTGCCAATAGAGCTAAGATTATAGACAGAATTGCTGCCCTTTAGAAAAGGTTTGAAAACCTGGCTGGCAGGGCAGGTGTGGGGTCCTAATGGAGATACAGCCTCCGCCTGTTGGCTCATACCAAGATAGCAATCAGGAGCCCTTCCCTTTCTCTTTTTATGTATAAGGTGGGGTGGGTGGGTGAGATAATTGGGGTTTTTAATGTGTTTTTATATGTTTTTAAATTTGATGTAAGCCGCCCTGAGTCGGGTTTGCCTGAGTGGGTGGCGTATAAATGTGAATATTACTGTATTTTCCGGCGTATAAGGTGACTGGGCGTATAAGACGACCCCCAACTTTTCTAGTCAAAATGTAGAGTTTGCAATATACTCGCCGTATGACTACCCCTGTTATGTATGTATGTGTGCATCTTCATTGTACTGTAAAGGCAAGAATGTAACCACTCCAGATACAAACGATCTCAGCTGTAAAGGAACGCGAGCAGACAGCCCATAGAGGGCAGCTGCGAGTGTTCAGTCTCACATGGTTCACATTGCTCAATCACGGACAGCCGCGGGAAAACCTTCCCCGCATTCAGCAGCAGAAGAAAGATCTGCATTCAGCAGCAGGAAAAGAGGCGTGCCTAGGCGAGGCCACGCCGGTAGCAGCCAATGAGCTACCGTGCTACAAGATTCAAATGTAGAGGGCTACTGTATATATTGAGATGTATCACCGCCATTACCTCATGCTACACTGGAACACCATGCAATAAACCTGTGTTAAAACAACCCTTCGGTTGTCCTGTTGTCTTTGGTCCCATACACTAAATTGGCGACGAAGGTGGGATATGGCTGCCCACGGGACCAAGACATGCGCCGGCTACGAGATCAGGAAGCCGGGAGACTTGGAGCTGTTTGAGATAGACTTCAACGCAGCGCTGGTGGAGCTCGAAGTCTCAGATGAGGCCAAGAAGAGGGCCATTTTCGTCCGCATGCTCGGACACGAGACCAAGAGGACCTTGGTGGACCTGATCGCGCCGAGGAAGGTGAGCGACCTCAAAGCCACAGAGCTCCTGGCGGCGCTGCGCGCCCATCTCCGGCCAGCAATAGCGATGTTCCCCGCTCGGAGCGCGTTCTGGAGGCGAGTCCAGGCGCCCGGGGAATCGGTCAATGAGTTCGCCGCGGCCCTGCGGCTGGCCGCCGGCCCATGCAAGTGGGAGACTCCAGACGTCACCCTCCGGGACTGCCTGCTCTGCGGTCTGAGGGACACAGAGACTCAGCGCGCGCTGATGAAAAGGGAGCCGCCTCCCACGTGGCAACAAGTCCTCGACACGGCACAGGCCGCGGAGGCCACGACTGCCGGGGTGCAAGAGCTTCAGGACTGGCGCCCGAAGCCCGCCAAGACAGAGAGCTCGGTGCGCGCGGCCCGGCGAGTTTCGAACTCGTCTGCGGAGAGCGGCGACGACGAGGACGTCCGGAGGGTCCAGAGAGAGGGCCGGCGCTGCGACGGCTGCGGCGCCGCCCACGCCCGCGCCAAATGCCCATTCCGCAAGGCCGAGTGCCACAACTGCGGCTGGCGCGGGCACATCGCCAAGGTCTGCCGGAAACGGCGCGAGGCCACAAGGAGTTCTCCAGACCGCTCGGCGAGGCAGGACCACACCACGAGGCCAAAGGACGGCACCCGGACCACGAGGACGCGGGACGGTGTAGGGCGCATCTCCGACAACAGCGAGGACGACGCTCCGGTTTGCAGCGTTTCCACGGAGCACCCCCGTTACTTCGTTGAGGTAGTAATACAAGGGGCCCCTGTTAGAATGGAGGTGGACTCGGGGTCTTCATACTCTATTATTTCCCAGGGGGAGTTCATGAGAATCGCCCCCCGCGTGCGGCCCAAGCTCAAAGCGTTGAGGGCCACACTGAAGGACGTGCAAGGGAACCGCATCCCAGTGTTGGGGGTTGGGAAGTTCCAGGTCCAGTTTAAAAAGCACACCGCAACGCTTCCCCTAGTCGTCCTCAAGGGAGGTAAATGCAGCCTCCTCGGGACTCAATGGTTCCAGCCCCTGGGGTTGTTCATTGGGGGGGTGCACGCCGTGGGAGCACACGCCACCGGGACTGATCCAATACAGAGCGTGTGCGACGCGCACCCCGAGGTTTTCAAAAGGGGGCTCGGAAAATTCAAGGGCCCCCCAGTGACTTTCGACCTGGACCCTGGAGTACGTCCAATCAGACTTAAACCGCGCAGAGTGCCCTTCGCACTAAAGGACAAAATAGAGGCGGAATTGGACAAATTGGTGGGCCAGGGGATTCTTGTTCCTGTTGATTCTGCGGAGTGGGAAACTCCAATTGTAACAGCGCTCAAGGCCAATGGGGAGGTCCGCATATGCGCTGATTACAAGTGCACCATCAATAAGGCGATCCGCCCTAATGCGTATCCGGTGCCGGTAGTCAGCCACTTGTTGGCCAGGTTACACGGGGGGAGGTGTTTCGCTAAACTCGACCTGGCCCAAGCCTACCAGCAACTCCCGGTGACCCCCGCCGCAGCTGCCGCACAGACCATAGTCACCCACAAAGGGGCGTTCCAGGTATCGCGCCTCCAATTCGGCGTGAATTCGGCGCCCGGGATCTTCCAGTCACTCGTGGAACGCCTCCTGAAGGGGTTAGAGGGGGTGTTACCCTACTTTGATGACGTATTGATTACAGGGGGGAGCCGGGCCGAATTAGCAAGGAGGTTGGGAAAGGTCCTGACAATATTCGAAAAAGCGGGGTTGCGGTTGCGGAAAGACAAATGCGTTTTCTTCGCAACTGAGGTTGAGTTCCTAGGGTTCCGTGTTACTCCCGAGGGAATCAGGCCATCCCAATCCAAGGTGGCTGCCATCAAGAAGGCCCCTCGCCCCACCTCCAAGCCCGAGTTGCAGTCGTTCCTTGGACTGCTCAACTTTTACCACTCCTTCCTTCCGCGGAAGGCAGCAGTAGCGGAACCGCTACACAAATTGTTAAAAAAGGACGAGGCATGGAAGTGGGGCGACGACCAGGAGAGGGCTTTCAATGACCTGAAGCGACTCCTGGCATCAGATGCGGTACTGACCCATTTCAATCCCAAACGCCCAGTGGTCCTGATATGCGATGCATCCCCGGTGGGGGTGGGGGCGGTGTTATGCCACGTACTGGAGAACGGGAGGGAGGCCCCGATAGCGTTCTACTCTAGGTCCTTGTCCCAAGCGGAGAGAAACTATGCCCAGACAGAAAGGGAAGCACTAGCGATAATTGCGGGGACTAAGAAATTTCATGATTTTGTGTACGGCCGCCCCTTCACCATAGTGACTGACCATAAGCCCTTGCTAGGCATTTTCACCGCAGATAAGCCCACACCCCAAATCCTGTCCCCGAGAATGCTCAGGTGGGCCATTTTTCTCAACGCGTATCAGCACGCGTTGGTATACCGGCCCGGGAAGGAGATCAGCCATGTGGATGCCCTGTCGAGGTCCCCCATTCCCCGGGATTGCTGCCACGTGGGCGAGGTAGAGAGGGACCACCAGGTCTTAATGATAGAGGTCCTAGACTCCCCTCCAGTAGTACCGGCCGACATCGCTAAAGCGACCGGCAAGGACAAAACGCTGGCCACAGTTTGCTCCTGGGTACAGAAAGGGTGGCCCGTGTCTTCCCCAGCAGCGGAATTCGACACATTTTTCAAAAAGAAACTAGAGTTGTCCCTAGAGAGGGGTTGCCTTTTGTGGGGACAGCGGGTAGTGATCCCCACGTCTCTCCGGCCGAGGGTGCTTAAACTGCTGCACGTCAGCCACCCGGGGATCGTCCGCTCTAAGGCACTGGCCCGCAGTTACTTTTGGTGGCCCCAGCTAGACGCCGACATCGAACACATGGTCGGCACTTGCGAAGCGTGCCAAAGCTCCAGGCCAGAAGAGGCCCGCTCGCCACATAGGGAGTGGGACGCAGCAAGGGGGCCCTGGTCCCGGGTACACGTAGATTTTGCTGGCCCGTTCAGGGGAACGCTCTTCCTCCTTGTAGTGGACGCGTTCTCCAAGTGGTTGGAGGTCATTCCAGTCTCGAGCACCTCCTTGGCCACAACAATTAAACAGTTACGGAGGGTCTTTTCCACGTTCGGTTTACCCGACACCCTCGTCAGCGATAACGCTAGCTGTTTCACGTCCGCCGAGTTCAGGGCATTCATGGAGCGCAACGCCATTCGGCACATCACCTCCGCCCCCTTTCACCCGGCCACCAACGGCCAAGTAGAGCGCCTCGTGCGCACCACGAAAGACGCGCTGCTGCGCATGGGCCCCGGAGACCTCGACCTGAAATTGTGCCAATTCCTGCTAAGGTACAGGGTCACCCCATTGGCGTCAGGGTACTCCCCCGCAGAGCTGTTGATGCGCAGGAAGCTGGCCACAGGAATCTCCAAGCTAGACCCCACGAGAGTAGAGGACAAAGGGTGGAACATAGGGGTGGAACCCACAAAGAGTTTCAGCGTAGGCGCCCCGGTGCACTGCAGGAACTACGCCAACGCGGGGCCAGCCTGGGTGCCCGGCACCGTAATAGCACAAACCGGCCCCGTCTCATACCGCGTGGAGACCAGTACAGGTTTCCTGTGGAGGCGACACGTGGACCAACTCAGGCGCAGGGTCCCCGGAGAGCAGGACGGAGACGAAAATAGCATCGAATCAGCGTTAGGGTACTCCCCCACCCGCTTAGCCCAAGGGGGAGGAAAAGGGGAACATGGGTCCCCACCAAGGGGGGAGGAAAGGGAATCGATCCACAGAGATCTTTTGCGGGAGTCCACGGCGGAAAGGAAGAGCCCCGACCACACACATACCCCTTGGAAGTTTCCCCGAAACACAGATGCCCATAGAAGTTTAGACGTTGATTTACAGTACCAGGGGGAGTTAGCGGAGTGGTCCCCCACCCGCCCTAGCGAAAAGAGGGGCTTCAGTTCAGCCCCTGGTACTTCCAGTCCCAGTAGCCCCTGTGAGTTAGAATGCAATATAGCGCCAATTTCCCGGAGACCGACACCCCCAAGACGGGAGGCAGCAGCGAGTCCGCCCACCACAGTCTCAAGGTCCCCCGAGCGGGGATCAGAAGGTAGCAGAACCACAAGGGCGACCTCATCGGTTCCGTGGTTCACAATAGGAGGGTCCCCGGGGTCCGAGAGCAACAGGCAGGGGTTCACCTCCCAACTGTTCATTCCATTCCCATCCCCGGGGGCAAGGCAGGCACGGACGCCCCACAGAGCCACTAACGAATCCCCGTTTCCCGTTGCAGGACAAGCACCCGCGGAGTCAGGGATCACAGGCTCTCCAGTACTAGGTCAGACGCAGGCACGCCCCAAGCGCACGTGCGGCAAGCCACAATGGTTGCGGGACTTCGTCCCATCCTAGGGGGGAGGGATGTTATGTATGTATGTGTGCATCTTCATTGTACTGTAAAGGCAAGAATGTAACCACTCCAGATACAAACGATCTCAGCTGTAAAGGAACGCGAGCAGACAGCCCATAGAGGGCAGCTGCGAGCGTTCAGTCTCACATGGTTCACATTGCTCAATCACGGACAGCCGCGGGAAAACCTTCCCCGCATTCAGCAGCAGAAGAAAGATCTGCATTCAGCAGCAGGAAAAGAGGCGTGCCTAGGCGAGGCCACGCCGGTAGCAGCCAATGAGCTACCGTGCTACAAGATTCAAATGTAGAGGGCTACTGTATATATTGAGATGTATCACCGCCATTACCTCATGCTTCACTGGAACACCATGCAATAAACCTGTGTTAAAACAACCCTTCGGTTGTCCTGTTGTCTTTGGTCCCATACACTAAAACCCCTCTTCCAACGGCGGCGTCTTTGGTTACTCTGGGTTGAAAATATTTTTGCTGGCGAAACTCCACTCAGGGGATGCCCGAATGAGGCTCCTTTCATGCCTTTGGGTATTGAAACCCAACCTTCCAGTCTCCAAGTTCAGCGCCTTAACCACTAAGTTTTGTCCCCAACATGCTGGTTACATGTGCTCGCATCATCCCCTCCCCCTTCACCGGTGGGAAAGGTAAAAGGAAGGTGCGGCTCGCGGCATCTCCGAGCCTGACGGGGCTCCTTTTACCTTTCCCGCCGGTGAAAGTGGCGGGGAGGTGCAGCTCGCGTCATCCCCTCCCCCTTCACCGGCGGGAAAGGTAAAAGGAGCCCTGTCGGGCTCGGAGCCACCGCGAGCCGCACCTCCCCGCCCCTTTCACTGGTGGGAAAGGTAAAAGGAAGGTGCGGCTCACGGAAACTCCGAGCCTGACGGGCTCCTTTTACCATTCCCGCTGGTGAAAGGGGCGGGGAGGTGCAGCTCGCGTCATCCCCTCCCCCTTCACCGGCGGAAAAGGTAAAAGGAGCCCTGTCGGGCTTGGAGCCACCGCGAGCCGCACCTCCCCGCCCCTTTCACCGGTGGGAAAGGTAAAAGGAAGGTGCGGCTTGCGGCAACTCCGAGCCTGATGGGGCTCTTTTTATCTTTCCCGCCGGTGAAGGGTGCGGGGAGCCGTGGCTCGTGGATACCACCACCCCAGCCGGGGTTGGGGGTGTGAGGAGGAGGAGCAGCAGCTGACCGGCGGGGGGGGGGGGAGCCAGCCGCAGCCGCGAGGCTGAGGGCGGCCCCTTGCTCCGGAAAGCCTCACGCAGCGGCAGCGAATGGCTGTCCCCGCCGGGCGGCCCCTGGCTCCAGAGTACCCGGCGTATAAGACGACCCCCAACTTTGGCACAGATTTTTCAGGGTTAAAAAGTCGTCTTATACGCCGGAAAATACGGTAAATTAAATTTAAATTAATTCCCCTTATATTGTGTGATTGCAGAGAAATAGACTGCACCAGACCACTTCACAAGTTATCCAAAACGCTATTTCCATGTGTGACCACACCCTCATGGATCATATTTCCAGAACAACATGAGGAAGTAAGGGAATGAGATTTTTGAAAAGTAAACATACTCCTGACAGAATATAATCCCAGACTACAAACAGGAGAAACCTTCAAGAATAGACTAATAGACTTTCCATCTACTGTTTATTAGAACTTAGAAGCACTACTTCTTTGTACTACAAGAAAGTCCAGCAAGATACCATTTGAGGATTTGAAGTCCAAAAAACGCTTCCAAACTCTGCTATTTTTTTGTCAAAGGTTTGAGCATAACTCAGCTTTTCACTTCAATGGTAATGGAACTCAGCTTTCAGTGAACATGACCACATTAAACTGATCTGGTATCAGGAAAGAACTGCAGACTTATATACTGCACGTTGAGAATACCTGTCAACCCGCGGCTCCGGAAAAACGGGACCTGCGCACATCGCTTGTGCGCAGGTCACGTTCCACGCATGCGTGGAAAAGTTTTACCCCTTCCACGCATGCGCGGAAGCGCTACGTCACTTGCGCAGCCCTTACGCAAGCGACGTAGCGCTTCCACGCATGCGTGGAAGGGGTAAAACCCTTCCGCGTATGCGAAAAGCGTTTCCCCCGCTGCCAAATTATGGGGTTTTGGCAGCTGGGGCCGGGTTATGACGTCAATCGACGTCAATTTATGAGGTAATCCCAGCCAAATCGGGAAGGTTGACAGGTATGACGTTGAGGCAACTTTTTTCTCTTGAGGACAACATTCTCCTTGATATAATCTACTGAAAGCCATATGGTGGCTAACTCCTACGGTGGACAGGCCCAAACACAAAACTGTTTTTGCCTACCCTACTCAATGGTCTTGTAGTGAACAGATATGCCAGTAACTCAGTGGAAGAAGATAGCATCATTAAAACAACATTTTACACTGCATTGTTAAACATACAACAAATATTCACAGCATGGACCACAGGATTTTATGCATGTCAGTAATTTGCAACACTTAGATCTCCATACTCCTCCTTTTTCATCACCACCCATCCCCAGAAATGTTTTGTAGCACTTATCTGTGTTAGTTATTGGACAGTTGCCATGGTTTCTCATGGAAGAAGCATATAATTATTGCATACGGCTGGTCTGACAAAATTCTGCATGGTAGTTTGCAGTTACTTGATAAATTGAATCTTCTTTGTAGGAGGAAGATGAAAGGTTTTAAGGAATAACTCATAAACTGTCGCAAGCAAGAGAGCATGCTGCTGGGATATTGATTAGAGGAATAAGCCTATCTCAAGCCCAACACATCCTGGTGTACATTTCCAAATGAAAAAAAAATGGAAAGAAGCTTTAGTGTTGAGGTACTCTGCTGTGCACTATGTAGAGACTGCCAAACAGTTGCCTGCTGGCCAAGAAGATGTCACCTGCAAGCTTGGTGATCATTTCATAGCCTGCCTATGAAAGTGCATCAGGATTACACACAAGGGGACTGAAAGCTAGAAGTCAACAGAGATGCATGAAACAGATTCTTTTACCATTACAGTAAAAGCCAGGGTAATGACAGAGATCCATTCCAATGGCCTCCACCGTAAACCAAAACAAACGTAAACCAAAGCACGTTTTCCCATAGGAATGCATTTTAAATTTTAAAAAGGTCCTGACCAGACCAAAAATAATTTTAAAAATACAAAAAAACGCCAAAACATCAAAAAAATGCCCGACACGATCATTCCCCACCCACGCAAAGGAGAAACAGTCCTTACTGGACCACCAAAAAAATCCAACATTTCAAAAACCACCCAGAAAAAGCCAGAAAATGCCAGATGTGATTGTCCCCCAACCCCACAAAAACAATGAAGCGATCTCCCTACCATTTTCATGCTGCTGCTTCTTCCTCAGTAGTTTGTCAAGCCACCAGGGGAGCCAATTTTCAACCCCTACTGGCACCGGGAGAGTCTGGGACCTTATCCACTTAGTTCTGACCTTCGTCTGAGCTCCCTGGGCATCGCTACAGCTGAAAATAAACACCTCCCCCAAACGTGCACCTGGGGGAGGTGCACGTTCCTGGTTGTAGCACTGCCCAGGGAGCTCAGACGAACGTCAGAACTGAGTGGATAAGGTCCCCAGACTCTCTCAGTGCCAGTAGAGGCAGTGGACAGTGCAGAAATAGCGACAAAAATCGCCAATACCGCTGCCACCTCTGCAGCAGTAATCGATGAATTGCAACTTTTGGTGGAGGGTGCGGGTGCCATTTTAAACTCTAAAATGGTGCCAGACACCATCGTAAACCGAAAAAAGTAAACTAAGGCATTAATTTTTATTAAATTTGTCATCATAAACTGCGGCAAATGTAAACCAATCGTAACTTGGGTAATCGTAAGACGGGATTTTACTGTATTTCATTATGTAGTAATTATATGGCACATCTGTCTCCATCCTGACATACCTGCAACATCAGGTCATTCCTGGTAGAGCCACTTATAGAGTATCAGCAGAGGGCTCATCCTCAAAGGATTCCCATTGATTTTTTTTATTTAAAAATACAAATTATATTCCAAAACAAAGCCCTAGGTTTGAGATTTATATAGACTTGCTGAAAAGTTGGTGATAACTATGTCCCATCAAGTCAATCCTGACTTGTGGTGACTCTTTCCAATGTTTTCTAAGTACTGTAGGGTATACATAGTACTAATTTGCCATTTCCTTCTTCTGGGGGCATCCTGCAACTATGCAGCTTGCTCTTCTCTTAGGAAATAGTGGGGTATTGAGCTCACAGTCACTGATCAAATAGGTAAAATATTATGATGATGGTGGTATTTTTAAAAAGAAAAACATAAATATTAACAAAATATTTCATTTCAAAGTGCTCAACCTAACCTTAAAATACTATATAACAGAGTATGTCTCATATTAGAACTTTCTTTTTGTCTACTGCTTTCCACTTTTCCTAACATTATTATCCCTTTTGAGTTTCATGTTTGATATATTCTATAACCCACTTATTTCTCTTTTTCAATGTCCATATTATATTTTAAAAATCTCTTTTCTAACATTACCGTATATTTTAATTACTTGAAATTTTCTTGTCAGTTTTTTTTATTGTATATATGTACAAAGTAATCAGGAATGCTATGATATAGATGTTCTTGGTTATTGTCTTTCTTATACAGAAGGATTATTTCTAGTTATTTCATAGCTGACAACTGCCATTGGAACTTTACATTTTCTTCTGCAGATGTGCCCATTTATTTCCTGAAAAGAGTAGATGCAGATGTCTTGGTTTTGACCATTCAGTCTTGGGTGACCTTGCTACAAGTCCAGAGGCATAACATAATCTAGATTCCTGAGTGCATTGTTTTCAGCTTCCCTGACACATTCGAATCTCCTCAACTTGTTAAGGTATACATCCAAGAAGGTGTTTCAGTTCTTAGTTCTTGTAATATTTTTCTAATTGTCTTTCTCACTTACTGAACTTTCTTCAACCTCTTCTGTTCTTTCACTCCTCATTCAGGACAAGAGAAGTCCATGATTACTTCTGTTAATTCCTTATCTCAACTCTCCACAATTTCTGCATGGTTTGGGCTGCAGCTGCTGTCCGCACCACAATCAGTAAAAGTACTTGCCCTTTAAATTATAAGCTAGCTATGCCCAAACATAGTTTATAGCATGCAATAGATAGTCAGTAGTGTTCGCAAAGTTGCTGACAATGACTCAAAGATATTTGCAAGTTAGATTCATTTAAAGTATATAACCTATCAGCTTGGGAAAAGTCAGTGGTCTTTTGTTCTAGCCTTGGAGGCAAGTAGACTGAGATAACTTCATGCTGGACATGAAATCAACACAGTGTCATTCTCGCAAATAACTTAGGAACCTTGTAGTCAGGTACATAAGGGAAAGTTTGTTTTCCTTTACTGTTATGTTAGTTTTTTGTTTACTGAATCCCAGGGAAGAAGCCCCATGTTATTATTCTGTCTTAATATATGTTATACAGTAATACCTCATACAAAGTCCGCTTCATACAACTTCGGATTCATACAACATCGCCTAATTCCTTGAAAAAAGTTGCCTCATACAAAGTCACGCGACGTTGTATGAGGCATTAGGGTTTTCCCAAGTTGCATTGTGCCTGGGCAGTATAAAAGGCAGGACACATGCGTGCATTGCTCTTGTGGGTTTTGCAAGAGGCAAGGAGTGTTTAGGAGTGGTCTTGAGCGTGATTTTGGAATTTTTTGAATTTTTTCATCAGCATTTTTAGAAGCATTCCTGGGATTTTTGCAGCATTCTTCAGGTTCTTGGACAATCAGGGTTGTTTGACAAGTTTTTGTAATGTTTTTAGCCTTTAGACAATGATTTCTTAAAGTTCTGTCAGTTTCCTGTCTGTTTCCTTTACTTTGCCCTGAAGTCTGTGCTGTTACAGTATAATGTATCTCTATGGAAATGACGTTGTACAAGGCATCGCGGCAAGGATTTGGACGTTGTATGAGGCATCGTGGCTAGGATTTTGCATGCCTCATACAAAGTCCAAATCCGTATAAAGTCCAAACTTGTGGAATCAAGTTTGGACGTTGTATGAGGTATCAGTGTACTCTTTATTTCTCGAGTTTCTAACCATGTTTAACTGTTTCTTAGGTAAAAACCAAGTATTTTCAGTGATTTTATCTACTCTGCTGGAGATCTTCCTAGCTAGTAAAAGAAAAGTAATCATATTAAGGCATCTAATTTTAAATTTGTTTATATCCTTGTTTCAAGAAAGAAATCTGATATCTCATAACATATTTCCTTCCAGCTCTTGGGTGGAGAAATATCTCTTTCACCTCTGCTGATGATGCTGGCAGCTTTATTACCAAGGAGGAGGCCTTCTGTCCACTTTCAAACTGGTCCAAATGGCCAGTGGAGATGTAGGCTAAAATATCCCAAAGCTGTTATTTACTCCACTAGGAAATGCAGCATGGAACTACTCTTAGTATGAGTATGGTTTATAGAGCTCTCAGCAGAACAAAATGCTTGGACTCTAATAAAATTTAACCTGCTTAGCTATTCATCTGTCAATAGCACCAAAAAAAGAAGTGCTTTCTACCAAATGCTTTCACTGTGGAATAATAGACACACAGTAATTCACTTTTACAATACCTACTAGCAAGGGTCACCTTGTTTCTGATTCTGCATACATGAATATCATGTCATCTGATTTATCACAAAACACTACTTATCATGATTTTTATTTCTAAGTACAGTTGAATGGTCCCATTGATACCAACATTTTAAAAAAGGAAGAAACCAGTCTTCTGATAAAAGCATGGGTGACTGTTCAATGTAAACTGAAATCTATTTGCACTACAATGAGGCATGATTAAAATTGACTTTACTTTAATTTGTAACATTTATAATATATTAATAAAGTGAAAGCTGTAAATTCTGTACACTGAATACACTAATCCTTTCTCCTAGAGCTGTATTAGGAAACAGATCTCACACCAGTTCTATCTGCTCTGCTTCATGTTCTTTTGACTTTACTCTGAAAGTTTTAAATTTGTCATTTAGAGTTAACTAATTAAGAAGTTGTCACTTTTTTGGCCTTTCATCAACAGGGCATACTACAGGAAATAGGAGCTGGAAGTGTAATTTGTTCATTACATGTAGCAAAGCTTTCAGGAGGTCCTGTCCTTTGAGAGATTTATTTATTGCTTTCAAAGACAGCCACAAGTCTCCTCCATAGTGTTAATCTTTTTTGTCCCTTTGAAAAACTCAACTCCTAATCAATTAATCTCATTTCTTAGTTTCTGTGTTTTTGTTTACCACATGAGGCAACAGAGGTTGCAAGTAGGCCATTGACTGAAAGTAGACAGAGCTGCATGAAAACCCAAGGAACTATTGAAAACTTCCACAACACACAGGATGTGCAGCCATTCAGCCTATGTGACAGATACTAGTATTTATAAAATAAATGTTAGTGTTCATTAGTGAAAAAGATGTCCCAGCTTCATACAGTCTTTGCAGTTCCCAAATCATTTTGTCCAGACCCGTTTGAGATGCATTTGTAGTCTCAAGAATGACAGAAGCTTACAGTACTGTGCTAATTGAAAAATGACTTCATCTGTGGGAGGGGGCATAATGTGCTCTTGTTTTTGTGAATATTTGAGGGATTTTGAATCCTGATTGGCAGACCATCTTTAAGGGTCCAGGATGTGAAGCTTAAGGTAAACAAAGAGGGATCAGAAATTACTTTAGTGGGCTTAATCTATTTCTGAGAAGCTTTGCTACCATTCTTATTTTCAGGTATGTTTCTCAGCATTGCTTCAGTCTTATTTAGTTGTTTGCTCCAAATCATGTTGATGTCTTTTTGGAACTTTTTGAACTTTTTTTTGTCTTTTAAAAATAAAATACAAGAAAAAAAAATCTTCATTCAATTATCTGAAGCTCAGAGGGTTGCCTTGACCAGCTAGTGAGAGAGTTTGCATTTTGTGGATATGGTAGTAGTTCTGCCTTGCAGGATTGTTGTTAGTAGTGTAATTGCCTAACCTTCTGGATTTTTAAAAACTCTCAGAAAACACTGCTTAGTTGGATCAGACTAGAGTGTTTGGAAATATTGGAATCAAGATTCCCTAGCCATCATCTCATTTAGGTGTCCTAGACTTACCCGTCCCACAATCAACAGGATAATGTGCCTGGATGGTTAGAGAGGGACTCCTTGAAACCAGTAAGCCCATCATAAGAAAATATAAATGTCAGACTGCAATTGGGTCCAGGAGTAGATGAGTCTAAGAGGACAAAAATATTATTGCAGGACTTAACATTTAATGTTGAAAATGAAGAAAATGAAATTGTTAACAAGTTAAAATGCCATTTATAAGTTGAATGGTCCCATTGATCCCAATATTTTTTAAAAAGAGGAAACCTCATTTTCTTTCAGGATCTTTGTCACAGATTTCATCTTATATCTCCACATCTGTTTTTCAATAGAATAGTTGGAGATTTCCTCAACAATTGAGATTTTTCTTTTTTGCAAAAAGGATGCATACAATTGATTAAAAATGGATGCACTTGAATACCTACATTTGATTGGGTTGATTAAAAAGGGTATTAAAATGGGTCAAGGTGAGACAAGCATTGATGCATTTGGATGGTATTGAGAGGGAGGGTGAGGAAGAAATGCAGGGAGCAGTGGGAGGTTGTCCAGTTGTGATTGAAAATTCAGATGAGGCTTGAGATTTGAGTTAATTTTCTTATTTGGGAAAAGGAATGTCAGCTATGTAACATATTAGGTTAAATGGAATAAAGTGTTTTAGTGTTTGAGCAATATATATGGTGAATTTATACATTTTCCCTGCTCCCCCTTCTTTGTTAAGCAGAGGCAACAAGTATATGACTAAAATGTGATCATTGGGGTTGGAGATGAGAAAATGGGAAATTTCAAAAGAAACGAAAGGATATTTTTAAATAAGAAAAGCCAGCCAGAGGAAGCAGGAGTCTTCCTGCTGGTTAAAGTAAGAGCTGCACTGGTTGAATTTCTGCCATTTCAAAATGAAAAGAGAGGAGACTTTGGAGACTGTTAAAAATTATCTGGTCTTTTGGGAGCAAAAAATCACCAAAGCCCAAGTATCTCTTGCTCTCCTCATTTAATTTGTGAGGGGCTATACAGAAAGTACTGCAGTGGCTCAAGTCGCTAAGATGCTGACTGGGAAGCGGATGGTCAGCAGTTCGATTCCCGAGTACTGCAGGATGGTAATGAGCTCCCGTCTTCATCCCAGCTCCTGCAAACCAACAGTTCGAAAGCAAGAAATTGCAAGTAGATAAATAGGGACCACTTTGGTGGGAAGGTAACAGCGTTCCATGCGCTCCGGTGTCTAGTCATGCCTGCCACATGACCACGGAAATGTCTGCAGAAGCAGACAGCGCTGGCTCTTCGGCTTAGAAACAGAGATGAGCACTGCACCCTAGAGTCGGATACGACTGGCTTTCGAGCAAGGGAAACCTTTACCTTTATACAGAAAGTAAGGGAAAACAAATGCTTTTCAATCATTTGTTATTTCTATCAAGGTTTTATTGAACATGCTCAACAGTAATGAAGTGACTGGCTTTCCGGTTTGGTAGAGCCATTTTAAGTTGATCTGGAGCCCAGTTTCAAAGAGCTGTCCCCATTTTTAGAATTGCCTTTTAGAGTGTTAATTTGCTCTGTTGCACATTAACAGTCACACTATTGTGTATTTATTATATAATTACCACATTTTGTTATAAACAAATACTTTAGCTCTCTCTTAGAATGTACTACAAAACCAACTGTCTACAAACAAGTTCTACAGTATACAGAGTATATGACACATTCAGCAGAGACTTTTGACTTAAGTATTTAATGCAGACATTTAATTCCAGTGAAATGAAGGGGAGGGGGGGATCCAGGTTCAAACTGCTAGTCAATAATAACTTACAACAAGGTAGACTCCAAAGAGAAAAATGGCTAAATCATGTTACCCAGAGTTCCCACTTAAAATCACACTAACATATCACCAGTGGTCATCCTGAATATGACAGTTCTGCCTCACAGACCTTAAGAGGTAGGTCACAACTTTCCAACAGAGAGTTCCCAACTTCAAACAGTTATATGTCAGCCACAGATCATATAACCTAGATACAAACAAGGAAGTCATCTCCTGTAGCAGACTCAAATACAAATTTTGTCCTCATACATATGCTGGCAATATTGTTACAAGACCTCTTAATGTCATCTACAACAGTGGGAATTCAAATACACACTCATCTTCCAATCTGATAAGCAATCAATTGTTTTCAATGTTTTTAGGTCTTTGGGACTTTAGGAAAAACAGACCAGTCTGTAAGCAAAAGAATAAATGCATATAAATCTTGTATGAGAATTGACAATACAGGTTTTTAAAAAAGATGAGTAGGGCTACTGTGTCACTGAATTCAAGTTGGCAAGCTTTAACAGAAACAACAAAATGAGAATTTATCAAGAGGTTCAACTCTATCTTCTATGTCCTGAATAAGGACAAAGGTTTTTCATCATACTGTACTATCATTGAAATCCATTATTAAGTTGCAACTAAAGTAGCCCCACAGAATCAGTCGAGATTGTTGAGTCAACACTTATGTAAGTTCCACTGATCCAATGGGTTTACTGTACTTGAGACTTACTACTGGAGTTCTATGTTAACCAGTAATTAATAAAGGAAGGGTTATGTTATCATCCAATGTTTATTTTGTAATAACTATGGTTAAGTTAACCACTGTGACTTTTTCTTTCTCATTTCAATTCAGTTCCATCTGTCTTCATTGTCTATAATCCTCTCTCACTGACAACCCTCAAGGTAGTTCTGAGTCCATGAAAAAGTACTCAAAATACAAAAGACCTTTACTTTTGAAGGCCCATTGCTTCCATATGTATCTTCCCATGCCTCAAAAATCTCTGTTGAATGGCTCACTGTATAAAAAGTGGGTAACAACAGAAGACAGGACATCTGTGAACAATTCTTACTAGGATGGCTTGCATCCAGGTCACGTTCCCTAATATGCCTCTTTTTCTCCCACTGATCTTGCTACTTTATTATTCTTATTTCATTATTTCCCCCTTTTGACTGGTAAATTATCATTAAAACTTAAGAAACAGATCTGTATTTGCCAACTGGAGAGATTTTTAAACCAATGGTGCTATACACCATGAAAGTTAGCATGATAGTGACTGAGAAAATGTTGGTTCCCCATTTGGCAATAAAGTTTCAGGGCTGAATTTGGAATTGCCTCATTGCTCTTTCTTTAGAACTATTAGGGACCCTGTGTTGGTCATTCTTTCCACTCTCTTTCTTCCCCTCTCACAACACTTATTGGGGAAAGTCCTTTGTGACCTCGTCTCTTATTTCTACCTCTCATTGAAGCTGACTAAGTCACTATGAAGCAATCCGGCTCTGCCTTTTTAGCTCTGTCTCTTGTCAGGATATTTGCTAAGTATGTATTAATTTCTGACATTTACTGACCTTAGGATTGCAGTGCCTTCACTGACAGAGGGTGATCTTGAACCTTGACCCTATTTCATTCTCCTTCTCTCTCTATGCCCACCATACTTGACTATAGGTTGTAAAAAAGAAGTAGAGAAAAAACAATAACTTGTAATGTGTGAAGAGAAGCCTCACTATAATAAATAAAATAATAATAATAGCAGCTTTTAGGGAAGGAAATCTACTGGAAAACAAGAATGCCTGTCATTGTAACTCTCACTGTACAGTATATATTAGCTCCTTCTCTCCCTCCCTCCTTCAACAATTTTTTTCTTCACTTACCTGTGGCTGTTTCTCAGATGAAACCATTTAGCAAGGCTCATCACTGCCTGTGTGGCTTCAAACACCCACTGTCTGCTTGTGTGTGTGTGTGTGTGTGTGTGTGTGTGTGTGTGTGTGTGTGTGTGTGTGTGTGTGTGTGTGTGTGTGTGTGTGTGTGTGTGTGTGTGTGTGTGTGTGTGTGCCATAGGGGATAAATTGGCACCCCAAAGATGGCTGCTGCTAAGACTCTCACTAAAATAGCACCACACAATTTGCTTCTCTCATATTAAATTTAAACTGATTTCTGCTGCAGCTATAGGAAGAGTTTCTGTCACACCACTCTGTCGATTTCACAGACGGATTGGAACTGAAAAAGTGCACGCACCAATGAGGCAACGCTGAGCTGAGGAAATACCAGGGTTTCCCTAGCAACAGGTTGAAAGTAAAGAATTATAGCAAGGAAACCATGGGGTTTCCCTAGCTACAGCCTTTCCCTGACGAGCATAAGAACATCACTCACCTTAGTCCAGCAGTACAATAGCATGCGCTATTTTAGGCTTTTCTTTCTCTGTTCCTGCTCTATGAGAACACAGCAGGTAGCAGTCCCTGTCTCCATTGGTGTTGGAAGCCTCCGAAGGAAGAAGGTGCCTTTGGGAAGATCTTTTGCTACAGAACTCCCAGGTAAACTAAACTCCAACTGTGTGCTGAAAACAGCTGACGGGATGAAATAGGAGCATGCCTGAGAGGTTAAACCTCCATGCCCAGCAAAAAGTTTGGCAGGTAAGAGAAAATGATGTGCATGCTACAAGCAGGACAGTCTCCAGCTAGCCAATTTTCACCATGGGGACAGAAGGCCTCTATTGCAGCATCATGTGGGGAAGCTTATGAAGGTTTTCTTTTTCTTTTCTTTTTTGGCAGCATAGAATCGCAATGGCTACTTCAAATTAAAAATATGTAGAGACCCTCTGAAATTACTGTCAATCTAGCAAAAAAAATTAAATTCGTTACAAATTTTTATTGAGACAAACTGAAATGATAATATAGAATTGCACTGAACCTTTCTCAGAAAATGATCTTATTTTTGAGAATAAAATAATAATATTTTATTAATATTAATATAAATATAATATTAATTTATTAATATTCTAGTGTGTTCAGAGAGGGTTACTCTCAAGTAACTGAGCCTAAATGCAGACTCAGGTCTGTACCTAATTACCTAAGGGTAAGCGCCAATGAATTCATTTAGTCTCACCTCTGATCAGACAGGTTGGATTGCACTGTTCATCTCTTTCTAAATTTCCATGGATTTTGAAGCGGGGTTTCCCGAACTTATAAAACCATAGTCAAATTCTGTTGATAATTCTGTTGTGAACAGCAGTTAATTGTACTGCAGTTCTGCTATGTTATTATGCAGCAAAGGAAAAGACAAGACAATTCTAAAAATTGGGGCACCCCCCCAAAAAAAGTGTAACTTTGAAACTGGATTTCGGATCAGCAACAAATTTGGTACAGATATAGCAGGCTGTTTGTTCTATCTCTGTGCCAAATGTGGGGAATTTGGGGCAAAGGATACTTTGGGGCAAAGTCATAATTTCTTTAATTATAAAACTATTTGCCCCCTCCCATGCAGAAACAAACAAACTTTTATGTCCCCAGATTTAAATAGCTCATATAAACTGAAAAAACAGACCTTGCTTATCTTGAAAGAGAATGGTTGGTCACAACCATGTTTTTTAAAATTTTTAGGTTGAATCCCTGCTACAGAGGTATTGGTCCTAAAAAGGCCTTTCATAAGGAAACAACAGTGACTGATATAAACTGCATTGAACAGGCTTACCAGCAAGTTCCAAAGTACAGATACATTGTTGAAGGTTCAGTGAGCTCTGGGGGAATCTGAACTTTTGATCGTACCAGTCAGGATCTAACTCAGGGATTCTCATTCTGTGGCCTGCAGGGAAGACCGGACCCGTGGCACTATTTCATGTGGCCCACGTCACCTCCACTGCCACCACCAGAAGCAGAAGTGGACACATGTATGACAGAAGTGGACACATTTTCTGACAGTGTTTATGGCAGGGGGAACCACCGGTCTGGCCTGCTCAGCTATCGGAGGAGGCATGGTCTGGTCTGTGGCTTGAAAAGGTTGAGAACCCCTGATCTAAATAGTGGAAACTCAAGAAGAAAACTTTTTAACTCCTTCCTAGTCAAACAGGTATTAAAATGGGATTCTGTTTCTAGCTGTAAAAAATATTAAATAACTACTCTTTTGTTATGCCCCCTTTCTTAGTAAGACTATTGTTTCAATAGGTTTTGCTCAGGTCTTAGAAACCAACAGCTGTGGATCCCTTTATTGAGTCACCCTTACTGTTCCTCCCCACTTTTTCTGTTTTGTATTTTTATCATATGTTCATGGTAGGACAGCATAAATTTATTCATTTTTCCTTTAGTGAGAATTGAGAATTGACTTGATTGAGCATGCAATTTTCTGCCTGAGATACTTTGTAGTACTGGGAAATCCAAAATGGAAACCACCATGAAAATGGCCTGTTTTCATACCTATGGGATGGGGCTGCCATACAATTGGAATATAGAACATCACATCCTTTTTTTAAAAAAGAAGAAAAGAAATATAATTCATTTATCAGCTTGTTTTATTTACAGTTTGAACTCAGAGAAAGAAAATAAGGGTGCAATCAGCTGGGCTTTTGTTCTGCTGTTTGGTCTCCATGGAAATGGACTGGTTTGCTCCTTTTTCTGATATCCATATGACATGTGGGCAATTTTGAACCAGCCTGACTCTTATCCTTGCCTACTCACATGTTTTGACATCCCTGTCAGGATCTACTGCTTTTTTAAAGCATGGTTAGTATTGCTGTTATTTGGTTCAGTTCCAACATGTATAATTCCAAGTACTGTATTGAACTACAGTAGATTGCTTATCTACTCCATTTAAGCTGCTTAAGGATCAAATCACTGATTGATAAATTGAAAGTTTCATCTCAGTTTCCTGAAAAAAGGAAAGGGGGGGAAATAGAAGAAGATGTAGAGGTTTTTTTTGTTTTTTTTTTAAAGATCCCTTATAGTTCAGCACTGGATTGGTTGACCAGCAAGCCAATTCAGTTATGCATTTAAAATAATAATAATAGCAGTTTTCCCTTTCCTCCACAGACTGGATGTCAGGAGGGGACATGCAGGGGTACCTTTCCCCCTTCCCTTTAAGGATAGGAAAGGTGGATAGGGTTGTTCAAGGTGTCGTGCAGCTTCCTCATTCCAAATCAACTAATCCTTGCATGTGGATGCAAGGATTGCACCAAATGACCTCAAAGAGATTCTATTTATCCTGATCTAGCCTGATCCAGACAAATTGTCTGTCTAGTAGTAGCCCAACTGAAACAGATTAAAGGTATGAGAATTACAACTTGCTGTCCCACACAACACACTCTCCAAACTTCAGTTTATAAGGAATATGTTTTTTTTAATTTTTATATTTAAAAAAAACTTCCCAAAATGGGAGGGAGATCAAAAATCTGAAAGCAGAAACGTATGTTTAAAAGGTGTTCTGTGCAGGTTTGGATATTGGGAATCAGAGATTAATAGTGGAATGTATCTATAGCAGGGGTGCCCAAACTATGGCCCATATGGGCACATTTTGTTTCCACTTCTGGGAGTGCCGAGGGTGGTGTGGGCCAGATGAATTGTGTCAGGGGTTGGATCTGGCCCAAGGGCCATAGTTTGGCCTCCCCTGGTTTAAGCAGAGAAAATGGAAGCTTAAAAATCTATCTCATCCTGTTGCAAAACAGATTGCAAGGCGTTACTTCCACTTCCGGTGGGAGGAACCACATGACCGGCCCGCTGAACCATGTGGCCAGCCCTCAGCCCGAAAAGTTTGGGGACCCCTGATCTATAGCTAATCAGAGGTAAGCCCCACCAAGCTTACCTAAAGGACCTTAGAGGAATAAAGCTAAAGAATCAACAAAATATTGAAAGGCGGTGGTGAGGAGAAAGGCCAGCCTTTTCACAAAACCATTTCTCCTTAGTTGCTTGGATCAATTTCACTTTTAAAAAGAATGTAATCATTATTTCATTCACCAGCCGGAAGTCACATTTCCCATTGATCATAGTGGGACTTCACTTCATCAAAAACATGAACATAGTTCATATTTCCCCAAATAACTATTGCTTGAGAAAGATTCAAAAGGAAGAGTGGACTCACTTCCTAATTCATTTGATAGTCAATTAATTTCCCCCCAATATTCTAACCTGTCAACCAGTAACCTTCCAAACTCAGTGTACTGCAGGTTACTTTGAAGATGGACCTACAGTAAAATGTGTTTTGTATGCTGATTTTTTCCTTTTAAAATAGATGTTAAAAGAACACATAAAAATAACTTAAGTGTATAGCAAAATGTTACTGCCACTTGTAGACTGTTGACTAATTTTTTAAAAAGGTCTTACGGGTTATATGTTACATTTTGCACTGTGCCAGATTTGTAGAAGTTTTCTAATAAGTGGATGAGGGGCAACATATCTCTGTGTTGTCAGTATTTTCAAAATTGCAAGCTCTCAGGTTATTCATGTATTATGATAGTACAATGTCCTTGATTTGCTTTAGAGATTCTAGATCTTACATCTGATGGTATTCTGATCAGAGATGAAGCACTGATATTCAAGTTGTATTACATAATTAATGTCATCGGATGCTTCAGTATGAAGTATGAAAACAATTGTGACAACCTCTCAGCTGACAGAATTGGGCTTCTCAAGTGAAATCATTTTCTGTAGTTGTACGTAGTAGAAAGTTGGTTGCTGTCAAAACTGTGCAGAATACCAGAATACTTTCCTGTTCAGATTTTTAAGCAGGGAGATAGAGACACATATCCCAAATACTTTAAATATAGTTTTACCCTGTTCAGGGCTATTTTCTTGCCCACTCCCTACCCCCAGTTGTTCCCACATGGCCATTTTCTTTCTGGTTAAGGATTTGTCTCATCTGTGTAAAATTTGGCTAGATGCTTATGTCACGAAAAAGAGACAAAGTCAACTAGATGGCCACAAGAAGAGGAACATTTCCAAAAACATTTTTTTTTAAAAAAAGAGCAAATAATTAAAGACAATATGTTTTTCAGCACAATCAGAAATGTTCTCCCTGCAAGAATGGATATGCATAGTTCCGTTCTGGCTTCTGTAAAAAACAAAGGTCTGTGAAAAGATGCTACATGTCGTCCTATGAAGTACAAGCAACTTTCAACTTGTATCCAACCTTCCCTTTTTAGGGAAGGTATTGGAGAAGGCAGTGGCATGGCAACTACAGGGAGTCCTCGATGAAGAGGATTATCTGGACCCTTTTCAGTCAGGATTCAGGCCTGGATATGGTACCAAGACTGCATTGGTCATGTTGTTGCATTATCTCTAGCATGAGTGAGATGGAGGCAAGCCATCAGTCCTTGCTCTTCTTGACCTCTCAGCAGCCTTCGATATTGTCTACCACGGTATCCTTCTGGAATGGCTCCAAGGATTGGGGATACAGGGCACTGTGTGGTCCTGGTTTTCCTCATTTATGAAGGGCCGGACCCAGTCGGTGTTGCTGGAGGGCGAGAGGTCCAGCCCTAGGCTTCTCCTATATGGAGTGTCGCAGGGCTCAGTGCTCTCTCCTCTGCTATCTAACATCTACATGAAGCCTCTGAGTGAGATTATCCATTCCCATGGGGTGAAGTATTATCAATATGCAGATGATACTCAACTATACATCTCAGCCTGTGGTGATCCAAGTGATGCAGTTCAAGTCCTATCCAGGTGTCTGGAGGCTGTTGGGGCCTAGATGGGGGACAATGGGCTACAAGTGAATCCTGACAAGACTGAGTGGCTGTGGGTCAGGGCCCCTGCATTATCCTAGGAGCTACCATCTTTGGTACTGGATGGGGCTGTTTTGCCTCAGACAGACCCAGTGTGTAATTTGGGTGTTCCTCCTGGACTCACTACTACTGATCGATGAGCAGGTGGCAGTCATAGCCAGGAAGGCTTTTTGCACAACTTCTACTCCTTGCTCATGGTCACACATGCTCTGGTCACCTTTAGACTAGATTACTGTAATGCACTCTACATGGGGCTGCCTTTGATGACCATTCGGAGGCTGCAGCTGGTCCAAAATGAAGCTGCCCACGTGATGATGGGGTGTTATGCCCATGCCTTGCCCTGGGAGCTGCATTGGTTTCTGGTGTGCCTTCGGGTGCAATTCAAAGTGCTGGTTATGACCTTTAAAGCCTTACATGATAGCGGGCCAGGATACCTAAGAGACTGCATCGCCCCAAGGACATCTGCCCATCCCACCAGGGCAGACCAAAGGGGATCCTTAAAAGTGCCATCAAGTAGAGAAGCTCATTTCTCTCACACAAGGAAGAGGGCCTTTTCAGTATGTGCTGACAGAGCTACATCTCCAGACAGAGCTAGTGCCCTTCAGGAAAGATCTGAAAACCTGGCTGGTGAAGCAGGTGTGAGGCACCGGTGATGTGATAGTCTCCACTCGCTGGTTGATATAATGTAAGCGCCTTTTAATTATATTTTAATTAGTAGAGTTGGATGCTTATTTTTTATGGTTTTAATGGTTTTAAAGTGATAAGGTTGTAATTTTATGCGAATGAGGTCTGTTATCTGTAAGCCACTCTGAGTAGCTTGCAATAATGTTTATTAATAAATAATAATAAACATATGGGAAGATGGGGTTCTGATGTCCCTTACTGTGGCCAAAATCCTGTGTCTTAACATAGTAAATCAAACAAGAGTTAACCCATTGAAACAATGCAAACACGGCAAATAAATTACTCTGTAAGAAATTGACTCAAATGGGCCTCCTTTAACTTGAATTTTACATAGCAACTCATGGTAGGCCCATTTGAATCAAGGGAAGTTATGAAGGAGTCGATTCAGGAATTCTCAATTGATTCAGCTGATCTACTCTAAAGTAATTAACCACATTAAACAACATCATTTTGGCCATTGTGTCACATAAAATTCTCCCTTGAATATAATCATTTTTTTGGGTATCCATTAATCTCTCCTGAAGGGTACGTTGAATTTTCACAATCATATACCTGCTTTCCAGAGGATAATGTTCCTGTGCCTGGATAGCATTATGCATCACCCTTTTCTGTAAAACATAAAGTATAGAATTATGTTTAATATTACAATGAAGTCACTTTCAGACATTGTGTTTGATTTGTTTATCACTCTATAATTTAGTTTCACAGCTATGTTGGCCTTTTCTCATTATTTAATATTTCTAATTAATGGTTTTTTCCCAAACCCCTTGGGACATAAGTAAAGTTAACATTAGAACATTCATATCATAGTTGACTTAGGCTACAATGTGTAGGCTACTTTCCTGTGTAAGTCGAATTGAATTCAGGAGGACTTACTTTTGAGTAGATTTGCATAGAATGGCACTGTTGAGTATGCTTTCATTTAACTGACACAAAACTTAATTAAAAACCACAAAGCAGAGTTTAATCTTTGATTTATTGTTTGAATAGCTACATTAATCTGTCACAAATAAATCACACTTCACCAGGGCTTAACACTGTAGGCTTGCCTTGTTAGTTTAATAATTTAACACCCACTGCCGGGAACAAAGCAAAGCGTTGGCGGTCTGTTTCATAGATCTTTCATTTTAGGCTTTAATCTTGTAGATCACACATTAGCTAGTTGCTGGGGAAATTATGGTGCTGGCCATTAGTAGCTGAATTCTTCATTTCTGAAACATATTTAATCAGCAGTTTGCAGTCAGTAAATGTGGAGTTTTCTTCTTCTCCTTAGGGGTTAGAGCAGGTGACACAAAAATTGCTAAATTGTGAAATCTGCTCTGATGTCCCATTTTAGTTAATGTTATTGATGACAAAACATACTTTACATTTTATATTAAGGTTCAGATATTCTAAGAATGTCTTGTAGATTTCTATGAATATCCTGAGGATCTGTGTGAATAAAATTATGGCTAAAGGTTTTCAACTATAGCCACATTTTTGAACTGGAATCTTCACATCAAAGCAACACAGGATTCCATTTGCCTGGTATGGAATTATCCACCTGTATTTTACATGGAGGTTGACGTGAGGTTGAGTCCCAGTTTATGGGACTGCATTCTCTACGATCTGATTGACTCGGTGTCCCTGGAAATTTTTGTTCCAGATAATCGCTAAAAGTTTTCCCCAATTTTCAAACATTCACCACCAAAGAGCTGGCCAGTAGTGATTGAGTGGTGACATCTGTTTGTCAAGGGTCTCTGTTTAACAGAGCATATTTACAGTCACACACAGTATACTTACACACATGGGTAAAGATTCTTTTTCTTTTTCTTCTTCTTTTTCTTCTTCTTCTTGGCCAGATGTTTAATCATTTCCAGGACAGGGACTAGCTAAAGCAGGAAAAAACAGTAATTGTAATTAACAACATATATCTTTAAGGGACTAATTTGAAAAGTATTTGGCATTCATCTGACACAGTTTCAATTCAAAGTTCCTTAGTACTGCTAAGGTTTGATTTCCATGCCTTTAACACATTCCCATTTTTAAGAGGCTTCCAAATTGAAACTTTTGTGTGAAAGCTAAAATATACATCACTTCTGCAAATATGCCCTAAAGCTTTCTGCCAATGTATTTGGATTTATCTTAGTATGAAAACAGCTTTGAAAAAGAGATAATTTGAAGTTTTTTTTAAAAAAAAGATACAAGTTAGGGAAATGGATTAAAAACAGTGGATACCTTCTGGGACCTTCCACAGATACCTGAAACCGCAGATAACAGTGAACTCTATCTTTTACATTGCAGACAGTGGCCTCTATTGTCAGGTTCTGATAATATGCCATAGAAATACATAAGCATTTCAGGATTTTATTGAACATTTTTAGATTGGAGGATACTAAAACTGTGGATACTGAACCTGTGGGTATGGGGGTGGCAACCTGTACACAAATAGCTGTGCACTTTCTTACTTCTGATCGCTATTTCCCCCAATGAAGCTATTTCCCTCAATGAAAAGCAGGTGTTGGGCTTTCCTTATTTATTAATCCAACCTCCCAAAACCTCTGACTACATGGCAGTTGTATGCAGTTCACACAACCATTAATGCCAATTACATTTCCTAGTTTCACCTGGGTTTTCCTCTGCTGGCCACCACATTAGCTGATACTCCGTAAGGCCTTTCACACTTGGCAGGGTTGGGATTTGTCCCTCTTCCATTCTCTGTTTCATGGACAAGGGCATGGGAGAATGTCAACCAACCAGTTTATTAACTTCCATAGCAGGTTAACACAACTATCACCCCCACCTCAAACCAGTTCCCTTCATTTTCACAGGAGAAATGTTTCTGTTCTTAACAATATACTCTCCTCAAGTTAACTTCACTTCAGTCCATCATGGATGGTGGATGGATGGCACATTAGTGAGGTCAGTGGCTACAATACACTATCTCTGGTCTTGGTTACTGATGAGTTATGATTATCTTCGAGAGCAGTGAGGCAGGGGACCTCTGACTGACCTGAATTTCACTTTTCTTCTTGGTGCTATAATCTCTTGCAGTGTTCTTGTTTTCTCCAATAGGAAAGTTCCATGGGACCCGGAGAGGAGGATACACAGAAAGAGCCTTTTCAAAGATTGTGACATTTTTAAACCACAATCGGGCGTACCCTGGACAATGGCAACATAGTTGTGCTGGCTAATCTTTCTCACACTGGGTCAGGCAGAAGGAACTACAGAATGAATTCACCAAAGGTGGCTTCATTTTGGCAGTTTCATGTCTGACCTAGACACTGAAGAAGAAGAAGAATGTGAACCATATTTCTCTATCTCCTTAGTTGCCAAAACTGCATGAGGATCTCCATCCAGGGTTTCTCCCTATAGATATGCTACCACACTCCTGAAGCAAAAGGGTTTATAAACATGATTAGGTATGGAAACATTGAAGAGCGCTTTCCCCTATAATTCTGAAAGCGTGGTCCAACCAGTCTTGTTTGTCATGGGACTGACACAGCTTGGGTGATGAACAAAGGGATAAACTGGAAATTACTTGAGAGTTTGACTTATTGATTGGAAAGCTGGAGGTCTCTTAATAAAATCAATACATCCTAATCTCTGAATACCTCCAATTTTAGCCCACTAAAACCTTCCTCAAAGCCTTATAAGAGCAGTAGATCAAAAGGACCATACAGAAGTAAGGAGGCCAACAGGATGTTGGCCTTTGTAGTTCAAAGCACTGCCTTCCTATTTACACAGCATGGCATAGCTGGCAGAAACTGTTGTCTGCTGGAATGCAAACACAAACACTTGTGACAGGTAGGGGAAGACAGAAAGGAAGGAAGACCTAGGTATTCACATGCTTTCTTTTTCAAAGCAACAATTTCCTAGTCTCTAGATTGCTATCTCCAGGCTTTTCTTCTACCACAAAAATGCAAGAGTGAATTTTGAGCCTGGATAAAAAATGAAAAGGATTTCCTCATATATTTTATTTACAAAAAAGAATATTGGAACTTTTTCTGGATTTTTTTCCACTCACATTCATAAATTTTAATTATTGTTGTTTCAATGAAAATCAATGTATAGAAAGCAAAGAAAAACTTCTGGTTATTTTAAGCTCTGATATATGGTCTGAAAGAACAAGCTTTGAACCAGAAAGAACAAGCTGAAGAATAAAATAGCATCTGTTGTGAAGCTTCTACCTTTCCTCAAAAGAATTAATAGTAATAATTGTTATTTGTAGCTACACAAAAAAAAAGCATGCAAGGACACCATGGTCTGTTAACTGTAGTACTGTCAAAGCTGTAACTAGCTATTTTGGCACTTGGAACTTTGCTACCTATTGGTTATTCTTATCCCACATACTTAGAATGTCCTCCAATTGTGTTTTCCTGGTAAAAGTGTGGCACTGTATTAGTCTTCTTTTCTATAGATCTTTCTTCTAAGGGTATGATTAGATTGTGGGCTGATACATTGATGAGAATTTAATGAAATTGTATTGCATGATCTCATTCTACACAGACTCCAATCTTCCCACCACTGCAGCCATCCTCCCCCATTGCACACATTTACATCACGCACACATGGAATGTGCACACTCTATCTCTCTTTTTCTCTCTCTCACACACACACCAGACAGATACTTTCCACTGCCTGCTTTTACAGTCTCTTGAGGAGCTCCAAGCTCCTTATTTCCCAACCTTGAAAAAGAACTTGCTTCTTTCCACCCTTCCTCTTCCTCTTCCATTGTGACAGAGAGAACTCTCCTGCTTGGAGCCGGTTGAAGAAAAAAAGGTGAAAAGAAGGAAAGGAGGAAGAATGGAGTTCTAGTTCTCTAGTCAGGGTCACCTCACTTATCTGAGCAGAGATGGGCTTTGGAGAGAATCTCTAACTTGGTCAAGAGAGAGAAAGAGAGAGAGAAAGAGAGAGAGAAAGAGAGAGAGAGAATTGTGTATGTCTACATGTTGAGTACTTGCAGTGGGGTAAGTGGATGCTGGGTGGCTCCAACTCTGATGCTAGTGAGACCAGATAAATCCAGCACAATGCGGGAAGGAGCAAAGTTTAGGACTGCTTGGTGGTTGTGGAAGAAGCAAGAGCAGGAAGAGAAATGGGAGGGGGCACTCATATGTGTGCATGCATGCACACATGCATGCACATGTGTGTGCTCATGTGTGTGCACATGTGTGTGATGAGGGATGTCATAGTGGTGCTGACATGACCAAAACATGGGAATCAGACCTATCTGCACAGAAAAAATATATCATATTGTACCAGCATGAAAAAAAGGCTAAAACCCTCGAGTGGCACAGATATAATGCCATTTTGGACGGAAAAATTGTATGAATTCAGGCCAGCCCCTTGTGTCATGCAGACAGGGGGGACCTTTGAATTCACCCTGGGTATAAGAGGAGAAACTCCCATTTTTTATGATAGTGTAGGGGTACACAGAAAGAACCTCCTCAAAGATTGTGGTATTTTTGAGCCACAATCTGGTGTACCCTGGTAATGGCAACCTTGTGTTGCTGGCTAAACTTTCTCACACTAGGTCAACTATAGCATGAACTCCCCAAAAGGTGCCTTCATTTTGGCAGTTTCACATCTGGCCTAGACAAGGAAGGCATACAGGCTACCTGTGTTATTTCAGAGCAGAGAATGGGAACCATATGAAAGGGGTTATACAAGCAACATAGGACGATGATTCAGTCAGGGCACCTAAATTTGTATTAGTTCCTAAGAACCAGATATAGTCTTCTGTGTAAGGACTGACATAGAACCTTCGGAATGCTATGTAAACAAAATTTCATGCTTGTGTTGTTGCAATTAGGACATGTCTCTTTTGGTTTTGCCTCCAAATAATTCCATAGTGGCAGAAAAAGCTGGGTTAGTTTCATATTTGTTGGTTTGCAGTTTAAGCCAATGTGAAGATTTGGCGTTAGTGGAAAAGGAAGAATAAAATATATATATGATATATTCAATGTGTAAGATCCAACTGGATGGCACCTGTTCCAAGCATTTCAATACCCTTTTATTTATTTATTTATATTTATTGTTAAATTTCTGTACCGCCCACTCAGCCAAAGCCGACTCCGGGCAGTTCACACAGTGGGTGAAAACAGATAAAAACAAATAAAAACATATAAAAACCAGCAATAAGAACCCACTCCTAAAATGAGAGGGGTGCAGGAACTGAAGAAACCGTGGGGCAGGCATCCTCCCCTATATTAACCACCCAACGGAAGCCACCCCTCAACCTGCACCCCAAACTTGGCCTGCCAGCCAGGTTTTTAGTTCTTTTCTAAAGGTCAACAACTCCGTCTAGAGACACAGTTCCACAGGCAGGAGGTTCCAAAGGGCCGGTGTGGACACAGAGAAGGCTCTCCTCCTTGTGCCAGAGAGGCAAGCCCCCCCTGGCCGATGGCACTATTAGAGAGCCCCTCCGGTCCGCTCTGGTTGGACGGACAGACGTCCTTAGGGCGATTCAGTCTCTAAGGTAACCTGGCCCACTACCATATAGGGCTTTAAAGGTCAAAACCAGCACCTTGAATTGCACCCGGAGGCAAACAGGTAACCAGTGCAGCTCCCAAAGCAGTGGTGAGGCATGAGCATAACATCCACACTCCATCACCACCCGGGCCGCCGCATTCTGGACCAGCTGCAGCCTCCGAATGGTCCTCAAGGGCAGCCCCATGTAGAGCGCATTACAACAATCTAGTCTGGAGGTCACCAGAGCATGAGTGACCATGAGCAAAGAGTCCCGTTCCAGGAGCGTGCACAACTGGCGAATCACCCGAAGTTGGGCGAAGGCCCTCCTGGCCACAGCCGCCACCTGTTCTTCTAGCAGCAGCCGCGAATACACTTTGAGTATATAATCTCTTCCACCTGATTCCCCTGAGCCTGCTTCATCAGTTATATAGAAACATGGCATAGGAGGTTGCTATACTTCAAATTTGACCTTAGGTTGACCTATCTCAGTATTGAGTCTTCCATGTGCAGCAGCTCTCCATGAGAAAGCAAGTACAGATTTCCTTTCTGTCACCAACCAGTGCATACCTGTCAAGTATCCCGCATTGGCCGGGATTTCCCGTATTCTGGTGCTCGTTCCTCCCCCTTCCCACCACCATCCTGTATTTTGAACAGCGGGGAAGTGGGTTATTGCTCATGCCAAATGTGTTCTGTGCATGCGCAGAAATTTCCTGTATTTTTGGGAGCTGTGCTTGACGGGTATGAACCAGTGATTCTTGAGCAAGCACATTATTTTAACTGTTCTTAATTTTTTATTATTACTTGAGACAATTCATTGATGCTATAGTGATTCAGCATGACAGTAAGTCAGAGTGAGCAAAAAGGTTCCCCTGTGGGCAAGCAAACTCCTGAGTCAAAGAAGGAGGTAACCAGCTAAATATAGAAATGAAGGGAAAAGGAAACAGAAAGGTTTACAGTAATTTATAGAAGACATTCTTAGGTGATATTATCAATTATGATTTTGCCATGCTAAAAAAGGACCGAAAATTGATTTCAGTAAGGAGCAAAAACAAAAACAAAAAACCCTGCCCTAATGAACCACTTTTGTGAATTATTCATAAAATATATATATATATTTTTAAAAAAACCAACAAGCAAAACCTCTAGCAGGAATTAAACTATTGACAGTTTTTTTTGTTCTTGCTTGTGAAAATGAACCAAGCAAAGGTTTATATCCTTAGGCCAAATACTCTTTTGTGGGTAAAGTAGACTAAGTAATTCCACTCCCCTGGTGATGATTCTGGGCCAGACACTGTCTCTCAGTTTGTTATGTCACAGCCCTGTTGGGAACAGTAAAAAGTCAGGAGAAGCTAGGAAGTCCCTTCTGCAGACAAATGATGATTCTGCTCACGTCACTGCTTTCAAAATGTGATTCATGAAAAATGCAAACCCTGATTGCTTGTGACTCATTCACAGACACAAAAAGGTGGTGGCAGGAATAGATGAAATAGAAAAGAACCTTAACATTTAGTCTCATAACCTGGCTTTCAAAAAGGATGGAAACTGAACATACTAGAGTTTCCTCCTGTCCCCAGATCCATAGCTCACTTAGACTGTGGTCTATTTCTCCTGTAACCAGCTGTTTTAACATATGTTTAAAATCTTTACTTACTTAGACTTAGATCCTCCTATGCCAGGGAATCCCAACTTTTTCAAGCCAGGGGCTGTGTCATGCTCTCTCAGTCAGCTTTGAGGGCCAGATGGCCATTTTGCCCTGCCTGCACGATGGGGGTGGCCATTTAGTCCCAACACCTTCAAAGGGGTGGCCATTTCATTTCTCAAATGCCATTGGAGGGGTGGGGGGGCCCCATGAAATGATACCATGGGCTGGATCTGGCCCACAGGCCTTAGGTTGGGGATCCCTCTCCTATGCTATGTAGCACATCAAGTAGCAAGGGATCTCCAACAGTTTCTGTCTTGGGTGAATACTTTGGCATCCTCATGTCATTTTCAGGGACTTTTAAATCTCCCATGAAAGTTCTTCATCATGTATTTTCAGGGCATCCTTATGGTTGTTCGGCATTAGGAGGGGTCCAACATATTGCTACCTTAGGGATCTTGTTTTTCTCTGTAAGAAACATATGGCCTGCCATTTAGAGTCTTCTTCGCACAACAATGTTATGTAATTTACATGAGCCACTCCTCCGAAGCACCTCCTCACAGGTAATATGATCAAAATATTGAATCTTTAAAATTCAGTGGAGACACCTCTGCCGGAAGATGTCAGGTCTTTTGTTGATATTTGCTGATGTCTTCCAAGTCTCGTAGTCATAGATTGGCTGTTGGGATCACTATGGAAGCGAACAAATGGTTAAATCTTTACTCTCCAAAAATAAGGGGAAAGGCAAGAAAATGTGAGATGTCTCCCTTAAAGTTCCTGAGAAAGTTTAAAGAAGATGGAGGCAATCTTGAATCAAAGGAATCCAATGGAATGCAGTTGTAATTCAAGTGTATTTCAGTAATGAATGAGACCTCCTTCATCTCATTAGATCTCCACAGAAGACAAGATGGCAATATTAAGTTGCAGAGCAAAGGAACTCAATAAAATAACTGAAATTCTTGTCTACCTAAAGGGAACAGCTAACAAGTATAAGAAAAGGGGGGAATCCAAATTATCCAAATACAGATAAGATTTGTGTCTTCCTTCCTTTCTCATTATAATCTTTGTCATGTATATGGATCTACTTTCTTTCTGACACAGTCATTAGTCTCTAAGCATTATCACAGCACTTTTTTCAACATTTGCAGGTTGAATTTTGAAATAATGTTATTCCTATTATAAATCCCATAGTTGCAGTTTTATGGCAGAAATTAACAGCCACAGCAATTAATACTAGAACTTCACTTCTTCAAAAATTAATTTGAAAGTGTCATTTTAGTTTTCATTTGGCATAACGTAATCAGAAAATAGCACTCTACAGAAAGATTAGCTAAGGAAGGATATTTTCAGAATTTAAATAAATTAGTATTGAACAACTGGCATGCTCCTTTGGGTCAATTTGACAATTTCTGGAGTCAAAATGGTCCCACTAGGGATGGATGGCTTGCTTTCTAACTGAGCAAAAGGGATTCATTCCCAATTTCTCATGAGACTTGGTCTTGTGTGAAACAATGGAAATGACACCCAAGAGGTTAAATCTACCACAGCCCCCCCCCCCAAGTTTATGCATGAGACAGAACAATCTGAGTTTTGTTCATGTTTAAAAGCCCCCAAAATTCACAAATTTCTTCATGAAATATCTGGTAAGAACTTGAGATTGAAAATGTCTGAATGTGCTAGCTGAAAATCACAGGTTTGTCCATGTAGACAGATGGTTCTTTAAGTATCTGACTTTGAGTATGCATTCAGCTATGCTTGAGAAGATGAATTAAGGGTATTCTCTCTTCATTATGAGAATTCATCTTTAATAGCTATATGGCAAGCAGGCACAATGTCATTGTTTACATGGCGGGAATAGCTGTACCTACTAAATCTGTTTAAATGGATGAGAATATTGTTCAGTAAGAGTTCAAAGTAATCTACATTTCCCCCCCATAAATCAGGTAGAAAGTACTTGATGCTTGCTGTTTTTTTTAAAAAATGAATGTGGAGAAACAAACTAAAATTGACAGATTTTCCCTACTCTAAATATAACAGAAACTGAGACAAATTGTGATCCTTCTGCTGAAAGGATGACTCAAATACCTACTCACTGTGAGTATTTTTCTCACCTATTCACATGTGTGCACATGTCCATATTTATCCATTAATGTAAATGTAATCTCACTGAACTCAATGAAGTTTACTGATGTGTAGACCTGTATAAAGATAAAGGTTGCCCTTGCTTGAAAGCCAGTTGTATCTCTGTTTATAGCCAAAGAGCCTGCGCTGTCTGCATCTGCAGACATTTCTGTGGGCATGTGGCAGGCATGCCTAGACACTGGAGTGCACGGAACGTTGTTTACCTTCCCACCAAAGTGGTACCTATTTGTCTACTTTTAATTTCTTGCTGTTGAATAGGACAGCACATTTACTTTCCTTGCCAATTGTTCAGGAAAAAATGTATTTTATGTGATTATCAATTTTATCCCACAGTATTCTTTGAAATATTTACATTTTAGGAGGAAGTCAAATGAACTATCAAAAATCTCAGTCAAATAATCATGAGTCTGTATGTTCTAGGTCATCAAATATTGTTATGATGTCATGTGCCATCCAGTCAGAAAGGACCTATAGTGACCATAGTAGGGCTTTCAAAGTATGTGAGATATATAAGGAGTGGTTTATCAGTTCCACACCCCTGTGAGCTTTCATAGCTAAGCAAGGATTTGAACCCATGCTTCCTGAGTCCCAGCCTGCCACTCTACCTTGTATACCACATAGGGTATCAAACATACAGAATTATGAATCTTTAGCAGCTCTGATTAAAGTATTTGCCAGCATTTGTTTATTTCCTTATACTGAAGGTTTTTTGAAAAAAATCAACCAAAATTGTTAACATCTATATGTGAACAGCATCTGAGATATTTGGGACACTTTCTTTCAAACATAGACCATGTAGCCATAACATGGGCCTATCTTCATTTGATGACTCTTAAAGAAAAATTGCTCAGAACAGTGGGAGTTGTCTTAGATTTTACGTTCACCCATAGAACATACAGCTGATCAAAATATCTAACCCTGAAGGTACTAATACATTACTATTATTCATAGAAAACATCTGACAATTGTTTCCTCTGGTGACGCATTTTCATGACAGGCAGCAATAAAAACAAGATATATGGATAATGTGTTTTCCTAATGGCAGCAAACTTAGATAAAGCAGCTCAGTTTCCATGATGACAATTTTCACTGTATAAAAGATAACCTAGTACCCAGGGGGAAAACTATAATCTAATATTCCATGGATTTTTAGGCAGATTCATTTGAACCTTACACCAGTTGAATTGCTTTCTTTTACCATGAATTTAATATAGCAGTTATTCTAATGTTTAGAACAGGGATTCTTAACCTAAAGCCTTGGGCTGGATCTGGCCCTTGGCACCAACTTGTCTGGCACACACCCTCATTCCAGCTGCCACTTCTGCTGCCACCTCAATCCCTGTACCCTCTGTTTGGCATGTCCCAGGTGGCGCTCCATAGCAGAGTGGATGTTGTAAGGCTTACAACATTCTTTCGGCTACAGAGTGCCATTAGGGACATGCCAAGCCAAGTGGAGGAGACAAGGATTTAGGCAGTGGCAGCAGCAGAAGTGGCAGCTGGAACAAGGGTGCAGGCCGGATGATTTGGTGCCTTGCAGCTCCTCCAAGCAGGGAAGTGGCATGGGGTGGAGTGGTGAGTGGCTTGGTGGTCGCCGGTGGTGGTGATGGAGTGGTGGAGGCTCATCGTGGTCCCATCACTGCCAGTGTCAGTGTGGGGGAGTAGCAGGAGTTCGTGGTGGTCCTGCCACTCCCCCTCATGGATGCTGTGGTAGGACCACCTGTCTGGGCCTGAACAGTCTGATGGGGCATGAACTGCCCACAGCTTAGAAAGGTTGAGGATCTCTGGTTTAGAGTATACTAGTTGATTACCCGGCCTTGCTCAGGAATTTTTTTTCTTTAAAGGGAGTAAGGAGGCTGTGTTAGTAGAGCTCTGAGGGGAGGAAATGACAGTGTTAGAGGGTCAGGAAGCAGGGGCATGGGTTCGATACCCGTCTCAGCCACCCAAGATGCACCGGCTTCCAGCTGGGCTGCCACCACCATCCTGAGGTAAAATAAAGGCCTGTCAGTGAAGATGGAGAAGAAGAAGACAGCACTGAGGAAGAGGTGGAAGGCTTCTGCCCCTCAAACAAAGCCGTCCTTCAGTCCGGGTCTCGATGGAGAAGCCTCTACAGCCACCCCAAGCAGCAGCGGGGGCGGTGGGGAAGGGGTGAACAGGCTGCCTCCTCTGCTGGGGTCTGCCTCATCACTGGGGCTGAGGTAAAAAGAACCGAGGAGGCCTGGCCTTAGGAAACAGTGTGGCTCCTGAGGGGAAACTGAGGCGGCTGAGGAGGAGGGGCAGTTAGGTGGCTAAGGGGAAATAGACTAACCCAGACCCTGGGGTGGGAAGTGGGTGAAGGGAGGACTGTCAGCAGAGCCTCCAGCGGTGTGGGGGTGATGGAAGAAGGAGACAAAAGAAGCCCTGTCGGCTCTGGGAAAGGGGAGATGAGGCATGGAAGAGGCGGGGGGAGAGGCTGAGGCCTAGTGGATGGCTCGAGCAGCAGCCGTTCCTGAGGGCCTCGTGCCTTGCTTGGGTTTTTTCTTTAAAGGAAGTACGGTGGCTGTGGTGCATGTGCGCAGTACTGCTGTTTTGTTGTGGTGCACATGTGCAGTGCTGCCGTTCCATTGCTTTTTCTCCCAAATGGGTTTCAAGACCCCCACAGTGCTGATCTCGCAAGCCCAAAGTAGGTGTGTGCCAATTTTCAGCATGATTGGTCAAGGGGTGTGGGTTCCTATAGAGCACATACAAGACCACACCTCTGTTTTATAGATATAGATAGATTGTCCATAAGAAAAAAAGACACAAACCACTGCATTAACATTCAACAGGATATATAAAGAAACTGGAAACCTTGTTTCAATTTCAAAATTAGAATAGGTTTGTATTGCATTGATTTTAGTTATACTTTCCTCCCAAACATGTATTGCCAAGAAAGTAGTCTAAGAACTGCATATTTTAGGGTTTTTTTAAATCTATGCAGTGGGGCTGCTGTTTTTGAAACCAGTAGTTTGGAAAGAATTTAACGTGATCAGTCAGCTTGAATATATTGAGTATTACAATTTTAATACAGTTTTTTTGTTTCTTAAAATGTTTATACATTTTGGGCACCCTCTGTATATGTGAATTTGCAGTTATTAATTCAGTTGCCCTCTTCAATAGGTAGGGATCATTGGACTCATAATCTATATTGGTTCCAAAACTGAGACATTAATAACAAAATAATTTCAACACTTGCAAATGATTGGTAACCACAACAAATCCTTCAGTCCTTTGAGAGCTCTTGTTGCAGCACATGTCTATTTCCTTCTGGACTCTTCCCTAAAGTCTCTAAATTGGGACTACCCAATGGCAGCAGAGGTGATAGCTGGCCCCACAAGTCTCTGGCTAGATGTGTTCTCTAGCATGACCTGGATGTGATACATTCTGTTGCCACTGGGCCAGATACCTCAACCCTCTATCACATTTACCCCAATAGGAGGGTTTGGGGGCTTCTTTTCAGCCTGCCACTATGCTTCCTGTACCCAGAGATGAACCACTTCCTATTTAAAGAGAATGTCCATCTGAAGGGAGTTGCCTGGTTCTCAGCTTCCTCCTTTATTTCTTCTGGATATACATCAACCTCCACTCTTTCACTCATATCCTCTTCTACCTGTTCTGTCTTTCTCTCCTTACTGCCCTGCCCTTCATCAGCCAAAGTGACTTTGACCCATCCTTCTACCAATGCCTCTGCTAGGACCTTCTCTATCTTCTCTATCCTCTTGCCATATCCTCCTTCTCAAAACTTCTCCCCTTCTTGTATGCCCTACCTCTTGCTTTTGAAGACATCTCTGTTATCTGGTTCTTGAATCTGCTCCTCATGCTGCTTCAACGATATTCCTCTGTAATCAGGGAAAGTGTCGCCTTTTGCCATCCATCCTTATCATTCAAATTCAGTAAATTGTGATTGTGAATATGGCGTGCTTTATTTTGTGGGGATGGGAATTGGGTACAGTGGAGCAAGTAATATTTGCATCCCAGCCATTGGGTCTTATTTAAGCATGTGCATTTGATTTAATGTCCAATGATTGAAACATGGAATTCAAAAGCGGAGAGGGGGAAAATAGCAAATTATATTTTGCAAGCAACTGTTAAATGTCAGGTTTGTGAAAGCTAAGACAGCTCTCATACATGGTTTGACCTTGGATGAACATGTTGATATGGCTTATTTTATACAAACTTGGATGGATGAATCTGGGAAAGTTAGCTTTTTTCAGTTTTGTACATCTGAGTTCAACTGTGAGTCAGCAGGCTAGACCTGGAGGGCATGGAGAAGGAGCTGCAATAGTACTGTAATTTAATCACCCTTACCAAGTGATCTGTCCCACAGATTCCTGGGTTTGAGCACATGTGCCTGATAGTAGGTGCCTGGGACAGAATAGGGATTCTGTAGGTGTACAGCCCACCCCACTGCACAATAGTCTCCCTTCCTCAGCTGGCTGACCTGATCTCAAAAGGAGGACTTCAACATCTATTGAGAGATCAGTCTGCCTAGAGTGGCTCAGGTTTTCATTTCTACCATGACAACCATGGGACTGCCTCTAGTGGTATCTGGCATCACTGATGTTGCAGGACATAACCTTGACCTTGTTTTCTGTACTGAGCAGAATTGATGTGGTGGAGCTCTCAGTAGGGTCTTTGTTAAGAACAAATAATCACATGGAAAGTTTTAGGCTCATTGAAACTCTAAGCTCTGCAAGGGTGGGGCATTTAAGGAGACTGATGGATCCAAATCAGGGCCATAGCTAGGGGTTTGCCAGGGTGGGCAATGCCCACCCTCAGTTAGCAGTTTACCCACCCTCAAACTCCTGGCTGCCTATATATATAATATATATATATATGACATTGTTGCCCATCCTGGAAAAATATTCACCCACCCACATCTAGAATCCTGGCTACAGCCCTGATACAAATTGGGAATTTCTTGGTGTTTTGGCATGCAATCCTGGCAATGCCATGGTGGACCTATTGAACGTAGAGGTGGACAAGGCTATTGACACAATTTCTCCTAAGTATCCCCTCCCATGAAGTGCGGTCAAACTGGCTCCTTCTTTTACTAGTGAGCTGGGGGTGATAAAACAATTATGATGGAAACTAGAGCAATGATGGGGGGTGGGGGGAATTCAGAACAGATCTAGTTGAACACGGGCAAATCTGATCGAACATTGGAAAGCCTACTGGCAAAGGGCTATTCTCCGGCACAGACCAGCTTCAGTCCCATATCCAGAAACAGGTGCAAAATAACATCAGCCCTGTTGGGCATATGGGACCTTGTTATTTTGGGCATTTAGCTTCAGTGTCCTATGGAATGGGATGAGAGCACATTCCTCCTGAAACGTCAGGTTTGCACTTGAGTATGCTCCTGGCTTCAGTCATGACCTGGCATACTCAGGACTCCTAGAAATACCGTATTTTCTGGCGTATAAGATGACTTTTTAACCCTGAAAATCTGTGCCAAAGTTGAGGGTCGTCTTATACACCGGGTACTCTGGAGCCAGGGGCCGCCCAGCGGGGAAAGCCATTCGCCGCCGCTGCACGAGGCCTCCGGAGCAAGGGGCCGCCCGGATACCACCACCGTCAGCCTCGCGGCTGCGGCTGGCTCCCCCCCCCCCCACTGGCCAGCTGCTCCTCCTCCTCCTCACCCCCCCAACCCTGGCTGGGGTGGTGGTATCCACGAGCCACGCCTCCCTGCCCCCTTCACCAGCGGGGAAGGTAAAAGGAGCCCTGTCGGGCTCGGAGACACCGTGAGCTGTGCCTCCCTGCCCCTTTCACCGGCGGGGAAGGTAAAAGGAGCCGGTGAAGGGGGCAGGGAGGTGCAGCTCGTGGCGTCTCCGAGCCCAACGGGGCTCCTTTTACCGTCCCCGCCGGTGAAGGGGCAGGGAGGTGCGGCTCGCGGTGGCTTCGAGCCCGACAGGGCTCCTTTTACCTTTACCGCCGGTGAAGGGGGAGGGGATGACGCAAGCTGCACCTCCCTGCCCCCTTTACCGGCGGGAAAGGTAAAAGGAACCCCGTCAGGCTCGGAGATGCCATGAGCCGCACCTTCCTTTTACCTTCCCCACCGGTGAAAGGGGCGGGGAGTGCGGCTCGCGGCATCTCTGAGCCTGACGGGGCTCCTTTTACCTTTCCCGCCGGTGAAGGGGGCAGATGAGGTGCGGCTCGCGGTGGCTCCGAGCCCGACAGGGCTCCTTTTACCTTTCCCGCCGGTGAAGGGGGAGGGGATGACGTGAGCACATGTAACCAGCATGTTGGGGACAAAACTTAGTGGTTAAGGCGCTGAACTTGGAGACTGGAAGGTTGGGTTTCAATACCCAAAGGCATGAAAGGAGCCTCATTCGGGCATCCCCTGAGTGGAGTTTCGCCAGCAAAAATCTTTTCAACCCAGAGTAACCGAAGACGCCGCTGTTGGAAGAGGGGTAGTCATACGGCGAGTATATTGCAAACTCTACATTTTGACTAGAAAAGTTGGGGGTCGTCTTATACGCCCAGTCGCCTTATACGCCGGAAAATACGGTAGGCCCCTTCCTACTGACTTATTCTATGATTTGGTTAAGGAAAAGGGCTTCCTTCCTTTTTTCTTCCTTTGATTTATGTTCACCAGTTATATGATTCTTGTATTTTTGTCTTCCCCCTGCTCTATGAGTAATTTATGGAATCGTGTAATTTATAAAGCTTGCATTCACACAGATGACTGTGAAGTTTTGGCTTTTAACTATGGAGCAGTTGGTAACCCTATTTTTGTCACCAGTAACCATAGCCGCATGTCAAAGATAGCAAGTTCAATAAATTTCCTGTTTCTTTACTCTTCATTGCAAAAAAACAAAAACAAAAAACGTCTGCAGGATAGTTTCCTCTCATGTGGGCAGGCCACCTGCCCCCACAGAAGAACCTCAGTCATTGTTTCCAAAAATATGAGTGTAGCTTATGCCAGAAACTTGGCAGAAAGGGCAGGAAGGCCTTAAAAATTAACGATCTCATGGAGTCAACAACTGAAGAGAAAGCTATTTTAATGAACATAGCCTGGCACGCTGAAACTGCACTGTAGGAAATAGGGTCCACAGCCAAAACTGGGATGGATTGAACTAATTCTAGCTATATTTCATAGACATTTAGATACGTTATGATGTTAAATAAGTTCACTTAAATATCTGTTATATTATTAAAATTAATTTAGCTCAAAAATTAAAACCAGATAGTTCAGAGTGGGAAAATATCCCAGATAGGTGGTATAGAAATGCAATAGATAGATAGATAGATAGATAGATAGATAGATAGATAGATAGATAGATAGATAGATAGATAGATAGATAGATAGATAGATAGATAGATAGATAGATAGATAGATAGATAAAAGGTGGATTTTATTTGGAATCTACTATTTGCACAACAGTTTGCACTTTTTACTTCTAGTTTTCTACTTAGGCTTTTTTTTGGCAATAACCCTGATAGCAGGACCTTCCATTAGTGTTTAGGTTAACTGACCCATAGTAGACTCAGAGTTGTTGCAAAATGGTGGACTGCAGATATGAGATCAGGTAAAGGTAAAGGTTGCTCTTGTTTGAAGGCCAGTCATATCCGATTCTAGGGTGCGGTGCTCATCTCCATTTACAGTCAAAGAGCCAGCACTGCCTGCATCTACATATGTTTCCATGGTCATGTGGCAGGCATGACTAGATGCCAGAGTGCATGGAATACTGTCACCTTTCCAACGAAGCAGTACCTATTTATCTACTTGCAATGTCTTGCTTTCAAACTGCTAGGTTGACAGGAGCTTAGACAGAGATGCCAAGTCACTCCATTGTGCAGCACTTGAGTCTCTAACTGCTGACCTGTCAATCTTCCAGTCATCAAATTCAGCGACTTAACGACTAAGCCACCACCATCCCCTAGATAGATGGCACCTAATGGAATATGAGTCACAAGATGCTGATTTGAGAATTGAGCAGTGGCTGAAATGTAAAGAAATACCTCAAATTATTGATAGTTACTAGAATGACTTGCTGGGAATAAAGTCAAAGGACACAGTAAGAGCAAAACATCTCTTGCATTCTGGATGATGATATACAGTACTAACAAGAAATATTTGTTGAGGTTGCATTTTAAGTGGAAAAAGAAATCATTCTCCACAGTTCCACTACATCTCTTGACAGTAGTATGCTCATTTCTGAAGTGTGGTGCCAGATTGTGTGTGTGTGTGTGTGTGTGTGTGTGTGTGTGTGTGTGTGTGTGTGTGTGTGTGTGTGTGTGTGCGTGCGTGCGTGCGTGCGTGTGCTCGCGCGCAGAACATCATAACTGCATGTCTGATAACTGTGGATCAAGGCCACTCTAGAATTGTGAGCATCATCAAGAAAAACTATTGTTGAAATACTTTGAATTAATCGGCGTCGCCAGCAGCTACTCATGTCCGAGAATACATTTTTCTTGGAAGTCATTTTCACACAAGAATGACAAACAGGAAAAGTGCCATTGGCATGAATTTGTTTAAGGTGGATCACAGCTTGCCTTACCATGAAGTGACCCACACACTGTGATCACGGAGCTATCTCCTGCGGCACGTATGAAATATGACATGCAGGATTTAACACCAGGACTGCAATTGACTGCAGCAGCCTTGAGGATATTAACAAGGTGTGCCTTCACAGCCAGTCCATCTGGCATGGCCTCTTACACCTCTATGACTGTTGGGAATCAAAATAGTGGCATTGTTCCTCCTCCACTCATTTTGCTGTTGGGCCCAACATGATGGTTTCCAGTGGCATTTCCTCCACTGAGGGGACCATCACCCCACCTAAAGGGTCTCATCCGCCCATAGCCATTTGCTCCTTTAGGGAGTCAGGTTATTTACTACTGCCCAACACTCAGTATTGAGTTGCTGGCTGTACAGTCTACTCCATTACTGTAGTGCGCTGTCCAGTCAGACTTATTGAATTAATACTCCACAGCAAATAAATGGATTATGCAGTAAGGCTGTAATCCTAAACATGATTGTTGAGGAGTAAGTCCAAATAAACCTAATGGGCTTGCTTTTGAGTAGATATGTACAGCACCATCATGCGCAACAGCTGGGATGATTGTTTTAGGAGCAAAAAGACATTTTTCATCCACACTGCTTTAACCATCTTTCCTTTGAAAATGTTTTAAAAATGGGAGCACTGTCAATAAAATAGTCACGGGTTTCCCACTGCTGATATACTGGGCCAGCCAGAAAAATCCTTAAGAACAGCACATCACTCCTCAACGTAGATGTTGCCTCCCCTCCCAAATTTTTTTTTAATAACACCTTTTCTCATTTCAAAAATGACAGCTTGACCTGTGTCAGAATATAAACACGTTTCAGAAGGACTGTACTGAAGGCACTGTGAAATATGAAGTTTCTTGTCTTCTGGATCGCAAATTATTTTCCACAGCAATACATTTCATCTGAGTCAGCACAATGTATTGATGCCTCATGGCAACTAAAATGCAGAAAACCTTTGTAGCAAGCTTACCCTCATGTGCATTATATTTTATTATCTATGCTGCAACAAGATAGCATTTATGCCAGGTCAGCCTTAAGGGAGCTCAGTGAATGCAACCCTAAAATATGAAGAAAATTCTGTAGTTTAGGTGAGAGTGAGGAGAGAGGTAGAAAGAAAATATTGTATTTAAGATAAACCAAAGCTCTGAGTTCCTTTCTGTTCTTGATAATTACAAAGTACAGTATAGCTGTAACTTTCCAACCACTGCCTCTGATGGCCACGCATGCACAGTAACCCCTTTCCTGGCTGAAGGGGTTTCTGTGCATGCACGTCGTTGCCTCTGACAGCCACGCATGCGCAGTAACCCATTTCCTGGAAACTTACTGCACATGCGTGTACATTAGAGCAAGGTAAAATTTAGGCATACCAGAGTTGCTTTTCCCAACAGCACCCTGTTTTATTGGGAAACTTGCATAAGCAGATTGCCTGCACTACTCTGGCTCTGCAGTCTGAGAGTGCAAGAAGCTTCAGGGATTCTACAAGATGACTGCCCAGGGGCTTTTACAAGAAAAGGCTACTTGCTTTCCATGCCACTTTAAGAATGTGCTGAGAATCTGTAGGTGGGGGCTAGAGGGAGTTTCTTGGAGCATCCCTGTGAACCTTTTGGCTTGATTAGAGCACTCTAATCAAGCTCAACTCTTCCAAAGCAACCCAGGTTAGCACACTCTCTATCACTAATGTAGCCACACTCTAAGTCTCCCCAATCCTGGCAGGAATCAGGCCCGCTTCACCCGCTCTTCTCTAACAACTCAACTCCAGGTACCAACTCCTAGGTTGACTAGAAAGTCCGCTACCCTAAGGACGGCTTTCTCGATGATGGCTCTGGCTAACTGAAACACTCTGCCTGGGGAACTGTGTTTGATTTGCTCTTTAGGGACCTTCAAGAAAACCTTTCTTTTCAAGGAAACCTTTGGCAGCTTATTGAATTCCAAATAGGAGACCCTCCCATTATTTTTTGCCACTCCGGCTAGTGATCCTTGGTTCTGATTGGACTTGGGGGTGGGGGTTGTTCTATGGTTTTATGGTGTTTGTTTTGCTTTTTAACATTGTGAGCTGCCCAGAGTGGGAGTATATCCCAGATGGGCAGGGTATAAGTTAAATAAATAAATAAATAAATTGCACAGAATGGAATTGTTGTGTTCTGTAAAGCTGTGCCTTTAACAATGTACCTTTGCCATGTGTTATCAATGTAACCTTTCTGTGTGCAACATTATAACCATCAGCTGTATCAATGTAAACCCAATAAGGGGACGCGAGCTAGTGACCACCAGAGGGCAGTAGCGAGCGTCCAGCTCTCATGGATCATATTCACCTGGTTCAGCAGCGCGGGAAGATTCCCCGCCACCTCTTCACCTGGTCAAGAAGGGCGTGACCTTCTACGACATCACGCAGGCAGCAACCAATAGTCTGTCTACGAGCCACATTCAAATGTATAGCCAGCTGTATATATTGAGCTACTCATCCGCCATTACCACATGTTCCTCCGGATCATCATGCAATAAACCTGTGTTAAGCCAACCCTTCGGCTGTTTCATTGTCTTTGGTCCCTTACAGTAAATTGGCGACGAAGGTGGGATATGGCAGCCCACGGGACCAAGACATGCGCCGGTTTCGAAATCAGGAAACCGGGCGACTGGGAGATCTTCGAGATGGACTTCCAGGCCGCACTGATCGAGTCCGAAGTCACGGAAGAGGCGAAGAAAAGGGCCATCTTCACCAGGATGCTCGGACAAGAAACAAAAAGGACCTTGGTGGACCTGATTGCACCGAGGAGGGTGAGCGAATTCAAGGCCAAGGAACTCATGCAGATGCTGCGTGAGCACGTCCGGCCCGCCACGGCGATGTTTCCCGCTCGGAGTGCGTTTTGGAGGCGAGTCCAAGCACCCGGGGAGATGGTCGCCGCATTCGTGGCGGCCCTGTGACTGGCGGCCGGCCCGTGCAAATGGGAGAATGCCGAAATCACCCTCCGGGACTGTGTGCTGTGCAGCCTGAACGACGCCGAAACCCAGCGCACATTAATGAACCAAGAGCCGCCTCCCACGTTGCAGGAGGTCGTCAGAGCGGCCCAGGCCGCAGAAGCTACGAAGGCCGGGGTCCAAGAACTCCAGGACTGGCGGCCGAAGTCGAGCAAGGCAGAGACTCCGGTACAGGTGGCCCGCCGAACTTCGAGGTCGTCCACAGAGAGCAGCGACGACGAGGACGTCCGGAGGGTCCGGAAGGAGAGCCGGCGATGTGACGGCTGTGGAGCGGCCCACGACCGCGTAAAGTGCCCGTTCAGGAAGGCCGAGTGCCACAACTGCGGCCGCCGCGTGCACATCGCCAAGGTGTGCAGGAAGAAGCGCGAGACCCGGAGGAGCTCCGCAGACCGCTCCGCAGGACAAGACCGCTCAACGAGACCAAAGGACAGCGCTCAGGCCACGCGGAAGCCGGACGGCGTGGGCCGCATCGCCGACGGCAGCGAGGACGACGCCCCAGTGTTCAGCGTGGCTACAGGACACCCCCGCTACTTTGTTGAGGTACTAGTCCAAGGGGTTCCCATTAGGATGGAAATTGACTCGGGGTCCTCATATTCAATCATTTCCCAGAGGGAGTTTTTGGGAATTGCCCCCCACAAGCGACCCAAGCTCAAAGCTTTGAGGTCCACACTACGGGACGTGCAAGGGAACAGCATTCCAGTGTTGGGGGTCGGAGAATTTCAGGTCAAATTCAAGGAGCACGCCGCGTCCCTTCCCCTAGTCGTGCTCAAAGGGGGAGATTGCAGCCTCCTCGGGACTCAATGGTTCCAGCCCCTGGGGTTGTTTATTGGGGGGGTGCACGCCGTTGGGATGCACGCTGTTGGGACTGATCCAATTCAGGAGGTGTGTGAGGCGCACCCCGAAGTCTTCAAAAAAGGACTGGGAAAATTCAAGGGGCCCCCAGTGACTTTCGACCTGGACCCGGAGGTCCGTCCAATTCGCCTTAAACCACGCAGGGTGCCGTTCGCACTCAAGGACAAGATAGAGGCGGAACTGGACAAATTGGTGGGTCAGGGGATCCTTGTGCCTGTAGATTCTGCGGAGTGGGAAACTCCAATTGTAACCGCACTAAAGGCCAATGGGGAGGTCCGCATATGCGCCGACTACAAGTGCTCCATCAACAAGGCGATCCGCCCGAATGCATATCCGGTGCCGATAGTCAGCCATCTGCTGGCCAGGTTACACGGGGGGAAGTGTTTCGCTAAGCTCGACTTAGCACAGGCCTACCAGCAGCTTACGGTGTCCCCTGCCGCCGCTGCTGCGCAGACCATAGTCACCCATAAGGGGGCGTTCCAGGTGACGCGCCTCCAGTTTGGCGTGAATTCAGCGCCTGGAATTTTCCAGTCACTCGTGGAACGCCTCCTGAAGGGACTGGAGGGGGTGTTGCCTTATTTTGATGACGTGTTAATAACGGGGGGGAGTCGGGCTGAATTGGCCAAGAGGTTGGGGAAGGTCCTGACAATATTCGAAAAGGCGGGGCTGAGGTTGCGGAAGGACAAATGCGAGGTTGAGTTCCTAGGGTTTTGTGTGACTCCTGAGGGAATAAAACCATCCAAGTCCAAGGTGGCAGCCATTAAGAAAGCCCCCCGCCCCACCTCCAAGCCCGAGTTGCAGTCGTTCCTAGGGCTGCTCAACTTTTACCACTCCTTCCTCCCCCGAAAGGCAGCGGTGGCTGAGCCGCTACACAAACTGCTAAAGAAAGACCAGGCATGGAAGTGGGGCGATGACCAAGAAAGGGCATTTAGCGAGCTAAAAAGCCTCCTGGCGTCCGACGCCATACTGACCCACTTCAACCCCAAACGCCCAGTAGTTCTGACCTGTGATGCATCTCCAGTGGGGGTGGGGGCGGTGCTGTGCCACGTGTTGGAAAACGGAAGGGAGGCCCCGATAGCATTTTACTCCAGGTCCCTGTCCCAAGCGGAGAGAAACTACGCACAGACAGACAGGGAGGCACTAGCAATAGTCGCGGGGACGAAAAAATTTCACGATTTTCTGTATGGCCGCCCCTTCACCATTGTGACGGACCACAAGCACCTGCTAGGCATCTTTACCGCAGATAAGCCCACCCCTCAGATCCTGTCCCCGAGGATGCTCAGGTGGGCCATTTTTCTCAACGCGTATCAGCACGCGTTGGTCTACCGGCCCGGGAAAGAGATCAGCCATGCGGACGCTCTATCTAGGTCTCCCCTTCCCCTAACACCCAGCCAGGTGAGCAAGGGGGAGCGGGACCATCAGGTTCTCATGATAGAGGTGCTGGATTCGCCCCCCGTAGTGCCCGCCGACATTGCCAAAGCGACAGAGAAGGACAAGACGTTAGCGGCAGTTAGCTCCTGGGTGCAGAAAGGGTGGCCGGCGTCCTCCCCAGCGGAGGAGTTCGCTCCATTTTTCAGAAAAAAGCTAGAACTGTCCCTAGAGAGGGGGTGCCTCTTGTGGGGGCAGCGGGTGGTGATTCCCACTTCCCTTCGGCCGCGGGTGCTCAAACTGCTGCATGTCAGCCACCCCGGCATCGTGCGTTCCAAGGCGCTGGCCCGGAGTTACTTCTGGTGGCCCCAGCTGGACGCCGACATCGAGCACATGGTCGGCACTTGTGATAGTTGCCAATGCTCCAGACCAGAGGAGGCCCGCCTTCCCCACAGGGAATGGGATGCGGCCAAGGGGCCGTGGTCCCGGGTGCACGTTGATTTCGCGGGCCCGTTCAGAGGCACCCTGTTCCTTCTCGTAGTGGACGCTTTCTCCAAATGGTTGGAGGTTATCCCAGTCACGAGCACCTCCTCGGCCCAGACCATTAGGCATTTGCGGAGGCTCTTTTCCACGTTCGGCATACCCGACACATTAATTAGCGACAACGCTAGTTGTTTCACGTCCTCCGAGTTTAGGGCATTCATGGAGATCAACGCCGTTCGGCACATCACCTCCGCCCCGTTTCACCCGGCCACCAATGGCCAAGTAGAGCGCCTCGTCCGCACCACGAAGGACGCATTGCGGCGCATGGGCCCCGGGGATCTGAACCTGCAAGTGTGCCAGTTTCTGCTAGGGTACAGGGTGACCCCGCTAGCATCAGGCTACTCCCCTGCGGAGCTCTTAATGCGTAGGAAACTGACCACCATCCTTACTAGGCTAGACCCCACAAGGGTAGAGGACAAAGGAAGGAACATCGGGCTAGAGGCCACAAAGAGTTTCAGTATAGGCGCCCCCGTGCATTGCAGGAATTACGCCAGCACGGGCCCAGCCTGGGTGCCGGGCGTAGTCGTGGAACAAACCGGCCCCGTGTCGTACCGCGTGGAAACCAGCACAGGGCTCCTGTGGAGGCGGCACGCGGACCAACTCCGACGCAGGGTCTCCGATGAGCAGGGCACAGACCAAACAGAGAAAAAATCAGCGTTAGGGTTCTCCCCCACCCGTTCAGCCCAAGGGGGAGGGAAGGGGGACCGCGGGCCCCCACCAAGGGGGGAGGAGGATGTTCTCGTAGATATCCTAGGGGATCTTTCTGAGGTGGAGGAGGAACCCGACCCCATACATATCTCGCGGAAGGTCCCCACAAATGCAGATACCCCTACTACGTTAGATGTTGATTTTCAGAACCGGGGGGGTTTTTCGGAGTGGTCCCCCACCCGTCCAAGCGAGAAGAGGGGTTTTTCGTTAGCCCCGACTGCCCCCGGTCTGCCCACAATGGAGTTCTTCCCTTCCCCTAAGGCCGCCAGACAGCGGCAAGCCACTAACAAGTCTCCCTCTCCCATTTCAGGACAAGGGACCAGGGAACAAAGAAGCAATAACGCCCCCGGGGGGGCAGCCCGCTTCACGGCCCAAACGCACATGCAACAAGCCATCTTGGCTGAGAGACTTCGTCTCATCGTAGGGGGGAGGGATGTTGTGTTCTGTAAAGCTGTGCCTTTAACAATGTACCTTTGCCATGTGTTATCAATGTAACCTTTCTGTGTGCAACATTATAACCATCAGCTGTATCAATGTAAACCCAATAAGGGGACGCGAGCTAGTGACCACCAGAGGGCAGTAGCGAGTGTCCAGCTCTCATGGATCATATTCACCTGGTTCAGCAGCGCGGGAAGATTCCCCGCCACCTCTTCACCTGGTCAAGAAGGGCGTGACCTTCTACGACATCACGCAGGCAGCAACCAATAGTCTGTCGACGAGCCACATTCAAATGTATAGCCAGCTGTATATATTGAGCTACTCATCCGCCATTACCACATGTTCCTCCGGATCATCATGCAATAAACCTGTGTTAAGCCAACCCTTCGGCTGTTTCATTGTCTTTGGTCCCTTACACTAAAGGAATACATCTGTACTCATGCACATATACAGATTGCGAGGTTTGTTTTTTTCCATTTGGAAATTGAACTTTGTAACTAAACACACTTAAGAGAATCTGTGGAATGTAAAAAAAATAATTTTCTGTTGTAGAACATGACATATGTTTATAAAGTTATAATAAGAATGAGCAAGTTGAGATAAAGGAAAGGGGTGGCTGGGCTTTCCCACACTTTTGGCTGTGTAAGTATCTGTTGTGTACAGAGAGAGCTTCCATTAACTGGAAGGCATTGCCTAATGAAAACCAGGCTGCAGGCCAATATCAAGTCTTTTTATTGCTGGGGCAAAATGCGCTCTTTCAACAGTGGAGGCATTGATTTCTGTTTATTTTTTCATCCATCACGAGACTGCGATATGCCAACTATTTCATTTTTCATATCAGCTCCCAAAGTACAAAGAACTTGATTGCAATTTTTGTTTTTGCTGCTTCTATGAAAATCCAACTTGCAGCCTCAAGTTCCTTCTGTTCCCTCTTTAGTCCTGAATGCTTACGCTTCAATTAATGCTTCATTATATATCTGGCTCTGTGTGACAGCAGCAAAGAATCCGGAAAGAAAGCAGATTGTTGGAATAAGAAGTCATCACTGCAACATTTTATCTGGGAAATATCCAAAATGTTGTCTTAGCTGAGTATGGCTTGTGAATCATACCTGAGCAGGTAGAAGATAAGCAGGCTTTGGTTGGATAGGTTGGTAGCATAATATGCATATTATAGTGAAGGTCATTACAAAATGTTATGGGGTTCCTGCAAACCCACTTAAAGATCTCCCTATTGTTTTTCAAAAGGAATTTCTGGTAGCATTCATGAATACATTTCTTAAATCTGATAGGTCAGTAAGCACCATTATTGAGGTTCCGGTACTGTTCCTGATGCCACTTATTGTCATGGCTTTGTTGTTGTTCAGTCGCACAGTCGACTCCGACCCTTTGCGACCCCATGGACCATTTTCCTCCAGGCGCCTCAGCCCTCCCAGCTCTGTGCCCATTGTGTCTATAATGCCATCTAGCCATCTCATCCTTGGCCTTCCCCTTCTTCTTTTGCCCTCCACCTTTCCCAACATCAATGCCTTCTCAAGTGAATCCTCCCTTCTCATTTGATGTCCAAAGTACTTTAGCTTCATCTTTACTATTTGACCTTCCAATGAGCAGTCAGGGTTAATTTCTTCTAAGATTGACCTATTTGTTCTCCTCGCTGTCCAGGGGACTCTCAAAACCCTCCTCCAACACCACATTTCAAAGGCATCTATTCTTCTGCGTTCAGCCTTCCTAATTGTCCAGCTCTCACATCCATACATTACTACTGGGAAAACCATTGCTTTGACTATTCTAATTTTTGTTTGCAATGTGATGTCTCTGCTTTTCACTATGTTCCCCAGGTTTCTCATTGCTTGTCTCCCAAGAATCAGTCGCCTTTTTATTTCATGGCTACAATCCCCATCTGCAGTGATCTTTGATCCTAAGAAAGTAAAATCTGTCACTGCTTCTACTTCTTCCCCGTCTATTTTCCAGGAACTGATCGGACCGGTAGCCATTATCTTGGTTTTCTTGATATTGAGTCTCAATCCAGCTTTTGCACACTCCTCCTTCAGCCCAATCAAGAGATTCTTTAGGTCTTCCTCACTTTCTGCCATTAGGGTGGTATCGTCTGCATATCTCAGATTATTGATGTTTCTCCCAGCGATTTTAATCCCATATTGTGATTCCTCCATCCCTGCACTGCGCATTATGTGCTCTGTGTATAGGTTGAATAAGCATGGTGACAAAATGCAGCCTTGTCTTACTCCTTTTCCTATTCCAAACCACTCTGTCATTCCATGTTCTGTCCTAACCGTTGCTTCTTGGTTCATGTACAGATTTCTCAGGAGGCATATGAGGTGCTCTGGTATTCCCATCTCTTTAATTATTTGCCACATCATGTTGTGGTCCACACAGTCAAATGCCTTGGTGTAGTCAATAAAACAAAAGTAAACTTGTTTCAGGTATTCCTTTGTTTTCTCCATGATCCAGCGTATGTTGTGTTCTGTTCTGTAAAGCTGTGCCTTTAACAATGTACCTTTGCCATGTGTTACCAATGTAACCTTTCTGTGTGCAACATTATAACCATCAGCTGTATCAATGTAACCTAATAAGGGGACGCGAGCTAGTGACCACCAGAGGGCAGTAGCGAGCGTCCAGCTCCCATGGATCATAGTCACCTGGTTTCAGCAGCGCGGGAAGATTCCCCGCGACCTCCTCACCTGGTCAAGAAGGGCGTGACCTCCTACGACGTCACGCAGGCAGCAACCAATAGTCTGTCGACGAGCCACATTCAAATGTATAGCCAGCTGTATATATTGAGCTACTCATCCGCCATTACCACATGTTCCTCCGGATCATCATGCAATAAACCTGTGTTAAGCCAACCCTTCGGCTGTTTCATTGTCTTTGGTCCCTTACACTAAATTGGCGACGAAGGTGGGATGATGGCAGCCCACGGGACCAAGACATGCGCCGGTTTCGAAATCAGGAAACCGGGCGACTGGGAGATCTTCGAGATGGACTTCGAGGCCGCACTGATCGAGTCCGAAGTCACGGAAGAGGCGAAGAAAAGAGCCATTTTCACCAGGATGCTCGGACAAGAAACAAAAAGGACCTTGGTGGACCTGATTGCACCGAGAAGGGTGAGCGAATTCAAGGCCAAGGAACTCATGCAGATGCTGCGTGAGCACGTCCGGCCCGCCACAGCGATGTTTCCCGCTCGGAGTGCGTTTTGGAGGCGAGTCCAAGCGCCCGGGAAGACGGTCGCCGCATTCGTGGCGGCCCTGTGGCTGGCGGCCGGCCCGTGCAAATGGGAGAATGCCGAAATCACCCTCCGGGACTGTGTGCTGTGCAGCCTGAACGACGCCGAGACCCAGCGCACATTAATGAACCAAGAGCCGCCTCCCACGTTGCAGGAGGTCGTCAGAGCGGCCCAGGCCGCTGAAGCTACGAAGGCCGGGGTCCAAGAACTTCAGGACTGGCGGCCAAAGTCGAGCAAGGCAGAGGCTCCGGTACAGGCGGCCCGCCGAACTTCGAGGTCGTCCGCAGAGAGCAGCGACGACAAGGACATCCAGAGGGTCCGGAAGGAGAGCCGGCGATGCGACGGCTGTGGAGCAGCCCACGACCGCGTGAAATGCCCCTTCCGGAAGGCCGAGTGCCACAACTGCGGCCGCCGCGGACACATCGCCAAGGTGTGCAGGAAGAAGCGCGAAACCCGGAGGAGCTCAGCAGACCGTTCCGCCGGACAAGACCGCCCAACGAAATCCAAGGATGGCGCCCAGGCCACGCGGAAGCAGGACGGCGTGGGCCGCATCGCCGACGGCAGCGAGGACGACGCCCCAGTGTTCAGCGTGTCTACTAGACACCCCCGCTACTTTGTTGAGGTACTAGTCCAAGGGGTCCCCATTAGGATGGAAATTGACTCGGGGTCCTCATATTCAATCATTTCCCAGAGGGAGTTTTTGGGAATTGCCCCCCACAAGCGACCCAAGCTCAAAGCATTGAGGTCCACACTACGGGACGTGCAAGGGAACAGTATTCCAGTGTTGGGGGTTGGAGAGTTTCAGGTCAAATTCAAGGAGCACGCCGCGTCCCTTCCCCTAGTCGTGCTTAAGGGAGGAAATTGCAGCCTCCTCGGGACTCAATGGTTCCAGCCCCTGGGGTTGTTTATTGGGGGGGTGCACACCGTTGGGATGCACGCCGTTGGGACTGATCCAATTCAGGAGGTGTGCGAGGCGCACACCGAAGTTTTCAAAAATGGACTGGGGAAATTCAAGGGGCCCCCAGTGACTTTCAACCTGGACCCAGGGGTCCGCCCAATTCGCCTTAAACCACGCAGGGTGCCGTTCGCACTCAAGGACAAGATAGAGGCGGAACTGGACAAGTTGGTGGGCCAGGGGATCCTTGTGCCTGTAGATTCTGCGGAGTGGGAAACTCCAATTGTAACCACTCTAAAGGCCAACGGGGAGGTCCGCATATGCGCTGACTACAAGTGCACCATCAACAAGGCGATCCGCCCGAATGCATATCCGGTGCCGGTAGTCAGCCATCTGCTGGCTAGGTTACACGGGGGAAAGTGTTTCGCTAAGCTCGACTTAGCACAGGCCTACCAGCAGCTCACGGTGTCCCCTGCCGCAGCTGCTGCGCTGACCATAGTAACCCACAAGGGGGCGTTCCAGGTGACGCGCCTCCAGTTCGGCGTGAATTCGGCGCCTGGAATTTTCCAATCACTCGTGGAACGCCTCCTGAAGGGATTGGAGGGGGTGTTGCCTTATTTTGATGACGTGTTAATAACGGGGGGGAGTCGGGCTGAATTGGCCAAAAGGTTGGGGAAGGTCCTGACGATATTCGAAAAGGCGGGGCTGAGGTTGCGAAAGGACAAATGCGTCTTCTTCGCAACAGAGGTTGAGTTCTTAGGGTTTTGTGTGACTCCCGAGGGAATAAAACCATCCATGTCCAAGGTGGCAGCCATTAAGAAAGCCCCCCGCCCCACCTCCAAGCCCGAGTTGCAGTCGTTCCTAGGGCTGCTCAACTTTTACCACTCCTTCCTCCCCCGAAAGGCAGCGGTGGCTGAGCCGCTACACAAACTGCTGAAGAAAGACCCGGCATGGAAGTGGGGCGATGACCAAGAAAGGGCATTTAGCGAGCTAAAAAGCCTCCTGGCGTCCGACGCCATACTGACCCATTTCAACCCCAAACGCCCAGTAGTTCTGATCTGTGATGCATCTCCAGTGGGGGTGGGGGTGGTGCTGTGCCACGTGTTGGAAAACGGAAGGGAGGCCCCGATAGCATTTTACTCCAGGTCCCTGTCCCAAGCAGAGAGAAACTACGCACAGACGGACAGGGAGGCACTAGCGATAGTCGCGGGGACGAAAAAATTTCACGATTTTCTGTACGGCCGCCCTTTCACAATTGTAACAGACCACAAGCCCCTGCTAGGCATCTTTACCGCTGATAAGCCCACCCCACAGATCCTGTCCCCGAGGATGCTCAGGTAGGCCATTTTTCTCAACACGTATCAGCACGCGTTGGTCTACCGGCCCGGAAAGGAGATCAGCCATGCGGACGCTCTATCTAGGTCCCCCCTTCCCCTAACGCCCAGCCAGGTGAGCATGGGGGAGCGGGACCATCAGGTTCTCATGATAGAGGTGCTGGATTCGCCCCCCGTAATGCCTGCCGACATTGCCAAAGCGACAGAGAAGGACAAAACGTTAGCGACAGTCAGCTCCTGGCTGCAGAAAGGGTGGCCCGCATCCTCCCCAGCGGAGGAGTTCGCTCCATTTTTCAGAAAAAAGCTAGAACTGTCCCTAGAGAGGGGGTGCCTCTTGTGGGGGCAGCGGGTGGTGATTCCCACTTCCCTTCGGCCACGGGTGCTCAAACTGCTTCATGTCAGCCACCCAGGCATCGTGTGATCCAAGGCGCTGGCCCGGAGTTACTGCTGGTGGCCCCAGCTAGACGCCGACATCGAGCACATGGTCGGCACTTGTGAAAGTTGCCAATGCTCCAGACCAGAGGAGGCCCGCCTTCCCCACAGGGAATGGGACGCGGCTAAGGGGCCGTGGTCCCGGGTGCACGTAGATTTCGCAGGCCTATTCAGAGGCACCCTGTTCCTCCTTGTAGTGGACGCTTTCTCCAAATGGTTGGAGGTTATCCCAGTCACGAGCACCTCCTCGGCCCAGACCATTAGGCATTTGCAGAGGCTCTTTTCCACGTTCGGCATACCCAACACGTTAATTAGCGACAACGCTAGTTGTTTCACGTCCTCCGATTTTAGGGCATTCATGGAGATTAACGCCGTTCGGCATATCACCTCCGCCCCTTTTCACCCGGCCACCAACGGCCAAGTAGAGCGCCTCGTCCGCACCACGAAGGACGCGTTGCGGCGCATGGGCCCAGGGGATCTGAACCTGCAAGTGTGTCAGTTTCTGCTAGGGTACAGGGTAACCCCATTGGTGTCAGGATACTCCCCCGCAGAGCTCTTAATGCGCAGGAAGCTGACCACTATCCTTACTAGGCTAGACCCCACGAGGGTAGAGGACAAAGGAAGGAACATCGGGCTGGAGGTTACAAAGAGTTTCAGCATAGGCGCCCCCGTGCATTGCAGGAATTACGCCAGCACGGGCCCAGCCTGGGTGCCGGGCGTAGTCGTGGAACAAACCGGCCCCTTGTCGTACCGCGTGGAAACCAGCACAGGGCTCCTATGGAGGCGGCACGCAGACCAGCTCCGTCGCAGGGTCTCCGATGAGCAGGACACGGATCACGCAGGAAATAAGTCAGCGTTAGGGTTCTCCCCCACCCGTTTAGCCCAAGGGGGAGGAGAAGGGGACCGTGGGCCCCCACCAAGGGGGGAGGAAGATATCCTCGTAGATACCCTGGGGGATCTTTCCAAGGAGGAGGAACCCGACCCCATACATATCTCGCGGAAAGTCCCCACAAATGCGGGTACCCCTACCAACTTAGATTTTGATTTTCAGAACCGGGGGTTTTTTTCGGAGTGGTCCCCCACCCGTCCAAGCGAGAAGAGGGGTTTTTCGTTAGCCCCGACGGCCCCCGGTCTGCTCACAATGGAGTTCTTCCCTTCCCCTAAGGCCGCCAGACAGCGGCAAGCCACTAACAAGTCTCCCTCTCCCTTTTCAGGACAAGGGACCAGGGAACAAAGAAGCAATAACGCCCCCGGGGGGGCAGCCCTCTTCACGGCCCAAACGCACATGCAACAAGCCATCTTGGCTGAGAGACTTCGTCTCATCCTAGGGGGGAGGGATGTTGTGTTCTGTAAAGCTGTGCCTTTAACAATGTACCTTTGCCATGTGTTACCAATGTAACCTTTCTGTGTGCAACATTATAACCATCAGCTGTATCAATGTAACCTAATAAGGGGACGTGAGCTAGTGACCACCAGAGGGCAGTAGCGAGCGTCCAGCTCTCATGGATCATAGTCACCTGGTTTCAGCAGCACGGGAAGATTCCCCGCGACCTCCTCACCTGGTCAAGAAGGGCGTGACCTCCTACGACGTCACGCAGGCAGCAACCAATAGTCTGTCGACGAGCCACATTCAAATGTATAGCCAGCTGTATATATTGAGCTACTCATCCGCCATTACCACATGTTCCTCCGGATCATCATGCAATAAACCTGTGTTAAGCCAACCCTTCGGCTGTTTCATTGTCTTTGGTCCCTTACACTAAATGTTGGCAATGTGGTCTCTAGTCCCCCTGCCTCTTCTGAAACCAGCCTGCACCTCTGGTAATTCTCTCTCTACATGTTGCTGAAGTCTATCCTGTATTATCTTGAGCATCACCTTGCTGGCATGTGGGATGAGCGCGATTGTTCGATAATTTGAACATTCTTTGGCATTGCCCTTTTTTGGGATTGGGACGTATACTGCTCTTTTCCAATCCTGTGGCCACTGTTTTGTTTTCCAAATCTGCTGGCATATTGAATGCAGTAATTTGACGCCATCATCTTTTAGCGCTTTGAAAAATTCAACTGGGATACCATCATCTCCACAAGCTTTGTTGTTTGCAGTGCTCTTTAGGGCCTTTATGACTTCGCTCTCCAGGATGTCTGGCTCAAGTTCAAATTCTTCGTCATTGTGATTAAAAGGAGTGTTGAGGTCCTTTTTGTAGAGTTCCTCTGTGTACTCTTTCCATCTTTTCTTAATCTCTTCTGCATCAGCTAGCTCCTTTCCGTCTTTGTCCCTTATCATGGTCATTTTTGCTTTAAATGTTCCCTTGATTTCGCCGATTTTTTTGAAAAGATCTCTGGTTCTGCCTCTTTTGTTGTTTTCCTCCATTTCTCTGCACTGTTCTTTTAGGTAGTTTTCCTTATCTCTCCTCGCTTTTCTTTGAAATTCTGTGTTCAAATGATTGTATTTTTTCCTTTCTCCTTTGATTTTGGCGTTCCTTCTTTCCTCTGCTATTTTAAGAGCCTCATCAGACAACCACTTTGCTTTCTTATTCTTCTTTTCTTTTGGTATGGTTTTCTTTGCTGCTTCCTGCATGATGTCCCTCATCTCCGTCCATAATTCTTCTGGTACTCTGTCTACCGAGTCTAAGCCATTAAATCTGTTCATCACCTCCACCGCGTATTCTTTAGGGATGCTGTCTAGGTGATATCTTTCTGGTCTCCGTGTTTTCCCTATTTTCTTTAGTCTAAGCCTGAATTTTGCGATCAGTAGGTTGTGATCTGAGCCACAGTCTGCTCCAGGTCTTGTTTTTGCTGACTGTATGGAGGTTCTCCATCTTTGGCTGCAGAGTATGTAGTCAATTTGGTTTCGGTGTTGTCCATCTGGTGATGTCCATGTGTAAAGTCGCCTCTTGTGTTGCTGGAAGAGAGTGTTTGCTATGACCAGTGCGTTTTCTTGGCAGAACTCTATCAATCTTTGCCCTGCTTCATTCTGTACTCCAAGACCAAATTTGCCTGTTATTCCCTCCACTTTTTGATTTCCTACTTTGGCATTCCAGTCTCCTAATATAATTTGGACATCATTTCTTGGTGTCTGTTCTATGAGGTGTTGTAAGTCCTCATAGAACTGGTCCATTGTGGCTTCATCTGCACCAGTGGTTGGTGCGTATATTTGGATCACAGTGACATTGAAAGGTTTGCCTTGAATTCTGACTGACATCATTCTGTCATTTTTAAGGTTGTATCCCATTACTGCTTTTCTCACTCTTTTATTGACAATTATGGCTACTCCATTTCTTCTAAGGTTTTCTTGCCCATAGTAGAAGATATGATGGTTTCCAGAGCTGAATTCCCCCATCCCTGTCCATTTGAGCTCACTGATGCCTAAGATGTCAATGCTTATTCTTTCCATCTCATTTTTTACCGCTTCCAGTTTACCTTGGTTCATTGATCTCACATTCTATGTCCCTATGCAGTATTGCTCCTTACAAAATTGCATTTCCCCTCCCCCTTTCCTGTCCTTCCCCTCCCTCCCCTCTGTGGTGTTAAGCATCCTGTATCACCTAGCCTGCTCCTTTGTTTTGCCTTTTTTTTGGTCCATAGGGTTCTCTTGGCAAGTTTTGTGGTGTGGTTTGCTGGTGTCTACGCCATTTTTCCCTCCTCATACATTTTATCACAGTTTTTAAAAGTTTAAAACATTTTAGACAACATATTATCACACTTTATACACAGTCTCTATGTCAGTTTCTGTATTTAGTCAGTATAAAGTCTCTATGTCAGTTTCTATATTAAGCCTTCTACATTTGCATATCAGGTACTTATCCTTTGCCTGGGACTCTGAGTCTCTCCCCCTGCTTTTCCTCCTCTGCCCTCTTCCCTTCTTTCAGTTGGTCTTCTCCTGGCCTCTCCGCCGCTCAACCGGCTCTCCTCCTCCTCCTCTTCCTCACCCCCCGGCTGGGGATGATTGCCTGCCGGCGGCCGCGGCTGGCCCTTCCGCCGCTCACCCGGCTGGCTGGCTCTCCTCCTCTTCCTCACCCCCCCGGCTGGGGATGATTGCCCGGCGGCGGCCGCGGCTGGCCCTTCCGCCGCTTGCCCGGCTGGCATTTCTCCTTTATTCTTTAATTGAGGGGGGTGACCAAACTATGGCCCACAGGCCAGATCCAGCCCCCGATGACAATTCATCTGGCCCATGCCACCCTTGTTGCTTCTGTTTCAGGGTGCAAAAAGGGGTGCAGGCCAGATGAATTGGCATCAGGGGCCAGATCTGGCCCATGGGCCATTTTTTGACCATGCCTGGTTTAAGCAGAGAAAATGGCAGCTTTAAAATCTATCTCATCCTGTTGCAAAACAGATTGCAAGGTGTGTTTTACTTCCACTTTCGGTGGGAGGAACCACATGACCGGCCTTCAGCTTGAAAAGTTTGGCCATCCCTGCTTTAGTACATCAACAGAAATGTGCAAAACCTTTTTCTACATCCAACCAAGTCAGTTGGTTTCTTTCATATGGATAGATGAAAGAACAGAGCTCATAATTCAACTGAGTGGTTCTGTGTTATTGTTTACCACCACCTCTTTGCCTACCATGCTACTATTGGTTTTGCCATTATTTCTTCATGAAAACCTACTGAGTAGATGTGGAAAATTTTAATTTGGTCAACTTATATGAACCGTTTTAAAAGCTGAACAAGATGATGTAGAATGTAAAGTGGTCTTCTAGACCTGGGTTTCTCAACATTGGGCACCTAGCTGTTCTTGGATTTTGATTACCTGCTATCAGGGCTTCTGGGAACTGAAGTCCAAAAACATCTGGGGCCCCAAGGTTGAAAAATCTTATTCTAGATCAAACCAACCATGGGACCAATATGCAAAACAACAACAGAGCTAACATTAACACCAAAGACAAAATTATTGGCACATTAAAGACTTACAAATCAGAAATGGATTATGTCAGAAGGCTGAAATAAATATGTCAAGGTGCCAAAATTCCATAGATTTTAGCATTTTTTTTGTTCAACATGGTAAAACAGAGCTACCTCTTTGAAAACTGCTGCAAGGGAGCCCTAGAGGAAAAGAGAAAGAATAAAATAATTATGTATCTGTCTGTTCAGGGAAGGTACCCAATAATTAGGTTTTCATGATAAATTTCTGGAAACATATCTTTTCTCTCCCTTTTCTGCAGAGGCTGAAGAAAATAGTTTGAAAACAGAACAATAATGGAAGTGAACAGATGCAAAAAAAAAAAAAAGTTGTATGAGAGGCCTTGGTATTAACCAGGGAATACAAAACTATTCTTCCAGAGATAATGCATCTGCGAACAATGTAAAATGATAAGATGACTAAGGATGTCTTTATTAATTCTACGCAGGGAAAAAAGTGAGAAAAAAAATTCCCACACTTTATGTTGGTCCGTTTGAGCTAAGTAGGTCATTCCTACATTTTATGGAATTCTAAAGTGACTGCAGTGGCTAAAATGGTTAAGATATTGAACTCACTGATTGGAAGGTTGGAGTTCAATTCCCGGGTACTGCATGACAGAGTGAGCTCCTGTCTCTGACCCAGTTCCTGTCAACCTAGCAGTTCGAAAGCAAGAAATTGCAAGTAGATAAATAGGGACCACTTTGGTGGGAAGGTAAACAGCGTTCCATGCACTCCAGTATCTAGGCATGACTGCCACATGTCCATGAAAATGTCCGCAAATGCAGATGGCACTGGCTCTTTGGCTATAAACATTGATGTGCACTGAACCCTAGAGTCGGATGCAACTGGCTTTCGAGCAAGGGTGACCTTTACCTTTACCTAAAGTGTACTCTTTGCCTACTACATCATGATCGCATTTTCAGTTTATTTTGGCCCATATAAAGTTTATTTTTGCTCTGGTTGCTTATGATATTGTATTTTATATACTTTGTATACCTTGTATGTATTTTCTGTATATTTGCTGTACTTATGCCTTTATTGCCCTATGTGTTGACATTGCTGATATTGTATCTGACATATTGTGGTCGTTGAGTTACCTCCGGCCGTGCCTTCATCGTGACTAGTATTTTGTGCCTTGCTTACTTGGTGATACTGTGATGAATTTGTAGATTTTTGTTGTACTTTGTTTTTCTTTGTTTTTGTACTTTTGATATGTATGACTGTATATTTTTACTGTATAATTCTGTATTTTTATATTGTGAACCGCTTTGAGTTATTTTTAAATAAGAAAAGCGGTATATAAATAAAACATACATTACTACAGTGTACCCTCACTTAACAAATTTAATGCATTCTCTGGGATCATTTGTACTACAAAAAAACTGTAAAGTGAATTTCCCATAAGAATGTATTGAATGCAGTTTTCCATAGGAATGCATTGAAAACCAATTAATCTAATCCAAAAATTTTTTGTTAACTGACCCACTATTTTCTATGGATTTCCTTTTGTTATGCAAATTTTGTGTTAAGCGAGCCGATTGTTTAGCAATGGTCCACTGTATATGTATTTCTCCTATCTACTCTGCAGTTGGACTTGATTGAAAATCTTCATTTTAAATGTATAGGTTAGATGTAATTTCAATTTTTCACAGAACTGAGGACTTCTTGAAGTTTTAAGACAGAGAAGGGAAGACAATGCATAGTTAATATGACTGTACTATGAAAACAAATAGTGTTACCATAGCTATCTACCTGCACTGTTTTTGATGGTAGGGCTTCTGCTAGGTGTGATATTATTTCAGTGCCATGCATTTTGGTGGTGAGAAATACCTCCAGATAAATGTATGTTGTTATGAAGGTTAATTTTTTTAAAAGGTGGGCATTCCAAAGGAGAGTCAAGGCCTTTAAAAGATACTATAACAAACAACAACTCAGATATGTTTATGTTTTGGCCTATTCAAGGAAAACATGTTTTGAATGAATTATTGCAAAAATTGGATATTTTTACTTCTGAAAATGGTGATACGAGTTTGCAAGACCTGACATGGGCTGTTCATGAGAGGACCTTTTGCAAGCCACTAACTTATAGGGTTGCTGTTAGTAGGAAGCAAGTAGATGCCATATTAACAACAAGAAAACACTATGTGAATTATATTGTATCTTCTATTTTGTTTGTTTTTTTTAAACATTATTTTGCCACCAATGAGCCCTTTTCTGCTCTGATCACCTTGAGGTCACCCCTTTCTTTTCCTGGCAAAGGGGGAAATCATTTGTACTACAGGCTTCAGTAATGGCCTCCCCTATTTTTCTCTCACCATCATGGCAGACATGGCTTGAACATAGACCATTCCTTCTTGTAAGGAAACATCAACTACTGGCACATGCAGAACAGGATGTCAAACAAGCATATGCAAGTGCAGCGCCAAAATGGCCGCTGCGCTCTTTGCGCCCCCCCACCCGGACTCAGACATCCTGGTTAGTTAGGGGGCGTGGCCACCCCTCCATAAAAGGGGTGGCCACAAGGCAGCCTGGCTGCCATTTTGCAAGGCGACGAAGCGGAGAAGTTTGCTCCGTCGCTTCCTTGCTCGCCTCTTTTCAAGAGGCTCGATTTGCTCCTTTTACTAAGGATTTCCAGGAGAGAAACATTCCTTAAAATGTCGAGGTGCAGTGACCTGGCATTTTTTACATCATTTATGGCCGTACACACGGTTGCTATGGTCTAACATCGTGCCGAGACACCGTTTTAGAGGAGACATGGATCTCCGTGGTTTGGACCGTCCCCAGCGGTCAGTGGACAGGGCTGTTGCCCGGTTCCTTGCTGAGAATGGCTTGGGGACAGCCAGTAGACATCTGAGGATAGGCTTGCAAAATTTTTGACCTATAGGCAGGAAATGGGGTCCATCTGTCGGCCAGAGGTATGAACCTCTTTCTGGAGGATGTGCAAGCAGGCCTGGTGACCGAGCTGACAGTCTGGGGGGGGGGGGGGGCGGTGAGTCATCATGGACGCCTCCCCATGTGGCGGGTAGCACTGGGTAAGGTAAAGGTTTATGACACATAGGTATCCAGCAGGTTCGCAATTGACTGGCCAACACGTAGATAGGTACAGGGGAAACAGGTTTGGCTGGTCAAGGGCGAACTATGAAAGGGGTGATGTCAGGAACTTCACAGCCTGCATCACCTTGATATTTGAACGGATACACATCATAGGGTGGGGTCAGTAGATAGTATATTGACTCCGGTCAACAATTTGTTTGTGTCAACAAACAAATTGATACAAATTGATACATGTAGCCAATTTCCATTGGCATTTAGGGTGGAACCTTACCAGTGCTACTGCGGCCTGCTTGCCTTAAAGAATCACAATTGGATGATACACCAATTGAAAGTGATAATTCGGACTAGGGCATCTATACCTATAAATCTGTGCGTTAACCGTTGGAATGTGACAAAGGATGTTGCACAAGGCCCCACTAGCCCCGACCGAGCCTTCCTGCACTCACCCGAACTGGGTTCACAGGTAACTGTCGGGTTGAGAAATGTGCATCCTTTGCACTGTGCAACCCCTCAGCCAATTAGGCTGAGGGATATGAGCACAGAGGAGGCTGGGAACGCACGCTGACATTTAAAAAAAACAAAAAAGGTGGGAGCCGGAGGGAAAGACTTTGAAAGACCCAGCTGGAGGGAGCCAGGAAAAGGTAAGTGTTAGGTAAGGGTGAGGGGGTGGGTGAGGGAGGCAATGAAAGGTGCTGGGTCCAGAAGAGTTGGGGGGACAGACCCCTTTTGTCCCCCCAACCCTACCAAACCCAGGGGACCAGGGAGAGGAGATCGAATACACCCCCCCCAGACACACACACTCCATTTTAAAAGAGAAGAAACCACTTGGTTTCTTCTCTTTAAAAATGGAGTGTTTGGGGGTTTTTTTGGGAGGGAGACGATCCCTTCTCTGCTGGGTCCCTGTTATGTATGTATGTGTGCATGTCATTGTACTGTAAAGGCAAGAATGTAACCACTCCAAATACAAACGACCTCAGCTGTAAAGGAACGCGAGCAGACAGCCCATAGAGGGCAGCTGCGAGCGTTCAGTCTCACATGGTTCACATTGCTCAATCACGGACAGCCGCGGGAAAACCTTCCCCGCATTCAGCAGCAGAAGAAAGACCTGCATTCAGCAGCAGGAAAAGAGGCGTGCCTGGGCGAGGCCACGCCGGTAGCAGCCAATGAGCTACCGTGCTACAAGATTCAAATGTAGAGGGCTACTGTATATATTGAGATGTATCACCGCCATTACCTCATGCTTCACCGGAACACCATGCAATAAACCTGTGTTAAACCAACCCTTCGGTTGTCCTGTTGTCTTTGGTCCCATACACTAAATTGGCGACGAGGATGGGATATGGCTGCCGACGGGACCAAGACATGCGCCGGCTACGAGATCAGGAAGCCGGGAGACTTGGAGCTGTTTGAGATAGACTTCAACGCAGCGCTGGTGGAGCTCGAAGTCTCAGATGAGGCCAAGAAGAGGGCCATTTTCGTCCGCATGCTCGGACACGAGACCAAGAGGACCTTGGTGGACCTGATCGCGCCGAGGAAGGTGGGCGACCTCAAAGCCACAGAGCTCCTGGCGGTGCTGCACGCCCATCTCCGGCCAGCAATAGCGATGTTCCCCGCTCGGAGCGCGTTCTGGAGGCGAGTCCAGGCGCCCGGGGAATCGGTCGCCGAGTTCGCCGCGGCCCTGCGGCTGGCAGCCGGCCCATGCAAGTGGAAGACTCCAGACGTCACCCTCCGGGACTGCCTGCTCTGCGGTCTGAGGGACACAGAGACTCAGCGCGCGCTGATGAAAAGGGAGCCGCCTCCCACGTGGCAACAAGTCCTCGACACGGCGCAGGCCGCGGAGGCCACGACTGCCGGGGTGCAAGAGCTTCAGGACTGGCGCCCGAAGCCCGCCAAGGCAGAGAGCTCGGTGCGCGCGGCCCGGCGAGCTTCGAACTCGTCTGCGGAGAGCGGCGACGACGAGGACGTCCGGAGGGTCCAGAGAGAGGGCCGGCGCTGCGACGGCTGCGGCGCCGCCCACGCCCGCGCCAAATGCCCATTCCGCAAGGCCGAGTGCCACAACTGCGGCCGGCGCGGGCACATCGCCAAGGTCTGCCGGAAACGGCGCGAGGCCACAAGGAGTTCTCCAGACCGCTCGGCGAGGCAGGACCGCACCACGAGGCCAAAGGACGGCACCCGGACCACGAGGACGCGGGACGGCGTAGGGCGCATCTCTGACGACAGCGAGGACGACGCTCCGGTTTGCAGCGTTTCCACGGAGCACCCCCGTTACTTCATTGAGGTAGTAATACAAGGGGCCCCTGTTAGAATGGAGGTGGACTCGGGTTCGTCATACTCTATTATTTCCCAGGGGGAGTTCATGAAAATCGCCCCCCGCGTGCGGCCCAAGCTCAAAGCGTTGAGGGCCACACTGAAGGACGTGCAAGGGAACCGCATCCCAGTGTTGGGGGTTGGGAAGTTCCAGGTCCAGTTTAAAAAGCACACCGCAACGCTTCCCCTAGTCGTCCTCAAGGGGGGAAAATGCAGCCTCCTCGGGACTCAATGGTTCCAGCCCCTGGGGTTGTTCATTGGGGGGGGGTGCACGCCGTGGGAGCACACGCCACCGGGACTGATCCAATACAGAGCGTGTGCGACGCGCACCCCGAGGTTTTCAAAAAGGGGCTCGGAAAATTCAAGGGCCCCCCAGTGACTTTCGACCTGGACCCTGGAGTACGTCCAATCAGACTTAAACCGCGCAGAGTGCCTTTCGCACTAAAGGACAAAATAGAGGCGGAGTTGGACAAATTGGTGGGCCAGGGGATTCTTGTTCCTGTTGATTCTGCGGAGTGGGAAACTCCAATTGTAACAGCGCTCAAGGCCAACGGGGAGGTCCGCATATGCGCTGATTACAAGTGCACCATCAATAAGGCGATCCGCCCTAATGCTTATCCGGTGCCGGTAGTCAGCCACTTGTTGGCCAGGTTACACGGGGGGAAGTGTTTTGCTAAACTCAACCTGGCCCAAGCCTACCAGCAACTCCCGGTGACCCCCGCCGCAGCTGCTGCACAGACCATAGTCACCCACAAAGGGGCGTTCCAGGTATCGCGCCTCCAATTCGGCGTGAATTCGGCGCCCGGGATTTTCCAGTCACTCGTGGAACGCCTCCTGAAGGGGTTAGAGGGGGTGTTACCCTACTTTGATGACGTATTGATTACAGGGGGGAGCCGGGCCGAATTAGCAAGCAGGTTGGGAAGGGTCCTGACAATATTCGAGAAAGCGGGGTTGCGGTTGCGGAAGGACAAATGCGTTTTCTTCGCAACTGAGGTTGAGTTCCTAGGGTTCCGTGTTACTCCCGAGGGAATCAGGCCATCCCAATCCAAGGTGGCCGCCATCAAGAAGGCCCCTCGCCCCACCTCCAAGCCCGAGTTGCAGTCGTTCCTTGGACTGCTCAACTTTTACCACTCCTTCCTTCCGCGGAAGGCAGCAGTAGCGGAACCGCTACACAAATTGTTAAAAAAGGACGAGGCATGGAAGTGGGGCGACGACCAGGAGAGGGCTTTCAATGACCTGAAGCGACTCCTGGCATCAGATGCGGTACTGACCCATTTCAATCCCAAACGCCCAGTGGTCCTGATATGCGATGCATCCCCGGTGGGGGTGGGGGCGGTGTTATGCCACGTACTGGAGAACGGGAGGGAGGCCCCGATAGCGTTCTACTCTAGGTCCTTGTCCCAAGCGGAGAGGAACTATGCCCAGACAGACAGGGAAGCACTAGCGATAATTGCGGGGACTAAGAAATTTCATGATTTTGTGTACGGCCGCCCCTTCACCATAGTGACTGACCATAAGCCCTTGCTAGGCATTTTCACCGCAGATAAGCCCACACCCCAAATCCTGTCCCCGAGAATGCTCAGGTGGGCCATTTTTCTCAACGCGTATCAGCACGCATTGGTATACCGGCCTGGGAAGGAGATCAGCCATGCGGATGCCCTGTCGAGGTCCCCCATTCCCCGGGATTGCTGCCACATGGGCGAGGTAGAGAGGGACCACCAGGTCTTAATGATAGAGGTCCTAGACTCCCCTCCAGTAGTACCGGCCGACATCGCTAAAGCGACCGGCAAGGACAAAACGCTGGCCACAGTTTGCTCCTGGGTACAGAAAGGGTGGCCCGTGTCTTCCCCAGCAGCGGAATTCGACACATTTTTCAAAAAGAAACTAGAGTTGTCCCTGGAGAGGGGTTGCCTTTTGTGGGGACAGCGGGTAGTGATCCCCACGTCTCTCCGGCCGAGGGTGCTTAGACTGCTGCACGTCAGCCACCCGGGGATCGTCCGCTCTAAGGCACTGGCCCGCAGTTACTTTTGGTGGCCCCAGCTAGACGCCGACATCGAACACATGGTCGGCACTTGCGTAGCGTGCCAAAGCTCCAGGCCAGAAGAGGCCCGCTCGCCACATAGGGAGTGGGACGCAGCAAGGGGGCCCTGGTCCCGGGTACACGTAGACTTTGCTGGCCCGTTCAGGGGAACGCTTTTCCTCCTTGTGGTGGACGCGTTCTCCAAGTGGTTGGAGGTCATCCCAGTCTCGAGCACCTCCTCGGCCACAACAATTAAGCAGTTACGGAGGCTCTTTTCCACGTTCGGTTTACCCGACACCCTCGTCAGCGATAACGCTAGCTGCTTCACGTCTGCCGAGTTCGGGGCATTCATGGAGCGAAACGCCATTTGGCACATCACCTCCGCCCCCTTTCACCCGGCCACCAACGGCCAAGTAGAGCGCCTCATGCGCACCACGAAAGACGCGCTGCTGCGCATGGGCCCCGGAGACCTCGACCTGAAATTGTGCCAATTCCTGCTAAGGTACAGGGTCACCCCATTGGCGTCAGGGTACTCCCCTGCGGAGCTGTTGATGCGCAGGAAGCTGGCCACGGGAATCTCCAAGCTAGACCCCACGAGAGTAGAGGACAAAGGGCAGAACATAGGGGTGGAACCCACAAAGAGTTTCAGCGTAGGCGCCCCGGTGCATTGCAGGAACTACGCCAACGCGGGGCCAGCCTGGGTGCCGGGCACCGTAATAGAACAAACCGGCCCCGTCTCATACCGCGTGGAGACCAGTACAGGTTTCCTGTGGAGGCGACACGTGGACCAACTCAGGCGCAGGGTCCCCGGAGAGCAGGACGGAGACGAAAAAAGCATCGAATCAGCGTTAGGGTACTCCCCCACCCGTTTAGCCCAAGGGGGAGGGAGAGGGGAACATGGGCCCCCACCAAGGGGGGAGGAAAGGGAATCGATCCACAGAGATCTTTTGCGGGAGTCCGCGGCAGAAAGGAAGAGCCCCGACCACACACACACCCCTCGGAATTTTCCCCGAAACACAGATGCCCATAGAAGTTTAGACGTTGATTCACAGTACCAGGGGGAGTTAGCGGAGTGGTCCCCCACCCATCCTAGCGAAAAGAGGGGTTTCAGTTCAGCCCCTGGTACCTCCAGTCCAAGTAGCCCCTGTGAGTTAGAATGTAATATAGCGCCAATGTCCCGGAGGCCGACACCCCCAAGACGGGAGGCAACAGCGAGTCCGCCCACCACAGTCTCAAGGTCCCCCGAGCAAGGATCAGAAGGTAGCAGGACCACAAGGGCGGCCTCATCGGTTCCGCGGTTCACAATAGGCGGGTCCCCGGGGTCCGAGAGCAACAGGCAGGGGTTCACCTCCCAACTATTCATCCCATTCCCATCCCCAGGCGCAAGGCAGGCACGGACGCCCCACAGAGCCACTAACGAATCCCCGTTTCCTGTTGCAGGACAAGCACCCGCGGAATCAGGGATCACAGGCTCTCCAGTACTAGGTCAGACGCAGGCACGCCCCAAGCGCACGTGCGGCAAGCCACAATGGTTGCGGGACTTTGTCCCATCCTAGGGGGGAGGGATGTTATGTATGTATGTGTGCATGTCATTGTACTGTAAAGGCAAGAATGTAACCACTCCAAATACAAACGACCTCAGCTGTAAAGGAACGCGAGCAGACAGCCCATAGAGGGCAGCTGCGAGCGTTCAGTCTCACATGGTTCACATTGCTCAATCACGGACAGCCGCGGGAAAACCTTCCCCGCATTCAGCAGCAGAAGAAAGACCTGCATTCAGCAGCAGGAAAAGAGGCGTGCCTGGGCGAGGCCACGCTGGTAGCAGCCAATGAGCTACCGTGCTACAAGATTCAAATGTAGAGGGCTACTGTATATATTGAGATGTATCACCGCCATTACCTCATGCTTCACCGGAACACCATGCAATAAACCTGTGTTAAACCAACCCTTCGGTTGTCCTGTTGTCTTTGGTCCCGTCCCATACACTAAAGTCCCCTGGCTCTGGAAGTGTTGGGGGACAGACCTCTTTTGTCCCCCCAACCCTACCAAACCCAGGGGACCAGGAAGAGGAGATTGAATACATCCCCCCACCCAAACACTCTGTTTTAAAAGAGAAGAAAGAATTTGGTTTCTTCTCTTTAATAACGGGGTGTCCTGCGGGGGGTTGGGGGATCCCCTCTCTGCAGGGTCCCCTGGCTCTGGAAGGGTTGGGGGGACAATACACACACACACACACACACACACTGCTTCTCTTTCTCTTTCTCTTTCTCTCTCTCTCTCTCTCTCTCTCTCTCTCTCACACACACACACACACACACACACACACACACACACACACACACCACTCCTGCCTTGCCAGGTATTTTTAATGTGTGTGTTGGTGGTTGGAGTGGTATTGTATGGGTAGGGGTGGTTGTGCACATCCCAAACAACCCCTAACCACCAACACACCTCTTTTCCCCCATAAATTACCAAAAAAAATATTATCCCTTACAACACAATTTAAAACAGCCTGGCTCTTTACCAACATTAATAAAAAAAACTCTCCAAAACCATTTAAAACAGCCCGGCACCGCAGGGCAAAATCTGCTAGTTGTTCAATAAAAGTGGCCCGATGCCTTTAATCCAATACCGGTGTCTGAGTCTTTATTTGGGTGGGTGCGCCTGCAAAGAACAACCTTGCTGGAACGGACCACAGCACATCTAGTCAAGCATTCTGTCTCACACAGTGGCTCACCATTTACTTCAGGGTATTCCCAAGCAGATGCCTTCACCTGCTTAGGATTCCCTGGAAATGGCATTGAGAGATATCCTGCCTATCTCTCCAACCCAGAGGTTGTCCTTAGGTATCCATAATTATAGCCATTGATACCCTTGTCCTCCATGAAAGACACTCTGTTCTGTTCTTTAAGATGAAGAATGCCCTCCTTACTTTGAACCAAGAAAGGGAAAGTAGAAATGTAATTTTCCCAAAGCTGGCTTTAAAAATATAGCACATTGTATTATAATCATAAATCTGTATTTGTTAGTTATACAGTGGAAGAATTGTTAGCATATTACATTCCAATCATTGTATAACATCACAACTCTATTATGGTAGTCTGGTAATTAGTATTAGGGATCTGTATTTGAATTAAAAAATATGTGGAATTCATTGAATAATGCCATATTCAGATAGTTCGAAATAAGGGTAACATTTGTTTGGCAGGTCAGAATTCTGTAGCTGAGAGGTTTTCATATTCTTTCCCTCACAGAAACAAATGGTGGGGACAGTGTTTCCCTCTCATTTACCAACCTCCTTACTGTAGCCAATCTTCCAGTTCTACCTCTCAGTTCTGTTATCTTCTGAAAGCTTGAAGACTCTACTTGTGCATTTCTGTCAAGTAGACTAAAAATAAAGCAACAGTTATGGGGGTCAAACTGTGGTTTTCATTGGTCCTGCTGGTAGAAATAGCTCTTGGTGGAACATCTCTGATCATGGACAATGTTTCTCAGGGACAATCATGAGCATCATGTTAGCTTCTTATGGTGGGTGTATATGTAACATCTTGTAGCATTAAGGACCTGTCTCTTTCAGAGAAGGGGTTAAATGGCAACTTCATGTTCTATTTGAGTAGGTGTGGTTTCCTTGGAGATCCAATTGTCTGAGAGAAGTTGGTGAGTTTGAGATGTTTTGTTGTCTTAGTGAATTTGAGATGGGTTGCTGCTGTTTATATATCACCTTTTCAATCCAGTCCTCTTAAATTGTACAGTAAACACAGGTTTTATTTTTTCAACCTTGATGTCTACAAATTGTTAAGATTTGAAAAGCAGGAACATTCTTAAGTGATAAGAACCCACAAGAAGGTGCCCATGTTTTGAGTGAGGAGGCGGCATTGATTTAAGTTCTAAATTTCTTTATTTTACAGGGTACAGTTTCAAGTGTCTGTTTTTGCTTTAAACTGATTGGTTGTTTCCTCTTTTGAGAACCAATATTCAATTGCTGCCTTTCTAGACAAAGAAATACTTTTGGTACAGTCTGTAGCATTTTGAAATTGTTCTCCCATTTGATACAGAGTGCTTGTTAAAATTTGCAGATGGGGAAGAGTGAGGATCAATTGGTATTTTATAGCATGGATATGGTAGGTGTATATGTAACATCTTGCAGCATGCAGGACTGGCTAGGTTTGTTAGACCTCCAATTAGAGGAAAACAAGGTCAGGATGATAAGAGTTCCCAATTTCTGCATGGGATCATTGTCAAGTTATGATAATGCATATGATGATCATGAAGAATGCTTTGCAGGCGCACCCCCCAATAACGGACTCAGACACCATTGAAAGTGGATAACGGCATTGGGCCACATTTATTGATTCATGCCCTAGTCCGAATTATAAATTTGTATTGGTAAAACGACCAATCATAATTCTTAAGGCAAGCAGGCCGAAGTAACACTGGTAAGGTACCACCCAAAATTGCCAACGGCAATTGGTTACAATGTATCAATTTGTATCAAGTTGTTTGTTGACAACAAACAAATTGTTGACCGTAGTCAATATCTAACTCATGACCCCACCCTCTGACTCGTATCCGTGAAATCACGGGGTGATGCATGCTGGCTAGCTATCGCCATCACCCCGTCGCCTGGTTCGTCGTTGACCGGACAACGTTTAACTAATTTATTCCTATCTAGTGTTGTCCAGTCAATTGCGAACCTGCCGGATACCTGTGGGTCATAACTGTTTACCTTACCAGTGCTACCCGCCCATGTGACCAAAGTCAACAGTAGTCGTAGAAGAACCCCTATATCAAACCATAGCAACAGTGTGGGATGGGCAAAAAAACCAGGACCCGGAAGCCAATGTGGGTCCCAGCCAAAAATTCCCACCCGGCCCCGAAGCGACCAGAATATCACACTGTTAACTAGGGAGGGGGTGGAGGGGAAAAAACTTCTCCGCTCCGTCGCTTAGCTAAAATGGCAGCTCGGCTGCCTCGTGGCCACCCCTTTTATAAGGGAGCTGGCCACGCCCTAAACTACCGGGATCATTCGTCCTGTGGGGGGGGGCGCAAAGAGCGCGGCGGCCATTTTGGCGCCGCGCTTGCATTGCAGGCGCACCCCCCAATAACGGACTCAGACACCATTGAAAGTGGATAACGGCATTGGGCCACATTTATTGATTCATGCCCTAGTCCGAATTATAAATTTGTATTGGTAAAACGACCAATCATAATTCTTAAGGCAAGCAGGCCGAAGTAACACTGGTAAGGTACCACCCAAAATTGCCAACGGCAATTGGTTACAATGTATCAATTTGTATCAAGTTGTTTGTTGACAACAAACAAATTGTTGACCGTAGTCAATATCTAACTCATGACCCCACCCTCTGACTCGTATCCGTGAAATCACGGGGTGATGCATGCTGGCTAGCAATTGCCATCACCCCGTCGCCTGGTTCGTCGTTGACCGGACAACGTTTAACTAATTTATTCCTATCTAGTGTTGTCCAGTCAATTGCGAACCTGCCGGATACCTGTGGGTCATAACTGTTTACCTTACCAGTGCTACCCGCCACACGGAGGGGCTTCAAAGAAGGCCTGACGCCCCCCCCCAGACCGTCAGCTCGGTCAACAGGCCTGCTCGCCAATCACCCAACAGGAGATCCATACCTCCTCGCGACAGATGGACCCCATCCCCTGCATACAAATCATAATTTTCTAGGCCAATAGCGGGGTGACGACTGACCCGTCCCCAAGCCTTGTCGGCAAGGACCCGTGCCACCGCCTTATTGACCGCGCGCCTAGTCTTAGAGGAGCGTATCCTCAACTGGGCCCAGTCTTTGGCAACATAGACATCTTCGAGTTCCAGTGCCCTACAACTTGCATCCGCCTTAGACAGCATCACAAGTTCGCTGATGCAGAGCGCTCCAAAAAATGCCACCGTTGTGGCTGCATGAAAAAGGGCTGCCTCATAATGATCAAAACAGAGGCCTGGCCAGCCCCGGGCCAACTGGGTAAGAACCCCTGGGGAAATAGGGTGCCGGTCGTCCGGGCAGCGCCCACGCTCACGCACCCACCCCTCCAAAACATGTCTCACACGGAAGTCAGAGGTGCTGTCCACACGACCCCTCACCTTGGCCATGAAAGCCAGCGCCGAGAGCTTGGATGCTATGGTGCGAGGTGCGAGGCCCTGGGAATGCAGGTGAACCATGAACCGCAGAACATGATCCACCGGGATAGGCCAGGTCTCTGGCAGGTGAAATTGGGCAGAAAATGCCCGATAAGAATTAAAAGCTTGTTGATACGCCTTACGCGTGCGGGGCGCCAGTGACAGGCCGATCGCCCGGTTCACCTCTCCCTGCCAATGGTCCATATCTCGTCCGGGAGTGGCGAGGGAAATTCCTCCGCATCCGGGGCCAAGGCACGGAACCGGGAGATCTGCAGGCGGGACAAAGCGTCGGCAATATCATTATTAACCCCTGGGACGTGCCTAGCCCTGAACAAAACGTTGAGGCGCAGGCAGCGCAGCACAAACTGGCGCACTAGGTCCATAACCCTGGGCGATTTGGAAGTCTGTGCATTGACAATGTGGACAACAGCAGCGTTGTCACACCAGAAATGCACGACCGAGTTGGCCCGTTCCTCGCCCCACAGCATCAAAGCCCCCAGGATAGGAAAAAATTCAAGGTATGTGAGATCACGCAGGCGACCAGTGCCTGCCCATGCCGGTGGCCACCCACCATAGGCCCACTTCCCCTTGAAGTACATCCCATAACCCAGGGATCCTGAGGCATCAGACTGGATCTGAAAATTTGGGGAAGCCAGGAGGTCAGACCTCCAAAATGAGACCCCATTGAACTCCCTCAGGAACTGTAACCAGACGAACATGTCTGCCCTGATACCCCGGGTAATCCTGACTCTATGGTGGGGCCTGGATAACCCTGCCATGGCGTCGCATAAGCGCCGAGCAAAAGCCCTGCCCGGTGCGACCACCCTACAGGCAAAATGGAGGTGACCATGTAACACTTGGAGTTCCCTCAGCGATGCCTTGCACTTGGCCAGCAAATCCGAGATGAGGGCCACTAACCGGGACACCTTATCCCCCGGTAACCTAGAAGCCTGCGCTACTGTGTCGATCTCCACCCCCAGGAATACTAGCTTGTTAGATGGGCCCTCGGTCTTTTCGGGCGCTAAAGGGACACCGAGTTCCTCCATTAGCGTCTGAAATGTGTTGAGGAGACGTGTGCACGTGTCCCAGCCCTGTTCACCCCCGAATAAAAAGTCATCCAGGTAATGGGCTACAGACCGGGACCCTGACCTGCGGACGAAAGCCCACTCCAGAACTAAGCCTAGGGGCGATACCTTACAATTGGGGAACGGGGGTGCAGGGAAAGGGCCAGCGACCCTGCCCGCATCAACCTCCTTCTTAATGCTGGCAGCAGCCACCTCCTCCCTTCCCCTAAGAGATAAAAGATTGGGGGCATCCTGAGGGGACCTATCACCCATGAAAGGGATACGGAACCCTTGCTGAAAGCCTCGAAGGAGATACTCCGCATCCTCCCTCTTCGAGTACGATGTGAGCCAACGCTCCAACATACGCACATTAATTGGGGAGGGGGCCTTTTGGTACACTACCTCCATCTGCGGCAGTCTTGCCAGCCCACTGTCCGCCCTTCCCTCTGCCACGCGTCCCTCCAGGCCTGGGACACGCAGAGGCTGCGTGGGGGCCCGCACAGGTGGGACACTCATGCCTGTACTTGCAATTTTTCCTATTGCAGGAACCATTGGACGAGAAAGTCCAGCACAGCAGGCGGGCTGGAACCCCCTGCCCCGCCACCTGGCGGGGAACCTGAGCTGGAGCCGCTCGCTGGACCGCATGTCCACAATGGTATCTCTCCCCTGGCGCGGGGCGCGTGGGCATCATGTACAGAAGCCAAAGCCTCTGGCACGGCTCGTCCCACCTCATCTCGGGGTGCAGGGGAATCCGCATACGAAATTCCTCGTCATAAGCCAACCACGAGGGGCCCGGAAAATCGACCATCGCCCTATAGATGTTGTCCAAATATTGGACCATCGGAATAGCCAAATCCGGCCGTGCTCTCAAGTACACTGCCATGTAGATTAAATAAGCCGGCAGCCAGTTGGCCCAGGTACGTGGTGGCTTGCGACGACGTGCCTGCTCCTTATCCTTCTCATCCTGCCCCTCCCTCTCCTCCTTGGTGGGCTCTCTGTTTAAGAGTGAGAAGATATCTACATACTCCCCCCGCCATATCTTTTCTCTGGTGGCTTGTGCTAGGTGGTCACCCAGTGGCAAAGAATATCCCGCCATTGGCAAGGCCGAAACCGGGACCGTAGACAACGCGGGCATCTGAAAAGGGGCCTGTGCTGGCCCCGCCACCCCCAATAAATTCCCGGCAGGGTAGGGAACACCTGCAACCCCAGGGGTCTGGGTAGCAGTTGTCATCGCCGAGTGGGGCGCCGGCGGCTGGGCCACCGCACCACCCACGCGAGGCCAAGGCCATTGAAAGGCCACCCCCGTAGTGGCAATGTGTGTAGGTGTATTGGCTTGTACTGCATACTCACATGTTGCACCCCCGCAGGCCGCCCCCACCGGGGGTTCCGGCCCACCGGGGGCGTCGGAGCTCACGACCGCCATAGAGCTCATCATCGGGGCCTGACCCACACCTGCTTGCTGGCCGGGGAGCTGCGAGGCAGTGGCCGAAGTTGCGCCACGCGCCTGCAGCAGCTCGACCCGTCCCGTCGCCTGCTGCTGCCCAACCGACGGCGCCTCGAAACGAACCCCACAAGTAGCCCCAGCATGGCTGGCCTGAGCCAAGGAGGCCTCGAGGGCCGCCACGCGGGCCAGTAAGGCCTCCACGCTGATCTGGGGCCAAGGGCCGGCCGGCCCGCCTGTTAGAGGCGCGGGTACAGGTCGCTGTACCCCAGGACCCGAATAGGGCCATTGTCCCGCACCGAAGCCCGGAAGGGTCGGTGCAGGCACCTGCCAAGGCAGGGGGCCACACCACCCCTCAAGGCTAGAAGGCCCCGGGGGGAGCTGCGCCACAACTGCTGCAGGCCCAGCAGAATGGGCAAAGCCAGGAGCGGTGTCCACCGCTTGCGGGCCGGGGGCCGCAGCCCTCACCGAGCCCATGCTTGGGTCTCCCGCTTCCGGCCAAGGGGTGATCGACCCCATCCCGCCGGTCCCGGCGGGTGCCGGCAAAGGCGGCTGCTGGGGAGGCGCCACCGTGGTCCTCCGACCCGGATTGCGCCTCCTACCCGTGCGAGCCGCACTCGAAAGCGCCTTCTTCTTTGGAGGCATCTCACTTGAGTCAAAAGGAAGCCGAAAGAGAAGATTCGCCGCCAAAAGGCTTCCAATCTAGGTAAGGAGCGACGGAGACACAGGGGAAAAAACTTCTCCGCTCCGTCGCTTAGCTAAAATGGCAGCTCGGCTGCCTCGTGGCCACCCCTTTTATAAGGGAGCTGGCCACGCCCTAAACTACCCGGATCATTTGTCCTGTGGGGGGGGCCCGCAAAGAGCGTGGCGGCCATTTTGGCGCCGCGCTTGCATTTGCTGTGTTTTATCAATGTCCATCTGCACATCATTCATACAAAATTATAAAACAAGACAAATAGTAGAAAATTTCAGGAATTTAATGCTTTGTACAACATTCAAAAATAAAAATAGAACCACTGAGCATTGGATCACTTCAGATAAAAAAACAAACCACATAATCTGGAACACCAACATCTGTGGAGAAATTCGCTGGAAGTTTTTCTAGACATCCCCAGAAGGAAGTAACCAGAGGACAGTTTTGTGGTTGAAATGTAGGCTTATTTCATTTGATTTTGTTCATTGTAGCTGAAAAGCAAAATTTAAGAAGTAAGTTGTTTTGATGAATTTGGTGGATAACATTGTCTTTAAAAGGTATTATAGAGAGAATTTTGAACATTATACAAAATCAATCGCATGACTTCATGAACTCAAATAATACAATGCCAAAGTTACACACTCTGGGGTAATATATAATTGTTACCATTGTGCTAGCTGGAGATAACTGAGGAGGAAACAAATTCCAAGGTACTCATTGATGAAAGGATAATTGAGAGAAGCCATTACAGTAAGTGGTAAAGATCTTGAACATGAAGCCTTCTGTTTTGCCTTTGATTGCCTAGTAGGATGATATCATGACATTTTCTAACTCCTATGATTTCCTGGATATCACAGATCTTTCTTTTTACGAAATGCAATTGAAATGAAAATTCTCAGTACTAAGTCAAGTATGATTCTGCCCCTTCCAATTCATCAGTGGAAAATCTAGTTCTTTTCACATTCAGATTGTGCTTCTCAGAACAGTATAATGGGCTTCTCTTTAGGTGAAAGGTTGGGAATTATGACATATCAGGGGAAAACAGGATCACTAGACAAATGGGACTTTCTTCTTCCCGCCTGTCAAAAATAAATAAATAAAATAAACTGAACTTCCTCTCACAATGGGATTGCAGTGGCTCAGTGGTTAAGAAGCTCACCATGTTAGCTGGAAGGTCAGCAAGTAGGTAGTTCAAGACCTGAGTACATGATAGAATGAGTGTCTGTCTCTGTCCCTAGCAGTTCAAAAGCAAGAAATTGCAAGTAGATAAATAGGGACTGTTGCCAGTCACTAGCACCTGGTAAAGTGAGGCTTAGTAAGTATGGTAGCTGCTCCTTTAAGTTTGTTTCAGCATGCCATTCCCTCATTCCCTCACAGTGCCTGCACCAGCTCCAGGTGGGATCTCCTTCCTTCAGGGAATGTGCGATTTCAAAGTGTGGGTAGCTTTATTTTTAGGCAGAGAGCTTTTAAAAGACTGAGTTTTACTCAGGTTCTGTAGCAGCAAAGTTTTATTTCTGAAAGCATCTGAAAAAAGAACAAAGTACAAAAGACACACACACACAAAGATAGAATATTTCAAAGTCTCTTTCTCTTAGCTATTTCCCCGGGCAGGGAAATGCTCCCATTAGATGAGAATAAGGAGGCGATGCATAACAAAACTAGGGAGTCTCAGTTAACATTGCCCATATAACAAGTGCCAGTTTCACCTCTTTTATACTTTTAGCAGCCTATGAAACTGCCTCTTGCCCCCTCCTGTGGGAAAAGAATATTGCTGACCTACATGGGAAAGCAATCTTGCTGACTAGTAAGAAATCTTGCTGACTAGAGGGAAAGACTTAAGCATGTACTGAAGAGGTGGGCCGGATGGGCCAGCAATTGTGGCTCTTGTACATGACCCCCATGCGGCCCACGCCTGGTGACTGGTACCATTGCGGCCACACCGTGCAGTGGGCTGCTGCTACACAGGCTCCCCGCCGGCTGGCGGGGCAGGAGGTTCCAGCCCGCCTGCTGTGTTGGAGCTTCTCCGCCAGCGGAGTGTGCAACAAGCATCAGTGTCGATTCCGGCATGAGTGTCCCTCTTGTTCTGGCCCTCACGCCGCCTCCATGTGCCCACGGGCTGGTGGGTCACTAGGCAGAGGAGGGGGTGGGCAGGGGGTGGTCAGAGCTCCCTCTGACGGTGCTGCCCATTCAAAAGGCCCCCTCCCCAATTAATGTCCAGGTGCTGGAACGTTGGCTTGCCGCTTATCCTAGACGGGATGATGCGAAGTACCTACTTGAGGGTTTTCAGTTTGGCTTCCGCATATCGTTTCAGGGTGTACACGGGCCTCAGGACGCCCCGAACTTGCTTTCTCTCAGGGGTAATGAGGATATTGCCGCCCAATCTATAGCCAAGGAGGTCACCGCACTGAGGGTGGCTGGGCCATTTGCTGACCCACCATTCCCGAACTTGAAGGTGTCACCTTTGGGTTTAGTCCCTAAGAAGTCCCCGGGTGAATTTTGACTAATTCACCACCTTTCTTACCCTGCGGGCTCTTCGGTCAATGATGAGATACCTGATGACCTTTGCTCGGTCAGGTATACGTCCTTTGACCAGGCCTTACAGATGGTACACTTGTGTGGCCCAGGGGCACTACTGGCAAAGTGTGATATCAAATCGGCATTCCGATTGTTGCCAGTGCACCCGGATGACTTTGAGCTGTTAGGTTTTTGTTTTCGGGGCAATTTTTATGTAGAAAAGGCCATGCCTTTTGGCTGTTCTATCTCATGTTCGGCTTTCAAATGATTTAGCACCTTCCTTCACTGGGCTTTTGTTTGTAGATCAGAGTCCCGGTCTGTAGCCCACTACCTCGATGATTTTTTGTTCGGAGGGGAACACGGCACAGACACGTGTGCTCATCTCCTCGCCACTTTTCAGGCGCTTATGCGAGAACTGGTGTTTCCCTAGCACCTGAAAAGACTGAGGGACCAGCCACCACTCTCACCTTTTTAGGTATTGAGTTTGACACCGTTGCCCAGACATCCAGGTTGCCCATGGAAAAGGTGACTCAGATCTCTGATGCGATTCTGGCAATGCTTGCCAGGTGTAAGGTGTCTCTCCGAGAGTTGCAGGTGCTTCACGGCCACCTCAACTTTGCCTGTAGGGTAGTAACACCGGGCAGGGCCTTTGCCAGGCGTCTGTGTGATGCCATGGCAGGCCTTTCAAAACGCCACCACAGGGTTCGGCTGACCAGAGGTTTACGGGCGGATCTTACGGTCTGGCTCACATTCCTACAGGATTTTAATGGCATCTCCTTCTGGAGATCGGAGCTTATGCTCAGCCCGCATTTCCAAGTACAGTCGGATGCCTCCGGCTCCCTGGGTTATGGGATTTATTTTGAAGGAAGGTGGTCCTATGGTCAATGGCCTCAGACATGGCAAGGCATGGATCGTTTATGCGATCTTACTTTCCTGGAGTTTTTCCCCATCTTGGGGGCCCTAATGCTCTGGGGGGATAGGTGGGCTAATTCAGTAGTTCACTTTTGGCGTGACAATGCTGCAGTGGTGCACATTGTCAACGCCCAGACATCCAAATCCCCCAGGGTTATGGCCTTAGTTCGCCAATTTGTCTTGAGGTCCTTACGCCTTAATGTGCTTTTCAGGGCCAGACATGATGCTTTATCCCGCCTGCACATCCCCCGGTTCCGTGCCTTGGCTCCAGAAGCAGAGGAACTTCCCTCTCCGCTCCCGGCCGAGATCTGGACATTTGGCGAGGAGAGGTGAACCAGGCGATCGGCATGTCTTTGGCACCTCGCACGTGTAAGGCGTATCTACATGCACTCCTACAGTTTAGGAACTTTTGTGGGCAAAGGCAGTTGCCCAAAGTGTGGCCGATCCCAGTCGACCAGATTTTACAGTTCATGGTTTACCTTCACGATCTAGGTTTGCGCCTCGCACCATCGCCACTAGACTTTCAGCATTGGCATTTATGGCTAAGGCGAGGGGCTTCACTGACTGCGTGAATGACTTCCGTATACGCCATGTATTAGAAGGGTGGACACGTGAACGTGGCCGCTGCCCGGACACATGTCACCCCATTTCACCAGAGGTTCTGATGCACCTTGCACAAGGTTGGCATAGCTTATGTTACGATAGGTATGAGGCGGCTCTCTTTCATGCAGCTACCACTGTAGCTTTCTTTGGAGCGCTCCGTATTAGTGATCTGGTCCCATTGTCAAAAGGGGACATGTCTCGTAGGGCACTGGAACTCGACAATGTCTTTATCAGCCAGGAGTGGGCCTAGTTGAGGATTCGCTCCTCAAAGGCCGATCAGCATGGAGTAGGCAGTGGTGTCAGACTGCTACGGTGTACGATTGCTGACATCTGTCCGGTTGGTGCCCTACGTGCGTTTTTGGCAGTGCGTGGCACGCACCCTGGCCCATTTTTCTGCCACCAGGATGGGTCTCCCCTTACCAAATTCCAGTTTTGGAAGATGACCGGTATGGCACTTCACAGTGTTGGCCTCCCTGGGGCTCATTACGGCACCCATTCATTCAGGATAGGCGCTGCTTCAACTGCGGCTGCGTTTGGATACTCTGATGCTGATATACATCGCATGGGCAAGTGGGGGTCCACGCGTTTTTCTTTATATGTACGCCCCCTCACTGCATGAGTGCCAGTTATGTCCTTAATTCCTTTTCCTTCTTTTACAGACCCTGTGTGTCCCCGCACACCGGTGGCAGTATGGCTGGTGGGCCACAGTTTTGTGCACTGGGCAGCACAGTATGCTGCGGTGACAGACTGGGGACCCCATCTTGGGCTACGCGCAGCCGCACGTATGCAAAGGTATGGTAAGCGTGGCATGAGATGGTGGGAACTGTTGCCATTCCTGATGTCCATCAGGGATGCTGGACCGCCTGATGTCCTGATTCTGCACCTCGGCGGCAATGATCTTGCACAGATCACTGGCCTTTCTTTAAAAATGTCGGTGTGCGGTGACCTGGCCTTTTTACATCACTTATGGCCATACACGCGGCTGCTATGGTCTGACATCGTGCCGAGACAGTGTTACAGGGGAGGCATTGACCTCCGTGGTTTGGACCATGCTCGACGGTCAGTGAACAGGGCTGTTGCCCGGTTCCTTTTTGATAATGGCTTTGGCACAGCCATTCGACATCCTAGGATAGGCTTGCAGGATTCTGATCTATATGCAGGAGATGGGGTCCATCTGCCGGCCAGAGGTATGAACCTCTTTCTTGAGGATGTGCAAGCAGGCCTGGTGACCGAGCTGATGATTGGGGGGGGGGTGTGTGAGTCATCACGGACGCCTCCCCGTGTGGCGCGTAGCACTGGTAAGGTAAAGATTTATGACCCATAGCTATCCGGCAGGTTCGCAATTGGCTGGCCAACACGTAGATAGGTACAGGGGAAATAGGATTGGCCAGTCAAGGGCGAACCATGCAAGGGGTGATGTCAGGAGCTTCACAGCCTGCATCACCTTGATATTGAACGGATACATGTCATAGGGTGGGGTCAGTAGATAATATATTGACTCCAGTCAACAATTTGTTTGTGTCAACAAACAAATTCATACAAATAGATACATGTAGCCAATTTCCATTGGCATTTTGGGAGGAACCTTACCAGTGTTACTGCGGCCTGCTTGCCTTAAAGAATTACAATTGGATGATCCACCAATTGAAAGTGATAATTCGGACTAGGGCATTATTCAATAAAAGTGGCCCGATGCCTTTAATCCAATACCGGTGTCTGAGTCTTTCTTTGGGGGGTGCGCCTGCAATGCAAGCGTGGCGCCAAAATGGCCACCGCGCTCTTTCCGCCCCCCAGACTCAGACATCCAGGTGAGTTAGGGGGCGTGGCCACCCTCTTTAAAAGGGGTGGCCACGAGGCAGCTTTGCTGCCATTTTTGGAAGCGATGGAGCGAAGAAGTTTTTCCCTCCACCCCCTCCCTAGTGGACAGTGTGATTTCTGGTCGCTTTGGGGCCGGGTGGGAATTTTTGCTTGAACCTACAATTGGCTCTTTGGTTCTTGGCTTTTTCGCCCATCCCACACTGTCGCTAGTGTTTGAGATACGGGGTAAGTTGACTTTGGTCACTTTTGGCGGGTAGCACTGGTGAGGTAAAGATTTATGACCCATAGGTATCTGGCAGGTTTGCAACTGACTGGTCAACATGTAGATAGGTACAGGGGAAATAGGATTGGCCGGTCAAGGGCGAACCATGCAAGGGGTGATGTCAGGAGCTTCACAGCCTGCATCACCTTGATATTGAATGGATACACGTCATAGGGTGGGGTCAGTAGATAGTATATTGACTCTGGTCAACAATTTGTTTGTGTCAACATACAAATTGATACAAATAGATACATGTAGCCAATTTCCATTGGCATTTTGGGAGGAACCTTACCAGTGTTACTGCGGCCTGCTTGCCTTAAAGAATTACAGTTAGATGATACACCAGTTGAAAGTGATAATTCGGACTAGGGCATTATTCAATAAAGGTGGCCCGATGCCTTTAATCCAATACCAATGTCTGAGTCTTTCTTTGTGGGGTGCGCCTGCAAAGTGCCAGCGCTGTCTAGATAAGACTGAACCTTATCTCACAAGCAAGCAAAGACAAAAAGGCTTTGCCAAACTTGCAGCCAGCCAAGAGAGATAGTGAGAGCTGGAGTTGCAGTGAGCACACTTCCTGTGTGTAAAGAACTTGCGCAACGAAAGTAACAGACTGTATATTTGAGCTTAGAACTCACAGATAAGAATCTGCTGTTTGTGTTAACTTTATTTACACCATTTCATCATTTCTGCTGAGTAAAAGTTTTTTCTGTTTACACCGTTAACCTGAGCCAGTGACTGTTATTGTCTGGGAGAGGTATACAAATCAAACGGGCACCCCGCTGCTGCTAAAAGTTAATAACTTCACTCTGCGTAACTCGAACCCAGACCTCTTAACCTAACACTATGCATTCTACCCATTATTGTGATGACTTCAAATTTAAGAAGAAAAACCACTGTGGAATGCACAAGGAGAAATGCTTTCTAATTCCAAGAGTTGAAAGTGAGGTATAAGAAAAAGAATGGTACAATAATAAAACCAGTTTGGTTTCAAGCCAGTCTTCTTTGCCTTTGCTAAAGTCATGTTTCTAAACAACTTGTTGATTATTTTTACCATCACTTCTTGTAGTTTGTGAGAAGGGGATGAAAAAGACATTTAAAAGGGCAGAGATCAAGATCATTCATGCTATTGTATTCCTGATCACCATGTGTGGATGCAAAATGTTGGCAATAAAGAAAACTGATAGGAAAAAATATGTGGTCCTAGAGGAGAGCTCTACAGATACTTTGGACTGCCAGAAATATGAATAAGGTGGTGCTAGAGGAAATCAAGCCTAAATTGCCTCTGGAAGCAAAAGTGATGAAACTTATGTTGTCCTACTCTGAGCATATCATGAGAAGACAACATTCTATGGAAAAGACAATAATTCTGGGAAAGATGGAAGGCAGCAGGAAATAAGGAAGACCAAACATGAGATGGATTAACTCTGTGAGGAGAGCCACCGGTTTTGAGTTTACAAAAGCTGAGAGGGTTGTTAAGGAAAAGGGCATTTGATGATTGCTCATTCATAAGTTGGAGACAACTTTATGGCATGTAATAACAACAATAAATCTTTTGGGAGAATCTAGTGTTGGACTGGGACTGCAGAAGAGTGAGATCCAACCCTTGCATCCTAATGTGTCCCACCTACTTTAGCTCTGTTTCGTGTTTGTATGGCATGCTGATTGTTGCATGATGACTGGGACATTCTCAGTGAGATTAAATGTGAGGAAACATGACTGAAATATTTTCCACTTTAGAGTAGCACAACCTCCCCCCCCCCCCGTCCTATCAACCAACTATACCTTATTTCTAAAAAAATTGTGCATATCTTTGCCTCTGGTGGTGATGGTGGATTGATGGAGCTAGCAGGTTATCATGTGGAGACCTCTGCATCTGCTGCCATGGCATCTCAAGGGAACTGGCAGCTTGAGCGATTTGGTGTCTTGTATTTTTCCGAGCATTCTGCTGTCTCTGTCTTCTTCCTGGGCTCCTCACTATCAAGTGCATCAGCTAAGAAGGAACTTGCTATTAGCAAAGCAGATGTCATGCTGACTGACAGTCAGGCTTGCCTCTCCTTGGGGGGATGATGAGAAACTCACCTTTTTAGGGATGCTTTGGCTGCTCTGAAAGTTATAATTAAGTTGGTAACCAGCATCCCATGCTAAGCAGAGGAATTAAAGTAAGGCAGGGTGAAAATTGTACCATCCTCTTAATTCTGATCATATCTTTTTATCTTTCATGTAGCAGCTAGTTTCAAAGTGATAGCAAACTTCAGGCATTGCTTCCAGGCATGCCTCAATTTTTTGTGTGTGATTTCCCTCCCATTCTTAACCTCAAAGAAAGCCTTGCGTGTAGGACGATGCACAGGCCTACATAACCAATGCATTAGCACAGCCCTAAGAACATTTACCTCCATCCTACATCCGTTCAACTTTATTCTCGGATTTGGGAATGAATTCTTGCACTACATTTTAAGTCAACTTCAAAGGCAAAATTATAGAAAATGTGGAGCTTACAGTAAGACACTTGAGAATTATAGCTGAAGGCAGCTCTCCATGTTGCAAATTTTCCATGTGGAGTTTTTCTACAAATAACTCCAGTGCCCCTCAAAATATACCGTGAAAGTCTTCATTGTACAGAATTAATTCAAAGACAGCCCTGGATGTTGGTAAGAAGCTGCCAGGGACCTGAGTTCTAATGCAATCAAGTATGACAAGTAGGCTCCTCTTCAACTTCTATATTTAACCATACAATTGCAGCAGGTCAGAAATTCCTCAAACTGGAGGCTTTGAAATATAAGATTGCATTAGGCACAGGGATTTGGGTAGGACCATTCTCTTATATAACATGAGTCCTTTATTAACCCCCCATCTCCACAAACACACACACAGCAATTTCTAAATTTAACTAATCCAGACAAATCCTAGAACCTGGGTTCCTGGCAGCATCTTACCAGCATGTATACACCAAAATCAATATCCAGCTAGGATTTGTCTATTTATATTTAGAAATTGTTGCTATTTTATCTTAAGAAAATGTATATTGTTTTGTTATTTTGTTTTTGTTAATAAAGCATATATTATTTGTATGCCACCTTTCTCCCTATAGGGCAACCATTGCAATTCACAACAGCTGAAATTACGAAACAATAGTTTAAACAGTTTTTAAATAAAGTACAAATATTATACAAAAACAATTAAATGTATAATAAGATTTAAAAAATATTTAAAACAATTTTTGAAAACATATTGTAAAAACATATTAAAATCTGTCAGCAAACCATTCCTGAGACCTTCACTGTTTAAAAGTCAACCTGGAGAGGAAGGTCTTATCCTTTCAACAAAAGGACAAGAGGAAGGGGGCCCAACCTGGCTTCTTGAAGCATCACATTGCAAAGCCTGAGAGTAATCACTGAGAAAGCCTTCTCTTGTGTTCTCACCAAACAAGCTTCAGAAGGCAATGGAGCCAGGAGAAGGCTCTCTCCAGCAGATCTTAAAAGCTGAGAAGATTCACATAGGGTGATACAACTATTCATATTTGTGATATAATGTGGACAATAACTGAGCACACAAATTCTTAAACTGACTGGTGTATTTAGCAAAGTGCTGCTTTCTGATTTTAATTTGATTTCAAGCTTCTCTCGTTTATTAATTTATTGAAAAATATACACGGACTTGAAAGTATACCTGATTAAAAATTACTCCATGTGTCTTATATCATATTAACATTCATTAAGTGAAGAAACAAGCAAAAACACTATGCCTTTTACATTTTAATTACCAGTGTCAAGTTACTACAGTGAGAGACCATCACCATCATAATAGTTAATATTCAGAGTTCCTTCAAGAGTTCATTATATATGGTTAGAATAAAGGTTTGCTGCATCCTTCTTTCCAGTATGTTTGGTAAGGTCATTTGGAAACATTGTTCATTCATTTTGAGAAGACTGGAAAAAAACATTGATCTTACCTATGGATGGGAAAGCTGGCTGGTTAGCAAAGTAAGGTAAAGATGAGAGTTCAATTCTACATTGTTCGACTCAGGAAAAAAGCCAGGCTGTGTAGCTTTTGACAATTCCCAGGGCATCCTCAGAAGAAGGGAATAATTAACCCTGTTCTAAGGATTCTATAACTAGAAAACCTTGAGAAGCCATAAACTGAAATTGACTTGACATGGCGTAATTATTATTATGGATAAGAAAATCCATGTTTTGATTTCTCCTCCATTCATATATTTTTAAACATCAAATTCTTTTATTTCTTGAACGGATTTGTGAACTTTGTTAAGTTCCCCAAAAACGAGCTTGGATTTGTTTTTTTTGTGCCAGAGATTATTCTGGGTTGAAAGGATTTTTGCTGGAGAAACTCCGCTCAGGGGATGCCAGCTCTTGGGTATCAAAATCTGACCTTTGGTCTCCAAGCTCAGCGCCTTAACCACTAAGCCACCGGGGGAGCTGCACAAGCTTAGATGAAATGGATATTTAATACATACAGTTATTCTCATAAAGACAACATATATTGTGTTTAAGGTGAGAAATTTCTCGAAGGGCGGGTGGGGGGATAGGTGGTAACCCTTATTCAACGTACACATAACAATACATAAGGATCCAAATCCAAACCTTTAAGGTGTGAATATTCAATGTCTGGAACCAGCATGGGTGACTCTGTCTATTTTGCTTTGTATTTTGATTTCTTTCCATCTCAAAGATGACAAAGTATGAATTTGAGAGAATTCCTCTAAAATTAATCAAAATTCTATGAATGCCTAAATTTGTTTGCTATCACTTACCAGTGAGTTCTGCTCTGAGTTGACACCAAACTGCCATAATCCTTGTGTGTTCCTTGATTGGGTCTGTCTATGTTCCAATTCCAAAAATGGGCAATGCCAAAGAAAGCTCAAATTATCGCACAATTGCACTCATCTCACACGGTAAGTCATGCTCAAAATCTTACAAGCTAGGCTTCAGCAGTATGTGGGTCAAGAACTTCCAGAAGTACAGGCGAGGTTCCAAAGAGGCAGAGAAACTAGAGACCAAATTGCTAACATTCACTGGATCTTGAAGAAAGCAAAGGAGTACCAGAAAAATGTCTACAGTACTTCGTTTCATTGACTACACCAAGGCATTTGATTGTGTGGATCATATTAGCTATCGGGATCTGGGTGCAAATTCAGCAGAGTGAAGCAGTTGGCTTTTAGCAACAGCAGAGGTGCTCGAACAGTATTTCACTCACACCCAGATAATAAGACACATTTAATAGAGTGCAACTAAGAAAGCTTTTACTACTTTAGTGTATGGGACCAAAGACACCAGGACAGCCGAAGAGCTGGCTTAACACAACTTTATTACATGCTGGTCAGAGGGAACATGAGGTAATGGCGGACGAACAGCTCAATATATACAGTGGCTATACATTTGAATGTGGCTCCTTGATAGCCTATTGGCTACAGGCTGCGTGACGTCATTGCAGGTCACGCCCTTCTTGTCCAGGTGAAGGTAGTGGCGGGAATCTTCCCGTGCTGTTGTTCTAGGTGAGTCTTGGACCAATGAGCTTGGACGCTCGCTATTGCCATCTAGTGGTCACTAGCTCGCGTCCTATTAAGGTTACAGTGATGCAGCTGGAGGTTACAATGTTACACATAGAAAAGGTTACATTGGATACACATGGATAGGTACATTGTTTAAAGGCACACGCTTTAGAACACAACACCCCTCCCCCCTAGGATGAGACGAAGTCTCTTAGCCAAGATGGTTTATTGCACTCGCGTTTGGGCCGCGATGTGGGTTGGCCCACCCGGGGGCCGCTCCCGCTTTCTTGTTCCCTGGACCCTTGTCCTGTAATGGGAGAGGGAGACTTGTTAGAGGCTTGCTGCGGTTTTGCAGCTTTAGGGGAAAGGGTAGATTCCATTGTGGTTGAACAGGGGGCACCAGGGGCTAACGTAAAACCCCTCTTCTTGCTTGGATGGGTGGGGGACCACCCCGAAAACACCCCCCCGGTTCTGAAAATCAAAATCAAACTCTGTTGGGGGATCCCGCGGGATATCTACGAGGACAAATTCCTTCTCCTCCCCCCTTGGTGGGGACTCTCGACCCCCCTCTCCTCCCCCTTGGGCTAAACGGGTGGGGGAGAACCCTAACGCTGAATTTGTATCCGTGTTTCCGGCGCCCTGATTCCCTGGGACCCGGCTCCGGAGCTGGTCCGCGTGCCGCCGCCACAGTAGACCTGTGTTGGTCTCCACGCGGTACGATACGGGACCGGTCTGTTCCACAGCCACCCCCGGCACCCAGGCTGGCCCCGTGCTGGCGTAGTTCCTGCAATGTACCGGGGCACCCACGCTGAAACTCTTGGTGGCTTCTAACCCTATGTTCCTCCCCTTGTCCTCAACTCTCGTGGGATCTAGTCTAGTGAGTATGGTGGTCAGCTTCCTGCGCATTAAAAGCTCCGCAGGGGAGTAGCCTGACGCTAGCGGGGTCACCCTGTACCCTAGCAGAAACTGACACACTTGCAGGTTGAGGTCCCCGGGGCCCATGCGCCGCAGCGCGTCCTTCGTGGTGTGTACGAGGCGCTCCACTTGGCCATTGGTGGCCGGATGGAAAGGGGCGGAGGTGATATGCCAGATGGCGTTGATCGCTGTGAATGCCCTGAACTCAGCGGACGTGAAGCAACTAGCGTTATCGCTAATTAGAGTGTCGGGTATGCCGAACGTGGAAAAAATCCTCCGCAAATGCTTAATTGTCGCGGCCGAGGAGGTGCTCGTGACTGGGATTACCTCCAACCACTTGGAGAAAGCGTCCACAACAAGGAGAAACAGGGTTCCTCGGAACGGGCCTGCGAAATCTATGTGCACCCGGGACCACGGCCCCTTAGCCGCGTCCCATTCCCTGTGGGGAAGGCGGGCCTCCTCCGGTCTGGAGCATTGGCAGCTCTCGCAAGTGCCGACCATGTGCTCGATGTCGGCGTCTAACTGGGGCCACCAGAAGTAACTCCGGGCCAGCGCTTTGGAGCGCACAATTCCGGGGTGGCTGACGTGCAGCAGTTTAAGCACCCGCGGTCGAAGGGATGTAGGGATCACCACCCGCTGCCCCCACAAGAGGCACCCCCTCTCTAGGGACAGTTCCAGCTTCTTCCTAAAAAATGGGGCGAATTCCTCTGCTGGGGAAGACGCCGGCCACCCTTTCTGTACCCAGGAGCAAACCGCCGCCAACGTCTTGTCCTTCCTTGTCGCCGTGGCAATGTTGGCGGGCACTATGGGGGGCGAATCCAAAACCTCTATCATGAGCACCTGGCGGTCACGCCCCTCTCTGCCCATCTGGCTCTGCGTTAGGGGAAGAGGGGACCTTGATAGGGCGTCCGCATGGCTGATCTCTTTCCCGGGCCGGTACACCAACGCGTGCTGGTAGGCGTTGAGAAAAATGGCCCACCTAAGCATTCTCGGGGACAGGATCTGTGGCGTGGGCTTATCTGCGGTAAAAATGCCTAGTAGGGGCTTGTGGTCAGTCACGATGGTGAAAGGGCAGCCATACAGAAAATCGTGAATTTTTTTGGTCCCCGCAACTATCGCCAGCGCCTCCCTGTCTGTCTGGGCGTAGTTTCTCTCCGCTTGGGACAGGGACCTAGAGTAAAACGCTATTGGGGCCTCCCTCCCGTTTTCCAACACGTGGCATAACACTGCCCCCACCCCCACCGGGGATGCATCACAGATCAGTACCACCGGCCGTTTGGGGTTGAAATGGGTCAGAATGGCGTCAGACGCCAGGAGTTGTTTCAGTTCCGTGAATGCCCTCTCCTGGTCATCGCCCCACTTCCATGCCGCATCTTTCTTGAGCAACTTGTGAAGCGGCTCAGCCACCGCAGCCTTCCGTGGAAGGAAGGAGTGGTAGAAATTTAAGAGCCCTAGGAACGACTGCAACTCAGGCTTGGATGTGGGGCGAGGAGCTTTCTTGATGGCGGCCACCTTGGATTTGGACGGTTTGATCCCCTCGGGTGTTACTCGGAACCCTAAGAACTCAACCTCCTTTGCGAAGAAGACGCATTTGTCTTTTCGCAACCTCAACCCTGCCTGTTCGAACGCCGCCAGGACCTTGTTTAGCCTCTCAGCCAACTCAACCTCACTCCCCCCGCTATCAATACGTCATCAAAATATGGTAAAACGCCGTCCAGCCCTTTGAGGAGGCGTTCCACGAGCGACTGGAAAATTCCAGGCGCCGAGTTCACGCCGAATTGGAGGCGCGTCACCTGGAACGCCCCCTTATGCGTGATTATGGTCTGTGCAGCAGCTGCGGCAGGGGTTACCATGAGTTGCTGATAGGCCTGTGCCAGGTCGAGCTTAGCGAAACACTTTCCCCCATGTAACCTGGCTAGCAAATGGCTGACCACCGGCACCGAGTACGCATTAGGGCGGATTGCCTTATTAATGGTGCACTTATAATCGGCGCAAATGCGAACCTCCCCATTGGCCTTCAATGCTGTGACAATTGCAGTTTCCCACTCCGCGGAATCCACAGGAACAAGAATCCCCTGGCCTACTAATTTGTCCAGTTCCGCCTCTATTTTGTCCTTGAGTGCAAAAGGCACCCGGCGCGGTTTAAGTCTGATTGGGCGGACCTCCGGGTCCAGGTCGAACGTTACTGGGGGTCCATTGAATTTCCCAAGACCCTTCTTGAAGACTTCGGGGTGCGCGTCGCACACCTCCTGTATCGGGTCAGACCCAACGGCGTGCACCCCCCCAATGAACAGACCCAGGGGCTGAAACCATTGAGTCCCGAGGAGGCTGCAATTACCCCCCTTAAGAATGACTAGGGGGAGTTCCGCGGCGTGCCGCTTGTACTGAACCTGGAAATTCCCAACCCCCAACACCGGGATACTGCTCCCTTGCACGTCCCGAAGCGTGGACCTCAACGCTTTGAGCTTGGGCTGTACGCGGGGGGCAATTCTCAAAAACTCCCTCTGGGAAATGATTGAGTAAGAGGAGCCAGAGTCAATCTCCATCCTAACAGGGGCCCCTTGCACCAGTACCTCAACAAAGTAACGGGGGTGTCCCATGGACACGCTGAAAACCGGGGCGTCGTCGTCGCTGTCGTCGGAGATGCGGCCCACGCTGTCCTGCTTCCTCGTGGGCCGGGCGCCAACCTTTAGTCTCGTCGAGTGGTCTGGCCTCGCTGGGCAGTCAGGCGAGCTCCTCCGGTCCCTCGCTGGGCGGTCGGGCAAGCTCCTCCGGTCCTTGTGCCGTTGTCTGCAGACTTTGGCTATGTGCCCGTGTCGCCCACAGTTGTGGCACTCGGCCTTTCTGAACGGGCACCTGGCACGGTCGTGAGCCGCCCGCAGCCGTCGCAACGCCGGCCCTCCTTCCGGACCCTCCGGACGTCCTCGTCGTCGCTGCTTTCGGCGGACGATTTCGAAATTCGCCGGGCTGCGTGCACCAAACTCTCTGCTTTGTCGGCCTTCGGCCGCCAGTCCTGGAGCTCTTGCACCCCGGCCTTCGTGGCTTCCGCGGCCTGTGCTGCTTTCAGGACCTCCTGCAACGTGGGGGGCGGCTCCTGATTCATTAGCGTGCGCTGAATCTCGGCGTCCTTCAGGCCGCATAGCACGCAGTCCCTGAGGGTGACTTCCAAATTCTCCCATTTGCATGGGCCGGCAGCCAGACGCAGGGCCGCTACGAAAGCGGCGACCAACTCACCAGGCGCTTGGACTCGCCTCCAAAACGCGCTCCGAGCGGGAAACATCACTACCGAGGGCCGGAAATGGTCTCGCAGCACCGTCAGGAGCTCCTTTGCCTTGAATTCAGCCGCCTTTTTGGGTGCGATGAGGTCAATCAATACCCTCTTGCCGTCGTGCCCGAGCATTCTGGTGAGGATGGCTCTCTTCTTCGCCTCGTCCGTCACCTCGAACTCCACCAGCGCGCCTTGGAAGTCCATTTTGAAGAGTTCCCAATCTTGCGGTTTCTTGATGTCGAAACCGGCGTATGTCTTGGTCCCGTGGGCAGCCATGATCCCACCTTCGTCGCCAATTTAGTGTATGGGACCAAAGACACCAGGACAGCCGAAGAGCTGGCTTAACACAACTTTATTACATGCTGGTCAGAGGGAACATGAGGTAATGGCGGACGAACAGCTCAATATATACAGTGGCTATACATTTGAATGTGGCTCCTTGATAGCCTATTGGCTACAGGCTGCGTGACGTCATTGCAGGTCACGCCCTTCTTGTCCAGGTGAAGGTAGTGGCGGGAATCTTCCCGCGCTGTTGTTCTAGGTGAGTCTTGGACCAATGAGCTTGGACGCTCGCTATTGCCATCTAGTGGTCACTAGCTCGCATCCTATTAAGGTTACAGTGATGCAGCTGGAGGTTACAATGTTACACATAGAATGCAAGCGCGGCGCCAAAATGGCCGCCGCGCACTTTGCGGCCCCCCCCCCCCACAGGACAGAGAATCCGGGTAGTTAGGGGCGTGGCCAGCTCCCTTATAAAAGGGGTGGCCACGAGGCAGCCGTGCTGCCATTTTGCCTCAGCGACGGAGCGGAGAAGTTTTTTCCCCTGCGCCTCCGTCGCTCGTTGGTATCAACGGGAAGCCTTTTTGGGTCGCTTTTGCTTAGCTAGCTTCCCTTTTTGCTCGAGATGCCTTCCAAAAAGAAGGCTGCTGCGAATTCAGCCCGGGCTGTTAGGAGGCGCAACCCAGGTCGGAGGACCGCGGTGCCGCCTCCTCAACAGCCTCCTTTGCCATCCCCGGCCGGGGCTAGTGGCTTGGGGTCTATCGCCCCTTGGCCCGATCAGAGTGCGGGCGCGGAGGGCGCTCCGGCCCGCGGCCCGCGAGCGGTGGACACCGCTCCTTCTTCCGCCCAATCCGTTGGGCCGATTACTTTTGGGCCGCAGCCTCTCCCGGGGCCCTCTAGCCTTGGGGGGTGGCCCGGTGCCCTGCCTTGGCAGGTTTCCTCGTCAGCCCTACCGGGCTTCGGCCCTGGCCAATGGCCACATATGGGCCATGGGGTCCAGGGAACTGTCCCCATGCAAGGGTCAGGTGGGCCGGCCGGCTCTTTACCCATGGTTAATGTAGACACCTTACTGGCCCGTATTGCGGCCTTAGAGGAGTCTTTGGCCCGGGCCAGTCAGGCAGGTGCCCCTTTCGGGGTACCTTTTGAGGCGCTAGCGGCAGCAGGACAACGGCCGGCGGGGAGGGTTGAGCTGCTGCAGGCGGGTGGCGCGGCTCCGGCCACTGCCTCGCAGCTCCCCAGCCAGCAACCTGGTGCGGGTCAAGCCCCGGTGATGAGCTCTACATCGGTCGTGAGCTCCGACGCCCCCAGTGGGCCGGAACCCCCGTTGGGGGTGGCCCGCGGGGGTGCAGCATGTGAGTATATGGTGCAAACGAGTACATCCACACACATTCCCAATATAGGGGGGACCTTTCAATGGCCTTGGCCTCGCGCGGGTGGTGCAGGGGCTACGCCGCTGGCGACCCACCCGGCGACAACTACTGCCACCATGCCCGCTGGGGTGGGCCTGGGTTCTTACACTGCTGGGAACGTACTTGGGGTGGCAGGGTTAACTCAGGCCCCCTTTGGTAGGCCAGCTGTCCCCTTTTCGGCTTTGCCGACGGCAGGGTATTCCTTGCCATTGGGTGATCACTTGGCTCAGGCTACCAGGGAAAAGATATGGCGGGGGGAGTACGTAGATATCTTCTCACTCCTGAACAGAGAGCCCACTAAGGAAGAAAGGGAGGGTCAGGATGAGAAGGACAAGGAGCAGGCACGCCGCCGTAAGCCGCCGCGTACCTGGGCTAACTGGCTCCCCGCTTATTTGATATACATGGCGGTATATTTGAGGGCGCGGCCGGATCTAGCTATTCCCATGGTCCAATATTTGGACAACATATATAGGGCGATGGTAGATTTCCCGGGCCCCTCATGGCTAGCATATGATGAGGAATTCCGTATGAGGATTCCCCTGCACCCCGAGATGAGATGGGATGAGCCGTGCCAGAGACTGTGGCTCTTGTATATGACACCCACACGTCCTGCCCCGGGGGATAGATACCATTGTGGACATGCGGTCCAGCGAGCAGCTCCAGCGCAGGCTACCCGCCAATTGGCGGGGCAGGGGGTTCCAGCCCGCCTGCTGTGCTGGACTTTCTCGTCCAATGGTTCCTGCAGTCGGAAGAACTGCAGGTATAAGCACGAGTGTCCCACATGTTCTGGCCCCCATGCAGCCTCGGCTTGTCCCAAGCCTGGGGGGGCGCGAGGCAGAGGGAGGGGTGGACAGTGGGCTGGCAAGCCTGCCACGGATGGAACTAGTTCTCCGAAAGGCCCCCTCCCCAATTAAGGTGGACATGCTGGAGCGCTGGCTCGCATCGTACCCAAGGGGAGAGGACAGGGAGTATCTCATCCAAGGTTTTAAGCAGGGATTTCGTATCCCTTTTATGGGTAATAGATCCCCTCAGGATGCTCCCAACCTTTTATCCCTCAGGGGAAGGGAGGAGGTAGCCGAGGCCAGCATTAAAAAGGAATTAGACGCGGGCAGGGTCGCCGGACCTTTTCCCGCACCCCCTTTTCCCAACCTTAAGGTTTCGCCATTGGGTTTGGTTCCTAAAAAGTCCCTAGGTGAGTTTCGCCTTATTCATCATTTGTCCTACCCAGCCGGTCGATCGGTCAACGATGCGATACCTGATGACCTTTGTTCGGTCAGGTATACATCGTTCGACCATGCGCTGCGCATGGTGCGCTCGTGTGGCCCGGGTGCTTTGCTGGCCAAGTGCGACATTAAGTCAGCTTTTCGCCTCTTGCCGGTGCACCCGGGCGACTTTGAATTGCTGGGTTTTAAGTTTAGAGGGGAGTATTATTTTGATAAGGCCATGCCTTTTGGCTGCTCCATATCATGCTCGGCTTTCGAGCGTTTTAGTACCTTCCTAGAGTGGGCTTTCGTCCGCAGGTCAGGGTCCCGGTCTGTAGCCCATTACCTGGATGACTTTTTATTCGGGGGTGAACGGGGCTGGGACACGTGTGCACGTCTCCTCAATACATTTCAGACGCTAATGCAGGAACTTGGTGTCCCTTTAGCGCCCGAAAAGACCGAGGGCCCGTCGACCAAACTAGTATTCCTGGGGGTTGAGATTGATACAGTAGTACAGGCTTCTAGGTTACCGGGTGATAAGGTGTCTAGGATAGTGACCCTTATCTCAGAGTTGCTGGCCAAGCGTAAGGCATCCCTGAGGGAACTGCAGGTGCTACATGGGCACCTCAATTTTGCCTGCAGAGTGGTCGCACCGGGCAGGGCTTTTGCCCGGCGCTTATGCGACGCCATGGCAGGGTTATCCAGGCCCCACCACAGAGTCAGGCTCACCCGGGGTATCAGGGCAGACATGTTAGTCTGGTTGCAATTCCTGCGGGAGTTCAACGGGGTCTCATTTTGGAGGTCTGACCTCCTGGCATCCCCCGATTTCCAGATCCAGTCTGATGCCTCAGGATCCCTGGGTTATGGGATGTACTTCAATGGGAAGTGGGCCTATGGTGGGTGGCCACCGGCATGGGCAGGCACAGGTCGCCTGCGGGATCTCACATACCTGGAATTTTTTCCCATTCTCGGGGCTTTGATGCTATGGGGCGAACAGTGGGCCAATTCGGTGGTGCATTTCTGGTGCGACAATGCTGCTGTTGTTCACATTGTCAATGCACAGACTTCTAAATCGCCCAGGGTCATGGATCTAGTGCGCCATTTTGTGCTGCGCTGCCTGCGCCTCAACGTCTTGTTCAGGGCCAGGCATGTCCCAGGGGTTAATAATGATATTGCTGACGCTTTGTCCCGCCTGCAGATCTCCCGGTTCCGCGCCTTGGCCCCGGAAGCGGAGGAATTTCCCTCGCCACTCCCGGACGAGATGTGGACTATTGGCAAGGAGAGGTGAACCGGGCGATTGGCCTGTCACTAGCGCCACGCACGCGTAAGGCGTATCAACAAGCATTCAATTTGTATAGGGCTTTTGCTAATCAATTTCACTTGCCAGAGACCTGGCCTATCCCGGTGGACCATGTTCTGCGGTTCATGGTTCACCTGCATGCACAGGGCCTTGCACCTCGCACCATAGCATCCAAGCTCTCGGCGTTGGCTTTTATGGCCAAAGCAGGGGGTCATGTGGATACCACCTCTGACTTCCGTGTGAGACACGTTTTGGAGGGGTGGGTGCGCGAGCGCGGGCGTTGCCCGGACGACCGGCACCCTATTTCCCCAGGGGTTCTTACCCAGTTGGCCCGGGGCTGGCCAGGCCTCTGTTTTGATCATTATGAGGCAGCCCTTTTTCATGCAGCCACAACGGTGGCATTTTTTGGAGCGCTCCGCATCAGCGAACTCGTGATGCTGTCTAAGGCGGATGCAAGTGGTAGGGCACTGGAACTCGGAGATGTATATGTTGCCAAAGACTGGGCCCAGTTGAGGATTCGCTCCTCCAAAACAGATCAGCATGGCGTAGGCAGTGGAGTAAGACTGCTACGGTGTTCTTTGGCAGACATCTGTCCGGTTGGTGCCCTACAGGAATACCTGGCACTGCGTGGCATGCACCACGGCCCGTTTTTCTGTCACCAAGATGGGTCTCCCCTTACTAAATTTCAGTTTTGGAAGGTGACAGCCAGAGCCCTCACCAGGGTGGGCCTACCAGGTGCCCGTTATGGCACACATTCGTTCCGGATTGGCGCAGCCTCTACAGCAGCTGCTTTTGGGTACTCTGGGGCTGACATACGTAGCATGGGAAGGTGGGGCTCACAATGTTTTCAGTTTTACGTGCGCCCACTCCCGCCATGAGTACCAATCCTAGTCACCTTACCTTCCTTTTTCTCAATTTTCTTACAGACCCTGGGTGTCGTATTACACCGGTGACAGTATGGCTGGTGGGCCACAGCTATGTGCTCAGGGCAGCGCGTTACGCTGCGGCGACAGAGTGGGGACCCCGACTGGGACTGGGTGACCACGCCAGTCTCTCATGGCACGGTAAGCCTGGGATGTTATGGCGGGAGCTGCGGCCTTTCCTTTTTTCTGGCCTGGGGGCTGACCCGCCTGACATTCTAATCATTCACCTGGGGGGCAATGATTTGGGCCAGGTCACCGGCTTATCGCTCAAGCATGCGATTTGCGAGGACCTCGCCTACTTGCACTATGTCTGGCCTGCCACAGCCCTGGTTTGGTCGGACATTGTTCCGCGCCACTCTTACAGAGGGGGCGTTAACCTCCTGGCCCTTGACCGAGCTAGGCGCGCGGTCAATAAGGCAGTGGCGCGGTTTCTCACCACCAGGGCTTGGGGACGGGTTAGTCATCACCCCGATATTAGTCTACAAAATTGTGACTTGTACGCAGGGGATGGGGTCCATCTGTCGCGAGGAGGTATGGACCTCCTGTTGGGTGACTGGCGAGCAGGCCTGTTGACCGAGCTGACGGTCTGGGGGGGGCGTCAGGTCTTCTGTGAAGCCCCTCCGTGTGGCGGGTAGCACTGGTAAGGTAAACAGTATGACCCACAAGTATCCGGCAGGTTCGCAATTGACTGGACAACACTAGACAGGAATAAAGTAGTTAAACGTTGTCCGGTCAACGACGAACCAGGCGATGGGGTGATGATGATTGCTAACCAGCATGCATCACCCCTGTGATTTCACGGATACGCGTCAGAGGGTGGGGTCATGAGTTAGTTATTGACTACGGTCAACAATTTGTTTGTTGTTGACAAACAAATTGATACAAATTGATACATTGTAACCAATTGCCGTGGGCAATTTTGGGGTGGTACCTTACCAGTGTTACTTCGGCCTGCTTGCCTTAGGAATTATGATTGGTCGTTTTACCAATACAAATTTATAATTCGGACTAGGGCATTGAATCAATAAATGTGGCCCTTTGCTGTTATCCACTTTCAATGTTGTCTGTGTCCGTTATTGGGGGGGTGCGCCTGCAATGCAAGCGCGGCGCCAAAATGGCCGCCGCGCACTTTGCGGGCCCCCCCCACAGGACAGAGAATCCGGGTAGTTAGGGGCGTGGCCAGCTCCCTTATAAAAGGGGTGGCCACGAGGCAGCCGTGCTGCCATTTTGCCTCAGCGACGGAGCGGAGAAGTTTTTTCCCCTCCACCCCCTCCCTAGTTAACAGTGTGATTATGGTCGCTTCGGGGCCGGGTGGGAATTTTTGGTTGGGACCCATATTGGCTTCGGGTCCTGGCTTTTTTGCCCATCCCACACTGTTGCTATGGTTTGATATAGGGGTCTTTCTTCGTTCCTACTGTTGACTTTGGTCACATGGGCGGGTAGCACTGGTAAGGTAAACAGTATGACCCACAAGTATCCGGCAGGTTCGCAATTGACTGGACAACACTAGACAGGAATAAAGTAGTTAAACGTTGTCCGGTCAACGACGAACCAGGCGATGGGGTGATGATGATTGCTAACCAGCATGCATCACCCCTGTGATTTCACGGATACGCGTCAGAGGGTGGGGTCATGAGTTAGTTATTGACTACGGTCAACAATTTGTTTGTTGTTGACAAACAAATTGATACAAATTGATACATTGTAACCAATTGCCGTGGGCAATTTTGGGGTGGTACCTTACCAGTGTTACTTCGGCCTGCTTGCCTTAGGAATTATGATTGGTCGTTTTACCAATACAAATTTATAATTCGGACTAGGGCATTGAATCAATAAATGTGGCCCTTTGCTGTTATCCACTTTCAATGTTGTCTGTGTCCGTTATTGGGGGGGTGCGCCTGCAAAAGGTTACATTGGATACACATGGATAGGTACATTGTTTAAAGGCACAGGCTTTAGAACACAACAACTACAGCGTGCTATTAATAAGTCCATTAGGTAAAAGACATAAACAATAGGTTCTTCTCTGTAATGCAAAACAATATCTGTGGTGGTAAGTCTTTGTAAACAAGAGTTCTCAAGGTCAGTGTCCCAGACAATTATAGAGCTTGGCTCTTGGCTATCTCAGAGAGAGAAAACATACTCACAGTAGACCTTGGAGACAAATAGATACTCCAGCCTCCTCCATGGCTGGCACTTGGCAAAGTTACAGCCCAAAGCATATAGTCCTTGCAAGAGGCAAAATATCTGAGCCTCCTGGCTCAGTGCTGCTGCTTGTTTTTTATCTGGAAACAGGATCCAGTGAGTTCATGTACACTAGTTTAGTTCTAGACAAGTTGGCAACACAAATATATTATTCTAAGATAGACAAGTCTTCCGGAGACTAGCAGACTGTCACTCCATACCAACAGGAACATGGAAAAGAGCATAGCAGGTAGCAGCCAAGTAGGTAACATCACAGCATACAGAGACATGGGCAGCATAGCAGACAGCAAGCCCAATAGGTAGAATGCAAGTAGACTAACATCAGCAAAGTATATGGCAACTGAGGTGCTACATTTATAATGCAAACATGCTTAGTCATCCACTCAGTGATTACAGCTGGGAGATGTACTCATCTAGCTGTTAAAGTTACATGCATCTTACACAATACATACTGATGCATGATATAATCCTATCAGATCACAATAAACTGTGGCAAATCCTTAAAGAGATGGGAGTACCAGACCACCTCATCTGTCTTCTGAGAAATCTGTATGTGAGTCAAGAAGCATCAGTTAGGAAAGGTTATGGAACTACTGATTGGTTTAGAATATGAAAAGGAGTATGACGAGGCTGTATATTGTCACCCTGCTTATTTAACTTGTATGCAGAATACATCATGCATAATGCAGGGCTGGATGAAGCAGAAGCAGGAATTAAGATTGCTGGGAGAAACATCAACAACATGAGATACACAGATGATACTACCCTAATGGCAGAAAGTGAAGAAGACCTAAACAGCCTTTTGATGAGGGTGAAAGAGGAGAGAGCAAAAGCTGGCCTGAGATTCAACAAAAAAAAAAACAAGATCATGGCATCTGGACCCATCACTCCCTGGCAAATAGAAGGGGAGGAAATGGAAGCAGTTACAGACTAAACCTTCTTGGGATCTAAGATCACTGTGGATGGTGACTGCAGCCATGAAATAAAAAGACACTTACTTCTTGGGAGGTAAGCTATGGCAAACCTAGGCAGCATAACAAAAGGTAGAGACATCATCCTGCTAACAAAAGTCGGTATAGTTAAAGCAATGGTCTTCCCAGTAGAAACATATGGCTGTGAGAGCTGGACCATAAGGAAGGCTGAGTGGAGAAGAATAGACGCCTTTGAATTGTGGTGCTGGAGGAGACTCTTGAGAGTCCCCTGGACTGCAAGGAGATAAAATCAGTCAATCCTGAAGGAAATCCACCCTGACTGCTCCTTGGAAGGACAAATACTGAAGCTGAAGCTCAAGTACTTTGGCCACCAAATGAGAAGAGAGGACTAACATGAGAAGGCCTTGATGCTGGGAAAGATCGAAGGCAAAAGGAGAAGGGGTGGCAGTGGATGAGGTGGAATCATTGATGTGATGTGTGTAGAACTGGCCAGGCTGCAGAGGATGGCAGAGGACAGAGGAACCTGACATGTAGTGGCCCATGGGGTCGCAAAGGGTCAGACTTGAATGTGCGACTGAACAACAACATATTCCATCCAGAAAAAAATGGTGCAAGTATAATTGTAAAAACAACAGAAAAAAGAAGCAACAGCCGTGAAGTGAATGTGAGCTTTATGTATAATGGTTTCAATCTATTATCCATAATGTTGAAACATGGGTTTTCAGCGTTCTCTTATTTTGTGAGACTTTACTTATGGTTTTCCTGGTTTGGGTTGTGACTGGAGAGATAATGTTTGCATGGAGACTGTATTTGTTACTGCAGAGTTTATATTCTGCACAAATGGTCTCAGGATAGTTGAGACTATCCAGGCTGAGAGTCTAGTGTCATCATAAGAACCATGGGCAGTTATTAATATTGGTTCTTCAAAATCAGCAACTGACAAATATTACTGTTTTGTCTTTGAAATGGTCATGTCTGTTCAGGAGAGAAACAATTCAAAACTCAATTAACTTTTCATCCTAAAGCCACAGCTTTTTGCACCTACTTTGAAACAGAAGGTCATAACAAGCTTTTCTTTTTAAGCATTCAGCACTAGAACCCAAACAGATATCTATGGAGATTAGCCAGATGTGAATATTTTGACACATCCAGTTCCATCATGTAGTTCAGCAGATGCTATCTTATTGAGCTGACAAGCCCCCAGCAAATATAGCTGACTGAGAGAAATAAAAAAAGGTCAAGATCAGTATCTTTCAATCTGTGCTGTAAAATAAATCTAGGATATCTCATTTAGAATGTCTTATCCCCAGTGATTTAGCATCTCTGTTCTCCCATCCATGTCTCATTTTATGAAGCACCCAAAAGGAGGTGCATCTTGTCAAAACACTTTTCAATTATCTATATTTTAGATCAGCAGTCTGCTCTCTGCTCTTGGTCCACAAAGCCATTTAGAATAACAAAGCTGGCAATAAATTATTGCCATATATTCCACCTTTTTACCAGCTATCAAAGTTCTCAGGGTGTGAGCCCATGTCTTCACAATGAAGCAGGGATGTTGTTTCTTGAATGAGAGCCGATTTAATATCCAATAGTTCAGATCTGTCAAAATAACAAACTGGAATATGACAAGTTCTGCAAGGTCCTTGTCTATTTCCATACTCACATACAAGTACAGTACTGTACTGATTTATTTATGAATTCTTTAGTAAACAAATATCTTAATGTTTTATTTAAAATCTATCAAATAGTGTGATACCAATATTTGTTGTTGGTTGATACTGTAGGAAGAGACATAGATTACAGTAAAATCCTGACTTACAAATCCCTCGAGTTACATAAAATTCGACTTACATAATGATTTTATGCTAAAACCATGTCCCAATTTATACGATTTCCTCTGGGTCTGCTTCGAGTTACATAAAGATTCTTTTCCCTATGGGTTTGCTTTGAGTTACATAACAGTTCATTTCCCTATGGGTTTGCTTCAAGTTACATAAAAAAATATTTTTTCCTATGGGTTTGTTTTGAGTTACAAAAAAATTCGATTTAGGCAAAAGCCTACAGAATGGACTCCCCCCCCCCCATAAATAGGGGTTTTACTGTATATGAGCAGATATTTTATCAAACAGATTATTGCTTGTGAAATTTCAGATTTTATAAGTCAAAATTTTAGAAACATATGAGTATAAATAAACAAATTGTTTCTGAGTTTTGTCTGAAATGATATTTTAGGAGAATTTGGATGAGTGTCTTTAGGGGCCATTCAAAAATTATGTGATACATTTTTTGGGGGGAAATTGACCCCCTTCCCCCATGTAATTCAACTGTAATTTTCACTTCAATCCCCCCTCCCTTTAAAATCATGTAATCCAGGGCTTTTGTATCAAAATTCTAATTTTTAGAGCTTTTCACTATTGGTGCCTAATGCAGAATGTATCGGTGAGAATTCTTGATGCATCACACCCTTTGTGAAGAGAAATTTTTTGCAGGGAGGAATGAGGATGTCAGGTAAGTTTCGATAGTGTTATTTTACTATCTTCTTTCTAAAGATTATAAATTTCTGTTGGTTAGAAATAGACTGCACAAGCAATTCAATAATCTCAAATCGGATCAAAATTCCCAGAGATCATTTTTAAACCTGAAAAAGTGCCATGTTTCAAAACCACAACAGCTCCAAATGGATTACATAATATTTGACCTAACCCCCCCCGCCCCCACATAATTTTCCATAATTCAGATGACAGACCCCCTCCCCCCTCGAGGATCACATAATTGTTGAATGGCCCCTTATTCATTTTCATCAATCTTTGGGCTTTTCAGCAACATGAAAATGGAGGCAATAAATGTGTAGTTTCTGTAAAGCTGTTGCACATTTCAAAAACTATTTTAATCCCAAGCATAAGGTATATCAAAGATATAAACATCACTGGAATAAGTAGAGGTTTTAACTGTTTAAATCTTAAAGACTCAAATCTATGCATGGTTCTTCAACTGATGATCTCTTTAGTCATAAAGATAAAGTGATATCTTGGATAAAGAGAAGGATGTTAGTATGTAGAAAGGGGAGTTTTGACCCTTCAGATTTGTAAGACATCAGCTTCCAGAGGCTTTAACTACCATGAAGGGTAGCTTTAGCTACCATGATGGGTGGTGGGGTGTGGTCGTTTCACCCACGCCTTGTCACTGCTGCAGGAACAGGTCTTGGGGAGGGGGGGGGATTGCCAACAAGCTCTCCTTTTTGGCTCATCTGAGGTTCCCCCCTCTTGTAATTGGTTTTATTGAAGGGTTTTAAACTGTTTTTATATTATTATTTTAAGTTTTGCTGAGCAGCCACTGAGGTGTTTGCTGGGCTGTGTACACTGCCCAGAGTCTATTGATTGGGGCAGTATATAAATCTAATAAATAAATAAATAAATAAATAAATAAATAAATAAATAAATAAATAAATAAATAAATAAATAAATAAATAAATAAATAAATAAATAAATAAATGACCAATGCTAAAGGACCATGGGTGTTGTACCTCTGAAGGACCAAAGGCTCTCTGCGGTTTCCCCATGCCCATCGGGCATGGAAACGGCCCTTGCAGAGGCCGCTTCAGGAGGACGCTCCTTGAGCCGCGGGCTCTGCGGGCAGCCAAATTAAGGGGGGTGAATAAAATATAGGGCTTGATTCACCCAATTACCGTGACCTGACCTGCGACGCTGCCAAGTAAGCAGATAGCTGACTTCGGTCAAACATTAAGTGCACAGCTCATCTCCCGGCTCGGGAAATCCCTGGCGCAAATAAGCCATGTTTGTCCCTGCTTAATCCCCAAGACAATGAGGTCCCTAAACCCATGTTTGCCCCAGTTAATTAACTCCCCTTTGAGGAGTTCCCCATTAACCCGTGTACGTGGGTGAGGTAATTTTCCTGTCAGATGACAGCTTGCCACCGTTGCGCTTTTTTCCCTATAAATGATGTTGCCTTTTTCCAATAAACTACTGATCTGATCTCGCTCCTGTTGCCTCGTGTTGTCATTGATCAGTCTCCTCCGGGCTCTAACGCCGCCCTGGCGGCCAGACATCGCTACAGCTGGTGACCCCGACGTGATTTACTCGTGAGTAAGAGACCCCGGAGAGGTCTACTCGTGAGTAGCGCTCCACGCGGTCCGGTTCTGCGCTTGAACCGCGACCCGCCAGCCCGGAGGATAGCGCGGCGCTCTGGTCGGCAGCCAGCCGGACAGAGAACGGCCCGCCGCGAGGCATTCCAGAGAGACATTCCTACCGCTTCCTCCCCGCTTTCGAGAGGTTTGCCATAGAGGGAAACGCGTTCCGCTCAGGGCAGGCTGTGAGCCCCTGACATCGCAGAGGCCGATAGAAGGGCCCGTGGCAGAAGGTCCACGCTCCGAGGTCTACCCCAGACACCCGTCGCCCGAACCTGTTGCCTGCAAAGACGCGTCGATCTTCGTCCCGAGGAGGAAACTTCGGAGGACCATCGCAGGTAATATGGGGACTTGTTCTCATAGACCAAGTCCGTCCGCTAGCCAAAGAACTCGGGAGCAAGAGTTCATAATCCTGGCCAGGGTTTTTAATTTCCGATTTCACAGCAGGGAGCTAGCGAGACTTTTGGCGTACCTCAGGGAACACTGCTTACTTTACCCAGAAGTAGGTACGTTAACCCTGAAGCTCTGGGATCAGATAGGAGACTGCATTCAGCAGACCCCGAAAGCTCCAGGAGGGATAGTCCGCACATGGCGGAAATGTAGGAGACTCTTAGAGCAGATCGAGCCAGTCCGGGTAGAAGCGGAAGAACCCCCGTTAGAGAAGCCATCAGGCATGCCAGTCGAGCCGGCTGCGCCCGCCGCACTCTATCCGACATTCAAGTATCAGCAGAGTAGCGCAGGGAGCCTTCCCGCGGTGACAGCTGCAGACGTCACCGAGGGAACGCAAGGAATGAGAGGCGCTGGCGCTTCTCTGACAGCCCCAGGTTCCCTAGTCGTGAAGAGTGCCCTTCAGCGCACAGCTGAGATAGAACTCAAGAAGGGGGAATTGTCAGTTGAACAGCTAGCTGAACTCAGACAGATTTGTCCCATCCGCTTGGAGATGGACGCGCTCACGGGCGCACAGCAGATAGTACACTCCCCAGTCCCGTACAAGCTTCTCATGGCTTTACGGAAGGCAATTTCTGAGACAGGGCTCCAAAGTCGTTTTACGAGGAGCACGCTTCAGCAAGTGTGCGAGACCACCATGTGGATTCCTCACGATTGGAAAGCCGTCATGAGGATGATGCTTACCCCCAGCCAGTACATGATTTGGGACAGCGAGTTTCGCCTAGAGGCGCAAGCTCGGGCGGCCAGGATGGGAGGCGCGGTAATCCCTGACCAGTTGTATGGTTCAGGTGCCTTTGAGTCCATCAACGCTCAAATCAACTTGCCTCTTGCCACCCTAGAGATGTCAGCCGAGGCTGCCTACAGGGCATACTTCAAGGTCCCAGCGTCTGGCAAAACGGCCAAAAACTACACCGCCATTAAGCAGGGAGCCCAAGAGCCCTACATGGACTTCATCAATCGCCTGGAAGAAGCAATTAGCAGGCAGATTGACAATGAGCAAGCCCAGGAGGAGCTCATGATTAAGCTAGCCAAAGACAACGCCAACTTGGACTGCCGCAAAATCTTGCAGTCCCTGGGCAATCGCCCTGACATCACCTTAACGGACATGATTCGAGCATGCTCCGATGTTGGCACAGACTCCTACAAGATGGGTCTGCTAGCGGCAGCGGTGCAGGGGGGAAGAAGATCCAATGGAAAGACCAAAGGGGCATGTCACACTTGTGGCATGATCGGTCACTTCGCTAGGGAGTGCCGATCCAAGGGAGGCGGGCAAAAGTCCGGCCGTCCCAAGGCTCCGAACACCCCCTGCCCGAAGTGCAAGAAAGGCTACCATTGGGCCAGGTTTTGTCCGAGTTCGGGAAACCGGAATCCGGGCACGTCTCTGGCCCCAGTCCAAACAGAGGCTTCCTTCACCCAGATCCAGAACTCCCCAGATTTAGACTAGATTCCAGGCACATCCCAGGCACGGCGAGGGCACAGGCCAGCCCCAAGGGCAGCACGGGGCTAGAATTGACTTGCCAGGCGGACGTTACGTGCGACCTGCCAGGCACAGTCTATCTAGTCGACACCCAGTACATGGGACCCCTGCCCAGAGGCTTTATAGGTTTAGTTTTGCCCCGCAGTGTAGCTGGAGCACGCGGAATTTTTATAATTCCAGGAGTCATTGACTCGAATTTTTCAGGCATTCTCCAGGTCCAGCTTTGGACGCACCTGCCCCAGACAATCCACAAGGGAGACACGTTAGCGCAACTGATCATGGTTCCTTGTCACTCGCCAGCAGGCAGCCAGGGAAGGCTCAGGGACAGCTCAGAGTCCGGTTCAGCAGACCGCTCGAGCGCGAGTGAGGCAGTGCAAGGATACCAGGTCTTAGCGACAGTGGAGACCAACATTGAGTGGAAGCAGCGCCCCGTTATCGAGGTATTTTTGAACAAAAGGGTGTTCTCAGGGTTACTCGATACCGGAGCGGATGTGTCAGTGATAAGCAGGAGCCAGTGGCCAAGAGAGTGGGCCATTGAGCCGGTCTCCGATGTGTGGGGGGTAGGAGGCGTTCAGGAAGCGTTCAGGAGCCGAGAGTGGGTAGAAGTCACAATCCCAAGGGCTGACGGCACAGCGGTAATTCGGCCGCACATTCTTGACGTGCACATCAACCTTTGGGGGCGAGACATTCTCCAGCAGTACGGTGCTACGCTTACCTTTGGGTAATGGCGTTGCCGCTTAAATGGCTCACCGACACTCCGGTATGGGTAGAACAATGGCCGGTAGTGGGAGAGAAATTAGTTGCCCTCAAGCAGCTAGTTAAGGAACAGCTAGACGCAGGACACATAGAACAGTCCACAAGCCTCTGGAATTCGCCAATTTTTGTGATTAAGAAGAAGTCGGGGAAGTGGCGACTCCTCCACGATCTCAGAGAGATCAATAAATGCATTCAGCCGATGGGTCCGCTTCAATGCGGCATCCCTAATCCGAACATGATTCCCGAGGGGTGGGAGATCCTAGTCGTAGATCTCAAGGATTGCTTTTATACAATCCCCTTAGACCCCAGGGACCGGGAAAGGTTCGCCTTTACAGTGCCGGTCGTGAACCACGGCGAGCCCACGCAGCGTTACGCGTGGAAATTTTTGCCACAGGGCATGCTCAATTCGCCCACCCTGTGCCAAATTTATGTTCACGACGCACTGGCAAAGTTCCGAAGCCTTTACCCTAAAGCTATTGTGTGTCATTTCATGGACGACATTTTAGTAGCGTTGCCGCAGCTCGGCAGCGAAATGTTTTCTGACCTCCAGGCCAGCCTGGGGGACAAAGGCTTACTCATTGCCCCTGAGAAAGTGCAGAGAACCGAGCCCTTCTCATACTTGGGCCATCGGCTTCTCCGCTCTTTCGCAGCACCAGTTCTGCCTCAGATAAATTTACAAGACTCAGTCACCCTTGTAGAGTTGCAGCAAGTTTTGGGGAACATTAATTGGGCCAGACCGTATTTTCGTTTAGATACGGATCTTCTAAAACCGCTCTTCTCGCTGCTAACCTTGGGTAAGCAGCCGGCAGACCGGATAAAAATCTCTCGAGACGCGCGCTTGGCGCTCGAGAAGGTGAACCAAGTTCTCAGCCAGAGGTGGGTGGATAGGATCGCCCAGGGGCCATATGCCCCGATCCTGAATTTGTACATCGTACGGTCGGGATCCATGTTCACTGGGGCGCTAGGAGTAGACTCAGAGAAGGGAGCGAAAATTGTGGAGTGGGTGTACTTGCCTAACACCTCTTCTCGGAACATTGTTCCGCCCCAAGAACTGGTCTCCGCGGTGATCTACCGCGGCAGGCTGAGAGCAAGGGACATTTCCGGGCACGATTTAGCCAAGATCGTAGTCCCGTTCACCAAGGAACAAATCCATCAGTTGATGCAGCTAGGTGACTCGCTTCCGATCGCTTTGGAAGGATTCACTGGAAGCTTGGCATACCATTTGCCCAAAGACCCTAGACTTGTCTCACTTCAGACAGGAACAGTCAGTTTGTTCGAGTTGCTTTCGCTGGTCCCGCTTCAGGGGGCCAAGACAGTTTTTACCGATGGGGGACGCACATATGGTGTCCTGACCTGGCAGGAGGGCGAAGCTTGGCGCACGCTGCTAACTCTTCCACAGAAGTCCGCTCAGCGGGCAGAGTTGGCAGCCGTGAACCTTGCCTTGCGCACCTTCGCCAAGGAACGTTTAAATATCATTACTGACAGTCTGTATGTTAGGAATTTGCTTCACAGTCTACCGGGAGCTTACATCACTCCCGCGATAGACAAGAACTTGCTTAGCTTGTTTCTCACTGCTCAATTTCATTTGCGGAACCGCGCGGAGCCGCTCTATATTGCCCACATCCGAAGTCACCAAGACCTACCGGGTCCGATTTCCGCGGGCAATAGCAGAGCGGATGCGGCGGCAAAGGAAATTCAGCAACGCTCTGTTTTGGGAGTTTTCACCACTCCAATCCAAAGTCATGCCTTTTTTCACCAAAATGCCAAGGCACTCGCTAGACAGTTCAATCTGCCGCTTTCTCAAGCCCAAGGTATAGTCCGCTCTTGCCAGCATTGCGCAGGAGCGCCGGGGGGGCCCTCGTGGGGGGTCAACCCACGAGGGACAGAGGCTAATCAGGTATGGCAGATGGACGTCACGCATGTGCCGCAGTTCGGCAGATGGCAATACATGCACGTCTGCATTGACACTTTTTCTCAGTTCGTTTGGGCAACGGCGCAGAAGGGGGAGGCGGCTTCCCACGTGGAGCAGCACCTCCTTTCCTGCATTGCGGCGATGGGCAAGCCGCGGCACGTGAAGACGGACAACGCGCCGGCCTACAGTTCCAGGCAGTTGGCCGCCTTCATGGCTACTTGGGACATCAAGCACACATTTGGAATTCCCTACAATCCGCAAGGGCAAGCGATTGTAGAGCGGGTCAATCGGACGCTAAAGTCCTATATTGACAAACAAACAGAAAGGGGGGAGCCACCAGCCCTCCCCAAGTCACAGGGAGAAGCACAGATGTGTCTCAACAAGGTATTGTTCACCTACAATCACCTTAATGTTTTTTCGGATTGTACGCCGCAGGAGAAGCATTTCCGCCGTTCGGAAGCTCTCCCGCGACCTATGGTCCGGTACCGAGTGCCACCAGACCCTTCTTGGAGGGGCCCGGTGCCGCTCATAACCTGGGGAAGAGGGTATGCTGCAGTTATGTCTCCTACAGGTGTCGTTTGGATTCCAGCTCGGTGCGTCAAGCCTCACTTGGAACCACATGGCGTGGACCCAGGCCGACCCGAGTCCGATCCCGGAGATGGAGGACCTCACGCTGACCGACAAGACCCGCCGGAGGAGACGGCCACCAGCGGCGCCGAAGATCACCTGGGGGATGGTCAAGGCGCTCTGCAGTAAAGCTGAGGACGCCCTCCAGCGCGAGGAGAAGGAGCCGACACCGGAGAACCTCTTAGCAGCAGTCTTTGCCCAGATTCATGCCAACTCCATGGCGATCATCGTTATCCTGGCCCTCACCCTGCTTCTGGGGGGAGGCGTTCAGGCTACTCCAATCCAGGCCGACGGTTTGCCGCCTGGTGAAGATCTTTCTGCACGAATGCAGTACAACCTGTGGGAAAGGTTGGCGGGTCTCGTCAACCAGTCCGATTTTTGTCTACAGCAGGACATTGGTTCTGCATCTATCCTCAGCACCTGTCTCATCCCCGTGTGCCACACTCTGGACGCACGCACCAAGGATGGCGACTGGTTGTTGAAGGCGTTCTTTGGCCCACACACTCCTACCACCTTCTCAGCATATGCACGCTGGGGGGGATTGCGACTTGCATCAACCTTGCCAGCTGACGCAGCCACTCTTCATACCCCTCGAGTGGCGGTCAGCCCGGACGCTGCTTGCACCCGAATGACCGGCTGCACCTCAGGCGGTCAGACTCGGCGCCGCTGCCTTGACCCCGGCAGCGGCAACTGGACTTGTAATAAACCAGAGACACTCACTTCGCTGTACGCGCATGTCACCCTACCTCCAGGGTGGTTTTTCACCTGCAACCAGTTCACATGGAACTATATTCCTGCGAATCTGTCGGACTCAATGTGTTGTCTCAGTCGTTTGACACTGTTACTCCCTACTAAGGACATGATTGCCCCAAGCACAAATGTTTCTAATGTTCCGCATGTTTCCAATATTTCAAATGTTTCCCCACTCACACGGCACACCCGCACAACCCAGTTAGACAGCTCTTGTGACAGCAGCTTTAGAGTATTGAGTCCCGCTGAGTATGTATCACTAGCAGTCAGCCTTGTCGGCGTGCCAGGCTTGGCCGTCGGCAACGCACGGAGGATTGGCCGCTTGGCTTGCGGTTTGGCTAAAGCCATTAACCATACCTCCACAGCGATAGCGCTCCTCAATCAGGAACAGGCAGAACTTCGCCGTGCCGTTCTTGACAATCGAGCGGCTATCTACTACCTCCTCTTGCTGCACCACCTGGGTTGCGAATCTGTTCATGGAATGTGTTGTTTCAATCTTACTGACAACTCCCGTAAGATCCAGAGCCAGCTCACGAACCTCCACACCATAGTCCAGGGTATTACTGAGGGTTCCGCATGGGGGGCTTGGTGGAGTTCCCTGTGGAATTGGATGTGGTCATGGATCCCCTGGGGGTGGCTGCAAACGGTGCTTAAGTTAGTGGTGGGGATAGCCATACTAGGCATTACGCTTTGTTGTTTTGCTCAGTGCATTCCCTCGCTGATCTCCAAGTGCCGCCCCAGAGAGAAACTCCGTGTCGTCATACCCGCTCAACAGCTGATGCCGCTCTTGCGCAAGGTCGCCAGTCAGGTCCTTAAATAGAAAATAAAGGGGAGATGCGGTTTCCCCATGCCCATCGGGCATGGAAACGGCCCTTGCAGAGGCCGCTTCAGGAGGACGCTCCTTGAGCCGCGGGCTCTGCGGGCAGCCAAATTAAGGGGGGTGAATAAAATATAGGGCTTGATTCACCCAATTACCGTGACCTGACCTGCGACGCTGCCAAGTAAGCAGATAGCTGACTTCGGTCAAACATTAAGTGCATAGCTCATCTCCCGGCTCGGGAAATCCCTGGCGCAAATAAGCCATGTTTGTCCCTGCTTAATCCCCAAGACAATGAGGTCCCTAAACCCATGTTTGCCCCAGTTAATTAACTCCCCTTTGAGGAGTTCCCCATTAACCTGTGTACGTGGGTGAGGTAATTTTCCTGTCAGATGACAGCTTGCCACCGTTGCGCTTTTTTCCCTATAAATGATGTTGCCTTTTTCCAATAAACTACTGATCTGATCTCGCTCCTGTTGCCTCGTGTTGTCATTGATCAGTCTCCTCCGGGCTCTAACGCCGCCCTGGCGGCCAGACATCGCTACAGCTCTCCTTCCAATATTTTCTGTCATAGGAACTATGAGAGAAACATGGTCATAATGGCACTTTCTGTGGAATGCTGGAGAAAGCAAGAGGAAGGCAATTCTTGTTCACTACTTGAAACACCATGAGTTGTGGGAAAGAAGCATGTTTACATTAACTGTTCCTCCTCTCTAACACTTACCAGAACATCCTCCTAAGTCATTGAGGCAGCTATTCACCATCAGGACTGAGTAACAGTTCTTCAGATTATTACTCTTTGTTTAGCTTTGAAAATGATGCTCCCCTCACCCTCTTCTGGCAACTACAGGGTGTCCCAAAAGTTACCATATGCCAGGAAAAAATTGCATAACAACTATTTTGAAATGTGTTCACTATGAGTAGGGGAGAAGACTTCATGTGTGTATAGAAAGAGGTGGACAACATGTAGAGAATATTTTGCAAATATTTTGTAAATTTTTTCAATGAGTATTTTGTACATAAAGTTTCCCTTAACTACAATTTCCCATTTTCCCTATGTATGGTGACTTTCAGGACACCTTGTATATTTTTTATGAAGCTGTATTGGTTTTCAGTAAATGATTCATCAGATGCAATAAACACCCAATCTTTATCACTCTCAAGCTATATACAAATGGATAAGGGCAAGCCATTTTGGCCTCTAACTTCCTCTCTTGCCCAGTTTGGGCTCTGGTTTTGAATAATCCTAGTTCATGCACTTTAGGCACTCAAGTATTTCAGATACTAAAAAAATATATATCTAAAGACTCCTTGTTTGTGAAAGATACTATGACTGATTCTCCCATTTTTCTGTCATTGGTTTGGAGGAACCAATCAGATATTCCTTTTCATAGCATGTGTTTATTAATAGAACATTTTTAAAAGTGACCCTTAGGCAGGTGCATTTCCCAGGTACATCTTGACAATTTTCAGGTTTGTCCCTTGAAGTTGGTCAGTACACAAAGATGTGACCTGAGAAAACTGAGACTAAAACAAGCGAGCCAGAAACAAATAAGCTCAGAGCATCCAGCAGCTATCTTTGTTAAGGTAGAGATCCGTTACTCACCACTGGACATATCTGTGTGGTTGATATTGTGGCAGGTTGTATGGCATATATAATCTACCCCATGAAAGACTTTTTGTTATTGGGCTTCGTGGGCTTCCAACAGCTAGTACAACAGTGGAAGAGGAAGTGCAGAATCTAGAGAAAAGTGGCAACCAGAAGATGTATTTTTCATCATAAAGAACAAAACAGTAAAGCATGTTTATGAGAATGAGAGTAAAGTGAGATTTTGGAAACCTTTTTTAAAAAATGAAGTTTCCACAATTTATGCAACTTACTTTCCTTCATAATTAGGTTTTCTACCTTTTGTCAAGCAAAACACACACACACACACACACACACACACACACACACACACACACACACAGCACTGGATGACTGATTTTTAAAAAAATCACAGGACATTCAATTCTTCTAATTTGTAAAATGTCCCTACAACAATTTTAATAGCCCAAACAACAAATGGCTGTTATAGTCTAGCAAACAATTTGCAGTTTTTTAATCTGCACAAAACTATTCTTGCAAATGGTACTGCCATTAAGATTGAAGGTAAAGGTCTCACAGGCTATGAGAAAAATTATGTAGTTTTTACTCTCATACGATAATGAGATAAGCAAGCATCTATTTTATACCTAAGATACTATATGTTGTATCTCTCTAAATTATCATATATGAAGAATTGTAATAAATTATTACTGTTCCTGTTTCTGGTGCTGCTGCTACTTTTACACTATATGGTTTATTTTTAATTGTTCAATTGTGCTTCCCAATCCCATAATTTATGAGCATTAGTACTATATAATATACAAGTATGAGTTATAGAATCAAGGTATACAATAGCCATGCAATGAATTCATTTACACAATGGGGTCCCCCAAGGTTCTCCAAGTGGAGGGAAGTAAAGAGTGGGGTCCCCCAAGGTTCAGTACTGGGACCCCTGCTTTTCAACCTCTTCATAAATGATCTAGAGGTAGGAGTAAACTCAATGCTAGGGATCATTAGGAAGGGTATAGAAAATAAGTCAGCAAGTGTCATTTTGCCTCTTTATAAATCTATGGTGAGGCCCCATCTGGAATACTGTGTACAGTTCTGGTCGCCATACCTCCAGAAGGATATTATGGATCTGGAAAAAGTGCAGAGGAGGGCAACCAGAATGATTAGGGGACTGGAACACCTTCCTTACCATCTGAGGCTGCAACGGTTGGGCCTTTTCACTCTTGAACAATGGCGTCTAAGAGGTGACCTGATTGAAGTTTATAAAATCATGCATGGTGTGGACAAAGTAGATAAAGAAAAACTGTTTTTCCTATCGCACAACACTAGAACTAGGGGGCACTCCATGAAACTTTTGGGTACAAGTTCTCAAAAAAAATAAGAAAGTACTTTTTCACCCAGAGGATCACTGGTCTATGGAACTCCCTGCCAGAAGAATTGGTGACAGCTGTCAGTCTTGACAGCTTTAAGAAAAGATTAGACAAGTTCATGGAGACAAGGGTATCAATGGCTATAATTATGGATACCTAAGGACAAACTCGGGGTTGGAGAGATAGGCAGGATATCTCTCAATGCCATTTCCAAGGAATCCTAAGCAGGTGAAGGCATCTGCTTGGGAATAATACCCTGAAGCAAATGGTGAGCCACTATGTGAGACAGAATGCTGGACTGGATGGGCTGTGGCCTGTTCCAGCAAGGCTGTTCTTATGTTCTTACAATTAATGGGAACTACCTGTATATTTAGTGCTACAAAGCAGCATTGAAAGACATTACTGTGGATTAACACAATGGGCATGTGGTCATACTGATGCTATACTACAATACTTTATTACAGTCCAAGACCAGCATAGAACAGCAAAGGGAACAGAAGTTAAAATTGGGGTACTTAAAATATATTAAGAGAAAAAAGTTAAAACAAGGGTGCTTAAAAAGGAGCATTTCTGCTCAGAATTAAGGAGTAGTAAAATTAGTACATAGATCAATAGTGTTACAGCTATTACTAAGCCTATGCTGTGGCACTAGTATTTTGTTTGGCTGAAGGTCCTGCCAAAATTGTTCTTCTGATCTTACATGCTGCGGCACAGAACCTGGCAGTGTTGTGAGTGAAGCTGGGTCTTTCATCAGATTGAAGCCAGTGAGTGCAGTTTGTCTGGCCATGATACTTGCAGAGCAGCGGAGATATGAACTTGTTCCGGATGTCTCTATAAAAAGGGCAGCTGCAGAGAACATGTTCTGTGGTTTCAATTTCTCCAGTGTCACAGGGGCACTCTCTCTCTGCCATTGGTGTCCTTTGGAACTTTCCCTCAAGAATTGCAGAAGGGAGTGCCTGATAGCAGGCTAGAGCAGCCCTCCGATGACTTGGTGTCTCAAGTTGGTGCAGGTAGAGGACTTGGGCAACAACGTATCTCCAAGACTCTGGAGCCTGGAAGGTAGGGGCCCTGGCTAGGTCTTCTTGCCTTTCCATGTCTAGTATTCTCTGTTTAATGGCCTGTTTTACCTGGTTGTGACTCATGGCCTGTATGAGAGGTTGGGAGAGGCGAAGATATTGCAGTCTGGATTGGATTCTTCTTTTCCATACTGATTGGAAGCTGTCCTGGAGAGTTAGAGGTGTCAGGCCATTAGGATTAAACAGAATTTTGAGCCAAAGGTTGAGAGTAGCTTTCACAATCTCACCTCAACATTTATCGTGCCTGTCTCCAGGCGAAGGGTGGCGTTGGATACACAGTAAGGGGTCTGGAGTGCTGCATGTAAGAATTTAGATTGTACTCTTTCCATAAGAGCCAAGTTGTTAGTCGGGGACCTGATTGGATTCCATAGAGTAGCTGCAACATGATTTTGGCTTCAAGTTTGAGTGCAGCAGGGATGCATACTCTGGTTTCTCTTCAGATCGTACTACAATACTCATTATACCTGGCCATTATCCACCTTGAGCTTCATAGAAGTTATAACCTAACTAGAAGGCTCTAGTTTTTGTACTTTTTTTGTAACTGCACCTGCAATAAGTTGAATGAAGGCTGCCTTCCTGTCTAGAGACAGTCTTATGCAATTTACATTTAGGATTTGAATTATGGCAGGATACAGATGCTGAAAAATGTTCATTGCCTAAGTCATCACAGAAAACACGGTAGTGTCATCAGAATGATGTTTAAAAGAATGTGTTAGTGCCAAACTGATGTCAGCTTTCACTGGTTATGACATTTTTATAGGTAACTGAGTGGGAGGAACAAAATCCGTTGTAAAAATTGTATTACTAGTTGTGTCATTTTGCAGCAATGTTTTCTCCAAATTTCAGGCCATTCCCTACTTACTCTATTGAAGGAGCTCAACTAGAATTCACTATTTTTACTTAGCAACAGCAGGAGGAAACCAAGAAGGGATTACTAAAAGCAATGTCTGAAACAGAAAGGCACATTTATTTCAGATTGTGCTCTGCATGCAAAAGTGGAAAATGCACACATAAGTGGGTTAATAGAAGCAGCAACTTCGCTGGTCATTAAAGAGGATCTCTAACTGGGTATGTTGTTATGCCACTTCATTTTATCCTACTATTTCATGGAAGTTCAACCTCTCTGTCTCAGACAATATACACAAGGTTGCTCAAAGCTGTTTGCCTGCCTGGACAGCCAATAATGGTTCTCATAGAGCTCTGAATGTGCCTACACACTTTATCACTGAAGAGATCAACAGTAATGCCTGCTGCCCATATTACACCTCAGCTGGCACCAACTGGACCAGCCAACACCTAAAATATCCAAACACTAGTTCCCATACAAAATCTTGTTAATGCATTGCCAAGTTCTTCTGAGGCTTTACCAGCCTATGGCAAAGTGTCATGAGATTCTATTGTATTCAGCTTAATGTCAGTACAGAAGATTATTTGCTTGCAGCTAAGAACTGTGCAATGGTATCTCCAGAGAGGCTTGCCTAATGGCCCGATTAGGATCTTACCCATATGAGATGAACACTTTTTTATTCTCCTGTGCATTTAAGAGTTGTTTTGTGCTTTTGCACCTCTACATTTTTCCCTGTGCTTGGCAGCAATGTTTTTAGATGATGTCATGTTTTCTTCTCTGCTTCCATTTTAGTTCAGCTTTATAATTCTGCCTATTCAGTTATTGTGCTATTGTAGTCACTTAAATATCTAGTATTTTTACAGAGAGCCCCCTGAACCACATGACCAGCTCACGGCCCAAAAGGTTTGGTTACCCCTGGTCTAGTAATTGACAGTTCCATATTAACTTGATTTTTGCGTGTGCATTTTACAAGCCAGAGTAGAAGGCATGTTACATAGCAACTGACTAGGTCAGCCAAACAGATATATACACAGAGAGATGAGTAAAGATCATTTGTTGAATTTGTTATGCAGTAACATTCCATACTGACACTCATACAGCTCATGCAAGATGTGTGAAGCTTGCCTGTCCTTTTTTGTTGCTTTATATGTTGATTGGGAAGTATTTGCCCACCTACTCTTGGAACAGTAGGGAAAATGTCTTACAAAATCAAATCTAGTTAAAATTGAAACCTGTACAATCTTCAACAGCTCTTTGCTTTACTAGTACTGGATGCAACAGTACATTTATGGTGAGTTGCTACTTTATTTAGGCTCAGGCTACATATGATGCTAACCTGTGTAAAATTCCCTATCCCTCCTTAATTTAGGAGGGTTAATGTAGTAGTAGAAATGTTTCTATCTTTTCTCCTGTACGAGGAAAATGAGCTGGGAACAGTTTTTGGAAGGCGGAGAAGAGATGGGAATCCCCCCTCCCTATACTGGTTTTCTAAAGAGCTTGTCTCTTCTAAAGAAAAGTTTTTTTGGGGGGGATATCACCCCAGAATTCCCCTGTCAGTATGGACAATATACTTTTTCTAAATACAGGTACTTGTCTTCTGGAATTGATTATTGCCTTTGTAATGATTAATATATGACTTGGCATTATATGTAGTTTGGAACTTGGGCTAGAGTTGCCATAATTCTCTCCCACAAAACCAGGACAGAAGTATACTTGACAAAAATGGGTGGGTTATCTACAAAATAGCCTTTCTTTAAACAAACATAATATAATGACAGCTGTAAAACACTTTCACATTAAATATAATCAATGACCAACAGAAGTTCTAAACATTAGGGAAGATCTCTAGTTTACAGAAACTGGCCTGCAATGTCTAATCCAGTGTTTCCCAATGAATAAAATGAATTTATTTACAACAGTTAATTCTTACTGTAAGATGATCTGTACTTCTAAGAAGTCACATCATGGTCAACTCTTAACATCCTCAGTTCTAGGAAACACACTGGTCACACATATTGGGCAGTGGTGTGAGGCGAAGACATTAATATTTGTCTCCAGGTATACTCCAACTCCAATGTGGCAGGAAATCGCTCATTTGATGGCGAGAGTTCAAATTTATTTTAATGATGTGTTCTAATACACAATCAGTAAATTTTAAAAATCTGGGACTTTAACATGATTTTTATTGAACTGGCCGGGGCAATTTTCCCAACCTTGAATCTGGGACAATCTCAGTTTTCTGGGATGTATGGCGACCCTATCTTAGACAAACATTTGCTGAAGTAGTTAGTAAGGCAAGCAGTATTTTCCCCATCTTGTGCCAATGGTACATAAACTTGAATTTTATACAGTATCTCTATCTACAGATTACCTACTTGTGAAATAAGGACCAACCAAGTGGTCATTACAGCATCTGATAGCACAGTACAAAGTGGCAGATAAACATTGCATTGGCAAGACATTTATAAAGAAGACTTAAACATGACATTTTCTTTGGCATCTACAATACCTTCAGAAATATTTGTTATAATTATATCAAACTATTACAAAAATGATGTCTTAAATGAGATAAAACTATGAACAATGCCATTTAAAAATATTCAAGCTAAGTTACAAAATAAGAGGAATCTAGCTCATTAATGTGCCTTAGATTTTCAAACTCTTTTCCCCTTAACTTAATTGAAATTTATGTTTGTTTTCAAGATTCTCCTGGATGTAATATTATCCAGAGACACACATGTGGGGTGTGTTTATGGGGTACCCTCAATGAGCTTCAGATGATTTGCCAGCTTTGCCATATTTGAAAAAAAGCAGTTCTTATTTCTCTTTGGCTTTGTCATTGACCAAACTTAAGTACTCATCGGTGCATGTTTCTGGCAGTAATCAGCAGGCCAGTAAATGAGCTGGATTCAGTATTCTCTCCACATTCACACAGTGTGTTGTAGTCCACCAGCAGCCCCCACTTGGGTATGTAGGTCCAACATTTAGGGACTCCAACTCTCAGCCTATTCAGGGTCCTCCAAGTCCTCCTTCAATGTTACTCCTGGCCCAATGGTCTCTTTCCTCCATCTTCTAATTTGTTTTTGTCTTATGGTACCCTCAAGAATGTATGTTTTTACCGTAAAGCTCTTTGCAGGCGCACCCCCCAAAGAAAGACTCAGACACCGGTATATGGATAAAGGCATTGGGCCACTTTTATTGAATAATGCCCTAGTCTGAATTATAACTTTCAATTGGTACTCATCCAATTATAATTCTTAAGGCAAGCAGGCCGCAGTAACACTGGTAAGGTTCCTCCCAAAATTGCCAATGGCAATTGGCTACAATGTATCCATTTGTATCCATTTGTTTGTTGACGCAAAAAAATTGTTGACCGTAGTCAATAAACTATCTACTGACCCCACCCTCTGACGTGTATCCGTCAAATCACGGGGTGATACATGCTGAAAAGCTCCTGCCATCACCCCTTGCCTGGTTCGTCGTTGACCGGTCAACGTTATTACACCTGTACCTGTCTAAGTGTTGGCCAGTCAATTGCAAACCTGCCGGATACCTATGGGTCATAAATCTTTACCTTACCAGTGCTACCCGCCACACGGGGAGGCTTCAGTGAAGACTCACCACCCCCCCCAGACCGTCAGCTCGGTCAACAGGCCTGCTTGCAAATCTTCCAAAAAGAGGTTCATACCTCTAGCCGACAGGTGGACCCCATCCCCTGCATAAAGATCATAATTTTGTAAACTAATGGTGGGGTGTCGGATGACCATCCCCAAACCCTTGTCTGCCAAGAACCGGGCAACTGCCCTGTTCACCGAGCGGCGAGCACGGTCAAGGGCACGGAGGTCAATACCTCCCCTGTACGGGTGACGTGGTATGATGTCCGACCATAGCAGCCTTGTGGACGGCCACACATAATGCAAATAAGCTAGGTCACTGCAAATCGTGAATTTTAAAGAAAGGCCAGTGACCTGGCCGAGGTCATTGCCCCCGAGGTGCAGTACAAGGACATCAGGCGGTTCAGCATCCCTGATGGAGAAAAGGAATGGCAACAGTTCCCGCCATCTCATTCCACGCTTAACGTACCAACGTATGCATGCGGCTGCACGCAGTCCAAGCTGGGGTCCCCACTCTGTCGCCGCAGCATACTGCGCTGCCCAGTGCACGTAACTGTGGCCCACCAGCCATACTGCCACCGGTGTGCGGGGACACACAGGGTCTGTAAGAGAAAAAATGGAACAGTGACTTAACTGGTACTCATGCCTGAAGGGGGCGAACATATAATGCAAAACGCATAGATCCCCATCTTCCCATACGGCGTATATCAGCCTCAGAGTACCCAAATGCAGCCGCAGTTGAAGCAGCACCTATCCTAAACGAATGGGTGCCGTAACGAGCCCCTGGGAGGCCAACACTGGATAGTGCCATACTGGTCACCTTCCAAAATTGAAATTTAGTAAGGGGAGACCCATTCTGGTGGCAAAAAAATGGGCCAGGGTGCGTGCCACGCACTGCCAAGAACTCCTGTAGGGCACCAACCGGACAGATGTCTGCAATGGAACATCGTAGCAGTCTAACTCCACTGCCTACGCCGTGTTGATCAACTTTTGAGGACCGTATCCTCAACTGAGCCCACTCATTAGAAACATAGACATCGTCAAGTTCCAGTGCCCTACGAGTCGCATCCGCCTTAGACAGTAGTACCAACTCACTGATGCGGAGCGCTCCAAAGAAGGCCACCGTGGTAGCCGCATGAAAAAGAGCCGCCTCATACCTGTCAAAACATATGTCATGCCAGCCTCGTGCAAGGTGGGTAAGCACCCCTGGGGAAATGGGGTGACGAGTGTCCGGGTGGCGGCCACGTTCCCGTGTCCACCCCTCCAAAACATGTCGTATGCGGAAATCGTTCATGCTGTCAGCAAAACCCCTCACCTTGGCAATAAATGCCAGTGCTGACAGCCTGGATGCTATAGTGCGGGGAGCGAGGCCCTGACTGTGTAAACAAACCATGAATTGTAAAACTTGTTCCACTGGAATGGCCACACTTCGGGCAACTGAAGTTGCACACAATTTTTTTTAAATTGAACGAAAGCATGATGATACGCCTTACGCGTGCGGGGCGCCAAGGACATGCCAATCGCCCGGTTCACCTCTCCTTGCCAAATTTCCAAATCTCGGCCGGGAGTGGCGAGGGGAATTCCTCTGCGTCCGGAGCCAAGGTGCGGAACCGGGGGATCTGGAGGCGGGATAAAGCATCGGAAATATCATTATTAATGCCTAGTACATGTCTGGCCCTAAAAAGCACATTCAGGCGTAGGCTACGTAACACAAATTGGCGAACTAAAGCCATCACCCTGGGTGATTTAGACATCTGAGCATTGACAATGTGCACTACCGCAGCATTGTCACACCAAACGTGAACCACAGAGTCGGCCCACTCCTCGCCCCATAGCATCAAAGCTCCCAGGATTGGAAAAAACTCAAGGAATGTAAGATCGCGGAGGCGATCCGTGCCCCGCCATGCTGGAGGCCATTGGCCATAAGCCCACCTCCCCTGGAAGTAAATCCCATATCCCAGGGAGCCGGAGGCATCCGACTGTACTTGAAACCTAGGGGAAACTAAAAGGTCGGATCTCCAAAAGGAGACCCCGTTGAAGTCCCGCAGGAATGTGAGCCAAACCAAAAGGTCAGCCCGCATGCCCCTGGTCAGTCGGACCCTATGATGGCACCTTGACAGGCCAGACATGGCGTCACATAGGCGCCGAGCAAATGCCCTGCCAGGCGTAACCACCCTGCAGGCAAAGTTAAGATGGCCATGTAGAACCTGAAGCTCACGAAGTGACACTTTACGTTTGGCCAGCAAGGCCAAAACCATCGCAGAGATCCGGGTGACCTTATCGATGGGTAACCGGGATGCCTGTGCGACCGTGTCAATTTCAATACCCAGAAATGTGAGGGTAGTGGATGGGCCCTCGGTCTTTTCGGGCGCTAAAGGGACACCCAGTTCCTGCATTAGCGTCTGAAATGTGGTGAGGAGACGCGTGCACGTGTCCAAGCCCCGTTCACCCCCGAACAAAAAGTCATCGAGGTAATGGGCTACAGACCGAGACCCGGACCTGCGAACAAAGGCCCACTGAAGGAAAGTGCTAAAACGTTCAAATGCTGAACAGGATATAGAGCAGCCAAAAGGCATAGCCTTATCTACATAAAACTTCCCTTGGAATCTAAAACCCAATAGCTCAAAGTCCTCCGGGTGCACTGGCAACAATCGGAATGCCGATTTAATGTCGCATTTTGCCAGGAGGGCACCAGGACCACAAGAGCGCACCATTCGCAGGGCTTGGTCAAAGGACGTATACCTGACCGAACAAAGGTCATCAGGAATAGCATCATTGACAGAATAACCCGCCGGGTACGATAAATGGTGGATTAAACGAAATTCCCCCGGGGCCTTTTTGGGTACCAACCCCAGAGGGGAGACCTTCAGGTTGGGAAAGGGTGATACAGAAAAGGGGCCTGCCACCCTCTTGGCCTCAACCTCCTTAGCAATACTCAGGGCAGCCGCCTCTTCTCTACCCTTCAGGGACAGTAAATTGGGTGCATCTTGGGGTCCTCGCACTCCTTTGAATGGGATTCGGAAGCCCCACTGAAAACCCTCGAGGAGGTACCTCGCGTCCTCTCTCCTTGGATAAGTTGAGAGCCATCGCTCCAACATGTACACATTAACTGGGGAGGGGGCCTTTTGTCTGGCTAGCTCCATCAGCAGAAGCTCTGCCCGCTCCCTGTCCACCTCTACCTCTGCCCCGTGACCCACCGGCCCGCGGACACGCGGCGGCGGCGTGGGGGCCAGCGCAAGAGGGACACTCGTGTTTGTATCGGCACTGCCGCTTATTGCACACGCCGTTGGCCGAGAAGCTCCAACACAGCAAGCGGGCTGGAATCCCCTGCCCCGCCGGCTGGTGGGAAGCCTGCGTTGGAGCAGCTCGCTGCACTGCATGGCCACAATGGTACCTATCCCCAGGCGCCGGACGCGTGGGGGTCATGTACAATAGCCACAATTTCTGACAGGGCTCATCCCATCTCATCTCCGGGTGCAAGGGCACCCTCATTCTAAATTCCTCATCGTAAGCCAACCACGATGGGCCAGGAAAATCCACCATTGCCCTGTAAATATTGTCCAAATATTGGACCATAGGAATGGCCAGGTCAGGCCGGGCCCTAAGGTACACCGCCATATAAATAAGATATGCGGGCAACCAGTTGGCCCAGGTGCGTGGTGGCTTACGACGGCGGGACAGCTCTTTGTCTCTGTCATCCTGTCCCTCTCTCTCCTCCTTAGTGGGCTCATGGTTCAATAGGGAGAATATATCCACGTGCTCCCCCCGCCAAATCTTTTCCCTCGTGACCTGGGACAAATGATCACCAAGGGGCAATGAATAACCAGCCATCGGCAAGGCCGTCACCGGCACATTAGGTACACGGGGCATACGCAGCGGAACCTGGACAGTCCCTGCAATGCCCGGCACTGCCCCGGGGGCGGAAACCCCCACCCCCAACGTTGTGCCAGTATGGAACCAAGGGGCACTGGGATAGGCTGGCAACTGATGCCCACTCGCCTCGACTTGACGAGGCCACGGCCACTGAACCCCACCATTGGAAGTGGACTGTGATGTGGGTGCATTAACTTGAACCTGATACTCACTAGGTGCACCCCCGTGAGCCGCCCCCACTGGGGGTTCCGGCCCACGGTGGGAGTCGGAGCTCGCGACCGGAATCGAGCTCTGGGGCCACACCTGACCACTCTCCTGCTGTAGCTCTGGACGAACAGGGAGCTGCGAGGCACCGGCAGGCGCATGCCGGAGCGTCTCAAGCAGCTCAACCCGGCTGGTCGCTTGTTGCAGTGTGGCGGCCGTCAAGGTAGCCGGTGAACACGAAGGGCCCCCGGCAGAGAGTGAAGGGCCCCCTGTCATGGGGTTGTGTGCAATCCCCAAGGATGCCTCAAGCACAGCTAAACGCGTTAGCAATGCATCCACTGCCACAGATCCCCCAGTATAAAGTGGGCCGGGTGGGCCGGACGGCCCACCAGGCATTTGACCAGGAACCCCAAAATGAGAGCCTGGGCCCGAATAGGGCCATGCCCAAAACTCCGGCCCATGAGGGGCCGGAGGGGGAACGTGCTGTGCACCAGCACCGAGCCCTCCCCCGCTGACCTGACCCGTGGCCGGCAACTGCGGGCCGAGGGCCGAAGCCCCTGAAGGGCCGGTTGGAGGCTGGCCAGCCGAGGGCCAAGCATCAGCCAAGTATCGGTGGGGGTAGTGCCCTGCCGCGTGGGCGCAGCCCTGGTCCTCCGACCTGAGGGCTGCCCCCCGCGCTGCGTAGGGCCGGCAAAAGTCCTCCCCGTTGGCCGCGGTTTCGTCGCCGGGGCCTTCCGTTTGGGAGGCATATCTGTAGAAATAGCAGGATCCCTGTCCAGGGATCAACCTATGCCAAAAAGCACAGAGCAGCCAGCAAGCCAAAGGCTCTGTGCAACTCCTTCCTTCCCAGCCGGGAAAGCCAAGGGCTAAAGAGCCGAAGAATCGAAGGAACAGCGACGGAGAAAACTTCTCCTCTCCGTCGCTATTTTAAAATGGCAGCTCGGCTGCCTCATGGCCACCCCTTTTATAGAGGGGTGGCCACGCCCCCTAACTCACCCGGATGTCTGAGTCCAGGTGGGGGGGCCTGCAAAGAGTGCGGCGGCCATTTTGGCGCCGCGCTTTTATTCTGGATCTGAGCTGGCAGGCTTGAGGCTCATATCTGTTCAGAGCAGGAGTGGCCTTTTTAAGCCGGGTCATGCTCCCTCAGACAGCTTCAAGGGGTTGGATGGCCATTTTGCCCTTTCTCCACCACATGGCACTTCCTGGTGTGGTGGAGGTGGTAGTGGGCCACATGAAATGGTACCGCAGGCTGCAGGTTGAGAATCCCTGGTTCAGAGGGTGTTGAGGGTCATTCTCTTGCTTAGTTCTCTCAGTGTCCACTGCTACTTCTCTCCTTATCTTAGGTGGAGTAATACAAATGAGGGAATATTTTCTCAAATGGCGTAGGTTTGAGGCATCCTGTTGTTATATGAATGGCTTCATTAATAGCAAGGTCAACTTGTTTTGCGTGTATGGATGTGCTCCATACTGGAGCAGCATACTTTGCTGTGTAGGTGCTCAGGGCCAAAGCTGATGTATGCAGCATGGATGATTGAGTTCCTCATTTACAAGTTGTGAGTTTTCTGATGATGTTGTGCTTTGTACTATCTTGGCTTTGGTATTCAGGCAGTGCTCCTTTTACTCATAGTTTTAATATAAGCTATTTAAGATGTGGGTATCATTTCTTGACAGGACTGTGATAAAATAGAATTTAGGGGGGAAATGGCTATTCTACTGATTGGCTGGCCATGTTAATAATAATAAAACATTTGACAGAACTTTAGGAAAAGGAGGAAAAATGATCTTTTTGAAGGATAGTTAGTTCTTTTCCCCATTCCAGATGACAGATGGGTATGACTTAAAATGTCATGTATATGAATGTGTGCAATAAAAGTAACATTTTAATGACATGCTACTTGAAAGCAACTGACAAGAATAAATTACATTTCTTTTTTGATGTAAAGAGATGATAACCTTTTCTAGAAGTCAGATTCCTCACTGCACTGGAAAAATCCTTTGTGTAAACACACATGGTCCTACATCACATGATAATGTGAACAGTATGACAATGATATCTATTTTGGAGAGTGCCTCTCTGATTATTGCATAGCGAGTCAATACAATATTCTATAAGGTACTGTACTTCTAAAAAATATGGTCATGTCAAAAAATAAAATTCTAACTTTGAGTATTATACCAGATCTTGACCAAATTTGTCACAGTTGAACTAAAGAGCTTGTTGTTTGTCTGTACCAAATTTGGGAATATTTGACCCAGTAGTTTTGAGGTTATATTTACTTTTGAGAAAAGGACTGACTTACCATTTCATTCAGACATGAGTGACTAGAAACTACAGGAGATAAGAAATTACTAAAATAAATGCAAAAACCCCAAAGATTCTTATGTTTAAAGTATATCTTTTACATTAACCACCTCATTAAAGAACCAAACTTGTGGGGGCTGAAATATTGTCTATTAAAATAGAAATTCTGGCACAGGAAAACAACGATTTTTATAACTGCAAGCTTGAACACAGTATAAGCTGAAAAGACCAACAATGACAGGGGACTTTGCTGTGCTCACTTTGCAAGAGCTGGGCAAACCACTAAGTCAGGAGTTCTCAACCTTTTAAAACTGGGGGCTGGGTCACACTTCCTCAGACAGTTTCGGGGGCTGGATGGCCATTTTGCCCTTCCTCCACCACATGATACTTCCTGGTGTGGTGGAGGGAGTCGGAGGCCACATGAAATGGCACCACATGATGCATCCAGCCTGTGAGCTGCAGGATGAGAATCCCTTCACTAAGTGCAGGTCCTCTTATCAGGCATCACAACAGTAGCCACAGAAACAGGGACTTGAAGGCTCCACCTTGGCTCTTTGGTTCCTTTATTTTATTCCTTCCTTCCTTCCTTTCTTTGGGGAGTTAATTGTCCTTAGCCATACTTATTTTTAAGACCATGAAGTGACTGCCATGAGAGAGTGAGGAGGCAAGGAAAGGGCTTTCCATTTCCCTTTGAATGCCCCTCCCCCAGCCTGGAGTCACTGAAAAATGAGTGAGCCCTGACCACTCCAGGAGAGACAGTCTGTACACACTCTTAGTTTTGTAGGCAAAAAGGAAGATTAGCTTTGTGATCCATATTCAATCAATCAATCAATCAATCAATCAAATTTTAATTTTTACCCCGCCTTTCTCTGACTGAGACCGACTCAAGGTGGCAACAACATCTCAAACTCTACAATGTAATACAGTACAATTCAAAAAAAATCACTTCAAGAAAATAACAAATATAAAAAATTACAAAAATTAACCTCAACCACCCAGCAGTCACAAAGGCACCCTATGGTTCGAATGTCGGTGAGGGCAGCCGTGTTTGCGGCGATGGCTCCCTCCTGCCTCCTCCCCCATGGAGCCGGTGGCATGGGCTCCTGGGGGGAGACAGGGAGCTTCTTGAGGTGGCAGGCGGTGGCTTCCTTTTCTGCTCTCTGGGCGGTCCATCCTGGAGAGCAAGGGCAGCTCCTTCCCTGTGGCCAATGCCAGACCGGGGAAGGGTCTTGGGAGCAGCGGCGGCAACTTTTAGATCGGCACCTTGGGAGTCCCAAGTTTTGTCTCCTTCCCCACAACCAGTGCCGGACCGGGGAAGGATTTCGGGAGGCTCTTTTTGAACTCCCCGCTGGTGGAGGGGGTGGGGAGGTGTGGCGGCTCAGTGGCGGTGGCAGCAGCAACTTCTTTTAGACTCTTTGGCCATGAGAGGCTCCCCTTGAACTCCCCGCTGGTGGAGGGGTGGGGAGGTGCGGCGGCTCAGTGGCGTCGGCGTCGGCGTCTTCTTCGAGCCTCTCAGGCCATGAGAGGCTCCCCTTGAACTCCCCGCTAGTGGAGGGGGTGGGGAGGTGCAGTGGCTCAGTGGCATCGTTGTCATCTTCAGATGATTCAGATTGTAAAGGAGGCAGGAGGCAGGTGATACCTTTAATGGATCACTAAGAAAAACAAAACGTTGTGCGAACTTTCGTGGTTCAAGACCACTCCTTCAGGCATGTATTAAAATGTTCATGGCTGTTGATCTGCCAGGCTCCATTCTTCTTAAGAACAGCAAAATATTTAATGGAATTAGGATGCCACTCCTTCAGGAAGCTGGGTGTTTGCTCCCAGTCCATGTGTAGTTTTATGTAGACATGGATGAATGTTGTTCTGGTGTTTTAAACCTTTCTGCAGAGCACACATAACGTGGACTACCTTTTGTGTTTCTTAGTGCTTTCATTCGGAGAGTGTTGTAGATCAATTTTAATTGGTCTTTCTGCTGCTTGTTGGATCCTTATATCTAATTGAATCAAGACAAGGAGAGACCACTCTGGTGAAATTATAACAGGCCTTTATTTCAGCTGAATCAAAGATCTGGGCTACCCATCCCTGCAAAGATTCTTAGGAGTGGCACGCTTAGGGTTGCCATACATCACGAAAAACCGGGAATTTCATGGGTTGTAACTGTCCCGCCCGGTCCCATAAAAACCATTTAAAATTCCCGCTTTTCAAACCAAGGGGTGTGTTTGGTTTGAAGGGGGGGAGGAAATCACCTTTTTGGGGGGTGCCTTAGAGCGGCGCCTCTATTGAATGGCCAGCAGGTGGTGTCTGAGAAACTTCAGATCACCTAGCAGCTGGAGCCCGGGGCTTCCCTGAAGTGGAGGAGGAAAGGCAGGCAGCCCAGTGGTCTGGCTCAGCTTGGCTTTCCACATCAAGCCCTCCCTTGCAGGTCATAGTCCCAAGGTGGGGGTGGGTGGAAGGAAGGGAGAGGAAAGCACCCCTGTAGTGTGTGCCACCTGCAGCTCAGCCGGATTTGGCCATCGAAAGGTGGTAAGTGGAAACTTTGGAGTTGCCTTGGCCCCCAGACACCCACTGTCTCTCTCTGTGCCCCCTTCCGGTCTCTTTTTCCTCCTGCTGCGGTGAGGTGGTGTTTATTTGTTTAAAGCGGGGGGCCTTCTTCTTGCAGGCCCCCCCCTCTCCAGTTTCTTCCTCCATTGATTTCCCCTTGGCTCTGCTGCAGCCTTGACTCATGCCCAAAATTCCTGCTGCCTTCTTTCCCTTTTGGACTCCCCTCGTCTTCAGTTTGGCTTCCCTCCTCCCTTTCCTTCCCCCAGAGTTGCTCTGTTTCCTCCTCCTCATGCCTCTTGTGGATCAGTTTTGTCCTCCTGTGTTGCTTTTACAAAAAATAAAAATAAAATCTCAGCCAGGTGTCTGAGGTTTGATCTCAAACTGGTTTACTCGGAAGTAAACTGGCCCTGAGTAGAGTGTGACTCCCTCCCCCCTGTGCATGAGATCGCAGCCGTGAGTTATGGGATTGTCCAATTTTCAGCTCTGTTGAGTAAGGTCAGCAGTTTGATTCCCAAGTACTACAGGATGGAATGAGTTCCCATCTTTGTCCCAGCTCCTGCCAACCTAGCAGTTCGAAAGCAAGAAAAAGAAATTGCAAGTAGATAAATAGGGACCACTTCCATGGGAAGGTAACAGCGCTCTGTGTGCTCCGGTGTCTCTTCATACCTGCCACATGACCATGGAAACATCTGCAGAAGCAGACAGCGCTGGCTCTTCAGCTTTGAAACAGAGATGAGCACTGAACCCTAGAGTCGAATACGACTAGCTTTCGAGCAAGGGAAACCTTTACTCCTGTCCCGTTTTTGTGGGAGGGAAATATGGCATCCCTAGGCACACTTGGACAAAGAGAACATATTATATTTATACCCCATTTCCAATTCTCTTCCCTGGGCCGCCCTGATTATAGCTTTCAAACAATCTAGGCAAAAACCAGATCTTGAATATGCACTTTAACCCTGGAAAGCAAGGGGCCGAAGTTCTTCCCACTTTTGCTATCAGTTCTCTCACCTCCTGTTGCATTCAAATGGATTCTTCATCATCTTGCAAGTGGGAATTGGGAGGGTACCATCTCTAAAGTTCACCAAAGTGAGGGGGTGGTTGAAGAACTTCGTCTTAGGAAAGTATTCACTGAGGAGAGCCAAAGCTGCACTGAATGATCAGTTTCAAATTAACACAAATGGCTGCTTCTCCCGGAAGGTTCCAACCAAATTGCACACTTCTTTCTTTTCCTACTTTCCTTTTTCAATAACTGTCCTTTCTTTGTGGAGAAGTTGTTAATCTGCATTTCAATTGTGCACTTGCCTGTGCTCCCTTTACACACACGGACACTCCAATTCTGAGATGAAGTTGGCAAGTGTCCCCAGCCTGTTTCTACTTGAGAGGAAAACATGCCCATATAGCAGCTTTCCTCTTTGCTTCAAAGCTAGGAGATCTTGCAGTCCACCCAAGAGCTTCAAGTTCAGCAGATTGAAGCCACAGCAATGTGTGGTTCACATTCATTTTCAAAGAAGGAAATATGGGGTGGGGGGGGGATTACAACCTGTATGCTTTTGTGTCAAATGAGTATTCATGTTTACATCACTACCAGGGATTTTTTTTGTTTGTGAAACACAATTTGGTATCTGCATTTATTTTCATGTGGAATGGCAGATCTGAAATAGATGTAATGTGACATTTGAAGCATGTTGCTTAAATATTTTACTTTACTTCTGATAAACCTGAGGAGATATGGCGTAAAACCAGTGTAGAGTTAAGTATGCTAACTGTGGGATCATCCAGATGGAACATTTCTTCCCTCCCAACTTTTTTCCTAGCTTGATATCTAAAGAGTAAATATTTTAGCAGGCTTTCTGTGTATATGTATTCTTAGAACTTTATTTCCCTTTTCTTAAAAAATCCAGTCTCTCTTCAAGTAATGATTCAAATTTATTTCAAAAATATTGGAAAACTGCTTTGAACATGATCTTCTCTGCTAGATATTCGTGTTGTTGCTGTTTTAATCCATTAAACTAATAATCCAGAAAGTATTTAAAATGCTGGAAAATGAAGATTTTTCTTTTGTCACTCTTGGTACCATTGCAAGCCATGTGTTGTCATCTGCACAGTGGGAAAATACAATACCGTCAGTGCAAAATGAGGTTGGTACAGGGAAACAAGCACTCCATCTGAACGTGCCCTGATGTGACAAGAAAAGGTGGTGAGATATGAGATTTAGAGGGTCAGAACTAGTGGAGATGGAGGAGAAATACAGGAAAGTGCAGTTCTAGGATTTTTTTTCAGGGCAAGAGCAATGTATTATCTGCCAGAGCACCTCAGTAATTGAAAGGCCCTCTTTGCTTTTGCAAATTAAGGAGGTGAAAATGAGACTTTCACATTTTGCTATTCATGAAAGATCACCATTAAGAGAATTGGAGAAGAAGGAAGACAATTAAACAGAGATAGGATAGTCTTTGTCTTTTGTTGTGTTGTGTTCCTCCTTCACCCTAGCTGTTTGAATGACAGCATTAGCTTGCAAGATTGAGTGCCTTTTGATTGAAAAACAAAAGGTTGCATTCTAGCTGGCTGAATGTTTGCACTCCATTGTTTCATAGAGTAAATCTGTGTATTTAGATGTCCAAAGGAGCTGACTTTCAAAGAATTATAGACAGGATTACACACATGCATTATAAATTTAACTATGAATGTGCCTTGTCTGCCAAATAATTTCAGGTTTCCAATCAAGTTTTTGTGGAACCAATGTAAGGTCATATGGTGTTTGAGTTAATGTGAGTGTCCATTGTGACACCTTGCCCATTTGGTTTTTCCCTGTTTAGTGTATTGATACATTGGACTTCTCAAACATGAGGTTTTTAAAAACCTATTGGGAATTGTGTTGTGTGTGCTGTGTTTCTGTATGTTTTTAGTGTAAGGGACCAAGGACAACACAACAGCCGAAGGGTTGGCTTAACACAGGTTTATTGCATGATGATCCTGGGGAACATGTGGTAATGGCGGATGGGTAGCTCAATATATACAGCTGGCTATACATTTGAATGTGGCTCGTTGACAGGCTATTGGTTGCTGCCTGCGTGACGTCATAGGAGGTCACGCCCTTCTTGACCAGGTGAGGAAGTCGCGGGGAATCTTCCCGCGCTGCTGAACCCGGTGGCTATGATCCATTAGAGCTGGACGCTCGCTACTGTCCTCTGGTGGTCACTAGCTCGCGTCCCCTTATTAGGCTTACATTGATAACACATGGCAAAGGTACATTGTTAAAGGCACAGCTTTACAGAACACAACATCCCTCCCCCCTAGGATGAGACGAAGTCTCTCAGCCAAGATGGCTTGTTGCATGTGCGGTTGGGCCGTGAAGAGGGCTGCCCTCCCCGGGGGCGTTATTGCTTCTTTGTTCCCTGGTCCCTTGTCCTGAAATGGGAGAGGGAGACTCGTTTGTGGCTTGCCGCTGTCTGGCAGTTTTAGGGGAAGGGAAAAACTCCATTGTGGGGAGACCGGGGGCCGTTGGGGCTAACGAAAAACCCCTCTTCTCGCTTGGATGGGTGGGGGACCACTCCGAAAAAAACCCCCGGTTCTGGAAATCAAAATCTAACTTGGTAGGGGTACCCGCATTTGTGGGGACTTTCCGCGAGATATGTATGGGGTTGGGTTCCTCCTCCTCGGAAAGATCCCCCAGGGTATCTATGAGGATATCCTCCTCCCCCCTTGGTGGGGGCCCACGGTCCCCTTTTCCTCCCCCTTGGGCTGAACGGGTGGGGGAGAACCCTAACGCTGACTTATTTCCTGCCTGATCAGTGCCCTGCTCATCGGAGACCCTGCGTCGGAGCTGGTCCGCGTGCCGCCGCCACAGGAGCCCTGTGCTGGTTTCCACGCGGTACGACACGGGGCCGGTTTGCTCCACAACTACGCCCGGAACCCAGGCCGGGCCCGTGCTGGCGTAATTCCTGCAATGCACGGGGGCGCCTACACTGAAACTCTTCGTAGCCTCTAGCCCAATGTTCCTCCCTTTGTCCTCTACCCTCGTGGGGTCTAGCCTAGTAAGGATGGTGGTCAGCTTCCTGCGCATTAAGAGCTCTGCAGGGGAGTATCCTGACGCCAACGGGGTCACCCTGTACCCTAGCAGAAACTGACACACTTGTAGGTTCAAATCCCCTGGGCCCATGCGCCGCAACGCGTCCTTCGTGGTGCGGACGAGGCGCTCTACTTGGCCGTTGGTGGCCGGGTGAAACGGGGCGGAGGTGATATGCCGAACGGCGTTAATCTCCATGAATGCCTTAAACTCGGAGGACGTGAAACAACTAGCGTTGTCGCTAATTAACGTGTCGGGTATGCCGAACGTGGAAAAGAGCCTCCGCAAGTGTCTAATGGTCTGGGCCGAGGAGGTGCTCGTGACTGGGATAACCTCCAACCATTTGGAGAAAGCGTCCACTACAAGGAGGAACAGGGTGCCTCTGAACGGGCCCGCGAAATCAATGTGCACCCGGGACCACGGCCCCTTAGCCGCGTCCCATTCCCTGTGGGGAAGGCGGGCCTCCTCCGGTCTGGAGCATTGGCAACTTTCACAAGTGCCGACCATGTGCTCAATGTCGGCGTCTAGCTGGGGCCACCAGAAGTAACTCCGGGCCAGCGCCTTGGATCGCACGATGCCGGGGTGGCTGACGTGAAGCAGTTTGAGCACCCGCGGCCGAAGGGAAGTGGGAATCACCACCCGCTGCCCCCACAAGAGACACCCCCTCTCTAGGGACAGTTCTAGCTTTTTTCTGAAAAATGGAGCGAACTCCTCCGCTGGGGAGGATGCGGGCCACCCTTTCTGTAGCCAGGAGCTTACTGTCGCTAACGTTTTGTCTTTCTCTGTCGCTTTGGCAATGTCGGCGGGCACTACGGGGGGCGAATCCAGCACCTCTATCATGAGAACCTGATGGTCCCGCTCCCCCATGCTCACCTGGCTGGGCGTTAGGGGAAGGGGAGACCTAGATAGGGCGTCCGCATGGCTGATCTCTTTCCCGGGCCGGTAGACCAACGCGTGCTGATACGCGTTGAGAAAAATGGCCCACCTGAGCATCCTTGGGGACAGGATTTGAGGGGTGGGCTTATCCGCGGTAAAAATGCCTAGCAGGGGTTTGTGGTCCGTCACGATGGTGAAGGGGCGGCCATACAGAAAATCGTGAAATTTTTTCGTCCCCGAGACTATCGCTAATGCCTCCCTGTCCGTCTGTGCGTAGTTTCTCTCTGTTTGGGACAGGGACCTGGAGTAAAATGCTATCGGGGCCTCCCTTCCGTTCTCTAGCACGTGGCACAGCACTGCCCCCACCCCCACTGGAGATGCATCACAGATCAGAATTACTGGGCGTTTGGGGTCGAAGTGGGTCAGTATGGCGTCGGACGCCAGGAGGCTTTTCAGCTCACTAAATGCCCTTTCTTGGTCATCGCCCCACTTCCATGCCTGGTCTTTCTTAAGCAGCCTGTGTAGCGGTTCAGCCACCGCTGCCTTCCGGGGAAGGAAGGAGTGGTAAAAGTTGAGCAGCCCTAGGAACGACTGCAACTCGGGCTTGGAGGTGGGGCGGGGGGCTTTCTTGATGGCTGCCACCTTAGACTTGGATGGTTTTATCCCCTCAGGAGTCACACAAAACCCTAGGAATTCAACCTCGGTTGCGAAGAAGACGCATTTGTCCTTTCGCAACCTCAGCCCCGCCTTTTCGAATATCGTCAGGACCTTCCCCAACCTCTTGGCCAATTCAGCCCGACTCCCCCCTGTTATTAACACGTCATCAAAATAAGGCAACACCCCCTCCAGTCCCTTCAGGAGGCGTTCCACGAGTGACTGGAAAATTCCTGGCGCCGAATTCACGCCGAATTGGAGGCGCGTCACCTGGAATGCCCCCTTGTGGGTGACTATGGTCTGCGCAGCAGCTGCAGCAGGGGACACCGTAAGCTGCTGGTAGGCCTGTGCTAAGTCGAGCTTAGCGAAACATTTCCCCCCGTGTAACCTGGCCAGCAGATGGCTGACTACCGGCACCGGATATGCATTCGGGCGGATCGCCTTGTTGATGGTGCACTTGTAGTCGGCGCATATGCGGACCTCCCCATTGGCTTTTAGGGCAGTTACAATTGGAGTTTCCCACTCCACAGAATCTACAGGCACAAGAATCCCCTGACCCACCAATCTGTCCAGTTCCGCCTCTATCTTGTCCTTGAGTGCGAACGGCACCCGGCGTGGTTTTAGGCGAACAGGGCGGACCTCCGGGTCCAGGTCGAAAGTCACTGGGGGCCCCTTGAATTTCCCCAGTCCCTTTTTGAAGACTTCGGGGTGCGCCTCGCACACCTCCTGGATTGGATCAGTCCCAACAGCGTGCATCCCCACGGCATGCACCCCCCCAATGAACAACCCCAGGGGCTGGAACCATTGAGTCCCGAGGAGGCTGCAATTTCCTCCCTTGAGCACGACCAGGGGAAGGGACGCGGCGTGCTCCTTGAATTTGACCTGAAATTCTCCAACCCCCAGCACTGGAATACTGTTCCCTTGCACGTCCCGTAGTGTGGCCCTCAATGCTTTGAGCTTGGGCCGTTTTTGGGGGGCAATTCCGAAAAACTCCCTCTGGGAAATGATTGAATAGGAGGACCCCGAGTCAATTTCCATCCTAATGGGCACCCCTTGGACTAATACCTCAACAAAGTAGCGGGGGTGTCCCGTAGACACGCTGAACACTGGGGCGTCGTCCTCGCTGCCGTCGGCGATGCGGCCCATGCCGTCCTGCTTCTGCGTGGCCTGGGCGCCGTCTTTGGGTCTCGCTGGGCGGTCTCGTCCCGCGGAACGGTCTGGGGAGCTCCTCCGGGACTCGCGCTTCTTCCTGCACACCTTGGCGATGTGCCCGCGGCGGCCGCAGTTGTGGCACTCGGCCTTCCGGAAGGGGCATTTCACGCGGTCGTGGGCCGCGCCACAGCCGTCGCAACGCCGGCTCTCCTTCCGGACCCTCTGTATGTCCTCGTCGTCGCTGCTCTCTGTAGACGACCTCGAAGTTCGCCGGGCCGCATGTACCGGAGCCTCTGCTTTGCTCGACTTTGGCCGCCAGTCCTGGAGTTCTTGGACCCCGGCCTTCGTAGCTTCCGCGGCCTGGGCCGCTCTGACGACCTCCTGCAACGTGGGAGGCGGCTCTTGGTTCATTAATGTGCGCTGGGTCTCGGCGTCATTCAGGCCGCACAGCACACAGTCTCGGAGGGTGATTTTGACGTTTTCCCATTTGCACGGGCCGGCCGCCAGCCGCAGGGCTGCCACGAACGCGGCGACCGTCTCCCCGGGCGCTTGGACTCGCCTCCAAAACGCACTCCGAGCGGGAAACATCGCCGTGGCGGGCCGGACGTGCTCACGCAGCAACTGCATGAGCTCCTTGGCCTTGAATTCGCTCACCCTCCTCGGTGCAATCAGGTCCACCAAGGTCCTTTTTGTTTCTTGTCCGAGCATTCTGGTGAAGATGGCTCTTTTCTTCGCCTCTTCCGTGACTTCGGACTCGATCAGTGCGGCCTGGAAGTCCATCTCGAAGATCTCCCAGTCGCCCGGTTTCCTGATTTCGAAACCGGCGCATGTCTTGGTCCCGTGGGCTGCCATCCCACCTTCGTCGCCAATTTAGTGTAAGGGACCAAGGACAACACAACAGCCGAAGGGTTGGCTTAACACAGGTTTATTGCATGATGATCCGGGGGAACATGTGGTAATGGCGGATGGGTAGCTCAATATATACAGCTGGCTATACATTTGAATGTGGCTCGTTGACAGGCTATTGGTTGCTGCCTGCGTGACGTCATAGGAGGTCACGCCCTTCTTGACCAGGTGAGGAAGTCGCGGGGAATCTTCCCGCGCTGCTGAACCAGGTGGCTATGATCCATTAGAGCTGGACGCTCGCTACTGTCCTCTGGTGGTCACTAGCTCGCGTCCCCTTATTAGGCTTACATTGATAACACATGGCAAAGGTACATTGTTAAAGGCACAGCTTTACAGAACACAACAATGTTGTAAGAAAGTTGTCACTCCCAGTTTGAAGTATGAATTTGCAGCCCCTTTAAAAATATTTTCAGTGTTATAGAGCTATAATAATATACAGTATAGTAAATAGTATAATAGTAAATGAACAGTGATACATTTATCTTTAGTGTTCAGTGCTGAAGCATCAAAGTGCTATAATTGTAACAGATAAAAAATGTTTGCAGGATTCTCTGTAGCCTGAAGTCTGTTATCATTTGGGGAAAACCCAAGAGACACAATATATACCGGCATATGCTTTCACATAGCTTTAATTGAAGAAAAATATAGCTGTTTGGGAATCCATGCAAAATAAATGACCCTTGGTGGGCAGTTTAAAATAACCCACATTTTGACAAGATATTGTGCACTTCAATTTTGCATCATGCATTTTTTGATCTTTGAATCAATTTCATACTTGGAAAAACCAACATAAATGTAGGACTTTATAGTAATGTAAACATGCCTATGATATTATTGTTTTTGAGAGCCACTTGTTTTGGAATGCTTGTGTTTCATAGTGGAACCTTTGGCCAAAGTATTAGGTTCTTTGATAATAACTTGCAGAAGACTTAGATAGAAGTAGGAGTGTGTTGCTAAAATTCTCCTTATTGTTATGTTGGCAGTCATGGAGAACTCCTATGTTTATTACTACAGTACTGATCAAGCATAATAATATACAGATTAATGAAGAAAATTACATTTGGGAAGATATTTGAAAGAATTGTTTTAGTAGGAATACTTTCTGCGGATGTGTTTGCTTTCTGTTAACAAATTACTGTAGTTCCATTTTATATAACAAGCAGGTCAGCCAACTAAACAGATGCTCCAACAATAGGTTTTTCATTTTGCCATAAAGATTGGTTTTTTTCCTAGCTCCATTGCATGAAAAGAATCAACACATCTAATGTCTGCTGTGTTTCTTCTAATCTGTATTCTAAATTAATATTCTTAAATAAACCTTAGGTGGTTCAAGAGTTGGTAACCCCACATTTAAAAGGTGAATTAAAAAATAAAAAGGAATGAGAACTTCCAAAGTGTCTCTTCAGACAAGTGATATGAATGTTAGAAGGAAAATGTGGATCATTGCATGGTACTGCAGGGGTGATATTCCCAACTTCACATACATGCAAGTGGGGTTTGAACTGGCAGCTGCACTCTTGAGCTTGTAGTGAGTAGCTTGATGAAACTGTTGGCCATAGTGTGGCTACTGTGGAAGAGGCAACATTTTTTGTTAGGCGTAATGAGAAAAGGAACTGGAAATAAAACAGCTAACACATCGATGAATATTTATTGTGCACCCATATCTGGAATACTATAGGCAATATTAATCACTTCCTCTAGGAAGTGTAGGGGGAAGAAAAGAAGCAGAATTCTTTTTGTGTGTGCATTGTTCTTGATCTTTTTTTAGATGGTCTCCTTAAAAAAATCATTGCTGCAAGTGTTCTTAACATGTTGCACAATTTTTTTGGAGAGCTACTTCACTATGTACTGAGCCATCAGACTAGCAATCACCAAGTTTCAGTATCCTGAATGCCTTTTTCAGAATGATTATGTTTTTCATCTTCACTCCTGATCTTTTTAGACCTGCAGCATTCTTTCCATGGCATTTTTTTTATATGACCATCAGAAATAATTCACAATTCATTATGGTGGACATGACTCCCAATAATGTCTGAGACTAGAAATATGTGTTTTACATAATTTCTCTTGTTTTACTTAAAGATGGCTTTAACTTACTCTTTGTTGTTGTTTTCCTAAAGTCCGACCCATCCCCAGCCTCCATTTTGTGATAAACAAGCTCTGTCAACTGTGGATGTAACCAAATAACCTTTTCCATTCATCATACTAATTTGGCTTAATGAGCAGAGGCCTGAAACTGGAGGAGTTGTTGTCTACTCAGTATGTTATTGGAGTATAGTTCCTTTAGATAATTAGTACAGTCTGCTATTATTAGGTCTGTTAGGTACTGTATTTATCATAAAGATTTAGTGCCATTAAAGCTTTTCTTCCTGAAATGGTTAAGCTGTTCAGTGAGAGCTGAAGTTTTCAGCCGCAACTATGTATCCGGGATGCTAATAAACAGCATTACAGATATTTTGTTAGATGGCATTCATATGCAAGGAGATATGACTTATTGGCACTTTGTTCTGTTTTATGGAGCTACGAGTGTTTGGTTAGATATATACCCTGGGAGAAGTATCAGCACACCTCTAGTGTTACAGGGCTAAATCTTGATCTTGAAGCAGTGTAGATCCCGCACACACACAACTGCAAATCCAAAGGCTAAAAATGGGTGTGGAGATATAAAGATTTAAAGAGCTATTGCAGCAGAAAGTGGAAGCCCATTTTAGATGGGAAGTGGCCAAGCTCACTCACTCCATTGTCTCCTTACTACTGTCCTGCATGAGCAAATTGATGACTGGGACTGTCATTTCTTTTAAGTTGGCATTTGACTTTCTTTGATGGAAAACCTATGTTCTATATTCAGCAAAGTATCCACAGCTGTGTTGCAGCAAACCCAAAAGAGAGAGCAAAGATTCGTCTGTCACATTTGCACAGTCAATCTTGACTGTTAATTATTTCTTCTCCCAGAGGGAATGGAGCTTTTCCAGGAAGAGCAAAGTAGCGGTGCTAAGATCTGCTCTCTGGTTGTGAGAAACACTTTCCCCTCTGCTTGCATCAAACTAAATGGAGTGCCATAACTATTTCAAACTGGTTCAAAACCTTTTCCTGTTATAGACAGAAGCTGAAGCAGTGTCTATATATAAAGTTATATTGCCAGTGCAGAGCTATACTGAAGTCATGAACTAATTCTGATAAGCCTGCTCAAATGTAGTGTTCATTGAGTGGCTTTGGGAGAAATGTAGATGTATGGCTATAGCAAGGAAGCAACACGTAGAAAGAATTATGAAGGGAGGGGAAGGAGTCTGTTAATATCACTAAATGTTTATGTTTGAAAATTAACTAATTCATTACTAGTCAGCAATGTATAACTGTTAAATTATATTTAAAAATGATAAAAAATGCAACAAATGGCCAAAATCCCCCCAGTTCACCAAAATGCTCCCCCAAATTTTGCAAAGTAACAATTAATTTTATTCATTACTCAGAGCAGAAGTGTTTTTATTAATTTGTTTGACGTAATTACCCTGGCTGTTATTGTTTAAAGAGAGAGAGAGAAAGAGAGAGAGTAACAAGTAGTGCAATATTGTTATGTTTAACCAGGCAATCTGCCAATATCATGCTCCTCTAGGCCAGTCAAGCTTTCTAAAACAACAAGATCAGATGCTGAGCTGTCATAAGTTGGTACAAGCAGGGCAGAAGATAAGTAGCTCAGTGTCAAAAGACCCAAACTGCAGTCCAGAAAGTCACTTATGAGGGAGCAAACAATAAACAAAGTCAAAGACAAGTCTTGTCAAATTACAAAGATTCTAAAATGGAAATACAGTATCCTGCTACTTCGAGGAAGGATCTGTATAGTTCTTGGCTTGAGCCCTTCCCTGATTCAACTGTATCCTTCCAGCCACAAGTGTTGAAGATCTTCCCCAATGGTACCTGCTGATTTGGAGTTTCTGCCCCAGTAGGGTTCTCTGAGGAGGAAGAGGAGGAGTGTTTCATCTACTCTGCTTTCCTACTCCTTCTTTTGTCTTCTTCATTGGCTGCCACTTGCATCTGAATATGCATTTCCACCCCTGAAAATAATTTTTAGAAAAAATGCAATTGGTGTGAATTTGTTTAAGGAGGATCCCAGGTTGCCACAAAATGAACAACACACTATGATCACAGAGCCATTTTCCACAGCATGTATAAAATGAGACATGTAGGATTTGACACTGGGACAGCAATGGACTGTCACAGCCTTGAGGATATTAACAAGGTGCACCTTTACAGCCAGTTCATCTGGTATGGCCTCCTCTGCCTCCATGACCTTTGGGAATCAGAATAGTGAAGTGGTTCCTCCTCTGCTCATTTTGCCATTGGGCTCAATATGATGGTTTCAGTGGCCTCCACTGAGAAAACCATCACCCCACCTAAAGGGGCTCATCTGCTCATAGCCATTGGCCACTTTAGGGAGTCAGGTTATTTACCACCACCCAACACTCGATGTTGAGTTGCTGGCTGTACAGTCTATTCCATTACCATAGTGGGATGTCTTGCCAGACACCCCGCTCTCTTGGATGTTCTAGTGGAGCATCTCTTTTTTTCACCTATGGCTGTTCTGAACTCTCTTTGTCCTCTTCTTCTGAGAGGGGGGGGCTTATCTTAGTAAGGCATAACTCTTGGTTGTTGTTTTTTTTTTTAAAAAAAAATAACATTCCAAAGACAAAACATGGTAAATATAAGATGCAAGTTGACTCTTTTTTTGGATGAAAAAGCATCTCACATATTGTTGTGACCTGGGGTCCTGGGTGTGAGGAGGAGGAGGGCTTTCAGCTGGCCCAGCTGCCTGCTGCTGACTCTGACTTGAAATCTGAGCCTGAGTAGGACCCCTTGCCAGTCCCCCAGGCCACAGCCAGCTCAGATCAGGAGGCTGAGTCAGAGGACATGCGCATGGCACCCACCTCACATCCAGCTGTCACTCTGGAGCCAGCCCAGCAGGGCCCAGCTGGGCCACTGGAGGATCTGAGTTTGACAGCTAGGCCAGGTGCCAACAGACAGGCTATTCAGGAGCAGGTTGGCATGCCTGCTCATTACAGGGATTCATTGAGGCATCAGCTGCAGCTGAGAAGAAGGAGAGTCCAGGCACGCCTCTTGAACAGACCCTCAGCTGTGGGGTCTGACTCCCCTTAAAGGAGAGACATGCCAGTAGGCCCTTGTCAGGCCAATACATCAGTTTGGTGAACCCGACACTGCTCCTAGCTTCCTGACCTTGATTACGAACATTGGACTGTGACCTTGACCACCCTCTTGGACAACTCCTGCACCTCTAGCACAACTCCACTGGCTCCTGAACTCCCGACTAGCAAACGACTCTGTTCTGCTCCTTCTGAAACCTGATGTAAGGAGAAGCTCCCCTTCCCCCATTGTAGCTCTAACCAGCTATAGAGCTCTACTGGTGCCGGGCTCTGACACATATCAGCTTTAGAAAGGTATATTTTCCCCTAATGATGCATAGCAATAAGCAATTACACTTATATACCCCTATAGCACTTAGAGAACTCTCTGGGCAGTTCACAAGTTAATTAGCATTTTACCCCCAACATTCTGGGTGCTCATTTCACTGACCTCAGAAGGATGGAAGGCTAAGTCAACCTTGTTTCACATCAGGATTGGACTCACAACATTTTGACTGAAATACAGCAGTTTATCCACTGCACCACCAGGTTTTGGGGTTCTAGTTGTTTTGATGTATTGCCCATCATTTCTATATTTTCTGTCTTTAGATTGGTCAGTGCATAGGCCAGACTTTTGTTATCATGCAGTGATTGGTTTCCCCCAAGATAAACATCTAGTTCTATTTATACTTTTGGCTGTGTTCTATGAAATTCTAAGATGCAGCATGGGAGTATCTCTTCATCTCAGCCATACAATTTCTTTCATTTCAGTCTGCTAAACCCTAGAGCAGTGGTTCTCAACTTTTTTTTTTTTGGCCATGCCCCACCTAAGCATCTCTAAAATCCTAATGCCTTTCCCCTGTGACATATAATTCTTATTATTCCAAAAGTGAACTCCTATTCACATGGAGGAAGCCTAAAAGGCCATTCACTCATTCTTGAATCCCCCCCTTAAAAATCAAATTGTTCCCCTGTGGGACGTGTGTCTCACATTGGGAACCACAGCCCTAGAGTGTTTCATAGTCTGAGTAGAGGGCTGTGCCCCACCCCATAGCCTCAGATCATGGGCTGGCAATATTTCAACTGGCTATTTATCCATCATCTACAGCAGGGTTTCTAACCTACAGCCCATTGGCTGGCCCTGTCCTGCAGCAGCATTCATGTGGTCCACCTATACCTCGCCGCTACCAGACTGTTATGTATGTATGTATGCATGCTCTTGATACTGTAAAGGCAAGATTGTAACCACTCCAGATACAAACGATATCAGCTGTAAAGGAACGCGAGCAGACAGCCTATAGAGGGCAGCTGCGAGCGTTCACTCTCACATGGTTCACATTGCGCAATCACGGACAGCCGCGGGAAAACCTTCCCCGCAAACAGCAGCAGGAAAGGAGGCGTGCCTGGGCGAGGCCACGCCGGTAGCAGCCAATGAGCTACCGTGCTACAGGATTCAAATGTGGAACGCTACTGTATATATTGAGATGTATCACCGCCATTACCTCATGCTTAACTGGAACCTCATGCAATAAACCTGTGTTAAACCAACCCTTCGGTTGTCCGGTCGTCTTTGGTCCCATACACTAAACTGGCGACGAAGGTGGGATGGCTGCCCACGGGACCAAGACATGCGCCGGCTACGAGATCAGGAAGCCGGGAGACTTGGAGCTGTTTGAGATAGACTTCAACGCTGCGCTGGTGGAGCTCGAAGTCTCAGACGAGGCCAAAAAGAGGGCCATCTTCGTCCGCATGCTCGGACAAGAGACCAAGAGGACCTTGGTGGACCTGATCGCGCCGAGGAAGGTGGGCGACCTCAAGGCCACAGAGCTCCTGGCGGCGCTGCGCGCCCATCTCCGGCCGGCAATAGCGATGTTCCCCGCTCGGAGCGCGTTCTGGAGGCGAGTCCAGGCACCCGGAGAATCGGTCGATGAGTTCGCCGCGGCCCTGCGGTTGGCCGCCGGCCCATGCAAGTGGGAACTCCCCGACGTCACCCTCCGGGACTGCCTGCTATGCGGGCTGAGGGACACAGAGACTCAGCGCGCGCTGATGAAAAGGGAACCGCCTCCCACGTGGCAACAAGTCCTCGACGCGGCGCAGGCCGCAGAGGCCACGTCGGCCGGGGTGCATGAGCTGCAGGACTGGCGCCCGAAGACTGCCAAGGCAGAGAGTTCGGTGCGCGCGGCCCGGCGGGCTTCGAACTCGTCTGCAGAGAGCAGCGACGACGAGGACGTCCGGAGGGTCCAGAGAGAGGGCCGGCGCTGCGATGGCTGCGGCGCCGCCCACGCCCGCACCAAATGCCCATTCCGCAAGGCCGAGTGCCACAACTGCGGCCGGCGCGGGCACATCGCCAAGGTCTGCCGGAAGCGACGCGAGGCCACCCGGAGTTCTCCAGACCGCTCGGCGAGGCAGGACCGCACCACGAGGCAGGACCGCACCACGAGGCCGAAGGACGGCACCCGGACCACGAGGACGCGGGACGGAGTAGGGCGAGTCTCCGACGACAGCGAGGGCGACGCGCCGGTTTGCAGCGTTTCCACGGAGCACCCCCGTTACTTCGTTGAGGTAGTAATACAAGGGGCCCCTGTTAGAATGGAGGTGGACTCGGGTTCTTCATACTCTATTATTTCCCAGGGGGAATTCATGAAAATCGCCCCCCGCGTGCGGCCCAAGCTCAAGGCGTTGAGGGCCACACTGAAGGACGTGCAAGGGAACCGCATCCCAGTGTTGGGGGTTGGGAAGTTCCAGGTCCAGTTCAAAAAGTACACCGCAACGCTTCCCCTAGTCGTCCTCAAGGGAGGTAGATGCAGCCTCCTCGGGACTCAATGGTTCCAGCCTCTGGGGTTGTTCATTGGGGGGGTGCACGCCGTGGGAGCACACGCCGCCGGGACTGATCCAATACAGAGCGTGTGCGACGCGCACCCCGAGGTCTTTAAAAAGGGGCTAGGAAAATTCAAAGGCCCCCCAGTGACTTTCGACCTGGACCCTGGAGTGCGTCCAATCAGACTTAAACCGCGTAGAGTGCCTTTCGCACTAAAGGACAAAATAGAGGCGGAGTTGGACAAATTGGTGGGCCAGGGGATTCTTGTTCCTGTTGATTCTGCGGAGTGGGAAACTCCAATTGTAACAGCGCTTAAGGCCAACGGGGAAGTCCGCATATGCGCTGATTACAAGTGCACCATCAATAAGGCGATCCGCCCTAATGCGTATCCGGTGCCGGTAGTCAGCCACTTGTTGGCCAGGTTACACGGGGGGAGGTGTTTCGCCAAACTCGACCTGGCCCAAGCCTACCAGCAACTCCCGGTGACCCCCGCCGCAGCAGCTGCACAGACCATAGTCACCCACAAAGGGGCGTTCCAGGTTTCGCGCCTCCAATTCGGCGTGAATTCGGCGCCCGGGATTTTCCAGTCATTGGTGGAACGCCTCCTGAAGGGGTTGGAGGGGGTGTTACCCTATTTTGATGACGTATTAATTACAGGGGGGAGCCGGGCCGAATTAGCAACAAGGTTGGGAAAGGTCCTGACAATATTCGAAAAGGCGGGGTTGAGGTTGCGGAAAGACAAATGCGTCTTCTTCGCTACAGAGGTTGAGTTCCTGGGGTTCCGTGTCACTCCCGAGGGAATTAGGCCAGCCCAATCCAAGGTAGCCGCCATCAAAAAGGCCCCTCGCCCCACCTCCAAGCCCGAGTTGCAGTCGTTCCTCGGCCTGCTCAACTTCTACCACTCCTTCCTTCCGCGGAAGGCAGCCGTGGCAGAACCGCTACACAAATTGTTAAAAAAGGACGAGGCATGGAAGTGGGGCGACGACCAGGAAAAGGCTTTCAATGACCTGAAGCGACTCCTGGCATCAGATGCTGTACTGACCCACTTCAATCCCAAACGCCCGGTGGTTCTGATATGCGATGCATCCCCGGTGGGGGTGGGGGCGGTGCTTTGCCACGTGCTGGAGAACGGCAGGGAGGCCCCGATAGCTTTCTACTCTAGATCCCTGTCCCAAGCGGAGAGGAACTATGCTCAGACAGACAGGGAGGCGCTAGCAATAATTGCGGGGACCAAGAAATTTCATGATTTTGTGTACGGCCGCCCCTTCACCATAGTGACGGATCACAAGCCTTTGCTGGGCATCTTCACCGCAGATAAGCCCACACCCCAGATCCTGTCCCCGAGAATGCTCAGGTGGGCCATTTTTCTCAACGTGTATCAGCACGCGTTGGTATACCGGCCCGGGAGGGAGATAAGCCATGCCGACGCTCTGTCGAGGTCCCCCATTCCCCGGGATTGCTGCCACGTGGGCGGAGTAGAGAGGGACCACCAGGTCTTAATGATAGAGGTCCTAGACTCCCCTCCAGTAGTACCGGCCGAAATCGCCAAAGCGACAGGCAAGGACAAAGCGCTGGCCACAGTTTGCTCCTGGGTGCAGAAAGGGTGGCCCGTGTCTTCCCCAGCAGCGGAATTCGATACATTTTTCAAAAAGAGATTGGAGTTGTCCCTAGAGAGGGGTTGCCTTTTGTGGGGACAGCGGGTAGTGATCCCCACGTCTCTCCGGCCGAGGGTGCTTAAACTGCTGCACGTCAGCCACCCGGGGATCGTACGCTCTAAGGCACTAGCCCGCAGTTATTTTTGGTGGCCCCAGTTAGACGCCGACATCGAACACATGGTCGGCACTTGCGAGGCGTGCCAAAGCTCTAGGCCAGAAGAGGCTCGCTCGCCACCCAGGGAATGGGACGCGGCAAGGGGGCCCTGGTCCCGAGTACACGTAGACTTTGCTGGCCCGTTCAGGGGAACGCTTTTTCTCCTCGTGGTGGACGCGTTCTCTAAGTGGTTGGAGGTCATTCCAGTCTCGAGCACCTCCTCGGCCACAACAATTAAACAGTTAAGGAGGGTCTTTTCCACGTTCGGTTTACCCGACACCCTCGTCAGCGATAACGCTAGCTGTTTCACGTCCGCCGAGTTCAGGGCATTCATGGAGCGCAACGCCATTCGGCACGTCACCTCCGCCCCTTTTCACCCGGCCACCAATGGCCAAGTAGAGCGCCTCGTGCGCACCACGAAAGACGCACTACTGCGCATGGGTCCCGGAGACCTCGACCTGAAATTGTGCCAATTCCTGCTGAGATACAGGGTCACCCCATTAGCGTCAGGGTACTCCCCCGCGGAGCTGTTGATGCGCAGGAAGCTGGCGACGGGGATATCCAAGCTAGACCCCACGAGAGTAGAGGACAAAGGGCGGAACATAGGGGTGGAACCCACAAAGAGTTTCAGCATAGGCGCCCCAGTATACTGCAGAAATTACGCCAGCGCGGGGCCAGCCTGGGTGCCGGGCACCGTAGTAGATCAAACCGGCCCCGTCTCATACCGCGTAGAGACCAGTACAGGTTTCCTGTGGAGGCGACACGTGGACCAACTCAGGCGTAGGGTCCCCGGAGAGCAAGACGCGGAGGAGATCAGCATTGAATCAGCGTTAGGGTACTCCCCCACCCGTTTAGCCCAAGGGGGAGAAAAAGGGGAGCATGGGTCCCCACCAAGGGGGGAGGAAAGGCAATCGATCCACGGAAATCTTTTGCGGGAGTCCCCGCCAGAGAGGAGGAGCCCCGGGTTGCGGGAGTCCCCGTCAGAAAGGAGGAGCCCCAACCACACTCAGACCCCGCGGAAACCGCGGAAGTCCCCCAGAGGCCCAGAGGCCCATAGAAGTTTAGACGTTGATTTACAGTACCAGGGGGAGTTAGCGGAGTGGTCCCCCACCCGTCCTAGCGAAAAGAGGGGTTTCAGTTCAGCCCCTGGTACTTCCAGTCCTAGTAGCCCCTGTGAGTTAGAATGCAACATAGCGCCCATGTTCCGGAGACCGACACCTCCAAGACCGGAGGCACCAGCGAGTCCGCCCACCACAGTCTTAAGGTCCCCCGAGCAGGGATCAGAAGGTAGCCGTTCCCCGAGGGCGACCTCATCGGTTCCGCGGTTCACACTAGGAGGGTCCCCGGGGTCCGAGGGAAATAGGCAGGGATTTACCTCCCAACTGTTCATCCCATTTCCTTCCCCAAGCGCAAGGCAGGCACGGACACCCCACAGAGCCACTAACGAATCCCCGTTTCCCGTTGCAGGACAAGCACCCGCGGAGTCAGGGATCACGGGCTCTCCAGAATTAGGGCAGGCGCAAGCACGCCCCAAGCGAACGTGCGGCAAGCCACAATGGTTGAGGGACTTCGTCCCATCCTAGGGGGGAGGGATGTTATGTATGTATGTATGCATGCTCTTGATACTGTAAAGGCAAGATTGTAACCACTCCAGATACAAACGATATCAGCTGTAAAGGAACGCGAGCAGACAGCCTATAGAGGGCAGCTGCGAGCGTTCACTCTCACATGGTTCACATTGCGCAATCACGGACAGCCGCGGGAAAACCTTCCCCGCAAACAGCAGCAGGAAAGGAGGCGTGCCTGGGCGAGGCCACGCCGGTAGCAGCCAATGAGCTACCGTGCTACAGGATTCAAATGTGGAACGCTACTGTATATATTGAGATGTATCACCACCATTACCTCATGCTTAACTGGAACCTCATGCAATAAACCTGTGTTAAACCAACCCTTCGGTTGTCCGGTCGTCTTTGGTCCCATACACTAAACAGACGTAGAAGCAGATGCATTTATGACAGCCGGAAACGCACTCATGCATGTGTAGATGCTGCCGTAAGTATGCCACAGCTGTTGTAAACACATTTATGACAGCTGCAGACACATTTCACGGCAACATTTATGGTGGGGAAACCACTGACCAGCCTGCTCAGCTGTCTGGGAGTGTGGTCCGGCCGAAGGCGTAAAAATGTTGGGAACCCCTGGTCTACAGTTCAGTATTTGATCTTCTTATTTTATTAGCTTTCTGCTCAGGTTATTTTTTTTAAATAAAAGTGAAGACTATTTCACTTTTAAAAGTGACTTGGATTTGAGTTTTGCTTCCTCGATAGATGCAAAGCCCAGTGGAGATAGGATGGGACTATATATGTTACTAGCATATTTACCCAGGCTTCACCCTGGGGTTGTTTTTCCCTGTGGGAGGGAAGGGCGGTTCGGCTGGCACCAGGGGAGGACGCAGGTCCAAAGGACCCAGTCACTGGCTCCTCCCTGGGTGAACGGGGAGTGTGCAGTGGGTGCCTTCAGCACCCTTGTGTTTCCCACCACCCAGGGAGATGCAGTGGCCGGGTCCTTTGGCCCTGCATCCCTGGGTGAATGGGGAGGGCACAGCGCAGCAGCCGCCTCTCCAGGCAAATGGAGAGGGTGCAGCACAGCAGCCGCCTGTGGCAGCCTTTCTGTGCGCCTGGTGATGACACCAGCGCACAGGTGCATCATGGCTTTTTTTTTTGTGGTTGCCTCCGGTGGGGCTTGTTCCTCACCCGCATCATCCAGACCCTCTTCTTTGTTGGAAGGGGGTAGCAAGTTTGGTCTTGTGTGCTGGTCAGGGGGGGTGGCGGGGGGGATGCATCAAGGACCCACTAACGTACATCTCAGGGAGGGTCCGGGGGAGCCAGTGCGCAGTCTTGTGGTGTTACCTGGGATCAGTTTGATCCAGTTGCCCCAGATGAAGTGGACAGGCTCCTTGCGGCGGTCTGTGCCACTAATTGTCCATTGGATCCCTGACCTGCCTGGCTTGTAAAAGCCTCTAAGACAGTGACAGGTGGCTGGGTCGGGGCTATAATTAACGCGTCTTTTCGAGAGGGGATGTTTCCTGCACTGCTGAAACATGCTGTTGTGCGCCCCCTCCTGAAGAAGCCATCCCTCGACCCAGCAATCCTAACCAACTACAGACCTGTCTCCAACCTTCCTTTTTGGGGGAAAGTTCTGGAGAAGGCAGTGGCACATCAGCTGCAGGGGGTACTGGATAAAGCGGAATATCTGGACCCATTCCAGTCAGGATTCAGACCTGGATATGGTACTGAGACTGCATTGGTCGCGCTGATGGATGATCTCTGGCGAGAGCGGGATGGCGGTCATCCGTCCGTCCTTGCTCTTCTTGACCTCTTAGCGGCCTTCGATACCATTGACCATGGTATCCTTCTGGAACAGCTCCGAGGATTGGGGATCCAGGGCATGGTGTGGTCCTGGTTTTCCTCATTTCTGAGGGGCCGGACCCAGTCGGTGTGGTTGGAGAGTGAGAGGTCGAGTCCTAGCCCCCTAAAATATGGGGTGACTCAGGGCTCGGTACTCTCTCCTCTCCTATTTAACATCTACATGAAGCTGCTTGGTGAGATCATCCATTCCCACGGGGTGCAGTACCACCAGTACGCGGATGACACACAGTTGTACATCTCGGCCCGTGGGGACCCCAGTGATGCAGTCAAAGTCCTTTCCAGCTGTCTGGAGGCTGTTGGGGTCTGGATGGTGGCAAATGGGCTACAGCTGAATCCTAGCAAGACTGAGTGGCTATGGATAGGGGGTCCTGCGTTATCTCGGGAGCTACCATCTTTGGTTTTGGATGGGGCTGTTTTGCTCCAGACTGACCAGGTGCGCAACTTGGGGGTCCTCCTGGATTCGCGGCTGCTGCTAGAAGAACAGGTGGCGGCTGTGGCCAGGAGGGCCTTCGCCCAACTTTGGGTGATTTGCCAGTTGCGCCTGCTCCTGGACCGGGACTCTTTGCTCATGGTCACTCACGTTCTGGTGACCTCCAGACTAGACTACTGTAATGCGCTCTACATGGGGCTGCCCTTGATGATCATTCGGAGGCTGCAGCTGGTCCAGAATGCCGCAGCCCGGGTGGTGATGGGGTGTGGACGTTATGCCCATGCTTCACCACTGCTTCGGGGGCTGCACTGGTTACCAGTTTATCTCCGGGTGCAATTCAAGGTGCTGGTTTTGACCTTTAAAGCCCTACATGGTAGTGGGCCAGGGCATCACCCTAAGGACGTCTGTCGGTCCAACCAGAGTGGACCGGAGGGGCTCTCTAATTGTGCCATCAGCCAGGGGGGCTCACCTCTCTGGCACAAGGAGGAGGGCCTTCTCCGTGTCTGCACCGGCCCTTTGGAACCTCCTGCCTGTGGAACTGCGTCTCCAGACGGAGTTGTTGCCCTTTAGGAAGGAACTAAAGACCTGGCTGGCGGGCCAAGTTTGGGGTGCGGGTGGGGATGGGGGTATAAATAAATATATAAATATAAATAAATATAAAATATTTATAGATTCTCAGTTCCCTTGTTGATAAGATGCATCTGCCACCAGGTGGAAAGACCTGGAGAAGCTTGAGAAAAGTAAAGAAATAAAGAGTAAATAAATACTCTGACAGATTTGGACACTCCTGCTCCAATGTCTGCACCAACGAAGGGTGTTGTGTGTAGGAGTCGGGGCCGCAGAGGGCCGGAGGTCCCGGAGGAGACTGATCAAGAAACGATACGAGGCAATATGGAGCGTGATCAGATCAGTGGTTTATTGAGGGAAAGCTTCAACATATATAGGAGAAAAAGCGCAACGGTGGCAAAACCGTCATCTGACAGAAATCACATCACCTGTTTACTTGGGTTAATTGGGAATCCTTCTTGGGGAAGTTAATTAACTGGGGCAAACACAGACATGGGACAACACCATTGTTTAGGGATAAGACCGGGGTAAACATGGCCTCTGTTTACATCTGGGATAAGACGGGGACTCGGAGATGAGGGATTACTCTAATGGGTAACAGAGTTAGATATTCGCTCTCTCAGCAGATCCGCTGGTCAGGTCAAGGAATTGGATGAATCAAACCCTATCATTAATCCACCCCCCTTAATTTCTCTGCCCGCAGAAACCACCGCCGGGAGCCTTCTCACCTAAGTGGCCTCTGCCAGGGCCGTTCCATGCCCACCGGGCATGGGGAAACCATATTTCCCCTTTCTGTTTTATTTAAGGACCTGACCGGCGACTCTGCGCAGGAGGGGCATCAGCTGTTGATCGGGAATGGCGCTTCGGGGTTTCTTCTTGGGGCGGCACTTCGAGATCAGTGAGGGAATACATTGGGCAAAGCAGCAGATCGCTATGCCTAGTATGACCACCCCCACAACCACCTTGAGTACCGTCTGGAGCCACCCCCATGGAATCCACGACCACATCCAATTCCACAATGAGCTCCACCAAGTTCCCCATGCAGAACCTTCCCTTATGCCCTCAACTATGGTGTGGAGGGCTGTGAGCTGACTCTGTACCTTGCGGGAGTTGTCCGTAAGATTGAAACAACACATACCATGAAAAGATTCGCAACACAAAGGATGAAGCAATAAGAGGTAGTCTATAGCCGCTCTATTGTCAAGTATGGCATGGCGAAGCTCCGCCTGCTCCTGGTTGAGCAGTGCTATCGCCGAGGAGGTGTGGTTGATGGCCTTAGCCAACCCGCAAGCCAGTCGGCTGATCCTCCGAGCGTTGCCGACGGCTAAGCCTGGCACGCCAATTATGCTGACTGCCAATGAGACATATTCGGCTGGACTCATAACTCTAAAGCTGCTCTCACATGAGCTGTCTAACTGGGTGGTGCGAGTGTGCCGTATGGGTGCTGAAACATGGGTAACATTTGTGCTTGGGGTGACCATATCCTTAGTAGGGAGTAACAGTGTTAAACGACTAATGCAACATGTAGCATCTGACACATTTGCAGGAATGTAGTTGAAGGTATACTGATTACATGTAAAGAACCAACCAGATGGTAACGTAACATGAGCATACATTGAACCAAGTTTCACTGGGTTATTGCAAGTCCAATTGCCACTGCCGACGTAGAGGCAGCGGCGCCGGGTTCGACCGACTGTGGAGCAGCCGGTCATCCGACCACAGGTAGAGTTCGGGCTGACCGCCACTCGAGGAGTGTGGAGAGTGGCTGCATCAGCCGGCAAAGTCATTGTCAGCCGCATCTCCCAGCGGGCATATTCTGTGGAAGCCGCTGGGTTGTATGGGCTGAAAATCCGTTTCACAAGCCAGTCCCCATCCCTTGGGTATGCGCCTGGAGAATGGCACACTGGGATGAGGCAGGTGCTCAGGATTGAGGCAGAACCAATGTCCTGTCTCAGGCAAAAATCGGACTGGTTGATGAGGCCCGCCAACTTTTCCCAAATGTTGTACTGCATTCTGGCAGAGAGGTCTCCGCCAGGCACCAAATCGCTGGCCTTTAACAAGGTAGCCTGAACGCCTCCCCCGGCAAACAGGGAGAGGATCAGGATGATGGTGACTGCCATGGAGTTGGCATGAATCTGGGCAAGGACTGCAGCCACGAGGTTCTCCGGTGTCGGCTCCCTCTCCTCGCGCTGGATGGCGTCCTGGGCCTCATGGCAAAGGGCCTTGACCATCCCCCAGGTGATCCTCGGTGCTGGCATCTGTGACCGTTGTCTCTCCCGACGGGTCCTCTCGGTTAGGGTGAGGTCCTCCATCTCCGGGATCGGACTCGGGCCAGCCTGGGTCCACGCCATGTGGTTCCAAGTGAGGCTTGACACACCGAGCTGGGATCCAAACGACACCTGTAGGAGACATAACTGCAGCATACCCTCTTCCCCAGGTTACGAGCGGCGCCGGGCCCCTCCAAGAAGGGTCCGGTGGCACCCGGTATCGGACCATCGGTTGCGGGAGAGCTTCCGAATGGCGGAAGTGCTTCTCCTGCGGCGTGCAATCGGAAAAAACATTAAGGTGATTGTACGTAAACAATACCTTATTCAGACAATGCTGTGCCTGAGCCTGTGACTTGGGGAGGGCTGGTGGCTCCCCCTTTCTGTTTGTTTGTCAATATAGGACTTGAGCATCCGATTGACCCGTTCCACAATCGCTTGCCCCTGCGGATTGTAAGGAACGCCAAAAGTATGCTTAATATCCCAAGTGGCCATGAAGGCCGCTAGTTGCCTGGAGCTGTAGGACGGGGCGTTATCGGTTTTAATGTGCCGCGGCTTGCCCATTGCCGCGATGCAGGAAAGGAGGTGCTGCTCCACGTGGGAAGCAGTCTCCCCTTTCTGCGCCGTTGCCCAAATGAATTGTGAAAAAGTATCTATGCAGACGTGCATGTACTGCCATCTGCCAAACTGCAGAACATGCGTGACGTCCATTTGCCACACTTGGTTAGCCTCTGTCCCTCGTGGGTTGACCCCCCACGAGCCCCCCCAGTGCCCCTGCGCAATGCTGGCAGGAGCGAACTATGCCTTGGGCTTGAGAAAGTGGCAAATTGAACTGTCTGGCGAGCGCTTTGGCATTTTGGTGAAAGAATGCATGGCTCTGGATTGGCGTAGTGAAAACACCTAACACTGAATGTTGCTGAATTTCCCTTGCCGCCGCATCCGCTCTGCTATTGCCCGTGGAAATCAGACCCGGTAGGTCTTGGTGACTTCGGATGTGGGCAATATAGAGCGGCTCCGTGCGGTTTTGCAAATGAAATTGAGCAGTTAAAAACAGACTAAGCAAATTTTTGTCTATCGCGGGAGTGATGTATGCTCCCGGTAGACTGTGAAGCAAGTTCCTGACATACTGGCTATCAGTAATGATGTTGAGGCGCTCATTGGCGAAGGTGCGCAAGGCGAGGTTCACCGCTGCCAACTCCGCCCGCTGTGCGGACTTCTGCGGAAGAGTTAGCAGCGTGCGCCAAGCCTGGCCCTCCTGCCAAGTTAAGACACCATATGTTCGACCACCATCAGTAAAAACTGTCCTGGCTCCCTGAAGCGGAACCAGCGAGAGCAGTTCGAACAAGCTGACTGACTGCGTCTGAAGTGAGACAAGTCTGGGGTCCTTTGGCAAATGGTATGACAAGCTCCCAGTGAATCCTTCCAGGGCTATTGGAAGCGAGTCACCGAGCTGCATCAGTTGCTGGATTTGTTCCTTGGTGAACGGGACTACAATTTTGGCCAAATCATGCCCTGAAATGTCCCTAGCTCTCAGCCTTCCGCGGTAAATCACCGCGGAGACTAGCTCTTGGGGAGGAACGATGTTCCGTGGGGAGGTGTTCGGCAAGTACACCCATTCCATGATACTCGCTCCCTTCTCAGAGTCTATCCCTAGAGCTCCGGTGAACATGGATCCTGCTCGAACTATGTACAAGTTCAGGACTGGTGCATATGGCCCCCGAGCAATCCTGTCCACCCACCTTTGGCTGAGAACCTGATTGACTTTCTCGAGAGCCAAGCGCGCTTCTCGAGAAATTCGTATCCGGTCTGCCGGCTGCTTACCTAATGTTAGCAGCGAGAAGAGCGGTTTCAAAAGGTCCGTATCCAATCGAAAATACGGTCTGGCCCAATTAATGTTCCCTAAAACCTGCTGTAATTCCACTAAGGTGACTGAATCCTGTAAATTGATTTGAGGCAAAACTGGTGCTGCGAAAGAGCGGAGAAGCCGATGACCCAAGTATGAGAAGGGCTCGGTTATCTGCACTTTCTCTGGGGCAATGAGTAAACCTTTCTCCCCCAGGCTGGCCTGGAGGTCAGAAAACATTTCGCTGCCGAGTTGCGGCACCGCGACCAAGATGTCGTCCATGAAGTGACAGACTAACGCTTTTGGGTAAAGGTTTCGAAACTTTGCCAGTGCGTTGTGAACATAAATTTGGCACAGGGTGGGCGAATTGAGCATGCCCTGTGGCAAAAATCTCCACACGTAACGCTGCGTAGGCTCACTGTGGTTCACAACCGGCACCGTAAAGGCAAACTTTTCCCGGTCCCTAGGGTCTAAGGGGATTGTGTAAAAGCAATCCTTGAGATCTACAACTAGGATCTCCCACCCCTCGGGAATCATATTAGGATTTTGGATGCCGCATTGAAGCGGACCCATTGGCTGTATGCATTTATTGATCTCTCTGAGATCGTGGAGGAGTCGCCACTTCCCCGACTTCTTCTTTATCACAAAAATTGGCGAATTCCAGGGGCTAGTGGACTGCTCTATATGTCCTGCGTCTAGCTGTTCTTTAACCAGTTGTTTAAGGGCGACTAATTTCTCTCCCACTACCGGCCATTGTTCCACCCAGACCGGCGTGTCGGTGAGCCACTTAAGTGGCAACGCCATTACCCGAAGGTAAGCGTAGCACCGTACTGCTGTAAAATGTCTCGCCCCCAAAGGTTGATGTGCATGTCAAGAATGTGCGGCCGAATTACTGCTGTGCCGTCAGCCTTTGGAATCGTGACTGTCACCCACTCCCGGCTCCTAAACGCTTCCTGAATGCCGCCTACCCCCCACACATCGGAGACCGGCTCAATGGCCCACTCCCTTGGCCACTGGCCCCTGCTTATCACGCTCACATCAGCTCCGGTATCTAACAGGCCTGAGAATGATCTATTATTCAGAAATACCTCAATAACCGGGCGCTGTTTCCACTCAATGTTGGTCTCCACTGTCGCTAAGACCTGGTATCCTTGTACTGCCTCACTGGCGCTCGAGCGGTCCTCTGACCGGGACTCTGAGCTGTCCCTGAGCCTTCCCTGGCTTTCTGCGGGCGAGTGACAAGGAACCATGATCAGTTGCGCTAGGGTGTCTCCTTTGTGAATTGTCTGGGGCAGGTGAGTCCAAAGCTGGACTTGGAGAACGCCTGAAAAATTCGAGTCAACGACTCCTGGAATTACAAGAATTCCGCGTGCTCCAGCTACACTACGGGGCAAAACTAAACCTAAAAGCCCTTGGGCAGCAGACCCATGTACTGGGAGTCCACCAGATAGACCGTGCCTGGCAGGTCGCATGTAACGTCTGCCTGACAAGTCAAGTCTAACCCTGTACTACCCTTGGGGCTGGCCTGTGCCCTCGTCGTGCCTGGAGTGTGTCCGGGATCTAGTCTAGCTCTGGTGAGCTCTGAATGAGGGAAGCCTCTGTTTGGACCGGGGCCAGAGACATGCCCGCGTTCCGGTTTCCCGAACTCAGACAGTCTCGGGCCCAGTGGTAGCCTTTCTTGCACTTCAGACAGAGGGTGTTCGGAGCCTTGGAACGGCCGGACTTCTGTCCGCCTCCCTTGGATCGGCACTCCCTAGCGAAGTGACCGACCTTGCCACAGTTGTGGCACGCTCCTTGGGTCTTTCCCTTAGGTCTTCTACCCTCTTGCACCACTGCCGCTATCAATCCCATCTTGTAGGATTCTGTGCCAACGTCGGCGCAAGCTCTAATCATGTCCGTGAGAGTCAAGTCGGGACGATTGCCCAGTGACTGCAAGATTTTACGGCAGTCTAAATTGGCATTGTCCTTGGCTAACTTGATCATGAGCTCTTGTTGGGCTTGCTCATTATCAATCTGCCTACTGATGGCCTCCTCCAAACGATTAATGAAGTCCATGTATGGTTCCTGGGCTCCTTGCTTAATAGCGGTGTAATTTTTAGCCACTTTGCCAGTGGCTGGGACCTTGAAGAACGCCCTAAAGGCGGCCTCGGCCGACATCTGGAGAGTGGCTAGAGGCAAGTTGATCTGGGCATCGATGGGCTCGAAGGCACCTGAACCATATAACTGGTCAGGAAGTACTGCGCCTCCCATCCTGGCAGCCCTTGTCTGAGCCTCAAGGCGAAACTCGCTGTCCCAAATCAAATACTGGCTAGGGGTGAGCATCATCCGCATGACGGCTTTCCAGTCATGGGGAATGAACATGGTGTTCTCGCACACTTGCTGAAGCGTGCCCCTAGTAAATCGGCTCTGGAGCCCTGTCTCTGAAATGGCCTTCCGTATAGCCATGAGCAGCTTATACGGGACTGGTGTGTGAATTATCTGCTGGGCCCCCGTAAGGGCATCCATCTCCATGCGGATTGGACAAATCTGACTATGCTCAGCTAGTTCTTCTGCTGGCAATTCCCCCTTCCTGATCTCCTCTTCAATTGTGCGCTGAAGGGGACTCTTGGTAACTCGGGAACCCGGAACTGTCAGAGAAGCGCCTGCACTCCTCATTCCTTGCATTCCGTCGGTGACGTCTGCAGCTGTCACCGAGGGAAAGTTCCCTACGCTACTCTGCCTAAACTGGAGTGACGGATAGAGCGCCTTAGGTGCCGTTGGCTCGGCTGGTGTGACTGGCAGAAGTGGGGGTTCTTTGGCCTCTATCCGGACTGGCTCTATCTCCGCTAAGAGCTCCCTACATTTACTCCACGTGCGAATTACGCCTCTCGGAGCTTTCGGGGGTTGCTGAATGCAGTCTCCTATCTGATCCCAGAGCGCAAGGGTTAACGTACCTACTTCTGGGTAAAGCAGGCACTGTTCCCCCAGGTACACCAAAAGTCTCGCTAGCTCCCCGCTGTGAAAACGCAACTTAAACACCCTGGCCAGGATTTTGAACTCTCCCTCACGAGTTCTTTGGCTAGCGGATGGACGCTGTCGCTGAGGACAGGTCCCCATATTACCTGCGATGGGTCCTCTGAAGTTTCCTCCTCGGGACGAGTCGACGCGTCTTTGGGCAAGTAATAGGTTCTGGCGACGATCCTCTGGGCAGAGCTCGGAGCGTGGACTGCGGCCACGGGCCCTCGGCGGCCACTGCGCTGTCAGGGGTTCACAGCAGGCCCTGAGCGGAATGCGTTTTCCATAACCTGCAAGCCGCCGTGAAAGCCGGGAGCAAACTATAGAAAGCCTCTTGGACTGCCTCGCCGCTTAGGCCGTCTTCCCGACCGGCTGGTTTACCGGCCGGGCTGCCGCACGGTCCTCCGGGCCGGTCGGACACGGTTCAAGTGCTGAACCGGACCGTGTGATCGCTTACTCTGAGGTAGACCGCTCGGGGGTTGCTTACTCACGAGTAGATCACGTCGGGGTCACCAGATGTAGGAGTCGGGGCCGCAGAGGGCCGGAGGTCCCGGAGGAGACTGATCAAGAAACGATACGAGGCAATATGGAGCGTGATCAGATCAGTGGTTTATTGAGGGAAAGCTTCAACATATATAGGAGAAAAAGCGCAACGGTGGCAAAACCGTCATCTGACAGAAATCACATCACCTGTTTATTTGGGTTAATTGGGAATCCTTCTTGGGGAAGTTAATTAACTGGGGCAAACACAGACATGGGACAACACCATTGTTTAGGGATAAGACCGGGGTAAACATGGCAAATTAGAAGCTGGAAGAAGGTGCGCTACGTTGCTTAGAGGACCCTGACTAGGCTGAAGGTTTGTAGTGCCTAAATGCAAGAGCCAGCCGCCGGACAACCACCCCCAGCCGGGGGGTGAGGAGGAGACCCAGCCAGCCGGGCGAGCGAGCGGCGGAAGGGCCAGCCGCGGCCGCCGCCGGACAACCACCCCCAGCCGGGGGGTGAGGAGGAGACCCAGCCAGCCGGGCGAGCGAGCGGCGGAAGGGCCAGCCGCGGCCGCCGCCGGACAACCACCCCCAGCCGGGGGGTGAGGAAGAGGAGGAGGAGAGCCGGTGGAGCAGCGGAAAGGCCAAGAGAAGACCAACTGAAAGGCGGGAAGAGGGCAGAGGATAAGTACCTGTTATGCAGATGTAGAAGACTTAATATAGAAACTGACATAGAGACTTTATACTAACTAAGTACAGAAATTGACATAGAGACTGTGTATAAAGTGTGATAATATGCATGATAATATGTTGTGTTAAATGTTTTGAACTTTAAAAACTGTGATAAAATGTATGAGGAGAGAAAAATGGCGTAGACACCGGCAAACCACGCCACAAAGCTTGCCAAGAGAACCCTATGGACCAAAACAAAAGGCAAAACAAAGGAGCAGGCTAGGTGATACAGGATGCTTAACACCACAGAGGGGAGGAAGGGGAGGGACAGGAAAGGGGGAGGGGAAATGCAATGTTGTAAGGAGCAATACTGCATAGGGACATGGAATGTGAGATCAATGAACCAAGGTAAACTGGAAGTGGTAAAAAATGAGATGGAAAGAATAAGCATTGACATCTTGGGCATCAGTGAGCTCAAATGGACAGGGATGGGTGAATTCAGCTCTGGAAACCATCATATCTACTACTGCGGGCAAGAAAACCTTAGAAGAAATGGAGTAGCCATAATTGTCAATAAAAGAGTGAGAAAAGCAGTAATGGGATACAATCTCAAAAATGACAGAATGATGTCAGTCAGATTTCAAGGCAAACCTTTCAATGTCACTGTGATCCAAATATACGCACCAACCACTGGTGCAGATGAAGCCACAATGGACCAGTTCTATGAGGACTTACAACACCTCATAGAACAGACACCAAGAAATGATGTCCAAATTATATTAGGAGACTGGAATGCTAAAGTAGGAAATCAAAAAGTGGAGGGAATAACAGGCAAATTTGGTCTTGGAGTACAGAATGAAGCAGGGCAAAGATTGATAGAGTTCTGCCAAGAGAACGCACTGGTCATAGCAAACACTCTCTTCCAGCAACACAAGAGGCGACTTTACACATGGACATCACCAGATGGCCAACACCGAAACCAGATTGACTACATACTCTGCAGCCAAAGATGGAGAACCTCAATACAGTCAGCAAAAACAAGACCTGGAGCAGACTGCGGCTCAGATCACAACCTACTGATCGCAAAATTCAGGCTTAGACTAAAGAAAATAGGGAAAACACGGAGACCAGAAAGATATCACCTAGACAGCATCCCTAAAGAATACACGGTGGAGGTGATGAACAGATTTAATGGCTTAGACTCGGTAGACAGAGTACCAGAAGAATTATGGACGGAGATGAGGGACATCATGCAGGAAGCAGCAAAGAAAACCATACCAAAAGAAAAGAAGAGTAAGAAAGCAAAGTGGTTGTCTGATGAGGCTCTTAAAATAGCAGAGGAAAGAAGGAACGCCAAAGTCAAAGGAGAAAGGAAAAACTACAATCATTTGAACACAGAATTTCAAAGAAAAGCAAGGAGAGATAAGGAAAACTACCTAAAAGAACAGTGCAGAGAAATGGAGGAAAACAACAAAAGAGGCAGAACCAGAGATCTTTTCAAAAAAATCGGTGAAATCAAGGGAACATTTAAAGCAAAAATGACCATGATAAGGGACAAAGACGGAAAGGAGCTAGCTGATGGAGAAGAAATTAAGAAAAGATGGAAAGAGTACACAGAGGAACTTTACAAAAAGGACCTCAACACTCCTGACAATCACAATGAGGAAGAAGTAGAACTTGAGCCAGACATCCTGGAGAGCAAAGTCATAAAGGCCCTAAAGAGCACTGCAAACAACAAAGCTAGTGGAGATGATGGTATCCCAGTTGAATTTTTCAAAGCGCTAAAAGATGACGGCGTCAAATTACTGCATTCAATATGCCAGCAGATTTGGAAAACAAAACAGTGGCCACAGGATTGGAAAAGATCAGTATACGTCCCAATCCCAAAAAAGGGCAATGCCAAAGAATGTTCAAATTATCGAACAATCGCGCTCATCCCACATGCCAGCAAGGTGATGCTCAAGATAATACAGGATAGACTTCAGCAACATGTGGAGAGAGAATTACCAGAGGTGCAGGCCGGTTTCAGAAGAGGCAGGGGGACTAGAGACCACATTGCCAATATACGCTGGATCATGGAGAAAACAAAGGAATACCAGAAACAAGTTTACTTTTGTTTTATTGACTACACCAAGGCATTTGACTGTGTGGACCACAACAAGATGTGGCAAGTAATTAAAGAGATGGGAATACCAGAGCATCTCATATGCCTCCTGAGAAATCTGTACATGAACCAAGAAGCAACAGTTAGGACAGAACACGGAATGACAGAGTGGTTTGGAATAGGAAAAGGAGTAAGACAAGGCTGCATTTTGTCACCATGCTTATTCAACCTATACACAGAGCACATAATGTGCAGTGCAGGGATGGAGGAATCACAATATGGGATTAAAATCGCTGGGAGAAACATCAACAATCTGAGATATGCAGACGATACCACCCTAATGGCAGAAAGTGAGGAAGACCTAAAGAATCTCTTGATTGGGCTGAAGGAGGAGAGTGCAAAAGCTGGCTTGAGACTCAATATCAAGAAAACCAAGATAATGGCAACAGGCCCCATCAGTTCCTGGAAAATAGACGGGGAAGAAGTAGAAGCAGTGACAGATTTCACTTTCTTAGGATCAAAGATCACTGCAGATGGGGATTGTAGCCATGAAATAAAAAGGCGACTGATTCTTGGGAGACAAGCGATGAGAAACCTGGGGAACATAGTGAAAAGCAGAGACATCACATTGCAAACAAAAATTAGAATAGTCAAAGCAATGGTTTTCCCAGTGGTAATGTATGGATGCGAGAGCTGGACAATTAGGAAGGCTGAACGCAGAAGAATAGATGCCTTTGAAATGTGGTGTTGGAGGAGGGTTTTGAGAGTCCCCTGGACAGCAAGGAGGACAAATAGGTCAATCTTAGAAGAAATTAACCCTGACTGCTCATTGGAAGGTCAAATAGTAAAGATGAAGCTAAAGTACTTTGGACATCAAATGAGAAGGGAGGATTCACTTGAGAAGGCATTGATGTTGGGAAAGGTGGAGGGCAAAAGAAGAAGGGGGAGGCCAAGGATGAGATGGCTAGATGGCATAGTAGACACAATGGGCATAGAGCTGGGAGGGCTAAGGGGGATGGTGGAGGACAGAGGTGCCTGGAGGAAAATGGTCCATGGGGTCGCAAAGGGTCGGAGTCGACTGTGCGACTGAACAACAACAACAAAACATGGCCTCTGTTTACATCTGGGATAAGACGGGGACTCGGAGATGAGGGATTACTCTAATGGGTAACAGAGTTAGATATTCGCTCTCTCAGCAGATCCGCTGGTCAGGTCAAGGAATTGGGTGAATCAAACCCTATCATTAATCCACCCCCCTTAATTTCTCTGCCCGCAGAAACCACCGCCGGGAGCCTTCTCACCTAAGTGGCCTCTGCCAGGGCCGTTCCATGCCCACCGGGCATGGGGAAACCATAGTTGTGCAATTTTCCTTCCTTTCTTGAATTGGATTGGATATAATTGCCTAAAATTTTGCTTTTGTGGACAGTGATCTTGCAATAGTGATCTTTTGGTATTTTTAAACTGCATATATTTTACCGAAATCCTCTTCCTGATAAGATGTGTAACAGTCAGTCCTGTCTTGAATTCTATATGCTCATGGAATCAGAGCCAAAAGCAAACCTGTGATCATAAGGTATTATGGATTGGATGTAGATTAGTCACACTTAAAACAGACTGCTGGATAGCTTAGTGGTTTAGATCTTTGGCTGCAGAGTCAGAGGTTGGAAGTTTGACTCCCTGCTGTGCCTCTTGTGAGAAGAACCAGCCTGTAAAGCCTTGGGCAATCTGTGCAGTACCAGGATGCTTCCCAAACGGTAAATCTCTTCTGAATATTCTGTACCTAGAAAATTCTGAAAAGGTTGCCATAAATCAGAATTGATTTGATAGCACACACAGAGTAAACTGACATTAGCGCTGTAAACTGATTTACATTAAATCAATTTCATTGTCTACGACTGGTCCAATTTCAGAAGTTTTTAGTTTGAGAAATATCTTATTTGATACAAACAAAGCAAACTTATCATCTTATCACAGTCGTAATAAGAAATAACAATCACATACTGAAACTAAAAACAGAGCACTTTAAAAAATAAATAAAACATCAATATATTATCTGAGTCAGTGGAAATGAAGGTGAAGTCCTTCTTAAGTAGTTCATTGCAGTATAAAAATATGAACAGTCTAAAAAAGGCATGTTGTCCATGTGGCCTTTTATTTGTTTTTGGACTTAAATTCTAAGTATTTCTTCTTATTAGCTATGCTGCCTAAGTCTCAAGAGTATTGCTGTCCCACATATATGGGGGTAATTTGTCCATCTCCTTCTGAAAAGTATGAGAGAGGGTGGTGGTGGTGTGTGGAGATGGTAAACAACTGAGAACAACATTGATTGAAATTCAGATGACTAGAAAAGGAAGTGCCAATTAAGCATCTTTTCTTCAGTAGAAGAGATTTTCCTTCAGAGTTCTCCATGAAATGTTAACTTCAGTGTTACTTTTGATCTAGATGTGCCTGTGTTATTTCTGTTTTCTCAGGGCTGGAATTCAGTACATGCGGCATGCTGCCACCTTCTGCTGTATTAAGATTGCAGCAAGTCTTTACCGCTGGCATTATTGTTGAAGCAACTGAAGTGATATACTGTACATCACACCCATCTATAGAAATAGCTAATCTACAGTGATATCAGGATTTTCCTATATGGCTGTGATGGTGAACCTTGGCACTCCAGATGTTCTTGGACTTCAATTCCCAGAAGCCCAAGCCCCCGTGAATCCACACGAATGGGTTTGCTGCGATTTATCCGGCCTGCAGCGCCCTTGTCACTTCTGGAAGTGGAAGTAAAATGCGCCTGCAATTCTTATTAGAACACACCCATGGATTAGGTGAGGGTCAAGAATTAGGACTTTTTTTACATTTCTGCAAAATACATTTTGTTTGGCAGCAGACTAATTCTCACAAGGTTTTTATCACCATCACGATTATCTTATCTGCTATGAATTATTAACCAGATTTTCAACAGTTTTATAAAAGATTATTTGTATTTTCCCATATATATATATATATATATATATATATATATATATATATATATATATATATATATATATATATATATATATATATATATATATATATATATATATATATATATATATATATATATATATATATATATATATATATATATATATATGTCAAGGGTGCCCAAACTTTGTGGCCACGGGCCAGTCATGTGGTTCAAGGAGCTAGTCACTATGGCCCAGGGCCCTGATCCGGCCTCCAACGCCAATTCATCCAGCCCACAAATCTCTCGTCACTCCTGGAAGCCAAAAGTAAAATGAACCCATACGGGTGCGTTTTACTTCCAATTCTAGGAGCAACGAGGGCTTCATGGGCTGGATGAATTGGCATCAGGAGCCAGATCCAGCCCCCAGGCCATAGTTTGGGCACCCCTGATATATGTCCTCACTTTTTTAAGACAGCAAAGGAGCCCTTGTAGAAGAATTCCATAAATGCAGACAGGTAGCAATATGTTTTTGCAATATGTATTTAGACATGATAATTCTTAGGATTTTCAAAAGACACCTCTCTGATATTTGCATTCATTTAAGGCATCAAACAGTAAATAATCCCTCACCGTAGGAATTAAGCATGATATAATTGTCATTTTCTACTCCTGCCCTTTGCAGTTTAAACTAGGCCTGCATTTAGTTGGGAATGCAGTTTGTCAGTGGTTAAGAAGCTTGCTTTGTTAGCTGAAATGCCGGCAAGTTGGCAGTTCGAGACCCGGTTACTGAATGATAGAGTGAGCTCCCGTGTCTGCCAACCTAGCAGTTTGAAAGCAAGACATTGCAAGTAGATCAATAGGGACCACTTCAATGGGAAAAGATCTTGGGGACATGAAAGGAGCCTCATTTGGGCATCCCCTGAGCGGAGTTTTTCCAGCAAAAATCCTTTCAACCCAAAATAATTTCTGACACATTATTATTATACTCAGTGAATACAATTCAACCGAACAAAGTTTAACTTGTTCCTTTTGAAATAAATGGGATTTAACTCATCACTAGCTTTCCTCATAATTCTAGGCCCAATCTGTGGTGGATTAACATTACTATCACTATCACTATACTTCTGTCTATAGGTTTCCCTTGCTCGAAAGCCAGTCGTATTCTGATACGACTAGAGTCTGCTCTAGGGTGCAGTGCTCATCTCTGTTTCAAAGCCGAAGAGCCAGCACTGTCTGCTTCTGCAGATGTTTCCGTGGTCATGTGGCAGGCATGACTAGACACCGGAGCACACGGAACACTGTTTCCTTCCCACTGAAGTGGTCCCTATTTATCTACTTGCAATTTCTTGCTTTCGAACTGCTATATCTACAGCTATATCTATATGCACATATGACATGTGCACTACCTCCTAGACTCAGCCCATGCACAAACAAGGACATGCAAGAACAGATCCTGGTGCCCAATCTACCCTGTGTTCTTTTGAAGATACTCCAATTTAATGCTTTGTCATGAGAGTTTTGTGTTTCCAGTTGTCCCTGAAAAAAGCATTCCAAATTGAATAGGCAAAAGCAAATGACTGATTTAGAGTAGGACTGAGATCACACAGCATCATTAGAAGTATTTCTGGCAAATTAATTACCCACCTCCAAACAAGAGTCCACCATACAGAGAAAAGCAGGAGATAGCATTGGCAATAATGCTACCAGACCAACAGGAGAAGAATAAATAAATGCAGAGGGACGAGAAGGAACTGTAACTTCCTAAAGTTAACCTCTGACTTAAGTACAAGTAGCCAGGTTTACATTGGCACATATATGCACATACAAATATGCTTGGTCATGTAGTAAAAGTAACTAGTTTTTTTTAAAAAGATGTGGAAAAACAAGTCCAGACAATATACTACACTGACAACAAACCATCACTTTGTCCTGCAATTTTTGGAGAAGAACCACACTCTTCAATTAATTGCTAACCTGGTAATCTCACTCAGAAATTACTTCCCAGGACCTCAGGAGAGGTCTTGTTTTATGGGTATGGGGTTGTTTCAGTTTTTCATTTCCTTCTGGTTTGTTTCCAGCTAGCAAGCCAAACTAAATTATCTAAGGTGCGTCTCCTTAGCCTCACCGAGCCAGCTTACCGGAGGACTTCAAAAGGGAGACTGCCTGGAGCGCCGCCGCCACATTGCCTCTCTTCAGGGCTTACTCCACCTGTCCTGTGGATGGGAGGCAGGTGCGTCTCCTTAGCCTCACCGAGCCTGCTTACTGGAGGGCTTCAAAAGGGAGACGCTGGCTGGAGCCCCGCCGCCACCGCCGCCGCCGCCGCCGCCGCCGCCGCCGCCGCCGCCGCCGCCGCCGCCGCCGCCGCCGCCGCCGCCGGCCCTGAGGATGGGAGGCAGGTGCGTCTCCTTAGCCTCACCGAGCCTGCTTGCCAGAGGGCTTCAAGGGGGAGACTCTGCCTGGAGCCCCGCCGCCGCCACGTTGCCTCTCCTCAGGGCTCACTCCACCGGCCCTAAGGGTGGGAGGCAGGTGCGTCTCCTTAGCCTCACTGAGCCTGCTTGCCGGAGGGCTTCAAAAAGGAAGCGCTGCCTGGAGCCCTGCCACCGCCGCTGCTGTGTTGCCTCTCCTCAGGGCTCACTCCACCGGCCCTGAGGATGGGTGGCAGGTGCTGTCAGATGCTCCTTCCCCTGGTCCCACTGGCCGGGGGAAGTGGGGGCAACTGAGGGAGTGGACTGAGTTTGTTCGGTGCCTTTCTTGGGTATAGCTGTCCACAGACTTTTTTTCTCCTCGCTATGTGGACCTTGGTCCCTTGTTTGCCCGCCTTTGGCCGATTTTCGATGGGAGGGAAGAGGATTGTGTGTGATGTTAAAAGATATTTGATGCTGATGTATATTTTTGAATTTGTTACCATGTAAAACATGCCCACACATGTGTAAATGTGCCTGAGGCTGTTGTAAATATGGAAGTGGGTGCATTTATGACTGCCATTATTATTATTATTATTATTATTATTATTATTATTATTATTATTATTATTATTATTATTATTATTATTATTATTATTATTATTATTATTATTATTATTATTATTATTATTATTATTATTGTTATTATTGTTATTATTGTTATATTTGAATTTATATACCGCTTTCCTTTGTCAAAGGAATTATGCCTGCTTCCACTTCTGGGGTGTGTGGTCTGGCCTGCTCAGCTATCCGGGGGGCCTTGTCAGGACCACAGTGAAAAAAGTTTGGCCACCCCTGCCCTAAAGGAATCACAGCCTTGAGTGTACAAGAGCTGAACAAGACTGTTAAGAACAGGACATTTTGGATATCGTTCTTTCTTTGGGTTGCCATGAGATGGGCTAACTTGATGGCATGTAACAACAAGAAGCCTGGGTATTAGCTTCTCTTTTCTCAAACAACATGTCTTTTTAACCAGAGAATTTAATACTGAACATGAGGGACCTGAACAGAATGCCTCTGTGTCAGGGGCTATTTGCTTTGCTTCTTTGGACACCCTGGGGCTGCCGAAACAGCCCAAAACAAGTCAATATTTAAATGTTTTGTCTAAAAATAGCAAAAAAAGACCGTTTGACTTGGCACGTTTTCAATCTTTTTCATCAGGGATCTATGCCAAAAATAAATTGACAATCAGTAATGTTTATAACCTATGTACATTATATATTTACAATATATTCTTCCACAATAAATTTGAAGTCATGATTGTTGTGATTCTTTTCCAAAAAGTGATTAACCAGGGCCCCCGATACACAGGGCCCCCGATACACAGGGCCCCCGAGGCCACATGCCCAGAACAGAGCCTATCTTCATAGGGAGGGAAACCGAAGAATTAAGCCAGATAGAAATAACCAGGGAGGAGGTCCTTGCATGTCTTGTTAAGCTAAACACTAACAAATCACCAGGACCAGATGGCATCCATCCACAAGTTCTCAGGGAACTTAAAGATGAAATTGCTGATCTCCTAGCCAAAATATATAATCTTTCCCTCAAATCAGGCTTTGTCCCTGATGACTGGAAGGTAGCGAATGTAACACCAATTTTCAAAAAAGGATCCAGGGGTGATCCAGGAAATTACCGACCTGTCAGTTTGACATGTGTCCCAGGTAAAGTGATGGAAACCATCCTAAAAGATAGAATTAATAGGCACATAGAAGAGAAGGCACTGCTAAAGGAGAGCCAACATGGCTTTTGCAAGGGCAAATCATGCCTCACTAATCTGTTGGAATTTTTTGAGAGTGTCAACAAGCATGTGGATAAGGGGGATCCAGTTGACATTGTTTATCTGGACTTTCAGAAGGCTTTTGACAAGGTCCCACACCAAAGGCTCTTGAATAAACTTACCAGTCATGGAATAAAGGGACAGGTCTTGTCCTGGATCAGCAACTGGCTAAGGGACAGGAAACAGAGGGTAGCACTAAATGGACACTTCTCCAAGTGGAGGGAAGTAAAGAGTGGGGTCCCCCAAGGTTCAGTAATGGGACCCCTGCTTTTCAACCTCTTCATAAATGATCTAGAGGTAGGAGTAAAAAGCAAGGTAGCCAAATTTGCTGACGACCCTAAATTATACAGGGTAGTGAAATCTGTGAGAGATTGTGAGGAGCTCCAGAGGGATCTCTTGACACTGGGGGAGTGGGCAAAACAGTGGCAAATGAGTTTCAACATTAGTAAGTTCAGAGTGATGCATGTTGGGGCAAAGAACCCCAATTACATTTATAAACTGATGGGGTCTGAACTCTCTGCGACAAACCAGGAAAGGGACCTTGGTGTCCTGGTGGACAACTCAATGAAGGTGTCAACCCAGTGTGCTTCAGCAGTGAAAAAAGCAAACTCAATGCTAGGGATCATTAGGAAGGGTATATAAAATAAGTCAGCAAGTGTCATTTTGCCTCTTTATAAATCTATGGTGAGGCCCCATCTGGAATACTGTGTACAGTTCTGGTCGCCATACCTCCAGAAGGATATTATGGAGCTGGAAAAAGTGCAGAGGAGGGCAACCAGAATGATTAGGGGACTGGAACACCTTCCTTACCATCTGAGGCTGCAACGGTTGGGCCTCTTCACTCTTGAACGACGACGTCTAAGAGGTGACCTGATTGAAGTTTATAAAATCATGCATGGTGTGGACAAAGTAGATAAGGAAAAACTGTTTTCCCTATCGCATAACACTAGAACTAGGGGACACTCCATGAAACTTTTGGGTACTAGTTCTCAAACAAATAAGAGAAAGTACTTTTTCACCCAGAGGATTACTGGCCTATGGAACTCCCTGCCAGAAGAAGTGGTGACAGCTGTCAGTCTTGACAGCTTTAAGAAAGGATTAGACAAGTTCATGGAGGACAAGAGTATCAATGGCTATAATTATGGATACTTAAGTCAACCTCCGGGTTGGAGAGATAGGCAGGATATCTCTCAATATCATTTCCAGGGAATCCTAAGCAGGTGAAGGCATCTGCTTGGGAATACCCTGAAGGAAATGGTGAGCCACTGTGTGAGACAGAATGCTGGACTGGATGGGCTGTGGCCTGTTCCAGCAAGGCTGTTCTTATGTTCTTATGTTCTTATTCCCAGTGCGTATCTTAGACCTATGTTCCCCCACCCTGGTTTTTATTTGGCATATGGTCACCCCCACGTAACCTAGGTCACATGTACAGATGAGTAGATAGATACAACCTGAACTTTTGCAATTAGAGAATTGATTTAGTCTCAATGAAAATTTACTACTTGGGATCAAAACTACTTTGGTTTGCCAAGCTAAGGGGCAATGAGTGCAATCACCACATCTAAAATGGAAAAGAATCACAACGATCATGACTTCAAATTTGTTGTGTTGGAGAGTCATATACAGGATCCCTTCTCTTGCAAAATTATGGAGACCATTCTGAGACAAAGGGAATGTTATTTCATATATCGCTTTAACACTCTGTACCCCTCGGGCCTGAACATGGAAATGGATTACACATGTTTCTTATAGATCTCTGTCTGTGCTGCAGCTGTTCTAAGTTTAGTATCCTTTTAAATAAGAGCTCAGTTGCCATTTGCTTAATGTCCATCGACACTGAATAAACTCACTATAGAGGTCTGGGACGCGTTATAACAACAAAACATTATAAAAACACTTATTGGAAGAATGGGAACTCACAGGTAATTATCAGTAAATTATAACAGTGTATTAAGAAATACTAAAATATGTATAGATACACTGTTAAAACATTTGAATTATGTATATTTGGATAAGGTTGAAAGTGTAAATCCTGTGGTAATTCTGAGATTCGCTGTAAATATATAATGTACATAGGTTATAAACATTACTGATTGTCAATTTATTTTTGGCAAAGATTGAAAATTCCATTATCGGAAGGAATTAGGATTTGTCTAACTGAAGTTTTTGTTCCATTGGATTAAACTGATTATTGCACCATGCGTGCTGAGTCAAACGGTCATTTTTTGCTAGAGTCTTCTACGTTTGGTCCCTCCGTTTCTTGTCTAAAAATAGTACAAATTAATAGAAATTATATTTTTACCCATAGCAATAAAAAAGTCATATTCATACTCATTCAGACAACAGTGCTCCTGACCACAAAGCAAGTGACCAGTCACACAGCAGACTAGATCCAGCTCACAGCACTGAATCTATATCTATAAAGCAAAATGTCCCCATGTGGGTCCTGTATGCATATCCACACCCCTTAACCGTCCCCATCCACACTGCACACACACTTATCTGGCACAACAGAGTAGGTCAACATCGGGAATTGGACTGTAATGGGGGACCCTGTGCTCCACAAAATGAGACACAAACAAAAAACTTCAACCCCCAGAAGCAGACATTTCCATGGTCATGTGGCAGGCATGATTCAACACCGGAGCACACGCTATAATTTAAAATCTTAGCTTGAAAGCCAGTCTTATCAGCCTCTAGGTTTCACTGCTCATCTCTGTTTATAAGCTGAAGAGCCAGCTCTGTCTGCTTCTGCAGATGTTTCCATGGTCATGTGGCAGGCATGACTAGACGCTGGAGTACACGCTATAATTTAAAAGCTTTTAACGTTTCAAAAGGTAAAGGTTTCCCTTGCTCAAAAGCCAGTCTTATCAGACTCTAGGGTTCAGTACTCATCTCTGTTACAAAGCTTACAATAAATAAAAAGCCATTAGAAAGAACAAGACATCAACAGGAAAAAACACATTAAAGCATAAAACCATGAAACGTCCACATGTGTCTCTGCATATGTGTCTGTGAGAGAGGGAAAAGAAGGGGTTGGTATGTGTCAAAGGCCACTAAACCTAATCATTAAAAAAAAACAGGCCAAGGCCGGGCAATCAGCTAGTACTGAATATTCCTTGACATTAAGAGGCAGCCAGGTTTAATCATTTCTGAATGACTCATCCCAGCTATTGCCAAACTAGCGGCCACTAAATCCTGTTGAGACAGAATTTAGAAAGACATACAGCTACCTGTATTTGTTAAGGATGTTTCTAAGGTTATACTAAATGGTGACTTTGCTTTAGCAGCAAACACTTCCACATCCTTACATTGGTGATCGGGATTCTCTGCTGCAGCTATCTGTGCCATATTTTAGAATGTTCTCAAGAACAGTTTTTCAAGAAAATAGTAGTAGGAAAGTTTCAACTGGTTAGGAAGTGTTGGTTTGAAATGGGATGCCTTGATTTCCATAAGGCATAAGAAGCTACATTCCACTCACGTGAACCCACCCTACGGTGTTATGTGCTGTGCTATGTGACATCAAGTTCAAATTGGCCCTGATAAGGCCTTCAGCGATAAGCAAGATATTTAGAGTGGTTGTATCAATGCCACTTTCCCCCATGCGTTTCCATGACCAAGCAGCATTTGAGCCTAATTCCTCTGCATCATAGAACAACACTTTATCCACTTCTATGTTGCTCACTAAATATTTAATTGAAGTATTCTTAAAAGGGTTTGCTTTTCATTATCTAAACAGCAGTTGCTAACTTTGTTTGTGCTGACATCATCTCCAGTACAATTTCCTTCCACAGAAGCTTGTGTTTGCTTATTTTGTTCCTATTTCCTCTCAGGACATCATGTCCAGATTTTGTTGTAGAAATTGCACAGTTGAATGCCAGTGACCCCAGAACTGGAGAGCCATCAGGCTTCATCTTTGCTGTTGTTTGTAGCTCTATGGCTTCAAATTCATAGATAATAGGAAAATAAGGATGTGTAGGTGTTTGCAAATGACAAATGCTGTATATGACAAGTGGTGGGTGAGTTTTCAAATCCCCAGATACCTTTTTTAAAAATAAACAATTGGATTAAATTTCAAATAAGACTAACTCATGCTGTAAAACAGAACTATGATCACAGCCCTATTTTTCTTGTTTTGTACTGTATGTATTGATTAGCTGTAGCCTTTGGAAGCATCTGTTGTGCATCCAGGTATGGGTAGTGCATCCACATTCCTTGATCTGCCTTCTGGTACACTGTGGTCTAATTAATGTGGTACATTCTATGGAATCTTGATACACTGAAAGCATACTAGACTGAAACACTTTAGAGCAGTGTTTCCCAACCTTTGGTTTTTGGATTTCAATCCCTAGAAGCCTAAGTCAATTCCCCAAAGCACTGATCAGCCAATGTACTGACTTAGGCTTCTGGGAATTGAAGTCCCCTATAGAGCATGGGCCCCACATTGGGAACCAATGAGTGTAATTGTGTAACAGATCGCATTACTCATGAGTAGAACCCCTGTCTACACATAGGTGGGACTGCACCTGAATCCAGGATTTTAAGCTTGCCTTCTGTTATGTATGTATGTATGCATGCTCTTGATACTGTAAAGGCAAGATTGTAACCACTCCAGATACAAACGATATCAGCTGTAAAGGAACGCGAGCAGACAGCCTATAGAGGGCAGCTGCGAGCGTTCACTCTCACATGGTTCACATTGCGCAATCACGGACAGCCGCGGGAAAACCTTCCCCGCAAACAGCAGCAGGAAAGGAGGCGTGCCTGGGCGAGGCCACGCCGGTAGCAGCCAATGAGCTACCGTGCTACAGGATTCAAATGTGGAACGCTACTGTATATATTGAGATGTATCACCGCCATTACCTCATGCTTAACTGGAACCTCATGCAATAAACCTGTGTTAAACCAACCCTTCGGTTGTCCGGTCGTCTTTGGTCCCATACACTAAATTGGCGACGAAGGTGGGATATGGCTGCCCACGGGACCAAGACATGCGCCGGCTACGAGATCAGGAAGCCGGGAGACTTGGAGCTGTTTGAGATAGACTTCAACGCTGCGCTGGTGGAGCTCGAAGTCTCAGACGAGGCCAAAAAGAGGGCCATCTTCGTCCGCATGCTCGGACAAGAGACCAAGAGGACCTTGGTGGACCTGATCGCGCCGAGGAAGGTGGGCGACCTCAAGGCCACAGAGCTCCTGGCGGCGCTGCACGCCCATCTCCGGCCGGCAATAGCGATGTTCCCCACTCGGAGCGCGTTCTGGAGGCGAGTCCAGGCACCCGGAGAATCGGTCGATGAGTTCGCCGCGGCCCTGCGGTTGGCCGCCGGCCCATGCAAGTGGGAACTCCCCGACGTCACCCTCCGGGACTGCCTGCTATGCGGGCTGAGGGACACAGAGACTCAGCGCGCGCTGATGAAAAGGGAACCGCCTCCCACGTGGCAACAAGTCCTCGACGGGGCGCAGGCCGCAGAGGCCACGTCGGCCGGGGTGCATGAGCTGCAGGACTGGCGCCCAAAGACTGCCAAGGCAGAGAGTTCGGTGCGCGCGGCCCGGCGGGCTTCGAACTCGTCTGCAGAGAGCAGCGACGACGAGGACGTCCGGAGGGTCCAGAGAGAGGGCCGGCGCTGCGATGGCTGCGGCGCCGCCCACGCCCGCACCAAATGCCCATTCCGCAAGGCCGAGTGCCACAACTGCGGCCGGCGCGGGCACATCGCCAAGGTCTGCCGGAAGCGACGCGAGGCCACCCGGAGTTCTCCAGACCGCTCGGCGAGGCAGGACCGCACCACGAGGCAGGACCGCACCACGAGGCCGAAGGACGGCACCCGGACCACGAGGACGCGGGACGGAGTAGGGCGAGTCTCCGACGACAGCGAGGACGACGCACCGGTTTGCAGCGTTTCCACGGAGCACCCCCGTTACTTCGTTGAGGTAGTAATACAAGGGGCCCCTGTTAGAATGGAGGTGGACTCGGGTTCTTCATACTCTATTATTTCCCAGGGGGAATTCATGAAAATCGCCCCCCGCGTGCGGCCCAAGCTCAAGGCGTTGAGGGCCACACTGAAGGACGTGCAAGGGAACCGCATCCCAGTGTTGGGGGTTGGGAAGTTCCAGGTCCAGTTCAAAAAGTACACCGCAACGCTTCCCCTAGTCGTCCTCAAGGGAGGTAGATGCAGCCTCCTCGGGACTCAATGGTTCCAGCCCCTGGGGTTGTTCATTGGGGGGGTGCACGCCGTGGGAGCACACGCCGCCGGGACTGATCCAATACAGAGCGTGTGCGACGCGCACCCCGAGGTCTTTAAAAAGGGGCTAGGAAAATTCAAAGGCCCCCCAGTGACTTTCGACCTGGACCCTGGAGTGCGTCCAATCAGACTTAAACCGCGTAGAGTGCCTTTCGCACTAAAGGACAAAATAGAGGCGGAGTTGGACAAATTGGTGGGCCAGGGGATTCTTGTTCCTGTTGATTCTGCGGAGTGGGAAACTCCAATCGTAACAGCGCTTAAGGCCAACGGGGAAGTCCGCATATGCGCTGATTACAAGTGCACCATCAATAAGGCGATCCGCCCTAATGCGTATCCGGTGCCGGTAGTCAGCCACTTGTTGGCCAGGTTACACGGGGGGAGGTGTTTCGCCAAACTCGACCTGGCCCAAGCCTACCAGCAACTCCCGGTGACCCCCGCCGCAGCAGCTGCACAGACCATAGTCACCCACAAAGGGGCGTTCCAGGTTTCGCGCCTCCAATTCGGCGTGAATTCGGCGCCCGGGATTTTCCAGTCATTGGTGGAACGCCTCCTGAAGGGGTTGGAGGGGGTGCTACCCTATTTTGATGACGTATTAATTACAGGGGGGAGCCGGGCCGAATTAGCAACAAGGTTGGGAAAGGTCCTGACAATATTCGAAAAGGCGGGGTTGAGGTTGCGGAAAGACAAATGCGTCTTCTTCGCTACAGAGGTTGAGTTCCTGGGGTTCCGTGTCACTCCCGAGGGAATTAGGCCAGCCCAATCCAAGGTAGCCGCCATCAAAAAGGCCCCTCGCCCCACCTCCAAGCCCGAGTTGCAGTCGTTCCTCGGCCTGCTCAACTTCTACCACTCCTTCCTTCCGCGGAAGGCAGCCGTGGCAGAACCGCTACACAAATTGTTAAAAAAGGACGAGGCATGGAAGTGGGGCGACGACCAGGAAAAGGCTTTCAATGACCTGAAGCGACTCCTGGCATCAGATGCTGTACTGACCCACTTCAATCCCAAACGCCCGGTGGTCCTGATATGCGATGCATCCCCGGTGGGGGTGGGGGCGGTGCTTTGCCACGTGCTGGAGAACGGCAGGGAGGCCCCGATAGCTTTCTACTCTAGATCCCTGTCCCAAGCGGAGAGGAACTATGCTCAGACAGACAGGGAGGCGCTAGCAATAATTGCGGGGACCAAGAAATTTCATGATTTTGTGTACGGCCGCCCCTTCACCATAGTGACGGATCACAAGCCTTTGCTGGGCATCTTCACCGCAGATAAGCCCACACCCCAGATCCTGTCCCCGAGAATGCTCAGGTGGGCCATTTTTCTCAACGCGTATCAGCACGCGTTGGTATACCGGCCCGGGAGGGAGATAAGCCATGCCGACGCTCTGTCGAGGTCCCCCATTCCCCGGGATTGCTGCCACGTGGGCGGAGTAGAGAGGGACCACCAGGTCTTAATGATAGAAGTCCTAGACTCCCCTCCAGTAGTACCGGCCGAAATCGCCAAAGCAACAGGCAAGGACAAAGCGCTGGCCACAGTTTGCTCCTGGGTGCAGAAAGGGTGGCCCGTGTCTTCCCCAGCAGCGGAATTCGATACATTTTTCAAAAAGAGATTAGAGTTGTCCCTAGAGAGGGGTTGCCTTTTGTGGGGACAGCGGGTAGTGATCCCCACGTCTCTCCGGCCGAGGGTGCTTAAACTGCTGCACGTCAGCCACCCGGGGATCGTACGCTCTAAGGCACTAGCCCGCAGTTATTTTTGGTGGCCCCAGTTAGACGCCGACATCGAACACATGGTCGGCACTTGCGAGGCGTGCCAAAGCTCTAGGCCAGAAGAGGCTCGCTCGCCACCCAGGGAATGGGACGCGGCAAGGGGGCCCTGGTCCCGAGTACACGTAGACTTTGCTGGCCCGTTCAGGGGAACGCTTTTCCTCCTCGTGGTGGACGCGTTCTCTAAGTGGTTGGAGGTCATTCCAGTCTCGAGCACCTCCTCGGCCACAACAATTAAACAGTTAAGGAGGGTCTTTTCCACGTTCGGTTTACCCGACACCCTCGTCAGCGATAACGCTAGCTGTTTCACGTCCGCCGAGTTCAGGGCATTCATGGAGCGCAACGCCATTCGGCACGTCACCTCCGCCCCCTTTCACCCGGCCACCAATGGCCAAGTAGAGCGCCTCGTGCGCACCACGAAAGACGCGCTACTGCGCATGGGTCCCGGAGACCTCGACCTGAAATTGTGCCAATTCCTGCTGAGATACAGGGTCACCCCATTAGCGTCAGGGTACTCCCCCGCGGAGCTGTTGATGCGCAGGAAGCTGGCCACGGGGATATCCAAGCTAGACCCCACGAGAGTAGAGGACAAAGGGCGGAACATAGGGGTGGAACCCACAAAGAGTTTCAGCATAGGCGCCCCAGTATACTGCAGAAATTACGCCAGCGCGGGGCCAGCCTGGGTGCCGGGCACCGTAGTAGATCAAACCGGCCCCGTCTCATACCGCGTAGAGACCAGTACAGGTTTCCTGTGGAGGCGACACGTGGACCAAGTCAGGCGTAGGGTCCCCGGAGAGCAAGACGCGGAGGAGATCAGCATTGAATCAGCGTTAGGGTACTCCCCCACCCGTTTAGCCCAAGGGGGAGAAAAAGGGGAGCATGGGTCCCCACCAAGGGGGGAGGAAAGGCAATCGATCCACGGAAATCTTTTGCGGGAGTCCCCGCCAGAGAGGAGGAGCCCCGGGTTGCGGGAGTCCCCGTCAGAAAGGAGGAGCCCCAACCACACTCAGACCCCGCGGAAACCGCGGAAGTCCCCCAGAGGCCCAGAGGCCCATAGAAGTTTAGACGTTGATTTACAGTACCAGGGGGAGTTAGCGGAGTGGTCCCCCACCCGTCCTAGCGAAAAGAGGGGTTTCAGTTCAGCCCCTGGTACTTCCAGTCCCAGTAGCCCCTGTGAGTTAGAATGCAACATAGCGCCCATGTTCCGGAGACCGACACCTCCAAGACCGGAGGCATCAGCGAGTCCGCCCACCACAGTCTTAAGGTCCCCCGAGCAGGGATCAGAAGGTAGCCGTTCCCCGAGGGCGACCTCATCGGTTCCGCGGTTCACACTAGGAGGGTCCCCGGGGTCCGAGGGCAATAGGCAGGGATTTACCTCCCAACTGTTCATCCCATTTCCTTCCCCAAGCGCAAGGCAGGCACGGACGCCCCACAGAGCCACTAACGAATCCCCGTTTCCCGTTGCAGGACAAGCACCCGCGGAGTCAGGGATCACGGGCTCTCCAGAATTAGGGCAGGCGCAAGCACGCCCCAAGCGAACGTGCGGCAAGCCACAATGGTTGAGGGACTTCGTCCCATCCTAGGGGGGAGGGATGTTATGTATGTATGTATGCATGCTCTTGATACTGTAAAGGCAAGATTGTAACCACTCCAGATACAAACGATATCAGCTGTAAAGGAACGCGAGCAGACAGCCTATAGAGGGCAGCTGCGAGCGTTCACTCTCACATGGTTCACATTGCGCAATCACGGACAGCCGCGGGAAAACCTTCCCCGCAAACAGCAGCAGGAAAGGAGGCGTGCCTGGGCGAGGCCACGCCGGTAGCAGCCAATGAGCTACCGTGCTACAGGATTCAAATGTGGAACGCTACTGTATATATTGAGATGTATCACCGCCATTACCTCATGCTTAACTGGAACCTCATGCAATAAACCTGTGTTAAACCAACCCTTCGGTTGTCCGGTCGTCTTTGGTCCCATACACTAAACCTTCTCAAATCTCTTGATCTAAATCTAGGCTGTAAGTAAGGTAGCACAGAGCTAAGTACCCACTCCTGTCATCTTCTTGAATTTTAAAAGTATATTGTAGCAAAAGTAGTTTACAGACTAACTAAGCAAATGAAACAGTTTTAAGTCAGAAAGCACACTGAAACAAAGAAAGCTTATCTAATTGTGGAAGCCCAGAGGGCCCCCCTTCTAGCTTAGAAACCCCTACATGACCTACACAGTGTTGAGCGCTGAACCAAGAGATAGTTCTGCCCCTTCCCTCTGGTTTTTATCTTCTCAAACAAGTTCCACCCTCTTGCCATTCCCCTAAAGGAATCCAGCCAATGACTATACAGTATCACATGTCTGTCCAATTTAAATTTTGTTTCTTCCAAACCACAAGGCTTGCATGTTTTGACTATCAATCCAGCTCTGGAATGCACCATAACTCCTCCCTTTCAGTACACATGCACACACCAATCTCAGACCCAATATGCATCCAGGCCCCATTTTAACTATGACAATCTGTGCATAGGAAATAAGAATGATTACCTTCTGGCTCAATACTGGGAAATAACCTCACCTTGATTTGTGTTCAAAAGTCTCTGGGAATCATATCTGAGCCTGTTTTAGTGCCCAACAATTTGTCCTTTTTTGTTTGATCTATGCTGCGTCCCTGTATAATAAAATGATACAATTTGTTTTGTTGGTCAGTACCATTGCTTCTGACCTGTGTCAGTGAAACCTGCTTATCAGAGAAGTGTATTTGATAGTGAAATGTTGTTTTTCTCCTGTTTTGACTCTATTCATCAGGCAAGCATTACAGCAGGTCAACCTGAAGTCACTAAAGTAATCTTTCATTCTTCTCTTCCCTGCCTATCATCCAGAAGTTGCTCCTGGTGTTTTATCAAGGGATGCACTGAAATAACACAAGGCTTATTTATAGTTTCATAATTCATGTAACTAAATGGCTGGGATGCCAGGTGACACAGAACCTTAAATCAAATTTACTGTGCTGTCTAGTGCTCAAAGGACAGCACCTTGCTTTTACTGCAAAATGTCATATTGCACCATAGATTTCTTATTAGCACAAATTGCTAGAACTATGTGGAAAATAAATCCTAGAGTATTCAAAATTGTGCCAGAATATTTGGCTTATGATATGTAGAATTTTTTCTGAATAGATTTTAATTTTAATATGGGACCATTTCTGTGCAGCCTGACTCAATGTTTACTTTAATAAAAATACAAAATGTCTCATATATTTTCAATTAGTGAAGGCAATTAAAGTTCTTTAAATCAGGGCAGACTTTCATCCTTCCTGCCATTGCTTTCTTCTTACGCTATATGTAAGGTTCCTAAGGGACAAACTGGCAAAAAGTAATCATTCTAAGCAAAATAGTTTTATTCAAATTATTTTTAGGGCTGGAGCCATTCCAGAATCTGGTATATTAGAACTGCTATAAAACATGAAATGAGTTTCTAAGCATGGCATTATAGAGTAGGCTCTACTAGATTCAGGTAACATAAAGATACTGACAAGACAGCAGTGGAAGATGCTGCACAGAGTGAGGACTGGTTGTGGTAGATGCGAAGACACTCTGTTCACACAGGGATGGAAGTCCTCTCCCCAATGTGACTCTGAAAAAGAAGACCAAACCATGGACCACATTATATTTAGGTGTCCTTTATGTGTATTTGGAGGTGAGATAAACCCTTCAATGGCTTTCAAACCTGGACATGGAACTCTAGCTAGAAACCTGAGATGGACAATGTGTGCTTTCTGTATATATCAACATTAATGTAGAGAACTGAAGGTCATCATAAAATAAATAAATAAATAGGAACTGACTACTAATACACTTTTACTGCCGATCACCTACTTCTCCTCCTTTAAAGTGGCCAAGCCTACAATTGTTTCCACAAAAACTATGGATGCACTTGTACATTTAAGGCGGTTTAGGATTTTCAATTCAAAGACCATATAAAGAGTTGTATCCTATCCTTGCACTCCTCGCCATATGAGTGCATATGAGAAACATATGAGAAGATCCACCCAATGTGTGAGATCATGACTTGATTGGATAACCCTATGCCTGGAGTGCCTGGAGTACCTGAACCCAATTTCTAGCATGCTGAGAGAATGGAAGACTGAAGTGTGCCAACTGAATATATTGACAATGGGACAGAGTTAATTCTCTACAGCAATTAACAGGAAAGTGTGGCTTTCGTTTCCAAACCAAAATTTCCTTCCTTGCACTCAAGATTACAAAAAGGCTTTCAATGAATGAAAGCAAAGCACACTAAATGTGAGCTACCTAGGTGAGAAAAAGAATGTGCTATGACAAGCAGACTTTTTGTGAGGTCCATGAAAGTACTACCCAGTCCAGAATGTACTGTATTTAATGGATGGAGCACATATTTACTTTTCCCTATATTTTATTCAGAATATGGAACAGTCAAACACAGAATAGTAAAAACATTTATTTGTCTTTGATCCTTAACATATATCATAAGGTAAAGGTAAAGGTTTCCCTTGCTCGAAAGCCAGTTGTATCTGACTCTAGGATTCAGTGCTCATCTCTATTTCAAAGCAGAAGAGCCAGCATTGTCTGCTTCAGCAGACGTTTCTGTGGTCATGTGGCAGGCATGACTAGACACCGGAGTGCACGAAATGCTGTTACCTTCCTACCCAAGTGGTCCCTATTTATCTACTTGCAATTTCTTGCTTTCAAACTGCTAGGTTGGCAGGAGCTGGGACAAAGACGGGAGCTCATTCTGTCCTGCAGTACTCGGGAACCGAACCGCTGACTTTCTGCCTCCCAGTCAGTGTCTTAGCCACTTGAACCACTGCAGTCCCTTTATATATCATAGTTGTTGGTTATGAATATGTATGAATGTAAAGGTGTCAGTTATTGTCATTTGCTATTGCACAGTTGCCTTTCGTCTATAGCACAGCTGTTCAGGTGTTGGTTTGGAGAAGAAGAAAGCAAAAAGCAACAGCAATAACAAAACAAAACAGAAGATCATGCAAAAGAGGAAAAAGTGGGGTGAGTTAGTTGAATCCTTTCTCACTGTAAAATATACTCTTTTTATCTCCAGAAAATAAACCTCATTCAGAAGGTTTATGTAAACAAGTTGAGATCAGCCATCTTTAACAAGAAGCCTAATTAAAGGCTTCTTTGTTTAAAAGCAATCACGAATTTGAGGATGGAGTATTTTTGTCAATCCATACACAATTGAAATTGTGAAATCCCAGTGCTTCACCTTCTAAGCCAAAAATAAAATCCTTGAACAAGTGTACATTTATGTTCTGAATCAGTCAGCAATACAGTTAATTGTTTCTTCAATTAACCTTTCTGCCCTGAAAAATAGAACTACACACCATACATAATCAGCAGATTTGCTGCCATCATATTTTCAACCTTGCCCCCCCCCCCACTAGTAATTGCAAGGTTTTTGTTAGTCCTTCAGCAGAATGAGAATAGTTCCCTCAGAGCAGAGATAAATAATTTTAGAAGGTTTGATTGAAGTGTATTGTTTTCTTAGCTAATTAATTGGATGTAAAACATCAAGAAAGTCAGTGATAGAAACATGACTGTGACAACTTTTATTAGCATAGGAAAGCATCAAATATCCATTTCTCACTGGTTGTCTTGATTATGGCATAACTTACTGCCCTCTCTGTGGTCCCTTCCAGAGTGTTTAAACAGTATCCATATCTGCACTTCCATTATCTTCTTTCTTGCTTTCTCCTCTCATGTATGGGGGCTCAGTTTTGATATTAAGAATATGGAATATGAGACCTTCCCTGCATAAGTGGTTCTGGATAACATTTAAGAACCTCAAGGAATGAAGAAGCAGATGGATTAAGTAGTGAAATTCAGCACTTTATTAGTGGGGTTTGAACACAGTTTGGATGGGGCAAAACTCGGACTTATATACACTAACAGTAACAGTAACAATAATGCAACAAGCCCATTGGCTAACAGAGTGTGCACATTTTTCGATCCACTTATTTGCATAAGAATAGATACATGAAAAAAAGATACATTCCGCTCCTATAAACAGTAACAGTAACAATAATACAACAAGCCCATTGGCTAACAGAGTGTGCACATTTTTCGATCCATTTATTTGCATAAGAATAGATACATGAGAAAAGATACATTCCACTCCTATAAACTGTAACAATAATACAACAAGCCCATTGCTAACAGAATGGGCACATTTTTTGATCCACTTATTTGCATAAGAATAGATACATGAGAAAAGATACATTCCGCTTCTGTCAGAAAACATAGTTAACATACATAACAGAACCACACCAGCTTACTACTTCTCTTTTGTGGTTCAGGCCTCTTTCTTATTGTGTTTAGGCTATAGCAACAGATGAAAAGTTGCACGAAGAAAGGGACCCCCCCCCTTTATATACAAGATGCTATAAGAATACATTGCAAAGTCTTTTCAAATATATTAATAGTTCTTCAAAATACACTTATTTCAGCAAACTTCGCTTATTTGTATTTTTAAAATAATTTTTATTAATTTTATATAAGTCAACATACATAAAATAAACATTGTATATTAAAAATAAAACTATAATAATAACAAAAAATAAAAAGGACAGAATAAAAGAATACACACACATTAATACTAAAATATTTCAACTTTTTACAGACAACATTTATCATGCTCCTCAGGTTCTATCCATTCTTATTTTTAACCGATTCATCTTATCAAATATTTCCTCTTTTAATAAACAATATTTCTATTATCTATTATTTATAATCATAATACATAATTCTATCATTCTCTTATATTTGTCTATTAGCGTAATATTACATAAGAAAAGCATATATCATTTTTGTAAAATACATCAAGTAATAATAACACCCAGTGATATATACAAGTTGTGAGGATCACAGTCTTTTGTATTTCTAATCTTTCCAAAAACTCATGTGATATGGTACTGGTTTGTTTCGTTTGTCATCTACCAATGCATATTCCACAAAAGGTTTCCATATTTCCCAAAGCTTGTTCTCTTTCATTATCCCTTTTTTAATGTTCAATTCCCCTGTCAATTTGTCATTTAACACAATTTCCCACATTCCTTTGTACCATTCTTCTATTTTAAAATTTAAATCATTTTTCCAATTTCTTGCTATGCATTGCCTTGCAGCAGACAACATTATAGAAAACAGTTCTTTTTTGTTTTTACATATAGTCAAATCTTCTATTTCTGTCAATAAGGCAGTACTTGACTCCAATTTTAAATCCACTTTCAAAATGCCGCCAATCTCCTTTTCTATTTGTTTCCAAAAAGCATTTGCCACTTTACAACTCCACCACATATGTTCATATGTCCCAAGTTTGCTTTTACATCTCCAGCAATTCTTTGTTTTAGTATTATCCATTTGATAAAGTCTGATTGGAGTCAAGGAGTATTTGGAAAAGAAAAAAGGGGTTAAAATTACTCAAGAACATAGGAATAGGATGGAAGAAATAATAACAGAGAAGGAAATTAAAGTGATTATACAAAAATGAAAATGAATAAAACCCCAGGAGAGGATGGTTTTCCTGCAGAATTTTATAAAGAATTTAAGGAGTTGGTGATCCCAACTTCATGGTATAGATCAATAATTGTTTTAATTCCTAAACCTGGAAAGAACCCAGAAAAGGTTGATGCTTATAGGCCAATTTCATTAATAAATCAAGATGCTAAAATTTTTACCGCAATATTGGCAAATAGATTAAATGAATTTATGAAAGACTATATAGACAAAGATCAAGTGGTTTTTTTTGAAGGGTAGGTATATGACAGACCTCACAAGGATTATTGTGGACCTAATGGACATTGTGGATCAAAAGAAGGAAAAAAATGGACTTTTATCTTTAGATATTTTTAAAGCATTTGATTCCCTTCAATGGGTTACAATTAAAGAAATTATAAGAAACTATGGTTTTGGCACAAAATTTATAAAGTTAATTGATCAGTTATATCAAAAAGGCTTAACTAGAATAAGGGTAAATGAAATATTTACAGATGATATAAGTCTTGAAGCTGGGACTAGACAAGAATGTCCACTGTCCCCAATATTATTTGTAATAGTCATGAAACTATTAGCTTTGTCTATAAGGGAGGATAAAAAAAATTGAAGGAATAGAAGATATAAAAATAAGCCTATATGCAGATGATACAATGATTATAATGAAAAATCCAGTACAAGCAAAGGAACGGATTCAGATACGATACATCTCGGTGAATTTGAGGAAATGACAGAATTAAAAGTAAATTGGGATAAGACTGAAGCAATATATAGTAAGGTTGGTGAAGAAGAAAAAAAGAAAATAAGGGGAAAATATAACATACAGATTAAAAGTAGTGTTAAATATTTGGGAATAAATATTTCTATAAAATGGAATTATGATAAACAAAAAGTGGAAATCAAGGAAAAAATAAAACAGTATAGTAAGCTAAATTTATCTTGGTTTGGTAGGATTGCACTATGTAAAATGAAATTATTACCTAAAATAATTTTTTTGTTTGATGTCCTGCCAATCCAAATAAAGGAAAAAGATATAATGACATTTCAGAATATGTTAAATACTTACCAAGAGTTTCAAAGAGCTTATGGTACTTGCCTATTTGTATTTAAAATATTTAAAAAATAGCTGCAGACATATTTTCATTGGTGTCAGAATGAAGGATTCTAATCTAGCCTTCTTGATCCAATAGACTTCTATAAGAAAGTAACCATAGATCTTTTGAAGAACTCAGTCTCAGACAGAAGAGCTCACCTAGTGTTGTCAGTGTAAAGGAATTGGCATTTAAAAAGAGTGAACTTTGCTCTCATCAAAGTTGTTTGCTGCTTGAAGTAAAAATGTTTTGCTTCATTCTTATTCTATGATGTAATACTCTGACAGGTGTTAGTTAGAACAGATGTTTAGACAAATATGTCCATTCAGACACCTGCATGTCAATGTGCAGACTCGAAGTCTGAGACCCAGACACTTTGTCCATCTCACTAGATAAGAGATGGAACAAGAGATAATGGACTCACGTAATTTGCAGATGTCCCTAACAGGTGGGTAGGGGGGCTAACACCCACACAGCCAGCCAGCTTGTCTCCTCGAGACATAGTTGGCAATTTTCACATATTTATGATGCAGGTGTTTGAATGAGAAGTGTATAAATAAGAATCCTTTTCCTCTGATGTTTAGAAGAGAAGAAGAGAAGAGAAGTTACCTCTCATTTCCACATAGGCCAGACCACGACAGTCTGAATCTATGAGGGGCTCTACGCCCCGCTTTCTTAGATCTATTTAGACAGCTTAGTTATTCATGTTTATGTTTTGTTTATGATTTCTTTTTGTATTCCTGAATTTTATTATAACTGTATATTAATCTACCTCTATATTGTAAGCCAATAAAGTGCTGCTATTTGAATACTGGGTAGATTGCTTTTATTCACCTCTTAGTTTAAAGAGGGAATTTTTAAGTGTTCAACCAGAAGATATTTTATCTTTGAAAAGTGCCAGGCTGTGCTCTCAACAGAAGGGAGGTAGAAGTAAAATCTTAGCCTGCGGTAGGAACTCCTTATCTACCGACCATTCATCATTTTTCAAGGAGAAAACTGGACTCTTGGAGTGCCTCACAAGGAGAGATTTGTAGATGGGCATCATTTGGGTTATGAGACTGAATTCTCATAAATTTCCCATGCAGCTATTTTAATTGTCAGCTGAAGCTGGTTATCTCAGAGGGAGACGGTTCATCTCAGAGCTCCGTTAACTGGGAAGCCCTAGTTAGAATCTCTGAGAAAGTTTTTTTTTTTTTTTACAAAACTCTCGGCACTTCACTATAAATCTTTGGACTGTTATCTGCTTCAAAACCCTGAGCAGAATTTTAGTCTAAAGACCCCCGAGCACTCGTGACAGTCAGTCCCAATTCATTTGCCCAACAAAATGAATGTAAATGGAGGACACTGCTTCTTCAGTAGTGGATTTGGCTCCAGGGTCTGCTCACTGGCTTGATTGTCATTGCCATGGAGAAGCCTAGGGAGCTGCTAGGGGAGGACTTCTGGGTCCTCCTTCCCATTACTTATTGAATGTTTCAATATGTACAAACCCACTTGTGGCAGAAGAACTGCATGGCTAAGTAGTTCTACATTTCTCTTTTTGACTGTATGTGATCCCATGTGGCCATTCTCCTTTTTCTCAATGAAATGTTTAGCATTTTGCTTACTTGATGGACCATTGTCCATGATCAAGCAAATTTAACGAGATAGGGAAAGCACTAGCTTCTCTGGTATTGCACCTCGTGTCAGTTCCATGGTGTCCTCTCCTATTTGAGAAGCAATTACACACGTGAGCCATGAACAACTATAACTGTACTCTGTAATCATTTGATCCTTTATCAGCCTTGATTTTCTTCACTGCTGTATGTACAGGAACCTCTAAGCAAAGTGTGTCTTCATTATCCATATGTTGAGTGGCAAACTATATCTTTATCTCAACTACATCTTCTTGCCAATTTATATTCATTTTACAGCAACCATTTATACCTTAGTTTCTATGAAAGTCCAAATGGAACAAAAATGTCCACAAAGAGGGTGACTCTCATTCTTATAGTTGTTTAGTTCTGCAAATTATTTATCTCTCTAAACTATCAGTGGACTGCTGAAGAGTTGTTTTCTCTCTCTTTTTCTTTAATTTTATTAGGCTCTGCTGAATATAAAGTCTAGACCTATTGGTGTTTGTGCAAAGGTTAATTTGTCACAGAAAATTGCCTCTAACTAATGAGCGACTGGGTGCATTAAGAGTGGAGTGCACCTAAACTGTGGAGTGCCCTGCTAATGCTTGACCTGATACAAGAGCAGGCAAATTCCTCTTCACCTCTCTAGACTGGACTGGCGAATCTCTAGCCCTGTGCAGTGCTGATCCTATCAAGAGAGCATTTACTTTTTATTTCTTCAGATGCTAGGTAGTATACACTCTTAACACTGAAAGAGTGGTATATGATATATATACACTGTAAAAGGGATGCGAGATAAATGAGTTTCCTCTCGATTGCTAGACATGCGCTCCAAAGGAACCAATGAGCATCTCTCCTTAACTTATATTTCATCTGTGTTAACCAATCAGCTATGTTTCACCACTTAATTTATTGTTCAGTTGCACAGTCGATTCCGACCCTTTGTGACCCTATGGACCATTGCCCTCCAGACACCTCTGTCCTCCACCATCCTCCTAAGCCCGCCTAGCTCTGTGCCCACTGCATCTACCACACCATCCATCCATCTCATCTTTGGATGCCCCCTTCTTCTTTTGCCCTCTACCTTTCCCAGCACCAAGGCCTTCTCAAGTGAGTCCTCCCTTCTCATTTGGTGTCCCTTCTCATTTGGTGTCACCACTTAAACAAATATACAAAAAGTTTACAAAATTTGTGGATTTCCCCGTCATATTTGTTGAAGGAGAGATTTCAAATTAAAATTTTAATTCATAAGTGAATGTGAAATAATTTGAAATTCAAATGCTTTAGATTTGTTAATTTCTTTTGATTTGATTAACTTTAAATTATGCCTACAAATAATCCCAGTCAATAATCTAGAATAATACATACACATGCACTTCCTATTTTGAGTTTGTTGTTGTTACCTGTTGTCAAGTCGTCTTTGACTTATAATCATTCTATGAATAAGAGATCTCTGAAATGTTCTGTCCTCAACAACCCTGCTCTTTTCTCAGTATTATAGTCTTTCACAAAGAATCTTGCATTCTCTTGATGTGACTCAGCTTCATCATTTTTGCCTCCAGAGATAGTTCAGGCTTGATTTGCTCTAGGACCAATTTGTTTTTGTTTTCCTGGTAGTCCAGGTTATCAGCAAAGCTCTCCTCCTGCACCATATCTGAAATGAATCAATTTTTTTATTCTGCTAACTTTCTTTACTGTCCAGCTCTCACATTCATACATGCTGATGAGGAATATGTTAGTATGAGTGATCTTGGTCCTGATCTCAAGTGAAAAATCCTTACACGTTGATCTTTACTAATTACTTCATTGCTGTTCTCATGAGTCTCAGTCATCTTCTGATTTCTTGACTGCAGTTTCCACTTGGATTGATGATTCCACCACGTTATAGAAAATCTCTCAATATCTTCGCTGTTGCCTTGAAAGTTGTATAGTTCTTCCATAGGGATATTTTTTGTTTTTGTTTTTCTGTTCAGTTGCAATTTTGCTTGGACACATTTTTCTTTCATTTTAATTAAAAACCGTTTCAAGTCATTGCTATTTTTGCCAGTAAGATGGTGACATCTGCACATCTTAAATTATTTCTTCCACAATTTTTCATTCCTACTTTATCTAAATCTGTTCCAGCTCTCCATATGATATGTTCTGTGTACATATTGAACAGATAAGGGGATAAAAATGCACCCTTGTCTGACACTTGTCAGGTTACACATCAGGACAAAAAAGTTTTGAGGCATCCCCAGTTCTTTTAGAAATACCCATCATTTCTCGTGATCTTATAGACTATGCTGTAGTCTATAAAGCATAGAATAATCTTCTTCTGAAATTCTTTGGTGCACTCCAGTATCGAATGAATATTTGCAATAAGAGTTCTAGTGCCTTTTCTTGTTCAGGATGCAGCTTGAACATCAGGCATTTTTTTTCCATATAAGATAAAACTCTTTGTTGGTTAAAAGAGAAAATCTACCAGTGCACAATAACAAATGGGACTTTGAAAAAGATCACAATGTCAACTACCTTTCTGTAATTTAATAGAAGTGGAAAAGAAGAAAATTAGGGCCTATTATTATTATTATTATTATTATTTATTAAATTTATATACCGCAATTCTCAGCCCAAGGACCGACTCAATGCGGTTTACAAGATAGGAATACAACACAGTAATACAGCATAACAATCCCACAAAAAAATACAATATATCACAATACATTACAATATATTCATTAAACCACAATATAATCAATAATCAAAGCATACAATATCAAAAATACCAAAGTTACAAAGGACAAAATTCCACAGGTAATGGAGCCATCAGCTCAACAGTTCCACTAAATGACCCTGGCGGCCCCCGGCCCTTTATCCCTCCCGGTGGAGCAGGGAGGGAAGGCGGGACCCCTCGCAGCTGCGCGGCGCTCTGGGCGGCGGTCTTCGGCCTGGCCCCGGCGGCCCCCGGCCCTTTATCCCTCCCGGTGGAGCAGGGAGGGAAGGCGGGACCCCTCGCAGCTGCGCGGCGCTCTGGGCGGCGGTCTTCGGCCTGGCCCCGGCGGCCCCCGGCCCTTTATCCCTCCCGGTGGAGCAGGGAGGGAAGGCGGGACCCCTCGCAGCTGCGCGGCGCTCTGGGCGGCGGTCTTCGGCCTGGCCCCGGCGGCCCCCGGCCCTTTATCCCTCCCGGTGGAGCAGGGAGGGAAGGCGGGACCCCTCGCAGCTGCGCGGCGCTCTGGGCGGCGGTCTTCGGCCTGGCCCCGGCGGCCCCCGGCCCTTTATCCCTCCCGGTGGAGCAGGGAGGGAAGGCGGGACCCCTCGCAGCTGCGCGGCGCTCTGGGCGGCGGTCTTCGGCCTGGCCCCGGCGGCCCCCGGCCCTTTATCCCTCCCGGTGGAGCAGGGAGGGAAGGCGGGACCCCTCGCAGCTGCGCGGCGCTCTGGGCGGCGGTCTTCGGCCTGGCCCCGGCGGCCCCCGGCCCTTTATCCCTCCCGGTGGAGCAGGGAGGGAAGGCGGGACACCTCGCAGCTGCGCGGCGCTCTGGGCGGCGGTCTTCGGCCTGGCCCCGGCGGCCCCCGGCCCTTTATCCCTCCCGGTGGAGCAGGGAGGGAAGGCGGGACCCCTCGCAGCTGCGCGGCGCTCTGGGCGGCGGTCTTCGGCCTGGCCCCGGCGGCCCCCGGCCCTTTATCCCTCCCGGTGGAGCAGGGAGGGAAGGCGGGACCCCTCGCAGCTGCGCGGCGCTCTGGGCGGCGGTCTTCGGCCTGGCCCCGGCGGCCCCCGGCCCTTTATCCCTCCCGGTGGAGCAGGGAGGGAAGGCGGGACACCTCGCAGCTGCGCGGCGCTCTGGGCGGCGATCTTCGGCCTGGCCCCGGCGGCCCCCGGCCCTTTATCCCTCCCGGTGGAGCAGGGAGGGAAGGCGGGACCCCTCGCAGCTGTGCGGCGCTCTTCCCTATGCCTATGCTACAAATCTTGATGTTCATCAACTCTCTCTAAAGAGCAGGGAGGAGGCAACATTTATGATCTTTACGGTCATTACCAATAACTGAAATGCAAAGAAATTGGCTTTTTTTGCTGCAAGGACATCAAGCAAACTACATACCTATTTTCCCAAGTCGCTTTTGGCATGTAGTTAATTGTACTCAGAAGAAGGACAAAAATCTATTTGTAGTGAATAAGAACATGATGTTGATTGTTACCTGTTAAAATGTTTCACCTAGTAAACAGCAAGACACTTAAATTACCTCTCTGTATTTCAACTGCCTCGGCAAAAGAATTCCTTGCAGAACAGTGGTGCTCAATATATAAATTACTATGCCTCAGAACACAATAGCAACTTCATTCTCTGATATCTCACAGGCAATCCACGCAATGTAGCAAAAATCTACCATCTAAAGGTTAAGGGGATAGAATTGATGTTTCTGAAGAAGTGAAACACAGGAATGCATTCTAGTGTGCAAATCTTATTAAACCCCAATAGAAAGTAAACACAGGTCCCTCCATCTTCTTTTGAATGGCTACTTTTTTTATTTGCAGCAGTGTTTTGCTGATGCTTTGTATCTGTCATTTATATATAGTAGAGGTATTTGGCTGCTTACCAAAAGAGAACATCAAATAGTGATGATTGGAGTAACTTGTACTATAAGCACAACCAACAAGGAGTGCAACATAACATTAAATTAAATGTGTATCACAACTTTTGTGCCTTGGGGAAAAGCTGAGCAAAGTTATCCAGTGATTATACTTCCATCAGCATGTCATTAACAACTCCAGATGGCAGTACTTTAACTGCAAAGACTGCCAGGTGGAATGAAGAGGCTAAAAATAACCAAAGAGCAGAGTGTGACCTCGCCACAGCTGAAACTCTGATCTTTTGGGGGAAACACAGGGAAGCATTAGTCAGACCTATACTATTTTGGTTACAAATAAGCAAATCCAATGGAATGGGTTTAATAAAGTATTTTAAAACCAAAAACCCATATACAATTCCTTGTATTTTCTCTGTGGATTTACAGACCATTCTTCCTTCAGATACGTCATGCATTTTCTCTTGTTTCCCCTGGAAAGAACAGTTTTTAGGAAGCAGATGCTGCCCTTGCTTTGAAAACAGCTACAATGTTGAGAAACGTGCTTAGTAAATAATTAAAGATCCTGATTAATTTCTTCTTCAGTTTATCAGTTTTGTTGTTCAGTTGCACAGTCGGTTCCGACTCTTTGTGACCCTATGGACCATTGTCCTCCAGGCACCTTTATCCTCCACCATCTTCCTCAGCTCGCCCAGCTCTGTGCCCATTGTGTTTACAATACCATCTAGCCATCTCAACTTTGGCCGCCCCCTTCTTCTTTTGCCCTCCACTTTTCCCAGCATCAAGGCCTTCTCAAGTGAATCCTCCCTTCTCATTTGATGTCCAAAGTACTTCAGCTTTGTCTTTACCATTTGACCTTCCAATGAGCAGTCAGGGTTGATTTCTTGTAATATTGACCTATTTGTTCCCCTCATTGTCCATGGGACTCTCAAAACTCTTCTCCAACACCACATTTCAAAGGCAGATCTATTCTTCTGTGCTCAGCCTTCCTAATGGTCCAGCTCTCACACCCATACATTACCACCAGGAATACCATTGCTTTGACTATACAAATTTTTGTTCTCAAGGTGATGTCTCTACTTTTCACTATGTTTCCCAGGTTTCTTATAGCGTGTCTCCCCAGAATCAGTTGTCTTTTTATTTCATGGCTGCAGTCACCATCTGCAGTGATCTTAAATCCTAAGAAAGTAAAATCTGTCACTGCTTCTACTTCTTCCCCATCTGCCATTATCTTGGTTTTCTTGATATTGAGTCTCAAGCCAGCTTTTGCACTCTCGTCCTTCAGCCCAATCAAGAGATTCTTTAGGTCTTCCTTACTTTCTACCATTAGGGTGGTATCGTCTGCATATCTCAGATTGTTGATGTTTCTCCCAGCAATTTTAATCCCATATTGTGATTCCTCCATCCCTGCACTGCGCATTATGTGCTCTGTGTATAAGTTGAATAAACATGGTGACAAAATGCAGCCTTGTCTTACTCCTTTTCCTATTCCAAACCACTCTGTCATTCCATGTGCTGTCCTAACTGTTGCTTCTTGGTTCATGTACAGATTTCTCATGAGGCATATGAGATGCTCTGGTATTCCCATCTCTTTAATTACTTGCCACATCTATTTTAATCCATTCCTGCATTGCGCTTTATGTGCTCTGTGTATAAGTTGAATAAGCAGGGTGATAAAATGCAGCCTTGTCTTACTCCTTATCAGTAATTAAATTATAAGTAATTTAAAGAATAAGAATAATGTAAAATAACTTAGTTTCAAATAACCAAAACCATCTGCATGACAGATCAAGTGCCAGGTCATACATTTAAATGAATTTTCAGTTAGTTCATTGCTTCCAGAGTGGAAGAGGACAAAGAATGGCCAGCAAAGGAAGGACTAAATCGTGTCCATGCTGCCATTGCATTGCATTTTTGACCAACAGAAAGTAGCATTTAACAGAACATTCCAAATCTTGACTCCTTGCTCCTGGAGAGTGCAGGAAATAGGAGAAGGTTCCTGACTCTACAATGATATGGTGGGCTTTCAGCTCTCATTGAATATTGCGAAGTTATGGTGACCTTGCAGTGGGAATGTTCAGCCAAGCAGTGAGAGTCATTGCCACATATACCTAGACGGGACAAGCCCTTCATCTTCTGGACAGGAATTTAAATAGACACACCAGGTTCTTTAACATTTTTTGATGAAGAAACCATGAAGGCAATGCAAGCGCGGCGCCAAAATGGCCGCCGCGCTCTTTGCGCCCCCCCCCCACCGGACTTGGACATCCGGGTAGTTAGGGGGCGTGGCCAGCACCCTTTAAAAGGGGTGGCCACGAGACAGCCGCGCTGCTCTCTCTCCTTTCCGCCTCCTTCAAGAGGCTGGCTTTTGCTAGCCTCTGTCGAGGCTTTGGTTTTGAGCCCTAGAGGCGCGATTGGCTTTAGAAGAGGAATTTGCTCCGTCGCTTTAGTGTATGGGACCAAAGACGACCGGACAACCGAAGGGTTGGTTTAACACAGGTTTATTGCATGAGGTTCCAGTTAAGCATGAGGTAATGGCGGTGATACATCTCAATATATACAGTAGCGTTCTTCATTTGAATCCTGTAGCACGGTAGCTCATTGGCTGCTACCGGCGTGGCCTCGCCCAGGCACGCCTCCTTTCCTGCTGCTGTTTGCGGGGAAGGTTTTCCCGCGGCTGTCCGTGATTGCGCAATGTGAACCATGTGAGAGTGAACGCTCGCAGCTGCCCTCTATAGGCTGTCTGCTCGCGTTCCTTTACAGCTGATATCGTTTGTATCTGGAGTGGTTACAATCTTGCCTTTACAGTATCATGAGCATGCATACATACATACATAACATCCCTCCCCCCTAGGATGGGACGAAGTCCCGCAACCATTGTGGCTTGCCGCACGTTCGCTTGGGGCGTGCTTGCGCCTGCCCTAATTCTGGAGAGCCCGTGATCCCTGACTCCGTGGGTGCTTGTCCTGCAACGGGAAACGGGGATTCGTTAGTGGCTCTGTGGGGCGTCCGTGCCTGCCTTGCGCTTGGGGAAGGGAATGGGATGAACAGTTGGGAGGTAAATCCCTGCCTATTGCCCTCGGACCCCGGGGACCCTCCTAGTGTGAACCGCGGAACCGATGAGGTCGCCCTTGGGGAACGGCTACCTTCTGATCCCTGCTCGGGGGACCTTAAGACTGTGGTGGGCGGACTCGCTGATGCCTCCGGTCTTGGAGGTGTCGGTCTCCAGAACATGGGCGCTATGTTGCATTCTAACTCACAGGGGCTACTGGGACTGGAAGTACCAGGGGCTGAACTGAAACCCCTCTTTTCGCTAGGACGGGTGGGGGACCACTCCGCTAACTCCCCCTGGTACTGTAAATCAACGTCTAAACTTCTATGGGCCTCTGAGCCTCTGGGGGACTTCCGCGGTTTCCGCGGGGTATGAGTGTGGTTGGGGCTCCTCCTTTCTGACGGGGACTCCCGCAACCCGGGGCTCCTCCTCTCTGGCGGGGACTCCCGCAAAAGATTTCCGTGGATCGATTGCCTTTCCTCCCCCCTTGGTGGGGACCCATGCTCCCCTTTTCCTCCCCCTTGGGCTAAACGGGTGGGGGAGTACCCTAACGCTGATTCAATGCTGATCTCCTCCGCGTCTTGCTCTCCGGGGACCCTACGCCTGAGTTGGTCCACGTGTCGCCTCCACAGGAAACCTGTACTGGTCTCTACGCGGTATGAGACGGGGCCGGTTTGATCTACTACGGTGCCCGGCACCCAGGCTGGCCCCGCGCTGGCGTAATTCCTGCAGTGTACTGGGGCGCCTATGCTGAAACTCTTTGTGGGTTCCACCCCTATGTTCCGCCCTTTGTCCTCTACTCTCGTGGGGTCTAGCTTGGATATCCCCGTGGCCAGCTTCCTGCGCATCAACAGCTCCGCGGGGGAGTACCCTGACGCTAATGGGGTGACCCTGTATCTCAGCAGGAATTGGCACAATTTCAGGTCGAGGTCTCCGGGACCCATGCGCAGTAGCGCGTCTTTCGTGGTGCGCACGAGGCGCTCTACTTGGCCATTGGTGGCCGGGTGAAAGGGGGCGGAGGTGACGTGCCGAATGGCGTTGCGCTCCATGAATGCCCTGAACTCGGCGGACGTGAAACAGCTAGCGTTATCGCTGACGAGGGTGTCGGGTAAACCGAACGTGGAAAAGACCCTCCTTAACTGTTTAATTGTTGTGGCCGAGGAGGTGCTCGAGACTGGAATGACCTCCAACCACTTAGAGAACGCGTCCACCACGAGGAGGAAAAGCGTTCCCCTGAACGGGCCAGCAAAGTCTACGTGTACTCGGGACCAGGGTCCCCTTGCAGCGTCCCATTCCCTAGGTGGCGAGCGAGCCTCTTCTGGCCTAGAGCTTTGGCACGCCTCGCAAGTGCCGACCATGTGTTCGATGTCGGCGTCTAACTGGGGCCACCAAAAATAACTGCGGGCTAGTGCCTTAGAGCGTACGATCCCCGGGTGGCTGACGTGCAGCAGTTTAAGCACCCTCGGCCGGAGAGACGTGGGGATCACTACCCGCTGTCCCCACAAAAGGCAACCCCTCTCTAGGGACAACTCTAATCTCTTTTTGAAAAATGTGTCGAATTCCGCTGCTGGGGAAGACACGGGCCACCCTTTCTGCACCCAGGAGCAAACTGTGGCCAGCGCTTTGTCCTTGCCTGTCGCTTTGGCGATTTCGGCCGGTACTACTGGAGGGGAGTCTAGGACCTCTATCATTAAGACCTGGTGGTCCCTCTCTACTCCGCCCACGTGGCAGCAATCCCGGGGAATGGGGGACCTCGACAGAGCGTCGGCATGGCTTATCTCCCTCCCGGGCCGGTATACCAACGCGTGCTGATACGCGTTGAGAAAAATGGCCCACCTGAGCATTCTCGGGGACAGGATCTGGGGTGTGGGCTTATCTGCGGTGAAGATGCCCAGCAAAGGCTTGTGATCAGTCACTATGGTGAAGGGGCGGCCGTACACAAAATCATGAAATTTCTTGGTCCCCGCAATTATTGCTAGCGCCTCCCTGTCTGTCTGAGCATAGTTCCTCTCCGCTTGGGACAGGGATCTAGAGTAGAAAGCTATCGGGGCCTCCCTACCGTTCTCCAGCACGTGGCAAAGCACTGCCCCCACCCCCACCGGGGATGCATCGCATATCAGGACCACCGGGCGTTTGGGATTGAAGTGGGTCAGTACAGCATCTGATGCCAGGAGTCGCTTCAGGTCATTGAAAGCCTTTTCCTGGTCGTCGCCCCACTTCCATGCCTCGTCCTTTTTTAACAATTTGTGTAGCGGTTCTGCCACGGCTGCCTTCCGCGGAAGGAAGGAGTGGTAGAAGTTGAGCAGTCCGAGGAACGACTGCAACTCGGGCTTGGAGGTGGGGCGAGGGGCCTTTTTGATGGCGGCTACCTTGGATTGGGCTGGCCTAATTCCCTCGGGAGTGACACGGAACCCCAGGAACTCAACCTCTGTAGCGAAGAAGACGCATTTGTCTTTCCGCAACCTCAACCCCGCCTTTTCGAATATTGTCAGGACCTTTCCCAACCTTGTTGCTAATTCGGCCCGGCTCCCCCCTGTAATTAATACGTCATCAAAATAGGGTAACACCCCCTCCAACCCCTTCAGGAGGCGTTCCACCAATGACTGGAAAATCCCGGGCGCCGAATTCACGCCGAATTGGAGGCGCGAAACCTGGAACGCCCCTTTGTGGGTGACTATGGTCTGTGCAGCAGCTGCGGCGGGGGTCACCGGGAGTTGCTGGTAGGCTTGGGCCAGGTCGAGTTTGGCGAAACACCTCCCCCCGTGTAACCTGGCCAACAAGTGGCTGACTACCGGCACCGGATACGCATTAGGGCGGATCGCCTTATTGATGGTGCACTTGTAATCAGCGCATATGCGGACTTCCCCGTTGGCCTTAAGCGCTGTTACAATTGGAGTTTCCCACTCCGCAGAATCAACAGGAACAAGAATCCCCTGGCCCACCAATTTGTCCAACTCCGCCTCTATTTTGTCCTTTAGTGCGAAAGGCACTCTGCGCGGTTTAAGTCTGATTGGACGCACTCCAGGGTCCAGGTCGAAAGTCACTGGGGGGCCCTTGAATTTTCCTAGCCCCTTTTTAAAAACCTCGGGGTGCGCGTCGCACACGCTCTGTATTGGATCAGTCCCGGCGGCGTGTGCTCCCACGGCGTGCACCCCCCCAATGAACAACCCCAGGGGCTGGAACCATTGAGTCCCGAGGAGGCTGCATTTACCTCCCTTGAGGACGACTAGGGGAAGCGTTGCGGTGTACTTTTTGAACTGGACCTGGAACTTCCCAACCCCCAACACTGGGATGCGGTTCCCTTGCACGTCCTTCAGTGTGGCCCTCAACGCCTTGAGCTTGGGCCGCACGCGGGGGGCGATTTTCATGAATTCCCCCTGGGAAATAATAGAGTATGAAGAACCCGAGTCCACCTCCATTCTAACAGGGGCCCCTTGTATTACTACCTCAACGAAGTAACGGGGGTGCTCCGTGGAAACGCTGCAAACCAGCGCGTCGTCCTCGCTGTCGTCGGAGACTCGCCCTACTCCGTCCCGCGTCCTCGTGGTCCGGGTGCCGTCCTTCGGCCTCGTGGTGCGGTCCTGCCTCGTGGTGCGGTCCTGCCTCGCCGAGCGGTCTGGAGAACTCCGGGTGGCCTCGCGTCGTTTCCGGCAGACCTTGGCGATGTGCCCGCGCCGGCCGCAGTTGTGGCACTCGGCCTTGCGGAATGGGCATTTGGTGCGGGCGTGGGCGGCGCCGCAGCCATCGCAGCGCCGGCCCTCTCTCTGGACCCTCCGGACGTCCTCGTCGTCGCTGCTCTCTGCAGACGAGTTCGAAGCCCGCCGGGCCGCGCGCACCGAACTCTCTGCCTTGGCGGTCTTCGGGCGCCAGTCCTGAAGCTCGTGCACCCCGGCCGACGTGGCCTCTGCGGCCTGTGCCGCGTCGAGGACTTGTTGCCACGTGGGAGGCGGTTCCCTTTTCATCAGCGCGCGCTGAGTCTCTGTGTCCCTCAGCCCGCAGAGCAGGCAGTCCCGGAGGGTGACGTCGGGGAGTTCCCACTTGCATGGGCCGGCGGCCAACCGCAGGGCCGCGGCGAACTCATCGACCGATTCTCCGGGTGCCTGGACTCGCCTCCAGAACGCGCTCCGAGCGGGGAACATCGCTATTGCCGGCCGGAGATGGGCGCGCAGCGCCGCCAGGAGCTCTGTGGCCTTGAGGTCGCCCACCTTCCTCGGCGTGATCAGGTCCACCAAGGTCCTCTTGGTCTCTTGTCCGAGCATGCGGACGAAGATGGCCCTCTTTTTGGCCTCGTCTGAGACTTCGAGCTCCACCAGCGCAGCGTTGAAGTCTATCTCAAACAGCTCCAAGTCTCCCGGCTTCCTGATCTCGTAGCCGGCGCATGTCTTGGTCCCGTGGGCAGCCATATCCCACCTTCGTCGCCAATTTAGTGTATGGGACCAAAGACGACCGGACAACCGAAGGGTTGGTTTAACACAGGTTTATTGCATGAGGTTCCAGTTAAGCATGAGGTAATGGCGGTGATACATCTCAATATATACAGTAGCGTTCTTCATTTGAATCCTGTAGCACGGTAGCTCATTGGCTGCTACCGGCGTGGCCTCGCCCAGGCACGCCTCCTTTCCTGCTGCTGTTTGCGGGGAAGGTTTTCCCGCGGCTGTCCGTGATTGCGCAATGTGAACCATGTGAGAGTGAACGCTCGCAGCTGCCCTCTATAGGCTGTCTGCTCGCGTTCTTTAGTGTATGGGACCAAAGACAACCGGACAACCGAAAGGTTGGTTTAACACAGGTTTATTGCATTGCATGAGGTTCCAGTGAAGCATGAGGAATGGCGGTGATACATCTCAATATATACAGTAGCTCTCTACATTTGAATCTTGTAGCACGGTAGCTGATTGGTTGCTACCGGCGTGGCCTCGCCCAGGCACGCCTCTTTCTTCAGCTGCTGACTGCAGGTCTTGCTTCAGCTGCTGAATGCAGGTCTTTCTTCAGCTGCTGAATGCAGGTCTTGCTTCAGCTGCTGAATGCAGGTCTTGCTTCAGCTGCTGAATGCAGGTCTTGCTTCAGCTGCTGAATGCAGGTCTTTCTTCAGCTGCTGAATGCGGGGAAGGTTTTCCCGCGGCTGTCCGTGATTGAGCAATGTGAACCATGTGAGAGTGAACGCTCGCAGCTGCCCTCTATAGGCTGTCTGCTCGCGTTCCTTCATAGCTGATATCGTTTGTATCTGGAGTGGTTACAATCTTGCCTTACAGTATAATGAACATGCATACATACATAACATCCCTCCCCCCTAGGATGGGACGAAGTCCCGCAACCATTGTGGCTTGCCGCACGTTCGCTTGGGGCGTGCTTGCGCCTGCCCTAATTCTGGAGAGCCTGTGATCCCTGACTCCGCGGGCGCTTGTCCTGCAACGGGAAACGGGGATTCGTTAGTGGCTCTGTGGGGCGTCCGTGCCTGCCTTGCGCTTGGGGAAGGGAATGGGATGAACAGTTGGGAGGTAAATCCCTGCCTATTGCCCTCGGACCCCGGGGACCCTCCTAGTGTGAACCGCGGCACCGATGAGGTCGCCCTTGGTGAATGGCTACCTTCTGATCCCTGCTCGGGGGACCTTAAGACTGTGGTGGTGGGCGGACTCGCTGATGCCTCTGGTCTTGGAGGTGTCGGTCTCCGGAACATGGGCGCTAAATTGCATTCTAACTCACAGGGGCTACTGGGACTGGAGGTACCAGGGGCTGAACTGAAACCCCTCTTTTCGCTAGGACGGGTGGGGGACCACTCCGCTAACTCCCCCTGGTACTGTAAATCAACGTCTAAACCTCTGTGGGCCTCTGAGCCTCGGGGGGACTTCCGCGGCTTCCGCGGGGTATGAGTGTGGTTGGGGCTCCTCCTTTCTGACGGGGACTCCCGCAACCCGGGGCTCCTCCTCTCTGGCAGGGACTCCCGCAAAAGATTTCCGTGGATCGATTCCCTTTCCTCCCCCCTTGGTGGGGACCCATGCTCCCCTTTTCCTCCCCCTTGGGCTAAACGGGTGGGGGAGTACCCTAACGCTGAATCAATGCTGGCCTCATCCTCGTCTTGCTCTCCGGGGACCCTACGCCTGAGTTGGTCCACGTGTCGCCTCCACAGGAAACCTGTACTGGTCTCTACGCGGTATGAGACGGGGCCGGTTTGGTCTACTACGGTGCCCGGCACCCAGGCTGGCCCCGCGCTGGCGTAATTCCTGCAGTATACTGGGGCGCCTATGCCGAAACTCTTGGTGGGTTCCACCCCTATGTTCCGCCCCTTGTCCTCTACTCTCGTGGGGTCTAGCTTGGATATCCCCGTGGCCAGCTTCCTGCGCATCAACAGCTCTGCGGGGGAGTACCCTGACGCTAAGGGGGTGACCCTGTATCTCAGCAGGAATTGGCACAATTTCAGGTCGAGGTCTCCGGGACCCATGCGCAGTAGCGCGTCTTTCGTGGTGCGCACGAGGCGCTCTACTTGGCCATTGGTGGCCGGGTGAAAGGGGGCGGAGGTGACGTGCCGAATGGCGTTGCGTTCCATGAATGCCCTGAACTCGGCGGACGTGAAACAGCTAGCGTTATCGCTGACGAGGGTGTCGGGTAAACCGAACGTGGAAAAGACCCTCCTTAACTGTTTAATGGTTGTGGTCGAGGATGTGCTCGAGACTGGAATGACCTCCAACCACTTAGAGAACGCGTCCACCACGAGGAGGAAAAGCGTTCCCCTGAATGGGCCAGCAAAGTCTACGTGAACTCGGGACCAGGGTCCCCTCGCAGCGTCCCATTCCCTAGGTGGCGAGCGAGCCTCTTCTGGCCTTGAGCTTTGGCACGCCTCACAAGTGCCGACCATGTGTTCGATGTCGGCGTCTAACTGGGGCCACCAAAAGTAACTGCGGGCTAGTGCCTTAGAGCGTACGATCCCCGGGTGGCTGACGTGCAGCAGTTTAAGCACCCTCGGCCGGAGAGACGTGGGGATCACTACCCGCTGTCCCCACAAAAGGCAACCCCTCTCCAGGGACAACTCTAATCTCTTTTTGAAGAATGTGTCGAATTCCGCTGCTGGGGAAGACACGGGCCACCCTTTCTGCACCCAGGAGCAAACTGTGGCCAGCGCTTTGTCCTTGCCTGTCGCTTTGGCGATTTCGGCCGGTACTACTGGAGGGGAGTCTAGGACCTCTATCATTAATACCTGGTGGTCCCTCTCTACTCCGCCCACGTGGCAGCAATCCCGGGGAATGGGGGACCTCGACAGAGCGTCGGCATGGCTTATCTCCCTCCCGGGCCGGTATACCAACGCGTGCTGATACGCGTTGAGAAAAATGGCCCATCTGAGCATTCTCGGGGACAGGATCTGGGGTGTGGGCTTGTCTGCGGTGAAGATGCCCAGCAAAGGCTTGTGGTCAGTCACTATGGTGAAGGGGCGGCCGTACACGAAATCATGAAATTTCTTGGTCCCCGCAATTATTGCTAGCGCCTCTCTGTCTGTCTGAGCATAATTCCTCTCCGCTTGGGACAGGGATCTAGAGTAGAAAGCTATCGGGGCCTCCCTACCGTTCTCCAGCACGTGGCAAAGCACCGCCCCCACCCCCACCGGGGATGCATCGCATATCAGGACCACCGGGCGTTTGGGATTGAAGTGGGTCAGTACAGCATCTGATGTCAGGAGTCGCTTCAGGTCATTGAAAGCCTTTTCCTGGACGTCGCCCCACTTCCATGCCTCGTCCTTTTTTAACAATTTGTGTAGCGGTTCTGCTACGGCTGCCTTCCGCGGGAGGAAGGAGTGGTAGAAGTTGAGCAGTCCGAGGAACGACTGCAACTCGGGCTTGGAGGTGGGGCGAGGGGCCTTTTTGATGGCGGCTACCTTGGATTGGGCTGGCCTAATTCCCTCGGGAGTAACACGGAACCCTAGGAACTCAACCTCTGTAGCGAAGAAGACGCATTTGTCTTTCCGCAACCTCAACCCCGCCTTTTCGAATATTGTCAGGACCTTTCCCAACCTTGTTGCTAATTCGGCCCGGCTCCCCCCTGTAATTAATACGTCATCAAAATAGGGTAACACCCCCTCCAACCCCTTCAGGAGGCGTTCCACCAATGACTGGAAAATCCCGGGCGCCGAATTCACGCCGAATTGGAGGCGCGAAACCTGGAACGCCCCTTTGTGGGTGACTATGGTTTGTGCAGCAGCTGCGGCGGGGGTCACCGGGAGTTGCTGGTAGGCTTGGGCCAGGTCGAGTTTGGCGAAACACCTCCCCCCGTGTAACCTGGCCAATAAGTGGCTGACTACCGGCACCGGATACGCATTAGGGCGGATCGCCTTATTGATGGTGCACTTGTAATCAGCGCATATTCGGACTTCCCCGTTGGCCTTGAGCGCTGTTACAATTGGAGTTTCCCACTCCGCAGAATCAACAGGAACAAGAATCCCCTGGCCCACTAATTTGTCCAATTCCGCCTCAATTTTGTCCTTTAGTGCGAAAGGCACTCTGCGCGGTTTAAGTCTGATTGGACGCACTCCAGGGTCCAGGTCGAAAGTCACTGGGGGGCCCTTGAATTTTCCTAGCCCCTTTTTAAAAACCTCGGGGTGCGCGTCGCACACGCTCTGTATTGGATCAGTCCCGGCGGCGTGTGCTCCCATGGCGTGCACCCCCCCAATGAACAACCCCAGGGGCTGGAACCATTGAGTCCCGAGGAGGCTGCATTTACCCCCCTTGAGGACGACTAAGGGAAGCGTTGCGGTGTACTTTTTGAACTGGACCTGGAACTTCCCAACCCCCAACACTGGGATGCGGTTCCCCTGCACGTCCTTCAGCGTGGCCCTCAACGCCTTGAGCTTGGGCCGCACGCGGGGGGCGATTTTCATGAACTCCCCCTGGGAAATAATGGAGTATGAGGAACCCGAATCCACCTCCATCCTAACAGGGGCCCCTTGTATTACTACCTCAACGAAGTAACGGGGGTGCTCCGTGGAAACGCTGCAAACCGGCGCGTCGTCCTCGCTGTCGTCGGAGACTCGTCCTACTCCGTCCCGCGTCCTCGTGGTCCGTGTGCCGTCCTTCGGCCTCGTGGTGCGGTCCTGCCTCGTGGTGCGGTCCTGCCTCGCCGAGCGGTCTGGAGAACTCCGGGTGGCCTCGCGTCGTTTCCGGCAGACCTTGGCGATGTGCCCGCGCCGGCCGCAGTTGTGGCACTCGGCCTTGCGGAATGGGCATTTGGTGCGGGCGTGGGCGGCGCCGCAGCCATCGCAGCGCCGGCCCTCTCTCTGGACCCTCCGGACGTCCTCGTCGTCGCTGCTCTCTGCAGAAGACGAGTTCGAAGTCCGCCGGGCCGCGCGCACCGAACTCTCTGCCTTGGCGGTCTTCGGGCGCCAGTCCTGAAGTTCGTGCACCCCGGCCGACGTGGCCTCTGCGGCCTGTGCCGCGTCGAGGACTTGTTGCCACGTGGGAGGCGGCTCCCTTTTCATCAGCGCGCGCTGAGTCTCTGTGTCCCTCAGACCGCAGAGCAGGCAGTCCCGGAGGGTGACGTCGGGGAGTTCCCACTTGCATGGGCCGGCGGCCAACCGCAGGGCCGCGGCGAACTCATCGACCGATTCTCCGGGTGCCTGGACTCGCCTCCAGAACGCGCTCCGAGCGGGGAACATCGCTATTGCCGGCCGGAGATGGGCGCGCAACGCCGCCAGGAGCTCTGAAGCTTTGAAGTCGCCCACCTTCCTCGGGGCGATCAGGTCCACCAAGGTCCTCTTGGTCTCGTGTCCGAGCATGCGGACAAAAATGGCCCTCTTTTTGGCCTCATCGGAGACTTCGAGCTCCACCAGCGCTGCGTTGAAGTCTATCTCAAACAGCTCCAAGTCTCCCTGCTTCTTGATCTCGTAGCCGGCGCATGTCTTGGTCCCGTGGGCAGCCATATCCCACCTTCGTCGCCAATTTAGTGTATGGGACCAAAGACAACCGGACAACCGAAAGGTTGGTTTAACACAGGTTTATTGCATTGCATGAGGTTCCAGTGAAGCATGAGGAATGGCGGTGATACATCTCAATATATACAGTAGCTCTCTACATTTGAATCTTGTAGCACGGTAGCTGATTGGTTGCTACCGGCGTGGCCTCGCCCAGGCACGCCTCTTTCTTCAGCTGCTGACTGCAGGTCTTGCTTCAGCTGCTGAATGCAGGTCTTTCTTCAGCTGCTGAATGCAGGTCTTGCTTCAGCTGCTGAATGCAGGTCTTGCTTCAGCTGCTGAATGCAGGTCTTGCTTCAGCTGCTGAATGCAGGTCTTTCTTCAGCTGCTGAATGCGGGGAAGGTTTTCCCGCGGCTGTCCGTGATTGAGCAATGTGAACCATGTGAGAGTGAACGCTCGCAGCTGCCCTCTATAGGCTGTCTGCTCGCGTTCCTTCATAGCTGATATCGTTTGTATCTGGAGTGGTTACAATCTTGCCTTACAGTATAATGAACATGCATACATACATAACACGTTCCTTTACAGCTGATATCGTTTGTATCTGGAGTGGTTACAATCTTGCCTTTACAGTATCATGAGCATGCATACATACATACATAACAGTCGCTTCCTCCTTTGTTAGCCTCAGCTGAGGCTTCTTTTCTGCAAGCTGCTGGCTAGCTCAGTGGTTTAAGTGTTTGGCTTTGAAGCCAAAGGTTGGGAGTTCGATTCCCCACTATTCCTTTGCTACTTTGTGAGAGGCTCGAGTAGGTTAGCAGTCTGACTCCTGGGTATCCTCCCTTTTCCCTAGGCTGCAGCCAGAAAGGTAGGACTTTGCCTCTCATTTACGCCTCCTAGACAGAAGGCTATGGCGGCCAGCAGTCGGGTCGGAGGACCGCGACTGCACCCCCTTGACCAGGCTATGGCCTGTGGCCCCCCGGCCTCAGACCGGCCCTACAGAGGCTCCGGCCCCCGGCCCGCAATTCCCCGGCCCTTCATGGGCCAGAGTTTGGGCATGCCCCCTTTTTTTAGGGCCTGGCTCTCAAGTAGGGGCCCCCGGACCACTGCCCGGTGGGCCGTCTGGCCCACCTGGCCCCCCCTTATGCAGGGGGATTGGCATGCGGAGGGCCTGGTGCTGGTTCACAGCGCATTTGCCCATTAGGGGCTGGAGTTTTGGACAGGGCCCTATTCTGGCCCAGGCTCTCAAATTGGGGGCCTCTGGCCTGATACCGAGTGGGCCATCCGGCCCACCTGGCCCACCTACTAGGGGTTTTTCGTGGCAGGCCCCTTCCCTAACGGCGGGGCCCCTTTGTGTCTGCCGGCTACTTCGACCGCGGCCACTATGCAACAGGCGGCCAGCTGGGTCGAGCTTCTCTGACACGCCGGCCTGCGTCCGCCGCTGTCTCGCAGCTCCCCGTGTGTCTGGATCTGCGGCTGGAGCGCCTTGGAGATTGCCCCAGAGCTCGATTTCGGTCGGAACCCCCAGTGGGGGCGGCTCACGGGGGTGCAACTTGTGAGTATTACATTCAAGTTGAATGCACACACAGCACAGTCCACTCCCGGTTTGGGGCATTGCTCTTGGCCTTGCCAATTTGAGGCTGGGGGGCAACACTCACCATCCTATCCCAGTGCCCCTTGGTTGCATTCTGGCACGACATTGGGGTGGGGTTTACGCTCCCGGGGCTGTCTAGGTCCTGCTGTGTATGTCCGCTGTACATCATGTACCGGCAATGGGCACTGCCGACGACTGTTTCTTCATGCCCCCCCCCCAGTGATCATCTGCTCCAGATCATGAGGGGAAAGATTTGGTGGGGGGTGGGGAGTACGTGGATATATATTATCCCTATGAACTGAGACCCAAATAGCGATAGGGGGTACGGGCAGGACGATAGAGACATCGTGTGGTCCCCCGTAGTAAGCCGCCACGCACTGGGGCGTTCGCCCTCGGAACAGTGTTGAGCATCGCAGGGGCTGTCTGGATCCTGCTGCGTAGGCCCCGTTATACAGAACGTCCCGTCAAGGGCTTTGCCGATGGATGGCTATTACTGGCCCCGGTTGATTTTGGCCGCAGGCCATCAGGGGCAAAGGCCGGAGGGGGGCGTGGATATTCTCCCTACTGAACTGCGAGCCCACTGGGTGGAGAGAGAAGGATGGGACGGCTGAAACAATGAGATGTCCCACCGTCGTTAGCCACCGCACACCTTGGGACCCACCGGTTGTCGGCATACCTTGTATATGTTGTGGTATGCCGCGGGGCTTGACCGGTCTGGGACATCCTGGTGTCGATCGGATGGGCCCATGGCAGTTGGCTCATGGTGGGGAATGTGGACAAGGGTGGCTATATATATATCCCAAGGGAGGTGGGACGAGTTCTGTCAACAGGGTGCTTGTGTACATCAGTACCACGGGACTGGTGCCTGGTGATGGGCACCATGGTGGTCATGCTGAGCAGCGGGCTGTTCAGACACTGGCGCCAAGCAAACTGGTCGGGCGGGGGGTTCGGGCCCGCCTACTGTATTCGGCCTGCTCAGCTGACGATGTGTGTACTAAGCATCATGGTCGTTACCAACTTAGTGCCCCCCCTTTTGCGCTGGCACTCATGCCACCCCCGAGTGCCCGCGTTCTGGTGGGTTACAGGGCGGAGGTGGGGGTGCACAGGGGCGATCAGAGCTCCATCTGAACCAACTAATCTTGTCATAAACCCCCCCCCCCGCCCCAAATTATAGTCAGCCTGGAGGGATGTCACTCAGTTCATCCAGGAAGGGATGGGGCGGGAAACCTGCTGGGGGGTTTTCAATGGGGGTGCTCCTTTCAGGGATGCCCTTCCTGATGGCCTTGTTCGGTCAGGTACTCGTAGTTGCCTCGGCTGCTATGGGTGGCGTGCTCACGCAATTCTGGTGCTGTTTTGGCACAGTGGGATATCCACTCAGCTTTCAGCTCTGGCCGGTGCACCCCACGATTTAGCCTTATCGGGTTTTAGGTTCGATGGCAAGTTTAATTAGATAAGCCTAACCCCCTTCTGACAGCGTTCATTCAGGTTCAGCACCCGACCGATGTGGGACTTTCGTTCAGTGGGCATTTGCTCACAGGTTGGGGTCTCGGTCTCCAGCCCATCGTTTGTCTATTCGTTTGTGAAGCCAACGCCTAAATGTGCTGTTCCGGGCCAGACATGTTCTAGGTATGAATAATGACCTTACTGCTGCTTTTCCCCACCAGCGGATCGCCCGTTTCCGTGCTTACTCCCGAAGCGGAGGAATTCCACTTGCCACGTTTGGCCGATAGCTGGACGTTAGGCGCGCTGAAGGGAACCGGACATGTCATTGGCACCTCGCATGCGTAAGGCGTATCACTACAAATTCATGTGTCGTGTCAGGGAAGGGTAGACACGGAAACGTGTCCGCTGCCCGTACACGCGTCACCCCTTTTCCCAGAGTTTCTATCCCACCTTGCGCGAGGTGGCATTACTTATGCACAGATAGGTCGGAGGTGGCTCTTAGCCATGTAGCTACCACGGTAGCCTTTTGGAGCGCCCCGCATCAGTGAGAGGGTGCCAGAGTTGGTACCACCTGTGTAAGGCGGAGGTGTCTCGTAGCGCACTAGAACTCGAAGATGTCTCTGTCACACGAGTGGGCTCGAGTGGGGATATGGTCCTCACGGGTGTTTTAGCACAGTAGGCAGTGGTGTATACTGCTACTAAGTTTTCGAGACATCTGTCCGGTTGGTGCCCTACATGATTACTTATGCACAGATAGGTGGGAGGTGGCTCTTAGCCACGTAGCTACCACGGTAGCCTTTTGGAGCGTCCCGCATCAGTGAGAGGGTGCCAGAGTTGGTTCCACCTGTGTAAGGCGGAGGTGTCTCGTAGCGCACTGGAACTCGAAGATGTCTCTGTCACACGAGTGGGCTCGGGTGGGGATACGGTCCTCACGGGTGTTTTAGCACAGTAGGCAGTGGTGTATACTGCTACTAAGTTTTCGAGACATCTGTCCGGTTGGTGCCCTACATGATTTTTCGACAGTGCCTGCTGCGCGCCCCAGCCTGTTTTCTGCCACCGGGATGGGTCTACCCTTACTATAGTACAGTCCCTGAGGGTGACCGGTGTCGCGTTTCGCAGTGTGGGGCCCATTTTGGCACCATTTACTTAAGGTAGGTGTCGCGCTGATCGCGGCTACGTTTGGGGTACTCCGAGGTGGATATGCCTCTACGCACAATTTCAGATATGTATTTCCCCTCATTGTATGAGTACCTGTTTATGCCCTTCACCTTTTTTCTCCTCTTTTACAGATCCTAGGGGTCTCAACACACCGGTGGTGGTGGGGGGCTGGTGGGCCGCAGCTATGTACACTGGGCAGCGGTATAGGCTGCAGCGACAGAGAGTGGACCCCGGCCGGGCTGTGTGCATCCGCACGAAGGCTATGGTATGGTATGTGCGGCACATGGGGGCGGGAACTGAGGCCATTCCTGCTGTCTGACAGAGATGCTCGGCCGCCCTATGTTTTGCAGGCACCCCGGTGGCAGTGATATTATACGGATCACTGCTGTTACTAAACCGTTGGGGGGCTGTGACCTGGCTTTTTACATCACCTATGGCTTACATACAGTCGCTATGGTCTAACATTGTGCCGAGACACCAATTTAGGGGAGATGCGGATCTCCCTAGTTTGGACTGCTAGACACATATTTTGCTGGTAAGCGGGAGAAGGGGTCCACCTGTCGGCTAGAGGTATGTACCTCGTTCTTGGTGTGATGCAAGCAGGCCTGGCGACCGAGCTGTCGGTCTTGGGGGGGGGCGGTGAGTCATCATGGATGCCTCCCCGTGTGGCGGGTAGCACTGGTAAGGTAAACATTTATGACCCACAGGTATCCGGCAGGTTCGCAATTGACTGGACAACACTAGACAGGCACAAGTTGGTTAACGTTGTCCGGTCAACGATGAACCAGACAATGGGGTGATGGCATGAGCTGGGCAGCAGGCATCACCCCGTTATTTTACGGATACGTGTCAGAGGGTGGGGTCACTAGTTATATTATTGACTACGGTCAACAGTTTGTTTGTTGTCAACAAACAAATTGATACAAATGGATACATTGTAACCAATTGCCGTTGGCAATTTTGGGTGGACCCTTACCAGTGTTACTTCGGCCTGCTTGCCTTAAGAATTATAATTGGTTGAATACCAATAAAAATTTATAATTCGGACTAGGGCATGAATCAATATATGTGGCCCAATGCCGTTATCCACTTTTACCAGTGTCTGAGTCCTTTATTGGGGGGTGCGCCTGCAATGAGAAGTATCCTTTTATGGATTGAAAAGGAACTTGTAATGGATCCTATGAGAGACATATGTCACAATCCTGGCTTAGAGGCTGGATATTTATCCGGTCCCATTCCCAGGAGCTTTCCATCCACACGTCCATATCCATGTGGGATTCTTATCCTGTTATTGCACTGTTGTTTCCCCCTAAAGGTGGAAAGCGCTGGTTGTAAAGTAGCTTTGCCAATGATTGTAGCATCTGAATCCCTTCTGCAAGAGGAGCAGATACTTTATTTCATAGGTTGTCGTTTTAATGCTTCTCAGTGGCAGCAGCACCCACAATATGGACTTCTATGCCAATGGAGCTGTACCAAGCCCCATCTTTGGCCACATTTAAACAATTGAAGACCCTACTCATTAAAGAGGCATTTCAGGATATCTTTCAGGATATCTTCCCCAATGCCACGTAGTAGTTCAGTTTTGCTATTAATTTATTATGCCTCCGCTGATAATCGCCCAGCCGCCCTGTTCCGGGTAACCAGGTCCCTCCTTGGTAGAGGGGGTTCGGTGCCCGGTTGGCAGGGTTCGGCTGAGGACTTTGCTGACCATCTGGTGGAGAAATTCGATCGGATTCGTTCAGGATTGAATCCTGGCGTGGATGGGGAGGGTCGGGGAGGTGCCGGAGCATTGTCTTGCTGTACGATCTGGGATCAGTTCGATCCTGTTGTCCCTGATGAAGTGGACAGGCTCCTTGCAGCTGTTCGTGCCACTACATGTCCTTTGGATCCCTGTCCTACTTGGTTGGTGAAAGCCTCCAAGGAGGTAACAGGTGGCTGGATAGGGGGGATAATAAATGCCTCTTTACGGGAGGGGGTATTTCCTGCACAGCTAAAACATGCTTTGGTGCGCCCCCTCCTGAAGAAATTGTCCCTCGACCCAGCTGTCCTTAACAACTACAGGCCAGTTTCCAACCTGCCCTTTTTGGGTAAGGTTTTGGAAAAGGCGGTGGCGCGTCAGCTGCAGAGTGTCCTGGAGGAAGCGGATTATCTAGACCCCTTTCAATCAGGGTTCAGGCCCGGATATGGAACGGAGACGGCATTGGTCGCACTGATGGATGATCTTTGGCGGGAGCGGGACGGGGGTTGTCCATCCGTCCTTGCTCTTCTTGACCTCTCAGCGGCTTTTGATACCGTCGACCACGGTATCCTTCTGGAACGGCTCGAAGGACTGGGGATCCAGGGCACTGTGTTGTCCTGGTTTTCCTCATTTCTGAAGGGCCGTACCCAGTCGGTATGGTTAGAGAGTGAGAGGTCCAGCCCTAGGCCCCTCAAATATGGGGTGCCTCAGGGCTCTGTGCTCTCTCCTCTCTTATTTAACATCTACATGAAGCCGCTGGGTGAGATCATTCGTTCCCACGGGGTGCGGTACCATCAGTACGCGGATGATACACAGTTGTACATCTCGGCCCGTGGGGACCCCAGTGATGCTGTTGAAATCCTATCCGGATGCCTAGAGGCCATTGGGGTCTGGATGGGGGCCAATGGGCTTCGGCTGAATCCCAGCAAGACAGAGTGGCTGTGGATAAGGGGCCCCGCGTTATCCAGGGAGTTACCATCTTTGGTACTGGATGGGGCCGTTCTGCCCCAGACAGACCCAGTGCGCAATTTGGGGGTTCTTCTGGACTCGCGGCTGCTGCTGGAAGAACAAGTGGCGGCTGTGGCCAGGAGGGCTTTTGCCCAACTTCGGGTGATTCGCCAATTGCGCACACTCCTGGACCGGGGCTCCTTGCTTATGGTCACCCATGCTCTGGTTACTTCCCGACTAGACTATTGTAATGCGCTCTACATGGGGCTGCCCTTGACGACCATTCGGAGGCTGCAGCTGGTCCAGAATGCGGCGGCCCGGGTGGTGATGGGGTGTGGGCGATATGCCCATGCCTCTCCCCTACTTCGGGAGCTGCACTGGTTACCAGTTTGTCTCCGGGTGCAATTTAAGGTGCTGGTTTTGACCTTTAAAGCCCTACATGGCAGGGGGCCGGGATACCTTAGAGACCGCATCGTCCCAAGAGTGTCTGCCCGTCCAACCAGAGCGGACAGGAGGGGTTCTCTAGTGGTGCCACCGGCTAGGGATGCACATTTGTCTAGCACCCGAAGGAGGGCCTTCTCCGTGTCCGCACCAACTCTCTGGAACCTCCTGCCAATAGACCTAAGACTCCAAAGTGAACTGCTGCCCTTCAGGAAAGGAGTGAAGACCTGGCTGGCAGGGCAGGTGTGGGGCCCGAATGGGACTATGGTGCCCGCCTGCTGGCTTGTATAAGAACTTTCTCCTCCTCCTTTGTATAGTGGGTGGGTGGGACATAGGGGTTTTAAAGGGGGTGGGTTGGGGGGGGGGTTTTATACTTATTTTTTATAATTGTATTTATGTCTTTTGTGAATTGTTGTGATGCCGCCCTGAGTCGGGTTCTGCCTGAGCGGGCGGCATATACAAATTTGACTATAAATAAAATAAAATAAATAAATAAATAAATAAATAAATAATCTATCTTTTTTTTTGTCACCAGTAGAGTTTGGATTGATTATCATGGTTCTGTTTATTGTTGTAACTTGTATTTTTTTTTAAATGTTGTACATCACCCAGAGTGGGAATATCACTCAGGATGAAAGAAAGAAAGTGAAAGTGAAAGGAAGGAAGAAAGAAAGAAAATTATATCCTTGCTCAATGCTGCACCAGATATTAACAGTGTAACTATTTAAGTTATGGCCATTAAACATTCCATATCTGTTTCTCTGAGTTGTTGATTTACTCTCATCCTGATTTTTTTTATACCCTTAGATACTGGAATGCCACAACATGACTATATTGCCCCCACAGCATTCTGGCATGGTTCTCTATTTCACAGGGATTTACATATGGCAGGAAGTTTGAAGAATTCCTGACTCAAGGCTCTTCAGTCAGCTTCAGGGAGTTTTGCAATAGCAGAACATGAAAACCATTTCATATTTACCTAAATACCATATACATAAACAAACAAATACCAAATACTATAACTAACATGTCTTTCATAGAAAGTACATGTTTTTATTATCTGCCCCCCCCAGCAAAATAATGGAATATAGTACTGTGTAAAAGTTTTAGGCCACAATAAGCTAGTTTGGGGAAGACTGAATGAGTGATTGGGGATAGGGCTATAACTTATACACCCTTACTCAATACTTCACCAATCTTGGCAAAGTTTGAGGAGAATCAGCAAAAGATTCTCTCCAATGTCGATGTTTCCAGCTACCTCAGGGGCTGAGTTATGCATACACCCCCATCGCTCATTGGATTTTCCCCAAACCAGCTCATGGTGGTCTAAGACTTTTGCACAGTACTGAAGATTTATCTATTGTTTCTGTTTCTTGTTTTCATTTATTTTCATGAAGGATGCTGCTCTGAAAAGACAGTGTATGCTGTATACTTTTATATCTCCTGGTCTGTTTCCACATGTATCTCCAATCCATACTGGTCAAATGGATTTGGAAGTTATATAGAGTCAGACCTTTGATCCACACAGTCCAGTATTTCAACCGTTATAAGTAGCAGCTCTCCAGAGTTTAGGAAATAGTTAGTGTCTTTTCCCCCAAGATCTACTTGGAGATCTCTGGTATTAATTCTAAAGAGGCCCATCCTGTAGGAATGCATCTGGTTTCTGTCTTGCCTGTCTTCCTAGACACATTTTGTAAACAAAAGCCTCTTTGTCTGCATGAGAGATAACACTGGATTTTGGGCATGCGTAGAATATGAGAAGATTTCTCCTTTCTTCTCCTTATTTGGGCTCTGACACTTCTGATTGGCTGTATGCCCTAAGTTTTGTTTCTGTTAAGTTTCGTTTCTGGTATATTCTGCTTGCTTAAGTTTCGTTTCTGAGTGACTCTGTTTGAATAAAGAGAAGCCATTAGTATCCTTTGTTCAGCCAAAGACTGGAGTCGTGTTTTCTGTCTCTCTCTGTTCGTTCCTTACTCTGAGCCTAATGAAGCTGGACTTCGTGGACTCTTAAGTTTCTATCTTAAAAGATCTGATGATATAAACTGCTGCTTCATGAGACTGAGTGAGAAGAGATCTTTACATGAATCAGATTCCTACAAGTGGTGCCCCGTGTGAGGCTTTGAACTACAATGAGAGAGCCTTCTTTGAACTCTGCTTCAGCAATTAGCACCTAATTATCACCTCATCGACCGGGACAAGGTCTTCATTCACCTCCGACCAGACAGGTCCGACCAGAGGAAAGGTCATAAATCGAGCGTTCGAAATTCATCCAAAGTCAACTTTGGGTCCCACACTAGGTGAGTGACAAAAGAAAAAGAAAAATATTAATTTTTTTTTATCATGGGGTGTATGCTGGCGTCGCAAATGCATGAACTTTGTAAAGATATCTCAGATCTTTTGCATATGAATGGACGAAAGGCTGATGAGAAGGAGATACAAAAGCTAGTCAAAGCTATAGAAAAAATCTGTCCTTGGTTTAAATATGAATGTTTGGACTTACAACACTGGAATCAAATAGGAAATGCATTGCAAAAGCATGAGAGAATTTTTGTATCAGTTCAATTTACATGGGAGGAAGTTAGAGACTGCCTTCAAAGACTCACTCCAAAGAATATTCTGTTGTCTCAGGGGCTTGCTGGCCCCCTCCCACAGCTTTTGCCTCCAGCCAAAGGGGGGGCTATGGCAACTGCCCCTCCATCATATGAGAAACAACAGCCCCCTGATGGGGGTGGAGGTGGAAATGGAGATAGGACATTATATCCTGCCTTGCAGCAATCAAGCACTTTTAGCCCTACAAAAGACCTGTTCTCTGCTGCAATACTGCCTGCCGAGTCTAGAAAACAACTAGTGCCAGCTGATGGGGAACAAATGGTGGGGACCTCATCACAGATTGAAGCTATTAATGCATGCAGAGTGGCAGGAAGCAAGAAGTGTGTTTCAAAGAGCAGTATAGGGGATCTCAGCCCCCCCGCGAAGCAACCCTCATCACAAAAGCAGGAGAAGCTGAGCAGTAAATTTGATGCCTCACGTTTGGGCAGGAAGATCCTGCAGAAATGGAAGGATGGCCCAAAGGAGGAATGCACAAAACCCAAGACCAGAAAGGGGTGCAAGTACAAACTAACAGATGCAGTTTGTCATAAAGTTGAGATTCAGAAGCTGCAGATGAAAGAAATGCAGAGGAAAAGGGGCGTGGATCCGTCCTGTATGGACAGCAGGCTGTTGCAAAAATACAAGGAGGGAGAAGAAATAGTCCAGTTTATGGCTGATTTTGAACTGCCCAACCCTCAAACAAAGAGATCCAGAATGGGCTGTTCCAACTTTGTTCATACCTCATCTGCCTGCCTTAATACAGATGGGTGTGGCTGGAGCATGAAGGAATGTGTGTTTGCCTGAAAAGCTGGAAAGGGGGGTTGGCTGGGTGTCTTGTGAATTCAGTGAGACTTAATTTATGGCCTAATTTCAACCTTGCCATGCCAAGAACTGTGCTGGAGAGAAGAGAGTGTTTAAGGAAGCTTCAATCAAGATTTGGACTTTTAATTTGGACATTTTAATTGGACTAAAAAGGAAAAAAGTTTGTGTGGACTGTAAAGAATTGGCTTTGTTTGCATTTTAAAACCTGAAAACCTTTTTTAAGCAACCTGCTCATGCTATGAGTGTGAAATGATCTAATGAGATTTGTACTGTATTTGAGTTACCATTCTATGCTGATTTTAAAGTTATTGAATGCTTTTTTCATTTACACCAGTGGGAGAAGAAAAAATTTAATGCCTTACTCATGTACTTGGGGAGTGATAAATGCTTTCTAGAATGCAACAGAAACCTCCTTCATGTAAGGAAGAAGAGAACTGTTCATGTTTTGTTCATGCTTAAATGTTTGCTTATTCTCTTGCAGGGACCTGTCTTTGCTTATGTTATATTTTGTCTTATGAAACTGCATATCTCAAGGTACCTCCAGAAGTACATAGAAGTGTTTTCAGTACCATACACATGTAAATGGGTTTGTGATATTGCATTTGTGTTATATGTCACTCATGTTTCATATACTATGAGCATCCACTGGCAGTGTCTCAAATGGCCTTTCTTCCGGCATTGTTCAACACGCCAGAGTTGGTTATTGGACATTTGCAACATGTTGATAGGTCTACGCTCTTCTCTAATCCTCCAGAACAATTTAACAACACCCGTTGGCGAAGCATGACTTTCAAGAAATACACTAAAGGACTTTGTTTCTGCTGCCATAGTTCTGGAGTCTGGAATAGTAAATGGAAGCACTGGACTCAAGCAAAAAGGGTTTTGCAGAATGTAGGCAATTATACGGGTTGTGGTGATTATTTTTGGTTATGGGGTAGTTATAACAGTTCTTATAAGCTTAATTATACCTTGTTTAACACTACTATTGAAGATATATATGATGTGTTTCCTATGTTTACTCCTGATTATTCTGCTATAGATAGTGGTTCAATTTGCAATGAATGGCAAATCAAGGATCCTAACATGTGGTTCTTTTTTAATGGAGTTGCCACGAATTTCCATCCAGGACAATATCAATGTGCTGCATTGGGTTATTTTACCTTACCCGTACAAGTGCAAATGCCGCTTCGGGCAGATGCACGGCGCCGGAGAGCTGCTGCCGGCCCGATGGGTTCTGGTTGCAATGATGAAGTGATAATCGATGTTCAGCTTTCTGATGGTAGCTCCTGGGGGAGAGCTATAGGGAGTGCTATCACTGGAGCACTCACCTTGGGATCATACCCAGGTGTCATTTCCCAGGAGAATAGAAGGTCCATTTTGGGACTCACCTGCAGGCTGGAGAAATCAATCAATGCCACAGGGAGGGTCATACGGGATCTTCAAATGGAAATCACTGAGCTTCATCAAGACCAAATGCAGGACAGACTGGCCATAGATTACCTGTTAGCAAAATCCGGAGGATTTTGTAAACTGGTCGGGAACCAGGGATGTCGGGTAAAATTCCAGGATCTGAATAATACTATTGAGAAAGAACTTCAGAATTTACAGGAGAGCATTATTAACAATGTACGCACTGATGTTAATCTCTTTGATTGGGTGACTTCTTGGTTGCCTGATTTATCTGTCCTTAGACTAGTTTTCTTTTATGGGTTCATTATTATTATTTGCCTTATATCTTTGTGTTTTTGCATTAATAGTATTCCTAACCTTATTTCTATGTGTAACGCATGTCCACTGCGTAGAAGGGAGACATCGAGTTTTGCACGACGGCAATTGTACTCAATGAGGTATCATCCTCCGGAACAAGGTACCAGGAGTCAGGAGGGGTACGATGTCCAGGAGGACAGTGATGATGTATATGGAGGAGTAGTTATGGAGTATGATGACATGCAGGGGTATGATTAGCCGTCCCTCTCTCAAATTTAAATGAAAAAGGAGGACATGTAGGAATGCATCTGGTTTCTGTCTTGCCTGTCTTCCTAGACACATTTTGTAAACAAAAGCCTCTTTGTCTGCATGAGAGATAACACTGGATTTTGGGCATGCGTAGAATATGAGAAGATTTCTCCTTTCTTCTCCTTATTTGGGCTCTGACACTTCTGATTGGCTGTATGCCCTAAGTTTTGTTTCTGTTAAGTTTCGTTTCTGGTATATTCTGCTTGCTTAAGTTTCGTTTCTGAGTGACTCTGTTTGAATAAAAAGAAGCCATTAGTATCCTTTGTTCAGCCAAAGACTGGAGTCGTGTTTTCTGTCTCTCTCTGTTCGTTCCTTACTCTGAGCCTAATGAAGCTGGACTTCGTGGACTCTTAAGTTTCTATCTTAAAAGATCTGATGATATAAACTGCTGCTTCATGAGACTGAGTGAGAAGAGATCTTTACATGAATCAGATTCCTACACCATCCTCCTTAGCTTTCTTTTGCAGTGCTTCCAGTTCTGAATAGTTACCCTCCTGTGGGCCTGCTTTGGCATTTGATTTATTAGGTTGCCAAGGAAGACAACATGTCATTTACCAATTGCACCCGCTCCTGGACCAGGACTCCTTGCTAATGGTCACTCATGCTCTGGTCACCTCCAAATTGGATTATTGTAATGCACTCTACATGGGGCTGCCCTTGGTGACCATTCGCAGGCTTCAGCTGGTCCAGAATGTGGCTGCCTGGGTTGTGATGGGGTGCGGGCGTTATGCTCGCGTCTCACCACTTCTCCGGAAGCTGCACTGGTTGCCAGTGTGCCTCCGGGTGCAATTCAAGGTGCTGGTTTTGACCTTTAAAGCCCTTCATGGCATTGGACCAGGCTACTTGAGAGACCGCGTTGACACAAGGAATTCAGCCCATCCTACTAGGGCAGACAGGAGGGGCTTACTGGTGGTCCCATCAGTGAAAGAAGTACATCTTATTGGGACCAGGAAGAGAGCCTTTTCCGTGTCTGCCCCAGCCCCGTGGAACCTCTTACCACCTGAGTTGCGTCTCCAGACAGTACTACTCCCCTTTAGAAAGATGCTGAAGACATGGCTCTTTCAGTAGGTTTGGGGCATGCTTGACTCCACTAGTCAAGCCCGCTGGCTGATTTAGCCTATGTGAGGGGCTGCCCTCCCAGCTTGGTTATTCTGTTTTAATGTGGGGAGGGGTGAGGGTTGCTTTTAAATGATGATTTGTTTGTGTTTTTATGCTGATTTTAGCTGTTGTTGTTAAACTGTTTTATATTGCAATTTTTACTTATTGTATTTTCTCCCTCTTCCCTTTCCCTTTTTGTTGTTAGCCGCCCTGAGTGGTGTATCCACCAGGAGGGCGGGATATAAATGTGCCAAAATAATAATAATAATAATAATAATAATAATAATAATAATAATAATAATAATAATAATAATAATAATAATAATAATAATAATAATAATAATAATAATAATAATAATAATAATAATAATAATAATAATAATAATAATAATAATAATAATAAGACAGGAAGAGGCTGATGAAAGGGAAAGCTGTGTAGAAAACAGCATGGCATATACTCCTTAAATTGGCTTTTTTCAAGATACAAGATTATGACTTGAAGTCAGCACTGAAGTAAAATTCAACTAATTCTAATCTGCTTGGCTTTTTTCATGGAATGGGAGCATCTGCATCTTGTTTTTCACCTCAGTGAGAAAAATGGCTTGGATCAATCCTGGAAGCAGACTAGAGAAAGAACTGGAGAATCTAAAATGGAAAACTTGTCCTCACCACAGTGGATGAGGGCATCTTGGTGTTGAGTCTTTGCCCAGACAATTGGATATCTGTTAATTATATTGTGACTTCTTTGGCTTCTGTATCTTGGTCTCTTCTCATCCCACTCTATTGTCTGTCTTGACATGCCCTTTTGTTTCTGTGTAAATCTTCTCTACTTCTTCACCAGTAGCTGAATATTTTGTATCTAAATAGCAAAATAGTTACATCTTTATAAAGTTATGTTAGACTAAATTTTAAAATTCTAATCATGGAAGTTCAGAGAAAAAGCAGGATGAACATTTTGATAAAGATCATAGATAATGACAAGTAGTTTTGCCTCTTGGCAGGTAACTGGGGCAAAAGCTCTTCATTCAAAACCCTTTAGTCGTAACAACCTGATCAACTTGGTATATGCCTGTGGCACACCATGTATCCTATATTACTAGCATCAAGTTCTTGGTTTTCTTTGAAATACTGTATTGGCTCATTACAATAGTGATTTTCCATCACTTACTAAAATGTAGAACAATTTATGAGATTGTCAAGTTCCAATTTGGTGTAGCAAATCGTTTTCATTTCTCATTACAGGCAAGCATTTTAAGGAGCCTTACTTCACTGTTCTTTCACCTCAGTATTAATTCATTTTGCGCAGTGTGAGTGACAAAATTGGAACAATTCTCAAGCAAAGAGCACCAATATTCACATAGCTACTAGAATGCTGTATATGGTCACCATAGTGACCACTCCCCCACAAAAAAAATTAAAGGGAAGAGAATGCATATTTATCTTTAGTTAGGAACATGTAGGTAGGAATTATTTTCCTTGGAAGATATCTCCAAATATAAGGAACAGGATTGTTTGTTGTATTTTGCTGGTATTTCAGTTTCTCAACTGATAAGCAGCTTTTGAAAGTCTATATACATAATCCTCTGACAAGCAAAGTGAGGACAGATATAATTGGTTATTGATTTAAAACATTGCATGCTTTGGAAAACACATCCATAAAGATCAGTTATTGGGGCCAACAAAATGCACAATATTTAATATGTAAAAATGACATTTTGCAAAACTTTATAAAACATCTTGGCTACTAAAGAAGGCCAAGTATTCCCTAGAATGGCAGCATTGCAAGTTTATTGTAGAACACATTTTTAGGCATAACCTGATCTTAGGTGTAGGGGATGCTGGTGACTATGTGTTGCTTCTATATTGGAAGGTGATTGGTGTGCAATAAATTCTCCAAAGCTGCTGATTTTCAAGTACTGTATGCTGATTTACAGTTCCCACCCTCCACAGTCATTGGGGCAGGTTGATGTACACATTCTGCTTTGTGCTCTTATCTTCTGTCCAGGATTCAGCCTCGTAGCTATTATTAGTGGGACTGAGAGAGCTGTTTTGCCCACACCTTGAAGGAAAAGAAAATTCATGGCATTTCTGTTATGGGAAGCAGAGAAGGGAGACCCAGGAGCTACACTTCCCTTAAATGCACGACAGTAAATTTGTTATCTGCTGTCAAGTCAGTTCCAGTTTACAGCAACCCTAAGAATTTAATGACCTTGTTAACAGCACCATGCAGCCCTTGCAAACTAAAGGTCAAGACAGTGCATAGCCTCATTCAACTATAGAGTTCATATCCTCACAAATGTCTGGTTATTAATATGAAATTGATGTTTCTATTTCTGCTGCTACCTACAGCATTTAGTTAACTGGTAGTAAAGAGGAATATAGTAATGCTGATAAATAATCTATATGTGCTCTAGGCTAGGGTTCAAAGACTCCCACTATATATTTCATGTTCTTCCCCTCTTCAATCTTTAAAGTGTACAGCAGTGGATGCCAGCTGTGCCAGTCACATAACACTAACAGTATGTTGTTGTTCAGTCGCACAGTCGACTCCGACCCTTTGCGACCCCATGGACCATTTTCCTCCAGGCGCCTCTGTCCTCCACCATCCCCCTCAGCCCTCCCAGCTCTGTGCCCATTGCGTCTACAATGCCATCTAGCCATCTCATCCTTGGCCTTCCCCTTCTTCTTTTGCCCTCCACCTTTCCCAACATCAGTGCTTTCTCAATTGAATCCTCCCTTCTCATTTGATGTCCAAAGTACTTTAGCTTCATCTTTACTATTTGACCTTCCAATGAGCAGTCAGGGTTAATTTCTTCTAAGATTGACCTATTTGTTCTCCTCGCTGTCCAGGGGACTCTCAAAACCCTCCTCCAACACCACATTCCAAAGGCATCTATTCTTCTGCGTTCAGCCTTCCTAATTGTCCAGCTCTCACATCCATACATTACTACTGGGAAAACCATTGCTTTGACTATTCTAATTTTTGTTTGCAATGTGATGTCTCTGCTTTTCACTATGTTCCCCAGGTTTCTCATTGCTTGTCTCCCAAGAATCAGTCGCTTTTTTATTTCATGGCTACAATCCCCATCTGCAGTGATCTTTGATCCTAAGAAAGTAAAATCTGTCACTGCTTCTACTTCTTCCCCATCTATTTTCCAGGAACTGATTGGGCCTGTTGCCATTATCTTGGTTTTCTTGATATTGAGTCTCAAGCCAGCTTTTGCACTCTCGTCCTTCAGCCCAATCAAGAGATTCTTTAGGTCTTCCTCACTTTCTGCCATTAGGGTGGTATCGTCTGCATATCTCAGATTATTGATGTTTCTCCCAGCTATTTTAATCCCATATTATGATTCCTCCATCCCTGCACTGCGCATTATGTGCTCTGTGTATAGGTTGAATAAACATGGTGACAAAATGCAGCCTTGTCTTACTCCTTTTCCTATTCCAAACCACTCTGTCATTCCATGTGCTGTCCTAACTGTTGCTTCTTGGTTCATGTACAGATTTCTCATGAGGCATATGAGATGCTCTGGTATTCCCATCTCTTTAATTACTTGCCACATCTTGTTGTGGTCCACACAGTCAAATGCCTTGGTGTAGTCAATAAAACAAAAGTAAACTTGTTTCTGGTATTCCTTTGTTTTCTCCATGATCCAGCGTATGTTGGCAATGTGGTCTCTAGTCCCCCTGCCTCTTCTGAAACCAGCCTGCACCTCTGGTAATTCTCTCTCCACATGTTGCTGAAGTCTATCCTGTATTATCTTGAGCATCACCTAGCTGGCATGTGGGATGAGCCCGATTCTTCGATAATTTGAACATTCTTTGGCATTGCCCTTTTTTGGGATTGGGACGTATACTGATCTTTTCCAATCCTGCGGCCACTGTTTTGTTTTCCAAATCTGCTGGCATATTGAATGCAGTAATTTGACGCCGTCATCTTTTAGCGCTTTGAAAAATTCAACTGGGATACCATCATCTCCACTAGCTTTGTTGTTTGCAGTGCTCTTTAGGGCCTTTATGACTTCGCTCTCCAGGATGTCTGGCTCAAGTTCAATTTCTTCATCATTGTGATTAACAGGAGTGTTGAGGTCCTTTTTGTAAAGTTCCTCTGTGTACTCTATCCATCTTTTCTTAATTTCTTCTGCATCAGCTAGCTCCTTTCTGTCTTTGTCCCTTATCATGGTCATTTTTGCTTTAAATGTTCCCTTGATTTCGTCGATTTTTTTGAAAAGATCTCTGGTTCTGCCTCTTTTGTTGTTTTCCTCCATTTCTCTGCACTGTTCTTTTAGGTAGTTTTCCTTATCTCTCCTTGCTTTTCTTTGAAATTCTGTGTTCAAATGATTGTATTTTTTCCTTTCTCCTTTGACTTTGGCGTCCCTTCTTTCCTCTGCTATTTTAAGAGCCTCATCAGACAACCACTTTGCTTTCTTACTCTTCTTTTCTTTTGGTATGGTTTTCTTTGCTGCTTCCTGCATGATGCCCCTCATCTCCGTCCATAATTCTTCTGGTACTCTGTCTACCGAGTCTAAGCCATTAAATCTGTTCATCACCTCCACCGCGTATTCTTTAGGGATGCTGTCTAGGTGATATCTTTCTGGTTTCCGTGTTTTCCCTATTTTCTTTAGTCTAAGCCTGAATTTTGCGATCAGTAGGTTGTGATCTGAGCCACAGTCTGCTCCAGGTCTTGTTTTTGCTGACTGTATGGAGGTTCTCCATCTTTGGCTGCAGAGTATGTAGTCAATTTGGTTTTGGTGTTGTCCATTTGGTGATGTCCATGTGTAAAGTCACCTCTTGTGTTGCTGGAAGAGAGTGTTTGCTATGACCAGTGCGTTCTCTTGGCAGAACTCTATCAATCTTTGCCCTGCTTCATTCTGTGTTCCAAGACCAAACTTGCCTGTTATTCCCTCCACTTTTTGATTTCCTACTTTGGCATTCCAGTCTCCTAATATAATTTGGACATCATTTCTTGGTGTCTGTTCTATGAGGTGTTGTAAGTCCTCATAGAACTGGTCCATTGTGGCTTCGTCTGCGCCAGTGGTTGGTGCGTATATTTGGATCACAGTGACATTGAAAGGTTTGCCTTGAATTCTGACTGACATCATTCTGTCATTTTTAAGGTTGTATCCCATTACTGCTTTTCTCACTCTTTTATTGACAATTATGGCTACTCCATTTCTTCTAAGGTTTTCTTGCCCACAGTAGTAGATATGATGGTTTCCAGAGCTGAATTCACCCATCCCTGTCCATTTGAGCTCACTGATGCCTAAGATGTCAATGCTTATTCTTTCCATCTCATTTTTTACCACTTCCAGTTTACCTTGGTTCATTGATCTCACATTCCATGTCCCTATGCAGTATTGCTCCTTACAACATTGCATTTCCCCTCCCCCTTTCCTGTCCATCCCCTTCCTCCACTCTGTGGTGCTAAGCATCCTGTATCACCTAGCCTGCCCCTTTGTTTTGCCTTTTGTTTTGGTCAATAGGGTTCTCTTGGCAAGCTTTGTGGCGTGGTTTGCCGGTTTCTACGCCATTTTTTCCTCCTCATACATTTTATCACAGTTTTTAAAAGTTTAAAACATTTTAGACAACATATTATCATGCATATTATCACACTTTAAAACACAGTCTCTATGTCAGTTTCTGTATTTAGTCAGTATAAAGTCTCTATGTCAGTTTCTATATTAAGTCTTCTACATTTGCATATCAGGTACTTATCCTTTGCCTGGGACTCTGAGTCTCTCCCCCTGCTTTTCCTCCTCTGCCCTCTTCCCTTTTGTCAAATGGTCTTCTCAACCGGCTCTCCTCCTCCTCTTCTTCCTCACCCCCCATCTGGGGGTGGTTGCCCGGCGGCGGCCGTGGCTGGCCCTTCCGCCGCTCGCTCGCCCGGCTGGCTCTCCTCCTCCTCACCCCCCAGCTGGGGGTGGTTGCTGGCTGGCTCTCCTCCTCCTCCTCACCCCCCGGCTGGGGGTGGTTGCCCGGCTGCGGCCGCGGCTGGCCCTTCCACCGCTCGCACGACTGGCTGGCTCTCCTCCTCCTCCTCACCCCCCGGCTGGGGGTGGTTGCCCGGCTGTGGCTGGCCCTTCCGCCGCTTGCCCGGAAAGGGTCAAAATCTCCTCCTTCTCCCTATTCTCACAATGTTCTACTTCTTTACGGAATTTTCTCCTTGTCCAACTGGCTTTCAGACTAGAAGAAAACTTCAGAACGTAACAGAGAAGAACAAGGCAAATTGAGGAAGAAGCAAGGTCAATTTTGCTTCTTCCTCCATGAATTTAATATGAATGGAACAGGAATGCTGACAGTTGCCCCTACTGCATCTAATTTTGGTCACAGACCCTTGTTAATTAAATATGAGGTACATTAAAGCAGAATTTTATTTCCTCATGAAATTGTTATATTTTAGAAGAGAGGAAGAAGTACAGTAATCTTTTTGGAATTTTGTATAGTGGTCTTTTAGGGGAAGTTCTCAGCAACTTTAACCAGTGTAAAGAACAATTGTCAAAAATAATTGTTCTTAATGTTGACTATCTTAATTAATGAGATACTAAAATGAGGAATTTGAAAGCCATGTGAGCATCTGCACTTCCAGCTGAGAGTGAGACATAAGGCCCCTAAAATTTGCACCAAATATATCTGCACAAAATTAGTGTCCTTTTCCCTTGAGAAGCAAAGCATGCACATGAACTGACATACAAAGCAAGCACAGATGTGCAGGCTGGTTGTTTTAAAATATGCCAATGACATATACAATGTTTCAGATTCTATAGGGTTCATGAACAAAGCAGCTGTTATCCTAATATCATGCAAAGCTTTCAATTTACACATATCACATGATTTTGCACAAAAGTGGGTGATTTTTACAAATATGCACCATTGCAAGGACAAGATCAAGATCCATTTGATACTCCCTGTCAGCAAGGAGAAGAACATATCTTGAATACATGCAAGTTCTTATGCATAAATCAGGTATTTCTGTTGCTTGGCGTCCAACACAGATTCAAACTCTGTTTCCAAAGTGTCCATTACCAACTTTGAAACAAGTCATGTGAATTGGTTATTATAGGCCTTTTGATGGGGTTGTGAACTTGAAATGTCAAGGATCAGTAAAAGCTTTCTGCATTCAGTCTGTCCCAGTCAGCTAGAAGGCACCGTTTCATTGGTATGTTATTATTTTGTTTACTTACCCGAATTCATTTACTGCAGTCGATTTTTCTGTTTGTTGAACGCAGGTGCCATGCTTATTATAAAGGTTGCAGATTAATTCTCCTTGGGTTTATAAAGCTCAATCAAGTGTTCATGTTCAATATGAGTGGCTTTGCAGCAGCATATTCTTCTAATTCTGTGGAGGGCCAAAAGTACTACTCCCATCAGCTATAGCCAAGACAGCCAATGGGGTTTCATCATGAGAGGTGCAGTTCAGATGTCTCTGGAGGGTCTCATTTTCTTTGCCCCTGTTTTCCAAAGATTTACCAAGCATTCAGCTGGGGATTGAAAACCACTGTAAAAGGCTAATTATTTTATACAAATGGCAGCTATACAGTACACTGTTCAATAGATAATTTTGTTTGCAACACATTTTAAAGCAAGGCCATGCAATTCACAACTCCTGGAATCATACCAAGCCCCAAATGCAGTTTGTGATCCAGAAGACTGTACATCTTTGCAGTTGTGAAGCAATTCACAAAACACCATTTTGAAAATGCAGGCATTGAAAAAAATGGAACGGAAAGGAATTTTTTAGCACTGGAAAAATATACATGTTACAGTTAAAACTAGTTTTCAGTGTAACATTTACAGTATCTGCTGGTTTGGAAAAAAGGGCACAATCTTGCATCCATTCTGAAAAATATATTGAGAAATACATATGGATTTCCTTGTGGCTAGATGGGATGGGAGGCTAGCAATCCATTGTGGACCTGATTCAGAGAAAATTTAACACTGGACGTGACTGACCTTTACAGATTCAAACATCCCTACATGTGTCTCTGTGGCAGGAGTTCTGCTGGTGATTTATGTCACCAGCGGTGGTCACTACTCGTGTCCGAGCACACATTTTCCCCCTGAAAGTCATTATTTTCTCCATTGATAGATATGTCTCTGGAGACTCAATAAGCGGATCCTGGCATGAAACATGCGACCACACACAATACACTGAATAGATGGTGGAGGGCGTGGTTGAGTTTGATGAAGCTTCTGTGCTTGTTGCTTACTCTATACCTGACACCTTCATGGTTTGTTTAAGCTGCTCCTTATAACACTTCTGAGGAGCTCTGCGAGGTCTTGTAGCAGAGCTAAGTTCCCCATAATGTATTTGGTGAGGAAGCCTGGAATTGTGGACATGCCCTATCCATCTAAGACGATTGCCTATGATGGACGCTTCAATGCTGTTTAGATTTGCCAAGGACTGCGATGTTGGTGATATAGTCATTCCACTTGATGTTCAAGATGGATCTTAGCTTCTGTTGGTGAAAGCGCTCAAGCTTTTTGATGTCTTGGCGATAGAGGGGGCCATGTTTCATGCAGTAATGATGAGATAACAACAGCTTGGTTACCATGAGCTTAGTCTGGGTTGTTAAATATTTGTTCATGAAGACCCGGTGTGATTGACGGTGATTTATGTATGCATAAGGGAAATCACAGAAGTCACAGGGGCAAGTTAAGACTCCTTAGGAAAGTGTAGACAAAATGGAGTTCTGTGTTTCCAGCCATTTTAGAAAGAAAGAAAGAACTGCATGGGTTTCATTTTAATAGAGGCAGAGAAGCAAAGGAAGTTATCCTTACTTGGATGTGTTTTGCTGTAAATACTAGTATTTTACCAGGAAAATGCCTTGAATTATTTTTTAAAAATTAATTTTAATTGTCTTGTGACCAACATGGAGGTTATGTTAGAATATTTGATATGGAAGTAAATTATAAGCAGAAAAGAGGATGAAAAACTGCTGCAAATTTTATGAAAGTGGATTTTTACAAGAGAGGCAATTTTGACTAAATATTAGGAGGAACTTCCTGACAATAAGAACTTTTTGACAGCACAAAAGACTGTCTTAAGAGATGCAGGAATTTCCTTTATTGGAAACTTTTAAGCAGAGGTTGAATGGCCACCAGGCAGGATTCCTTTTGCGGGTGAGTTCCTGCATCTGACTATGTTTCTGTGACTCTATCACAGGGGTTCTCAATGTTTTTCAGGCAGTGGACAGGACCACACCCCCTCAAACAGCTGAGTGGGATAGACTGGTGGTTCCCCCCTGCCATAAATGTTGCCATAAAACATGTCCAAGGCTGTTGTAAATGTGTTTACAACAGCTGTGGACTCATTTACGGCTGTAGTAAATATGTTTATGAGGACCGCAGACTCATTTACAGCCATCGTAAACATGTTTACGATGGCTGTAATTGAGTCCACTGCCGATTCCAGTGGCGATGGCAGCTGGGAGGGGGCAGCTGGAGCAAGGTCAGGGTGGGTTATTTGGTGCCATGGGCCAGATCTGGCCCATGGGCTGTAGGTTGAAAACTCCTGCTCTAACATGTTCAGATTTAGTAACAATCCATAAGTTTAATTGCATTTGTAATTGTTTTAATATTTGTGCTTTTAAAATCATTTTTAAGAAACCTTGAGTCCTCCTACAGGAAGATGTGTCATTCTATGAACTGTAATACAAATTATTTAATTAACTAACTAATTAGCTTCTACAAAGTTTAGGAGCTGTTCTGTCATTGTAACTCCTCTTCGTAGGAGTTGATATAGTTCATTGTATTTTTAAAAAATCAGATTCAAATTGGAGCTAATTATAGAGGGATTGTTCAGAATTTTATGGTGCAGAATAATGGATTAGAAATTACTAAAAGAAAGGCTGTTTATGTGCTAGAGAATCTGGTCTAGTATGAGATAAGATGCAGCACTATTTGCATGTTAGTTGCTACTCTGTTCTTGTTTTGTGATTTATAACCAAAAACAAACAGAAACTGTGCATGACTTGCAGATGCAAATATTTGGTGAATCATTACCCTTTCAGATGTGGATAAATGCAGAAATTAACAAATGTTTTATTTGTGTAAAATAAGTAAGATAAACATGTCTGCAAAAGTTCACATTTGCATGTTAAAATAATAACACTGATCAAACATGCTTTGTGTTCGCGTGTTTGTAACACCAGTATGTTCATATGAGGGAAAGGTACATTGACTGAATGATAGTAATCTAAACCTCAGACCAAATGGGAAAGAAACAGAGATACAGTATATCTGTGGGAAAATTTGTTGCAAAATAATATCTCCAGCTATCTTTGTTTTAGCAGTTCTGAACACATATAAAACGCCTTCTAAACAAATCAGATACTGCTGGGTTTATGTAACTAAGAACCCTACAAGACCATCAAATACCACAGGATTTCTTCACTTATAAAATGGGTGAATTAAATTTATTTTTGACTGACCATGTGGTGCAAAGGCTGCTTCAAATCTAATCTTTTTTACTCTCAACACATCTTTTTTCCTTTGCTGCTGGGCGCTCTTACTTTTTCATGCCACAACAATTCAAACTAGCTTTCTCCCCCACAGTTAGTTGTGGTCCCTTCTTGTGAAAACTGGGGTTTTGTCTGATGCGTTTGAGTGATGTAAGCATTTGCGGCATGATGTGGAAGACTGGAAGAACAAGGCACCATGTTCTTTCCCCTCCCTCATCTTCCTCCTATTTTTAAAATCTGAGATTAAAACTAAGCAGCCATTCACTTCATTGTTGAGCCAATAAATAAGCAGCTTGGGAAGGCAAAATAAAATGTAAAGAGCTTTTTCAGGAACCTCTCTTTATTGAGATACAGTGTTACCTTGCTTAAAGAGCATAATGCCTTCCATGGGATTGCTCTTTAAGCGAGTTTGCTCTTTAAGCGAAACACCATTGTAAGTGACCAATTGTGACTTCTGGCGGGATGGGGATTGGGAACCCCAGTGTAGTTGTTAAGCAAGTTTTTGGTTGGTTTTAGTTGTTAAGCAAGGCGACCATTCAGAGAAAATTCTGCTCTTTAAGCGAATTAGTCTCTAAGCAAGGGACTCTTTATGTGAACTTTTACTGTAAATGGTATCATGAGTCATATGGAGAGATCCAAAGTGCTAAGCCTGTGAATGCTGCAGTGGTTAAACTGCTGTCCTGCAACCAAAAGGTTGTGAATTAAATCCTGACCAGGGCTCAAGGTTGACTCAGCCTTCCATCCTTCTGAGGTTGATTTGTTGGGGGCAAAATGCTAATTAACTTGTAAACCACCCAGAGAGTGCACTAAGCGCTATGGGGTGGTATATAAATGTGCTTGTTTGCTTTGAATAGGGAGAAGGAAGAGGGGAGAGAATGCTAATATAGTTTTTGTGTGTGTATATGTGTACACTTTAATGACTCAATTGTTTTCTCTCTGCTGCTGCCCAGAAGGGATGAGGGAGAAGAAGCTTGAATGGTTGACGATACCATCAGCAGGTTAGTTTGGAGATTGAGATCCAAGGTGTTCAGCCTGCAAATAGGAAGAAGGAGGAGAAATCGTAATTTAGTGTGGTGTGTGTGTTTATACATTTAAAAGCCCTGATTGTTTTCCCTTAGTGGGATGTTTTCTAACATTTTCAGACTGGTATTAACAAGATCACTAAGGAGGCTCCCTTGTGTGATTTCGATTGTTTTCTCTAACTCCACACACAAAACCGGCAGGACAAAGAACCAGCAAAGGACTGGCAAAGGCAGGACCCAAGAAAAAAAGGCTTGCTGTGGATTAGAATATTACTTGGATCACTTCCAGTACAAATGTTAAGTCCCAAATCACTCTGCAGTCCCTGTGTGAGAACTGAAGGCAATTTCAAACACAATACCAGCTCTGAATCAAAGCAAAGCTGAATTGAAATAACCCAAAGCCAAGCTGCTTAACTTGTACAAGCTCAATACATAGGACTGCCCTAATTGTGATGACAATTACAAAGGCTGGAAACATACCTTGGCCATAAACGGGTATGTGTGAGAAATTCTGGTGTAGTTCCAATCTAAGTTAGTAGATCTCTTTCTATATTTAATGATTTGACTAGTCTTCCCCTGCCACCCAGCAGAGCTGGGGGGAAAATCATATCTCTGGATGACCGCTCAAAAGATGACCACTAGATAAGGCAGTGTTTCCCAAACTATGTTCCAGGGAGTGATAGAACCTGTTGTCTTATACAATACATTGGCTGAATTGGTGCTTTGGGGAATTGGCTTAGGCTTCTGGGAATTGAAGTCCAAAAACGAAGGTTGGGAAACACTGAGCTATTGAATATGAGGTTCAAAAAAGGAATTTTTCTGATGTTTGTAGGAAATCAACCTGAATAACCTACTCCAAATATACAGTTCTTTGTCAAAGGATGTTTATTACAGAGCTGACTCACATGTTCATGAAATGCAGTAGCCCAAACATAAGACAACAGGTTCTATCACTCCCTGGAAAATAGATGGGGATGAAGTAGAAGCAGTGACAGACTTTACATTCTTAGGATCCAAGATCACTGTAGATGGTGATTGCAGCCATGAAATTAAAAGGTGACTGATTCTTGGAAGCTATGAGAAACCTGGGGAACACAGTTAAAAGTAGAGACATCACCTTGCAAACAGAAGTCCACATAGTCAAAGCAATGGTATTTCTGGTAGTAATGTATAGTTGTGAGAGCTGGACCATAAGGAAGTCTGAGCACAGAAGAATAGACGCCTTTGAGAAGTGGTGCTGGAGAAGAATTTTGAGAGTGCCCTGGACAACAAAGAGATCAAATTGGTCGATCTTAAAAGAAATCAACCCTGACTGTTCCTTGGAAGGTCAAATATTGAAGAGGAAGTTAAAGTACTTTGGCCGTCAAATGAGGAGGATTCACTTGAGAAAGCCTTGATGCTGGAAAAGGTTGAGGGAAAAAGAAGGGGGCAGCAGAGAATGAGATGGTTTAGATGGCATTGTTGATACAATGGGCACAAAGCTGGGTGGGCTGAGGAGGATGGTGGAGGATAGGGGCGCCTGGCGTGCAGTGGTCCATGGGGTCATGAAGGGTTGGAATTGACTGTGCGACTGAACAACAACAGCAAAGTCTAGTTCAGGATTGAAAAAAGTTATTAGGCTGCTTCAGAGAGCATTGCCCTTAAAATTTGTACTGTCCATGGTCCTGATTGATACTCATCTGAACCTGGGTAAACATAGCATGCAGTGAACTTATTCATGTTGGTTTTTCTGATTTACTGTGACATGACTGCTTTTAACCTCTCTGGACCTCATTTAACCACGACCCAGTTGAGTCCACCTAATTGAATGTCACCTGAGTGATGTTAACCTGATGTCCTGCACTCGGTAATCAACATCCTCTTTAACTTTTCTGTGAGCCGCCCAGAGTCTTTGGAGTTGGGCGGCAATAAATTTCTGATTCACTGTAAAGATTGCATTCTTGAGAATGGGAAAATGCTAACAACAAGCTTGTAGACACTAAATGACGCAGTCAGATCAGAAGGATACTAATAGCAGTCCACAGATATTGGCACACAGTTTCCCATTTTTCACAGCCACCAGGCGAAAGTTCCTATTTCTAAGGCAATTACAAGGAAGGGAATGAGAAAGGGACTTTAAAAGGGCAAAGAGCACAGTTGTCTGATTACTTCTTGAAACATGAATTCAGGGAGCCTGCTCTTCTATACCTTCTGCCTGTTCATTCAGTCTTCTCTTCCTTGCATTTGAAATTAGTGGTGCTGTAGCCCATACCTGTCAAGCATGGCTCCGGAGAATACGGGACCACTTTGGTGGTGATTCAGAAAATCATAGAAGGGTTGCACATTCAAGATTGAGCAAATCATAGAAGAGTTGCACATTCCTATAAGGTTTAGAACACTCATAAGGCAATGTTTTGGGAATAATGAACAGAAAAGGTTAATATTTTATGGCAAATATAGCACTGCTGTTCTTCAAACTCAAACTAGCATGTTCCTCACTCATAGGACACATTTTAAAGTCTCCTTAGAGACAAAATGTACCATATTTGCTGACTTATAAGACACACTTTCCCCCCTTAAAATACATCGGGAATACGGAGTGCATCTTATACTCCATACCAGCAAATACCGTATTTACTGGTGTATAAACACACCTTTCCCTCTTAAAATATGCCAGAAAAACAGAGTGTCTTTTACTCCAATGTGTCTTACATGCTGGCACATATGGTAATAGCATTCCAGTGCATTACAATGTAATTTTTCATCTGTGCCAGCAGGTCACCTGTAGTCAGAAATAACACATAGCCATGCTGGTTAGCATAGAAGATTTAATTGTCATTAGCTATGGTTCAAATTAAGAGACAGACAAAAAAAAAATCTCTGATTTTATAGGGTCGGCATTGATGTTCACTTTCCTGCCATAAGATCAATGATAATGACAGCAATGGGTGGCTATCTTATCACCTCAAGGTTGCTTTTAAAAAACATACAACTCTTTGGAGGTCTGCATATAAATAGGAATTGCTCACTTCCTGTGAGAAAGGAACTAGAGAGAAAGAAAGAAATGTGTGTGTTTTTTAATTTGAAAACTTCTTCTCTGAATCTGCATATGTTTATGCTTCTCTGTTGCTGAGTCTAGCAAGAAGCCTATGACTGTATTTCAAAAGCATAGATCCTGCTGCTTTTGCTTAACTTTGAATAATCCAGTGCTTAACTTGTGAGTAGGATATCAGAGTGTTAGTTTTTTTAAATTGTGCTGCTTTGTGACATTGATATCTGACCAGAAATGAAGAAAGATGGTCATGCTGAAGGAGTTATATTTTAGAAGCTTACACTTGCATAACTCATTACTCTTGTTATTATTTTTCTTAATAATATAAAAATGTAACTAATGAAGTGAGCGTTTGGGTTTTGACAATCCTCTTATCAAAGCCATGATAACATTGACACAATGAAGGAGTCATTCTGAGCCTTAGAAAGATATAAGAAAACAGAAACTCATGTCTTTTGTCTTCTCCCTCTGCCTTTCTCAGTGATGGTGAAGGTTTTAGAGACCGAGTGCCCAAACCGCAACCCAACAAACACTTATTTATCGCAAAGTGCCAACACAGCAACAGGGGAAGAAGTGAACGCTTCCATTGGGCTGCTGGGCCGAGGGGTGGGGCAAACTCTGTGCTAGGAGAGGGAGAAAGCACTCCCATTGGGCTGCTGGGCAGAGGGGCAGGGTGATCTCTATGCTGGGGGAGGGAGGAAGTGCTACCATTCAGCTAATGGGCAGAGGGGTGGGGCAAACTCTCTACTGGGGGGAGGGAGGAAGCACTCCTATTGGGCTGCTGGCCAGAGGGGCAGGGTGAACTCTATGCTGTGGGAGGGAGGAAGTGCTCCCATTCAGCTGATGGGCAGAGGGGCGGGGTGAACTCTGTCCTGAGGTGACTTCATGAGTGCCCACAGAGATTGCTCCGAGTGCCACCTCTGGCATATGTGCCATAGGTTCGCCACCACTGGCCTATCTAGTCATTTTGAACATTAAGAAAAGATCTCAGTGTTTACTTCTGTATCTTCCATATATTTTTATTTAAAATAATCTCTCCTCATAGTTCATGTTTTGTGGGTTTCAGGCTCACTTTAATTAAATGCCTTTTTTTAAAAAAAACTATAGGCAAGAAAAATAAATGATGAGCACTAAAAGGGTTGTGTTTGGTGTGGTTTTAAGGCTTTATAATGATTGGAATATAGGTAACAGAGAATTGCTAAACCTGATGATAAATGGCACAGGTATCTTGAGGTAAGAGGATGGGTGAGGGAAATTAATCCAGCTCTTCTCTGACAATTTTGGTACTGTATTCTGCTTTGAATTATTACAATATGTCTTCTGTGTCATACAGCTGTAAGTGAATTTACAAAGCTATTTAGGGTGTGTGCTTATAGATACATTTTCAGTGAAGTCAACAGAGGATCGGGTCTGATGATGATGATTTTTTAAAATGATGTTGATGCTTTTTTAAAAAAAAGGCAGATAAATGCATTTGGGGTCACAAGTGAAGTGAATTTTTACTTCCTTCTTACCCATGTAAAATCCTATAAAAATGTTCCATGCTTTATATAACACTGTCCAATAGTTTCATTCTCCTTTCTCTGTGTTTCTTTTTGTGTTTATAAGAGAGAACATGGTGGCATGCATGAGAGAGATTGCTTTTCCCTGGTTCAGAGCATGTGTTCACAAGAATGCTTACTTGAGTCTGAGTGTCAAGGCATGCCTATGCTTGAGAATAAGAGGACAGTAGTGTAGGTCTTTTTAATTGGGCCTGTATGTGTACTTAGGAGAACAACTCCATGAATGTACTGTATATGGAAAAGGAGGAGATCGTGCGTGCAAATACCTAGCTTTGCCTACCACTGAGTATCTTGTCTTCTATCTCACTAATAACATGGAGCATCAGCAAAGGGCTCCATAGTTTAACTTTGGAGAATGAAAGGATTTCAAGGAGGTGGAATTAAAAATAGGTGATCGAGCATTACAAACAGCTTGTTATGGTTTGGCAGAGATGTGCAAAGATTGTGATGGGAACAGAAGCATCAGTTTCACCAGCTGATCTGTTTTGGAGTAGAAATGTTTCAGAACTGGATATTTTTTGCCAGAACTCTATACTGGCCTATTAAAAGTACCCTCCTGGTTTGTCTGGATAAGGGCATGATTCAGGAGTCAGCAACAACTATGACCCTATCACCCTTCCCTTGAGTTTTGAATAAAGCATAAGGAGCAGAAAATATCTCTCTCTCTCTCTTCCTCTCAAGTTCCCACTCCACCTCCTATTGCAATTGCACATGAAGATCTATGTCAGGGGTGCCCAAACTATTCAGGCTGAGGGCCAGTCGCGTGGTTCAGGGGGCCAGTCACTATGGTCCATGGACTGAATATGGCCCCTGACTCCAATTCATCTGGCCCACAAAGCCCTTGTTGCTCCCTTGTTGATTCCAGGAGCAATGAGGGCTTCGTGGGCTGGATGAATTGGTGTTGGGGGCCAGATCCAGCCCACAGGCCATAGTTTGGGTGCCCCTGATCTATGCCAGCCTTCTCCTAAAAGATGAAATAATCATTATGCAGATGTAAAGTCTCAGTCCACTCCTTCTATGTTCTCTTGTGCAGACCTCAATAGTTGACTAGTATATTATTCCCCACTTTTTAAAATCAAAAATGAATTATTCTTAAAAGAACAGCAGATGAAAGACTGCAAGCCTATTTCCTAGGATTTTTAAAATTATAGATTTTTTTATATGTAATATCATCAACAACATTAGTCTTCTGTTCTTATATTGAAGGCATTGTTTGAGTCTGACAGGAGTTTTTGATGAGCTGTCAGCCATAGCTAGTCATAAGTTACCACACTGTTGTGAAATGAACATAAGCCACTTGATGGGTAGATATGTAGCTGGAAATACATTTGGAAACTGACACTTTGATAACAGGGCAGAGAAGTGTCCACAGAAAAAGCAGAGACGTATCGGATGAATTGCCAGTTGCCGCACACGTTATACTAAGAAGAAAAACTAAACTTGCATGCTTCTTCAGTGTAACAACCTAGATAAAATTGTTAAATTTTATTTTATAGCTACTGAAATTCAAATGCAAACTGCATCATGAGGAGAAACATTATATATTAGGAAAATGATCCTTATTTAAATTGTTGACTATTTTCTTCTTTGAGGTATAATGGCAGTAACTCCTAATGAATTCAATACTGGGTTTAAGGGTAGAATCTGTTCTCAAATCAGCACTCAATACAAGCAGCAGAGAGTGTGCCCCAGCCCAAGCTAGAGGCTACAAATGCACTGCCCCTCAAAGCATGGTGCAACTCATATAGCATGGAAAGAAGAGATGAAAAGCACATTACTAGGTGGTCCTTCAGGAGATGCCCTTAACATAACATAAAGGGCTACAAGACTACTACCTCTGCAGGAATCAATGAGCTTCTTCCCAGAAAGCATTGCAGCAGGAAGGAAGGCTTAAAAAAAGGACTTGAAGGAAGCCTCAGTCTTGTTTAGGGATCTGAAGAAAAGATATCTGCAGATTTGTGCCTGTAGTCTTGAATCCCCAGTCTGACCAGATTATCTTGCTATGGTAATAGAGTAGACCATGCTGCCAGCAACTCAACGTCAATCATCAAGTGGCAGTTAACTAACCTGACCACCCTGAGGACTAACACCCTTGGGTGCTGAAGTCCACAGGGAAGGGTGATGTTCCCCAAGTGGATTAAATCCCACTTGAATCTTGATGGAGGGCATAGCTTCATCAATACTGGCCTGTGGCTGATGAGGACTTTGTGTGCCAAAAGGGCTCAGGACAAGAAAGTGACTTGTGGAACTAGATCAGTGGTACGGGTGTCATGCTGTGATATAGAAGGCAAATGGAAGGCCACTCCCAGGACAATCTGCATGGCTGATCGCCATGATGATCACCAATATTCAAAATCAGATACATCAAAAGAAGAAGGCTTGAATTCACCCCAATTATTTCTGGGGAATGTTTGAGAATTCTGGGATTTGGAATCCAAGTAAAACAAAAGGCATAACCCTAATACATACCACACACATGTGGATTCTCTCTTCAAAGTGCCACAGTGTTAAACGACATGGGCAAATTGAAAACATGTCCTTTCTAAATGTTTTCCCTTCAAGCTCATATGTACAAATCCTTGTTGCATCGATATGACATATGCATGATCCCACATAATCTTACATGGTTTGGACCTAAATTTATTCAAAAGTTTCAGATTATGAAAAATAATGAGTGGATTTTAGTTTTGGGAAGAAATGACAAAGTGTCCTCTTCCTCCACCCCCATGTTTTCTTTTACACTTTTTGCCATGATATTCGTAGTACCTGAAACAGCTTCACTTTCTCCTTCCAGAGCATATGTATCAATTTTTGTTCTTTCTCCATTTTTTACCATCCATCTGTCTCAGCACCTGATACCTATGATCAGATACTTTCTCCCATTTCCTTGGCTGAACTAAAATGTATAATTCATTCATTATAACAAGACAAACAAAGAGTTTTCACGTCACTGCTCAGTTCCCCATTAGCAAGGTTTCTTTTGAAAATCTATTATTCCTCCTTTTCTTCTCATTTGACAGTATAAAAGCACCAAATAATGCAATTGTTCAGATCAAATTGCTGTTGTTCAATTTGTATTGTAGTCTTAATCCATGTTAATAGAATAATAATTGGCAAGACTTTCTCTTGCTTCAAAAAATGTATTAATTCTCATGCATATCACAAAATATGCTACTTTCTTCACCAGGCTCACAGAACAAACAATTTTCCATTTGCTTTGTGGCACCTTAAAAATATAATGTTTAATTTGATATAAACTTTTGTGGAATGCAGTTTACTTTTTCAGAGACAAACCACAAAAGCTTAGGAAAAATGCAACTAGCAAATCTTTAAAATACTGCAAGACTCCCCCACTCCCCATTTCTAACTGAACAACCAAAGCATTTTAGCATTGCAGGCGCACCCCCCAAAGAAAGACTCAGACACCGGTATATGGATAAAGGCATCGGGCCACTTTTATTGAATAATGCCCTAGTCCGAATTATAACTTTCAATTGGTGTAATCATCTAATTGTAATTCTTTAAGGCAAGCAGGCCGCAGTAACACTGGTAAGGTTCCTCCCAAAATGCCAATGGCAATTGGCTACATGTAACTATTTGTATCAATTTGTTTGTTGACACAAACAAATTGTTGACCGGAGTCAATAAACTATCTACTGACCCCACCCTATGACGTGTATCCGTTAAATATCAAGTTGATGCAGGCTGTAAAGCTCCTGCCATCACCGCTTGCCTGGTTCGCCCTTGACCGGCCAAACCTATTTCCCCTGTACCTATCTACGTGTTGGCCAGTCAATTGCGAACCTGCCGTATACCTATGGGTCATAAATCTTTACCTTACCAGTGCTACCCGCCACACGGGGAGGCGTCCATGATGACTCATGGACCCCCCCCCCCAGACCGTCAGCTTGGTCACCAGGCCTGCTTGCATATCCTCAAGAAAGAGGTTCATACCTCTGGCCGACAAGTGGACCCCATCTCCTGCATAGAGATCATAATCCTGCAAGCCTATCCTAGGGTGCCGGATGGCTGTCCCCAAGCCCTTGTCTGCTAGAAACCGGGCAACAGCCCTGTTCACCGAGCGGCGAGCGCGCTCAAGGGCACGGAGGTCAAGACCTCCTATGTAAGTATGTCGCAGCACCATGTCCGACCATAGCAGCCGCGTGGATGGCCATACGTAATGCAAATAGGCTAGGTCCCTGCAAATCGTGAGCTTTAAAGAGAGGCCAGTGACCTGGGCAAGGTCATTGCCACCGAGATGCAGGATGAGGACATCAGGCGGTCCAGCATCCCTGATGGAAAACAGGAATGGCAACAGTTCCTGCCATTTCATACCGCGCTTACCGTACCATCACAAATGTGCGGTTGCACGTAGCCCGAGATGGGGTCCCCACTCTGTCGCCGCAGCATACTGCGCTGCCCAGTGCACGTAACTGTGGCCCACCAGCCATACTGCCACCGGTGTGCGGGGACACACAGGGTCTGTAAAAGAAGGAAAAAAGGAATAATAACATAACTGGTACTCAAAGATGGAGGGGGTGTACGTACAATGCAAAGCGCATGGATCCCCACCTGCCCATCCTGCGTATATCAGCCTCAGAGTACCCAAACGCAGCCGCAGTAGAAGCGGCGCCTATCCTAAATGAATGGGTGCTGTAACGAGCCCCAGGGAGGCCCGCACTGGTAAGTGCCATGCCGGTCACCCTCCAAAACTGGAATTTAGTAAGGGGAGACCTGTCCTGGTGGCAGAAAAACGGGCCAGGGTGCGTACCACGCACTGCCAAAAACTCATGTAGGGCACCAACCGGACAGATGTCTTCAATGGAACATCGTAGCAGTCTGACTCCACTGCCTACGCCATGCTGATCAACCTTTGAGGACCGTATCCTCAACTGAGCCCTCTCTGGAGTAACATAGACATCGTCCAGTTCCAGTGCCCTACGAGACGCATCCGCCTTAGACAGTGGTACCAACTCACTGATGCAGAGCGCTCCAAAGAAGGCTACAGTGGTAGCTGCATGAAAAAGAGCCACCTCGTACCTATCATAGCATAAGTTATGCCAGCCTCGTGCAAGGTGGGTAAGAACCTCTGGCGAAATCGGGTGACGTGTGTCCTGGCGGCGGCCACGTTCACGTGTCCACCCCTCCAAAACATGACGTATGCGAAAATCCTGCACGCAGTCAGCGAAGCCCCGCACCTTGGCCATAAATGCCAGTGCCGAAAGCCTAGAGGCTATAGTACGGGGGGCCAGCCCATGACCGTGAAGATAAACCATGTATTGCAAAATCTGGTCCACAGGTATTGGCCACACTTCGGGTAACCGTACTTGGCCACAAAAGGTTATAAATTGTATGAAAGCATGTTGATACGCCTTACGCGTGCGAGGTGCCAAAGACATGCCGATCGTCCGGTTCACCTCTCCTCGCCAAATGTCCAAATCTCGGCCGGGAGTGGCGAGGGGAATTCCTCTGCTTCGGGAGCCAAGGCTCGGAACCGGGAGATCTGCAGGCGGGATAAAGCATCAGCAATATCGTTATTAATGCCTGGTACATGTCTGGCCTTGAACAGCACATTAAGGCGTAGGCTTCTCAAGACAAATTGACGGACCAATGCCATGACCCTAGGGGATTTAGACGTCTGAGCGTTAACAATGTGCACCACTGCAGCATTGTCACACCAAAAATGGACCACTGAGTCGCCCCATAGCATTAGTGCCCCCAAAATGGGAAAAAATTCCAGGAAAATAAGATCGCGGAGATGATCCGTGCCCTGCCATGCATGAGGCCATCGGCCATATGCCCACCTCCCTTCGAAATAGATCCCATAACCCAGAGAGCCGGAGGCATCCGACTGTACTTGAAATTTAGGACAGACCATAAGGTCCGATCTCCAAAAAGAGACCCCGTTAAATTCCTGTAGAAACGTGAGCCAAACCGAAAGGTCTGCCCGTATACCCCTGATGAGCCGGACTCTGTGGTGGTGTTTTAATAGGCCAGCCATGGCATCACACAGACGCTTGGCAAAAGCTCTGCTCGGTGTCACCACCTGGCAGGCAAAGTTGAGGTGGCCGTGCAGTACCTGTAGCTCAGGAAGGGACACCTTACGTTTAGATCCGGGCCACCTTGTCCACGAGTAACCTGGATGCCTGTGCGACAGTGTCAATTTCGATGACTAAAAAGGTGAGCTTGGTGGCTGGGCCCTTGGTCTTTTCAGGCACTAAGGGGACGCCCAGTTCCTGCATAAGGGCCTGAAATGTAGTAAGGAGACGTGTACACGTGTCCGAGCCCCGTTCACCCCCGAACAAAAAGTCATCGAGGTAATGGGCTACAGACCGGGACCCTGACCTGCGAACAAAGGCCCATTGAAGGAAAGTGCTAAATCGTTCGAATGCCGAACATGAAATAGAGCAGCCAAAAGGCATGGCCTTATCTACATAGAATTTCCCCCTAAAATGGAAACCCAACAGCTCAAAATCCTCGGGGTGCACTGGCAGTAATCGGAATGCCGATTTAATATCACACTTTGCCAGCAGGGCCCCCGGACCACAGGCGCATACCATCTGTAGGGCCTGATCAAATGACATATACCTGACTGAGCAAAGGTCATCAGGAATAGCATCATTGACTGAGGAACCCGCAGGGTAAGAAAGATGGTGAATTAGGCGAAATTCACCTGGGGTCTTTTTTGGGACTAGCCCCAGAGGGGAGACCTTCAAGTTGGGGAATGGTGGTTCATTAAAGGGCCCTGCAACTCTCATAGCCTGCAACTCCTTAGCTATGCTTTGTGCAGCGACCTCCTCATTGCCCTTTAGAGAAAGTAAGTTCGGGGCGTCCTGCGGTCCCCGAACACCCCTAAATGGTATATGAAAGCCAAACTGGAAGCCTTCAAGCAGGTACAACGCATCATCCCATCTAGGATAAGCGGAAAGCCATTGCCCTAACATGGGGATATTAATTGGGGAGGGGGCCTTTTGCTTGGCCAGCACCGTCAGAGGGGGCTCTGACCGCCCCCTGCCCACCCCTACCTCTGCCTCGTGACCCACCAGCCTGCGGGCACACAGAGGCGGCGTGAGGGCCAGAGCAAGAGGGACACTTGTGCTGGAAACGACACTGACGCTTGTTGCACACACCGCTAGCTGAGAAGCTCCAACACAGCAGGCAGGCTGGAACCCCCTGCCCCACCGGCTGGCAGGGAACCTGCGTTGCAGCCGCCCGCTGCACAGCGTGGCCACAATGGTACCTATCACCAGGCGCCGGACGCGTGGGAGTCATATACAAGAGCCACAATTGCTGGCAGGGCTCATCCCACCTCATCTCAGGATGTAGGGCCACCCTCATCCTAAATTCCTCATCGTAAGCCAACCACGACGGGCCAGGAAAATCGACCATCGCCCTATAAATATTGTTGAGGTATTGGACCATCGGAATGGCCAAATCAGGCCAGGCCCTAAGGTACACAGCCATATATATGAGATATGCCGGCAGCCAATTGGACCAGGTATGCGGTGGCTTACGACGATGGTACAATTCTTTGTCCCGGTCATCCTGTCCCTCCCTCTCCTCCTTAGTGCGCTCACGATTCAGGAGGGAGAAAATATCAACGTACTTCCCCCTCCAAATCTTATCCCTAGTAGCCTGTGAGAGATGATCACCCAGGGGGAGGGAATAACCAGCCATCGGCAGAGCCGCCATCGGCACCTGTTGAATGAAGGGTATGTGCAGCAGGCCCTGAATAGCCCCTGCGACGCTTGGCATACCCCCGGGGGCGGATACCCCTGTCCTAACCGAGGGGCCATTTGGTAACCATGAATTAACAGGGCAGTGTGGAAGCAACTGCCCACCCACAGTAACCTGACGTGGCCATGGCCACTGTACCCCCCAGTGTAACTGGACAGTGTCGGTGCACTAAATTGAACCGGATACTCACTAGTCGCACCCCCGTGAGCCGCCCCCACTGGGGGTTCTGGCTCACGGCGAGCATCGGAGCTCACAACAGGCATCGAGCTCTGGGGCCACACCTGACTGCTCCCCACCGGCAGATTCGAATGTGCGGGGAGCTGCGGAGCACCAGCTTGGGCTGGCCTGACGGCCTCAAGCAGCTCGACCCTGTTTGCGGCCCGCTGGAGAGTCACGGCCGATGTGTCTGAGACCGACAGAGGGGCCGTGATCGAAGCAGCAGGCAAACCCCCCTCGGGAGGTGGTTGGGCAATGCCCAGTGAAGCCTCTAGCACTGAAATACGTGCCAGAAGGGCATTGACAGTCTCTGAGCCCCCAGTATAAGGTGGGCCGGATGGGCCGGACGGCCCTGCAGCCGATTGCTGCACAGGAAACCCATATGGGGATCCAGGGCCTGAGTAGGGCCATGCCCAAAACTCCGGCCCATGGGGGACCGGAGGAATGGTGGGGCGGAAACCGCCAACAAGTCTGAGTGGGCCACCCTGTCCCGAACTAATGAAATCCCATCCAGGGGCAGGGGTGCCCGAGGAGCCGGCCTGAGCCGGCCCAGCTTGGAGGCCTGTGCCGGGCTGACCAGTGGAAGCCTGCCCGGCTCCACTGGCAGCGGCGGGCAAGGCCGGCCCACTGCCAAGCTGGGGGGGGTGCAGCCCGAGTCCTCCGACCCGATGGCTGCCCCCGAGCAGAAGGAGGGGGCGGGAAAGCCCTTCCCCTCGGCCGCGGCTTGACCGCCGGGGCCTTGCGCTTGGGAGCCATGGCTCCCGAAGGTTAACGACGGATCCCTGGCCAGGGATTTGTTCCTGTGCCCTGAGTACCGCCGGACCAAAGAGGAGCAAACTCCGTTCGAGAAAAAGGTACGAAGGGCAAAAAAGCAAGAAACGCGGCAGAGAAAACTTCTCTGCTCCGTCGCGTTTCTAAAATGGCAGCTCAGCTGCCTCATGGCCACCCCTTTTATAGAGGGGTGGCCACGCCCCCTAACTCACCCGGATGTCTGAGTCCGGGTGGGGGTGGGGGCTGCAAAGAGCGCGGTGGCCATTTTGGCGCCGCGCTTTCATTTTGCATTTTAGTATTCTGTTTGTTACTACTTAGGCCTTACTCATGCACCAATAAAAGATATGTGTCAGATATGAGGTTATGGACAATACTCATATTCAAGACAATAATTTCATTTAGAAGTAATAGGAAAAATTGTCCGTAACATAGTATAATCAGAACTTGGACAGAAGTAACTAGTTGTTTGCATTACCTTTTCTCAGTGATTCCTTTTGTAGTGTAAATATTTTTTCATTAAGTTTCCATTTATGGAATTGGACAAAGTATAGTCCACATTTTAAATTTTGCTTCATACTAAGTTGGGGGGATGAGATAATGACAAGGAAGAAAGCGTGTTTTGTGCCTTGGGCTTGTTGCTTTATGAATTCTAAATATAGTAAAACTCCATTTAATGAAGGGCTCTAATAGCAAAAAACAAAAACAAAAAAACAACTACATACAGTGAAAGGAAATTGAAGAAAAATTGTGTCTCGTATAGCAAAAAAAATTAAAGAGTTTTAAAGAGTACATTCCTATGGGAAAATGCGCTTCACATAACGAATTTTAGTTTTCAATACATTCCTATGGGGAAATTGTATAATGAAAATTTCACTGTATGAAAAACCTTGTGGAATGGATTAATTTAGTTACATGAGGTTTTACTGTAAATAACTAAATGTAATCTTTTAAAGTAACCAGAAGTAACAGACCGTATTTGCCGGCATATAAGACGTATTGGAGTATAAGACACACTCCACTTTTTAATATACATTTTAAAGAAAAAATAATTTCCTCTCTGGGAGAAGTATCTCCTCCCACCCCACCCTGACATCTCGCTTCACTCAGTGACAGCTGGCTTGCAAAACGAGCTCCGACACAATCCTGTTGAAGAGCTCACCCAAATCACTCCCGAATTCCTGCTTTGAGGCTAAAAAGTTTCTTAAGGGCACACGAGATCTGTCCCTTCCCCCTCCCTTCTTCAAAAGCCCCCAGAACTACATAATATTACTAAAATGGCCCACTAGAAGCCACTATATACAGTGAATACCATATTTGCCTGCACACAAGATGCACTCCATTTTCCAGTGTATTTTAAGGGAGGAAGTGCACCTTATACACCAGCAAATATGGTATTTGAAAAACTACTCTCAGGAAAAGTGAAAGTAAACAATTACTTTTTTTTAAAAAAACCTGCTATAATGATATTAGATACTGTGTTTCATGTGCCTGATGAAGTGAGCTGCAGTCCTTTACAACTTATGCCAAATAAAACTTGTTAGCCTTTAAAGTGCCATAAGAGTCTTTATTGTTTTTGCTGCAAGAGAATTGATTCAGCTGCCATCCAGGAGTCCTCGTGGCACAGTGGTTAAACTGCTGCAGTACCTCCAAATCTCTGCTAACATTGTGAATTCAGTCCTGATGGGGATCAAGGTTGGTTCAGCCTTCCAGCCTTCCAAAGTCAGTAAAATGAATACCCAGCATGGTGGAGGCATAATGCTAATTACCTTGTGAACTGCCCAGAGGCTGCACTAAGCACTATGGGCCAGTATATAAGTATAATTGCTAATGCTATCTTTTAAATAAACAGTGGAGGGGTGAGGCACTATAACTGCAATTACCTTCTTTTTAAAAAGTATCTTCCCGCCTCTCACTGTCCAATGGCAGTGTTCTGGCTAATGATATGTGCAGCACGTATGATATGTTTGCGGGTAGGGATGCCATATTTCCCTTCCCCCAAAACGGGACAGGAGTAAAGGTTGCCCTTGATCAAAAGCCAGTCATATCCGACTCTAGGGTTCAGTGCTCATCTCTGTTTTAAAGCCAAAGAGCCAGCGCTGTCTGCTTCTGTAGACGTTTCCGTGGTCATGTGGCAGGCATGACAACGCAGAATCCATGACCAACAAGGGATTGAAATTGCCCTTCCTCTCCCTGAGGTCACCCCTACCCTTCCCTTCACACACACACACACACGCACACACGCACACATGCACACGCACACGCACACACACACACACACACACACACACACACACACACACACACACACACACATTGAGTTGGACTCACCTTCAAACCCAACACGTGTATCTCTTGGAAGAAAGTCTGGAACGGAAAACACTGGAATGGAAATGCAGCCCTTGGAGTCCCTGTTTCCCTCCGGAAGGAGAAAAGTAACATACTGGTTTTGGAAGAGGTCTTATGTTAAATGCATAGAGTCAGCATTGCTAGAAAGGAAGGAAACACTGTGGATAGGAAGCACTTCCCTTCTGCTCTAGGAATGCTGACTCTATGCATTTAACCCTTTGCAGTCTGAAGGAATTCTCCATAGCTTTGAACTGGGATTTTTACATGTTTTTACATGAACCTGACAGGACAGCTTGAATCCATTAAAATCATGGAAAAACGGGACTTATGGCATCCCTATTTGTGGGTGAAAAGGAATATGCTACATAAATGTTCCTTAATGGTGCACAGAGAGTGGAGGCCTTGCTGTAGACCACATCACATAAAAGAAGCAGTTTTGGTGGCCACAGGGACATGCAGAATGGAATGCCTTCAGGCATGACTGAGGAGAACAGATCGGAGTCACAGTGCTTGGAAGAGATAGTGACAGCATTTCTTCCTCTCTTTTAGCTTCATCTTGATTGTCAATTAGGCAGAAGATTCTGCCAAGATACCCAGAGGGTACGCTGAAAGGCATTGCTTCACCTCAAAAAATTATAGGAAGGGGAAAACATTCCCAATTTCACCATCTCCTTCAGGCTCAGAGCAGAATTCTTTTATATAACTCTTTTCCAGAGTCTGGATATATTCAAGATTGGATATGTAGCTAATGCTCAAGGATTTAAGATTATTTGACTGTTGATGAATTATATATCTTTCCCAAGGGTGACAGTACAATGTTATGTCTCAATCTTATTTAAAGAAAAATGTTAGGTTCAAGACAAGGTGTGTGGGTAGAATAGAAATTTGTCATCTGAATGGGTGGTTTAAGACATGGGAAAATATTATTTTTGTGTGGGTGGAAGTAGAATCCACCATAACACATGTCCATGATCCTTCTTGTATTGAAGTTTAATCTATACCTATAAATCTGTGCGTTAACCGTTGGAATGTGACAAAGGATGTTACACCAGGCCCCACTAGCCCCGACCGAGCATTCGTGCACTTGCCCGACCGGGGTTCACAGGTAACTGTCGGGTTGAGAAATGCGCCAGTGGGGCAGGAGACCCATGAACGCAAACAAAAAGAAAAGACTTCTATTCCCAATGTTCCTTGCGCCGTGCCGCACCAGAGCCAATCAGGCTGAGAGGCGCGAGCAAAAGGAACATTCGGAAATGCGCCACAGCCAATCAAAATCAAACCCGCAGGAAAAAAATGACACACAAGCCAAAAACGCAAATGCCAAACTACAAGCGTCAGCGTCCTGCGCACCATGAGCGCACAGAACACTGAGGAAGCCAGTGCATGAAAAATAAAAATAAAAACGCAGCGCATCACAGCAACACAGGCCGCGGTAAGGAAACCCCCCGCCACCGCTGCCCTTCCTTTCCACGGGCCAGGCATCGAGCCCGGCACGCGGGAAGGAAAGAACCCCCCCCACTGCTGCCCTCCTTTTCCACGGGCCCAGCATTGAGCCCAGCCCGCGGGAAAGAAAGACCCCCGCCCGCTGCTGTCCTCCCTTTCCATGGGCCAGGCATCGAGCCCAGCCCATGGGAAAGAAAGACCCGCCACCCACCACTGCCCTCCCTTTCCACGGGCCAGGCATCAAGCCCAGCTCATGGGAAAGAAAGACCCCCCATCTGCTGCTGCCCTTCCTTTCCACGGGCCAGGCATTGAGCCCAGCCCGTGGGAAAGAAAGACCCCACACCCACTGCTGCTCTTCCTTTCCATGGGCCAGGCATCGAGCATGGCTCGCAGGAAGGAAAGACACCCCCCCGGCCACTGCCCTTCCTTTCAATGGGCCAGGCATCAAGCCCTGCCCGCAAGAAGGAAATACCCCCACCACTGCCCTTCCTTTCCACGGGCCAGGCATCGAGCCCAGCCCATGGGAAGGAAAGACCCCCCCCGGCCGCTGCCCTTCCTTTCCATGGGCCAGGCATCGAGCCCAGCCCGTGGGAAGGAAAGACCCCCTGAAAACAAAACAACAATCAAAAACATCAAAGAACCCCAGAAATTAACACCAAAAACATACAAAGTAAACACACACAAAAATTACAAAACACAAACAGCACCCAGCCAAACACCACAAAACAACAAAAAAATACACCAAAACAAGACAAAATCCTAACATCCCCCCCAAACACACAAAATAAATAAAACAAGGGAACTCACCAGCAGACATTCTCACTCCATGATGGCTGGAAACGAAATGAATAAAGAAACAGACTACTTACCTGAAGAAGCTTCACCCAGAGGCCATGAGAGAAAAAACAGTCAAAATACTAGAAAACACCTTACCTGCACCACCTGCTGGCCACAAAAGTAAAAACAATTCATAAAGACACAACAGGCCCAAACAAAAGGCCCCAACAGTAAAAACAAGTCAACAAAATAACACAAAATCACAATTTAACACAAATCACAAACATATGACGATAAAATAAAATAAAAACTTTTTAAAACTCCTGTGCTGAATTTTAACTAAAATAATAACCCAAAACATCTAAACACAGTTTAAAAACATTTATTGTAAAAAACATGTAATTTCACATTTTTAAAATTATTACCTACGTACCGTATTAAAAAAAAACACATGCTAAAACATTATTTGGTTAAATAAATTTATTTTGTAAAAGTATATCATCCTTTGTTTTTTTTCTTAATCCACAAAAGTAAAAAACCAAACACAACTAATCACAGTTTATAACAGCCTGGCAAATAAATAAATAAATAAATAAATAAATAAATAAATAAATAAATAAATAAATAAATAAATAAATAAATAAATAAATAAATAAATAAATAAATAAATAAATAAATAAATAAATAAATAAATTGAAAATTTCAAATATAGACTAGCCTCTCCTTTACAAACATTAACAAAAATAAATAAATACAATCACCATTTAAAACAGCCCGGCACCGCCAGGCAAAATCTGCTAGTCATATATAAAACCACCCAAAACTAAGTACAATGGGGTTCAATGCACTTGCAGCCACATCAGTCATGGTACTTTTGGACTCTAGTCTGCTTGGTATGGAGCAGTCCTTGCAAACCTACCAGAAACTTAAGTTGGTCCAAATGGTTGCCATCAAATTTGGCCCCATTAAAACAAGAGATTTTTTAATACAGCTATAGCCCTTTGTGCTCAACTGTACCCACAAGCATCTAAATAAGGTACAGGCTCTCTTTGGAACTTAACATTCAGTTCAGAAAAGTTGGGAATAGAGGAAACAGGCCTGCACACAAGAATTTCCACAAGGCCCCTCCAAATAAAAGTGTTGTACCACCTAAATAGGGTTGGTGCCTGGAATGGGTTGAGTAGAGCATTTAACTATCATGGCATTCAGTCTAAATTTTATTTATTTGTTGACTGTAGCTTCAGTATTTGAAGATGTTTCCTATGCTTACACTTGAAATTTGGCTACACTAGGGATCTCTTTCTCCAATATTTATGTTCCTAAAGTCCTTCATTCAGCATCACAAATTCTGGTTTGTCATTGACTTAGGGGGTGCCGATCTTGTGAAACATGTCCCCTTGGACGCCCATCATTAAGTGTTTTTCAGCATCTAGATAAGATATGATTTTCCAGGAGGCCTTTTCAGGTGACTTGTGGCTAGATGTTTTTTTGCAATTGTCTACTGACACCCTCTTTTGAATGAAAATTTTGAAATTTGCCAAAATTGTAAAATTAAGAACGTAAGAAGTTGCATCACAGTGAGACAGAGGATTAGTTCATCTAACATGGGTTTGTAGTGACTAACAGCAACATCGCTTCAGAATTTTGGCATGAACTCTTTCCTAGCTCTACTTAGAACTCTTAAGGTATTGATAAGGTTTATTAATTAATTTATTAATTTTTTGAATTAGAGGATTGTTACTTTTTTCAGTCCCTCAGAGAAAAAATTGATAGTATTTTTTTAAAATGTGTATACACAAAAGCAACAGTAAGATGAAGCTGTAATGAAAACATTGGTGCTATAAAACTTGATCAACTCTATGGTTTGGTTTCAAAAATCTGAAATTTCATATGTTGATGATTCACATTAGTTAAGGTTGACAGAAACCAAATGCACTAGAGAACAGGGCCACGGGTGGAAGGATTTATTGCTGCCAAAGCTGCCACTTCCATGCTCTTCTCTTACTCCTACACTAGTAGGGAGATGGTGGTGGATGACAGTAGAAAGACGGGGAAAGTGGTTGCAGAAAGGAGTTCCCAATATGAAGGGCCATGTCATGACTTGGGACAGAAAGGCTGCTTGGTTGCACTTTTTTTCTTTTAGCGTTCTGAAAATCCCTGCAGAAAGAGACAAATGTTAGTTGCATGAAATGATGAAAGCCAAGTCATGATAGAGTGCCGTGACAAGCAGTATGCAAACAATGCAGACTTTTAACTTCACAGTTGATTAGTATGAATGTATCTTGCAGTGTTTGCTTTGAAGCAGGAATTGTGGGGAGAGAGAAAAGGCTTTCATGACGTTTTTATTATTCCTATGCTAATGCTGTGTATGCAGCTGTGCCCATCCTCAATCACATATTAGTGCCTAATCAAAAGGTATTGTATTCCATTTAGCTTAATTTCAGCTGCTGTGTGTTGTGCTTCCCATTTTGTTCCAACTCATCCTTGGATTAGATGACTCACTGAGCTTGTGGATATCTTGGTATTCTGAACCATGCTTATTTCTTCAGGCATTTTGCACCCACATACAAAACAGAGTGCTATTCACCACTAGAATTTTCAAAATGATTTAAACTATTCTGACAGAAACCACGATCCACAGCATTCCTTTAATTTTATGAAGAAAAATTAATGAGCTAAATCCTATTTACTGCTCTGAAGTAGAGTAAGACCCCTGAATAATTGTGAAATTATGAGTCATCACTTCTGTACGCCCACTAGATTTAGTGGGTCTGCTCTATTTTGGACAAGCAATCAGAGTCTGGCCAGTCAGAGATACAGAAGGCCTTAAATGTTTTTGTTCCTATTTTAAAACTTATAATCTTAGTAGTATTAACTCACAAGGATATGTAACAAGCTGCTAATCAAGAAAGACCAGAACAATAATTTCAATATATTTTGCGACATATTTGGGAATGATAAAACTCCTGAGTTCATAGCCTGTGGAGCCGGGGTTTTTTTTTTTAAAAGGAACCCGAAATGTTTATGAGCAGAAGGTCCTGACAGAATCTTTGATTTTTCATATTCTGTCAGAAAAACAGACTCAGGGATACATTTATTCAGTCCACACATCTGCAGCCACCGTAAACTTAGTGCACTAATACACAACTTTTGTCTGTTTCAGTCACCATAAGACAATTCTCATAACTCTAACAATAGCTAATTTCCCAGCTCTAGAGTGGCCAGAGTTGCTTGGGGAGAAATTAAAAATTGCTTTCCTCTATGTGCATATGAAAGCCACCAGTTGAATGTTATTTCAACACTCAAGAATTGAGAAGAGTTGTCCATTTGAGGGGGCTCAGGGCAGGCCTTATGGCACACATCTTCCTGTCTTTCAACCAAGGGGATTGCTGGGGCAAGTGGAGTATCAAGTAATCTGCTGTGGGCTGTTTCTGCTGTTGTCTTTCCATCCCTTGCAGCATCTCCCACCTAAGGCATTTGCTTCCTTCCTAATGGTAGAACTAGCTCACAAACCACTAGGATCTTTTCTCTCTGAGTTGAATGCCCCTTGACTCATCACTACTGATGCTACCTTAATCACCTCCATCTGAAAAAATCATGTTAATTGGGCCTGAGAATTTTACCACGAACCATTACATAACATGAGGTGGAAAGGGCTAAAATATGCAGAGCTCTGAGGCTACATTCATTTTTGGCATTAATTTTCCAAAAATATTTGAGATGACGACTGCACTGTCATTCAAATAAGCTTTTCTGTTACACTAATTCCAGCAGAAAGACGCATTAGCCTCTTTCATAATCTTCACACCATGTGTGTGAGCATGCAGGTGAGTGGAAAAATTTGTACATCTTCCATCTACTTAGAGCTCAGATATAAATCAAAACCTGATGTTTCACTTATGTGAAAAGTCACCCTACCTGAGTGAGATCTAAAGCTGCACTTTCCATAAGAAACCAATTTCATGATTTCTATCAAATTTAGCCTCAGTTTTCTGTCTTCTAGGTGCTTCTTAGTTATAATTTCATTGAAGCTGTAAGAAAAATGCAGCCTGCTCCAAGTTATTTGGGGACCTTTCCATACATTGGGAATGTTAGGGTATTTATGAGTCCATTCAAGCTGGCATTGAAATGTTTCAGTTTTGTCTGTCTGGCAAAAGTAAATGAGAAAACCCAATGACGGCCAGCTTGTTTGGTAAATAACTTTATATTTGATAATTTTGGTCACAGTAAAGGAGAGGTAGAGCTCAGTGCATATTGAAACTCTCAGATTCAATGCTTTGCAATTCCAGGTGGGGCTGCTGGATAAACTTCTCCTTAAAATCCTTGATAGATGATTTGGATCAATGTTTACAACAGAGACTGATTATCAATGCAAGTAGAAAGTAAACTAAACTAGTGCAGTGGGAATGGGACACAATAGGTATATCAGATTGGACCTAAGTGCATATTCTTCCTTTATCATCTCTTGGTCTAACAGTAGATTGGCCCATTTTTCCTCTTCCTCCTCTGGAGATCACAACATGCTTCATGCTCTTCATTCATTTCATTTCATCCATTTCATTTATTAGACTTGTATGCCGCCCTACTCGATGATGTGACTCAAAGTGGCTAACATTCCATGAAACAACATTACAATACAACATATAAATACAACATCATAATACAATACAGTCGATACAATCGACATATCCAACACAAGAATAAAAATTCAATACACTAGGGTGCCTCTCTGTCCCTTCCGCAGCCAGGGGAGGGCAGGGCCATGTTAGTTAGGTAGGAGGAACAGTTCATGACTTCTGCTGTGCCACAGACAATGGAGAAAAAAAATGATTTCTCAAAATGTGGCTTGTAAGATTGATCACTTCTAGTTTAATCTATGTAAACGTTTTTCTTGTTGCCACTTTACCATTGTATTTAAATAGACTTTTTCAGAGCTTGCATTTGACATTTATGCTAAGAAGAGTTTCTTTTTCCCCTGCAGGTCTTTTTGTGGTGGGGTAAGAAGTGTTGCGTTGTGTGATCTCTGCCTTTTGTGTGTATGCCTACAGATATTCACACAGGGATGAACAGCTCTAGTAATACCTGCACTTAATGAGAAATATTTTCTTTTGCTCTGTTGATGAGTGTCTTTCTTTAGATAATAAACATAATTTCTTGCTTAATACTGTTAACCAGAAACTAGTCTCTTCAGCAGTCAAGGTTGCTGCATTCTGTCTGGATAATTGCTGAATAATCGTAATACTACTCATGCATGCACCAGTGATTTAACTCCATATACAATTGTTTGCTGTGGCTTTGTAGAAGAATTGCCTCAGTTGATTTTGTGATTATTCTTAACTGCATCTTTTTGACAATTTAGGGATCCCTAGAGGATGGGAATGGGACTGTGGTGGCTCAGTGGTTAAGATTCTGAACTTGACGATTGGAAGCTTGGCAGGTCAGCAGTTTGAGACTCTAGTGCTGCATGACGGAGTGAGCTCCCATCTCTGTCCCAGCTCCTGCCAATCTAGCAGTTCGAAAAACAAGAAATTGCAAGTAGATAAATAGGTACCACTTTGGTGGGAAAGGTAACAGTGTTCCATGTGCCTTGGTGTGTAGCCATGCCTGTCACATGACCATAGAAATGTTTGCAGACACAGACAGCACTGGCTCTTTGGCTGTAAACAGAGATGAGCAACAACCCCTAGAGTCAGATACAACTGGCATTTGAGTAAGAGCAACTTTTACCTTACCTTTACTAAGAGGATGTGTTGTGTTCTGTAAAGCTGTGCCTTTAACAATGTACCTAGCCATGTGGTAACAATGTAACCTTTCTGTGTGCAACATTATAACCTTCAGCTGTATCAATGTAAACCTGATAAGGGGACGCGAGCTAGTGACCACTAGATGGCAATAGCGAGCGTCCAGCTCTCATGGCTCAGATCCACCTGGATCAGCAGTGCAGGAAGATTCCCGCCACCTCTTCACCTGGACAAGATGGGCGTGACCTTCTACGACGTCACGCAGGCAGCAACCAATAGTCTGTCGACGAGCCACATTCAAATGTATAGCCAGCTGTATATATTGAGCTACCCATCCGCCATTACCACATGTTCCTCCGGATCATCATGCAATAAACCTGTGTTAAGCCAACCCTTCGGCTATTTCATTGTCTTTGGTCCCTTACACTAAATTGGCGACGAAGGTGGGATATGGCAGCCCACGGGACCAAGACATGCGCCGGTTTCGAAATCAGGAAACCGGGCGACTGGGAGATCTTCGAAATGGACTTCCAGGCAGCACTGATTGAGTCCGAAGTCACGGAAGAGGCAAAGAAAAGGGCCATCTTCACCAGGATGCTCGGACAAGAAACCAAAAGGACCTTGGTGGACCTGATCGCACCAAGGAGGGTGAGCGAATTCAAGGCCAAGGAACTCATGCAGATGCTGCGTGAGCACGTCCGGCCCGCCACGGCGATGTTTCCCGCTCGGAGTGCATTCTGGAGGCGAGTCCAAGCGCCCGGGGAGACGGTCGCCGCGTTCGTGGCGGCCCTGCGGCTGGCGGCCGGCCCGTGCAAATGGGAGAATGTCGAAATCACCCTCCGGGACTGTGTGCTGTGCGGCCTGAATGACGCCGAAACCCAGCGCACATTAATGAACCAAGAGCCGCCTCCCACGTTGCAGGAGGTCATCAGAGCGGCACAGGCCGCGGAAGCTACAAAGGCTGGGGTACAAGAACTCCAGGACTGGCGGCCGAGGTCGAGCAAGGCAGAGGCTCCGGTGCATGCAGCCCGGCGAGCTTCGGGGTCGTCCGCGGAGAACAGCGACGACGAGGACGTCCGGAGGGTCCGGAAAGAGAGCCGGCGGGGCGACGGCTGTGGAGCGGCCCACGACTGCGTAAAATGCCCGTTTCGGAAGGCCGAGTGTCACAACTGCGGCCGCCGCGGGCACATCGCCAAGGTGTGCAGGAAGAGGCGCGAGACCCGGAGAAGCTCGGCAGACCGTTCCGCTGGACAAGACCGCTCAACGAGACCCAAGGACGGCGCTCAGGCCACGCGGAAGCAGGACGGCGTGGGCCGCATCTCCGACGGCAGCGAGGACGACGCCCCAGTATTCAGCGTGTCCGCAGGACACCCCCGCTACTTTGTTGAGGTACTAGTTCAAGGGGTTCCCATTAGAATGGAAATTGACTCGGGGTCCTCATATTCAATCATTTCCCAGAGGGAGTTTTTGAGAATTGCCCCCCACAGGCGACCCAAGCTCAAAGCGTTGAGGTCCACACTACGGGACGTGCAAGGGAACAGCATTCCAGTGTTGGGGGTTGGAGAATTTCAGGTTAAATTCAAGAAGCACGTCGCGTCTCTCCCTCTAGTCGTGCTTAAAGGGGGAGATTGCAGCCTCCTCGGGACTCAATGGTTTCAGCCCCTGGGTTTGTTTATTGGGGGGGTGCACGCCGTTGGGATGCACGCCGTTGGGACTGACCCGATTCAGGAGGTGTGCGAGGCGCACCCCGAAGTTTTCAAAAAAGGACTGGGGAAATTCAAGGGGCCCCCAGTGACATTCGACCTAGACCCGGAGGTCCGCCCAATTCGACTCAAACCACGCCGGGTGCCGTTCGCACTCAAGGACAAGATAGAGGCGGAACTGGACAAATTGGTGGGCCAGGGAATCCTTGTGCCTGTTGATTCTGCGGAGTGGGAAACTCCAATTGTAACCGCACTAAAGGCCAATGGGGAGGTCCGCATATGCGCCGATTACAAGTGCACCATCAACAAGGCGATCCGCCCGAATGCGTATCCGGTGCCGGTAGTCAGCCATCTGCTAGCCAGGTTACACGGGGGAAAGTGTTTCGCTAAGCTCGACTTAGCACAGGCCTACCAGCAGCTTACGGTGTCCCCTGCCGCAGCTGCTGTGCAGACCATAGTCACCCATAAGGGGGCGTTCCAGGTGACGCGCCTTCAGTTCGGCGTAAATTCGGCGCCTGGAATTTTCCAGTCACTCGTGGAATGCCTCCTGAAGGGGCTAGAGGGGGTGTTGCCTTATTTTGATGACGTGTTAATAACGGGGGGGGGGGGGAGTCGGGTCGAATTGGCCAAGAGGTTGGGGAAGGTCCTGACAATATTCGAAAAAGCGGGGTTGAGACTGCAAAAGGACAAATGTGTCTTCTTCGCGACCGAGGTTGAGTTCCTAGGGTTTTGTGTGACTCCTGAGGGGATAAAACCATCCAAATCCAAGGTGGCCGCCATTAAGAAGGCCCCCCGCCCCACCTCCAAGCCCGAGCTGCAGTCGTTCCTAGGGCTGCTCAACTTTTACCACTCCTTCCTCCCCCAGAAGGCAGCAGTGGCTGAACCGCTACACAAACTGCTAAAAAAAGACCAGACATGGAAGTGGGGCGATGACCAAGAAAGGGCATTTAGTGAACTAAAAAGCCTCCTAGCGTCTGATGCCATACTGACCCATTTCAACCCCAAACGCCCGGTAGTCCTGACCTGTGATGCATCCCCGGTGGGGGTGGGGGCGGTGCTGTGCCACATGCTGGAAGACGGAAGGGAGGCCCCGATAGCATTCTACTCCAGGTCCCTGTCCCAAGCGGAGAGAAATTACGCACAGACGGACAGGGAAGCACTAGCGATAGTTGCGGGGACAAAAAAATTTCACGATTTTCTGTATGGCCGCCCCTTCACCATTGTAACGGACCACAAACCCCTGCTAGGCATTTTTACCGCAGATAAGCCCACGCCACAGATCCTGTCCCCGAGGATGCTCAGGTGGGCTATTTTTCTCAACGCGTATCCCGCGGCCCGGGAAAGAGATCAGCCATGCGGACGCTCTATCAAGGTCTCCCCTCCCCCTGACGCCCAGCCAGGTGAGCAAGGGGGAGCGAGACCATCAGGTTCTTATGATAGAGGTGCTGGATTCGCCCCCCGTAGTGCCCGCCGACATTGCCAAAGCGACAGGGAAGGACAAGACTTTAGCGGCAGTTAGCTCCTGGGTGCAGAAAGGGTGGCCGGCGTCCTCCCCAGCGGAGGAGTTCGCCCCATTTTTCAGGAAAAAGTTAGAGCTGTCCCTAGAGAGGGGGTGCCTCTTGTGGGGGCGGCGGGTGGTGATTCCCACTTCCCTTCGGCCGCGGGTGCTCAAACTGCTGCACGTCAGCCACCCCGGCATCGTGCGATCCAAAGCGCTGGCCCGGAGCTACTTCTGGTGGCCCCAGTTGGACGCCGACATCGAGCACATGGTCAGCACTTGTGAAAGTTGCCAATGCTCCAGACCAGAGGAGGCCCGCCTTCCCCACAGGGAGTGGGACGCGGCTAAGGGGCCGTGGTCCCGGGTGCACATTGATTTCGCGGGCCCGTTCAGAGGCACCCTGTTTCTTCTTGTCGTGGACGCCTTCTCCAAGTGGTTGGAGGTTATCCCAGTCACGAGCACCTCCTCGGCCCAGACCATTAAGCATTTGCGGAGGCTCTTTTCCACGTTCGGCATACCCGACACATTAATTAGCGACAACGCTAGTTGTTTCACGTCCTCCGAGTTTAGGGCATTCATGGAGATTAACGCCGTTCGGCATATCACCTCCGCCCCGTTTCACCCAGCCACCAATGGTCAAGTGGAGCGCCTCGTCCGCACCACGAAGGACGCGTTGCGGCGTATGGGCCCCGGGGATCTGAACCTACAAGTGTGTCAGTTTCTGCTAGGGTACAGGGTGACCCCGTTGGCGTCAGGATACTCCCCCGCAGAGCTCTTAATGCGTAGGAAACTGACCACCATCCTTACTAGAGCTAGACCCCACGAGGGTAGAGGACAAGGGAAGGAACATTGGGCTTGAGGCCACAAAGAGTTTCAGTGTAGGCGCCCCCGTGCATTGCAGGAATTACGCCAGCACGGGCCCAGCCTGGGTACCGGGCGTAGTTGTGGAGCAAACCGGCCCCGTGTCGTACCGCATGGAAACCAGCACAGGGCTACTGTGGAGGCGGCACGCGGACCAGCTCCGACGCAGGGTCCCCGATGAGCAGGGCGCAGACCAAACAGAGAAAAAATCAGCGTTAGGGTTCTCCCCCACCCGTTCAGCCCAAGGGGGAGGAAAAGGGGGCCGCGGGTCCCCACCAAGGGGGGAGGTGGAAAGGGGGGATGTTCCCATAGATATCCTGGGGGATTTTTCTGAGGAGGAGGAACCCGACCCCATACATATCTCGCGGAATTCCCCCACAAATGCGGATACCCCAACGGAGTTAGAATTTGATTTTCAGAACCGGGGGAGTTTTTCGGAGTGGTCCCCCACCCGTCCAAGTGAGAAGAGGGGTTTTTCGTTAGCCCCGATCGCCCCCGGTCTGCCCACAATGGAGTTTTTCCCTTCCCCTAAGGCCGCCAAACCGCGGCAAGCCACTAACGAGTCTCCCTCTCCCATTACAGGACAAGGGACCAGGGAACAAAGAAGCAGTAGCGCCCCCGGGGGGGTCAGCCCTCATCACGGCCCAAACGCACGTGCAATAAGCCATCTTGGCTGAGAGACTTCGTCTCATCCTAGGGGGGAGGGATGTTGTGTTCTGTAAAGCTGTGCCTTTAACAATGTACCTAGCCATGTGGTAACAATGTAACCTTTCTGTGTGCAACATTATAACCTTCAGCTGTATCAATGTAAACCTGATAAGGGGACGCGAGCTAGTGACCACTAGATGGCAATAGCGAGCGTCCAGCTCTCATGGCTCAGATCCACCTGGATCAGCAGCGCGGGAAGATTCCCGCCACCTCTTCACCTGGACAAGAAGGGCGTGACCTTCTACGACGTCACGCAGGCAGCAACCAATAGTCTGTCGACGAGCCACATTCAAATGTATAGCCAGCTGTATATATTGAGCTACCCATCCGCCATTACCACATGTTCCTCCGGATCATCATGCAATAAACCTGTGTTAAGCCAACCCTTCGGCTGTTTCATTGTCTTTGGTCCCTTACACTAAAGGATGGGAAGGGTTTTTTCTTTTCTTTTCTGAATTAGAATGAAAATCAGACTTTAGTCATACACTTTTAAAAGTTGCATTTGTATTTCCAGAGTAGTTCCAGTAACAACGTGCACACATCCTCTTTTGCAGCTGAAGGAAAGCCTATTTCTTCTGACATCTCAGAATCCTCCTTTTCGCTTTGCCCAGTCAGACATAGGGCCAGGCTTTCTCAGGAATGCTGATGCATGATGCTCCCTCCTGGTTGCATCATGTACTGCACTGGAGAATTTCAGTAGGGTCTGCGGTGGCTCAGTGGTTAAGAAGCTTGCCTTGTTAGCTGGAAGGCTGGCAAGTCGGCTGTTCGAGATCTGGGTACTGCATGATGGTTTGAGCACCTGTCTCTGTCCCAGCTCCTGCCAATCAAGCAGTTTGAAAGTAAGAAATTGCAAGTAGGTACCCCTTCGGTAGGAAAATATCTTGGGAACATGAAAGAAGCCTCATTCAGGCATCCCCTGAGCAGAATTCCTCCAGAAAAAATCCTTTCAACCCAGAATAATTTCTGACATGAAATTATTATTATGAGGTGATACAACTGCACACAGAAGGGGGGGGAGCTGCATTACATGTGGCCTGTCTTTAGATACAGAGTTCTGCATGACTCGAAGGTTGGGTCTTAATATTTTAAGACATTCCTCACCCTCTTCTCTTACCTTTGTGTCTCCACGTATAGCATTTGGTAATAAATCTTTTACTCAAGGTTGCATAGAAGCAAATGTGCCAACCCATGACAAAGCGAAATCCATGACAAGAAGAATCTTCAATATTCCACTCTGATCATTATTTGATTGGCATGAATTTACAGAATGCCGGAAATTATTGAAAGAAAAATATTATATATTAATAACCAAAATACAAAGAGAAAAAAGCTCCTTGATGTATGCCAATTATGAAGTAAACTAGCAAAAGATCTATTTATTGACACAAATGTGGTCACAGGACAGCAATCATAACAACCATGGAGCTTGGTTACAAGCTGCCAAAAACCCCAGAAAATTCCTAGCACTTCAAAATGGAAGAATTGGCTAGAAAAGACAGAATGGCAGACTTCAAAAAGGCGAAAAACAAATCTTAACGTGATACAGCTAGATTGTTAAAAAAGCTGTTTTAATGACTTATTATGAAGACATTGGGGAAGTTAATAATGTTTCAAGGGAATTCTTTGTCACTGCTATTGTTCACACAAAAGAGGCTCTTGACGCAGTAAAATAACTGGTATGTAGAGGACTTTGTGTAAACTTATTTTAATGTTGTGTTACCTGCTTTGATGAACATGATACTGACTGACTTGAGTTTAAGAAACTGCTTCATTTATTAACCATATTTCACTTCAGGAATCAATGTATTTTGAATATTTTTTGCTCATTTTTACAACATTATTTATCTCCTCCAATTCTGCAAGTTACATTATGCTAGGATTTATCTCATGTACACATTGTGTTATGTTTCATTACATCTCATTGTTCTTTGATCCATAAATGAATTGTCATATTTTATATTACATTATAGATATTCTGATGAAAGGTCATCCTGAAAAGCTTGTTTTACCAGATAAGCTTTGATCAACCTTAATTTGGATCAACTACATTTGTTATTATTATCACTGTGAAGAAACAATAGTTTATTTCAACTTTATTGTGAATCAAACAATTTTTATTTCAACTTTTCTGTGAAGAAACAAACAATCATTTTTTTGGTTATATACTGTTTATCAATTGTATATTAAAAATTAACAAAACTCTTGTTTGAAGTACACATCAAGACTTACTTGTTGGATTACAAATATCAAGAAGTAATTGCATCAAGACTCACCTTTTGAATTAAAAACATCAATTACAAATCTTATTGGAAACTGCTGTTTTGATTGCCTCAAACAATTATCCCTTCTGCTTGGCCTAGACATGGAAGAAGGAATAGCCTCCAAAGCCAAGTGAACTGAATTATATGTCCCTAAATCTATCCTGAAAAACACTCCTGCAATTCAGTCCATAAACTCTCATGAACATTTGCCCAGTTCTAGAACTGGGTTGGGGAAGCTGTGGCTCTCCAGATGTTGTTGGACTTCAATTCCTATCTACCATAGTCAGCATAGCCAGTGGTGAGACATAATGGGAATTGTAGTCCAGCAACAACCACAAGTTCCTCATCCACAAATGTCACACAATTGAATCATTCCTCTTTTTGTATTGTTTTTCCTTTGGACTTTTGTCTCAATGTTTTTCAAAACAGATTATAAGCTTCATAGCACTGTGAAGCTCAAGTTTGCTGGAATACAATTTTTGTGTTAATTGATTTGAGACTTTCCAGTGGAGATAAACAAACAAAATGCTTCCATTTGGGGCCATGAAAGTATCAGAAATCTTGTTAAAGTTCATCCTTACCAGCTGTCAACTTTCAATATGAAGTTATTTAACCTCTGCCAACATTTCTCATTGCTTTTAGAGAGAATGATCCTAGACAGATGCCCTGGCAATGAATGCGCAAACAGAAACAAGAATATTTATCTTCAGTTATGTAGCTCCATGCAATCCATCTTCTGCAGGTGCAATTTCTCTGATGGTTTGGGGGAATATAAATCTCTGTTCCCCAACCATTGTGATGTATGATTTTTTTTTCCTGTACAGCATCGTCGTAGGAGCTGAGAAACTACACACTATTTTTAGTGTTTGGGAATCAAGACAATGGAAACGGCTGTAAGCTAGCCTAACACATCTTTATTGCATAGAGTACAGTACGAACATGTGGTAATGGCGGACAAACAGCTCTTTTTATACGGTGGCTATCTAATTGAATCTGGCTCTCCGACAGGCATTGGCTGCTGTCCAGGTGACGTCATCCTTGGTCACGCCTTTCTTGTCCAGGTGAGGTGAGCGCGGGAATCTTTCCCGCGCGGCTGAAGGCATTTGAGTAATGTGAACCATGTGAGCTGGGCGCTCGCTATTGCCCCCGGTGGCCACTAGCTCGCGTCCTCATACAGAAGGTTACAGTGTTACCTGTACCCATTCGTGTGGTTACAAATACATTCAACACACTACATTCAGTACACAACATCCCTCCCCCCTAAGATGGGACAAAGTCCCTTAACCAAGCTGGTTTCCCGCATGTGCGTTTTGGCCGTGCGGCCGTTATGCTTGACTCGGCCATGCCCCCTCGTCTGTGTCCTCCTGGTTCTTGTCCTGCAATTGGAGAGGATGACTCGTTAGTGACTTGCCGCGGGCTTGCCGCCTTAGGATGGCCAGGAGAAGGGGGAGGAGGGGTTCCCGACGTGGATGTGGACAAACCGGGGGCACTAGGGGCTAAAGAAAAACCCCGCTCTTCGCTTGGACGGGTGGGGGAACACTCCGAAAAAAAACCCCGGTTTGATAACTCAAAATCTAAATCAGGGGCAACAGTGGCAAACTCATTTCCCTCCTTCGAGGGGCTGGGTAGAACTACAGGGGCAAACTCGTTCCTCTCTCTCGAGGGACTGGATAGAGCTGGCGTATGAAAAGGATATGAGTTTGACCCTAAGCTTCCCCCCCCTGTTTGGGACTGTTGCCCTACGTTTTCTCCCCCTTGGTCTAAATGGGTGGAGGAGAACCCTAACGCTGAGCGTTGCTGATGATCCCCTCTGTCCGGCCCCCCAATCACTCGGTGCCTAAGTTGGTCAGCGTGCCTTCTCCAGAGGAGACCCGTGTTAGTCTCGACACAGAATGAGACTGGTCCTGTTTGATTAATGACTACCCCCGGCACCCATGCTGGCCCAGTGGTGGCGTAGTTTCTGCAATGAACAGGCTCTCCTATCTGGAAATTTTTGGTGGGGCTGTGCTCAATATTTCTTCCTCTATCCTCGACCCGGGTGGGATCCAATCTAGTTAATAGTGAGTGTAACTTCCTCTTCATGAGGAGTTCCGCGGGAGAGTATCCCGACGCCAATGGCGTCACTCGATATGCCAACAGAAACTGGCAGAGCTGCCGGTCCAGATCCCCGGGACCCATGCGCCGCAGCCCTTCCTTCATTGTGCGCACCAGACGTTCCGCCTGGCCATTTGTTGCAGGGTGAAATGGGGCTGAGGTAATGTGCCGAATGGCGTTGGACTCTAAGAACGCCTGGAACTCGGCTGACGTGAAACAACTCGCATTGTCACTAATTATGACGTCAGGTATCCCGAACGTACATATCAGTTTGCGCAGCTGTTTTATGGTCCCCGCTGATGAGGTGTTGCGCATTGGAATTACCTCCAACCACTTGGAGTATGCGTCCACCACAAGTAGAAAAAATGAACCCCTGAATGGCCCTGCGAAGTCTATGTGGAGGCGGGACCACGGTCCCCTAGCTGTGTCCCATTCTCTGTGTGGAAGGCGGGACTCCTCAGGCCGAGAGCTCTGGCAACTTTCGCAGGTGTTCACCATGTGTTCAATGTCTGCATCTAGCTGAGGCCACCAGAAGTAGCTTCTGGCCAGCGCCTTAGAGCGCACAATCCCTGGGTGGCTGACATGTAAAAGCCGTAGCACCCTTGCTCTTAATGCCTGTGGGACCACCACCCTCTCCCCCCACAACAGACACCCCCTTTCTGCGGACAACTCAACCCTCTTCCTGAAAAATGCCGCAAACTCGTCTGCGGGGGGAGCTGCGGGCCACCCCTTCTGTACCCAGGATCTCACAAGGGCTAACGTTTTATCCTTGGCCGTTTCGGCAGCAATTTCCTTGGGCAAAATGGGGGGTGCATCCAGGGCTTCAATGAGGAGGACTTGGCTATCCTGTTCTACCTCACACTTTGGGTCCCCCAGGTGGGGAAGAGGAGACCTTGAGAGGGCGTCCGCGTGGCTTATCTCTTTCCCGGGACGGTACTCTAACGCCCCCCTGTATGCATTCAGAAAAATCGCCCACCTAAGCATCCTGGGGGAGAGGATCTGTGGAGTGGGCTTGTCTGAGGTGAAGATACCCAACAGCGGCTTGTGATCGGTGACAATGGTGAATGGGCGACCATACAGAAAATCATGGAACTTCTTTGTGCCCGCAACAATGGCAAGAGCCTCCCTATCTGTTTGGGCGTAATTTCGTTCTGCCTTGGACAATGATCTCGAGTAGAATGCAACTGGGGCTTCTCGCCCCCCCTCTAGCACGTGGCACAGGACCGCCCCCACCCCCACTGGCGAGGCGTCGCAGACCAAGACTACCGGCTTCTTTGGGTCGAAATGGGTTAGAATAGCCTCCGAGGAGAGGAGTTGCTTGAGTTCCCTGAAAGCCCGCTCCTGCTTCTCCCCCCACCGCCAAACCGCATCCTTCTTCAGCAGCCCATGCAGGGGCTCTGCAATCGTCGCTTTCCTGGGCAGGAAGGAATGGTAAAAATTCAGCAGCCCCAGGAAAGACTGCAGCTCCGGTTTTGCGGTGGGGCGAGGAGCGTTTCGAATGGCTGAGACTTTAGACTCAGCGGGTTTCACCCCCTCAGAAGTTATGCGGAACCCCAGAAACTCCACCTCCCTGGCCAGAAACACACATTTGTCCCTCCGCAGCCTCAACCCCGCGGATTCGAAGGCTGTGAGGACCTTATCTAGTCTCTGGGCCAGTTCTGCTTCGCTCTCCCCAGATATCAATATATCATCGAAAAATGGCAAGACCCCCGGTAATTTCTTTAACAAACGTTCCACAAGAGAATGAAACAACCCCGGCGCCGAGTTCACGCCAAACTGTAGGCGCGTCACCTTGAATGCCCCCTTGTGAGTTACAATGGTCTGTGCAGCAGCTGTGGCTGGGGTTACTGGAAGCTGCTGGTACGCCTGCGCCAGATCTAGTTTAGCAAAAACTTTTCCCCCATGTAAAGTGGCCGTAGATGGCTAACTACCGGCACCGGATAGGCATTAGGGCGGATCGCCTTGTTAATTGTACACTTGTAGTCAGCGCAAATTCGTACTTCCCCATTTGCTTTCAATACTGTAACAATAGGAGTCTCCCACTCTGCAGAGTCCACCGGCACTAAAATCCCTTGCCCCACTAATTTGTCCAGTTCCGCCTCAATTTTGTCCTTGAGGGCGAATGGAACCCGACGTGGTTTTAGTCTCATTGGGCGGACCTCCGGGTCCAGGTCGAAGGAAACTGGGGGCCCCTTGTACTTTCCGAGTCCCTTCTTGAACACCTCTGCGTGTGCATCACACACTGCCTGAATCTCATTCCCCCCGATGGCATGGACGCCGCCTATGAAGATGTCCAGGGGTTTGAACCATTGTGTCCCCAAGAGATTACACCCCCCATTTTTTAGAACTACCAGGGGGAGTTTCCTTCGGAGTCCCTTGTACCGTGTCTCAAAGTCCCCAATCCCCAATACTGGAATCGCATTTCCCTGCACATCTTTTAAGTTCGCCCCCATCTCCTTGAGTTTGGGTCGCTCCTTGGGGGGAATCCGCAAAAATTCCTTATGGGAAATGAGGGAGTAAACAGACCCCGAGTCTATCTCCATCTTAACAGGGACCCCTTGCAACAGTACCTCAGCATAAAAACGTGGTTGCCCTAGAGGCACGCTGTGGACGGCCACGTCGTCTTCCGCGTGCACTCGCAGGCACACGTGGTTCCCCTCTGGGTCGTCGCCGCCATCACCGACTCTGCCGACGCCATCCCGGCTGCTCGAGGCGCGCTTACTCTCTTCCCGGCGTTGCTTGCAGACCCTGGCGATGTGGCCCTTCCGCCCACAGTTGTGGCACTCAGCTTTCCGGAATGGACATTTGCTCCTCTCGTGGGACGCTCCGCACCCATCGCAGCGCCGCTCCCCCTTCCCCTTCTTCTCGCTCAGCCCTTTCCTGACCTTCCGGACCCCCTCATCTTCGCTGGAGTCTGGGGTGGCAGAAGCCTCTGAAGATGTGGGCGAGCGTGGGGCAGGGGTCGCCCTCCAGGCCGCCTGGACGGCGGATGCAGCTGCCTCGACTGGTGGGGGCTTTGCCTTGAGAAGCTTGTACCCGGCCCACGTGGATTCAGCTGCTAGAGCCTCTTGTAGTACCTCTTTAAAAGTGAGGTCGTGGCCTCGGTTCATGAGTTTCCTCTGGGTCTCCCCGTCTCTCATCCCGCAGAGCATCCTATCCCTTAGGGCCACGTCTAGAATTTCCCGCCATTCGCATGGGGTCGCCAAAACGCGGAGGGCCGCTGCATACTCGGATATTGACTCACCCGGCTTTTGGTCCCTCCTTGCGAAAATGGCCCTGGCAGAGAAGAAGGATACTTTGGGCTTGAAATGATTCCGCAGAACCCCCAGAATTTCCGTCACCGAAACCTGGTCCACCTCTCGTGGTGCCACCAGATCCATCAGTGCTTGCACGGCGTGGAACCCGAGCATCATGATGAGAAGACCCTTCTTCTTCCCAGCGTCGGTGATGCCCGCATACGCCACCGTACTCTTGAAATGCATTTCAAACCAGTCCCATCGCTCGGGATGGGTCACGTCGAAAACTGGCTTCTGTGATATTGTCTTGTCCCCGTGGGAATCCATGATCCCACCTTCGTCGCCAATTTAGTGTTTGGGAATCAAGACAATGGAAACGGCTGTAAGCTAGCCTAACACATCTTTATTGCATAGAGTACAGTACGAACATGTGGTAATGGCGGACAAACAGCTCTTTTTATACGGTGGCTATCTAATTGAATCTGGCTCTCCGACAGGCATTGGCTGCTGTCCAGGTGACGTCATCCTTGGTCACGCCTTTCTTGTCCAGGTGAGGTGAGCGCGGGAATCTTTCCCGCGCGGCTGAAGGCATTTGAGTAATGTGAACCATGTGAGCTGGGCGCTCGCTATTGCCCCCGGTGGCCACTAGCTCGCGTCCTCATACAGAAGGTTACAGTGTTACCTGTACCCATTCGTGTGGTTACAAATACATTCAACACACTACACTACAGACAGATATCACCTAGACAGCATCCCTAAAGAATACACGGTGGAGGTGATGAACAGATATAATGGCCTGGACGCAATAGACAGAGTGCCAGAAGAATTATGGACAGAGATAAAGGACATCATGCAGGAAGCAGCAAAGAAAACCATACCAAAAGAAAAGAAGCGTAAGAAAGCAAAATGGTTGTCTGATGAGGCTCTTAAAATAGCAGAGGAAAGAAGGAAGGCAAAAGTCAAAAGAGAAAGGAAAAAATACAACCTTCTGAACACAGAATTTCAAAGAAAAGCAAGGAGAGATAAGGAAAACTACCTAAAAGAACAGTGCAAAGAAATGGAGGAAAACAACAAAAGAGGCAGGACTAGAGATCTCTTCAGAAAAATCGGGGAAATAAAGGGAACATTTAAAGCAAAAATGAACATGATAAGGGACAAAGACGGAAAAGAGCTAGCTGATGCAGAAGAGATAAAGAAAAGATGGAAAGAGTACACAGAGGAACTCTACAAAAAGGACCTCAACACTCCTGCTAACCACAATGATGAAAAAACTGAACTCGAGCCAGACATCCTGGAGAGCGAAGTTAGAAAGGCCCTAAAGAGCACTGCAAACAACAAAGCTAGTGGATATGATGGTATCCCAGTTGAATTTTTCAAAGCGCTAAAAGATGATGGCATCAAATTACTGCACTCAATATGCCAGCAAATCTGGATAACAAAACAGTGGCCACAGGATTGGAAAAGATCAGTATACGTCCCAATCCCAAAAAAGGGCAACGCCAAAGAATGCTCAAATTACCGAACAATTGCACTCATCCCACACGCCAGCAAGGTGATGCTCAAGATAATACAGGACAGACTTCAGCAACATGTGGAGAGAGAACTACCAGAGGTGCAGGCCGGTTTCAGAAGAGGCAGGGGGACTAGAGACCACATTGCCAACATACGTTGGATCATGGAGAAAACAAAGGAATACCAGAAACAAGTTTACTTTTGTTTCATTGATTACACTAAGGCATTTGACTGTGTGGACCACAACAAGATGTGGCAAGTAATTAAAGAGATGGGAATACCAGAGCACATCATATGCCTCCTGAGAAATCTGTACATGAACCAAGAAGCAACAGTTAGGACAGAACATGGAATGACAGAGTGGTTTGGAATAGGAAAAGGAGTAAGACAAGGCTGCATTTTATCACCCTGCTTATTCAATCTATACACAGAGCACATAATGCGAAATGCAGGGATGGAGGAATCACAATATGGGATTAAAATTGCTGGGAGAAACATAAACAATCTGAGATATGCAGACGATACCACCCTAATGGCAGAAAGTGAGGAAGACCTAAAGAACCTCTTGATTGGGCTGAAGGAGGAGAGTGCAAAAGCTGGTTTGAGACTCAATATCAAGAAAACCAAGGTAATGGCAACAGGCCCAATCAGTTCCTGGAAAATAGATGGGGAAGAAGTAGAAGCAGTGACAGATTTTACTTTCCTGGGATCAAAGATCACGGCAGATGGGGATTGCAGCCATGAAATAAAAAGGCGACTGATTCTTGGGAGACAAGCCATGAGAAACCTGGGGAACATAGTGAAAAGCAGAGACATCACATTGCAAACAAAAATTAGAATAGTCAAAGCAATGGTATTCCCAGTAGTAATGTACGGATGTGAGAGCTGGACAATTAGGAAAGCTGAACGCAGAAGAATAGATGCCTTTGAAATGTGGTGTTGGAGGAGAGTTTTGAGAGTACCCTGGACAGCGAGGAGAACAAATAGGTCAATCTTAGAAGAAATCAACATTGACTGCTCATTGGAAGGGCTAATAGTAAAGACGAAGCTAAAGTATTTTGGACATCAAATGAGAAGGGAGGATTCACTTGAGAAGGCCCTGATGTTGGGAAAGGTGGAGGGCAAAAGAAGAAGGGGGAGGCCAAAGATGAGATGGCTAGATGGTATTGTAGACACAATGGGCACAGAACTGGGAGTGCTGAGGGGGATGGTGGAGGACAGAGATGCCTGGAGAACAATGGTCCATAGGGTCGCAAAGGGTCGGAACCGACTGTGCGACTGAACAACAACAACAACATTCAGTACACAACACTATTATTCTACTGGAAACAGCCGCAGCCACCAGATAACTCCAGTGACATTGCAATTACATAGCTGTGTAATCATATGATTGACAGGAAAATAATGGTTACTAAAGGGCTGCTTGGTTTTTAAAAGAGATTTGTGTTTACTTAGATAAAGACTGTTTTCAGAAGCAGGCACAATCAAAAGTCTTTCAGATAGAAAATTTATTGCAAGATATTGTTTATTGCTATTATTCTGCTGAACATTTTGCTCAACTTGTAGCCAGCTATCTCATTTTCATGCCTGGATATTCAATTAGGAATTGGGGAGGGGGAGATTTCCACTCACAGTGGTACAGAAGATATTTCAGATGAAAAGTTCTTGATGACAAAGCTGCCAGAAGCACAAAGTGGAGCAGCTACCACACAGTACCACATAGGTGAAAATGGGAACATGCTTGCAGTATATTTGTTCTCATACTAAGCATCTGTTCCCCTGCCTAGTCCCTCCACTGTTGAAGAGAATGTCATGTTAGGCTCCATGCACTTGTTCTGCATTCTGTTCAATTTTATTAAGAAAGATGGTCTGTGAACAATAGGTCGAATGCTACTTTTGTGATCCGTACATCTGTAGGCATCCTCCAATGAGCTCAAGGTAATATACTTGGCATTTCAGAATAACTAGCTAGGATGCCTAGTGCTTAACTATTAGATGATGCTTAGAGCCAATATTTGGAAAAGTTCTTTTTGGGAAGGTTATAAATTCCTGGGAACTCTGGATCTGGGCTCAGCCTACTGCTGTGCCATGAAACTCACAGGGTGACCTTGGGCTGGTCAGTCTTTCTCAGATCTTCCTTATAAGAATACAATGGTGTAAGACAGTGGTGGTGAACCTATGGCACGTGTGCCAGAGGTGGTAGTCGGAACCCTCTCTGTGGGCACCTGTGCAGTCACCCCAGCATAGAATTTGCCCCACCCCAGCAGCCCAATGGGAGCATTTCCTCCCCCCCAGCACAGAGTTCACCCCACCCCTCTGCCCAGCAGCCCAATGGGAGTGCTTCCTCCCTCCCCCAGCACAGAGTTTGCCCAGCCCCTCTGCCCAGAAACCCAATGAGGGTGTTTTTTCCTCTCCCCTGTTGCTGTGTTGGCACTTTGTGAAAAATAAGTGGGGTTTTGGGTTGCAGTTTGGGCACTCAGTCTCTAAAAGGTTCACCATCACTGTGGTAGGAGAAAGGTAAGTAATCACTATGAGTTCATTGGAGGAAAGGCATGGTACATGTGGTGGGAATAAATTGCATGCAGAGAAATGCTGCATTGATTGAATTTTTCCAAAGTCAGAGAAAGTTTCTTCTATATCCATGTAGCTCCATTTCACTAGATTCTTCTTCTGATCCAGGCAGACTCTTATCCTGGTGGGAGACACTCTTTAGATTCATCCTTAAAGCAATCTGTGTTGTTTTTACTCTCCATAGGCTTGTCCTAGCCTCTTCAGTTTTAATATTTAGAGTTAGAGAGGTGTGCAGAATTTTTTCTTTGGTTTTAGCTGACATTTAGGGGGTTTAAAAGTAAAGATAAAGGTATCCCTTGCTCAAAAGCCAATTGTATCTGATTCTAGGGGGCAGTGCTCATCTCCGTTTGCATGAAAACATTGTTACCTTTCATGCTGAAGCAGTACCTATTTATCTACTTGCAATTTCTTGCTTCTGAAATGCTAGGTCGGCAGGAGCTGGGACAGATGACAGGAGCTCACTTGGGTCTCAAACTGCTGATCTGCTGACCTTCCAGTCATCAAGCCAGTAAGTCACTGCAGCCTCCACTTGGGGAGGGGGGGTAGTGTCCATTAAATAGGTGGGTTTGCTACTGTTTTGCTTTATTTTGTTCATTATTTTCTAGCACTTCTTGATTTACCCCCAGAGGGTTAATGTCTGCCAAATAGTAGTCTTTTTCTGTTGGGGTAGGTTTCAGGTAACCAGAAATAATAATCCTGTGTGATTCACTAGGAACTACATCCATTTGTTTTGCATGTGCTGATTTATACAATAGAGATTTGCATATTCTCTTGTGGAGTGCCACAGCACAAAGCTGTTGTTCTTATTGTTTGTGAGTGTGTAATCCAATGTGACCCAGCTAGCTTCCTAAGTATGTTATTTCTGGTGTCAATTTTATGTTTTGGCAGTTTTTTTTTTTTTAAGAAAGGGTTTGATTCAGAGTGATGAGATAGGACAGTGTTCAAAATCTTGTCTTTCCTGTTAACTCTGAGTTTCTTCTCTGCTTCTCTACTCTTTAAGTGGAAAGCACAGCCCTATGTTTTAAAATAGGAGTTCCCAACCGATGGCCCACAGCACCATTTCATGTGGCCCCACAGCACCGCTGCCGCACCCAGAAGTAGAAGCAGCGCACGTGGTTGATGTAAACGTGGAAGTGGGCTCATTTACGACAACAATAAATGGCCCACTTCCACATCTGTGGGTGTGGTTTGGCCTGCTTAGCTGTCTGTAGGTGTGGTCTGGCCTGCAACATAAAAAGATTGGGAACCCCTATTTTAAAGGGTTTGGTTTCAGATGATTTTTTTAAAAAATAAAAATAAAATAATATTCTATCTGGCAAATAATTTTTTTAGCATTCACTGTTCATTGGTGTTTTATAATGGATATTATTATTATTATTATTATTATTATTATTATTATTATTATTATTATTATTATTATTATTATTATTATTATTATTATTATTATTATTATTATTATTATTATTATTATTATTATTATTATTATTATTATTATTATTATTATTATTATTATTATTATTATTATTAATCAGCTGCAACTCGTATCTGAGAATGCATTTTTCCTGGAGTAGGAAAAATGCCATTAGCGTGAATTTGTTTAAGGTGAATCCCAACTTTCGATGAAGTGACCCACACACTATGATCATGGAGCCATCTCCTGTGGCACATATGAGATGAGATATGCAGGATTTAACACCAGGACTGCAATGGATTGCCACAGCCTTGAGGATATTAACAAGGTGCACCTTCAAAGCACATCACACTATTGGACAGTATATAAGTTAAATTAATTAATGAGTTAATGAAGGAAAAATAAATAAATAATGTGGAAGTTAGCAGATGTTCAATAGACTTAACAGTTTCCCCCTGGACTGTTGAGTCAAGGTCATCAGTACAGATGAAACTGCTGGAGCATTTGTAAATGTTTTAAAAAGTAATTGTTCCCAGGATTCTATTTATCGGGAGACTGTTCCTTTGATATATCCATCTTTACTCCACACTTCAGTGGCTGTGCCTCCCTTGAAATTCAACAATGACTCTTCAGTTTGGAATAGAATAGTAACCATTTCTGTTAGTCTGTCATTATTTAGAAAGGAGGTAGAATTTTTTGGGTAGCAGTTTATGATGGACAATATCATATGGTGCTGTGAGATCAACAAGTGCTGTTCCGGTTATTTTATGTGCTTCATAAGTATCTTCTATATGTTGGGTTATATTTAAGATTCAAACTGTAGAACTTTTGTCTGGTCTAAATTAGACCTGCCTGGTCTAGAATCAGAATAGGTTCAGTTTTAGGGCTAGCTTACTGTTGTGTATGCAAGCAAGTAATCAGTCACCACATGCTACTCAGCTGCCAGCAATAGCACAGCTGAGGAAGCTCAGCCCATGTATCCCCAATCACCCAATCAACAACTAGTGCGGGAAATCTCCCCGCTATAGGTGATCCTTAGGAAGGTTGAAACAAGCCTTAGTGAGGTTAGGCAGACCTTAGGAAGGTTCGCAGTATGTCCCCCCATGACGTCACTGCGACTGCAACCAATGAGTGCCTTTGGGGGGAAATTCAAATACAGTATATAGGGATCTGCATGTGCCCATGTACAGATTGACCATGCTGAAATAAAAAAGTGTTTGGCCCTGCCTGCCGGCTCCATGTGCAATCAATCTGCCTACATCAAACTTACTTAGCTTACTTGTTCAAACACTTTGTATAAATGACCTAATTGGTCTATATCTTTATTTTTGTTTTGCTCTTTCCTGGTTTCAGAATAGCATTTTATTTCATCTTCTGCCATATTTTTGGATTTTTTTTGCTTGCCCAGCAGTTATTAAAGAGTTAAAAGAGGCATTCCTTTGTGTTTTGCCCAAATGTTTCATTTGCTTAACCTGGATACTATATAGCCCCACTGCTTTGCGATTCCTACATCGTCTTGTGGCTTTCTCTAGTCACACCAAGATGAAAACAGTAAAAAGTTAACTGGGTTGACTGAATATCCTTTTGATGTTTAATTTTTATTAGACATTGGTTCATCCTTTCCTACTAGGAGCAATTGGTGTGCCATTTGGTTTGAAGTTATATTTGCATATAGTGTCCTTTTGATTGGATCTTTGTTAAGTCTTTTCATTCATCTCCAAGCTTTCTGGTCACTTCTTGCCATATCAAGCTGTGAAATCATGTCTATCCAGCAAGTTATGTTTGTTTCTTCAGGATCAAATTTCTCCCAGCTTTTATTTTATGTTCACTAAAAAAAAATGTATTCTTCAAAGTGTGAAGTATAGTCAAAATATTGGGTGTCTGTTTCCCATGTGAGACCTGGGATGTAGCTGGTCCAGCACCCAAATTGTAATATAGGCACAAGAACATTGCAAAATGAAAGTTACAGATTGATCATGGTTCTCTGGTTGAAGGGCAGTCTGAAGCACAGCTGCATACAGCATTGCTGCAAACGTTTCCCAGTTGGCTTTTAAAAAACTAGACCTCCTACAGGATGGTATAGGTTGAGATTGGATAGCTGAGTCGATCTGACATAGAATGAATATGTGACGAATGTTTGCAACTAGATCACCTACATTCTCAATGCACTGTATAGGTTCACTAATGCAAATTAAATCTTGATTGTTGCCTATCTGCCACCTGCCTCACTTAAGTTAATGGGAATTATATATAAGATACATTGAGTGGGATTTTGCCCACTTGAATGTCACTGACATCACCTTCTGTGCCAGTGTCACCTTCAGCTACTGCTGCTGCCCTGTAGCTGCCACTGCCACCATTGGGTACTGTGCAATGGTAAACCAATGCTGAATATTCCCTACCATGAAAGCC